>OU342734.1:431574084-432947307 GCA_910589765.1 Avena atlantica
GATTGAAATCAATTTCTATGGTTTTATAATATTTATATTTGTCATTCTTAATCATTTGTAAATGTTTGTTGACAATTTTTTATATGGATCAAATCCATGGTCTTAGAGATATCTTGGAAATGATTTTATTCCATTTGGGTTTTAGGGTTTTGGTTTATTTTCCAAGTGTTTAAATTTCAAGATGCATTTATGAAGAATGCATTTCACAAGATTTGAATTTAGTTGGATTCAAACATTACTCAAGTTTGTTCAAGATGGGGTTTTAAGTTTCCATTTAGAATTAAAAAGTTTCTTTTCACCCTAAATTTTCAACAATTATTTATTTTGTTTATTTATTTTTCACATTACAAAATTTGGAAAATTTTGGGATGTGTCAGGCTACCACCCTTAAAATAAATCTTGTCCCGAGATTTGGGAAAGATAGGGGTTACAAGTTGGTTCAAAGCAACAAGGGTACTACCACCCTTAAAAATTTTCCAACAAGATTACTTCTTGGCTTGCTTGGGATCTTGTTCAAATTTCTCTGGACACTTGTCTGCATAATGGCCTAGCTCTTTGCAATTGAAACACATAACTTGGCTATTATCATTCTTCTTCTTTGGTATCCATTCCTCTCATTTATTTCCTTGGTTCTTCTTCTTTTTTGGGCAATCACTGGCATAGTGTCCCATTTCTTTGCAATTGTAACATTGCAACTGGCTTATGTCCTTCTTCTTCTTTTTGGGTCTCTCCAAAGCTAGGAGTTCTTCTAGTTCATGCTCTTCATACTTCACCACAAAGGTGGGAAATCTTTCTCTCTTCTTGGGGCAGTTACTAGAGATATGACCTTCTTCTCCACAAGAGTAGCATAACTTTGTGGTCACTTTGGATTTGGCCTTATGATGCATGGTTTTGACTTTGCCTTCATACTTCTTGGTAGAAGTTGTTCCTTCATGAGGGTTTACAAACTGTTGTTGCACTCTATCTTGTTTTGTTTGTTGAACTATGGAATAGATGGGGCATTGGATAGGGACATGATTATTTCCTTCACATAGGAAACAAGTAGCTTGAGATGTGGGGCATTGATTAGTTGGATGTTTCTCTCAACAATTGGGGCATTGAACTTCATGATCTTGGGAAGTGTGATCCTTGTCTCCACAGATATTGCAAGCTTGAGTTCCTTCTAGAACATCATCCTTGACATCCTTGTTGTCACAAACTCCTTGGGAAAGGTTGTCTCCCATGTTGATCATTTGGTTTGTCATCCTTTGCAACAATTGGGTTTGGGTTTCCAAAAACTTTTGCATGGTTGGGTCTAACTCATTGTAGTTGGCTAAAATCTGAGTTGTCACTTGGCTCAACTGGGTTTGGGTTGTTATGAGTTCTCTCATGTTGATCCCTTGGTTGTTGTTGTTGTCACCATCCTTGATGTTGGAGTTTCTTGGAGTAGTCATCTGTTTGGGTTGTATTGGGATTAGAATAGGGAAAAGATTTCTAAGGAAGAATTCTATTCACACACATCACAATTCACTCAAGCAATGTGCAAGCAATCACAAACAAACACTCCACTCAAACAACAAGTTCAAGCACGTCTTTGTTTTGCTAGTTGCTTGCTTGTTAGAGTGTCTTAGAACTTATGTAGTTTTAGTTTTAGTTTGCTTTTGCATCTTTCCAAAATATTTTTCTACAAGAAAATCAATTTTCATAACCTGAAAATTGCCCAAAAATAAAGTTTCCCGGAATTTTTTAGAAAATTCATATTAAATTTTTACGCCAAAAAAGAGGCAGAGTGGTACCTGGAGTGGCCCATGGGGACCCACCAGGCAGGCACACCCCCTGGTGGCACGGCCAGACAAGGGGCGCACCTAGCCCAGGTGTGGGCCACCCCTGGCCCTCCACTTAGTCTCCTTCCTACCACTTCATTCTCTCTCCCGAAAAACACCGGAAAACTTCTCAAAGCTCGATTTCTTGCTATTCTTTCTCCCGATTTTAGATCTCCTTGCTTAGCCCATCTTTGCTGCTATTTTTTGGAGGGATTGCTCTCCGGTATGTGCCTCCTCCGCTTGTCCAATTAGATTTTTGATTGGTGGATTATATCTTGAGTATTTTTCTACTGTAGGTGACATGTTATGTGAGTTTTCATGCTTGTTCTATGCCTAGAGAATTCATTTTGATGCATGTTTAGCCCTCTTGAAAGTCCCTATACTAGTTCCCCATCTACTTGGAAATCACTTGGTTTGATGTTTGTCTAAAAATTTCAGGAAAAGAGATATGGACAATCATACTTTTGGAGAAGTGTTTGAAATAGATATACCTAGGAGGGCAAGGCCTGTGAGATCAGCCTCTCAATTTAGGCCATCATACAATGAGGATCTTATTGCGCCGCGCTTTGGCAATGAGGGAGATGATGGAGATACGGACCCATCTACCTTCCCTTGTTTTGCCTTTTTGCAAGCTGCAGGGATCCTCGATGATTTCTTAATTTTTGTCCAGAGGGTTGGTCTAACTCATTACATGCAAGATGAGAGTGAGCAATAAGCTTTGCTCACCAAAACTTTTGTGGAGAGTTTCACTTTCACTAACACCCCTTTCAGTTCAAAATTTTCATTCAAAATCTATGATAGGCCTATCACCATGACATTGGAAAGATTTTGCAGTATTATAGGTATTGGCATGGTTGGGCCGGTAAAGTAGATTCAAGTTTGACCTGCTGATTTGTTGGAGATCTACCCTAGGTAACAAATGATGATGACCGCACAGCCCAGCGTGGGAAGATAAAAAACATTCAACTCCCAGCTCTCAAATATTTTGCTTATTATCTTGCCACTAGCATTCTTGGTAGGGAGAACACTAGCAATATTTCCAACTATCATTTGGCTTCTCTCGCTGCTGCACTTAATAATGAAACCAGGTATAATCTTGGTTCTCTTATTTCTCGCCGCCTAGCTGCTAGAGGGTCCATTTATGGGGGTATTATTGCTGCATGCGTAGTTGCTGCCTTGGACCTTTCTGTTGATCCGAATGATACAGTGATAGCCCCACAAAGGCTTGGTCTAGCTGCCATGAAAGCACATCACTTTGTTACTGCTAGCTCTAGCATTGAGAGTTTAATTTACAGGATGATGTTTACTGAAGGGAATGAGAGGGAAATTCCCTTGCCACAGTCTACTTTGTTCAGTATTTGCAGGAGGCCATGGTCACGCTCCAAGGAGGAGATGGGCGATCAGCTCCACTTGCTTGGTTTCCATGGGTACTACTAGGGGGATGCGCCCTCTTATTACTACTCTACGCATTACACATGAGCTTCCTCGAGTACGTACGAGGACGAAGGCACCTCGTCACATTACGGAGGCGCTCCTTCTTGTCCAGGTTGGGAATGGTCTCCACTTAGACCAAAATCCTAAGCTTGGAGGAGGTACACCGACATCACACTATCTACATATCATGTTTTGTCGGTACTTTGCATATCCATGTTTCTCTTTCATTTTAGTTTTTTGTTTCTGCTTTCCAAAACACAAAAAGACCAAAAATATTTCCGTTCTTTCTCTTTGTTTGTTTCTTTTTCTTTTAGCTTTGGTTTGTTATAAAACAAATCTAAAAAGATTTTGCTTTGTTTGCTTTTGCCTTTAGTGCTTGCTTTAAAAAAATCAAAAACCCAAAAATATGTGTTGTACTTCTCTGGTTTTGTAAAGTTCGTTGCAGGGTTCAGTGGTCCTCAGTGACTCCTTTGGAGTTTGGTTTATGTTATTATTCAAGTCACACAAGTGAAAGACAATGATGATGATTTATGACAACTCGAGGTGTGGTAAGAGGCTGGTAATAAACTCTATTTGTTTTCATTTATGTACATATACTCATCACTGTGGGCGTGCTTAGTCTGTTCATGTAGGGTGTATGGTATTTAATGGATGATTAGTAGTTATTGTTCTCTTATGAGTAACTCCAACTTGCTAATAGTTTGTAGCATGTCATATAAATGTTTGCTTGCATTGTTCTATTCATAACTTGGTATGACATTGTGGTATCCTCCTCTGAATGCTTCATTTGAATAGACTTGGCACATGCTCACGCATGCAAATGACTAAACAAAAGTCAGTTAAGACTCAATGATTTCTTTTGCCTCAGATTTCTTGTATCACTTTTATGCCATAATTAAATTTTTTTGTTGCAAGCATGATTATGACAGTTACTGCTCTCTCGATTGTCGCCCCCTTTCTATTGCTAGCCTTCACTTGCACTGAGTATGAGCTCTACTTGTGCATCTAACTCCCCAAAACCAAAATTGTCAAAAGGTGTCCACCATATCTACCTATTAACATCATTGATGTTCCGTGCATTTTTATTATGCCTTATTTTCTTCCAAATAAAATGTTTGCTTGTTATGAGAAAGTTAGTTAGTAAATCTCTCATGAACTTGATGGCACACTTTATTTCCCTGCACTTAATAAACATGAACCATTATGACTGTCCATGAAAGTTATATGCTTGCAAATTATAGGCTGAGAGTTAGCAGAACCGTGTTGTCACGAGGAACGTTTTCAACACCTGTAAATATTATCCAGTTGGTATCATGCTCTTTTGTTTACGGATATCGGCGGTGTAAAATAAAAGGGGAGATTGTAAGTCCATGGAGTTATGTATATGTATTAGAGAAACGCCTAGGCGGCTAGCCTAAGCCATGCCTAATCATGGTGGAAACTTGCAGCATAATCATAGTGAGCAATCTATGAAGCATTCTCAGAAAAAAATATAGAAAAAAGAAAAGAAAAAAATGTGCACCATGCTCATGGTAAATAAAAGGATTACTGAGATGCTCACTATCCGTTTCCTTGTCATTTTGATATGGGATAGCTCCTGTGTCATGGGGAAAGGGGTACCCCGTTGGCGGTTCTCTTTGATACACATACACTTACAATGACAAGAACTTACCGGTGACTAAAATTGAGTAGCATGAGGAACGACCCTCGTACTCAAGGGACATGAGATTTCCAGTTTATGATCTGTCAAGCATATAACTCGTAGTTGACCTCACTTTAACCTTAACCATTTAAAGATTCTTATGATAGGGGCAATGAGAGCTCAAAGCTAATGAGTATAATACTTTCAGCATTTGAAGTCTTTTAAACTTTTCAAAACCTTTTCACTCCTTTGTTGAGTCACCATTTATTCTATGAGCACCTTCTTGAGAGCATAGTTTTCATTCTTAGTGTAATGTGCTTGTCCCAAAATACGGTTAATTGTGACATAAGTTTGATGCTTGTATCTTTGAAATTTTTACTTCTAGTCTTCATTTGAACTTCAGAGGTGTCTTGGCATTTATGTTTTGCTCCATAATCAAAGGCAAGCGAGATACCACTCTATCATACCTTCTTATGAGCATTACAATGTTGCTTATGCTTATGTTTCATTCTGCTTATTATTATTGTGTTGGAATATCTTCATAGCTTGCATGACTATTGGGTAGACTTATTTGCATACTCTTTACTATGAATTGCCTAAGTATCTACTCATATGCTGAGAATATATACATAATATGAAGCAAATGTGTTCGTGAAAGTTTCTTTTATCGCACTCGGTTTTCAACTAAATTGCTTGAGGACAAGCAATAAGCTAAGCTTGGAGGGAGTTGATACGTCCAAAACGTATCTACTTTCCCAAACACTTTTGCTATTGTTTCTCCTCTAATTTGTGTGATTTGGATACAACTAGCACGGACTGACGATGTTTTTAGCAGAATTGCTTTGGTGTCTAGTTTTTGTGCAGGAAATCAACTTTCACGGAAAGTCCCGGAAAATATCGCAAAACTCCTATTTTACCAGAAGACTCACGAAGCCAAAAGAAGAGACGGAGAAGGGCCACGAGGGCCCCACGCCACCTGGTGGTGCGGGCTAGGCCAGGCCGCGCCAGGGGGTGGTGTGGCCACCTCGGGCACCCCCTCGACCTCTCCCTTCACCTACATAAGCCCTCTGACCTAAAAAAGAGGGGGTTCGATGTTTTTCTAGATAGAGTTTCGATGCACCTCCACCACCAGAAACCGTGATTCAGAACGAGAAACTCCGTTCTGGCACCTTGCCGGGACGGGGAATTGGAGGAGATCATCGCCATCATCATCACCAACGCCTCTCCATCAACCATCCATGTTTTCCCCATCCATGAGTGAGTAATCCCCCTCTATAGGCTATGGGGATGGTAGGGATTGGATGAGATCTATCATGTAATCGAATAAGATTGTTAGGGCATGGTGCCTAGTATTTTTGTTAGTGCTTTTTGACATTGTTGCAACTTGTTATGTTTAATGCTTGTCACTAGGGCCCGAGTGCCATGATCTCAGATCTGAACATGTTATTGATTCATGATGATAGTATTATTTGTGATCTTACCTACAAGTTGTTTACACATAACATTGTCCGGAACCCGAGGCCCCGAAGTGACAGAAATTGGGATAACCGGAGGGGATGGCTGTGATATGAGGATCACGTGTGTTCACGGAGTGTTAATTCTTAGCTCCGGTACTCTATTAAAAGGAGTACCTTAATTGTCAGTAGATTCCCTTGAGGCCCCGCTGCAACGGGCTGGGAGGACAAAAGATGTTGTGCAAGTTCTCATTGCGAGCACGTATGAATATATATGGAACACATGCCTATGATTGTTTAGTACTTGGATGCTTTATCTTTATTATCTGCAACTGCCCTAGATCTTGAAGTTACATGAATAGTCTTGTCCATGCAACGCCCGTCCATCCATTCCTATGCCTACCGCACTCAAATCCTGTTGTTTGCTACTATTCTTACTACTGCCTTTATTTTACTACTGTTGTTACTTTGCTATTGCTACTACAAAACTATTGTTGCTGATAAAATGCTATGAGCAAGACTATTTCCAGGTGCAGCTGAATTGACAACTCAGTTGTTAAGGCTTATAAATTGGCTTCCCTTGTGTTGAATCAATAAATTGGGCATTACTACCCTCGAAGACTGTTGCGATCCCCTATACTTGTGGGTCATGACACATCCATGTACCCTTCCCACTCCGGACCAGTGAACCTTCTAGACCCTTCTAGAACATTCCGGTGAAAACACCGAGACCATTCCCGAACTCCGGAATTGGACTTTCCTTATATGAATATTATTATCTGGACCATTCTAGATCTCCTCGTGATATCCCGGATCCCATCCGAGACTTCGAATCGCATTTAGTCTATTTACTCACTTTCCATATCTACTAAACAACATCGAATCCTTAAGTGTAGTCCCTAACGGTTCGTGAATTATGCAGACATGATCGAGACTCTTCTCTGATCAATAACCAATAGAGGAATCTAAAAATTCATATGGCTCCCACATATTTCTATGATTACTTCATGATCGAATGAACCTTTTACATACGATACCAATTTACCTTTGTCTTGCAATACTTTACTTATCCGAGGTTTGATCGTTGGTATCTCTGCATACCTAGTTCAACCTCGTTACCGATAAGTACGCTTTACTCGTTCCTGTGATATGTGATCCCTTGTGAGCCAGCCACATGCTTGAAAGCCAATTGGATGACATTCCACAGAGAGGGCCCAGAGTATATCTATCAGTCATATGGATGGACAAATCCCACTCTTGATCCATGTGCCTCAACACATACTTTCCGAACACTCAATGCCACCTTTATAACCATCCATTTACGAAGTGGTGTTTGATGTCATCAAAGTATCCATCCGATGATGGTGATTAACATGAATTGAAATCTTATAGCAAGTTAAGTATTTAAATGACTTGATCTTATGATACGCTTAACTATAGAAGTATGTCCATCACATTATTCTCCTAATGATATGACCTTGTTGTTAATAACATCTCAATGTTCATGATCAGGAAACCATGATCATATATTAACCAAAAGCTAGTTTAACAAGAGGCTTTACTAGGGACTCTTATATGTTTACAAATCACACAAGTATTAATGTTTCCGGTTAATACAATTATAGCATGGGATGTAAACATTTATCATAAACATAAAGATATGATAATAACAACTTTATTATTGCCTCTTGGGCATATATCCAACATATGTTCACAACTCCATTATCCTGAATGGATGGAAAGATTCAAGATTATGATATCTTTGGGATGATCATCTTGAATTTGCACTCAATCTTGATGATGATCTCCACTTGATGTCATTTTCTAATGATCTACATGAAATCTTCCCTTTTATATACCTAACCCACATAGACATATACTAAACAAGTAGTTTATGGGTTAAATCATAAGTGCAATTTATAAATGTTTTCCATAGCAGAAGGTCACTTGGCTCCTTGTGGTACACCAATGCGCTTGAGAGAAGGTACTCTAGAATCCCATTCTTTGTATTCCACTTTAGCTTGTTCATGCTATCGAGATCATGATCCTCTATGGCTTAAAAAATAAGCCAAATCATGGAAAACATGGAGTTCTACACAAAAATCCATATTCATCAAACTTCATCTTGATTCTTCCAAGTTCTCTTTCTTTTATTCTTCTTGACCATATCATATTTATCTCTACAATTCAATGATCTTAATGCTAATGCACAATGTATATCATTATCTTCATGGAAAAACCTTGAATAAATCGCATGGATTTCGAATATCACCTACATATGGAACATTTCTTCACAAACAACTCAACAAAACCATTAGTCCATAGGGATTGTCATTAATTGCCACAACCACACTTAGAGGCTAGGTGTACTTTCAGATTCCCCACCATAGATTCCATTAAATACGAGTTGCCAAATTTTCAATCTTTCTCCCCAAGTGGCATTATTACTTTCCAAACAAGATCAGCGACATGGAAGTTCTCTAGTCGAACTTTCTTGTTGTAAACCCTAGGCACCTGCAACTGCTCGTTCTCGATGTACTTCAAGGACATCATACATTTATCAACAATGTTGTCCATCCATAGTTCATGATAATCTTTTGTCGACAAATTCTTCTACTTATCAAATATGAAGGTGGGCATATTCATCTTACAGGTAAAATGACTTCTTGTCTATAGACTAAGAGGTTGTTCGGTTGAGCTTATTTATGGCTTTTGGATTTTGGCTTATAAGCCACAAAAGCACCTAAATAGGTGCTTTCGGCTTTGGCTTTTGGATTTTCAGTGGATACTCTTGCACGATGATATAATTCAAAAGATAAAATCAAAAGCATATTTTTAGGTGTTTTTGTGGATTATAAGCCAGAAGCCATAAATAAGACTAACCATATAACCGTAAATCGTATGGAGTCACATTCGTAAAACCAGGACTTGAGTTCATATGTGCCCACAAAGCTTTAGACCAGACTGCATGCCATCTCCTCCAAAATTTTCAAATTCTTCTTGATAAGATTGATTAAAATGTTATTATTTGACTCAGCTTATCCATTGCTTAAACATAGTAAGGTGATGAATATAGCATCTTGATACCATATGATTCAAAACATTTAGATACTTCTTTTGTTGTAAATTGTGAGCCTTGATTGGTAGTTAATATTATGCAGAATATTGAATCTATGTATAACTTGCTCGAATATAAACTCAATCACCTCCTTGTGGGTCTTATTTTCACAACTACTACTTCAGAACACTTGGTGTAATAATTAGTGGCTACAAATAGAAACCAACACCCACATTATGAATCTGGATGAATCATACAAATAAAATTTAACCCCAAAACTCTCAATGATCACATATTAAGATAGAGTTTAACATAGTAGCCGTCGCTAGCTAAATATCTCCAAACTTCGGGCATGCCTCTCACCCCTTGTAGTATATGAAGCACTTATTTGATCATAGTCAGTCAATAAAACCACGCTCATTGTAGTGGCCACTTCATCTTGTGAGTTGAATGACGAGTCTCACATAAGTCATAATGCGCCCTCCCATAGAGACCATTACTTGATCATTGTCCAAACATTTTAGAAGAAGTACATCAACTATTTGGTGATAAAGGTAACCAACAATGTACATATATCTACACTACCGCATTTGTATTTTCATGCGAGTTCCAACAAAGTGTCAACATGTAGATCGATGTGTGAACTAATACGGATGGCCGACATGTGGTCTGACTCTAGCATGATAGCCAACATGTTGTTGATTGAAATCATACAAAAGCAAAGAAGACACACAAAGACATAAATCATTGTTGCAAATTCAGAAGTTCCATAACATAAGTGAGTGTTGTACGGGTGGCACCACATGTTCAATGCACACCATAACCGTGGATTTTCAGGGTGCCAACTTGGGCGCTCAAACTTTTAAAACATGAACTGCACACCGAAATTGCATGCCATTCTTACTTGTGTGGACATGTTTTGTTGTAGAACTACAGCCACTCTTCGCTTATTGGTGGTAAGCTTGTCAAGATTGTTATTGTTTGCATTGTTTATGTAAAACTTATTTTTTTTGCCTAGAATCACTAGGACTCCCTTGAACACAGAATTCTCTAACTTCATGCGTTGTAGAACGCTCTAACAAGATATTTAGATATAATATGATACTATCAAAAGCATTAGGAGTATAGTACAACAAATGACACTAATTAACCGGTTAACAATCTAGGTCTCTCTTCTATTTTACTTTCTTATGTTTAGACAAGAATTCAGCCTAGAAAGATACATTAAAATGCTCCAAACTAGGTTCTGAAAACTTAACATTGTTTTCATGACAATATATTGTCCAATTTTAGAAACATGTATATGTTAATTGTACAACAATGTCCGTTGTATTTTAATATTTATCACATTGTGGTTAATGGTGCAAGGTACACTAAAGAATAATACTAGATATACTTATCAATAAATATTTTGTTTTAATATTTAATGATAGAAATAATTAGAAAATTTTAGTATAAAAAAGGAATATTTATGCTAACTTATTTTGATCCCACCATATAATATAAAATAATTACACTCTAAAGTTTTACCAAAGCAATACATATGTAACAAAACCTTAGACAATGTGTATCGTCCACCAAAGTGTAAATTATCTATGCATCCGATCTAGCAGAGCACTACAAATGACAACACGTTCATTTATAAGTTTCTCATATGTCATGTTTCTGTAACTTTCCCTCATATATAGTTTGAAGTTAATAAACAGTAAATTTTATGAAGATCTAACATATCTAGGTATACAGGGAAATATAGATGGATGTACCATTTTCTTTATTCCTTAATAAACCGGTAAAGCATTTTCTCTAATAAAAAGTAATTCTTTTGTTGAATAAATGTGCCTTAATATAAGTTGGATTTTGCATGTTTATACCTCAAAGACTACACAATCCACATCGGATTATAGAATAGTGGTAAAACAATAGTCTTTGGGCTAAAATATTATATGTTAAGACTTTACTTACAAATCTTAGCCATGAATTCCAAAGGTTGTTTAGAACAAAGAAATTATTTGGACTCCATTAATCATATAGACGAAACCACATGATCTTTTTTTCTTAAAAGTTAAATGAAGGTTTCAATTCCTTGCAAGGAAAACAGAAAGTTTTTTTTTCACAACTATTACTTGATTGTCTAGCTTTTTTTTGTAATCAAAGGAGACTCATTGGCACGTGTATCAACAAATACACACATACTTAAAATTTACTCCAAAAGATGCCAAATGCATCAAGGCCGATAAGGTCTACCATAATATGAGCGATCTTATGAAGGTACGAAGGCCAACCATGTCTAAATACCATGAGTACATAACCACTTTCAAAGAGAATGTTTACCTATTCCAAAAAGACATCAAGAACCCGCCCATATTAGTCAGAAGCTTGATTCTATGATTCATATAAGAAAATTTATAGAACATTCAAAACAACACTCACACAAAATTGTAATAAGAGAAGCGGCAAGTTATGTAGAGCATAAAAAGATGCAGGCCACGACAACTAATTCATACACTATAAGAAGCATGCACAAGAAAACTAATTAACATTTTTTAGGCGCCATTGTAAGCAGACTAAATAAAATTTGTAGGGACGCCGTTGTATGCAAACTAAATAACATTTTTTTGCAAACATACTAAATAACAATAATAATAAAAATGAAGATAATCAATGGAAAGTGTGGTTAGTTCAGTGGCTTGTCCCTCTTAAGTAGAAGCAAAAGAGTATGCTCAATGCCAGGCAGGCTGGGGCGTGACGGCCCTTGCTAGCATCTACAAGTCCGTGGCGGAGGCGTGCCATAGAGAACGATCGACGGCGCGGCGGCGTTTCTTTTGGTCGGCGGGACACCAAACCCGGCGTCTTGCGGATGGCGGCGGATCAGTGTGAGGTGTCGCTCTACTGTATGTGAAGGCTGGAGCGGTGGCTCCAGGATGAGGTGGTGGTGGTTCGCTGCCTTTGTCAACGCGGGCGATGGGGCATGACTCCGTGGTATGGATTTCATCTCTATTTCTGGTGGGCATGCTTACCGGGCGGCATGGACTGTCTTCGTGACAGTCCATTAGAGGTGGTGGTCGAGCTCTCTAGAAGAAATTCTAGCCTTACTTTATCGGTGCCGACATCTGTGTCGCTCGAGGGCGTGTTTCCCCCTTGGGGCGTTGTCGTGGAGTCCTGACACCCCTCTGTCCATCATTCCAAGGTGAAAACTCAAATCTAGCTTGCTAGATTGGATGACGTCGGTGTCTTATGGACGTCGTGGCCTCCTTGGGGGCGTCATGCTTAGGAGTGTGGGCGCCAATCTTGGTGTTGCTAGTGCTACCGATTGAGTCGGCGTCTTCGGGTTCTGATGTCATGCGGTTGTTGTTGGCTTGTTCACTGCGGCGTGCCTCTCACTATGATCTAGATAGGCCTAGTCATTCTTTTTCGGCTTTAACTTCATCTTCGGGGACATGGACCAGGATTTCGTAGTGCTCGTTGTTGTTGTTGTGCTTTTGTTGTCCGATGACGCACCAAACCTAGTTTACCTAGGTAGTGTGGTCCTGTGTGTGATTTCTGCCATTTTTTTCTAAAAAAGTGTCATATTGAATTTTCTCCTCTAGTTTCCCTTATATACCGGATGCATGTGTTTCAGTTGCATCAGTTTTCGGCCAATTTCTCTTTAAACTAGCCATTTCTCTTCTTTATGAAAAGGCAAGGCTCTTGCTGATTGCCGAAAAAGACTATGGTCGATAGGTTTTGAATGTAGAATACATATTTTTGTATGTACAAAATATTGCATTTACTTACCACTCTACTTAAAAAAAGTTTCTTTTCACCCTAAATTTCAACAATTATTTATTTTGTTTATTTATTTTTCACATTACAAAATTTAGAAAAATTTGGTATGTGACTGGCTACCACCCTTAAAATAAATCTCGTCCCGAGATTTGGGAAAGATAGGGGTTACAAGTTGGTTCAAAGCAACAAGGGTACTGCCACCCTTAAAAATTTTCCAACAAGATTACTTCTTGGCTTTCTTGGGATCTTGTTCAAATTTCTCTGGACACTTGTCTGCATAATGTCCTAGCTCTTTGCATTTGAAACACATAACTTGGCTATTATCCTTCTTCTTCTTTGGTATCCATTCCTCTCGTTTATTTCCTTGGTTCTTCTTCTTTTCTGGGCAATCACTGGCATAGTGTCCCATTTCTTTGCAATTGTAACATTGCAACTGGCTTATGTCCTTCTTCTTCTTTTTGGGTCTCTCCAAAGCTAGGAGTTCTTCTAGTTCATGCTCTTCATACTTCACCACAAAGGTGGGAAATCTTTCTCTCTTCTTGGGGCAGTTACTAGAGATATGACCTTCTTCTCCACAAGAGTAGCAACACTTTGTGGTCACTTTGGATTTGGCCTTATGATGCATGGTTTTGACTTTGCCTTCATCCTTCTTGGTAGAAGTTGTTCTTTCATGAGGGTTTACAAACTGTTGTTGCACTCCATCTTGTTTCGTTTGTTGAACTATGGAATAGATGGGGCATTGGATAGGGACATGATTATTCCTTCACATAGGAAACAAGTAGCTTGAGATGTGGGGCATTGATTAGTTGGATGTTTCTCTTCACAATTGGGGCATTGACCTTCATGCTCTTGGGAAGTGTGATCCTTGTCTCCACAGATATTGCAAGCTTGAATTCCTTCTAGAACATCATCATTGACATCCTTGTTGTCACAAACTCCTTGGGAAAGGTTGTCTCCCATGTTGATCATTTGGTTTGTCATCCTTTGCAACAATTGGGTTTGGGTTTCCAAAAACTTTTGCATGGTTGGGTCTAACTCATTGTAGTTGGCTAAAATCTGAGTTGTCACTTGGCTCAACTGGGTTTGGGTTGTTATGAGTTCTCTCATGTTGATCCCTTGGTTGTTGTTGTTGTCACCATCCTTGATGTTGGAGTTTCTTGGAGTAATCATCTGTTTGGGTTGGATTGGGATTAGAATAGGCAAAAGATTTCTAAGGAAGAATTCTATTCACACACATCACAATTCACTCAAGCAATGTGCAAGCAATCACAAACAAACACTCCACTCAAACAACAAGTTCAAGCACGTCTTTGTTTTGCTAGTTGCTTGCTTGTTAGAGTGTCTTAGAACTTATGTAGTTTTAGTTTTGGTTTGATTTTGTATCTTTCCAAAATATTTTTCTGCAAGAAAATCAATTTTCATAACCTGAAAATTGCCCAAAAATAAAGTTTCCAGATTTTTTTTAGAAAATTCATATTAAATTTTTACGCCAAAAAAGAGGCAGAGTGGTACCTGGAGTGACCCATGGGGACCCACCAGGCAGGCACACCCCCTGGTGGCACGGCCAGACTAGGGGCGCGCCTAGCCCAGGTGTGGGCCACCCCTGGCCCTCCACTTAGTCTCCTTCCTACCACTTCATTCTCTCTCCCGAAAAACACCGGAAAACTTCTCAAAGCTCGATTTCTTGCTATTTTTGCTCCCTATTTTAGATCTCCTTGCTCAGCCCATCTTTGCTGCTGATTTTTGGAGGGATTGCTTGTCGGTATGTGCCTCCTCCGCTTGTCCAATTAGATTTTTTATTGGTGGATTATATCTTGAGTATTTTTCTACTGTAGGTGACATGTTATGTGAGTTTTCATGCTTGTTCTATGCTTAGAGAATTCATTTTGATGCATGTTTAGCCATCTTGCAAGTCCCTATAGTAGTTCCCCATCATTTATTAACTTGGAAATCACTTGGTTTGATGTTTGTCTAAAAATTTCAGGAAAAGGGATATGGACAACCATACTTTTGGAGAAGATTTTGAAATAGATACACCTAGGAGGGCAAGGCCTTCGAGATCAGACTCTCAATTTAGGCCATCATACAATGAGGATCTTATTGCGCCGCGCTTTGGCAATGAGGGAGATGATGGAGATGCGGACCCATCTACCTTCCCTTGTTTTGCCTTTTTGCAAGCTGCAGGGATCCTCGATGATTTCGTAATTCTTGTCCAGAGGGTTGGTCTAACTGATTACATGCAAGATGAGAGTGAGAAATATGCTTTGCTCACCAAAACTTTTGTGGAGAGTTTCACTTTCACTAACACCCCTTTCAGTTCAAAAATTTCATTCAAAATCTATGATAGGCCTATCACCATGACATTGGAAAGATTTTGCAGTATTATAGGTATTGGCATGGTTGGGCCGGTAAAGTAGATTCAAGGTTGACCTGCTGATTTGTTGGAGATATACCCTAGGTAACAAATGATGATGACCGCACAGCCCAGCGTGGGAAGATAAAAAACATTCAACTTCCAGCTCTCAAATATTTTGCTTATTATCTTGCCACTAGCATTCTTGGTAGGGAGAACACTAGCAATATTTCCAACTATCATTTGGCTTCTCTCGCTGCTGCACTTAATAATGAAACCAGGTATAATCTTGGTTCTCTTATTGCTCGCCGCCTAGCTGCTAGAGGGTCCATTTATGGGGGTATTATTGTTTCATGCGTAGTTGCTGCCTTGGACCTTTCTGTTGATCCGAATGATACAGTGATAGCCCCACAGAGGCTTGGTCTAGCTGCCATGAAAGCACATCACTTTGTTACTGCTATCTCTAGCATTGAGAGTTTAGTTTACAGGATGATGTTTACTGACGGGAATGAGAGGGAAATTCCCTTGCCACAGTCTACTTTGTTCAGTATTTGCAGGAGGCCATGGTCACGCTCCAAGGAGGAGATGGGCGATCAGCTCCACTTGCTTGGTTTCCATGGGCACTACTAGGGGGATGCGCCCTCTTATGACTACTCTGCGCATTACACATGAGCTTCCTAAAGTACGTACCAGGACGAAGGCACCTCGTCACATTACGGAGGCACTCCTTCTTGTCCAGGTTGGGAATGGTCTCCACTTAGGTCAAAATCCTAAGCTTGGAGGAGGTACACCGACATCACACTATCTACATATCATGTTTTGTCGGTACTTTGCATATCCATGTTTCTCTTTCATTTTAGTTTTTTGTTTCTGCTTTCCAAAACACAAAAAGACCAAAAATATTTTCGTTCTTTCTCTTTGTTTGTTTCTTTTTCTTTTAGCTTTGGTTTTTTATAAAACAAATCTAAAAAGATTTTGCTTTGTTTGCTTTTGCCTTCAGTGCTTTCTTTAAAAAAATCAAAAACCCAAAAATATGTGTTGTACTTCTCTGGTTTTGTACAGTTCGTTGCAGGGTTCAGTGGTCCTCAGTGACTCCTTTGGAGTTTGGTTTATCTTATTATTCAAGTCACACAAGTGAAAGACAATGATGATGATTTATGACAACTCGAGGTGTGGTAAGAGGCTGGTAATAAACTCTATTTGTTTTCATTTATGTATATATACTCATCACTGTGGGCGTGCTTAGGCTGTTCATGTAGGGTGTATGGTATTTAATGGATGCTTAGTAGTTCTTGTTCTCTTATGAGTAGCTCCAACTTACTAATAGTTTGTAGCATGTCATATAAATGTTTGCTTGCATTGTTCTATTCATAACTTGGTATGACATTGTGGTATCCTCCTCTGAAAACTTTATTTGAATAAACTTGGCACATGCTCACGCATGCACATGACTAAACAAAAGTCAGTTAAGACTCGATGATTTCTTTTGCCTCAGAGTTCTTGTATCACTTTTATGCCATAATTAATTTTTTTTGTTGCAAGCATGATTATGACAGTTACTGCTCTCTCGATTGTCGCCCCCTTTCTATTGCTAGCCTTCACTTGCACTGAGTATGAGCTCTACTTGTGCATCTAACTCCCCAAAACCAAAATTGTCAAAAGGTGTCCACCATATCTACATATTAACATCATTGCTGTTCCGTGAATTTTTATTATGCCTTATTTTCTTCCAAATAAAATGTTTGCTTGTTATGAGAAAGTTAGTTAGTAAAGCTCTCACGAACTTGATGGCACACTTTATTTCCCTGCACTTAATAAACATGAACCATTGTGACTGTCCATGAAAGTTATATGCTTGCAAATTATAGGCTGAGAGTTAGCAGAACCGTGCTGTCACGGGGAACGTTTTCAACACATGTAAATATTATCCAGTTGGTATCATGCTCTTTTGTTTACGGATATCGGCGGTGTAAAATAAAAGGGAAGATTGTAAGTCCATGGAGTTATGTATATGTATTAGAGAAACGCCTAGGCGGCTAGCCTAAGCCATGCCTAATCATGGTGGAAACTTGCAGCATAATCATAGTGAGCAATCTATGAAGCATTCTCAGAATAAATATAGAAAAAAGAAAAGAAAAAATGTGCACCATGCTCATGGTAAATAAAAGGATTACTGAGATGCTCACTATCCGTTTCCTTGTCATTTTGATATGGGATAGCTCCTGTGTCATGGGGCAAGGGGTACCCCGTTGGCGGTTCTCTATGATACACATACACTTACAATGACAAGAACTTACCGGTGACTAAAATTGAGTAGCATGAGGAACGACCCTCGTACTCAAGGGACATGAGATTTCCAGTTTATGATCTGTCAAGTATATAACTCGTAGTTGACCTCACTTTAACCTTAACCATTTAAATATGCTTATGAGAGGGGCAATGAGAGCTCAAAGCTAATGAGTACAATACTTTCAGCATTTGAAGTCTTTCAAACTTTTCAAAACCTTTTCACTCCTTTGTTGAGTCACCATTTATTCTATGAGCACCTTCTTGAGAGCATAGTTTTCATTCTTAGTGTAATGTGCTTGTCCCAAAATACGGTTAATTGTGACATAAGTTTGATGCTTGTATCTTTGAAATTTTTACTTCTAGTCTTCATTTGAACTTCAGAGGTGTCTTGGCATTTATGTTTTGCTCCATAATCAAAGGCAAGCGAGATACCACTCTATCATACCTTCTTATGAGCATTACAATGTTGCTTATGCTTATGTTTCATTCTGCTTATTATTATTGTGTTGGAATATCTTCATAGCTTGCATGACTATTGGGTAGACTTATTTGCATACTCTTTATTATGAATTGCCTAAGTATCTACTCATATGCTGAGAATATATACATAATATGAAGCAAATGTGTTCGTGAAAGTTTCTTTTATCGCACTGGGTTTTCAACTAAATTGCTTGAGGACAAGCAATAAGCTAAGCTTGGGGGAGTTAATACGTCCAAAACGTATCTACTTTCTCGAACACTTTTGCTATTGTTTCTCCTCTAATTTGTGTGATTTGGATACAACTAGCACGGACTGACGATGTTTTTAGCAGAATTGCTTTGGTGTCTAGTTTTTGTGCAGGAAATCAACATTCAGGGAAAGTCCCGGAAAATATCGCAGAACTCCTATTTTACCAGAAGACTCACGGAGCTAGAAGAAGAGACGGAGAAGGGCCACGAGGGCCCCACGCCACCTGGTGGTGCGGGCTAGGCCAGGCCGCGCCAGGGTGTGGTGTGGCCACCTCGGGCACCCCCTCGACCTCTCCCTTCGCCTACATAAGCCCTCTGACCTTAAAAAGAGGGGGTTCGACGTTTTTCTAGATAGAGTTTCGATGCACCGCCACCACCAGAAACCGCGATTCGGAACGAGAAACTCCGTTCTGGCACCTTGCCGGGACGGGTAATTGGAGGAGATCATCGCCATCATCATCACCAATGCCTCTCCATCAACCATCCATGTTTCCCCCATCCATGAGTGAGTAATCCCCCGCTATAGGCTATGGGGATGGTAGGGATTGGATGAGATCTATCATGTAATCGAATAAGATTGTTAGGGCATGGTGCCTAGTATTTTTGTTAGTGCTTTTTGACATTGTTGCAACTTGTTATGTTTAATGCTTGTCACTAGGGCCCGAGTGCCATGATCTCAGATCTGAACATGTAATTGATTCATGATGATAGTATTATTTGTGATCTTACCTGCAAGTTGTTTACACATAACATTGTCCGGACCCCGAGGCCCCGAAGTGACAGAAATTGGGATAACCGGAGGGGATGGCTGTGATATGAGGATCACGTGTGTTCACAGAGTGTTAATGCTGTGCTCCGGTACTCTATTAAAAGGAGTACCTTAATTGTCAGTAGATTCCCTTGAGGCCCCGCTGCAACGGGCTGGCAGGACAAAAGATGTTGTCCAAGTTCTCATTGCGAGCACGTATGGATATATATGGAACACATGCCTATGATTGTTTAGTACTTGGATGCTTTATCTTTTTTATCTGCAACGGCCCTAGATCTTGAAGTTACATGAATAGTCTCGTCCATGCAACGCCCGTCCATCCATTTCTATGCCTACCGCACTCAAATCCTGCTGTTTGCTACTATTCTTACTACTGCATTTATTTTACTACTGCTGTTACTTTGCTATTGCTACTACAAAACTATTGTTGCTGATAAAATGCTGTGAGCAAGACTATTTCCAGGTGCAGCTGAATTGACAACTCAGTTGTTAAGGCTTATAAATTGGCTTCCCTTGTGTTGAATCAATAAATTGGGCTTTACTACCCTCGAAGACTGTTGCGATCCCCTATACTTGTGGGTCATGACACATCCATGTACCCTTCCCACTCCGGACCAGTGAACCTTCTAGACCCTTCTAGAACATTCCGGTGAAAACACCGAGACCATTCCCGAACTCCGGAATTGGACTTTCCTTATATGAATATTATTATCTGGACCATTCTAGATCTCCTCGTGATATCCCGGATCCCATCCGAGACTTCGAATCACATTCAGTCTCTTTACTCACTTTCCATATCTACTAAACAACATCGAATCCTTAAGTGTAGTCCCTAACGGTTCGTGAATTATGTAGACATGATCGAGACTCTTCTCTGATCAATAACCAATAGAGGAATCTAAAAATTCATATGGCTCCCACATATTTCTATGATTACCTCATGATCGAATGAACCTTTTACATACGATACCAATTTCCCTTTGTCTTGCAATACTTTACTTATCCGAGGTTTGATCGTTGGTATCTCTGCATACCTAGTTCAACCTCGTTACCGATAAGTACGCTTTACTCGTTCCTGTGATATGTGATCCCTTGTGAGCCAGTCACATGCTTGCAAGCCAATTGGATGACATTCCATAGAGAGGGCCCAGAGTATATCTATCCGTCATATGGATGGAAAAATCCCACTCTTGATCCATGTGCCTCAACACATACTTTCCGAACACTCAATGCCACCTTTATAACCACCCATTTACGAAGTGGTGTTTGATGTCATCAAAGTATCCATCCGATGATGGTGATTAACATGAATTGAAATCTTATAGCAAGTGAAGTATTTAAATGACTTGATCTTATGATACGCTTAACTATAGGAGTATGTCCATCACATTATTCTCCTAATGATATGACCTTGTTGTTAATAACATCTCAATGTTCATGATCAGGAAACCATGATCATATATTAACCAACAAGCTAGTTTAACAAGAGGCTTTACTAGGGACTCTTATATGTTTACAAATCACACAAGTATTAATGTTTCCGGTTAATACAATTATAGCATGGGATGTAAACATTTATCATAAACATAAAGATATGATAATAACAACTTTATTATTGCCTCTTGGGCATATATCCAACATATGTTCACAACTCCATTATCCTGAATGGATGGAAAGATTCAAGATTATGATATCTTTGGGATGATCATCTTGAATTTGCACTTCTTCAATCTTGATGATGATCTCCACTTGATGTCATTTTCTAATGATCTACATGAAATCTTCCCTTTTATATACCTAACCCACATAGACATATATACTAAACATGTAGTTTATGGGTTAGATCATAAGTGCAATTTATAAATGTTTTCCATAGCAGAAGGTCACTTGGCTCCTTGTGGTACACCAATGCGCTTGAGAGAAGGTACTCTAGAATCCCATTCTTTGTATTCCACTTAGGCTTGTTCATGCTATCGAGATCATGATCCTCTATGGCTTAAAAAATAAGCCAAATCATGGAAAACATGGAGTTCTACACAAAAATCCATATTCATCAAACTTCATCTTGATTCTTCCAAGTTCTCTTTCTTTTATTCTTATTGACCATATCATATTTATCTCTACAATTCAATGATCTTAATGCTAATGCACAATGTATATCATTATCTTCATGGAAAAACCTTGAATAAATCGCATGGATTTCGAATATCACCTACATATGGAACATTTCTACACAAACAACTCAAAAAAACCATTAGTCCATAGGGATTGTCATTAATTGCCACAACCACACTTAGAGGCTAGGTGTACTTTCATATTCCCCACCATAGATTCCATTAAATACGAGTTGCCAAATTTTCAATCTTTCTCCCCAAGTGGCATTATTACTTTCCAAACAAGATCAGCGACATGGAAGTTCTCTAGTCGAACTTTCTTGTTGTAAACCCTAGGCACCTGCAACTGCTCGTTCTCGATGTACTTCAAGGACATCATACATTTATCAACAATGTTGTCAATCCATAGTTCATGATAATCTTTTGTCGATAAATTCTTCTGCTTATCAATGAAGGTGGGCATATTCATCTTACAGGTAAAATGACTTCTTGTACATAGACTAAGAGGTTGTTCGGTTGAGCTTATTTATGGCTTTTGGATTTTGGCTTATAAGCCACAAAAGCACCTAAATAGGTGCTTTCGGCTTTGGCTTTTGGATTTTCAGTGGATACTCTTGCACGATGATATAATTCAAAAGATAAAATCAAAAGCACATATTTAGGTGTTTTTGTGGATTATAAGCCAGAAGCCATAAATAAGACTAACCATATAACCGTAAATCGTATGGAGTCACATTCGTAAAACCAGGACTTGAGTTCATATGTGCCCACAAAGCTTTAGACCAGACTGCATGCCATCTCCTCCAAAATTTTCAATTTCTTCTTGATAAGATTGATTAAAATGTTATTATTTGACTCAGCTTATCCATTGCTTAAACATAGTAAGGTGATGAATATAGCATCTTGATACCATATGATTCAAAACATTTAGATACTTCTTTTGTTGTAAATTGTGAGCCTTGATTGGTAGTTAATATTATGCAGAATATTGAATCTATGTATAACTTGCTCGAATATAAACTCAATCACCTCCTTGTGGGTCTTATTTTCACAACTACTACTTCAGAACACTTGGTGTAATAATTAGTGGCTCAAAATAGAAACCAACACCCACATTATGAATCTGGATGAATCATAATAATAAAATGTAACCCCAAAACTCTCAATGATCACATATTAAGATAGAGTTTAACATAGTAGCCATCGCCAGCTAATTATCTCCAAACTTCGGGCATGCCTCTCACCCCTTGTAGTATATGAAGCACTTATTTGATCATAGTCAGTCAATAAAACCACGCTCATTGTAGTGGCCACTTCATCTTGTGAGTTGAATGACGAGTCTCACATAAGTCATAATGCGCCCTCCCATAGAGACCATTACTTGATCATTGTCCAAACATTTTAGAAGAAGTACATCAACTATTTGGTGATAAAGGTAACCAACAATGTACATATATCTACACTACCGCATTTGAATTTTCATGCGAGTTCCAACAAAGTGTCAACATGTAGATCGATGTGTGAACTAATACGGATGGCCGGCATGTGGTCTGACTCTAGCATGATAGCCAACATGTTGTTGATTGAAATCATACAAAAGCAAAGAAGACACACAAAGACATAAATCTTTGTTGCAAATTCAGAAGTTCCATAACAGAAGTGAGTGTTGTACGGGTGGCACCACATGTTCAATGCACACCATAACCGTGGATTTTCAGGGTGCCAACTTGGGCGCTCAAACTTTTAAAACATGAACTGCACACCGAAATTGCATGCCATTCTTACTTGTGTGGACATGTTTTGTTGTAGAACTACAACCACTCTTCGCTTATTGGTGGTAAGCTTGTCAAGATTGTTATTGTTTGCATTGTTTATGTAAAACTTATTTTTTTGCCTAGAATCACTAGGACTCCCTTGAACACAGAATTCTCTAACTTCATGTGTTGTAGAACCCTCTAACAAGATATTTAGATATAATATGATACTATCAAAAGCATTAGGAGTATAGTACAACAAATGACACTAATTAACCGGTTAACAATCTAGGTCTCTCTTCTATTTTACTTTCTTATGTTTAGACAAGAATTCAGCCTAGAAAGATACATTAAAATGCTCCAAACTAGGTTCTGAAAACTTAACATTGTTTTCATGACAATATATTGTCCAATTTTAGAAACATGTATATGTTAATTGTACAACAATGTCCGTTGTATTTTAATATTTATCACATTGTGGTTAATGGTGCAAGGTACACTAAAGAATAATACTAGATATACTTATCAATAAATATTTTGTTTTAATATTTAATGATAGAAATAATTAGAAAATTTTAGTATAAAAAAGGAATATTTATGCTAACTTATTTTGATCCCACCATATAATATAAAATAATTACACTCTAAAGTTTTACCAAAGCAATACATATGTAACAAAACCTTAGACAATGTGTATCGTCCACCAAAGTGTAAATTATCTATGCATCCGATCTAGCAGAGCACTACAAATGACAACACGTTCATTTATAAGTTTCTCATATGTCATGTTTCTGTAACTTTCCCTCATATATAGTTTGAAGTTAATAAACAGTAAATTTTATGAAGATCTAACATATCTAGGTATACAGGGAAATATAGATGGATGTACCATTTTCTTTATTCCTTAATAAACCGGTAAAGCATTTTCTCTAATAAAAAGAAATTCTTTTGTTGAATAAATGTTCCTTAATATAAGTTGGATTTTGCATGTTTATATCTCAAAGACTACGATCTGTTTCACAATCCACATCGGATTATAGAATAGTGGTAAAACAATAGTCTTTGGGCTAAAATATTATATGTTAAGACTTTACTTACAAATCTTAGCCATGAATTCCAAAGGTTGTTTAGAACAAAGAAATTATTTGGACTCCATTAATCATATAGACGAAACCACATGATCTTTTTTTCTTAAAAGTTAAATGAAGGTTTCAATTCCTTGCAAGGAAAACATAAAGTATTTTTTTCACAACTATTATTTGATTGTCTAGCGTTGTTTTTGTAAGCAAAGGAGACTCATTGGCACGTGTATCAACAAATACACACATACTTAAAATTTACTCCAAAATATGCCAAATGCATCAAGGCCGATAAGGTCTACCATAATATGAGCGATCTTATGAAGGTACGGAGGCCAACCATGTCTAAATACCATGAGTACAGAACCACTTTCAAAGAGACGGTTTACCTATTCCAAATAGACATCAAGAACCCGCCCATATTAATCAGAAGCTTGATCCTATGATTCACATAAGAAAATTTATAGAACATTCAAAACAACACTCACACAAAATTGTAATAAGAGAAGCGGCAAGTTATGTAGAGCATAAAAAGATGCAGGCCACGACAACTAATTCATGCACTAGAAGAAGCATGCACAAGAAAACTATTAACATTTTTTAGGCGCCATTGTATGCAGACTAAATAAAATTTGTAGGGACGCCGTTGTATGCAAACTAAATAACATTTTTTTGCAAACATACTAAATAACAATAATAATAAAAATGAAGATAAGCAATGGAAAGTGTGGTCGGTTCAGTGGCTTGTCCCTCTTAAGTAGAAGCACAAGAGTATGCTCAATGCCAGGCAGGCTGGGGGCGTGACGGCCCTTGCTAGCATCTACAAGTCCGTGGCGGAGGCGTGCCATAGAGAACGATCGACGGCGCGGCGGCGTTTCTTTTGGTCGGCGGGACACCAGACCCGGCGTCTTGCGGATGGTGGCGGATCAGTGTGAGGTGTCGCTCTACTGTATGTGAAGGCTGGAGCGGTGGCTCCAGGATGAGGTGGTGGTGGTTCGCTGCCTTTGTCAACGCGGGCGATGGGGCAGGACTCCGTGGTATGGATGTCATCTCTATTTCTGGTGGGCATGCTTACCGGGCGGCATGGACTGTCTTCGTGACAGTACATTAGAGGTGGTGGTCGAGCTCTCTAGAAGAAATTCTAGCCTTACTTGATCGGTGCCGACATCTGTGGCGCTCGAGGGCGTGTTTTCCCCTTGGGGCGTTGTCGTGGAGTCCTGACACCCCTCTGTCCATCATTCCAAGGTGAAAACTCAAATCTAGCTTGCTAGATTGGATGACGTCGGTGTCTTATGGATGTCGTGGCCTCCTTGGGGGCGTCATGCTTAGGAGTGTGGGCGCCAATCTTGGTGTTGCTAGTGCTACCGATTGAGTCGACATCTTCGGGTTCTCATGTCATGCGGGTGTTGTTGGCTTGTTCACTGCGGAGTGCCTCTCGCTATGAAGCTAGATAGGCCTAGTCATTCTTTTTCGGCTTTAACTTCCTCTTCGGGGACATGGACCAGGATTTCGTAGTGCTCGTTGTTGTTGTCGTGCTTTTGTTGTCCGATGACGCACCAAACCTAGTTTACCTAGGTAGTGTGGTCTTGTGTGCGATTTCTGCCATTTTTTTCTAAAAAAGTGTCATATTGAATTTTCTCCTCTAGTTTCCCTTATAGACCGGATGCATGTGTTTCAGTTGCATCAGTTTTCGGCCAATTTCTCTTCAAACTAGCCATTTCTCTTCTTTATGAAAAGGCAAGGCTCTTGCTGATTGCCCAAAAAGACTATGGTCGATAGGTTTTGAATGTAGAATACATATTTTTGTATGTACAAAATATTGCATTTACATACCACTCTACTTATTAATCATAATGTTTTTGCTGATATTATAAAAAAATGAGCGTTTACTTTATCGACCATGAGCATTTTTCAAATATATGAACATTCCGCATGTAGGAACATGATTTTCAAAACACATGAATATTCTGTTTTGCAACACATAAATACCTTTTTGTTTACGAAATTAGTTACTCCCTCCGACCCATATTAGTTGGCTCACATTTGTCAAAATTTGGATGAACATATATGCTAAATAGTGTCTAGATTTATCCAAATCTAGACAATGTAAGTTAACTAATATGGATCGGAGAAAGTATAATAAATAGAAAGTAAATATGAATCTTGAGATCTATTAATAAAAAAAATTAACAGTTGATGGTATATGGGGCCCATGAGGAACCTCCTAGGCTTATCTCCCTATTGCACGCTTTGAGCGGCAAATAGGATATGTGCTCCTGTGTTAGTCTGTCGTGAACCTTGACATTTGACCCTCCTGGGCTGTTCCTCTATCAAAAGCCCACTCCCATGCTCCTGTCCGCTGAAAAATACTCCGTCCGATTTCATAATATAAGATATTTTACCTTTTGTAAAATGAATATATCTAACCTTCTTCTCGTGTGTAAGATCACTAAGAATCTACATACTACTATAAGATGTGTAGATTCATTTGTTTCACAAAAACTAAAACATCTTATATTTTAAAACGGAGGGCGTAGTAAGAAAAAGGGGCATTCCTTGTTTCTTCCAATGCTATAAAAATTGCACGGAGAAAAATTGAACCCTTGCAGTCTCTTTAGTAATTAAAAAAGTAGTGTCATCATAATGGATATCGTTTTTTCTCATCGTCTAATCTTTTTCCAGTCACAATGGAAAATTTTATGATCACAATTGGCACACAGATGATTGCTTATCCTTTTTCTTCTCATCAACTACTAATATTTTCCCACTATCTCCTGTCCTCTCACCCCTCGACATGTTACATGTATGCACGCTGTTACTTGTGACTTTTGGCAAGGTAACGTATTATTCCATGTGTTTTGCGTAGAAGCACAAGGTCAGAGGTGGAGCTAGCGACATTAGTAGCGTGGAGACAGGTTGGTAGAAGAATCTTCCTTTTCCTCTTGGTTTCCACATGCATCTTATCTCTAAACTCTCATGTATGCGTGATGCTCTGCCCATTCACGGGTTCTCAGTGAGAACTTCTCACGCGTGGTACGTCTCTGGAGATGGATGGTTCGCCTGCGGCTGCGACGAGCCGCATGCATTTGCTTTGCTCCTTCCATGCATGTTACGTGTTGGCGGCGGACAGCCCTAGTGCATGCTAGCTAACGCGTCGTGGAAGTCGCTGCTGCACTCTGGAGTTTGGAGAGCAATCAATCATCATTCGTGTTTGACACCCTGGGGCGATTCTTCTAGAAATTGGCGAAATGTGGGTTTTAGAGCAACGTGCATGCGTGTGCGATGCTCCCTGCTCCCTGCCCTGGGCTCATTTCTCGATCGCCAGAGTTGGCGGATGCGTATATGGGTTCAATTATGTGGGTGATGATCTCCTGTAAGCCCAATATGGTATATGCACCTTGAAATGCTGCCGCAGTCATCCCGACGACTCCTTTTTTTTTTCAGACTACCATCGTAACTATTCTCGTGCAACAGCTCTACTATAGTACCAACAACCATAGTCCGTAACTTTTGCAACAGAAAAGGGAACACTCAAACAAACTGATGTCTGTATCCAGTTGACTATAAACGTGCGTGTAAAGGCAGACGGCTAGATGATGTTGCAGCTAGCAGCCCCACAAAATTCAGTGCACCACGTGGGAGAGACATACGCTCTCGTGCGTGCACGTAGAGTGCGGCCCGCACTGTCCTCGTTCCTCTGACCCGCCGCAACAACCAAACTGTCCCCGCCAGAACAAGGATACGACAGCTGTACGTTCTAGGATTGTAGCCGCCAAAGCTCTACCGTCCCTAGATAATTTGTCGCAAGATGACGGCATATACAGTATATCACACCGCGCGCGCCATGTCTTCCACGCTCGGTATCGGTAACAACCGGCTGGCGCGCGGTCATGCGAGCAGTGACAAGGTCCCTATTATGGCCTGTGGTGCAACAGTGCAATGCACCGGCAGGCGAAACAGCGAAGAAAGAACGCCGTGGGCACCGTCCGAGGCCACGCTTACCCTAGTACATCTCGCGCACCCAACCGATCGATCGAGGGCGAGTGCGACGACCGGAGCCAAAACTCGATCAAGTACTGTATCGGGGAACACCATTTGTTTCGCGAGGGTCCCGGCCGGAGGACCCGGAGGGACGGAGGGTACGTACACTGGTTCTAGATCGCCGCGGCGCGGTGCCGCCGGTCGATCGATCACGTCCTAATAAATGTGCTAATTAGTATTTCCTGGGACATGGTTAAAACGTGAGACGTCTCCCTTGCATTGGCCGGTCCGGCCGGACAGGTCAATAAATGGGCGGCCAGCCCTCCCGCCCGTGCGGTCCGCGCGTCGCCGGCAACGCCACATGCCGGCCGGGTGCGTGCATGCGCGCGAGGCGCCTCGCCTGGTGCCAAGGTTTAGAGCAACTCCAATGTCATACTGTTAACGTTAGAAAATTATGAGCATAATTGGGATAGATCTCGGGGAATTGCTTCTTGAGTATTGATCAAGTTTTATATTCGCAAAAAAAGAGTATTGATCAAGTTCACCGCTCTGCGGCCAATATGAGACCGATGGCAGGGTTGACCGGGTTGGATGTGCGGGTCCTGGCTGGTTTAGGTTGGACCGGGCCACCAATCCTCCCCGTGAGCTTGGGTTGTGAGGGCGATCCAGATGGACATATGGCATGTGTCTAGGCCTTTGCGGATATGCATACCGCAAATCCATTCTTTAACTGGACGACCTAAACGGATACGAGGACGGACACGTTCTTAGCTTAAATTTGGGCATGGTTTGTGTATGGATGGACACGTCGTAGACAGAACGTGTGTCCTCCCACGTCCGCTACATGCGCGTATTATAGCGATCCACCGCATCAGAATTGACCGCTCGCCTTTTGCGCCAATATTAATGACGGTCGATGACTCGGTGCGACGCTGATTACCGTACGTGGCCGCTGGCTGCCCTACACGACCGCGTGCCCGTCTAGGTTGTCATCAATGCCACTACTGTTATAGTCTGCGCCGACATTAATGGCCATGCCTTCTTAAGATGGCGGCGGGCGCCCATCTCTCCCAACATGCCAACACATGTGCTAGTTTCCCACTTCCGGTGAAGCAGCTTCCCCGTCTCCCCAACCTCTCCAACCATGACGTGACCTTGGAGGAGGACGATGATGAATGACCATGTCCCTTGGCGACGTCAAGTCGGAGGTCGACTATAGTGGTCTGCTAGAGATCGATGACAACGAGGAGGAGGAGGACGTGGAACGTGATGACCCTCGTTCGATAGTGGACGGCAATGACATTTCAGGGGAGGAGCCCCACGACAACATAGCGGACTACGAGGGCCTCCTCCCCTACATGGTCGCCACCAAACATGAGGAGGAGGCGGAGTGGGTTCCCATCATCCCGCCAGATCTTGACTAAGAGGAGGCCTACCAGCTGGCTCTGTGCAAGTCTATGGAGCAGGCGCGACTAGAAGAGGCGGCAAAGTGAGTGGGCATGCTCGAGGACCTGCAAGTCGGCATTGGCCTCCCAAGCTCATCTGCCGCAACAGCAGGTGAAATGGCCATACCCTGATCACAGCCCTCCTGAATAAACCTCGACAACGATGAGGTGGCCTTGGCCATGGCCGCCACAGGTGGCGCAAAGCCTAGATAAGGCTTTTACGTACACAGTGCGTTTTTTGTCACCATAATGAGACAATCCGACATTTATTCATCCAATATAAATTTGCTCGTGCTATATGGTCAATCATTCAAATAGCCTCTGCTTTATCTCTTTCACGTTCGGTAGTCAATGTATTTAGCAACTGGTTGAAGGGATTGAGGATAAATACGGAACTTTTGTTTAGGGTGGAAGCGCTTGCCATTATTTGGTCGTTTTGACTATGTAGAAATGACAAGATTTTTAATGACATTATGTCTTTCCCCTGCAGGTTATCTATCGAACCACGACTATTCTGTGATCATAGACTACTCTCCAACGTATGGAGTTTCTCGACTTGTTTGTGGAGGGGTGTATGCGATTGTAGGACACGACGAGGCATATTTTCTTCCGACATAGATGGTAGCGTGATCTATGGATAGATCTGCCATAGCTCGAGGCCGTTTACTTTTTAGCATGTTTTGTAATACTGGTAATTTTGCTTTGGTCACAAGTTGTATGGTTGATCGCTGTGTGCATCCTAGCTATGTAAACGCTCATTTCCAAAAAAAAGAAAAGATAAGACTTTTAGTTTTTTATTTATCTTATAATGTCTTTTTTCTTTTTTTCCTATGTGTAATTATTTTAAATGCAATGGCAATAAAAAAAAAGAGGCCCCTATAGGGTGTACCCGCGGATAGCGGGAGGATAACGTGTTTGTTGTGTCCCTTCATGACCCAAACAAACGCATTTTGACAAGGAAAAAAGGTATCCGAAATACGTCGCCCCGTTAGGTAACGGTATGCCTAACATCCCCCAAAAGCACCTCCATTTATCATCAACTTGTTCTGCTGAGCCTGGGTTGTGGACAAGTTCCTGAATTGCTTCACCTGGTCCTGACCTTGCCATATACCCCTACATGTTTCTTGTTTTTTAGACACGTAGAATCTCTACGTCGCTTATAACTAGAAGAGCAAGGAAAACACGTGCGATCAATAATCTTTCCTGAAATGCATGCTTGCTCGAGTGCGTGCACCACACTTAACCTACATGCAGGCTGCCGTTCATTGAACCGAAAATCCCTCCGAGGCCTACAACCGTTCTCTCTGCCTTCCGTGGAACTTACATGGCCAGTGCACTGACCTAATTATGCATCCATCTTCTTAACTCGAAGATCGTACGCACGCGAAAGATGTGGCTTCACGGGAATGTTCTGCACGCGGTCCGTGCCAATCAAGTTGTCATTTGTTTGCTGTTTGGAATTTTGGGTCCAGGACAACAAACATACGTACTAGGTACTCCCTCCGTTCAGAAATATAGATATTTTAAGTTTCTGAAGAAGATGTATCTAGACATGGCATCTTATATTTTCAAATGAAGGGAGTATGGTCCAAGTCGCCGAATCAGTCGGTCCGGCGGATATGTGATTCCTGCCCCCAAACAGGACAGGCAGCATATCACACATAACCACGTGCAAATTATATTCTAGCCGAGGCATATGAAAGGACCAATAGTCATGTAAGTTTACATACTTGTGCGAACCGGGACATGGCCGTGACTCAGGCGATCAGTCTTTACGCACCATTTTCTGATGAACCGTTTGGCCGCGCCTCTACGGTTTAGTTTATTTCCTTTTGAGATGGGTTTAGTTTCTTCTTGATTTGCCGTGTCGTTCCATTGAAGTTTCAACTGACAGGTGGTCCGTATCCTTTCTCTTGATGTCGGCTAGCTAGGTGATATATATATCTAGTGCTGGTGAGAACAGTAATTCGATCGGGCGTTCTCATTTTGCTTTTATTGGTTACATATCTGCTTTCGCTGTTGTTTATATGCTAACTTGAAAGAATGATCTGTAAAATCCCTCAACATGCAACTTGCAGATCGTATTACTTCTTTATTTACCTCCGTGGAATTAATGTCTCCTAAGGTAATGGAAAATGATCTGCAGAGGAGACCAAATGGACAATTCTAACCTCAAAACGAAAATTTAGCGCAAAATGAACTAGTTCCGTAATTTTAGCACAATCTAACCCTTGAGGGTACCAACCAACATGGCGACGGTAGACATCGCCGGGTACCGCTGGCGGTACCAAACCTGGTCCACGACCACTCGCTGCCCGGTTGACCTTGCTAACGTGGCGGGGTACCGCTGCTGACCTTGGAGATAGCCTATGTAGTCTACCGCCGAGGACCTTGGAGGTACCTCGTGCTTTCTACCACCACGCACACTGGTGGTACCCTTCCTAGGGTTAAGTGGTTGCAAGTCCGCATGCATAGCTGCCTACCCTCGTCCCAGCCGCCATAACTTTGCCCTTCCCGACCTAAGCTGCCCCTCTCTCGCCCCTCCCCCCAGGCGATACTTGACAATGTCTACCTCCGCCATGTTGGTCGGTACCCTCAGGGGTTATTAGATTGTGCTAAAATTACAACATGGGTTTATTTACTGCTGAACTTCTGCTTCGAGATTAGAATTGTCCGTTTGGCTGACAGAGGAAGAGTAGCAAAGGCAGATCAACTCCTCTAACATAGAACAAAATTTCTCTTGGCAGTCTAGGAAGTATTGAGACTATATGCCACTTTCCGGGAGCTATAGCTTAGCTGTGCGTAATCATGTCTACATGGACCCATAGATGATAACCGTACCGGGCAACTGTTGCAGCAGGACAGGAATGGATCCTCCACATCAATTTCTCCTCATCTTTTCGTGGAGTTTCGTCCCCTCTTTTCCCCATCTCAGTGTACTCTCTTTTCCTCGGCGAGTACTTTTGCCCTTGTCGATCGCCTCGCAGCCCGTGCAATATGATGGATGGTAGCATCTGCACGTAGGACTTCCCTATTCGCTCCACGTACACTACTGTCCGTATTGGCCCTTTAATTATTCACCTTGTCTCCTTAGTTGCAGCCCGGCCATGCCATCAAATATCTTTTCAAGAGGGGGCGGTGGTTGGGAAGTTCGTGTCCCGTCTCACGGCACTAGTACATGTTACACGTGCATATCCTCTTCCCAAACAAACATGACGTTCGCATGTCGACAATGGATTATAGTGGCCGCAGGTAGCAACTTGTCGATGGTAAAATATAAGATGTTTTAGGTTTGTAAAGAGAATGTATCTAGACTTGTTTTAGTATATAGGTTCACTTATATTTGAAGCGAATCTAGACACTAAAACAAGTCTAGATACATTTGCTTCACAAAGCTAAAACATCTTATATTTTGAAACGGAGAGAGTACGTAATAAGATCGATCTGGCCAACGCATTATGCATCCACTTGACCATCATTTCACTCTCTGTTCCCTTCCCTCTCCGGGTTGCCGCTGCGTCAGCCCCGTCGACGATCACGATCTGTCGGTAAAATGACCCGTAACTTACCGCGACGGCGATGGCCTAACTGTCTCTCTGTCAATTTGTTTTCCACCCATCGAGACATGCCTATCTCGGTCGTTTATAGTGAGCTTTCAGCCTATCGCTATGTACACGTACCAATTGACTCGTCGATCGTAGGAATAACACCATGTATATACGGCTCAGTCATCGTAGCAGAAGCAGGTAGCGCCCACGTATTGCATGCACGCACCCATGCAGCACGCTGCACGCGCGCATTGCATGCGCAGCTAGTGGAGACGTTGAGAGTTGCTCGACTGCGACCCGGCCGGACGTATGTATCCGGAGCGTAGCTCATACTGGAGTATTATTATTCTACGTGCCGCCGAACACCTGTCAGGCTAATCATCACATTGTTTTCATGCAAGGTAAGTTGGTGACTTGTTAAGTTCATCTGCTCTGTGTTTTTGGCTAAAACTAAGGAGCCTTCCATGTCGCTGCAAATTACAAACTTTGTCTTCATCTCTACGTGCTCGTTTATATATATTTTTGTGTGCAAACGTACTCGTTTATACTATGTCTATACCAACAACCGAAGTGGCCATAGACTGTTGGAATAACGGGCTTGGCCGAGGTTGGCCCGATTGTATTGGTGATTTTTTTTAAGACATGTAATAAATGTGTGCAGGCCACGTGGTAGTTTAGACTAAGGGCGTGTTCGGTAACTCTCCACCTCCGCAAAATCCTCAAATCCAACTTCTCATTCTCAAATCCGGCTCTACGGGGGAGCTCAAAACGTTCGGGCCAACTCCTGTTTCTGGCTATACCACTAATCGGTGGACCTCACTAGCCAGGCCCTTCTTCCCCAAATTTTCCACATCGTGTCCTCTTGAGGACCTCTTCCTCCCTAGATCCTCCTCCGGTCCAACCTTCCTCCTCAGTCCCCACTACCCTGCCCTGCCCTGTTCCCTGTGCGTAGAGCTCCTCCTCTAGCTACTCCGCGACCCACACAACCTTCTCCCTACCCGTCATGGCCGCGGCCCCCATCTCGTGTCGCCTCAACCCCAGCCATGGGCGCGACTCGATGTGCCTCCGAAATCCTCCACGCATCCACTGCACCAGTGTTTGCGACGACCGGAAGCCCTGCCTTGTCCCGGTGAACACCTAGCCGGCGGCCGCCCAGATCCGCTCACAAGCACCGGTCGGCGTGCAGTCGTCGGAGCTCCTCCACCACTATAGGATAGGGTCAAGACGCTGGGGAACTCTCGGGGTTGGGGGATGGTTGGAGGCGGCAGAGCCTTGGGGCGGCGCGGTGAATCCAGCGAGTAGTTAGGCGTCGTTTTGGTTCGGGAGGTGGATGATGCCACAAACAGTTGTTTTTCTGTCTCTGGAACCGATATCTCTCACTTGGCGCTGGCATTCCTCCGTTAATATCACAAACTCCTGCTTCTCCAAATCCGCGGCACACCGAAATGCCAGCTTCTCATTTTGTACACGATTTTTGTCCAACTCCGCGGATTTAGCTTCACGGATCTGGGGTGTTCGGGTAAGCTCTGGCCAAGAATTTGGGAAGTTGGAAGCTGGGACGTTACCGAACACGCCCTAAGTCCAACGAAAGCACCAAAATTGGCTTCCTATTAGGACATCAAAACTCAGTCCAAAGTATTCTCAAAAAAAAAAAAACTCAGTCCAAAGTTCCACTCACGCTTCCCAGCTGTCCTATCTTCCTCCAAGGGGGCAGCTCCTCTGCGGAACAAATCGGACCCGAAGTCCTTATTAATGCCCAACCCAACTAGCTCGCAGCTCCCTATTGCGAAGGGCATCTACGAGCGGAGCCACTCTCCTCCCATTCACTCTCGCAACTGGCCAACCCTCTCCCATATCTCTTCGCCCTATCCCTCTATGCCGATGAGATCCCGCCTTCCTTAATAACCTCGACACCGCGTGTTCGCCTCTCATACCATGCCTATAAAAATGCCGAAACTTTTTCCCCAACATTGACAACCTGTTCGACAACATGGCTCTTGCCAACGCGAATATTTCCTCTTCTACACCACACGTGTACCTAATTCCTTTGTTCAAGATCATGCGAGTTTCTTGTCCTAGCAATCAATTTAAATATATTTTGTTCATCTTCTCTAATACTTCCTTCGCTTTAAAATATAAGATGTTTTATCACTTTTCTAAAAACGCATGTATCTAGATATTTTTTAGTGTGTAAATTTGAAACAATATAAATGAACCTAACCTACGTACTAACAGTCGTCTAGATACGTGTATTAAAGAAAAGGATAAAACAACTTATATTTCAGAACGGAAGGGGTAATTGACATGCCTAGATTAATCCATGTCACTAGTGTCGTGTTTTACCTACTGTTTTTATGGATTAAATTATATACATAAATTGCACATACTTCCAAACTGGTGATCCAACTTTAAGTGATTTTGATTACGGTTTGATGGTGCAAAGGATCCTAGATAACAAGAACTTAGTTTTCATACTTGAATGTACGAAACTCTTACGCTCCAGGTGTAGACGTTAAGTGGCAATCAGTTCATTCCGATAGGACGTGCATGCAGCGTGGGAACTTTGACTTGGAGGGATCGTATCAACTTCCAAAATTCATGGCGTCAGAAAGGGGACAGCGATATCTGTGTGCATGAGCACTAGTAGCTTAACTCGACGTCGATCGAGTTGCCGGCCCGGCCCCTACAAAATCGACCGATGATCGACGGGGCGATCGTATTCGGCTAGCTAGGTCACCGCGTGTCTTTTCCGCGTGACCGCAGATATCAAACATACAGTATTAAATTCGATGGAGATGTTGGTTGCCGATGGCCATCACCGGCCGGCCTTGTGAAACAGCCACCGTGTATGGGAGACAAATTATTATTCAGGTGATGGCGGATCTGGCCTCGACATGGCAACAGCAGGAGGTGACCACGACCAGTGATAAACTGTCCCTCTCTCTCCCTCTATTTCAGCCCGTTGGCATTTCCCCCCTTTATTTATTTTCCGTGTGGCAGATCGCCTAGGTGAAAACGTGAATATCTGAAGAAGAACAGGTGGGGGCAAAAGAGTGAACACGCTATCGCAACTTAATTGGTCTGACAGCGACGCACCAAGAAAATAAGGCGCGGTGGAGATTCATGCATTAATAGATGCATGTAGCTCAAGTTTAATTACGAGTTGCAAGCTTGGGACACACATTTTTCTGTAACCTGTGCGTGCATGCCAGCAGTTTGGGATGAGGACACATACTTGAAGGTGTATATTTTACGTAACATCGTTAACAACGTAATAACACAAAGAAAAATGTCTATGGAGCAAAAGAAAAACGGGAGAACAGAACATACAGTTTTTAAGACGATAGCGATGTACCGGAGTCGCGTGATAGTAGCATACATACGGTTAGCGCATCTACCCATCCGGTCGACCCAATCATCCTTTTCTATCCGTTTGGGTCGAGGGCTGGTCAATTTGGGTAGGTTTCGGTCTCTCATGTCAGTCGCGTCTACTGGCATGACTCATTTGCCGTGCTTAACGAGACAATTTCTTTAGATTCAAACACAAACAGTTCGTGCTAAAAACAGACAAGATTCGAACTTAATTTACGTTTAAAGTATATAAAACAGAATTTAAACTACTACTAGCCCTAGGTATCGCGCGCCGGTGCCACCTCGTCCATCTACGGATCAAGGTCGATGTACTCCGACGGCGTCTAGAGGTTGGGCGGCGGCAGGGCTGGAGCGGGAGCAGACGGGTTGACCACCTGCCCAGGCCACGGCTCCCAACCATGCTGGAGGTGCTCCATCCCCACTTGCGGCGCGATCGTAGACGTCCAACCCGACAACAGCGACGGTGGAGGCGGCTGGGCGTTCGTCTCCGTCACCATGTGGGTGAGCTGGAGGGCCTCCTCGTAGCCGCGCCACTGGGCGTCCTCCTCACGCGCGCTGGCCGCAATAGCCTGCTCGGTGAAGACGTCCTCGTGGTAGCTCCGAGCCAGCACCTCGCGGTACTCTGGGGGCAGGTTTGCGGCGACGCCGTTCGCCACCTCGTGTTTGACGACGACATCGTCGTCGTCCTCCTCGTCGTTGTCGTCCTCGCTGCCGAGGTTGGCATCGGAGTGGTTGTGGGCGCCCTTGTCATTTTAGTCGATGTCGGGGATTTGGTAGACCTCCCCCGGCTGTAGGTCCGGCGGATGGTGGTGGCGCGCCACGCCTTGTGCTCCTACTCGAGAAACTTGATCCAGTACGCCTCGGAGTGGTAGCCCCTCTCCCATCGTTGGGTCCGGGGGAGGTTGCTGATCCGACGTTGGATCTCCTCCGCCAGACCTCTGCCCTCCTTGGGCGGTGGTGGCACCGAGACATGGTCCCGGTTGAGGTGTCATCCGGTGGGGAGGGAGACATTCTGTGCTGGATGCCGCGACCCTCCCTCCACAGGCGCTCGCACTCCCCTACGCGGTAGTACCGCCGGGTACGGCGTTTCCGCTGTGGCGGGTAGTCCCCCACGAGCTGGCTCCGAAACTCCTCTGGCCGCGGCAGAGGCGGCAAGGACGTGCCGTGAAGGAAGACTGGCAGCCGAGCGCGCTGGCTGCCAGACACTTCGTGGTCGTTCTTGCTCCGCTTGGTCTTCATCGTTGATGGTGGTGGTGGTGGCGACGGCGGCATCTAGGTTTTGCGATGGTGAGAGGTAAGGATGACAACACCGACGGGCGCAGGGTTAATAGCCCAGCCGCCCGTGAACGTGCGCAGCTTCCCGCTCCTTCACCATCAATGCTGGCGCGGTAACATAGGTGGCGTCAGCGTGCCGTCTTGTCGCCATTGACGCGCACAGGCTGCCGCCGCTCAGCCTTTCGTGCAGCGCCTTTGAATCGTTGTCCCGGTTGCGTGTGAATCGGTGCAACTGACCGTCTGAATCAATGCCGCCGGTAAGCAGTGGCTGACAGGTAGGCCAGTAGACGAGTCTCTGCGTTGTCCATGCGCGTCTAGGCCGACAGCGCGTCCAGGCCGACGCAACCGAACCCCAAATTGATGATGGATGGGTCGAGCCGGATGCGTTTGCTCGGATGGTTCGGCCTGTTGAAACGCCGCGCACGCCCAACACGTCTACACAGACAAGTTCGGACCCGCTTCAACCGGATGGGTAGGCCTGGTCGAGATGCCCTTAGGTTAGGAAAACGGACACGAACGAGATGGAGTAGTACGTGAAGAGCGCAGCGTTTTGAGTTAAATACAATAACTGTGTCTATACTTGTTAGACTGGATTAATTTAGTTTGGTATTTAAATTTTGCTGAATTCATATATATTTGTGAATTGGGCTCGATTTAGTCCAATGCAATATTTGTCGTCAAATTTGTGCTTACTCAGACGACACGTGGACTGAAATCTTATAAAAACACCCTCCCGCATCTTAGAAAATTGCAAAAGGCAAATAGAAGTTAGACACCAACCATTTTTTTCTTTCTAATCCTCTTTTTCTTCATTTTTTTCTTAATTACATTGCCTCCCTAATCTTCGCCATCCCCATCTTTCCTCCCTCCTCAGGTTGGAGCTCGGTGAGGTTTTCTAGCTCCATGTAGCTCGCGCACCACCCCTCCCCTCTACTTCAACTCGCACAGCAGCGCCCTGCCTTGTAGCACGACTGGCGGACACGCTGATGGTCTGCGAGCGAGGTGCGAGGCTACACCCATGTTCACCCGCATGAGAACGCCCGACGAAGACAAGAGGGGCGCGTATCCGCTGCCCGCAGACAAATACAGTATGTCAGGAGACGTGGTCGCCTTTGTTGTGCGTAGAAATTTTTTCGAGTGCTGCCACCGCAAATACTTCGACGAGCAATTATCGCCGGAGTCAGTTCCTCGGTCGAAAGAGGACTACCCTATATGCCCCATGAAGCAAAGGCTCATCTCATCCGTCCACAACTCCATCGAGCTTGAATACCACCCTAGCAATGACCTCGACAAGAATTAGCCGGCAGGCCACCATCATCATCGATTCTGTGAATTCTGAAGATTCAAAGCCTCGGCGAGCACCCCATCGTCTCATCCTCGACCTCTTGAAACTCATGGAGTACTTGCTCGTCCTTGTCGAGGCGGGCACCCTTATGCATGCACTCACTAGCACCTCATTGTTGATGGCTAGCAACAAACGGCGCGTTACCGTGGACATCCACCGCAGTGGAGACGTGGGCCTCAAAGGCGAAATGTTGACTTGTCTTGACGAGGGACATGACCAACAGAGCAACTGGTGTAACGTCCATGTCCTACATTTTAAGCCATAGCCACAATTATGGTTTTTTTTTTGTAATTTTCTCGGATGTGATAGGATGTTCTTGCAAGATTGTAGTCTATGTTTCATCCGCATCAGCTCAATTATATTAAATACAATATACAGAGAAAATTTAGCAAATTTTAAATACGAGAACTAAATCTGAGACAACCTAACAAAGGCCGGCTGCGACTACTGTTGCACCCAGAATTGATAACTGACGAAGCGACCAGTTATTATACATAAAAAACAGAATCAGATGGTCCAAAAGCATACACGGAGCAGGCTTTTTATTGAAAAAACAATAGTAGAGTCAACGCTTAACTATAAGTTATGGCCACACCATATATAGTCGATTTAATAGCTAATATGTATAATAGTTAGATATATAAGTATATACTACTTTATTAGTGTATGATCCATCTTCAACTCTCGCACAATGACTATGAGCACATGCTGTAGCTGACTAATAACTAAAAGCCCATTTCTCTTCTTTGTCCTCTTCTTTACTATGCGTCAACAAAGATATACTCCCTCTGTTTTAAAATATAAGATATTTTACCTTTGTGACAAATGTATTAAACTATTTTTAGTATGTAGGTTTATTTAGATTTAGAGTGAATCTCGACACTAAAAGAAGTTTAGATATATTTTTTTCACAAACCTGAAACATTTTATATTTTAAATCTGAGGGAGTATTATTTAAATCCTTGTAGTCAGCTCGCTCTTAAGCATGCCCGTGACAGACAGGAGGAACATGTATTCCTTGCGTGTGACCTGCAGATCCCATTCAGCATACGGGTGCAAACATGGACCGGGGTACCCTGGCGGCCTGGCCGATGCACGCCGTGCGGATGCGGGATGCCAGCCAGGTATGCAGCTTTTGGCTCTGGCGACACGCGGCGTGGGCTGGGCCATACTGGTATCAATTCTGCGCAGTCGGCCGGCCGGTTCGTACCGCAGCGGCAGCAGCAGCGACGTTGCTCCCTGGCCACCCATCCGTCCATCCCGGCAGGCGGCACCTTTAATTCTCCGTCCGTCGTGCATCTCTCCCGGCGCGCGGCGCGCGTACGTGAGTGTTAGGCCGGCTTCTTTTCAGCTTTTTGGTTAAAGCTATTCTCGACCAGCTTCTTTCAGAATCTTATCTGTTAAAATCGTTAATACTTTTAAATTGATATTGAAACTACTAGTTAAGAAGTTTGGAAGAATTTTAAAAATAAGATTCTGGGAGATTCTGGGAGAAGCTGGCCAAGAAGCTGAAAAGAAGGGGGCTTACTAGTCTAGGAGTACTAGTTCGTGTCCGGTTTGGTGTCTTGTAATTTCCGTTATAAATATATGAGAAAAATCCAGGGAAGCTCACGGGCAGAGGGGAAAAAAGAGGAAACACAAATCTTTTGGCTGTGCTGTTGTTTTTCACGTCTAGTACATCGATCGGCGGGAAGTGCAAATAGAGATAGAGCTAGCTGCATACAGATCGTGCTAGGTTGTTTTACCTCTATAGCTAACAATTGGTATCAGAGCCGCTAGATTCGACGTCGTCGGGTGAGCGCTGCGATTGCGTAGAGAAGCGACGACCAAGATCATGGCTGCGAGTGAAGGAATTATGTTTGGCCAGGTCCCGATGTTGACGAAGAGCAACTACTCGATTTGGGCGATCAAGATGAAGGCGTTTATGCGCGCGGCAAAAATCTGGGATGCGGTGGAGCCGGAGGATGTCAAGGGCACCACCGACGATACGATGGATCAAAAGGCATTGTTGGCCATCTATCAAGGTATCCCAGAATATATGATTCAATTGATCGCTGAGAAGAAGACGTCCGCAGAAGCGTGGGAGACGATCAAGATCAATCGCCTGGGTGACGATCGCATCAAGGATGTGAGGGTGCAAACCCTCAAGTCCGAGTTCGATAGGCTCCAGATGAAGGACACAGAATCGGTTGATGACTTTGCTCTGAGGATGACGACGATCACCAATGAGATACGCTTGCTTGAAGAAAAATTCGAGGAGTCAAACTCCGTGAGGAAATTTCTTCAGGCCATACCACCAAAGTTTCTCGAGATTTCATCCGCAATTGAGCAATTTGGCGATCTCAAGACGATGACCATGGAGGAGGTTATCGGAAGATTGAAGGCTCATGAAGAAAAGTTACGTGGTTCTGCTGGTGAAAAAGATGACGATCAACTTCTCTTGACAAGATCGGAGTGGATAGCAAGGGAGCGTGGACGTCATGCTAAATCAAGGGTGCAGTGCTGGAATTGTCAAGAGTTTAGTCACATCAAACGGTATTGAACCAATCGGCGGAAAGAACCGAAGGAGAACGGGATACTCAACATGGCGTGTGCGGAGGATGGACCAGCATTGCTCTGATGGTGAAGTTGCGACCAAGTTATAGGTCGTGTCTTAGTTTTCTTTAATGTTAGTAGAGTCTGTTTTTTTTGTCAGTCTAGTCCAGGGCGTCTATGTGTCTCGCTGAGAGGATCAAGTTCAAGTGTAAAGGGGACGGTAAACCAGTGAAGAGGAGTCTCTTCAATGAGGACCTGTCTCTATATGAGGCCGAAGTGGATGGTCTAGTCCACGCCAGGAGGTTGGCATGTATTGCGCTAGGGTGGACGGTGTGTTCCACGGGTGGTGTGATTCCACAATGTTGCTAGCGTGGCTGGGTAGTCCAGATCATATTTGAGTTGGTCCGTGAAATTCGCCAAGTCAAAATTGGAGAGAGCCAATTAGATTTGCCGTGGTGCGAGTCCGAGAGTAGACAAGTTTGGATTAGGGAGAGATTGTTGGAATTAGCCAAACTTGTCTGTCTCTATTGAGACCGGGTGATTATTTACAACGTAGGGTAGTCTAGTTTGAGTCCTAGTTGAGTTAGGTTTGAAGTATGGCAGGTATTGCCGTACGTGAGTCTTACTAGTCTAGGAGTACTAGTTCGTGTCCGGTTGGTATTGCCGTACGTGAGTCTTACTAGTCTAGGAGTACTAGTTCGTGTCCGGTTTGGTGTCTTGTAATTTTTGTTATAAATATATGAGAAAAACCCAAGAAAGCTCACGGGTAGAGGGGAAAAAAGAGGAAACACAAATATTTTGTCTTTTTCACGTCCAGTACATGGATCGGCCGGAAGTGTAAATAGAGATAGAGCTAGCTGCATACAGATCGTGTGCTAGGTTGTTTTACCTCTATAGCTAACAAGGCAGTGGCATGCGTATGCCATCATAGCTGATGCCCTAATTCTCCGTCCGTCGTGCATCTCTCCCGGCGCGCGCAGCCAGGCGGCCGTGCTCTCACCGTACGTACGGCGCTGCCTACACTAGCCTGGCCGTACGCCCTATTTACCGCTTGGCCTCATTCGCCGTCTTGCCAGTTGCGAGATGCACCGGCCCAGTTGCGGCGGCTGCAACAGCGGGCAGGCAGGCAGAGCTGAGAGCTGCTCCTGTTTTTACCAGCCGGAGTAATTTGACCGCGGCACACGTACCGTCCCGTCCCGTCCCGTCCGGCGCTGTGTACGACGAGTTCAGGGCATTGAGTGAGATCGAGTACAGCATGCATGTCCAATGTGGCAAGCAAGCCGAGCGGCGTACGTCCTCGGTCCAACATGACCAGGCCGGACGACGTACCACCGGGGGAGGAGCAGGCAGAGCATAGTGATGGAAAGGCAGCTCGCTGCTGCTGTAGCACTGTACCGGTCGTATATATACGCTACTATTCCATACGTTAAATGTGTAGTATATGAAAGCATTGGATGTAGGCCAGTCAATGAGGTCGCATGCAGGAGCTCCTGTACAGATGTGTACCAGCTAAAAAGGGCAGTAAAGAGGAGGGCAACCAGGCAAGCGCGCGCTGTACTGTCGACCATATCCATATCCACATCCATACGACGGTCAAAGGCTTCTGCCCAGCTCCCGAGAGTTTGAAGATCAACAAACACATTTGAAAACGATAAGAAAACGTACGAGCACCTATGTAGCCTAACCTGGGGCTCTGCCTCCGCCTCTGCCTCACAGTCACAGGAGACGCGTAGTACTAGCTGTACATCTTCCCACGCCACGGAGAGATATGTGTTGTAGTACTGCGTGGCTACGACTGCATGTCTGCATACGACTATGGCCTCCAGGCTGCGAATGACCTCACTCGCTGCCCCTCTCTCTCTCGACTTGACAGGCTGTGCCCCAGACCAAGGCAGCAGAATGGACAAAAATAACCCAAATTCAAAAGGATTTCACAAAATGACCCATCTGAAAAACTATTTTCCTGGCACTAACCCTTTTGTAGCGCCTAACAGCTAGGCGCTATGCCCCCTGCCAGCGTGGCACCGCCTGGCCCCTACCTGGCCCCATCCGGCCGTGTGACGCCCAGGCGCTACAGATAGACGCTACACTTTAGGAGCATACTGAGATCAAATCGAGAGTTCGCTGGCGAATCTCTAAGTCAGGGTGTAGCGCCTGTCTGATAGGCGCTATGCTCTGATGTGTAGCACATATCAGACAGGCGCTACACTCCTGAACTGCACTAGTTTCAAACAACATGTACTCAAACAACACTTGTTATACTAGTTTCAAACAACATATACCCAAACTGCACATATACTCAAATAACATCAACATAGTCTCAAACAACATGAACAAATTGTCATACATCAACATAGTCTCAAACAACACCAACATAGTGCCATACATGAACATAGTCTTAAACAACATCAACATAGTGCCATACATCAACCCATACATAGTCTCAAACCTAGTGCATCATCATCAACATTGTGCCATACATGACCTACTTCCGTCCACGCGTCCTTGGGCCTCGGCCCCTCCTTGGAGGTATCTTCTTTGTCACATCCTCTTCTTGCGACTCATCTTCATCATCATACTGTAGGCCTCTCGTCCTCCTAGTCGCTCTTGACCTCCGTGGCGGCTCGTCCTCGACAACATTGGCCTTTCCCTTGTTACGGAAGTCGTCCGGCGTCCAGCGATTGAACTGTTTCCTTGGCTTCAGCTGGTATGCGAAACGAATCCGGTACTCCTCCTCAGTCTCATTCTCCATATGAGGTAGCTACATGTAAGATTGTATGGCTATGAGAAATGCATGGGAAACAGAAAGCACTAAATGCATGTAAGGTTTCCCATACCCATCTTCCAAACGAATCGCCGAAGTGGTGTCATCCTCAACATCATCCTGAAGATGGGCCGACGGATCAGTAGTCGACTTGGACCTAGAACCGGACGGGGTTGTGTACTCGGGATCGCGGCAACCTAGCACATTAGATAAGCGATGCATCTTTTGGGCCGAGCGCTGTAACAAATAACAACATAAGTCAAACCAAGAACATGCCTATCTTGAGGAAGTCTCGCATCCATACCTTAAGGAAGTTTTGTATCATGCCTTCTCCCTTTTTCCCCTTTGGGGCAGAAAAAAGAATCGCCTCGGCATCGTCGGCATATTTCTTTACCTCCGTTCTCTACAGAGTCAAGAACAAGAACATGTTAGGCAAGAAAGAGATGAGTGCAAGGAAAGTAATGCGAAGGCAATGATAACTTTACCGCAAAGTTGAGTGAGGAAGAAAGCGGGATGTCGGTCCCCCCCCCTGACCTGCCGGTTGTACTGAGTGTAGGCAAGTTCATCAAACTGGACTGGCTCCTCCAATATTTCTTCCTCATTGGACGGCGGGCAAATGGAGACACGGGTACTACCAAGAAACCAATGGATGTAGTTGTTAAATGCTACTGGGCAATGTGCTCTTCCACTATTCCATTCCGTTCGTCGAGCATTCTCCACACAAATGAGGAACTCCATGACGTGCCTCCTATGATGGTGATCCCAATTCTTGATCTTCCTCTGCCTCTTTCTGTCCAACCTGAACAACAACAAAGAACCATGTTAGTACCATCCAAAGCAATTGAGCACAAGTTCTCATGCTAAATAACCGATGAAGCTCCTTGTCGGTGTCCTTCCACACGGGAGGGTTGCACTGAAACAAACCGAACTGCCTCATCACCCGTTGTGGCATATGAAACTCGACCGCCCAATTGCAAATCAATGGGCAGCACATGAGCCAGAGAGATTGTTCCTCCAAGCTCTTCGGGTTAATATCAAACCCGGGAGAAATACCAAACTCGTCCCCACAACCATAAGGCTCCCACTCCACCTGCAAGATATCACAAGAACATGTTTGGTATCGATTTTGACTCGTGAAGTAAATATTATGGATAGCGTATAGATAAACATCTACCTGCTCGGGCGTAATCGCATCAAACTCTTTCGTGTACTTGAGGTACATGGCATCAATATCGCTTGTCATCTTCGATACCACGTCCCACTTGTAAGCCCAAGTCGGGAGGCGTAGAGGGTTTCTATTATATGCTGGCCAAGGATGGTGGCCCACCTCTTTGGGACGACCAACTGGTAAGCGTTCCCAACTCCATATCGAGAGAAGAACCATAGCACCACCTATTCCAGCATTTCCGCCTGCCCTACGACAGGCATCGTCCAACTGCAAGTGAACAAAAACGAGGTCAGTATAGCATATGTGTGGACTCGACATATACAAATGAATGTAGAGTGCACAGGTGATTACCTGCCGGTACAAGTAGGCAAGAGCCGCCGAACCCCAGCTGATATTGCTATCCCAGTTTGCTAGTGCCTTGAGCCACATCCACTGAGCGGTCCTACCTCCGCTGTCAGCAAACAGAGTCCTAGAAAGGAAATACCACACGTACACACGAGCATGTGTCTCGATCACCTCAACCTCGGCGGGGTTCGGGCATTGCCTAAAGTTCTCCACGATCCACGCATATGTCGCGCCTGCTGAGACTCTATCTTTGCTCTTATCTTCAAGTTCTTCAGGAGCCATGCCAATAAGTAGCTCCATCGCATTGCGCCACCCATCGGAATCTGTGCTCATACAGAGAGGCTCCCCCGCGATAGAAAGTCCAAAGATCATGGAAACATCCTGAAGAGTAGGAGTGATCTCGCCGGTCCGGACGTGGAAAGTGTGCGTCTTCGGCCTCCACCGGTCGATAAGTGCGGTGATAGCAGCCGCGTTGAGGTTCGGCGTCGACCGACTCACAAGCGTGATGAAAGGGAGGAGGCCTAGCCGCTTGATGTACTCGGTGTACCGCTCGTCGTACGGCATGTCATTCGAAGACACGCCATGAGACCGAATCTTGAGGGGACGAAGCCTCTGCATACATACAAGATCGAACATTATGCTTTTTCCAACACAAGTAAATCAATAGAAAAACAAAAGCAAAGAAGTTCAACCATGGTTTTATTACCATATGCTTCTCCGCCATCAAGTATGCCCGGTGTTGATGATCATAGTAATCCTCAAGTAGCCACACCATCCTACATATATATTCCAAACATCAATAAAATGTGTGTGGTATGTGGCCATTGTTTGAATTTATACAATAAACTACAAAGAATATGGTAGCATATTATTCAAACATCCATACAAATCCATATACAACCATCATATACAATGCAAATCAACAACACACTTTCATTCCCCATCAAATACAACTAATTTATAACTACCAAGTAACTAAAAACATGCACAAATAGTCCATATTATGAGTCCAACTATATCTAGGGTTTGAGGATAATGTGCAAGATTCATTGGATGAAAGAGAGGGAAAAGGAGGGGATTACCTTGAGGGAGGGATGGGGAAGCAAATCCACGGTGAAATCCCTCAGATCTGTTGGTTTTAGGGATGGATTTGAGAGAGGGGAGAGAGGAACCGTCGTTGCCTTCTCTGTGTTCTTCCAGCGCCTGAGAGAGTGAATGGGGAGGGGTGGGGAGGGGGGCTGGCGCGACAGCTTAAGTCCCAGGATGTAGCGCCTATCTGCTAGGCGCTACACATAATGTGTAGCGCTTATCAGATAGGCGCTACACCCTGGGCATAGCGCCTGGGCGTTACTCGCCCCAGGCATAGCGCCTGGGCGTCACACGGCCGGGTGGGGCTAGGGAGGGGCCAGGCGGTGCCACGCTGGCAGGGGCATAGCGTCTAGCTGAAAGGCGCTACACTATACAGTGTAGCGCCTAGCTGTTGGGCGTTACCCAAAGGGTTAGTCCAGGGAAATAGTTTTCCAGATGGATCATTTTGTGAAATCCTTTTGAGTTTGGGTTATTTTTGTCCATTCTGCCGCTCAAGGCATCATCTGGTCTCACCTCTCTTGCCAGCTGGAACACATTACCACACACACCTGCCGCCGGCCTAAACCATCGACGCACCGGGCGTCAGATTACTGTATTGAGGAGCCGTACGGCCAACTAGCTATAACACATGTCCGTAGAACGGTACCATCAGAGCATCATAACCTGCTGCCCCCGGGCCCCATAGAGAAGAATATACGCAGGGTTTATTATTCAGAGGAGCAAGGGAAGTTTGGGAGATAAAGATTTTATGGTAGCACAAGCAAAAAAAAATTGAGCAACTCTACCTGTAGCAAACATTCTAAAAGCCACATAGGATCTTTATAAGATTTGTCAAGTACCGAGATCCCATTAAATTTTCCTACAGATTTGCACCGAAACGGTACACGCGTGTGAGGGCAGGCGTGTGAGGGAGGGAGTGATTAAAATATGATTTACAAGAAGCAACGAAAGTGAACTTTGGGGCATCAAGATTATGTTCAATAGTGAATCAAATGTGATTGATATGGAGTTCATGTAAAGATCAAGAAATGACGAAGATGAAATTCACTGGAGAAACAGATCAAGAAATGACGAAGATGAAATTCACTGGAGAACTTAAAGGTGCATGTCATGGTTGGGATCATGAGCGCCAAAGTTGATCAAGTCTTGAAGAAAGTAATTCGACTAAAGAATTTCTTATGACTTTCAAGAGACCAAGATAGAGCACACATACGATAATAGTTGATCAAGTCTATAAGGGAGTAATTCAAGTGAACAATTAATTATAGATTCCAAGAAATCAATATAGAGCACAACCCAAGAACTATGTGGTCTAGTGTTATGGTAAGCAACTCAGAGTGGAGATTCATGAACTAAACCATGAGAGCACATCCCATCGCCACCTATCCCTCTCAGTAGCTTTGAGCGCCCGCCAAGATGCATCCACAGTTGGTAACCCACGCTCACACTCTAGGGGAACAACGGTTTTCACCGACTACTGTGAACCATGTCCTAGTCGTGTTCACTGTAAGGTAGACAACAATGACACAACCCCAACCAAAGGACTGGACCAAACCAACCCGCAGAGACCGAAACCAAGGGAAGGCTTAGCGGAAGCCGGTAGGCAGACATAGAGACAAATCCAATACAAAAACATGGTGAAACAAAGTACAACGCTAAGAATCCAAAAAAACATTTAGATCGATAATCAACAATAAAAATATCTCTACACTACATCGTTTGTCTTTTCACGCAAGTTCCATCAAAGTCTAAACAAGTAGATCGATGTCTTAACTAATATAGATGGATGATACGGGGTCCTACACTAGCGTGGTGGACAACATCTTGTTGACTACAAGCATACAAAAACAAAGAAGACATGTAAAGTCATGAATCATTGCGGCAACTTCGGAAGTTCCAGACCAAAAGTGAGTGTTGTACCTATGGCACCATGTGTTCGGTGCACAATGCAACCACGTATTTTCAGGGATCCAACTTGGGCGTTCAAACTTTAAAAACATGAACTGCACACCGAAATTGCATGCCATTCTTACTTGTCTAGACATGTTTTCGTCTATAACAACAAACACTCTTCATTTATTGGTGGTAAGCTTGCCAATATTGTTATTTTTTCATTTATTATGTAAAACTAGTTATTTTGTCTAGAATCGCTAGGCCTACAATGATCATAGGATTCTCTAACTTTGGATGTTATAGAACCCTCTAAAAAGATATTTAGATATGATAGAAAAAGGATATCTAAAACATTAGGAGTATAGTACATCAAATGACACAAATTAATCAGTTAGAAATCTAACTCTCTCTTCTATTTTATTTTCTTAGATTTAGATAGGAATTCAGCCTAGAAAGATGCATTCAAATGCCTCAAACTATGTTTTGAAAACTTAACATTATTTCCATGAAAATATATTATCCAAATTTAGAACTAGTTATTGTTATAATTGTACATCAGTGGCCATTGCGTTTTAATACTTATCACATTCCGGTTAATGATGCAAGGTGCAATAGAAGAATAATAGTTATCTTTATCGATAAGCATTTTGTATGAAGATATGATGGTAGAAATCATTAGAAAAGTTTAGTATAAACATTCAAGGACCATTAATGCTGAATCGCATTGATCCCACCATACAATATAAAATACTTAAACTCCCATTTTCATTGCACCATAACATCTCTAACAAAACAATCAATGATTTCCACCAAGTGTAAATTATCTATGCAAACGATCTGACCCTATAAATAAAACTAGTTCCTATATAAATTACTCATGCGACTTGTATCTACAACTCTCTCTTATCCCTAGTTTGAAGTTTATAAACAATAACTTTTGTGAAGATGCGACATGTCTAAGTTGTAGTAGATAAAGATAATTGACATATGGTTTTCTTAATTTAAAAATGAACAGGTAAAGCCTTTTGTCTAAGTAAATATAATTGTTTTATTGAATAAATATGCCTTAATGTAAATTTAGTTTACGTATTTATACGTCTTCACTCAAAGACTCTGTTTCACAAGCCTCATCGGATTATAGAATAGTGGTAAAACAATAGTCTTTGGGATATACGATCTTATATTAAGACTTTACTTACAAATCTTAGTCATGAACTCTGAAAGGTTATTTAGAACAAAGAAATTATCTGGATTCTATTAATCATATAGCCGACACCACATGTGTGTTTTCTCTTAAAATTGAAATGAAGGCTCCAATGTTTTCAAGGAGAACATAAAGTAGCTATTTTGTACAACTATTACTTTATTGTCTAGCGTTGTTTTTGTAAAGAAAAGAGACCTTGCCATGTGTATCAACAAATACACGCATCTTTAAATTTTACTCCAAAAGATGCCAAATGTGTCAAGGCTGATCCAGTTTCTACCATAATCTGAGCGATCATATAAAGACATTGTGGCCAAACAAGTCCAAATACCATGAGTACATAACCACTTTCCAAAAGGATATTTACCTGTTCAAAATAGGTATCCACAACCCACCCATATAATTAGAATCTTGATCCTAAGATGCACACATAGGAAAATTTACATTACAATATTAAAAATAGACTCACACAAAATTGTGATAATAGAATTAAGACACAAGTTATGTAGAGCATAAAAACGACACAGGCAATGACAACTAACTCATGTACAAGAAGAAGCATGTACAAGAAATCTTTGAGGTGGGAATCACCCTCTATGTCGTTGCCATATCAATTGAAGCCGCCTAAACTTTTGACCATGTTGGAAATCACCGATGGCCGTCACGCATGTTGGAATGTTTATCATTCTTGCAAGTGCACAAGATTGTTATAGAGCTTATATTCAGTGAGAAAAACTAACAAAGATAGGGAAGTATTGGTTGACTTTTGTCTTTCAGCTGCAATACTGACTGAAAGAAATGAATGCCAAAGTGACAATTATCCCATTTAGCAATTAGGTGCACTTTTACGGACGCCATTGTACGCAAACTAGCATACTCCCTCTCAAGTAGCAGCCTAAGAGTATGCTCGGTGGGTTTTAAATACATAATACATATTTTTTTGAAATATATAAATATTTTATATGTATGCACTATTGCATTTACTTATCACTTTATATTTTAATGCATGCTGTTTTTGTTGATATTATAAAACAAGCAAGCATTTACTTTCTGGACCGTGAGCATTTTTTTAAATATAAGAACATTCTTGCTGTTGAATATAAATATATTGCCTAACTCCTTTCCATCCGTTCATATTTTTGGTTTAGATGGTTAGTGCATCAATTCAATATGGTATTAGAGCCAAGAAGTCCCAAGTTCATGATTCTGCTCATGCAGTATGAAAAAAAGAAAAAAATCTGTGGCATGTACCGAACCCACGTTACGGACTAAGTAGTTTAGACGTGAGGTGGACTCTTAAAAATAAATATATTGCCTAACCCGTTTCTATCAACTCGGACTTTTGATTTAGATGGTTAGTATATCAATTCAATACCTCTATGTAGGAACATCATTATCAAAACACGTGAATATTTCTTTTTTTGTAACACATAAATACCTTTCATTTATAAAATTCACTTATTCCCTCATGGTTCGTAATAAGTGTCGCTGATTAGTACTAACCAGCGACACTTATTGTGTATGGAGGGAGTATAATAAGTAGAAAGTAAATAAAAGTTTCGAGATCTATTAATATATTAATAATAATGCCAGTAATAATTGATGATATGCACTATATATACGACATATGATGAATCTCTTAGGCGGATCTCCCTATTGCACGCTATGAGCAGCAAATAAGATACGTGCTCCTCAGTTCGTGAACCTTGACATCTAACCCTCCGGTCTCATCTTCCATCAAGAACCTAAGCCCACTCCCGTGCTCATGTAGTTGTGTCCACAATTGTCCAGCACCCTCGACGAGCAGAGTCCGAGACTGCTAAGGGCATGTTTGGCAACACAGTTTTTTCTATGTATTTCAAAGATACCACGGTTTTTCTTAATACTAAGTTTGCAATACTTTGAATTGTTTGGTTACTATGAAAGACCAAAATTTTGAAACCATAGTTATTCCAAAAACTAAGTTATTTTCACACTAGAATAGAAAGAGGTCTAGACCACTTTTCCCAAAAACTATGATTTTGTGAAAACCGAAGTATCACATGCCCAGGCGTTGTAATGCCATGTTTTCTAAATACTTCGGTTTTACAAAAGCCAAGCTGTCAAACAAAGCCTAAAATGCAAATCTATACCGCCTTATTGGCATGGGGACAATGCTAACGAAAATTGAACCCTTGCTGTCTGTTTATAGTAACTAAAAGAAGTGTAACATCCCAACTTTTCTATTCTTATTGGCCTTAGTAGGAACCCAAAAATTTAGGGGGAAATAAAACTTCTTAAGTTGATCTAGCCATTGTCTGTCTAAATACTTAGTTTGCTTGATCCTTAGTACTGCCAGGTTTAAATTATGTGCCTGCCATTCTAGTATGTCCTAGTGGTTCTTGCACTTAGGATTAGGATTGGTTAATCACTAGCCCCACCCTAAATTTTTGATTTGGGAGAAATCAAAGAAGATCCCCATGTCGGATCCAAGCCCCAAACCCTTTAGGCCATAACACCCCATGCCTCTCTACCTTGCCATGAGCACAAGCAAACCCACAATGCACTTGGTTAAACCCCAACCTTGTTTCCCATGCATGTTGGTGCTATGAACACAATTGGCAAGAAGAGAAAATGGTCATCTTATTTTCTACCCACTTTGGAGGACCCTTGCAAGCTGTTGGAGTTGATCCAGGAAGCAACCATGGCCTAGACTCGCTCATCACACCTCCCTCTACACCCCCATACCCCTACCTTTGCCATTCGAGGCTTGTGCTCTAAGTGAGCATCAAACAAAGTCGCCCCTGAGCGTGTGCTGCCCTAGATCATCCCACACCCCTCCCCACTCTCTCCACCTCGCAGAAACGCACGCATGCGCCTGGCACGCCTCCAGCGCTGCAAGGTGTCTATCACCACCACCCTGACCACCCCATTGACCACGTTAGACGAGAGAGAGTGGCAGGGCGGCAGATCGCCATGATCTTGCATGGCCAGCCTCCTGACCCCGCTAGCCACTGTGATGTCGCGTCCTGGGCCCGCGCAGCTCGCGTCTTCCCCAGGCACCACCCTGTTGGAATTATGCCCTAGAGGCAATAATAAAGATGTTATTATTATAATTCTTGTTCATGATAATGTTTATATTCCATGCTAGAATTGTATTAAGCGGAAACTTTAATACTCGTGTGGTTTGTGAACAACACCGTGTCCCTAGTATGCCTCTATGGACTAGCTCATTGATTAATGATGGTTAAGGTTTCCTAACCATAGACATGAGTTGTCGATTAATAATGATATCATATCATTGGGAGAATGATATGGTGGACAAACCCAAACTAAGCGAAGCAATTAGGTCGTGTCATCGCGTTCGTCTTTGCGAAGCTTTTCTTATGTCAAATATTGTATTCCTTAGACCATGAGATAATACAACTCCCTGGTATCGGAAGAAAGCTTTGAGGTCATCAAACGTCATCCTATGAGAGGGTGATCATAAAGGTGTCTCTCAGGTGATCGGAAAGTATCTGTTGGGTTGTATGTATCGAGATGGGATTTGTCCCTCCCAAGTCGGAGAGATATACTTCGGGCCCACTCGGTAATCGATATCAACACCGCTTGCAAGCATGTGGTTAAGGAGTTAATCACAAAGTGATATCGGATTACGGAACGGGTAAAGTACTTGCTGTGAACGAGATTGAACTAGGTATGACGGTACCGACGATCGAATCTCGGGCAAGTAAAATATCGCGAGACGAAGGGAATATATATATGGGATTTGAAAGAACATTTCTTAATCCCTAGTGTTTTGAGTGTTAGATAACAATACCAAGGATCTTTTAATGTGTGTTGAAGTGTTGCAGCTCAGAACTCTGCCTTTGGGGGCGGATAATCCGGCCCCACCAGGGGCGGATAATCCGCCCCTCCCTCTGCCCAAGCAAGCGCAAGCCCCAGAAGGGGGGGCGGAATATTGGCCGGACTTTCCGGCCTGGCCGGATAATCCGCCCCTCAGGGGGGCGGATAATCCGCCCCTCCTGCTCATCGCCAAGGCGCAAGCCCCAGAGAGGGGGGGCGGAGTTTCGGCCGGACTTTCCGGCCCGCCGGATAATCCGCCCCTCAGGGGGGCCAGATTATCCGCCCCCCCCCAAGATTTTCTCCAAGCTTCACCAAGGCGCAAGCCCCAGAGAGGGGGCGGAGTTTCCCCCGGAGAGTCCACCCTTGGGGCGGAATTTTCCCAGGGGGCGGATAATCCGTCCCAAGTGGGGGGCGGATAATCCGCCCCCAAAATTGGGCAACGGCCAGATCTGGGGAGGGGGTATTTAAGCCAGCCATCCCCCTCCTGCCAGAACTCTTGATTCATCTCGAAAAAGAACAGATCATATCTCAAAAGTTCATACAAGAGTGCTCCACCTAGATCCATCCAAAGGCCCCATCCCTTTGGGAATCGAAGGAGGAGAACTCGACCTTCATCATCAGCAATCAAGCGCTTCATCTCCTCTCCATTCATTTGGAGAACCTTCGATCTAGTATTTCTTGCAAAGATCTAGATCCTTGTTTTCGTTTATATTGATAAACCTTGTTTTTGTGACAGCTTGTTGTCATCCCGGGAGCCCCCAATTCGGTTGTGGGTGTGTGCCCCGATAGTATTGTAAAAGGCACCGGTTCCCGCCTCGAAGGGATCCAATAGTGGAGAAGGTGGATCAGGCCTCTCGTGGCGAGATCCATCGGAGAATAGGGTGAGGCCTATTGTGGCGTGGTGGTCTTAGAACCGCCCACCCCTCCAACGCAGATGTACTTCCCTTAACAAGGAAGGAACTGCGGTAAAACAAATCCCTGTGTCTCCGCGTGCTCCACTACGGTTTCCTCGCTCCTCCTTTACGTGCTTAGTAGTTAGGGTTTCATATAGGGAAATTCTCGTAGTTGCATATCTAGAGAATTTACTTTGTGTAAAGCCTAAAATTGGAAAAAGTATTAAAAATTGGTTAGCACCTATTCACCCCCCCCTCTAGGTGCCCATACGATCCATTTCAATTGGTATCAGAGCCTCGGCTCTTATTTCGGGCTTAACAACCTAAGAGAAGTATGGGTTCCAAGGGAGATGGGAGTGATGCTCCGGAGGTAGTCACCATGAACGATCTCAAGACGTTGGAAACAACCTTGGTGAGTTCTATGGAGGCTAAGATGGAAGAGATGCGTCAATTGATAATGCGTCTCTCCACATCCGCAGCATCACCTCCATCTAACTCTGAGGATACCACTCCGCAATCCAAGGAAACGGGTAAAACTGTTCCCAAAGAGAACGAAGTGGTAGGTGATGATACAAGTAAGAGCTCCTCCTCGAAAAAGGATAGCGGTAAGGATGGATACAATGAGGTTTCTCATGTGTATTCCCCTGATCCGCCTATTCCTCACCCTCATATACATAATAGGGGTGATCCACCCAAATTGTCAGCTTCTACTTTCTCTCAATGGCAATTTTTGATGAAATCTCATGTGTGCAGTTCCTCCATAGAGTTGTGGAAGATCATCGAAAATGGTCTTCACGTTGGAAATCCTAACAATCTCACAAGGAGAGAAGTGGTCGATAGCCAACTCAATGCTACGGCCCTACACATGATACAGCTTGGTGTGGGAGATAAAGACATGCCACACATTCAGCATCTTAGCACAGCTAAAGAAGCGTGGGATGCTCTCACCGAGCTCTTCATCGGAAATGAAAGTATGAGAAGGAATAGATATGATGCCTTGAGCAATGAAGCTGAAGGATTTTATATGCTGGATGGAGAAGACCACGAGGACATGTATAGGAGGCTAAAGGTAATAGATACTACCTTCAGAAACCACGGCGCGGCTTATGTTGATGATGCTTGGATCAAGCGCAAGTATGTCAGTGCTCTTATGCCATTTGAGCCCACAGATTTGAAAAGTCTCCAAGGTAGGCATAATTATCACCTCATGTCATCCAACGAGGTAATGCAAGAAATGGCCGCATTCAAAGTGGCTGCCAAGAATGCCGAAGATGCTCGTGCTCGAGCTATGGGGATGCAAAAGGGGGTAAACATGGCTTTGAAGACTAGTGTGGTTGATCATGATGAATATGCGGTAGAAGGCCTGGACTGTCCCGAAGATATAAAAAGGATTCACGGACAATACTTGGCTCTTTATGCAAGAAACTTTTGGAAAGATCCAGCCAAGGCTAAAGCTGAACTAGATCGCAAAAGTGGAGCCTATGGAAGAAAAGAAAATGGTCCCAAGCTGAGAACTTGCTTTAATTGTGGTGACCGGTTGCACTTCGTAGCTGAGTGTCCATATCAAAGTAGAGAGGATAATGGAGGAAGACTCATTTTCAAGGACAAATCAAAAGCTCCACGTAAGAAACAGTTTGTAAAGAAAAATGCTCCTTTCAAGAAGCAACCAAAGATTGTTCTAGTAGCTCAAGAAGAATATTCATCGGGGAGTGAAGATGAGGACGAGGACGATAGCTCTCAAGAGGTGGCTGCTATAGTCACCACATCTACATCAACATCACTCTTCGACTCTCCAAACGAAAACATCATCAACAAGAATCCTACTTGTCTCATGGCAAGAAGCTCCGAGGTAACTTCTTCTAACTCTTCTTTTCCCAAGGCTATGATAGACATGGATGATCCTGCTAGTCTTAAGGTTAAAGAAGAGATTATTGCCTTGGATTATTTCTATACTAACTTGCAAGGTGAGCACAAAGTTCGTTTTGAGGCTCTTATGGATCAGTTGGCCCAAAACGAAGCACTCCTCGAAGAAAAGGGCAGAATTGAAAGGGAGGATGCAATGGAAATTGCATCCCTAAAAAATGCTCTTGAAGAAGAAGAAGCTCGGGTCTCTCTTGAAGAGAGGCTTGAGTCTATGGAAGAGTCACATGAAGAAATTGTGACTAAACTCGTTAAGGAACGTGACAATGCGGTCACCAAGGCAAAGAAGTTAAAGAAGGAAAGGATTGACTTTGGGGCTGCTCATGATAGACTCTCCGAGGAATTGGAGAAACTTGACAATGCTCACAAGGCGTTGAAAAACGAGTTCTCTATCCTCAATGAGTCACATGATCAGCTTCAAAGTCGATTGGCCATATATGATACTCCTAGCCCGTCCAACTCAACATATAGTAACAAGAAAAATGCTAATGTGGAGAAAGGAGTGATCAAGGACACCACTACAAAGGACAAAGGTGTGCTTGATGAAGTCCTTGACAAGCAAAGGTCAAATCATGGTAGAGAGGGACTTGGGTATGTCACCAAGTCCAAGAAGAAGAAAACCAAGAAGAACAAGACCAAGAATGTGCAATTAAAGACAAGCACGGCTGAGAAGGTTGTCACAAAAGACAAGACTAATAATATTGGTTTTGCAGGGTCTCACAATCCGAATTATGAACTCTTTTGTGATGATTATGGCGATGTTTATGCTTATTATGTTGGTCCTTTTGATGAATTTATTGCTTGGTCTATTTGGGTCCCAAAGACCCTTGTTACTAACATGAAAGGACCCATTGAAAAATGGGTACCTAAAACCAAGAAGTAATTTTCTTGCAGAGCTATGCTTCCGGTGGGTCGAAATGGGTGCTGGATAGTGGCTGCACTAGTCATATGACCGGAAGCAAGGAGATCATCACGGAGATGCGTCCAAATCTTGATAATATCACAGTCTCCTATGGTGATAAGTCTAAATCTCAGGTATTGGGTCTTGGCAAGGTTGTGGTTGCCCACGATATCTCTCTCGTGGACGTCATGCTTGTTGAGACCCTTGGCTATAATCTTCTTTCTGTTCGTGCCCTTGGCAAGATGGGTTTTGCTGTTTTTATCGATGATGATTTGGTGGTACTCTTATGGAGCAAGTCTCTAAAGGTCGCTTTCGTTGGATACGTCGAAAATGACCTGTATGTGGTGGACTTCTCGGGGAAAACCACTTCGGGTCCGATGTGTCTATTCGGAAAGGCCGACGTGGGCTGGCTATGGCATCGCCGTTTAGCCCATGTCAACATGAGAACTTTGCAAAGTCTCCAAAAGGGTGGCCACATTCTTGGACTAAAAGACAATGTCTCTTTTGCCAAAGATCGTGTTTGCAGGGCCTGTGTTGAAGGAAAAATGCATGATTCTCCCCACAAGAGGAAGACTATTGTGTCATCGAAGAGGATCTTGGAATTACTCCATGTGGATTTATTTGGACCTCCTTCTCATGCAAGTCTTGGTGGGAAGAAATACTGCTTGGTCATCGTCGATGATTACTCAAGATATACATGGGTATATTTCTTCAAGCTGAAAAGTGAGACTCAACAAACTGTCATCGACTTTGCCAATGAAGTTCAACGTCAACACAATGTTCCCATCTTGGCAATTAGAAGTGACAACGACACAGAATTCAAGAACTACACTTTAAACGAGTTTCTTAGCGAAGAGGGGATTAGACAACAATATTCCGCTGCGTACACCCCTCAACAAAATGGTGTAGCCGAGAGGAAGAATCGGACTTTGATGGATATGGCAAGATCTATGCTAGCTGAATTTAAGTCTCCTTATAATTTTTGGGCTGAAGCCATATCAACCGCTTGTCACTCATCAAACCGGCTTTACCTTCGGAAGATCTTGGACAAGACCCCATATGAAATACTTACCGGCAACAAACCCAACATCTCATACTTCAGGGTATTCGGGTGTAAGTGTTTCTTTCTTATTAAAGGTGTCCGTTTGTCAAAATTTGAATCCAAGGCTTTAGAAGGCATTTTTGTTGGTTACGGTGCCGAATCCCACACTTATAGAGTCTACAACAAGCTCACTGGGATTGTTGTAGAATCTTGTAGTGTGGAGTTCGATGAAAATAACGGCTCCTTTGTAGGGCAAGTTGATGTTTGTGATGCAGATGTTGAAATACCCCAAGATGCCATAAGAAGAATGGGCGTGGGATTTTTCCGCCCCATTGAGGAACCCCTTGTGGCGGATCGGGAAGGACAATGCTCCACTCAAGTGGAGCCCTCATCTTCACAAGATCAACAAGCTCCTACTGTTGGAGAAAACTCTGCACCAACACCGCAACCTGCTGAAGATCATCAGTCTCCTGGACAAGATGGTAGTCCCAGGCCGGATTATCCGCCCCCTCCAAGGGGCGGACAATCCGCCCCTGGCACTCCAACTTGCACCAGGGGATCCGAAGGAGAAATCAACACCTCTGAAGCTCCCAGGCCGGATTCTCCGGCCCCCAGGGGCGGATTATCCGGCCATGGCTCTCCAACTCCAGTCAGGCTTTCTCAGGAAGATGGTTCTGGTACTTCACCTCCCAGGCCGGATAGTCCGGCCCCTCCAAGGGGCGGATTATCCGGGCCTGAAGAAAATATTCAGCACCAATCGTCTGACAGTACCAGTGACCAAGATCAAGGTCAAGGCAGTAATCAAGACAAAGATACAACCATTGAATCCACTCCTTCAAGAAACAATAAGGATATTGAGGCTCGTCGCAAGGCTCGTGCTGATCGCAACCTTGAACTAAGAGGTCACACCCTTGACAAGGTCGTTGGTGATCTACGACGAAGGGTATCCACTCGAAGAGAGCTTGCTAGCTTCTGTGATCATCAAGCTCACATTTCCATGGTTGAACCAAAGAAGGTTTTTGATGCTCTTGAAGACCCCGATTGGGTTGTTGCAATGCATGAAGAATTAAACAACTTCGAACGCAACAAAGTGTGGAAGCTCGTAGAAAAGCCAAAGTATTGCCGCAATGTTATCGGCACCAAGTGGATCTTCAAGAACAAACAGGATGAAAATGGCATTGTTGTGAGGAATAAAGCACGACTCGTGGCTCAAGGATTCTCTCAAGTAGAAGGAATTGATTTTGGCGAGACATATGCTCCAGTGGCTCGCCTTGAGTCCATCCGTATCCTTCTTGCATATGCAGCTCATCATAATTTTAAGTTACAACAAATGGATGTTAAGAGCGCTTTCCTTAATGGTCCTCTACATGAGTTAGTATACGTCAAGCAGCCCCCGGGGTTTGAGGACCCCAAATTTCCGAACCATGTCTACAAACTCGATAAGGCGCTCTATGGCCTTAAACAAGCCCCACGTGCGTGGTATGAGCACCTTAAAGAGCTTTTGATAGACCGTGGATTCGAAGTTGGGCAAATCGATCCCACTCTTTTTACTAAGAAGGTCAATGGGGAGCTTTTTGTATGCCAACTCTATGTAGATGACATTATTTTTGGCTCTACTAACCAAGCTTTTAACGATGAATTTTCAAAGCTTATGACTGACAGGTTTGAGATGTCCATGATGGGTGAGCTCAGGTTCTTTCTTGGCTTTGAAATCAAACAACTTAGAGAGGGAACCTTTATTAATCAAGCTAAATACATCCAAGACATGCTCAAAGAAACAGAATTGTATTTCACTCTCAACCGCCGAAGCTGAATATGTTGCTGCTGCAAGTGCTTGTACTCAATTGTTATGGATGAGGCAAACTTTAAAGGAATATGGTGTCAATTGTGACAAAGTGCCTCTTTTATGCGACAATGAAAGTGCTATCAAAATTGCTTACAATCCTGTGCAGCATACAAGAACAAAACATATAGAGATTCGCAACCACTTTATTCGGGATCATGTTGCTCGTGGAGATATTGCTCTGTCCTTTGTGAGCACGAAGAACCAACTTGCTGATATTTTCACGAAGCCCCTCGATGAAGCAAGATTTTGTTATTTGCGGAATGAGCTAAATATTATAGATTCAAGGAGCTTGGCTTGACTATTCTTGCACACTCACTTGCTCTTATTCATGTATTCGGTTTAGATGCGGGCATAGACATAGGGGGAGTGTGGTCCTAATTGATTGGGCCAACCCTCCCCCCATAATGCCGAAAGCAAGTAAAATCATTTCCCTTAATATCATTTTGTGATATGTGGGTCATCGATGAGCATTGGTTTTGAACTCAAGATACATCTTCGCGGTGTCATGCCATGCGCTCCAACATGGTGGCTTCGGCCACCGCCCTCTTCCTCCAGAAGAGTTGGTTTTTCATGGGTCTCGTTGGATTTTCTTGCATACCTCTTGTTCTTATGGAAAACACACTCAAATTTGGCCTTTGATTGATTTGATTCTCCAGGGGCGTTAGCATCGCTCTTCTTCCTTTTTGGCGTTTCGATGCCAAAGGGGGAGAAGTAGTTCTAGTAGGTCACGTGGATTTGCAAGGGTCGGGCACAAGCTCTTCGTTTTTAGTTGTTTTTATTTGCTTGCTTGTGCCTTTTCTAGCGTGAACTTGTTTGCTATTTGTGTTGCTATTTGTGGTTGATTGTGTAAGACTATGTCGTACTCCACAGTTTGGTACTATGTTTGGTATTCATGGATTTCTGGATTTATCTCTCATGGACCCCATTGAAGTCTGGAATTATGGAGCTTATTTGATGACATTTGGATTCAGGGGTTCATCTATGTATGTCGTGGCTATATATTCCGGTGGTATGACTTTCTTTCACCAAACCTTAAAGTAGTGCTCTACCTAGTGTGTGTATTTGTATTCAAATGCAAATCTTAAATATGCACACATCTAGGGGGAGCGTCTTTCATTATCTAAGGTGGCACTTGCCGGTTTCACTGCAAATCCTAGTATTGTCATCTAACACCAAAAAGGGGGAGATTGAAAGAACATTTCTTAATCCCTAGTGTTTTGAGTGTTAGATAACAATACCAAGGATCTTTTAATGTGTGTTGAAGTGTTGCAGCTCAGAACTCTGCCTTTGGGGGCGGATAATCCGGCCCCACCAGGGGCGGATAATCCGCCCCTCCCTCTGCCCAAGCAAGCGCAAGCCCGAGAAGGGGGGGCGGAATATTGGCCGGACTTTCCGGCCTGGCCGGATAATCCGCCCCTCAAGGGGGCGGATAATCCGCCCCTCCTGCTCATCGCCAAGGCGCAAGCCCCAGAGAGGGGGGCGGAGTTTCGGCCGGACTTTCCGGCCCGCCGGATAATCCGCCCCTCAGGGGGGCCGGATTATCCGCCCCCCCCCTCCCCAAGATTTTCTCCAAGCTTCACCAAAGCGCAAGCCCCAGAGAGGGGGCGGAGTTTCCCCCGGAGAGTCCGCCCTTGGGGCGGAATTTTCCCAGGGGGCGGATAATCCGCCCCAAGTGGGGGGCGGATAATCCGCCCCCAAAATTGGGCAACGGCCAGATCTGGGGAGGGGGTATTTAAGCCAGCCATCCCCCTCCTGCCAGAACTCTTGATTCATCTCGAAAAAGAACAGATCATATCTCAAAAGTTCATACAAGAGTGCTCCACCTAGATCCATCCAAAGGCCCCATCCCTTTGGGAATCGAAGGAGGAGAACTCGACCTTCATCATCAGCAATCAAGCGCTTCATCTCCTCTCCATTCATTTGGAGAACCTTCGATCTAGTATTTCTTGCAAAGATCTAGATCCTTGTTTTCGTTTATATTGATAAACCTTGTTTTTGTGACAGCTTGTTGTCATCCCGGGAGCCCCCAATTCGGTTGTGGGTGTGTGCCCCGATAGTATTGTAAAAGGCACCGGTTCCCGCCTCGAAGGGATCCAATAGTGGAGAAGGTGGATCAGGCCTCTCGTGGCGAGATCCATCGGAGAATAGGGTGAGGCCTATTGTGGCGTGGTGGTCTTAGAACCGCCCACCCCTCCAACGCAGATGTACTTCCCTTAACAAGGAAGGAACTGCGGTAAAACAAATCCCTGTGTCTCCGCGTGCTCCACTACGGTTTCCTCGCTCCTCCTTTACGTGCTTAGTAGTTAGGGTTTCATATAGGGAAATTCTCGTAGTTGCATATCTAGAGAATTTACTTTGTGTAAAGCCTAAAATTGGAAAAAGTATTAAAAATTGGTTAGCACCTATTCACCCCCCCCCCTCTAGGTGCCCATACGATCCATTTCAGGATTGATTGAATCCTGGCATCGTGGTTCATCCGATATGATCATCGATGAATGTGTGGGAGTCAATATGGGTTTCCAGACCCCGCTGTTGATTATTGATAGGAGATCATGTCTGCATATTCTCGAACCCGCAGGGTCACACACTTAACGTGTCTCAACGCTAGGATAGATTGGATAATTGGTTTATTAGTTTTTGTTCGGAGTCTCGGATGGGATCCGGGACATCACGAGAGATTCCGGAATGGTCCGGAGAATAAGATTCATATAAGGCAGTGCAGTTTTTGGAGTTCGGAATTGTTCCGGGTTAATCGGTATTGTACCGGAAGCTTCTAGAACCTTCCGAAAGGGGACCAACGTGGCCCCACCTTCCGGGAGGGGCCATGGGCCTATGAGGGAGTGCCCTGGCCGCATTGGGCCAGGGGCACAAGGCCCCATAGGGCCCAGCCGGCCAAGGGGGTTTTAAACTCGAGATAGACCTTCTAGAAGGGGGGTTTCCTTGCCCCCCACTCCTTCGCCTTGGGGCCGCCGGTTTGGCTTGGGGGAGGGGGCTAGGGTTGCAGCCGCCCACCCCTCTATATAAAGAGGGCTGGGGGCGCACCACCCCCTTACACCTTCCCCTCCAAGAGCTAGCCGTCCTGCTGCCCTCCTCTCTATCTCTCTCTCCCTCCTGACTGCGTGTAGGCGAAGCCCTGCTGCAGAAATTCTCCACCATATACACCGCGTCGTCGCGTTGTAGATCCAATCCGTCTCTCCACCATACTTGCTGGTCCGAGGAAGGAGGAGACGTCGAGGTGCTGCACGTGTGCATCTCACGGAGGCACCGCCACTTGTGGTGCTAGATCGGATCGGATCGCGAGGAGGAGAAGCGAGTACGACTACATCACCCACGTTCCGACACACGTTCCGCTGTGCGAATCTTCAAGGGTATGAAGATCTAATCCAATCTCTCTCGTTGATTGCATCTCCTAGATTAGATCTTGGCTTTCCCTCTGTTCGCATCCGTAGAAAATTTTGATTTACTATGCCGCGAAACCCTTCACACCCACCCCCTCTCCCTCGATCACCAGGAGCCTTCCCTACCCCCAACCCTCGACGGGCGTTCCTTAGTCCCCGGGTGCAGAACGACCGCGCGCGTTCCTAGAGGACGCATCCCCCTGCTCTCTCCACCACGTCCAAGTCTAGACCTAGCCCTCCCTAGCTCGCCCTTAGGCCGACCACGACACGACCTAGCGTCAAGCACCTGGTGAGCAAAGGCGACACTGGGACAGCCCGCGCCGTCCTGAGGCCGTGAGCATGTCTGCACGCCTCTAAACCCTCCCACTGACTCGCAGAGACACACACCACCCCTCTCCCGGCCTACCCTCGCCCTCCACCCTCTCCACGGACCATCCCTTCACCCGATGCACCGTAGGCCGCTCAGCGTCGGCATAAAAACCCCGAGCCACCTACCGCTCTTGCCACCCACCTCATTTCCCCCTAGCACACTCCCACTCCACCCCAAGGAGGAACCGAGCTTGCTCAGCTCCTGCGTCCCACTCCGCCCATCGCCCGCCATGGTGCTGGCCGAGAAGAGGTGAAGGTTGACGCCGCCACCTCTCCTTCCCCTCTCAATCGTCCATGCATGCATGCAGGAATCGCACCGCCCCTCTGACCTTGCTTTTCCCCTTCTCCTAGGAACTCTGGGAGCATCGCCAGAAGGGAGCTGAGAACGCCGACACCGCGAGACCGCTCCCCACTGCCTCAGGATCCCAAGCCGCTGCTGCCGCCCCTCGTTCGGACCCGCGTCGTCGATCGCGTCGAACCACGCCATCCCCGACTCTGCTCCGTCCCTAGGTGAGCCTCCCCGACCCTCCCCGTAGCTCCTAGGGTTTGGTCACCGGCGACACCACCCACGCGAGGAAGACGAGCCCTGGGCCATTGGATCTTTTCACATCTAACGACCCACGGCGCTGCTTACGCCTTCACCGGCTTGCAGACGCTGACGCGTGGGGCCCCCGCCAGGGATTTGAAACCCCAGCTCCCGCGCATGCTGCCGCCCAAATGGGCCGGCCCAGCTCCTGCGTGGACGTGTCCAGACCCCAGCTCCACTCAACTCCTTTTTCCATTTCTTTAAATCCCAGAAAGTTGTGCTGCAGATTTAAATATGCCAAAAATCACCAAAACCTCCATTTGACCTGATTCAAACCCTGAGGGTTAGCCTTTGTAAATCCCCACCACCTCCCACGGGTAGCTTGCCAAAACAATGTCTATAGTTTCCCTGAGATTTTTGGAGTAAAATGAGGCAGTTTCCACTGTTTTATTTTTTGTAATTTTTCTGCAAGTCATAAAAATATAAAACCACCTCCTAGGCTTTCCTTTTCAACCTACTCATCAAAAAAAATTGGAATCACACCTTTAGGAGTTGTTTAGCACCTGTGGTGAATTTTGCAAGTTTGGGACAGAAGCTTCTTGCAGAAATTCTAGAAGCTTCTATGAAACCCCCTTTTGAGTAATTCCAACTCCAGGAGTTGAGCACCATCCATACCTACTTTTCCCCAGTAGGTCATATTTTTAGTAGTATTACTTCTGTACTGGGGATTATTTGTGTGTTTCTAGTCTTTTCTGCAGTGTTTAAATTGCTATAAATCAACCATTTTAGCAAAAAATATGAACCCATTTGGGTTGGCTTAAGATTTCAGTCACCTACCCAGCCATATTATTTTTGGTCACTGTTCAGTTACAGAAAAGAGTTGAAGCACTTGTTTGCTTGCTAGACTAGGGTTCACTACTAAATTCACCATATTTGTTAGGAGTGCCCTAATTAGTTGTTTCCAATGGCCTTGGCTTGCTAGTTTCAGTAGCTATAAATGTGAGTTATGGTTTGCCAAGTTGAGTACTTGTTCTATACTGATTGCCTTGTTTGCTCCGTTTTTTATTTGAGATATGTTGTTTGTTCGTTTATTTCCTTTCGTGATGATAGATACGAACGAGGAAGGTGACTGGGAGTATCTTGAAGAAGGAGATGAGGGATAAGCTTCCAACGAAGGCAAGACACCTTCTTGCTCATACACCTTGTCCTATTATTTTATCTATGCATGTTTCACTTACTCATTTCTTTTGCAAAGTGCATTTGTTTTACTATATTATACCTGGTAGGGGGAAATGTTTGGCTCCTCCAAATAGTTACCCCATTAGTACCTATAGGTACAACCCATTTGTATAATACCTACCTTTACTTAGTATGGTAGATGGTGTTTAACATCATAATCCCTTGGAGACCTCGTTTTAAGCCTAAGCAAAAGTATAGGATGGGAAGACCCCGGGAAAAGACTTACAAAAATGTTTTATGAGAAAACCTTGGTGAGGCTTGGCCTACCGAGTGGTTTGGAAAATGAGAAGGGTTTTGTTTTACAAAAAGGTGGACAAAAGATGGAAGAAAAATGTTTACGAAAACACGCCCGGCTGTACAGTTCCTAATGTTTGAGCAATTAACCCGTGCAACCACATTACTCTGAAATGGGACGGGGCTAGGCTGGAAGTTTGTCTAATCCGGTATAAGTGTCTCATACTACTACGGGGAAGAACCAATTCCCGGAGGCTGGGCTTTTCCCTGTAAAGGCCCATGTGAAACATCGGTCTAGGGAAGGTAAATACCGTCTAAAATGGCGGCCAGACGATACTATGAGCCCCTCATTGAAAGCGCACACCCTGCGGGGTGCAAAACACGCTTCGGTTGGCTTATGACTATATAGGACGTCCTGGTTTTGAGGGGATTAACCTCATAGGGTAGACACTTGTATCGGAGAGGGTATTCGGAAGGTCTTGACCGGTTATTCGACCCACGATCGGTGTAGATCAGGGACGGGTAATCGGATGGTGTGGGTACAGTGTACAGCCTCTACAGAGTATAAATCTCTTCGAATAGCCGAGTCCTCGGTCATGGACGGTTGTGATGGCTGCTGTACGGGGGTGATGGTTTTGATTTCTCAAAAAGGACTTCGGAAAAGAAATGGCTTGGAAATGATTTGACCATGGGATGGTCGGAAAAAGGAGGAAGGAGTTTGGTCATGAGACGACCGGAAGAAAAAACAAATGGGTGACGCAATCCTATTGTTTTATTAATACTCTTCAAAAAGGTTTTATCAAAAGTTTTACAAATGTTTTTCAACAAAGATATAGAGACATGCTATATATACAAGAGAAACTAGTTTATAAAAGAAACTCTCTTGGAACCATCCCACCACAGCCATACTGAATATCGTTTACTTATTGTTATCGTAAGGTGGTTTGCGAGTATATTCAAAATACTCACTCGCATTGTCCCTGGCTATTTACTTCGCGAAGGTTACGACGACGACTTCGCGAAGGTTACGACGACGACTTTGCGAACTAGGGCGTTACTCCGAGTTAGGCACCCTATGGGCTATGGCATGACTCGGGCCTTTTGTGTTTAGTGCTTCCGCTGCTACTATCTATTTGTGCCCATGTGGCTCTTTGTAAGACTATCTATGTAAGACTTGATATTCGGTACTGCAATGGATGTGTACTTTGATACTATGTCGATTATGCTCCACGAGTCATTGATCATGGGATCGTGGTGGTTGGCATAATGGGTTATCCCGGACCATAAATCTGGGGTGCCACAAGAAGTATCATCATAATGGATATATTTTTCTCATCAACTAATATTTTTTCCAATCGCAATGGAAATTTTATGATCACAATTGGCACACATGTAATTGCATATCCTTTATTTATCATCGAATAATCCTTCTCTAATTTTGTTGGCACTGTAGCCTCCTTTTTCCTATAGTTTGCTTTTGCGGATCGTTTTGGGTGCCGCTTGCCATCCTACGCGCGGTCATGGGAGCAATTTTCTTTGAACAGGATAAGGGCCAGATGACCCTGGAAGCTTCATTAAACGCGGTGGGTACAAAAAGCAGCAAAGACCCAAAGAGATAGGGATATTGCTGATAAGGCTATGCCTCTTACAGAAAAGACCCTAGGGAAGAAAGATAAAAAACAATCAGATCCCTGGTCTTCTCCACCATCAACGAGCAACCTCCCGACGCCGATGCCGCATCTTCTGCCGGGAAACAAGCCACTTGAAACAACGACGGCCGTGGATCCAGCGCCGTGGTTGAGGAAGATCCTCCCGTACGGCCCATGGCCAGGAGGAAGAAGGTCGGCTGGAGGGCCGTCGTACGGCCAGTAGAGGCAGGGACAAGACGGACTGCACCACCGCATGAAGACCCCTACGAGAAAATTCCACAAGAAGAAGCTTCATCGTATCCTTCTCCCCAGCCGTCACCACGCCGAACACCGCCTAGATCCCTCTTCCCCTCGGCCCCACGGACGGCCAGAAGATGGATCGAAGCAGGAGCTGCGTAGAAACGCCGATGCACGCGTTTATTGGGGGGCCCAAACCCAAGCAAGCCGGCACGTTCCGCCATGGAAGCTGCCAAAGCTCGCCCGCTGATGACCTCGCTGCGGCACGCGCCACCAACAACGAGTATAGGCCCTAGAAACCAGCCTTATTGGCGGAGATCTATGGCTTCATCTCTCCAGCCACAAGTGCTCCCGTCAACGTATCTACGCACCTAACGTCGTCGACCATGCCCATCAGGCGGGCCGTTTGGCAGGGCCACGTGGCCTCCTATGCCGACGACACTTGTTACGCCGACAGTCACCGTCACCAGGTTGAATGGCTACGCCGACGGTTGTTCTATGCCGACGAAGGCCGTCGGGGATTTTGGCCCTAGCCGACGGGGTTTATACGTCGACGGCCATCTGGCCCGACTGACGAGCCCGCACAGCTGCGCCGACGAGCCCAACCTTTCGCCGTTGGCGTATAGGAAGGCCGTCGGCGTTTCTTGTTATGTGTGGCGCGGCAGTGCAGGAAAGCATGCGAAACAGGCAACAATGTACAAAATTATGATCACAATCGGCACACAGATAATTGCATATCCATATTTTCTGACCAACTAATATTTTCCCTCTATCTCCTGTCCTCTCGCCCCTCGACATGTTACATGCATGCACGTACGTACACTCTGCTACTTGTGACTTTTGGCAAGGTAGCGTATTCCATGTGTTTTGCGCAGAAGCACAAGGTCAGACGTCGAGCGACATTAATTAGCAGCGTGTTACCACCATCAGCTTTATCTGTGGAGACAGGTCGGTAGAAGAATCTTCCTTTTCTTCTTCGTTTCCACATCTTATCTCACTCTTCTAGCTGATTCTCTGCTCAGTCATCGGGTGCCTCACGTGGTTCGTCTTGTTTTGCTCATTTCATGGTACGTGTGGCGTGTTGGCGTAATATCGTACTGGTTACGGCGGACAGTCCTAGTGCATGTTAACGCGTCGTGGAAGTCGTCGCTGCTGCGCTGTGCAGTTTGTTTGGGGGAGCATCATCATTCGTGTTTGAAACTTGGGGCGATTCTCTAGAAATGGCGAAATGTGGGTTAGAGCCACGTGTGCGATGCCCCCTGCTCTCGGCCCTCGGGTTCAGTTATGTGGGTGACGATGTCCTGTAAGCCCAATATGGCGTATGCCCCCATGATTGAAATTCTGCCGCGGTCATCGTCTGGGCTGGCTACTCTTTTTTCTTTTTCCAGACTACCATCCTAACTATACTTGTGCAAGAGCTCTATTAAAGTACCACAACCATAATTAGAAAGACAGAAACTTGTGCAATAGAAAAGGAAACACTCAAACAAACTGATATCTCTATCTCTATCTAGTTTTATTTACGTAGATGAATTCTGTATCTAGTTGACCAGACGTATAAAGGAAGACGGATAGAGCCCCTCTCCAAAGTTGTAAAGAACAGCGTCCTCTGTTTCCGGAGGACGTTGCATCTAGCAGGCCACAAAATTCAGTGCACCACGTGGGAGAGACATATGCTCCCGGCCCGCACTCTCCTCCCGCTTCTGACCTTCCGCAGGTACCGCAACAACCCAGCTGTCCCCGCCACTCGCCAGAACAAGGATATGAGCTGTTCTAGGATTCTAGCCAAAGCTCAAAGTTGCTCTGGCTAAAGCTCTACCGTCCTTAGTATAGTAGTATAGCTTGCTAATTTATGGCATGGTGATGGTATCACATCAACAAGGAATACTATCTTGCAGATAGCATTTATTCAAGATGGTCAGCATTTATGAAGACTATTTTAAGCCTGATGCTTTTCAAACATGCTTAGTTTGCTAAGGAACAGAAAGCTTGCAGGAAGAACGCGGAACGTGTATTTTGAGTGATCCAACAGAGGTTTGATGTTGCCCAATTACCTGCTATGACTTGGTCAAAAGATCATATCTGAGAAGTGATGAACTGTCGTGTGACCTTGCACAACATAAGCATGAGCAGAACCATCCAGTGAATTTGGTCAAGCAGGACAAGACATATTATAGTCAGGGACCTCTTCCAGAACCTGATCACCAGGTGCCACCATCGTGAGCTGTCTTTATCGCCATGCGTCTGTGGATCTGTGACTCGATAGTATATCAACAGCTGCAGGATAATCTGGTTGAGCACGTATAAATACGCAAAGGCAACACGTAGGTGCCGAGCATGATCTGGCCAAACTAAGTGGTATTTCAGTCTATGGCGAACTATATCGAACTTTGTTGCGTTTAATTTTATGCCGAACTAGAACATTGCTATGCATTTATATTTATACCGAACTGTTTGGATTTGAGCCGAATTCGGACAAAAACTCACTAATTTTGCCTTGCCTAGAAATCATACCTGAGAACACAAGTGAGAAAATGGCCATTTCCAGACTAAAAATTACATCTATCAAGCTGAAAGAAAAACACGCGCGTGCGATATATCTCTCCCGAAATGCATATTCGCTCGTGTGCACCACACTTAACCTACCTGCAGGCTGCGGTTCACTGAACCAAAAATACCTCCGAAGCCTACAACCGTTCTCTCCCTGCCATCCGTTGAACTTACACTGCCAGTGCTCTCACACCTACTAGTTAAACACCTCTTTCCATGCTTTCATTCCTCTTAACTAGAAGTCCTTGATCGTACGCACCCGAAAGACGTGGCTTCTTAGAGCATCTTTAATTCATCCCCAAAACGGCTATAAAAGAGTAAATTTACTCCTCTAAAAGCTAAAGTCGTACCGAATCGAGCCCTATCGCCGTTTAAGAAGAATAAATATAGGAGTCACCGCTCTCGACTTCTATTTAAACGGCCACGACCTCGACTCCTTTATTTTTTTTCTCGCCCCCACCCTGTCCTCTGCCGCTAGCCAGCTGCCCTCCCCACCACCCTTCGCCCGATCTGTCCTCCACTGACGGCCAGCTACCCTCAGTGTTCTCCGGTAGCCTACGTCGCCGGAATCGGCCGCCACGAGCCATTTTCCCCGGCCGCAAATCTGCCATCGAGCTTCGCCGAATTCGAAGGACTATGGTCGGGATTCACCGGGATATGGCGAATCCTCGAAGCCAAGCACCTATCGGCATGACTTCCCGCCATTGCAACTCCCCCACTGAGCTCGCGGGAGAGCCTCCGCGTCGCAACTTGCCCCCTCCCCTCCCACTTGCTCGGGCTTTGGCACCCGCATCGGCACCAGCAGCCGCGCCAGCCCTTGGACTTGCACTGACACTTTCCCATACCGGTGCCGCCGGAACAAGCTTAGGAAGAGATGATTTTGTACACACTCAGAAAAATGTGACTCGTTTCTCCCACCCTCCGCGGGCGACGGGGAGGGTGGCCTCCCCTTTTGTCAAAAATTGAAATGCCAAAAAAATTCAAAAAAAATGTGCACATAGAATTTCAAGTTTTAGGTACACGCAAAGTCGTTTCACGAAAAATGAACATTTTGGGTGACTTGTACAAAAAAGACAAAATTTGGTGCTAAAGTAACATGCTCCACGACGCACAAATTTTACACAGCATACAAAATATATCGGTTTTCGGTTGAATGACTTCGTGTACACCTCAAACATGAAGCTACACATGATCATATTTTTTTTCAAAATTTTCAACTTTTTGAAAAATGTTTTTTTTATACCTGGTATATATATGCACCCGGGTGTAGAAATAGGTTTCCGGACTATACACCACTTTCGTCTAGCTAGCTTAGCTGTGCATAATAATGGCTGCCTGGACCTTTGGATGATAACCGTACCGAGCAACTGTTGCAGCAGGACAGGAATGGATCCTCCACATCAATTACCCCTCATCTTTTCGTGGAGTTTCGTCCCCTCTTTTCCCCATATCTCGGTGTACTCTCTTTTCCTCGGAGGAGTACTTTCGCCTTGTCTCATGGCCTCGCAGCCATGCATTGGCCGTGCAATGTGATGGATGCTAGCATCTGCACGTAGGACTTCCCTGTTCGCTCCACGTACACTACTGTCCGTGTTGCCCCTTTTAATTAATTATTCGCCTGCTTGTCTCTGTAGTTGCAGCCCGGCCATGCCATCAGAAATCTTTTCAAGAGGGGGCTGTGGGTGGGACGTTCGTGTCCCGTCTCACGGCACTACATGTTAGTTTTATATATATATATATATATATATATATATATATATATATATATATATATATTCCCGAAAACGTGAGTGTCGCATGTCGACTATAGATTTATAGTGGCAGCAGGCAGGTCGTCCACGGTAATAAGATCGATCTGGCCGACGTATTACGCACACGCTCCTGCATCCACTTGTCCATTTCACTCTCCCGTTCCCTTCCCTCTCCTGGGTGCCGCTGCGTGAGCCCCGTCGACGATCACGATCTGTCGGTAAAACGACCCCTAACTTACCGCGACGGCGATTGCCTAACTGCATGTCTCTCTGTAAATTTGATTCCATTCATCGATCGATCGAGATATACGCGCGCGTGTCGGTCGTTTACAGTGAGCTTTCAGCCTATCGCTATGTACAAAGTACAAATTGAGTCGTCGATCGTATGAATAACGCCAAAAAGTATATACGGCTCGATATCGGTACCAGTCAGTTAGCGCCTACATATTGTATGCACGCACAGCAAGTGGAGATGTTTGAGAGTTGCTCGACTGCGACCCGGCCTGCCTGCCGCGGACGTATGTCAGGCTAATATTCTACGTGCTGCCGCCGAACACCTGTCAGGCTAATCGTCACATTGTTTTCATGCATGGTGACTTGTTAAGTTCATCTATCTACTCTGTCTTTTTGTCTAAAACTAAAGAGCCTATCATGTCGCTGCAAATTACAAACTTTGTCTTCATCTCTACGTACTTGTGTATATGTCTGTACCAATACAAAACCCAACCGAAGTGGGCATAGACTGTTGGAATTAATAATGGGCTCGGCCGAGGTTAGCCTAATTGTATTGGAGATTTGTTTTAAGACAGTCTAATTAATGTGTGGAGAATCCACACACGTGGTAGTTTAGAGTAAGTCCAATGAAAGTACCAAAATTGGCTTCCTCTTAGGACATCAAAACTCAGTCTAGAGTTCCCCTCACACCATCGACGTTCTCAGCAGTCCAATCTTTTACATGGTCGTTAGATCTGTTGTAAACCACGGTAGGCCGATTGTTCCAGCGGGCAGCTCCACTGCAGAACAAATTGGTCTTCTCTGGTAGATCAAGACCGAAAGTCATCACTAAAGCCACCCAACTAGCTCGTACCACCCAATTGCGAAGGGCATCGACAAGCGGAGCCGCTCTCCTCCCATTTTCTCTTGCGACACGGGAACCCTCTACCAAATATCTTCGCCCCATCCCTCTACGTTGATGTGATCCCGCCTTCCTCAATAACCTCGACACATGCCGCATGTTCACCTCTCATACACTGCCTATAAAACAGAGGTCATTCCTTTCCAGAGAGACACACCACACCACAGCCTCTGGAGCTCGGTTTTAGAACATTGCGCCGTCAGAGAGGTCTTCTCCATTCTATCTTCTAGCATGTCCCGAAGGACGGGACAGTAGGCCTCCGAAATCCGCCTCTTGCAATCTTGTACAGGAGAAGGGCGATATGGTTTTTAGTGATCTCTATCGAACGACTACTGGCTTCTTCATCGCAGACACTGCCACGGACGTCGACGATTTTTTCCACGACAATGACTACTTCCCCGATATTGATAACCTCTTCTACGACATGGCTGCCAACACCAATGCCAACGTGAACATTTCATCTTCTGCACCGCACATGTACATAATTCCTTTGTTCAAGATCATGCTAGAGTTTTTTTTTTGTTCTAGCAATCAATTTGGATACGTTTGTTCATCTTCTCTACTAGTTGACATGGCTAGTTTAATCCTTGTCTCTAGTGTCATGTTTAACTATTAAATTATATGAAAATTTTCTCGTACTTCCAACATGGTAATCCAACTTTAATTGATTTTGATTGCAGTTTGATGGTGCAAAGGATCCTAGATAACAAGAACTTAGAGCAAGCACAACGTGAGCTGTTACTAGATGTGGCTAAGAAATTTACTACACCCGCGTCTAAAAAAATAAAATCCGCTCTACTGTTTAGACCAGATAGAGGACCCACTTATCTGGGTAGGAAAAAAACATTCTAGACACTAATGAGTGGGTTCGTCTGCTATTTTCCCTTAGACATGGATCTTGTACTGGACCTAGGGTCTAAAAAAAACTTAGCTAAACTCATCCTCTTAAGTGTTTAGATCTAGGTCTAGTAAGAAAATGATTTGTCTTAGGCATCCCAAATTTTCAAGTTGCACATGCTCTTAGTTTTCATACTTGAATGTACGATACACTTAGGCTCAAGCTTTAGATGTTACTGACTGGAAATCAGTTCATTCCGATAGGACGTGCATGCAGCATGCAGTGTGGTAGCTTTGACTTGGAGGGATGGTATCAACGTCGAGAAGTGATGGCGTCAGAAAGGAGACAGCGATTTCTCTGTGCATGAGCACTAGTAGCTTAACTCGACGTCGATCGAGTTGCGCGGCCAGGCCCCTACAAAATCGACGGGTCGGTCGTATTCCGCGCCAGCTAGGTCACCGCGTGTCTTTTCCATGTAACCGCAGATATGAAACAGTATTAAATTCGATGAAGATGTTGGTTGCGGATGGCCATCACCGGCCGGCCCGGTGAAGCTACGGCCACCGGCGGAACTGGCCTCGACATGGTAACAGCAGGAGGTGACCACGACCAGTGATAAAACTCTCTCTCTCTCTCTCTCTCTCTCCCTCTATTTCTGCCCGTTGGCCTTTTTTTCCGGAATATATTTATTTTTTAGTGTGTAGCACACGGTAGATCGACTAGATGAAAACGTGAATGTCCGAAGAAGAACAAGTGGGGGGCAAGAGTGAACACGCTATCGCAACTTAATTGGTCTGATAGCGACGCACCAAGAAAATAAGGTACTAGTCACAAAAAAAAAAAAAAAAGGTACTACGGTGGAGATCCAGGCATTAATAGATGCAGCTCAAGTTTAATTAGTTGGAAGCGTGGGACTCATATTTTATGTAACCTCTGCGTGCATGCCAGCAGTTTCGGATCAAGACACATACTTTTTTTTTTACAATTGATGAGGACACATATTTTTTTAAGGAACGCATATTTTTATTGATCTATAATCAAAATGTCATTACAAATAGCCTCTCGGATACTATCCGGAGGAACACCACACCACACAGAATTAACCGAAAAAAATATAACTTCTAGCTAAATTATGTACAGCAACATTGAGTACACGAAATACATAACGAAACTCACAAGAAGCAAAAGTCTTGGAGGTGTATATTATACGTAACATCGTTAGCAACGTACTAACACAAAGAAAAATGTTTCTGGACCAAAGGAAAAACGGGAGAACAGAACAGACAGTTTTTAAGACGATTGCGATGTACGTAGGCTGGAATCCCGTGATAGTAGCATACATACGGTTAGGTTGGAAAAACAGTCACGAACCAGACGGAGTAGTACGAGAGGAGCGCCGCGTTTTCTACATTGCTCTGGATCAAGTGGCTGGCTGCGACGACTGTTGTACCCAGAATTAATATCTGACGAAGCGACCAGTTATTATTATACATAAAAAAACAGAGTCAGATGGTCCAAAACCAGACACGGAGCAGGCCCTTGGCGAAATTTAAGCATGCCCGTGACAGACAGGAGAAACATATATTCCTTGCGTGTCACCTGCCAGGCAGTGCGCATGCGGGGTGCCAGCCACTTAGAGCATCTCCACTAGCAGTTAAGAAGGCGTTTCCACGATTTTTATATTCGAACGGGGAGAAAATTAATCCATTCACATTTTCAGCCGTTTAGTTTTCATTGGATTTTACCATTTTACATTTGGGATTATCACGCAGAACCCAGGCCGTCAGAAACCGTCTAAAAACGCCGGATGAAGTGAAAAGAGGGTGGGTCAACCCTATCGACGACACAAGGCCGAGCTTCCGCCATTCTTCTTGCCCTCGCCTCAAATTTCACCGCCGAACTAGAACAAACTAGGCCAAATTTTGCCGATATAGGCCGAACTATACCGAAATATGACGAATTTGAGTCAAATTTGAGACAAATTCGAGCAAAATGTCGCCAAACTAGGTCAAACTATGGTGAACTAAACTAGGCCAAACTACACCGAATTATGATAAATTTGAGACGAATTTGAGGGAAATTCGGACGAAATGTCACCAAACTATGCCAAACTAGGAAAAACTATGCCAAACTAGGCCGAACTAGGCCAAATTTTAGCCGAATCCGGGCGAAATGTCGCCGGTTTAACATTATCCGGGAACCTTACCTCGAAAGGCGAGTGGGAAACTGGCCGTTCCTAGGCGGAAAGTTAGATCCGTCTGGTGCTAAATAGCGCCAAATTTCGCCCTTGGAACGCCCAACGAGTGGAGGTGCTTGAGCATCTCCCCCGCGTTCCCAGCAAGGCGTTCCAAGGCCTATTTTTTTTGTCCGAACAGCGAAAATTTTCCCAACCACGTTTCTAGGACGCTGAATAGCGTTGGATTTGGCCAACTTTCATCCGGTGTTCCTAGGCCAAACCCGGGACGCTGGAAACCTCCTGGAAACGCCGGACGCAGCGAAACCGGCGAAAAGAAAAACCCGTCCATGGCCCCTCCCTTTCAGCGTGTGAAGTCGAGTCGTCCTTATCCCATCGTCTCGGCTCCCGCAACGGATCGTCGTGTAGGGGTTCGTAGCATGGAAAACAAAAATTTTCTATCGCATACAAACAAACAAGCCAAGATCTATCTACTAGATTGTAGCAACGAGTCGATGGTATAACTTACCCTCGAAGATTCCAAAGCGTTTAACGAGAGCAGATTCTCGTGGGTGATGTAGTCGTACTCTTTCCGATCTCAAGATCGTGTAGACGATCCTTCCGGCGCCACGTTCCGGCAGCGCTTCCGCAGTCGGTCACACGTTCGGTACTCGACGAAGACCTTCCTCTCCCTTGTTCCAGCAGGCAGCGGAGGTTGTAGCACTCTCCTCGCGATTCCGGCAGCACAACGGCGTGGTACCGGAAGTAGAGGGGAAATCCCGCAGGGCTTCGCCTTAAGCCGGTGCGAGTATGGTGGAGCTTATGAGAGAGGCTATTAGTGATCTAGTAATTAGACACACCAATTAGAAGGCTCTAAACCAATTAGAAGGCTCTAAACCGTTGGCTAAAGCAATTAGAAGCTCTAAACCAAAACGGCTCTAAACCGGAGATCTAGAGGTGAAAGTTGTGTGTCTCTAGGAGGAGCCCTGCCCCTCCTTTTATGGGAGGGGGGTCTTGGCGCGCCAGGGGAGGGAGGGAGTCCCTCCCCAACTCGGCCTTGGGCTGGGCGCCGGCCTAGAGGAGTCCTACTCCTCCTCCAGGTTGACTCCAACTCCTCTTGCTTGTTTCCCACAGTTTCTTGTTTTGGCAGTTTGACTTTCAAACTGGACATTTGACTTTTCTGTTTTAGGATTCAATTTAATCCTTTATTTGGGACAGCAAGAACACTTAGTACATGATGCAATCATTCCAATATGCAATGACACATTCATGTACCCCTTCCCCCTCCGGAGTGCCGGACTTTCCGGAACCTTCTAGAATGTTCCCGATGAAAACACCGGAATCATTCCCGAACTCCGAAACGGGACTTTCCTTATATGAATCTTATTCTCCGGACCATTCCGGATCACCTCGTGATATCCCGGATCCCATCCGAGACTCCGAACAACATTCGGTCTTTTTCTCATAACACCATAACTACTCAAACAACGTCGAATCCTTAAGTGTGTCTCCCTACGGTTCGTGAATTATGCGGACATGATCGAGACACTTCTCCGAACAATAACCAATAGAGGAATCTGGAAATTCATATGGCTCCCACATATTTCTACGATTACTTTGCGATCGAATGAACCACTTACATACGATACCAATTTCCCTTTGTCTCACGATACTTTACTTATCCGAGGTTATGATCGTCGGTATCTCTTCATACCTAGTTCAACCTCGTTACCGATAAGTACTCTTTTCTCGTTCCCGTGATATGTGATCCCTTGTGAGCCAGTCACATGCTTGCAAGCTAATTGGATGACATTACACCGAGAGGGCCCAGAGTATATCTATCCGTCATATGGATGGACAAATCCCACTCTTGATCCATGTGTCTCAACCAATACTTTCCGAACACTCAATGCCATCTTTATAGCCACCCAGTTACGGTGTGGTGTTTGATGTCATCAAAGCATCCATCCGGTAAAGGTGATATGCATGATCTCATGGTCTAAGGAATTAGGTTACTATGTATCAGAAAGCATATAGCAATTGAACTATTGAAATGACTTGATCTTTATGCTACGCTTATCTATAGGAGTATGTCCATCACATCATTCTCCTAATGATATGATCCTGTTGTTAATAACATCTCCATGTTCATGATCAGGAAACCATGATCATATATTAACCAACAAGCTAGTTTAACAAGAGGCTTTACTAGGGACTCTTATTTTAGTTTACAAATCACACAAGTATTAATATTTCCGGTTAATACAATTATAGCATGGTATGTAAACATTTATCATAAGTATGAAGATATGATAATAACCCACTTTATTATTGCCTCTTGGGCATATCTCCAACAGTCTCCCACTTGCACTAGAGTCAATAATCTAGTTTCAAACCTTTGTGTATTCAACACCTATGGCTTTCCGGTGTTGTATGTATACGATTGCTAGTGGTCAACTGATCTCCGGATCTGACACTTCCAGGTCCGTGTGTAATTGCATGTCTTTGCGTCTCTACGCATCACTCATTCTCTAATGAGATGGCTTTGTATAAATTTGGTCTTTCGGTGTGACCTTTAGCTCTTTGGGGTTAAAACATGTTGATAATATTGTCGCACAATATATCTTCATAGTATTATCCCACTGTGAACTACACCTAGTTTGATAACAAACTACTTGACACAAATGCCCTCTTTTGCTGCTAAAATACTTAGCCTTTTGTTGTAGTATCTGTCACAATGTCTTAACTTTGGAACTCATCCAAATCCATTATGGAACTCACTTTCCATTATATTGTGCCACCCTTAGTTTAGATTGAGATAAACTTAATTTGTACTTTGTGACCAAGCTAGTATCAATGTAGTACTTTTACAATGAACTAACCATCTATTTGTCACTTCTACAAATATTATACTCTTAGTTCTTGCAAAAGATCATAAGAATATCCTTACTATTGTCCAATGATCATCTTACGAATCATTCTGGTATATGCTCATAACATTTAGAGCATAGGACATATCTGGATTTGTACATATCACAGTATGATTGATATAAATAATCTTTGTGATTTCATACATCAAGTATCAATCTATACTTGATTATTTGTTTCACTTTACCAAATGTCAATACACTTGAATATATCATCAACATTGAACTCATTCAATCCTTTCTGTGCGACAAGAAACTTTCTTGTAGTTTCTATATTGAACTCATTCAATATCTCGTCTATGTACTTCTGGCACAACCATATTAGCGTCTATTCATGCCTAATATTTGGGTTTTGCCTAAGTCTTTCATCAGGATGAAATTCTTAATATGTGTTAATAAAAGATACATTATTTCCAATCAACAATATGTCTTCCACATAATGTATTAGAAACATGTCTTAGCGCTCCCATTTAATTTCTTGCAAATGCAAGCATCTTCATTGTCTCTAATGAACTTTTAAACTCCTTTAACAGTTTCATCATAGTGAAGATTCCAACTCCGCGATGCTCACTTCAACCGTTGAAGTTTGCATATGCTTCTAGCATCCTTTGAATTAACAAAACCCTATGGACCGTGTTATGCACATGTCCTAGGTAACGATTCTATTAGAAGAACTTGTTTTGTTTATTCAACTATCATATAACAAAATTATATGTAGTGGTTGCTACATTAATCCGTCTAGACTAAATATCGCTATGAAAGATCAGATCTTGTCATAGTCAACCTTTGAACATTGTTGTGAACTCTTTCCCAACATGTCGACTATTTCATAGATGTGCAATATCCATGTCTATTTATTTATAGATCCAAACACAACTGTAAGGTCTTACACCTTTCTCGAGGGTCCTTCAAGTTCAAAACTTGATTTCTCGTGTATGGAACTATCACGGATTTTATGGCTTCAAGCCATTTGACGGAGTCAGGGCCCATCATCGCTTCTTTGCATGTAGTACGTTCATTATTCTCAAATAATGATTCAACCCTCAAATCTTGGTATTTGATTGTTTACTTGACCTACTTGTTTCAATAGGAACTTAGATCTCCGTGATCACAACCTTTGAGGCACGTGAGCCATGAGCATTGTTGCTGCCTCCGGAATACTTTTCGGCGCTGCGCAACTCTGCACATATAGCTAAGGTTCTTTTAACCTTATCAAAGTTCTATTGTCCTCCCACTTAACTTTTCACGAAAAATTCCTTCTTAAAGAAACTTGACGTTCCAAGCAACAAACACTTTTGTCTCCGGTGTTTATGGAGGAATATTAACAGTTTATACAAAGACAGGTTCATCCGACTTTGGTTGCAAACATCTTTCTTATGTATAGCATACCAATGTTTAAGAAAGGACTACTTGGGTTTTATCCCAAACCATAACTTTATATGGTGTCATTTCAACGGATTATGATGGAGCTCTTTTCAGTGGAAAAACGGTAATCTCTAAAGCTTTTAATCTTTAAAATACAATGGCAGTTTTATGAATTACACCTTCGATCTTACCATGTCAAACAAGGTTTAATTACATATCTCGAACGCTCCATACTCTTATGGTGTTTCGGGAAATGCAAATCCACGGAACGATTCCTTAAATCTTAGGTATTATGCTAAACTCTGTAACTCAAATATCTTACTTTATGATCTTTATCATAAACTGTTTATATTCTTGTTACAATGATTTTGCACTTCATCTTGAAAGTCTTTGAACTTTTCAAATGTCTCATACTTCATCCTTGTTAAGTAAATATTCATATATTCACTCAAATTTTCGGAGAAAGCATATGAAGTTGAAATCCATCGCTCTTGACTACACATAATGGACTTCGTACAACAATATGTACAAATTCCAATAAGCTAGTCTTTCGTTCCCTTTTTGCCTATGAACAAAGTTTTAATTATCTCTAGGAAAGTTTCACAAGCGTCATTTGATCAAAATCAAAAGACTCCAAAATTCCATACATATGGAGTTTCTTCATGTTTTCTTTCCAATATAATTTAAACGGCGATGTCACTTCCTAAGTGATCTTTCAATCAATTTGTCTTTCGACATCTTTAGCATTAGCTTTATGGATGTGATTTTTCCAACGAGATTTGTGAATCATCCATCTTTTATGGATTACGACAATTATTTGAACAACCCTTTTGTTCTCATAACACCTGATAAAACAAATCTTGAAGGCAAGCTTTGATGTTTAACGAGCAACACAATAACCCTTTATTTGTTCTTGATGAACATCATCACATATTCTTTTGCTAATTACTTAGGCCACTGTAGTTCATGAATTCTGTTGTTTTGTATGACGATTCATACCAACAAATTCAGTATCAAATACTTAAGAACCACATTGTTTAATAAGCAAAGAATATAGCCATAACATGTATATCATCTATATACTTAAACTGAACAATTCTAGTCTTTTCTTTTCTGCCATATATTTATGAGATTCTCTTTCAGTATTTCCTTTTCTGTTTGAAAGAATCTATCAATATCAATAGTGGAGTCATACATATGACACATAGTCCAAAGTGTGTATAGTTAAATACCAATGTCTTTGGACTTGCACTTTGAAGTAGATCACCATCATCAAATGTTTGGTGTTCTTTCAAATTCCTTTCTTTAGTAATATCTTGGTGTAGTAAACATTTTACCTACATCAAATATTCACCTTATCATGGAATCGTCCATGATCAAGCTACTTTTAGCTTATAACGATGAATTATGAGTATAATGTTGCTATCCAAAACCTTTTGGAGGATTAGGACAACAAGTGTCTCCAACCTTTTGCAAATTCTTATCAAAATATGAGAACATGACTTTTGACATATTATACTCTATCATGTTCCAACCAAAACTTCGTTTCAGATATCACAATATCTTCCACACATCATGGTTTCTGAAACGACTCTTTCAGATCCTAGATAACCTTGATATTAAGACAATCCTTTGAATATCAAGAATCATGGAGACAAACATGATACTTATATACTAACTTTGGAATTGTTACTCTTGTTTTAATACCAATTATTAAACTTCATCGAGTAACCGGAACTTACTGAAAGTTTGCAATAGGACTTTTAAACTTTAGATTAACACTTCAAAACAATACGATACCAGTTCGTAAAGTAACTAACCAGAATTCTATAGTTCTATCATCTCAATTATAACTAAGCGCAAGGTGGTAAACGGATGCCAATGACTACAACAACTATGCAAATTCACTTTGATTTAGTTTATGATAAATTGAGTTCTAATTAATAATTAAATTAATCTAGGTGAACTCCCACTCAAAACAATATCCCTCACATTGTTTTAGTGATCACACGAACCAAATCCACCACATCAAAACCGATCATCACGAGAGTTGACATAGCTTCAATGGCGAACAATCAACATGTTCATCATATCTCCTATATGACTCATGCTTTACCTTTCGGTGATCCGTGTTCCTGAGACCATGTCTGTACATGCTAGGCTCGTCAAGATCAAACCTTAGCTTCCGCATGAGCAAATCTGGCTTGCCCACGTTGTATACACTTGCGGAATCTAACACACCCGATCATCACGTGGTGCTTCGAAACAACAAGCTTTAGCAACGGTGCTAACTAAGGGTGAACACTTTATGACTTGAAATTCATGTGCATGAGGGATCATCTTATAATGCTACCGTCGTCTACTAAGCAATACAAGATGCATAAAGGATTAACATCACATGCAATTCAATATATATGTGATATGATATGGCCTTTCTTCTTTGTGCTTCCGATCTCCATCTTCAAGCACGAACATGATCTCCATCATCACCGGCATTGCATCAAGGTCAATGACGCTACTCCATGGTTGTCGTCCACCGGCTTCAACTATTACAACTACTTTGAATAGACACGCGGGTCTTAACATTAATTAAAGACAACCATATGGCTCCTGCCGGTTGCCGACTTACAATAAGGAACATTGCATACATCATATATAATCACAATCATGGCCATATCACATCACTGCACACCCCTGCAAAACAAAGTTAGACGCCTCTACTTTCTTTGCATATTTTACGTGGTTTGGGGCTTTCAATAAGTGTCGTTCTAACTTACGAACATGAACCACAACGTTGACACAAGTATTGTTAATCACCCGTTGTGTATTGGATCTTTACTATGCTAGGAGAAACAGGCACCCGCAAAGCCACTTATGCAATACAAGTTGCATGTCAAGCGTGGAGCAAGTCTCATGAACGATGTCATGTAAGGTTAGCCCGGGCCGCTTCATCCCAACATACCGCAAGATGCAAAGTACACAAGAAGCAATCGACAATAAAAGCATCAACGCCCACAATGACCATTGTGTTCTACTCGTGCAACAGATCTACATATAGACACGGCTCTGATACCACTGTAGGGGTTCGTAGCATGGAAAACAAAAATTTTCTATCGCATACAAACAAACAAGCCAAGATCTATCTACTAGATTGTAGCAACGAGTCGATGGTATAACTTACCCTCGAAGATTCCAAAGCGTTTAACGAGAGCAGATTCTCGTGGGTGATGTAGTCGTACTCTTTCCGATCTCAAGATCGTGTAGACGATCCTTCCGGCGCCACGTTCCGGCAGCGCTTCCGCAGTCGGTCACACGTTCGGTACTCGACGAAGACCTTCCTCTCCCTTGTTCCAGCAGGCAGCGGAGGTTGTAGCACTCTCCTCGCGATTCCGGCAGCACAACGGCGTGGTACCGGAAGTAGAGGGGAAATCCCGCAGGGCTTCGCCTTAAGCCGGTGCGAGTATGGTGGAGCTTATGAGAGAGGCTATTAGTGATCTAGTAATTAGACACACCAATTAGAAGGCTCTAAACCAATTAGAAGGCTCTAAACCGTTGGCTAAAGCAATTAGAAGCTCTAAACCAAAACGGCTCTAAACCGGAGATCTAGAGGTGAAAGTTGTGTGTCTCTAGGAGGAGCCCTGCCCCTCCTTTTATGGGAGGGGGGTCTTGGCGCGCCAGGGGAGGGAGGGAGTCCCTCCCCAACTCGGCCTTGGGCTGGGCGCCGGCCTAGAGGAGTCCTACTCCTCCTCCAGGTTGACTCCAACTCCTCTTGCTTGTTTCCCACAGTTTCTTGTTTTGGCAGTTTGACTTTCAAACTGGACATTTGACTTTTCTGTTTTAGGATTCAATTTAATCCTTTATTTGGGACAGCAAGAACACTTAGTACATGATGCAATCATTCCAATATGCAATGACACATTCATGTACCCCTTCCCCTCCGGAGTGCCGGACTTTCCGGAACCTTCTAGAATGTTCCCGATGAAAACACCGGAATCATTCCCGAACTCCGAAACGGGACTTTCCTTATATGAATCTTATTCTCCGGACCATTCCGGATCACCTCGTGATATCCCGGATCCCATCCGAGACTCCGAACAACATTCGGTCTTTTTCTCATAACACCATAACTACTCAAACAACGTCGAATCCTTAAGTGTGTCTCCCTACGGTTCGTGAATTATGCGGACATGATCGAGACACTTCTCCGAACAATAACCAATAGAGGAATCTGGAAATTCATATGGCTCCCACATATTTCTACGATTACTTTGCGATCGAATGAACCACTTACATACGATACCAATTTCCCTTTGTCTCACGATACTTTACTTATCCGAGGTTATGATCGTCGGTATCTCTTCATACCTAGTTCAACCTCGTTACCGATAAGTACTCTTTTCTCGTTCCCGTGATATGTGATCCCTTGTGAGCCAGTCACATGCTTGCAAGCTAATTGGATGACATTACACCGAGAGGGCCCAGAGTATATCTATCCGTCATATGGATGGACAAATCCCACTCTTGATCCATGTGTCTCAACCAATACTTTCCGAACACTCAATGCCATCTTTATAGCCACCCAGTTACGGTGTGGTGTTTGATGTCATCAAAGCATCCATCCGGTAAAGGTGATATGCATGATCTCATGGTCTAAGGAATTAGGTTACTATGTATCAGAAAGCATATAGCAATTGAACTATTGAAATGACTTGATCTTTATGCTACGCTTATCTATAGGAGTATGTCCATCACATCATTCTCCTAATGATATGATCCTGTTGTTAATAACATCTCCATGTTCATGATCAGGAAACCATGATCATATATTAACCAACAAGCTAGTTTAACAAGAGGCTTTACTAGGGACTCTTATTTTAGTTTACAAATCACACAAGTATTAATGTTTCCGGTTAATACAATTATAGCATGGTATGTAAACATTTATCATAAGTATGAAGATATGATAATAACCCACTTTATTATTGCCTCTTGGGCATATCTCCAACACGTCGGTCAATGACCGTCCGTCGTGTCAGCCAAGCGTTGTCGTAATGGTGCGCCACCACCGGCTGGCCTTCCCGCCGTTTCCCCTTTTCCCATCCACGCCGCTACACCCTCCTCGCCATCACCATCGGCGATCGTCCCAAGCCGGGGTACCCCCCACGCTCGCCGTCGTCGAACGCCCGACATCATGCGGCGGCCAACTATCTGTCGATGTGGATGGCATCCCTCTCCTCTTCTTCATCGACATCGATGTAGTGCTCGTCTGGCTCGGTGCAGGTGCAGTCACCTCGCGCCTCCATTCTGGCCGTTGAAGCGAGAGGTAGATTCGACTGTGCGCTCGCTGCCGGGGACGAGGTCACGTGGCATCATCAACAACAAAAGCCGCGCGACATCGCTGCCGACCGGCCGGCTTCGCCTACGCACGCCAATGCCCGAGCCGGCCGGCTTTATCGACTACCACACCGTCATACTGTTGGGATTTTGAGGGGATCTACTACCTCTGCTTCCCTACTGGAACCGGGATAGGAAGGTCTTCATCGACTCCGTATGTGTGACCGAGTGCGGAACCGCTGCCGAAACGCGGTGCCGGAAGGATCGTCTACACGATCTTGAGCTCGGCAAGTGATCAACTACATCAACCACGAGATCTGGATCTCGTTAAACGTTTTGGATCTACGAGGGCTAGTTTTATACAATCTCGTTGCACCGGTCTCGTAGATTAGATCTTGGTTTTATGCGTTTTTTGTGGTAGAATTTTTTTTTGTTTTACATGTAACGAACCCTACACTGGTATCAGAGCCGTTTCTATGCTTAAATATGTTGCACGAGTTGAACACAATGGTTTTATGGGCGTTGATGCTTTTGTTGTCGCTTGCTTTTCATGTACTTTGCATCTTGTGGCATGGTGGGATGAAGCGGCCCGGCTAACCTACATGTCGTCACACATGTGACTTGCTCCACGCTCAACGTGCAACTTGCATTGCACAAGTGGCTTTGCGGGTGTCTGTCTCTCCCACCATAGCTGAGATTCAACTTACAATCCTCACTTGACAACGCTTGTATCCATGTTGTGGTTATTGTTCGTAGGTAAGATCGGTACTTTTGCGTAAGTCCCAAGCCATGTAAAACATGCAAAAAAATTAGAGACATCTAACTTGTTTTTGCAGGGGGCATGTGTTGTGATATGACCATAATGTGATTGTGATTATATTTGATGTATGCAATGATCCTTATTATAATATGGCAATCGGCAGGAGTCTGATGATTGTCTTTAAATTTGTTAAGACATGTGTGTCTATTCATCATGTAATAGTTTTGTTTCAAGTAGTTGTAATAGTTGTTGTTGTCTTGTTGGTGATAGAAAACCATGAATTCTGAGAAAAACTTATGTGCATCCTATTTTGCAAATTCTGAGAAAAACGTATGCGCATCTTAAAATAGGATGGAGGGAGTACTTTCGCCGTGCAATTGAATGGATCCTCCACATCAATTTCCCATGGTCTTTTCATGGAGTTTCGTTCCCCTCTTTTCCCCGTCTCGGTGTACTCTCTTTTCCTCGGCGAGTACTTTCGCCGTGGTTGATCGCCTCTCAGCCATGCATTGGCCGTGCAATATGATGGATGCTAGCATCTGCACGTAGGACTTCCCTGTTCGCTCCACGTACTACTACTGTCCATGTTGCCCCTTTAATTATTCACCTTGTCTCTGTTGTTGCAGCCCGGCCATGCCATCAAAAATCTTTTCAGCAGGGGGCGGTGGGTGGCACGTTCGTGTCCCGTCGTCTCCCGGCACTACATGTTACACGTGCATAGGCACGCATATATGTCTCCATCCAAACGTGACTGTCGCATGTCAACTACAGATTTATAGTGGCAGCAGGTCGTCGATGGTAATAAGATCTATCTGGCCCGACGACGACGATCTGTCGGTAACTTACCGCGATGGCGATACATGGCCGAACGTATATGCGTCGGTCGTTTACAGTTAGCGCCTACGTATTGCATGCACACGCAGCTAGCCATGCAGCACGCGCGCATGGCATGCACTGCTAGTGGAGACGTTGAGAGTTTTTGCTCGACTGCGACCCGGCCGGCCTGCCGCGGACTATTGTATGATACTATGATTGTATCTGCGCTCATATTCTACGTGCCGCCAAACAGCTGTCAGACTAATCACATTGTTTTCATGCATGGTGACTTGTTAAGTTCATATATGCTCTGTCTTTTTGGCTAAAACTAAGGAGCGCGCGCCTTCCATGTCGCTGCAAATTACAAACTTTGTCTTCATCTCTATGCACCCGTGTATATATGTTTATACCAATAATACAAAACCCAACCGAAGTGGGCATAGACTGTTGGAATAATGGGTTTGACCGAGTTTGGCCAAATTGTATTGGAGATTTTTTTTAAGACAGGTTAAATGTGTGGAGGCCACCCGGCAGTTTAGAGTAAGTCCAACGAAATGACCAGAATTGGCTTCCTATGTACATCAAAACTCAGTCTATAGTTCCATGCATTCACGCCATCTTCGTTCTCAGTTGTCCGATCTTTCTCCCTGGTCGCTCTTGGTCGTTAGATCTATTGTAAAGCCGCGGTTGGCCGAATGTCCCAGCGGGCAGCTCCTCTCCAGAACAAATTGGTCTTCTCTAGTAGATCAGGACCGAAAATCCTAACTGAAGTCCAACTAGCTCGCAAATGCCAATTGCGAAGGGCATCGACGAGCGGAGCCACTCTCCTCCCATTCTCTCTCGCGACTGGAACCCTCTATCAGATCTCTTCGGTCTTCTCCCCATCCCTCTACGCCAATGGGATCCCACCTCCCTCAATAACCTTGACACATGTTGCATGTTCGCCTCTCATACACCGGCTATAAAAGAGAGGTCGCTTCTCTCCAGAGAGACACATCACACCATAGCCTTCTGGCGCTCAGTCCCCAAACATTGTGCCACCACAAAGGTCTGCTTCATCCCATCTTCCAGTGTGCACCGAAGGACGGGACAACGGGCATTCGGAAACCGCCTCTTGTGATACTGTATGGGAGAGGTCGATAAGGTTTTCAGGGATCTATATCGTGTGACTTCTGGCTTCTTTGTCACAGACGCTGTCACAAACGCCGGTGACCTTTTCTATGACAGCAACTACTTCCCTAACATTGACAACCTTTTCGACGACATGATTGATGCCAACATGAACATTTCCTCTTCTGCGCCACACTTGTACCTAATTCCTTTGTTCAAGATCATGCTAGAGTTTCTTGTCCTAGTAATCAATTTAGATATATTTTGTTCATCTTCTCTACTACTCCCTCCGTTTAAAAATTTAAGATGTTTTATCTTTTTTTGAAACACAATGTATCTAGATGTTTTTAGTGTGTAGATTCATGACAAAATAAATAAGCTTACATACTAAAAGTCGTCTAGATACATGTATTATTTTAAAAAAGCTAAAACATCTTATATCTCAGAACGGAGGAAGTAGTTAATCCATGTCTCTAGTGTCATGTTTTACCTACTGTTTTTATGAATTAAATTATATGATAATTGCTCGTAGTTCCATCCAATATGGTTTAGGCCTCCTTTGATTCATAGGACTGTGAAAGGATTTTCGTAGGAATAGAATCCTATGGAAATTTTCCTATAAATGTTGTTTGATTCAAAGGATCATATCCTATAGGCATTAATCCCATAGGAATCTTGTAGTGTAAAATCCATAGGAAAAAAGCATGAGGTTGGAGCTCATGAAAAATTCCTTTACCACAATCAAAGACAATTGTTCTTCCCATAGGATTCAACTAGTCATGACTTCTCAATCCTATGAGTTTCCTATTCCTATACTTCTCCTATCCCATAAATCAAAGGATCCCTTAAGTGATTTTGATTACGGTTTGATGGTGCAAAGGTATTAGATTGATCTCCTCCCGAGTGGGCCCAATGGCCCATCAGGACCTTTAATCCGTGACTTGATCGGGGGTGCCCAACACTACATGGTTAGTGGGCTCCTGTTAAACTGCGATATATAAAAAGGTGGGGGTCAGCGGTTCACAACACGAGGTTCTTCGCGAGGCCGTACACCCCGCAGATATAACCCTACCGATTTAGGAAGCGTAGGAGTAACGGGAAGCACCATCGACTTGCCCTCGATCTACTCTCGTCGTCACTCGCCACCATGGCCAACACCGCGGGTTTCTCTAGCCAAAGAGAAGGTACCCCTCCCTCTCCAATCTCTCTGTGTTTCTAGCAGTAATCTATGCGAGTATGAACCATAGATAAAGCCTACCCGGATAGATTTGCACCTAGTATGTTCCTAGAGATCTAACAATTGTATCAGAGCTACCTAGGGTCTATAGATCCTACTCGGGTAGAAAGAAAAAGAGAAAGTAATTTCCTATAGAATCGGAACAGAAAATAAAAAGAAAAGAAAGTAAAAAAAACTAAACTTAACCCTAATCCATCGTCGCAAAACAGAACACCGGCCATCACAGACAAAGGGCGCCGCCACTGGGCCGCTTGACAGCGACGCACACGCTCACCCAGGGGTGCTCGTGCAGGCCGGCAAGGGGCCAGCGGGAGCGCCGCCACCTTCCTATCAATCTCGCGCAGCTATGCGGGGTTTAGGGGACAGGGACACAACAAAGAAAAAAGAGGGTGGAAGGGCCCGTCGCCAACCTTGTACCGGGCGGCGTTCCTCCTCGCCAATCCGGGGCGACATCGACCACGGGAGGCCACCCGCCCCTAATGCAGACGAGAGAGAGAGAGAGAGAGAGAGAGAGAGAGAGAGAGAGAGAGAGAGAGAGAGATGCGGGGAGAAACAAATGGGGGATAGGGTTACCGGGGAGGCGTCGGGAACTATTTTGTTCAGGCATAAAACGTGCACGATCGTTGGTTGGCGATCTGAAGGATGGGACGGCCAGGAGCGGCGGCGTGCGTGGTGCGGGTCGGGGGCAGTGTTGGGCCGTGGGCTGATGCCAAGCCGTGGGGAAGTGCACATCAGGCCGAGCGCAGAGCAAGCCACGGGCCCAACGGTTAATTTTGCACCTAGTATGTTGTAGGGTTCGCAGCATAGAAAAAACAAAAAATTTCCTACGATGGGAACAACTATGTACCAAGATCTATCTACTAGATACAAGCAACGGGTGGATATACATCCATATAATACATACCCTCGAAGACCGTATAGCGTTAACGAGATTGTACTCGTGGATGATGTAGTCGAACGCTTGCCGATCTCAAGATCGTGATGAAGTCCATCTGGTCCAGCCGGTCCAGCATCATCACGTCCAGCACCGCAAAGCAGTGGTGCATCCGCGATCGCACAGACGTCCGGGTACCCCGACAACCTCCGTGCCCTCGCTCCAGCGAAGCAGCGGAAGCAAAAAATCCTTCCAGAAAAAGCCATCGAGAATATGTATCTCGCTGATCTGAGACCATGGGGAAATTCTAAATGGGGGAGAGAGATCCTTCGCGAGGAGGTGTGCTTTGAGAGAAGGAGAGGGGGCCTTTTATAGGAAGAGGGGGGTCACCCCAAGGGGCATGGCGCCAGCCATGGTGGCTGCCCCCACCTCTTCCACATTCATGTGGGTGGAGCTCCCACTCAAAATGAAAAGCCTCCACTCCCATTAAAAAGCCTCCACTCAAAAATGCACTCACATGCATTAAATTTCCACCAAATTTAATGTATACCTCATTTAAATAAAACTCTTTTATTTATTTATTCAGAATTTTGTTAATTACTTTAATTAACAAACATTCACATGAAACCCCTTGCTAGTATTCCATTTCACATGCAGAACCAGTTACAGCAATTTCAACCAAAACAATTCCGGTGTCTAGTGGAATAAATTCCTGCGCTTTCTTTTCTTTCTCTAGCATATCATTTGCTCTGAATGGTGTCGGTATCCCTTAAGTGTGTCGCCCTATGGTTCACGAATAATGTATATATGATCGAGACCCCTCTCCGATCAATAATCAGCAGCGGGACCTAGAGATCCGTACTGACTCCCACATATTCAATGATGACTTCTCTGATCGTGTGAACCTTATACGCATGTAACTCAATCCCTTTGTCTCGCGATATATTACATGTCCGAGAATCGATCATCGGTATCTCCATACCTAGTTTGATCTCGTTACTGACATGTACTCTTTTCTCGTTCCTGTGATATAACATTCTAGTGATCAAATCACTTTCTTGCAAGCTAACCAATGTGATATCACCGAGAGGACCCAGAGTATATCTCTCCGTGATCGGGATGGAAAAATTCCACTCTTGATCCATGAGCCTCAACATAACACCTTCGTAGCACTGAACCCATCTTTATAATCACCCTGTTACGGTGTGACGTTTGATGTTATCAAGATACTCTTCCGCTGTTAGTGATTGACATGATCTCATGGTCTAAGGACTAAGATTACTTTGTATGATGTTATAGCAATATAAACACAATGACCTTGATCGTAATGCTATACTTCAGATGAATGTTCATCACAACATTCCAACAATGTTGTGACCTCGTTATTAACAACATCCAATGTCCATGATCAGGAAACCTTTGATCATCTTGTTAATCAACGAGCTAGTTTATAAGAGAGGCATAACTAGGAACTTACTTTTGTTTATAAACACACATGTATTAACGTTTCCGTATTAATACAATTATAGCATGCAAAATAAATATTTATCATCAATAAGGAATACGATAATAACCACTTTATTATTTCCTCTCGGGCATATTCCCTTCAGTCTCCCACTTGCACTAGAGAAAATAATCTAGTTTGAAAACTTTGCGTATTGAACACCTATGGCTTTCTGGTGTTCCATATACGCAATTGCAAGTGGTTAACATAATCTACGGATCTGGGGCTTTCAGGTCCGTGTGTATTTGCATGTCTTTGCGTCTCCACGCATCACTCATTCTCCAATGAGATGGCATTGTATAAATTTGGTCTTTTGGTGAGACATTAAGTTCCTTGGGGTTAAATCATGTCGATACTATTGTCGTACAATATATCTTTAGTGTTAGCCCATTGCGAACCACACCTTAGTTTGATAACAAACTATTTGACACAAATTCCCTCCTTTGCTGCTACTATAGCAGTCATATAATTATCCTTTTGTTGTAGTATTCGTCACAATGTCTTAACTTTGGAATTCATCCAAATCCATCATGGAATCTCCTTTCTATAACATTGTGCATCCCATAGTTTAAATAGAGATAAACTTAATTTTTATCTTGTGAAAAAACTAGTATCAATGTAACGCTTTACAATGAACTATTTGTAATTGTTTGTCACCTCTGCACAATTATATTCTTAGTTCTTCCAAAAGATCATAAGAGTATCATCACTATCGTCTAATGATCATTTTATGATTCATTCTGGTATATGCTCATAACACTTAGAGCATAGGACATATCTGGATGTGTACATATCATGGTATGATTGATCAAAACATTCTTATGATTTCACTCATCAAGTGTCAAAGCACTTGAATCTTGTTTCACTTATCAAGTGTCGATACACTTGAATCTTGATTCAATTCCTTTCCATGTGACAAGTACCGTTTCTTGTTGTTTCTATATTGAACTCCTTCAGTATCTCATATATGTACGTTTGGCACAACCATATTAGCGTCACAGTCTATCCACTATAGACATTCATGCTAAATATTCGGGTTTTTCCTAAGTCTTTCATCGAAATGAAATTTTTAACTTTTGTCAATAAAATATACATCATTTTCAATCAACAAGATGTCCTCCACATAATGTATTAGAAATATGTCTCAGCGCTCCCACTTAATTTCTTGCAAATGCAAGCATCTTCATCGTCTCCTGATGAAAAATCCCTTTTCATCACGGTGAAGATTCCAACTCCGCGATGCTTACTTCAACCATTGAAGTTTGCATGCCCTTTTAGCATCTTTTGAATTAACAAAACCCTTTCGACCGTGTCATGCACACGTCCTAGGTAACCATTCTTTTAGAATAATTTTGTTTTGTTTATTTATCTACCATATATCAAATTATATGTACTGGTTGCTACTTTAATCCGTCCAGACTAAATATCGCTATGAAAGATCAAATCTTGTCATAGTCAACTCCTTGAACATTTGTTGTAAAATACTTTACGATATGTCGACTATTTCATAGATGTGAAACATCCATGTCAGTTTCTTTATAAATCCAAATACGACTGATAGGTTTTTACACCTTTCCAGAGGGTCTTCCAAGTTCAAAACTTGATTTCTCGTGTATGAAACTATCAGAGATTTTATGGCTTCAAGCCATTTGATGGAGTCAGAACCCATCATCGCTTCTTTGCATGTAGTCGGTTCATCATTATCAAACAATAATGATTTACTCTCAAATCTCAGTATTTGATTGCTTATCCGACCGACTTGGTTCAATAAGAACTTAGACCTTCGTGACCACAACCTTTGAGGCACGTGAGCCATGAGCATTTTGGCTACCTCCGGAACATTTTCCGACGCTGCGCAACTCAGCACATATAGCTAAAGTTCGTTAACCTTATCAAAGTTCTATTGTCCTCCCACTTAACATTTACGAAAAATTCCTTTTTCAAGAAACTTCACATTTCAAGCGACAAACCCTTTTGTCCTTGTTGTTATGGAGGAATATCCAATGGTTATTCGAAATAACCTACAAAAACATGCTCATCCGACTTTGGTTGTAAACATCTTACTTATGCTTAGCATACCAAAATTTAAGAAATGACAACTTGGGTTTTACCCTAAACCATAACTTCCATGGTGTCATTATAACGGATCAAGATGGAGCTCTTTTCAGTGTAAAAGCGGTAGTCTCTAAAGCTTTAATCTTTTAAAATATAATGGCAGTTTTATAAATAACACCTTTGATCCAACCATGTCAAACAAGGTTTCATTAGAAATCTCAAACACTCCATACTCCTATGGTATTTTGGGAGATGTAAATCTAGGTGTTTTGCTAAACTTGCAACTCAAATAAATCCCTTTATGATAAATCATAATTTATTTATTTTTCTTGTTACACTTGTAACTCAAATAAATCTCTTATGATAAAATCATAAACCATTTATTTTCTTGTTACAATGATTTTTCACTTCATCTTGAAAGTCTTTGAACATTTTCAAATATTTCATACTTATTTCTCATTAAGTAAATATTCGCTCAAATTTCCGGAGAAAGCATATGAAGTTGAAATCCATCGTTTACGACTATACATAATGGACTACATACATCCATATGTATAAATTCCAATATTTAGTCGTTCGTTCTTCTTTGGACTATGAACGAAGTTTTAATTATCCCGAGAAAAGTCTCACAAGCGTCACTTGATCAAATCAAAGACTCCAAAAATCCATGAAAATGGAGATTCTTCATGTTTTCCTTCCAATATAATTTAAACAGCGATGTCACTTCGTAAGTGATCTTTCAATTATTTGTCTTGCGACATTTTAGCATTAGTTTTTATGGATGTGATTTTTCCAACTAGATTTGTAAATCATCCATCTTATATGGAATACGGTAATTATTTGAAAAACCTTTGTTCTCATAATACCTGATTTAAATAACAATTATTAAAACAAATCTTGAAGTCAAGCTTTGATGTCAACGAGAAATACAAACAACGGTTTGTTTGTTTTCGATGAACATCATCACATATTCTCTTCTAGTTACTTAGGCCATTATGGTTCAGGAATTGCGTTGTTCTGTATGAAATTTCATACCAACCAATTCGGTATCCAATACCCAAGAACCACATTATTTAACAAGCAAAGAATACAACCATAACATGTATATCATCTATATACCTAAATTGGATATTTCCAATCTTTTATTTTCTGCCAAATATATTTTATAGATTCTCTTTCAGTATTTCCTCTTTCTTTTTAAAATAATCTATCAACATCAACAGTGGCGCCATATACATGACACATATTCCAAAGCGTGTATATTCAAATAATAATACCTTTGGACTTGCACTTTGAAGTAGATCACCATCATCAAATGATCAGTATTCTTTCAAAATCCATTCTTTAGTAATCTTTCTAGTGTAGCAAACACTTTACATACATCTTCTATTCACCCTTATCATGACAACTTTCATGATCAAGCTAATGTAGCTTATAAAGGAGAATCATGAGTATAACATTACTTTTCAAAACCCTTTTGGATGATTAGGATTTCTAGCATCTCCAACCTTTGTAAATTCTCATCCAATATGAGAACATATATTATACTCTGTCATATTGCAACCAAAAACATTGTTTCAGATATAGTTATATCTGCCACACATGATGATTTCTAAAACAATTCTTCCAGCTCCTAGATAAACTTGATATTAAAACAATCAAGAATCATGAAAGCAAACATGATACTTAAGACACTAACACTGGAATTGTTACTCTCGATTTAATACTAATTATTAAATTTCACAGAGTAAACAGAGTTTGCTGAAAGTTTGCAATAGTACTTTAAACTTTAAATTGACACTCAACACAATACGATACCAGTTCGTAAAGTATATATCCAGAATTCTATAGTTCTATTATCTCAATTACAACTATGCATAAGGTGGTGAACGAATGCCAATGACTACAATAAATTATGCAAATTCACTTTGATTTAATTTATAATAAATTGAGTTCTACTAATCCAAATTAGAAATGAACTCCCACTCAAAAACGACATCCCTCGTTCCTCTTTGGTGATTACATGAACCAAATCCACTACGCCAAGTCCGATCATCACGTGAGTCGGCGTAGGTTCAAAGGTGAGCATCAATATGGTCATTATATCAAAACATATGACTCATGCTTAACCTTTTGGTCCGTGTTCTGAGGCCATGTCTGTACATGCTAGGCTCGCCAAGTAAGAACCTTAATATTCGCGTGTGTAACTGTCTTACACTCGAGATATGCTCGTGGATTCAAGTACACCCGATCATCACGTGATGTCTTGAAGCGATGAAGCATTATCGGTGCATACTTAAGGAAAAAACATTTTTATCTTTATATCTAAATGAGGGATCATCTTATTATGCTAATAAAACGCCAAACAAGCAATATAAGATGCAATCAAACATCACATGTTTGTAAGTGAAATGATATTGTTCCCGCACTTGATCTCCATCATGTGCATCGTGGTATGATCTCTATCATACCTCTATGTGTAAGTCCAAGGTCTATGGAACCTACATGTTATGTGTGTTGTAAGAGTATCATCTTATACTTCTACTTACAACATCACCATACCATGACACTAGCCCAGCAACAATCTAAACTAGACGCCTCTAATTTATCCATTGTAAGTTTTACGTGGCTTAGGGCTTTCAAAGATAGAACCATTCTTACCTATGAACATGAACCACAACAAGGATAACCAAATTGTTGACAACTCGTTGCAAATTATATATTGACTATAGTAGGAGAGATAGACACCCGCTAGCCACTTATGCAAATCTAGTTGCATGTCAAACGTGGAACTGGTCTCATGAGCGAGGACATGTAAAGTTTGTCTGGGCCGCTTCATTCCACTATGCCACCAGTATCCAAATTACAACTAAGAAGTAATAAAATGATCATCATCGCCCACATAATCATATGTGTACTACCCGTGCAAACAATCTATGTATGGATCCGGCTCTGATACCACTGTAGGATTCGCAACATGGAAAACAAAAAAATTCCTACGATGGGAACAACTATGTACCAAGATCTATCTACTAGATACAAGCAACGGGTGGATATACATCCATAGAATACATACCCTCGAATAGTGTTAACGAGACTGTACTCGTGGATGATGTAGTCGAACGCTTGCCGATCTCAAGATCGTGATGAAGTCCATCTGGTCCAGCCAGTCCAGTACCATCACGTCCAGCACCGCAAAGCAGTGGTGCATCCGTGATCGCACACACGTCTGGGTACCCCGACAACCTCCGCGCCCTCGCTCCAGCGAAGCAGCGGAAGCAAAAAATCCTTCTAGAAAAAGCTATCGAGAACATGTATCTCGCTGATCCGAGACCATGGGGAAATTCTAAAGGGGGGAGAGAGATCCTTCGCGAGGAGGTGTGCTTTGAGAGGAGGAGAGGGGGGTCACCCCAAGGGGCATGGCGCCAGCCATGGTGTCTGCCCCCACCTCTTCCACATTCATGTGGGTGGAGCTCCCACTCAAAATGAAAAGCCTCCACTCCCATTAAAAAGCCTCCACTCAAAAATCCACTCACATGCATTAAATTTTCACCAAATTTAATGCACGCTCTCATTTAAATAAAACTCTTTTATTTATTTATTCAGCATTTTGTTAATTACTTTAATTAACAAACATTCATATAAAACCCCTTGCTAGTATTCTATTTCACATGCAGAACCAGTTTCAAAAATTTCAGCCGAAACAATTCTGGTGTCTAGTGAAATAAATTCCTGCGCTTTCTTTTATTTCTCTAGCATATCATTTGATCTGAATGGTGTCGGTATCCCTTAAGTGTACCACCCTATGGTTCGCGAATAATGTAGACATGATCGAGACCCCTCTTCGATCAATAATCAGCAGCGGGACCTGGAGATCCGTACCGACTCCCACATATTCAACGATGACTTTTGTGATCGTGTGAACCTTATACGCATGTAACTCAATCCCTTTGTCTCGCGATATATTACATGTCCGAGATTCGATCATCGGTATCTCCATACCTAGTTTGATCTCGTTACCGATATGTACTCCTTTCTTGTTCCCGTGATATAACATTCTAGTGATCAAATCACTTGCTTGCAAGCTAACCAATGTGATATCACCGAGAGGGTCCAGAGTATATCTCTCCGTCATCGAGATGGACAAATTCCACTCTTGATCCATGAGCCTCAACATAACACCTTCGTAGCACTGAACCCATCTTTATAATCACCCTGTTACGGTGTGACATTTGATATTATCAAGATACTCTTCCGGTGTTAGTGATTGACATGATCTTATGGTCTAAGGACTAAGATTACTTCGTATGATGTTATAGTAATATAAACACAATGACCTTGATCGTAATGCTGTACTTCGGATGAATGTTCATCACATCATTCCAACAATGTTGTGACCTCGTTATTAATAACATCCAATGTCCATGATCAGGAAACCTTTGATCATCTTATTAATCAACGAGCTAGTTTATAAGAGAGCCATAACTAAAAACTTCCTTTTGTTTATTAAACATAGATGTATTAACGTTTCCGTATTAATACAATTATAGCATGCAAAATAAACATTTCCATAAATAAGAAATACGATAATAACCACTTTATTATTTCCTCTCGGGCATATTCCCTTCATATGTTTCTAGAGATCTAAGGGCATCTCTACCCGACTGACTCATCCCGTCCAAGCGTGTCTGAACTCGTCCGCGTGGATGCGTGGGGCGTGCGCGGCGCCCCGTCGGCCAAACCCATCCGGAAAAATGCGTCCTGCTCGACCCAGCCATGCGTCTATTCTGGCCCTGGGTTGCGTTGGCCCAGATACGTGCGGACAGCATGGATGTCGTCCCAATAAGTAGCCCGAGCCCTCTCACCAGTGGCAGAACAGACGCCCTCCTCCCCCAAACCCTCACACTCCATATCCCACGCCTCGAGCCAATGGTGGAGGACGGAAAAAATCCGAGGTTGGGCGAACTCCAAAAATTTAAATACCAACTCGGTCTTCATGACCTTTGTTATCGAGAAAGCCTTTTTAATTATTGTTGTTTCTGCCAGTAAAAGCAATACCAACTTAACAATGCGATAAACGATATGAAGCATGATGTATCATTCAAATACTAAGATAATCTCTAAAGTCTTTAATTCTCTACATATGAATAAATAATATCTAAAGGTTATCTTATATAAGCTCATGCTCATAATAATAAATCCCCATGATAAATCTCTGTAAGCTGACAAATCTTATTCGTGTTGAACCTATAAAATGGTTCATTCTAGGCAAGGCAAAAAAATTCTGAAAAAACTCTAACTACAACTCATCAAATCGATGGTCAAAATCAGTTGTAATAGATTTTATTGAAAAATATAAGGTGGTCACACGAAATAATCAATAGTGACCTAGTAGTGTCTTCTCATTTTTAATGACTTTTCACTTATTTTTTGTTATCACTTCGTCCATACTTAGGATTGTGATCTTATTTTTTGCGCGAATTCACATCTTTAGGAGGGTTCTAAACCATCATTTCTCTAATTGAGTAAGCTTATAATTAGTATTTTGTACTAATAGTAAGCCAAAATACAAACATAAAACATAAAACGTCACATAATAAGAGTTGGTTTTGGCCACATGCCATAAGGCGGCCAAAATACTCTCATAACCTCCTTAGATACCTCATCTAGGACATTGTTTAGAGTTGATTTTTATTAGATTAGGAATTGGCAATTGCATAGAGAAAGATTTGTTTTAAAACTAGACTACACCTAGTCATTATTTATCTTCAGAATCAATTTTTTTAAGTGTTTACTAAAACAAGCATAACATTCTCATACGAAATTCGTTTTCAGGGTACAACCACTCAAACTGTTCAAAAAAAACATGCGCATCTAAAGGTTTTCTCCAAAAATCAAGGTAGGGTGACTGCCTTACCTTGCCCTACTAGGAGATCCGCCCTGGCCTCCAGTAGGCATATCTTTGCCACTGCCACCGCTCGCTGCCGCTGACGCCCCCGCGATATCGAGCGCCACCCAGGTCGCGCGTGTTGCCGGAGTTGTCTCGATGCGCCGCAGTCAATGCTGCTGCCTGTGGACTGGATGCGCGATACCCTGCGTGGCGCACAACCTGCTCGTTCATTTCCCTAAGGTACGTTCGCCGGTCCTATGTAGGTATCCAGCCCACTGCGGTAGTTGGCATCACCATTGACGGCTGCATACTTTGTAGATGGGTAGCAGTCGAAGAAGGGCAATGGAGTTCTTCTACAAGAATTTCGTTGAGTCATCGTCTGAGGATGAGTCCGACGGTGAGACCGAGATTCTACTGGCAGCTGGACAGATGGTGCACGACCATTACCTCATGCCGCCGCGCAGAGGTGACTCGTCCAAGCGATGCTAAGCCAACCAGGAGCGCGGTTGAGAAGAAGGCCACACACGCCTTTACAAGGACTACTTCCATCCAACTAATCCGGTCTTTAAAGAGAAGGCATTTCGTTGCTGCTATCGGATGTCGAGGGAACTATTCTTGCAAATTCTCAATGCGGTGACAGAGTACGATAACTACTTTGAGACCAAGTACGATTGCACCGGTAAGATTGGCTTCTCCTCTTACCAAAAATGTGTTGCTGCCATTTGGAAGCTAGCATATGGAGTTTCCAGTAATCTCCTTGACGACTACATGTGCATGAGTGAGTCTATGTACCGGTTTTGCAGCGCGGTTATTGCGGTGTTTGGCAAAGTTTACCTAAGAGAAGCAAACACCGAAGACACTACCCGTCTTTTGTCCATTAGTGAGAGAAGGGGGTTTCCTGGTATGCTTGGCAGCATCGACTACATGCATTGGCAGTGGAAGAATTGTCCCTTTGGTTGGCAAGGGTAGTTCAAAGGACATGCAGAGGGGTGCACCGTCATACTAGAGGCTGTTGCATCACAAAATCTCTGGATTTGACACTCCTTTTTTGGCATGGCTGGATCAAAAAAATGACATCAATGTGCTGCAGCGGTATCCGGTGTTTGCTAGGCTGGCAGAAGGCAATGCCCCACAAGTTTCTAGCTGACGTATCTACCCCTCCTGGGCCATCTTTGTGAAGACAATCCGCAACCCTGTAGATGAGAAATGCAAGAGGTTTGCAAAGAGCAAGAGGCCTTTAGGAAGGATGTTGAGAGAGTATTTTGTGTGTTTCAGTCAAGGTGGGCTATTGTTCGGTACCGTACTAGAACCTGGAGCACAGAGAGGATGTGGATGTGATGACTGCTTGTATCATCATGCACAACATGATCGTCGAGGACGAGCGTGATGACGGCATCTTGGACCAAGGCTGGGACTTTCAGGGTCAGTTGGTTGAGCCAGAGCTAGGTCTAGCATTGATGGTGCTCGACGGTGTTGACGTGGAGCACTTTGTTGGTAACCCCAAGAGCAAGGTATGAAGAGCACAGCAGCAAGATTTCCCTCAGTAGAAACCAAGGTTATCGAACAAGAAGGACGAAGGAAACGTCACACAGGTGTTGGGAGCAACGCGGAGACCTGCACAACACAAACTCAAGACTTTGCCCCAACGAATCAGTGAGGTTGTCAAGATCACCGGTTCGCTATAACAAAGGATTAAACGTATGGTGTGAAAGGTAATGGTTTGAAGCAAGTAAACAAGTAGCAGTGGAAGATGTATCAATGGTAAATATTGTACCGGGGTCCATAGTTCACTAGAGGTGATCTCCTTAGATAAACAACATGACATGAAGGGTAAACAAATTATAGCGGGGCAATTGACAGAAACTGAGCAAGGCATAACAATGCAATTACTAGCCATAAAGATCTTATGAGGCTGATTTGGCAATACAACAATATACATAGACTGTAATCCAACTGCATCTATGACTAGAAGTCCACCTTCAGGTTATCATCCGAACCCCCTCCAGTATTAAGTTGCAAGCAACAGACAACTGATTTAAGCAAAGTGTGTAAGGTAAACAGTCCACATGTTCCATGAACAAGAGACTGTTGTTTTCTCCCTAGTAGCAACAACACATCTACAACCGAAGAGATTTCTATCACTTCCCTTAGAAACTAGAGGCATGAACCCACTATCGAGCATAAATACTCCCTCTTGGAGTCACTAGCAACTACTTGGCCAAGATAACCACTAGCAACGGAGAGCATGCAAGATCACAAACAACACATACATGATAGAATCATAAAGATAAAACCATTAAGCAAACAAACATAATAATCTCAATATTCATCGGGTCCCCGCAAACACAACATGCATGATTACAAATAGATTAGATCTTGATCCTGAACGGAGCTCACAAGATCTATACATGAAAACACAAAGGAGGAGATACAACCATCTAGCTACTACATGGACCCATAGTCCAAGGTGGAACTACTCACGAATCATACCGGCGAGAAGTCCTCCGGGATGATCTCCCCTCCGGGAGGGTGCCAGGAAGAGCTTCAGATCCCCACCGATCTAGGGACGATGGCGGCGGCGGCTATAGACGGTTTCGTGGATTTCTGATCGGGTACTGAGAGTTTCTGCATCGGGGGCTTACCGAGGCGGCCGCCAGGGCGGCCAAACCCTAGCCAGGCACGACCTAGGGTCCACCCGCATGGGGGGGGGGGGGAGGGTCTGGCCCCTCGGGCTCTCCTCTGTACTTTTTGTTCCCCACGGAAAGTTATTGACTTTGTCCTTCGTCCCGTCCAATTTTGAGAATATTTCTTTACTAACTTTTCTGAAACAAAAAACAACAGAAAACAGGCATCTCACACTGTTGCAACTTGTTAATAGGTTAGTACCAGAAAACATGTAAAAAGCACCTCAAAGTGTAGACAAATAAAGCAAAGTAGATACTAAACAAGCATGGAGCATCAAAAATTATAGATACGTTTCCAACGTATCAAGCATCTTGGGAAGATTTCATGAGTGCATGAAAATTTGCGTTATATTGACTCATGCGGGAAATCTCAATGTTTAATCCTTTACTTGTTTTGTGTAATTTGAACGACGATTTAGTTGTTTTCTGTTGAACCATGTGAGTCTAGACTATTTATATATGTAAGCACTATTTCAATATGATTACCTAATCTAGTTTATCTGCTTCCTAAAAATTAATTTTGTGATATAAATTGCAAACATATGAAATTTTTGGTCATCGCTGGCCAGCGCTGGCCAAGCGCGTAGGTCGCCACCTGGCACGGTCGACCGGACACCCTTCCAATATTGATCCGACCCAAATAGACAGAAAACAGACCGTTGCAATTGACCGGATAAGTCGGTCCGGTGGAGATGCCTGACAAAAGGATCCTACGGAGTAGATAACAAGAACTCGGTTTTCATACTTGAATGTACGATCCACTTAGGCTCCAACTTTAGACGTTAACTGGCAATCAGTTCATTCCGATAGGACGTGCAATGCATGCAGCGTGGGAGGTTTGACTTGGAGGGGTGGTATCAACGTCGAAAATTGATGGCGTCAGAAAGGAGACAACGATTTCCCTGTGCATGAGCACTAGCTTAACTCGACGTCGAGTTGAGCGGCCCGGCCCCTACAAAATCGACTGATGATCGACGGGTAGATCGTACAGTGTGTTCCGCTAGCTAGGTCACCGCGTGTCTTTTCCCAGTGACCGCAGATATCAAACATATTAAATTGGATGGAGATGTTGGTTGCCGATGGCCATCATCCAGCGTAAGCTGTCACCGGCCCTGCCTGGTGAAACGAGGGCCACCGTGCATGGGAGACAAATTTTTATTCAGGTGATGGCGGATCTGGCCTCGACATGGCAACGGCAGGAGGTGACTACGACCAGTGATAAACTGTCTCTCTCTCCCTCTATTTCAGCCCGTTGGCATTTTTCCCCTTTATTTATTTTCCGTGTGTGTGTAGCACTTGGCAGATCGCCTAGGTGAAAACGTGAATGTCTGAAGAAGCACAAGTGGGGGCAGAGAGTAAACACGCTAACGCAACTAGCAACTTAATTTGGTCTGATGGCGACGCTCCAAGAAAATAAGGCGCGGTGGGGATTCACGCGCGCGTTAATATATGCAGTTCAAGTTTGATTAGTTGGAAGCTTGGGACTCTCACATTTTCTGTAACCTCTGCGTGCATGCCAGCAGTTGGGACGAGGACACACATACTTGAGTGTATATTTTACGTAATATCGTTAGCAACGTACTAACACAAAAAGGATCTTGGTTTAATTAGGACGAGAGCGATCTAGGCTCCCGTCATAGTAGCATGCATACGGTTAGGTTAGAAAAACAGACACGAACCAGATGGAGTAGTACGAGATGATCGCAGCGTTTTGTACTATCGTGCTCTGGATTAGGTGGCTGGATGTGACGAATGTGGTGCCAAAAATCATATTCCTAATAGAGTAAAGTTCATTAGCTGCAATTTTCTTTATCATATAAGTCATTGCTGCAAGAAGACGTTGAAGCTGTCGGAGACATCTCCTTCGAGCTAGCTGATGAATTCACGATTCTACTTAGAGATATTTTTATGTCCTTTCATTACACAAAAATTTGATTAGTGTTTCACGTTTGGATAAAGATTATTATGAATGTCATTTTGGACATGGCAAATGTGCCATATGGTTTAATAATAACTGTGTGGGTGTTGCTTTCCCTTACAATGAGCTTTATTTTTTATTTCTACTTTATTTTTTATTTCTACGTGAAAACGTATATTCTGTGTGTAATGTGAATAAACATATTTCCGCGTTGGAGAAACATCAAAAGAAAAGAAAGAGAACTCATGATTCACCGTCGAAATTATGACACTTTCGTTTAGGCTATATTTTAAGGGGGGAGAATAGAAAGACTAGTTAAAAATAAAATTCTTCCTCCATTAAAATTCTCAGACATAGAGCAATGCATAAATCGCGTTAAAATAAATTATGTATAGCTAATTAAAAAAGGTGCAAAACGAAGCACATGAACACTTAAAATAATTCACACTGTCTTTTGTGAACCGTTTCCTGTGAAAATTATGGATGGCTATGACTCGTTCATAACATTCACAGATGACTACTCCTGTTTTGCTTATATTTATCCAATCAAAGAAAGATAGGAAGCATTGGATAAATTTAAAATATTCAAAGCTGAAGTTAAAAATCAGCATGATAAAATAATTCAGAAAATGAGACCTAGCCGTGGGGGGAGTACTACAGTTGCCTCACCCCATATGGCCAAGTCCCTAGACCTTTTGCAAGGTTTCTACAAGGGAATGGCATAGTCACCCAGTATTTAATGTCGGGCGAGCCTCGGCAGAATGGAGTAGCTTTGTTTGGGTTCGCTTTGTTTGCTTTCTTAAAAAAATCGAAAACACCAAAAATATTTGTTGTTCCTCTTTGGTTTTGTGATTTCTTTGTAGGGTTTGGCTATCCTCAGTGGATTTTGGTTTTATGTTATTATTCAAGTCACAGAAGTGAAGGGCAATAATGAAGATTAAGACAACTTGAGGTGTGGTAAGAGGCTGGTAACAAACTCTATTTGTTTTCATTTTTGTACATATACTCATCATTGTGAGCATGCTTAGTCTGTTCATGTAAGGTGTATGTTATTATGGATGCTTAGTAGTTCTTGATTTCTTGTGATTAGCTCCATCTTGCTAATAGTTTTTAGCGTGTCATATGAATGTTCGTTTTCATTGTTCTATTCATAACTTGGTATGATATTGTGGTATCCTCCTCTGAATGTTTCATGTGAATCGACTTGGCACATGCTCGCGCATGCATATGACTAAACAATAGTCAGTAAGCCTCGATGATTTATTTTGCCTCACAGTTCTTGTATCACTTTCATGCCATAATTAGTCATGTTTTGTTGCAAGCATGATTATGACAGTTATTGCTCTCTCATTTGTCGCTCCCTTTCTATTGCTAGCCTTCACCTGCATTGAGTATGAGCTCTACTTGTGCTTCCAACTCCCCAAAACCAATATTGCCAACAGTGTCCATCATACCTACCTATTAGCATCAGTTGCTATTCAGTGCATATTTATTATGCTTTGTTTTCTTCCAAATAAAATGTTTGACTGCTTTGCGAAAGTTAGTTAGTAAAGCTCTCACGAACTTGATGGCACACTTTATTTCTTGCACTTAATAATCCTGAACCACTATGACCTGTCCATGAAAGTTATATACTTGCAAATTATAGGCTGGGAGTTTGCAGAACTGTGCTGTCACGGGGAACGCTTTCAACACTTATGGATACATATCCAGTTGATACCTTGCTCTTTTGTTTGCGGATGTCATCGGTGTGAAATAAAAGCGGAGCTTGTGAGTTCATGGAGTATATATATGTGTTAGAGAAACGCCTGGGCCGCTAGCCTAAGCCATGCCTAATCATGGTGGAAACTTGCAGCATCACCATAATGAGCATCTTCAATAAAAATCTATGCAAATAGCAAATAAAAGGATCGCTGGGATGCTCATTGTCTGCTTGCCTTGTCATTTTGATCACGGGATAGATCTTGTATCATGTGAAAGGGGTACCCCTTTGGCGGTTCTCTATGATATGCGTGTATTTACAATGACAAGAACTTACAGGTAACTAAATTTCAGTAGCATGAGGAGCAGCCCTCGTACACAAGGAACATGGGATTTCCATTTTATGGTCTGTCAAGCATATAACTCAGATTGGACCTCACTTTCTCCTTAAACACATGAAGATGCCTATGATAGGGGCAATGAGAGATCAAAGCTAATGAGTACCTTACTTTCAGCATTTGGAAGCCTTTCAAACTTTTCAAAACCTTTTTATTTCCTTGTTGAGTCGCCACCTATTCTATGAGCACCTTTTTGAGAGCATAGTTGTCATTCTTGTGCTTGTTCCAAAACTTGGTTAATTATGTCATGACTTTGATGCTTGTATCTCTGATATCTTTACTTCTAGTCTTCACTTGAACTTCAGAGGTGCCTTGGCATTTATATTGTGCTCTACAAACAAAGGGAAGCGAGATACCACTCTATCATACCTTCTTATGAGCATTGCAATGTTGCTTATGTTTATGTTTCATGCTACTTATTATTATTGAGTTGGTTTCTCTTCATAGCTTGCAATGACTATTGAGTAGACTTAATTGCTTACTTCTTATTATGAATGGTTTAAGTATCTACTCATGTGCTCAGAATATATACATCATATGAAGCAAATGTGTTCGTGAAAGTTCTTTTATCGCACTCAGTTTTCAACTGAATTCCTTGAGGACAAGCAATAAGCTAAGATTGGGGGGACTTGATACGTCCAAAACGTATCTACTTTCCCGAACACTTTTGCTATGGTTTCTCCTCTAAACTTGTGTGATTTGGATACAACTAACACGGACTAACGTTGTTTTCAGTAGATTTACCTTGGTGTCTAGTTTTTGTGCAGAAAATCAACTATCAGGAAAAATCCCGGAAAATATGCCAAAAATCGTATTTCACCAGAAGATCCACGGAGCCAGAGTACGAGACAGAGTGGAGGCATGAGGGTCCCACACCCCTGCTAGGCGCGGGCCAGGCCTGGCCACGCCTGGGGGGTGCGGCCGCCTCAGACACCCCCTCGGCCTCTCTCTTCGCCTATAAGAAGCCTCTTGACCTAAAAACCGTGGGGGGTCGTCGTTTTCTACAAAGAGTTCTGCTGTGCCACCACCACTAGAAACCAAGATTCGGAGCCAGAAACTCCGTTCTCGCACACTGCCGGGATGGGGAATTTGGGGAGGATCATCGCCATCGTCATCACCAACGCCTCTCCATCAACCACCAATGTTTTCCTCATCCATGAGTGAGTAATCACCCGTTGTAGGCTGTGGGGATGGTAGGGATTGGATGAGTTCTATCATGTAATTGAATAAGATTGTTAGGGCATAGTGCCTAGTATCTCTATTAGTGATATTTGACTTTGCTGCAACTTGTTGTGCTTAATGCTTGTCACTAGGGCCCGAGTGCCATGATCTCAGATCTGAACTTATTATTGAATCATTGTGATAGTATTGTTTGTGATCTTATCTGCAAGTTGTGTACACATATCATTATCCGGATCCAAAGGCCCCGAATTGACAGAAATTGGGACAACCGGAGGGGATGGCTGTGGTGTGAGGATCACATGTGTTCATGGAGTGTTAATGCTTTGCTTTGGTGCTCTATTAAAAGGAGCACCTTAATTGCCACTGGTTCCCTAGAGGCGCCGCTGCAACGGGCTGGCTGGACAAAATATGTTGTGCAAGTTTTCATTGCGAGCACGCATGACTATACATGGAGCACGTGCCTAGGATTATTTAGTACTTGGATGCTTATTCTTATTTATCTGCAATGCCCTAGATCTTGAAGTTACATATTTAGACTCGTCCATGCAACGCCCGTCCATCCATCCCTATGCCTACCACACTCATCCTACTGTTTGCTACTACTGTTACTATTGCTTCTGTTTCACTGTTGCTTTTGCTACTACAGACTGTTGCTACTGATAAACTTCTGTGAGCAAGAACTATTTCTAGGTGCAGCTGAATTGACAACTCAGTTATTCAGGCTTGCAAGTATTCTTTGGCTCCCCTTGTGTCGAATCAATAAATTGGGTAATACTACCCTCGAAGACTGTTGCGATCCCCTATACTTGTGGGTCATCAGCCGACGAGCTGCAGCACGAAGAGGCCGTGTTTTGGCGTCGTTTTAGGATGAGACAGAAGCTCTTCCTGAGCCAGAAGCTCTTCCTCGAGATCTTGCATGACATTCGGGAGTTCGATCCCTATTTCGTATGCAAGAAGGACTGCACCGGCATGGTTGGGTTTTCCTCGCTGCATAAGTGCATAGTGGCGATGAGGTTGCTTGCATATGGAGTGTCGGGTGATAGTGCCGATGACTATCTCCGCATGGCCGAGTCCACCGCCATCGATTGCTTGTACAGGTTCTGCAGGGCAGTGATTGGAGTGTTTGGGAAACAGCACTTGAGAACACTCACTGCTGAATACACTGCTCGGACCCTCACAGTCAAATAAAGTAGAGGAGGATTTTCTGGGATGCTTGGAAGCATAAACTGCATGCATTGGCACTGAAAGAATTGTCTATTCGCATGGAAGGGAATGTACAAAGGCCATAAAGGAGGTTGCACAGCGATACTCGAGGCAGTTGCTACACATGATTTTTGGATCTGGCACTCCTTTGCCATGACATGATCGAACAACAACATCAACGTCCTCAACTCCTCAAATGTCTTTGACAAGCTTGTTGAGGGCCATGCTCTCCCTATGGACTTTGAAATCAACGGGCACCACTACAACAAGGGATACTATCTTGCAGATGCCATCTATCCAAGATGGCCAACATTTGTGAAGTCTATCTCAAACCCAATGCTCACTAAGCATGCTCAGTTTGCCAAGGAACAAGAAGCTTGCAGGCAGGACGTGGAGCGGGCATTTGGTGTGCTCCAACAGAGGTTTGCAGATGTCCGGTTCTCTACTATAACCTGGTCGAGAGATCAGATGTGGAAAGTGATGAACTGTTGTGTGACCTTGCACAACATGATCATTGAGGGTGAGAGGAAAGACCCAGTGAATTTGGTCGATCAGAACGAGCCATACTACAGACAATGACCTCCTCTCGAGCCTGATCACCAGGTGCCTCTAACCTAGGCTCCCTTCATCGTCATTGTTGATTTCTAAGTTTGCCACCTCTCCCATAGATATTAAAGATAAATATTATGATTTCTCTCTTGATTTATCCTATTTACACATTATTGAGAAATAACCTTTTTGTGGGACTGAAAATGAGAGTGTTGTGGCTCATATGAATGAGCTTTCCACGATGAGTGCTTTATTCTCTGATGATTTTAAGATGCGCAAGTACTTTGTTACTAAGATCTTACCTTTTTCACTAAAAGGAGAAGCTAGGGATTGGTTTAATAGGTTGCCTCCTGGTTCCATTGATAGCCCTGATTGTTTGATTGCTTCTTTCTTCTAGAAATATTTTCCTCCCAGTGCTATACATGCTGCTTTGCAGAGACTTTTTGATTTTAAAAAGGGAGAAGAAGAGAAATTTCCTGAGTCATGGACAAGGTTCTGTGCCTTGATTCATGCACATCCAAAATGTCCATTACCTAAAAATGAGCTTCTTGATATTTATTATAATGGACTAACTGATGATTCTAGGACATACCTAGATAGCTTTGCTGATTGTGTTTTTAGGAAAAGAACTCCTACAGATGTTGAAGAATTAATGGCTAAAATAAGCAAGAATTATGATGATTGGACTTCATCTGAGCTAAATACACCTGAGCCTATTACTCCTGAACCAGTTGTGCCTGAACCAGTTCCAATACCAACACCAAAGAAGAGGGGAGTGATTGCATTAAATGATGAAGTGATGAAAGAAGCTAAGAAATGTGTTTAGGAGAAAGGTATTAGAGCTGAAGATGTGAATAATCTACCTCCGATAGAAGAATTATGCAAGCCAATTCCTCATTCATCTACTACTGAGGTACACTCTCTCCACTTTGATGAAGGCGATATTCCCTATGGTAAGCCTCCTGATCAATGCTTAGAGGAACTTGACACATTTATTGTTAAGCAAGGTAATTTTAATAAACAAGTTCAGAATCATTTATTGGAAAAATCTAGAGCTATTAAAGAGTTGAAATATATTGTGGAAAGAACTTCTAATGATATTAAAATGCTTTGTAAACACTTTCAAATGGTTCAAACCCAAATTGATCAACTTGCTAAGGTGCAAAAGGATATGCTAGTTAATGCCTCAGGAGATAAACATGCTTATGGAATTAGAACTAGGAGTGGTATGTTATTCAAGATCCTTTATATCCCGAAGGACACCCTAAAAGAATTGAGCAGGATTCTCAACAAGGTGAAAGTAGTGGTTGTCCTCGTAAGAGAAAGAAAAAGAAACACAAAATAGTTGAGGAACCACTTGAACCTGCTATAGATCCTAATAGTATATCTGTCTCTAATGCTGAAACTGAGAGTGGTAATGATAAAAATGATGCTCCTGAGAAGGAGGAAGTTGAGGAAGAACCTGAGAAGCACACAAAGAACACTAGGTACACCAAGGAATATTTTATTGCTAATAAACATGGTGAAGAGAGAGAACCTTGGGTACAGAAACCTATGCCTTTTCCAGGTAAGAAGCACAAGTCAACGGAGGAAGAACACTACAACAATTTTTGTGAGTGGATGAAACCTTTATTTTTGCAAATTCCTTTGACTGATGCTATTAAGTTTCCTCCTTATTTAAAGTATATGAAGGATATTGTCTCTAATAAAAGGAAGATTCCTAATGACGAGATTTCTACTTTGCTTGCTAATTATTCCTTCAATGGTAAGGTTCCAAAGAAACTTGGTAATCCCGGTATACCAACTATTCCTTGCTCTATTAAGAATAACTAGCAAGGTGGCCCTCGCAAATGCGAGGGCATCATCTTTTCCGTGTCGAAAATGACTAAAGTATAAATATATAAAGTTATATGTATTTATGTTACACATATGAAATAATACATATCTCTAACCAACATGGATGTTATGCTAAATTGAATTATCCTCCACATCAGAAACAACCTTTTACTTTGGGTTGATTATTGTACCATTTAAAGAATAATCATAGAAATGATAATTTTTGTTGAATGTAAAATATATTAGGTCCATACATTGAATTAAATTTAGACCAAAAGCTAGTGAAAAGTTTTTCATGTCAAGTAGATTATTATGTGATGATAATATTCAGGTAGTTGGTCTTATAAATGAAATTCTATATGTTTACGGTCCACCTGATTAGTAGCAACATAATTATGTGATCTTTCTTGCGGAACATAAAGCTAAGTCCTCTTGTTCCCCTAGTTAATATGTAGGCTAGGTAAATACTCCCTCTATCCCGGTTTAAAAGGCTTACGCGTATATCTAGGTCGTTAATTTGATCAACAAAATATTAATTATTTAATATAAAAATTATATCATTAGAAAATTTAGATGTTATACTTTCTAATGGTATAACATTTATATTAAATAATTTATATTTTATTGGTCAAATAAACGATCTAAGTATACGCATATGCCCTTTAAACCGGGGCGGAGGGAGTAAGAGTTATTATTCTACTTTGTGGAGATACATCTTTCAGTCATTTACTTCATATGTTTGGAATATATGGCCCTCTCCCTCCTTAATTAAATAGCTGGCTTCTTAGACGTTGGCATTTTCACGACATGGCATGGATCATATTTTGTGTTTAAATTGTTTTGAAGAAATTAAAAAAATACTTCTAACTCAAATTTAATTATAAATTTTCTTTTGATGCTTTTCAAGTATATCTTTATACATATGTAACCAATGTGTGAGAAGTTTGACTACAAATATACAATTACACCATGGTCTAATTTTGAATTAACAAAGGTAATATGATTTTTTATGTTGTTTAACTCTATCCCTACTATCCTCAATCCCAAGCCGAGTCACTCTACGCTCCTGATTACATGTATTTGTTTTTCATGTAAGATGACTATTATGGTATCGCTGGCTATGTTAGATGAGTACGCAATGCCAACCTTTAGTTTGTTTATTCTTGATATTATGGTTCAAATAGTAACCATGGCCACCTAATATATGGCTAGATGATGTTTAGATGTTATTTAGTCTACACTAAATAATAGTTTTGCATATGAAGTGATCAAAAGAGAATTTATCATCTAATAGTCATGACATTTAAATGGCAACACCATTAATTATATTTTGCGAATACATGTTCTTCTCATTTTCTTTTCTTCACCTATTCTATAATACATGGGGATATGGATGTGTCAATTATGAATATTCAAATTTGATTATATTTTATATCTACATGTTCCAAAACATAGTAATTATTTTTGGAAAATTACTATAGTTATCAATAGACACACTTAGAGAAAAATTACTACAAGTATTCTAGATATTATTAATTTTTGAACAACACTAATATTTTATATTTAATTTATTTACATCTTGCAGTGTTATCCCCATACCAATCATTTTATTCCTGCGCTCATATTTAGCTGTAGTGTAACATGGCTATGTTGGCATGAATGACATAGCTTCAACAACTTAAATAATCCTTTTTTAAGATGTGCTTGTAGTGAGATATCTCGTTCTTCTTACTTCTATGAAGTATTAGAAACCATTAAGATTGACATGAATCTGTGTTTAATCACATCACATTGACCTATATATATATAAACCCTAATTTTAGTTATGATGAGGTCAATATATAGAAACCCTATATATATATATAAGTTATGATGAGGTTTCTATATAGGGTTTCTATATATATATATATATATAGAAACCCTATTCAGCACCCAGGGTGCAGAATAGTTATTTTGTACCCAATATATTTTTACGTTGTTACATTGAAAAAATTATATTTTGTATACGAATAATTATTTTTATATATTCACCACAACTAAAAAATTTGACAAAAAAATAATGTTTATGAGTCATTATAGTGTAAAAACACCAAAAATATGTATTTTATGTCCAATTTTTTTACGGCATTTAAACAAAAATAATTATGTCATTTATAAATTTTATTATGTTTTTCTCGACTTACAAAGTAATACAAAATTTACGTGACGTAAAAATAATATACGGTTCTAAAGATAGAGGGTGGGTGTAGAATAACTATTCTACACCCTGGGTGTCAAATAGCGCCACCCTATATATATATATATAATATATATATATATTATATATATAAGTTCCCAAGATCTATAATTCTACAAATTGAATTGATCTATGGGAATTGCGTCTAACTATATAATTCAATAATGTTTTATAATTCTTCTAATAAAGAGTAAAATTTGGGTATGATCAATAGAAAATTTCCATAAATCTATACTTCTACAAATTGAATTTTCTCTAGTAAACACACCTAACCATATGATAATACAATGTTTCGAAACTCTTATTGATAAAATGGGATGAAAATATCCTCTCAGTATACCCAAGAGGAAATATAATTTGTGATTGTCCCAATAAAAACCTTCTTTAGTCGTACTCTCCCTTCAATAGAAAATTTCATAGATCTACATGGGTGTCATGATTCTCTTTTGGAAGCACATTCTTAATTAGCAACACCATGCCTTCAGATACATACACATTCTGCACACGGTCTCTCCCTTCCATTAACAATTGTACCAATACCTTACAGTTGACCTTGCCATTCGGCTGAATCTAATTGCAAAAATCTAATCAAGTTCACCTTGTGACACTAAATCCTTAGGTTATATAGATCAAGCTTTCATCCCTCAAGTTTTCATACCCATAAAAAAAGTTGTCATAGCCGCAAGGTGGGTTTGCACCGGCATTATGAAAACTCCTACGGAAACGTAACTAAGAAATCACTTGTTGAGATGTCTTCCTTCAACTTCTTCAAGCATCACGCATTGTATACTCCCCTCTATCTATCAATGAATCCAGGGAAGAATACAAGGTGCATGAAAATAGAGTGGTTGATTTTGAAGGGACCTTGATGGAGCTTTCTTTTAGTTGGGAATCTTTTTTTCAAACTTCTTTTAGCTTTTTGATATGTCATATACTTTTAGCGAATACGTAGGATCGATTGTTGTTTCACAAATAAGAGGAATATCTTATGTCAGATTAATAACATTTGAAGTTCGCACCATTTTATTCTTGGCAGGTAGCAAATTTGCAGTCTATAACACGATAACCGGTCTAGAAATTAAGCTAGGTGGCTAAAGACAAATTTAGAAATGAGAACGTAGTGTACATGGCAATTGATCTATATCCATCAAAATAGGTTAATATACTACACTGTGACCATAGGTTCTATAAAATTTTGTGTTTGGACCAAGATGTTATAGGTATAGGAGGATTTCCTTTTCTCGAGCTCTCAGATCTAAAATATAAATTGTTCTTGTCTTTTTGAAACACATATATCTAGACGTCTTAATGTGTAGGTTCACTCATTTTGCTCTGAACTTATACAACATCTTATTATTTAAGACGGAGGGAGTACGTGTTTCAAATATAAGAGTCTGAATACTATGTATTTTCCCTATTTTATATGTGGCTGTGATTAAATTTTGTCGCCTGTAATTAAAATTGTGTGCTAGATATTATTGTCTTATATGAGTAATAATGTGCCCCTGGAATTACTTGACTAAGGTCTTATGTCTTCGATTAAATCACTTGAGATTGTCCGTGGAATAAAATTCATATTTCATAAATATTCATATCACGATTTTTTTAAAGGGTCTTAGGTATGACAGTTATTATGTTAAATAAAACATCTCATACGGTATTACTCATATACATTATTAATTATAACTTACTTATAGTTAAAGTTACATGGCAGTTCGATGTCGATTATTGTCAGGCAGGTCAAGCTGGTTCTCCTCGGTGCACATAATCAGATCTCTGGATTTTGTCTTCTCCTGCATGGATATCTTACTGTGTGTTGCAGGATCAGAACATATGTGAGATGGAGAGATGAGAGATGTTCGCAACGTCTGTCTGACATTGAGCTGCATGTTAAAAGGAGAAAACTAATTGTTTGTTGTATAGCCTAGAGGATAGGAGAGGTGAAACCAAAGTGTTTGTGTTTGGATCACGGAGTCGTAGAGAAGGAGGATTTTTTTTTCTCTAACCTGTACGTGCAAACGAAGGAGTCCGGCTGTTAAAAAAAATTATGCCTTCCCAACTGGTAGCCAGCGTGGTAGATATTACTTCTGATTGACTGTACGTGGAACATATGACATGACTTACCGTTTATATATTTTTTTGAACGGCCTTTTGTATCTTTGATGGTCACTTTTTTATGCACGTGACAGGTTGTACATAATTATAGTTTACATAACTTTTTTAGCTTTAAATCTGAACCGCTATAACTAAGATGAATGGACCAAATATTTTGGTAGATGTGGATCAACCCCATGTCTCGAAAAACAACCTTATATTGCTTTTAGTCTATAATAGATTATGTTAGAACTGATTTATGTGATTGGGGAGCTGGAGTTAGTGTTATGTCTTTTTCTCTCTATAAGAGACTCCAGCTAGAAAAGTTGATACCAACTGGTATATCCTTGCAATTGGCTAATAAGTCAACTACTATTCTTGTTGGTATATGTGAGGATGTTCTTGTTCAAGTGGCTCATGGTTGCTTGGTTTTAACTGATTTTGTTGTTCTTGAAATGCCCGAAGATGATAATATGTCTATTATTCTTAGAAGACCTTTTTTTAATACTGCAGGTGTTATCATCAATTGTAATCAAGGAAAAGTAACATTTAATATTAATGACAAAGAGCATACTGTATATTCCCCAAGAAGGTTGCTAAGAGCTCTTGCCTGAATTCCATTGAAAACATTGAGAGCATCAAGGTTGGAGAAATATATTGTCCCATTTCACAAGAAAGTTTTGTAACTATTATGATTGGGACCATTGCTATCAAGTTTGAGGTAACATAATCACTTTGTGGAATGCAAATTTTTGTTTCATATAATATTATTTTGGTAACAAGACTTGATTAACCTTATTAATAAAAGTATTTTAATGAATAAAATAATGCTTTCACTATGGTTATACATGCTCACTTTTACTATTCTCCTTCCTAGTCTTTGCATTTTCTTTTGTTAGCTTTGGTTTTGCTAGTTGTTTGCTTATTACAGTGTCTTAGAACTTCTGTAGTTTGGTTTTTGTTTGCACTACTAGAGAAAAGCCTATCCGAGGCGCACCAAAAAGCCTATCCGAGGCGCATATCACATGTGCCTCTAGCTTCAAGCCTCGGGTATTTCTTATGCGAGGCGCATCTGATATGCGCCTCCTATACTTCACATATGCGAGGCGCATATCGATATGCGCCTCGCATATGTGAAATATAGGAGGCGCATATCAGATGCGCCTCGCATATGTTTCAGAATGCGCCTCGGGTATTTATAGTATATGCGCCTCGCATATGTTTCAGAATGCGCCTCGGGTATTTATAGTATATGCGCCTCGCATATGTTTCAGAATGCGCCTCAGGTATTTATAGTATATGCGCCTCCAATAGTATCCTATATGCGCCTCCGGTAATATTTTCGAAATTCAAGTTTTATAGACCACTATATATAAATAATATACAGATATTCAAATATACAATATAGTCCACATAATTTTTCAGAAACTTGCATTTTGCCAAAGCATAATAGAACCAACATGAATACACATCAATCATGACATACAAGTTCATACATCAAGTGTTTGTGCCACAAGTTCACACCTCCGATCGGTACAAGTTCACAATCACATTACACCTTCGAGTACAAGTTCACAATTCACATTACAACTCCAACGACGTAGCTCTACCTAGATGAAGTAGAACACAACCTACAATGAAGAGCAACAAGGTGGTGATCACGAGGAAGTTCCTCCATTTCTTCCTTCCATGCCTCCTCCACTTCTCTTCCGCCACCTCTCTACTCTCATAGCCTTGGTAGCTGTTGCCCGAGAAGTTGTTCACTTGCTTCTGGCAGTCTTTCCACTCCTCGTACACACCTGGAACCCGACCGACGTACACGACATAACACCTCGGCATCTCCTACACATAATAAAGATGATATTACTTATGTCAGTGGAAAGCAATAGCTAGCAGTTCACAAAGATAGAATCATCGACATTTCGAAGAAAGACAAAAAAAAAGCAAACCAAGAATGACTTGGATTAGTGCCTCATACTTAGATTGGGCACGGAAATAACAATGCTCGCTGTTCGATCTCATGCGGCAAGTAGAGTATATGCCCAAATTACTAGTCTACTTGGCACACAAGATCGAACAGCGGCATAGTCATACACGTGACACCACAACACGTTCTAATCATCGGCATTTCGAAGAAAGACCAAAAGAAAGCAAACCAAGAATGACATGGATTAGTGCCTCATACTTAGATTGGGCACTGAAATAACAATGCTCGCTGTTTGATCTTGTGGGGCAAGTAGAGTATATGCCCAAATTACTAGTCTACTTGGCACACAAGATCAAACAGCGGCATAGTCATACACGTGACACCACAACACGTTCTAATCATCGGCATTTCGAAGAAAGACAAAGAAAGCAAACCACAAGAAAGTAGGGAAGCAATGACAAATGAAAAGCAACAAGCACTTAAAATAGTTTGTAACACAAATAACTAGCTAGTGTCTCTCACAATCAAGTTCAACGGTTGACGAAACATATTCTAGAGGTTTTGCTAGGCAAGTTTAACACAGTGATAAGAGGTTACAACACGAGTTCGGAACTAACAGCTAGGTACCCAGGCAATGCAATCATGAAGTCTTCTTCGGCTCTTGAGTCGGCTTTGGGGGGCATTGATGAAGCCCGACCGAGTTTTCGCCATTTGCATGAACATCCTGCCGTCACCCTGATGCGCTAAGCGTTCGTCTATCTCCCTGTTGGACGGTGTATAGCCGCCGTGGAAGGTGCCTCCGGCTTTTATGACTCCCTGGTACACGATTGTCGTGATCTCCTCCTGGATGTTGAAGAAGTGTTGCCTGAGGTTGCGAGCCTGTATGCATGTAAGCTTTTCAGCCCACTTCACGAGGTCAGATGGCAGCGTTTTGGTCTCCATGTCATTGAAGAACGCCTTCATGTGGTAAATGGCGTAGAAGGCATCCTTCCCACTGCCAGGCGGCTGCTTGACGCAGGCAAACTTCGTCGTGTGGCGGAACACGTGCGCGCCGAACTTTACATGTGGCCTTGTCGGTTTGACGCCTCCCGCTGCGACGTAGCCGGTGAGAGCGCCATCAAGAATTTTCTTGATATTGGTGTAGTTTTTTTGGATCGCACTGTTTGAGTCGAGGTACAAGGTTGTTGAGTGTTTCAAATTCAAGCTTATGAGCACACAACTTGTCCGATCATCCTCCGTGATGGGATGGTAGGGAAGGAGAATCACATCCTTGTCCGAGTATGTTTGCAGGAAGTTTGAGAGGTAGTCGGTCGCCAGATCTATGGCCTCAGCATCTTTCAGTACGGCGTCACGCATGAAGTAGGGATCCACTATCTGGATGCCCGGGATCTTGTCTCTGGTGATCTCCATGGACATATTGAGGGAGAACAGCCGGACCAGGGTATTGTGCAGTCGAAACCCGTTCAACATGTCAAACAGGTCGGTATGCCGCACGTAGAATATATCCCCGGGGGGTACAATGACGAAGCACGGCATGTGAGAAGGCACCTTAGCCTTGAAAAAGAGGTACGACTGATCGTTGTCGCGAATGCGGCACTGCTCAATTGTGAGACATCCATAATGAATACTACGCATATGCGAGCATGCGACCTCGAGCATCGGTTTACACATCATCGGTACACCTGCCACGTGCTGCTGATTCCTGGCTTGCCCCACAGCACCGTCCCGGAAAAGAGGATTTGGATCCTGGCCCCGATCACCCTTAGGCTTCCTTTTGCGACCCTTCTTGCTCTTTACGGCTTCGGCCACTGCGTTCACCTCACCGACCGTCTTATGGAGGGTGCCGGGGCTGATCAAAGGAACTACTGGCCTTGGAGGCTCGGTGAAGGGGACAGGTGGCGGCGTCTCCTGACTAGTTGGGAAGAGACGCACCTTGCAAGGGGGTTTCACTGGTGCTGGTTGGGTCTCGGCAACTTGATGTGTGCCTGATGGTCCCGGCTCATACAAATCAGAAAACCTTGTGTTAACAAACTGGTCACCGTAGTTCGGGTCAATTTCTTCATCATCATCAGGATTCTGTGCCATGTTGTCCAAGTCTCCCATCTCGAAGTCTTCATCATGTGCTGGTTGTGCTGCCTCTAGGGTGATGTTGAGCTGGTCCTCTGTCCCCAAACGGATCTGGCTCTTCGGCCATAGGTACAAGTAGCCGAAGCCGGTATTGAGGACAGCTGCCGTGTCCTCATCATCCCATCCTTGAGGTTGAGAGGGAGGTTCCACTTGCTCGTAGCCCGGAAGCACCATACTGTATTTGACCCTCATCATGTCAGGTGGCATTGTGACATTGTGCATTTTGCGGTTCTCTGGTTGAACAATAGTACCCTTGGCAACATCCATCAACTGGCCGCCCACCCAATGCATTAGAGTGCAAGGAGTGTCTCCCTGCGAAAGATCGACATGTAGGCCGAGCGTTAGAAAAACATAGATCAAGTCATCGGTGTGGTTGAGCCTCCCAACTCTCGCTTTAATTAGTTAGTTACCTTGAGGGCGTCAAATTCGGCCAATGTCGAGGCACCGACGCCGACAGGCTTGAGCACGCAAGTGGCGGAGTGGCTGCCTGATGGCACGGTGGTGCGGGCCGGCGCCTTCGCCGCAGTGGGCAAGTTAAGCTCCGGAGCTAGAGGAGTCTCCACCACCACCGGCCCTGCTGGAGGAGTCACCAACGCCTCCGGCCGCGCCACATTGTCCGATTGGGCGCTGTTGAGGTTGGGAACCGGTGGCGGCCCCCGTTTACCACCCTTCTGCCACTTGTTGTACTTTTCCATGTAGACGGGAAGGATGGTGTTGAGCTTCTCGTTCACTTGTGAATGGACTTGTGACTGGACTTGTGACTAGACTTGTTCTTGGAACTTTGTCTCGGCAGCTGACACAGCCTTGTTCACGGCATCTTGGACTATATTTGGAAAGGCTTCCACCTGTTCCCTTAGGAGTTTTACCTCGGCGCTTTCGGCCTTCTTGCCCTTCCGCTCCGGGGTGCCATAGTACTCGGACCATGATATGCCGCCAAAGCCGACCACACGACCAGCCGACGGGGCCGCCAGGGGATCGACACTCTTGGTCCGGTTCAGCGCCCTATTAAAAGTGGTGTCCCACTTGGCGACAGGCGGTGGCGCTGACCCCTGGGATGAGGAGCTCCTACACTCCTCGTCCTGCGCACAAGGAACGCGAAGCATTTGATCAGAAAACTGGACTTCATTGATTAATCATGAATGCAATTAATCGACTTGCATGCAAACTACTTACATATTTTTGCATGAAGTCCATCACCCTCGGAGCAAAGGGGCCGGCGGGCTCCGAAGAATAATCAGAACCCCCTTTCTTCGGCGGGGCAAACCGGGCCCTGACGAAATTCTTTGCCTGCTCCTCCTTTATGTCGTCAAAGGGACGTGTCAACCCCTTTGCACGAGCGTCGGCATCCTCCTTATCCCATTTGGGCCTCGCGGCTCTATAACCGCCGGAGCCGAGATGGTGGGTACCAATGTTTCGGGATCTCATATTCTTGCCCTTCTCAGTCCTGGCCTTGCCCAAGGCGGAGTTACATCTGGCCTTGAAAACATTGTAGTCTTCTTCCTTGACCAGAGGCTCCTTCTTGACGAGCTCTGGATAACTTAGCTTCTCCTCGAAAATCAGATTCTTCACCCGAGCCTTCCAATTTGACAAGGCCTTGGTCATCCTCCCGAGGGCATACTTGTTCACCGGATTCCCTTTGAGATTGTCATTATTATACTTGTTTTCCTCATCACCCGGGAACGCGTATCTTGCGTGCAGCTTCCGGAAAAGCTGGATGAGGAAACCCCTGTTCTCTTCGGCCTTCAGGTTCTCCATGTTGATCGTGACGGTGTTCCGGAGGATTGCCGCGAGCTGGTTAGAGTAACCCCCAACAAATTCTTCTGGCTCCAAAGGCGCACCTTTAGGGCTCACGCTTGTGATGATGGACCTTTTGAGGTCGACCACGATCGGGGTCCGATCCTTCCGAGACTTCTCCGATGCGCTACCACCGTCTGTAGTAGCTTCACTGCCGCCATCAGTGGTAGTGGCGTCGCCATCGGCGTCCCCCATCTCCTCATTGTCCGACGAGGTATCCTCGTCCTCCTCCATCTCGTCGTCCCGCGGAACAAATTCCGGGGCCTCTAGGGATTCCATCTCCTCCTGCTGCTCCCAAAAGGGCTTCTGGCTAGAAGGGCCCCGATCCGACATTTCTAAACACACAAATAAATAAAACTAATAAGCACAAAAATTCACAGAAAATTTTGGCATGAACTTTGCTAATTTTCTATGTCTAGGAGTGCCATAAATTCGCCGGAACGGAAATGAATCAACATTCCGGCGAAACATTGGCAACTCAAAAAGAAAAACCTGCACAAAAAGGATCAAACACAGCCATCATCACAGGCATTTTCTGCCAGCATACACAAATTTACATAACAGAACATTCAGCGAGCGAATAATTCAGCGATAATGGACATGTTGGAACACAACACGGGGAACATACAGCGACAGCGAGTTGCAGAATATGAGTGAGTTCAGAGATGGAAAAATTCCCAGCACAGCACACATGTTTGAGTATGAGTTCAGAGTTCAGAGTTGCAGAATATGAGTGAGTTCAGAGTTGCAGAATATGAGTGAGTTCAGAGTTCAGAATATGAGTGAGTTCAGAGTACACACATGTTCAGAATATGAGTGAGTTCAGAGTTGCAGAATATGAGTGAGCTGCAGCATACACAAATGTTTGCGGCACAGCACAAATTGCTGCTTCCAAGGAATATATACTATTTTATCGTCATATAAAGTAGACAAATTCCATGGGTCAGTAGTAGAAGAATTAGTAGGCGTGACTACTCTCCATAGAAACAAGTTTTAGTTTCTACCCAGTATTGTGTAACATTAAAGATATAGATAAAAAATAACTCTAGGGGAATAAACTCTCCATATCAACAAGCTTCAGCTTCTACCTGGTACTGTGTAAGATCCAAATAAATCTTCCGGTGGGGAGAAACAACTCCAAACCCACAACTTTCAGTTTCTAACTTTCTATCTAGCACTGTGTAACTGTAACATCAAACCTATAAATCAAAATATTTAGTACAAGTGGAAATCTTTGTCATTGTAACATTTCAGAACATACGCTGTAAACTTTTTAGTAAAAAAGTACAAGATTAAATTTTCTAGATGATCAAACAGACCATGCTCAACTTACCTATTGGAGTAACAATTTGCTTTTCTGTAAATGGCAAATGCCCCAGACCATGCTCAACTATCTAACATGACATTTTTCATACATACAAGATATACTTACTGACAGTACCAACCACTTCAGTCAGGAACTCAAGATTCAGTCAAAATCAGTGCATATACTTACATACTAAATCATCACCTTCAGAGTTCAGAACATACTAAATCAGTGCATCATCACCTTCAGAGTTCAGAACACTGAAGAACACTGAAGAACATCATCACCTTCAGATTCGCAAACACTGAAGAACATCAACATACTCAAGATACTCTAGGGTAGAGAACATCAACATACTTAAGATTCGCAAACACTGAAGAACATCATCACCTTCAGAGTTCAGAACACAAGCGTTTGATTTAGAGCTGCAGATTTACCTAGACTTCTAGGGTAGAGAAACCAGAGAGATAACAGGAAGGAGAACATGTATGTTGCTGCGAGATAACTGTACCAGCACTACCAAACTAAAGTGGGTTAAGGGGCAGTGTTTTGCTCTCTGACAGATTGAGCCGAGCAAGTCCTGGGAGAAGACCGGCCGACGATGGATCTTGGATGCGGACCTCCTGGGGTGACTGGAGGTGGTGGCTGGAGAGAATGGGGTGCGGGACAGGGGGAGAACATGGTGTGGCAGCCGGAGAGGATGGGAGGAGAGGGGAAGAGGCGTGGGTGGGTGGGGGCGGGGACTCACCGGAGAGGGGGAAGAGGCGTGGGTGGCGGCGGCGTCGGGCTCCTCCTCCTTCACGGGGACGGCGACGTCGGGCTCCTCCTCGTTCACGGGGACGGCGGCGTCGGGCTCCTCCTCCACGGGGCGGTGGCGAGCTCCTCCTCCGATCCACGGGGCTCCTCCTCCACGGCGGCGAGCTCCTCCTCCTCCTCGGCGGCGACGGCTTCGATCCACGGCGTCGGGCTCCTCCGATCCACGGCGTCGGGCTCCTTCGATCGATATGTGTGAAGTCTCGTGTCTGTACTAGCTGCTAGTGTGCGACTTGGTCGATGGGTGCCGGTTATGCGAGGCGCATATCGCAAAGTGCGCCTCGTATAATATTACGCGAGGCGCATCTGGGCTAAATGCGCCTCGCATAATATGCACTCCTAGACAAATAGGGCAGTGCGCATGTTTCTATCAACTATCACACAGCAGCCTAGTGGTAACATGCCTTGTCCTTCACTGCTGGCCACCCAAGTTCGAATCCTAAGGGGGCCAACTTTTTGGAATTTTTTTAAAGGCCAATTTTCATGTAAAAGCATACAAATATGAACTATAAAATATACTACAAATATTTTAAATATTCAAATATTGCTAAAACAACAAAAGTGAGTATTCTCAATGAATGTGTCTTGTCGATACATAATATTCTCGATGCAATATTATTATAACACACACATAATGAAAATTAAGAATGTTTTGATACATAATAGTAGGCCACACACACGACGGTTCTTGACAATGGTTGGAGCGCGCTAGCGTTTCTTGACAATGGTCGTCTTCTTGCCCTTCTTTGTCGCGGTTGCATAGGTTAGGTCTGGGACGTCTTCACTACTTCTCTTGAACGGAAGTCCTTTCTTAGGTAGGGTTGTGGTGTACGGTGTTTGGTTGCCATACCCGTATTCTATCTTCGGGTCGCCGTTCTGGTCAAAGTCTTGCTCGTTGGCGACTCCGTCCATTCCGATAATGTTCCTTTTGCCTCTCCTGACGACAACCCGGCTAGGCTTTGACGGGTCTTTGATGTACCAGCATTGGTCGACTTTGCTAGCCAAAACCCAAGGCTCATTTCTTGCGGGTGCGTTCGCGCTGGTGGTCTTTGACGGTATAACCATCGTGGTGAAATACCGGTCTTCTTTCTCGACGCTCTTGGCCCAACTGACACGGAACATCGGCACCTTCTCCGTAACATAGTCGAGCTCCCAAATCTCCTCGATCCTTCCGTAGTATATTTCCGGGATGTCGCCGGTGTAGAATATCCCTGTTACCCCTGAGTTCTGGTAATCGCAGTTATTGTCTTTTTCCTCTGTGTAGAACGTGTATCCGTTGATATCGTAAGCCTGATAGGTCATGAGGTTGTGCGAGGCGCCCTGTGACAATGAGAATATGAGTTTATCTTCCTCCGAGTACTCGCCCTGCGGTGGATTAGCTATGACCTTCTCCCTAAACCACCGCGTGAAACCGGAGTTGTGCTCCTTGATAATATCTTCCTCCCTCGGGACCTGGCGCCCCTGATCAGCGTAATTCTTCTTGATAAACTCTTTGTGCTCATGTATTTATGGATCAACCACCTGCAGGTGTTGCAGCGCGACCAGGTTTGCTCTTTCAAAGTCCTTGGTTCGGCCCTCCATGTCGACATGCTTTGCACGTCGACCCTCGCGGTGACCCCATCCAGCGAGCCTCCCGAGGTGCTTGTTGAATGGCAAACCAAGAGGGGTCTCGGTTTGTAGAAAGTTCGAGCAGAAAGAGATGCACTCTTCGGCCAGGAAGCCGTTTGCTATGCTTCCATCTGGACGGGACTTGTTCTTAACGTATCCCTTGATGTGTCCATTGAGCCTTTCGAACGGCATCATGCTTCGCAGAAACGCAGGACCGAGCTGGACGATATCCTCCACGACATGGAGAAGCAAATGAAGCATGATGTTGAAGAAAGCGGGGGGGGGGGGGGGGGGGGGAAATAGATCTCGAGCTCGCACATTATCACCACGATCTCGTCCTGTAGCCTCGTGAGCTGCTTAATGCCTATCGACTTCCGAGAGATGACGTCAAAAAAGTTGCAGAGGCCAAACAGTGTTTCACGGATGTGCTTGTCCATTATACCTCGGATCGCGACCGGGAGTACCTGCGTCATTAGCACGGCGACGTCGTGAGACTTCATCCCGCTGAAGCGCTGCTTCGCCTCGTCTAGCCATCTGCTTATCTTCCCCGCGTAGCCGTTCAGAAATTTGACTCCGAGGAGGCACTTCATAAACTGTATGGCCTCCTTCTTACTCAGAGTGAAGCATGAGGCCTTGAGCTTGAACTCTCCCTTCTTAACCTTTTTCCCCTTGCGACGACGGCTATTCTGTGTTTCTGTCTCCTCCACCTCGTCCTCATCCTCATCATCGCTAGGTGGTGGTTGAAGTTCATCCCTGATGCCCATATGCTTCAAGTCGTTCCTTGCCTTCGGCCCATCTTTGGTCTTGTCGGTGTTAAGGAGGGTGGCAAGCAGACTCTCGCCCACGTTCTTCGTCATATGCATGAGATCAAGGCTATGAGGCACGCGGAGGATCTTCCAGTATGGAAAGTCCCAGAAAACAGACCTCGCCTTCCATACCTTCAACAATGGCTCTGGCTTCTTCTGGGTCTTTCCTGGCGCAGGGCACTCCTTCCAGTTATTCAACAGCTTGTAGATTTCCGCGCCACTCTTCTGGTGTGGGATTCCTCGGAGCTTGATCGTCCCATCGAACAGATGTCCTAGCTTTCTCCAGGCGTGATTCTTGGGAAGCCACCTCCGAGCCCCAAGGAACACGGTTTTCCCAGACCCGGGATCTTTCTGTAGCTGGCGGTACGTTGTATTATCCTTGCACCTAACGCACCCATAGAATCCTTGGACCACCTGCCCCGAGAAGTATCCGTAACCAGGATAGTCTTGCACCGTCGTGATCACCGCCGCTCTCATGTCAAAGTACTCTTGTCTCGAGGCGTCCCATGTACGGGCTCCTTCTTCCCATAACGTGGCCAACTCCTCTTTCAACAACGTGAGATACAGATTGATGTCTGTACCAGGTTGTTTTGGCCCTTGAACGAGCATACTCATGGTTACGTACTTCTTCTTCATGCACAACCAGGGAGGGAGGTTGTAGATCCATACAAACACGGGACAGGTGCTGTGTGTGCTGCTCTGGCTTCCAAACGGATTGAGTCCGTCAGTGCTCACGCCCAGCCTGAGGTTCCTTGACTCTTTCCCAAAATGTTGGTAATATTGTAGGTCCAACGCCTTCCACTGGCAAGCATCCGAAGGGTGCCTCAACATTTCCTCCTTCTCCGGATCATCGTCTTCCGGCCTCTTTCTTTCCGCGTGCCAGCGCATGAGCTGTGCTTCCTTAGGGTCTGCGAAATACCGCTGCAAACGAGGAGTTAGAGGAAAGTACCACACCACCTTCCTAGGAGCTTTCTTGGTCCCTCTCTTGTATCGAGAGGTCTTGCACACCGGACACGTGGTCTTCTCCGCGTCCTCGCCCCGGTAGATGATGCAATCATTTATGCAGACGTGGTATTTCACGTGCGGTAGATTGAGAGGACACACGACTTTCTTCGCCTCAGCGATACTAGTCGGACATGTGTTCCCCTTCTTGGGAAGAATATCGTGCCAGAATACAATGTTGTCGTCGAAACATTCGTCGGTCATTTTGTGTTTCGGCTTCATCTCCAGAGCCCTAAGCGTTACATTTAGACGGGTATCCCCGTCGTTGCATCCGTCAAACAATGGAGTGACCGCGTCTTTCTCCATTTGCTCCAGTTTAGCCTTCTCTCTACCGGCGGCTCTGGCGTTACTCGTCTCCTTGAGAAGCAGATCTTGGACATGAGGGTCTCGCAACCAGCTCGAATCATGGTCGGCACCACCTTGATCATCTTCGTGTCCATGCCCGACGCCACCTTGATCATCTTCGTGTCCATGTCCAGTGCCACCACCCTGATCTTCGTGATCGTGACTGGCGTCTTGATCTTCGTGATCATCACTGGCATCTTGATCTTCGTGATCATCACGTATCCATCGAGTGTAGCCATCCATGAAACTACGTCGAAGCAGGTGCGACTCCAGCATTCCGGAATCATGCCTTATCAGATACATCATCTTGCAGTCCCGACATGGACATCTTATCGCTGTCTTGTTTGCACGTTCCATGTCGGCCCTCGCGCATGTCATCCACCTATCCACGCGGGCTTTGTTGATCAGTGGTCGGACCATGGCCGCCTGCGTGGTACAAAGAGCAAGAGAATAATTAGAGCATATATGGACGTGGATCGCCGGAAAAATTCGGCATGACCTCCCCTAAAAAGAGGACATCCGCGAGTGCCAGAAATTCGCCGGAAAAGAAATAAATCGACATTCCGGCGAAACATTGGCATCTCAAATGAAATCCCTGCAAAAAAAGTAGCACCACAACACAATCATATAGTCGGTGTCTCCGACAACGCGCATACATGCAAGCAACGCCTTCACGCTTCCTCCAACAACGACTTGCGCAAGAGAGCCGGAGGAGAAGTAAATGGACATGTTGTAGATCTAGAGGAGCAAGAGACTTCACTTACATATGGGTGTCAACCAATGGATGTTGAGCAAGATTCGAAGGTGAATCAATGGGGGAAATGAGGTGGGGAGGAGGAGGGGGGCGACCAGATTTGTTTGGTGGAGGAGGAAGAAGTGACACAAGTGAGTGGGGTGCTAGTTGCCTCCATGTGCAAAAAGCTGGAAAAAAAGTGGTGCAGCTTATGCGAGGCGCATATTGCACAATATGCGCCTCCTATAATTCAAACTATAGGAGGCGCATATTGTGCAATATGCGCCTCGCATATGCGGCCACCTACCAGCGCCCGGGCCCGCATGAGTTACTTGAGGCGCATATGGCCATATGCGCCTCGCATATTATCCAATATGCGAGGCGCATATAGCCATATGCGCCTCGCATATTCGTGCACCTACTAATACGCGGGCCCACACAGAATATGCGAGGCGCATTCTGGCCATATGCGCCTCGCATATTGTCCAATATAGGAGGCGCATATAGCGATATGCGCCTCGCATATTCGTGCACCTACCAACACGTTGGCCCACACAAAATATGTGAGGCGCATTCTGTCTATATGCGCCTCGCCTATCTGATATATAGGAGGCGCATATGACTAGAATGCGCCTCGCATAATATGGGGCTGCTAGATTCTATCCGTACAGGGATTATAGGAGGCCCATTCTTATCATATGCGCCTCGCCTATTTTTATACTAGAGGCGCATATCGCAATGTGCGCCTCGCCTATTTTTATAGGAGGCGCATATGCTAAATGTGCCTCGCATAACCATGTCTCCTATAGCCTTTTCTCTAGTAGTGTTGCTTTTGCTTCTTCTAAAAAAAAATCTTTTCTGCGAGAAAATCAATTTTCATACCCTGAAAATTGGCCAAAAATAACGTTTTTCGAAAAATCACAGAAAATTCAAAATAAAATTTTCCTCGAAAAAAAGGGCAGAAGGACACCTGGAGTGACCCAGGAGGCCACCCCAGGACAGCACACCCCTGGGCGGCGCGGCCAGCCCCCAGGTGGCGCCTGGCTGGGGTGTGGCCCACCTGTGGCCCTCTAAGATGCCTCCTCCCAGCCATCTTCTTTATCTCTCCCGAAAAACATCAGAAAACTCTCTCAAGCTCATGTTCCTGTTGTTCTTGCTCGCGAATTTCGATCTCCTTGATCATCCCATCTTTGTTGTTAATTTTTGGAGGGATTGCTCCTAGGTATGTGCCTCCCCCACTTGTCCAATTAGATTTGTGATTGATAGATTGTATCTTAAGTATTTTGCTGCTATAGGTGTCGTGTTGTGTGAGATAGCATGCTTGTTCTATGCTAAGAGATTGCATTTTGATGCATGTGTATCCCTCTAGCAAGTTCCTATAGTAGTTTCTCATCATTTATCAACTTGGAAATCACTTGGTTTGATGTTTGTCTAAAAATTTCAGGAAAAAGAGGTCATGGACAACCACACATTTGGTGAAATATTTGAGAGTGATACACCTAGGAGGGCAAGGCCTTCAAGATCATCTTCCCGAGCTAGGTCCCCATACAATGAGGATCTCATTACACCGTTATTTGGCAACGAGGGAGATAAGGGGGATAAGCACCCTTCCACCTTTCCTTGCCCGTTTTTGCGGGCTGCTGGGATTCATGAGGTTTTCTAACCTTGGTTCGGAGGGTTGGACTAATATGCTATATGCAGGATGAGAGCGTGCAATATGCTACGCTCACTAAAACATTTGTGGAGAGCTTTTCTTTTTCTAGCAGCATGTTCAAACTAGATGTGTCTTGCAAAATTTATAGCAGGCCTTACACCATGACTTTGAAGAAATTTTGTGAGGCCCTGGGCCTTAGTACAGCAGGGTCGGTGAAGAAGATTCCAGCTCAACCCACTGATTTGTTGGAGCTCTACCGCGGGATAACTAATGATGATGACCGTAGAGCCCAACGGGGAAAGATAATAAATATTCAACTCCCAGCCATTAGGTACTTTGCTTATTATCTTGACACTAGTGTTCTTGGTAGGGAGAACACAAGTAATATTTCCAACTATCATTTGGCCTTCATAGCTGCTGCGTTCAACAATGAAACTAGGTACAATCTTGGTTCTCTCATTGCTCGTCGCTTAGCCGCTAAGGGACCCATTTATGGGGGAATTATTGTTGCACATGCTGTTGCTGCCTTGGACCTTGCTGTTGATCCAAATGATATAGTTTTGGCTCCTCAAAGGCTTGATCTGGCTGCCATGAAAGCGCATCACTTTGTCACTGCTGGCTCTACCCTTGAGAGCTTGGTTTATAGAATGTTGTTTACTGACGGGGAAGAGAGAGAGATCCCTCTCCCCCAAACCACTTTGTTCAGTATTTCCCAGGGACCTTTGTCACACTCCAAGGAGGATATGGATGAGAAGCTGCACATTCTTGGCTTCCATGGACACTATCAGGGGGACGCGCCCTCATACGACCCCTCTATGCACTACACAGGGGAGTCCTCGAACTCGTACCAGGACGAAGGGGCCTCCTCGACGTACTACGGAGGTGCACCTACTTGGTCACCATGGAGTTGAGCCCCATTTAGGCCAAAATCTAAGCTTGGGGGGAGTTATACCGGCATCACACTCATCTTTATATCATGTTTCTACGGTTCTTTGTATATCCATTGTTTCGCTTTCTTTTTGGTTCTTGTTGCTGCTTTCTGAAAAACACAAAAATACCAAAATTATTTTTGTTGTTTCTCTTGGTTTGTTTCTTTGCTTTTTAGCTTTGGTATGCCTTAAAAGAAAAATCCAAAAATATTTTGCTTTGTTTCCTTTTGCTTTGTTTGGTTTCGCTTTGTTTGCTTTCTTAAAAAAATCGAAAACACCAAAAATATTTGTTGTTCCTCTTTGGTTTTGTGAGTTCTTTGTAGGGTTTGGCCATCCTCAGTGGATTTTGGTTTTATGTTATTATTCAAGTCACACAAGTGAAGGGCAATAATGAAGATTAAGACAACTTGAGGTGTGGTAAGAGGCTGGTAACAAACTCTATTTGTTTTCATTTTTGTACATATACTCATCATTGTGAGCATGCTTAGTCTGTTCATGTAAGGTGTATGTTATTATGGATGCTTAGTAGTTCTTGATTTCTTGTGATTAGCTCCATCTTGCTAATAGTTTTTAGTGTGTCATATGAATGTTCGTTTTCATTGTTCTATTCATAACTTGGTATGATATTGTGGTATCCTCCTCTGAATGTTTCATGTGAATCGACTTGGCACATGCTCGCGCATGCATATGACTAAACAATAGTCAGTAAGCCTCGATGATTTATTTTGCCTCACAGTTCTTGTATCACTTTCATGCCATAATTAGTCATGTTTTGTTGCAAGCATGATTATGACAGTTATTGCTCTCTCATTTGTCGCTCCCTTTCTATTGCTAGCCTTCACCTGCACTGAGTATGAGCTCTACTTGTGCTTCCAACTCCCCAAAACCAATATTGCCAACAGTGTCCATCATAACTACCTATTAGCATCAGTTGCTATTCAGTGCATATTTATTATGCTTTGTTTTCTTCCAAATAAAATGTTTGACTGCTTTGCGAAAGTTAGTTAGTAAAGCTCTCACGAACTTGATGGCACACTTTATTTCTTGCACTTAATAATCCTGAACCACTATGACCTGTCCATGAAAGTTATATGCTTGCAAATTATAGGCTGGGAGTTTGCAGAACTGTGCTGTCACGGGGAACGCTTTCAACACTTATGGATACATATCAAGTTGATACCTTGCTCTTTTGTTTGCGGATGTCATCGGTGTGAAATAAAAGCGGAGCTTGTGAGTTCATGGAGTATATATATGTGTTAGAGAAACGCCTGGGCCGCTAGCCTAAGCCATGCCTAATCATGGTGGAAACTTGCAGCATCACCATAATGAGCATCTTCAATAAAAATCTATGCAAATAGCAAATAAAAGGATTGCTGGGATGCTCATTGTCTGCTTGCCTTGTCATTTTGATCACGGGATAGATCTTGTATCATGTGAAAGGGGTACCCCGTTGGCGGTTCTCTATGATATGCATGTATTTACAATGACAAGAACTTACAGGTAACTAAAGTTCAGTAGCATGAGGAGCAGCCCTCGTACACAAGGGACATGGGATTTCCATTTTATGGTCTGTCAAGCATATAACTCAGATTGGACCTCACTTTCTCCTTAAACACATGAAGATGCCTATGATAGGGGCAATGAGAGATCAAAGCTAATGAGTACCTTACTTTCAGCATTTGGAAGCCTTTCAAACTTTTCAAAACATTTTTATTTCCTTGTTGAGTCGCCACCTATTCTATGAGCACCTTTTTGAGAGCATAGTTGTCATTCTTGTGCTTGTTCCAAAACTTGGTTAATTATGTCATGACTTTGATGCTTGTATCTCTGATATCTTTACTTCTAGTCTTCACTTGAACTTCAGAGGTGCCTTGGCATTTATATTGTGCTCTACAAACAAAGGGAAGCGAGATACCACTCTATCGTACCTTCTTATGAGCATTGCAATGTTGCTTATGTTTATGTTTCATGCTACTTATTATTATTGAGTTGGTTTCTCTTCATAGCTTGCAATGACTATTGAGTAGACTTAATTGCTTACTTCTTATTATGAATGGTTTAAGTATCTACTCATGTGCTCAGAATATATACATCATATGAAGCAAATGTGTTCGTGAAAGTTCTTTTATCGCACTCAGTTTTCAACTGAATTCCTTGAGGACAAGCAATAAGCTAAGATTGGGGGAGTTGATACGTCCAAAACGTATCTATTTTCCCGAACACTTTTGCTATGGTTTCTCCTCTAAACTTGTGTGATTTGGATACAACTAACACGGACTAACGTTGTTTTCAGTAGATTTACCTTGGTGTCTAGTTTTTGTGCAGAAAATCAACTATCAGGAAAAATCCCGGAAAATATGCCAAAAGTCGTATTTCACCAGAAGATCCACGTAGCCAGAGTACGAGACAGAGTGGAGGCATGAGGGTCCCACACCCCTGCTAGGCGCGGGCCAGGCCTGGCCACGCCTGGGGGGTGCGGCCGCCTCAGGCACCCCCTCGGCCTCTCTCTTCGCCTATAAGAAGCCTCTTGACCTAAAAACCGTGGGGGGTTGTCGTTTTCTACAAAGAGTTCTGCTGTGCCACCACCACTAGAAACCAAGATTCGGAACCAGAAACTCCGTTCTCGCACACTGCCGGGATGGGGAATTTGGGGAGGATCATCGCCATCGTCATCACCAACGCCTCTCCATCAACCACCAATGTTTCCCTCATCCATGAGTGAGTAATCACCCGTTGTAGGCTATGGGGATGGTAGGGATTGGATGAGTTCTATCATGTAATTGAATAAGATTGTTAGGGCATAGTGCCTAGTATCTCTATTAGTGATATTTGACTTTGCTGCAACTTGTTGTGCTTAATGCTTGTCACTAGGGCCCGAGTGCCATGATCTCAGATCTGAACTTATTATTGAATCATTGTGATAGTATTGTTTGTGATCTTATCTGCAAGTTGTGTACACATATCATTGTCCGGATCCAAAGGCCCCGAAGTGACAGAAATTGGGACAACCGGAGGGGATGGCTGTGGTGTGAGGATCACATGTGTTCACGGAGTGTTAATGCTTTGCTCTGGTGCTCTATTAAAAGGAGCACCTTAATTGCCACTGGTTCCCTAGAGGCGCCGCTGCAACGGGCTGGCTGGACAAAATATGTTGTGCAAGTTTTCATTGCGAGCACGCATGACTATACATGGAGCACGTGCCTAGGATTATTTAGTACTTGGATGCTTATTCTTATTTATCTGCAATGCCCTAGATCTTGAAGTTACATGTTTAGACTCGTCCATGCAACGCCCGTCTATCCATCCCTATGCCTACCACACTCATCCTACTGTTTGCTACTACTGTTACTATTGCTCCTGTTTCACTGCTGCTTTTGCTACTACAGACTGTTGCTACTGATAAACTTCTGTGAGCAAGAACTATTTCCAGGTGCAGCTGAATTGACAACTCAGTTATTCAGGCTTGCAAGTATTCTTTGGCTCCCCTTGTGTCGAATCAATAAATTGGGTAATACTACCCTCAAAGACTGTTGCGATCCCCTATACTTGTGGGTCATCAGCCGACGAGCTGCAGCACGAAGAGGCCGTGTTTTGGCGTCGTTTTAGGATGAGACAGAAGCTCTTCCTGAGCCAGAAGCTCTTCCTCGAGATCTTGCATGACATCCGGGAGTTCGACCCCTATTTCGTATGCAAGAAGGACTGCACCGGCATGGTTGGGTTTTCCTCGCTGCATAAGTGCATAGTGGCGATGAGGTTGCTTGCATATGGAGTGTCGGGTGATAGTGCCGATGACTATCTCCGCATGGCCGAGTCCACCGCCATCGATTGCTTGTACAGGTTCTGCAGGGCAGTGATTGGAGTGTTTGGGAAACATCACTTGAGAACACTCACTGCTGAATACACTGCTCGGATCCTCACAGTCAAATAAAGTAGAGGAGGATTTTCTGGGATGCTTGGAAGCATAAACTGCATGCATTGGCACTGAAAGAATTGTCTATTCGCATGGAAGGGAATGTACAAAGGCCATAAAGGAGGTTGCACAGCGATACTCGAGGCAGTTGCTACACATGATTTTTGGATCTGGCACTCCTTTGCCATGACATGATCGAACAACAACATCAACGTCCTCAACTCCTCAAATGTCTTTGACAAGCTTGTTGAGGGCCATGCTCTCCCTATGGACTTTGAAATCAACGAGCACCACTACAACAAGGGATACTATCTTGCAGATGCCATCTATCCAACATGGCCAACATTTGTGAAGACTATCTCAAACCCAATGCTCACTAAGCATGCTCAGTTTTCCAAGGAACAAGAAGCTTGCAGGAAGGACATGGAGTGGGCATTTGGTGTGCTCCAACAGAGGTTTGCAAATGTTCGGTTCTCTGCTATGACCTAGTCGAAAGATCAGATGTGGAAAGTGATGAGCTGTTATGTGATCTTGCACAACATGATCATTGATGGTGAAAGGAAAGACTCAGTGAATTTGGTCGTTCAGAACGAGCCATACTACAGACAATGACCTCTTATCGAGCCTGATCACCGGGTGCCTCTAACCTGGGCTGTCTTCATCGTCATGCGTGAGATCTGAGATCCGGTAATGCATCAACAGCTGCAGGATGATCTGGTTAAGCACATATGGATACGCAGGAGCAACACGTAGATGCCGATCATGAATTAACCAAACTAGGCTGAAATATGTTGTATTGTTATTATATGCCGAACTATGTTTAATTTTACGCCGAACTGTTTTAAATTTATGTCAAACTTGGCCAAACATTGCTCTGTATTCATATTAGGGCCGAACTTTGCCGAAAACTAGTCGAATTTGAGACGAATTGGACGGAAAAAATCGTCCCGAAAACTCGACATGAGAGCAAGTGAAAAACTCAGCGCTTCGAAACCAAAAACGTGTTTCGTCTAACCAAATTTACATCCGAATTTCGGTCCGACGAGTAGAGATGCCCTAAGCTTTGGATTAGGGGCATTCCTAGTATGTGACCAAGCGAGCAGTTAGTATAAATCAAAAACAGAATCAAATGGTCCAAAACCAGACACGGAGCAGCACTTGGCGAAAATTAAGCATGCCCGTGACAGCAGTCAGGAGCAGCATTTATTCCTTGTGTGTCACCTACAGATCCCATTCAGCATACGGGCGCAAACATGGACCGGGTGCACCCATGGGCGCGACGACCCCTGCCCGATGCACGCAGTGCGGATGCGGGATGCCAGCCAGGTAGTAGCCAAGGCAGCTTTTGGCTCTGGCGACACGCGGCGTGGACTGGGCCACACTAGTTTCAATTCTGCGCAGTCGGCCGGCCGGTCCGTACCGCAGCGGCAGCAGCAGCGACGTTGCTCCCTGGCCATCCATCCGTCCATCCATCCCGGCAGGCGGCAGCTTTAATTTCCGTCCGTCGTGCATCGCTCCCGGCGCGCGCAGCCAGGCGCAGGCGGCCGTGCTCTCGCCGTACGGCGCTGCCTACACTAGCCCGGCGGCCCGGCCGTACGCCCTATTTACCGCTTGGCGTCATTCGCCGTCTTGCCAGTTGCCATGCACCGGCCCGGTTGCGGCGACTGCAACAACAGGCAGGCAGGCAGAGCTGAGAGCTGCTCATGTTTTTACCAGCCGGAGTAATTTGACCGCGGGGAAATGTACGATGGGTTCAGGGCATTGAGCGCGACGGAGTACAGCATGTCTTTATTTTGTTGCGGATATCCTCGGTCCACAACAGCACGATGAGGCCGAGCGACATACATGTTGAAATTTGAGTCATATTTGCACGTTGGCCTAACAAATATAAATTTTAAAATTCTCTTTGACCCATTATTATAGCAGCTCATGTGTGTTAGTGGAGCTAAATATAATCCCACGTTGCTAGTGAAAGGGAAGTTGGACTATCTTATATAGTAGAATATTGCACCACTCAATAAGGTGTGAGAAAGAGAAAAGCCTCGCGCACTCCTTCTCCGACGCCCGCCCCGCCCCGCGTTGCGGGAATCTAGCCGAGCTTTATTTTACTATTTGGGAAAATTAATCGTGTATTAATTACGAGTCATTAACGGACGCGTTAATTAACCAACCGTTTCCACATCTTAGATCGTGGCTAGTGCCGACTCTGCCTACCTGCGCATCGCCGTTCCACCTCTCTGTGCTGCCCTCAGCTACTCTATCCCGCCGGCTGCGTGCACGGTCGTCCGGGAGAGCAGGCCTCCGGAACCCCGTCTCTCTGAACCTGCACTGGGAGAGGGGTAATAAGGTTTTTGGGGAGCGTCTAGGCTCGACTGCTCAAGTTCTTCTTCGTCCTCTACGTTCGGCTTCTTCGACTCCATCGTCATGTCGGACACCACTGCCAAGAAGGCCGTTGATGTCATTTCTGCTGCTACCACCGGTGGCGGATCCACCTCTATTGCACCGTTGGTCATCTTATCAACAAACTTGTACGTGTTCTTTGCCCTCCTGATATTTCCTATGTTGATTACTAGTATTGCACTATGCATAGATGTGCTAGGTTTTCACTTGGCTATATGGTGCATGTCTAGTATGTGTATGTTAGTTAATGTTATAAATTGTTCTATCATAATTTATATTTGGATTAAATTAATGCGAAAACTGCTAATTATTTCAATAATCCAAAAACCTTATTTTAGGTTGTTTTCGCGTCAAGACTTTGTCGCTTGTCTGAAACCCAACCCGTTTACATGTGTGCACTTTAAGCACTGGCAAATAAGTGTGCCCTCTGACTGATGACTATGGACGTCTTCTGGGTATCAGCTTGTAATCCTGAAGGAACGATTACTCCTGATCAGGAGAAGACGTTCAAGGAGACCACCATATTCTTTGTGGGATGTGTCATAAGCATCATTGGGGACAAGTTAGTGGATGCTTGTTTACATATGCTTAATGACAAAGAACTGTGGGATTCACTCGAAGCAAAATTTGGTGCTACTGATGCTGACAGTGAACTGTATGCCATGGAGCAGTTTCATGACTACAGGATGGTTGAAAACCATCCTGTCATTGAACGGGCTCATGAGATTCAGTGCATTGCAAAAAAAAAACTTGAGTTCCTGAAGTGTGTGTTGCTCGGTAAATTTGTTGCGGGATGCATTATTGCAAAGCTTTCTTAATCCTGGAGGAGTGTTACAGCTAACCTCAAACACCAGAGGCAAGAGATGTCTGTTGAGAATCTCATTGGGTTTCTGGACCTTGAGGAAAAGGCAAAGGCAAAAGAGGCACACCCAAAGGGAGCCGAGGCACCCTAGTCAAGCGCTAATATGGTGTAGAAGAACTTCCACAACAAGTTCAAGGGAAAGAACAAGGTCGTTCATATTACCAACTTCAAAAAGAATAAGAAGGACAAGTCACATGATCCCTGCTTTATGTGTGGCGAGGTTGAACATTGGGCTCCAAACTGCAAGCAGCGCAAAGGAAGGAAGCATCAAAATGGACAGAACTCTAAGTCTGTCAACGTGACTATGAGCAACAATGATAAGGATGCCTCCGGGTATGGTAACCTACCTACTATTTTTTCAATTTGTCAGTCTACAGATTGGTGGATCGACACCGGTGCTAATATTCATGTGTGTGCTGATATCTCTTTATTTTCTTCTTATCAGGTCACAAGAGATCTCTCCGTCTTGATGGGAAACGGATCGCATGCTTCTGTTCGTGGTGTTGGCACGGTGGATCTGAAGTTTACTTTGGGAAAGATTGTGCAGCTGAAGAACGTGCAGCATGTGCCCTCAATAAATAAGAATCTCGGTAGTGGTTCCCTTCTTTGCAAAGAAGGTTTTAAGTTGGTATTTGAGTCCAATAAAGTAGTCGTTTCTATGTATGGACAATTTATTGGTAAAGGTTATGCGTGCGGCGGTTTATTCCATCTTTTCCTATCAGATTTATGTAATAAGGTTGTGAATCATATTTGTGCCCCTGTCAATCATAGATATATTTGGCATTCACGACTTTGTCACATTAATTTTGGTTGTATGACGCGGCTAGCTAAGATGAATTTAATTCTGAGTTTTACTTTAGCCAAAGGCTCTAAATGTCAAGAGTGTGTTCAAGCTAAGTAACCGCGCAAGCCTTACAAGCCTGTACAGGAAGAAAGAAACTTGGCACCGCTAGAGCTTATACATTCAGATCTATGTGAGATGAATGGTGTTGACTAAAGGTGGAAACAAATACTTCCTAACGTTGATTGATGATTCTACTAGATTTTGCTATGTATATCTTTTGAAAACTAAAGATGAGACTCTACACCACTTTCAAATCTATAAGGCAGAAGTTGAAAATCAACTTGAGAGAACGATTAAGAGTGTCCGGTCAGATCGTTGTGGAGAGTATTTCTCTAATGAGTTTAATTTATTTTGTGTGGAACATGAAATTATTCATGAGAGGACGCCTCCCCATTATTCCCAATCTAATGAGGTTGCCCAAAGAAAAAATCGTACTCTGATAGACCTGGTTAACGCCATGTTAGGTACTTCGGGTTTATCCAAGGCATGGTGGGGGGCGATATTGACATCATATCATGTCCTAAATAAAGTTTCCATAAACGACAATGAAACTGCTCCCTATAAATTATGGGAGAAGAGGAAGCTAACACTCTCGTACTTACGTACTTGGGGATGTTTGGCAAAGGTGAAATTTGTTGGAATTATTCCCTAGAGGCAATAATAAAGATGTTATTATTATAATTCTTGTTCATGATAAAGTTTATATTCCATGCTAGAATTGTATTAAGCGGAAACTTTGATACTTGTGTGGTTTATGAACAACACCGTGTCCCTAGTATGCCTCTATGGACTAGCTCATTGATTAATGATGGTTAAGGTTTCCTAACCATAGACATGAGTTGTCAATTAATAATGAGATCATGTCATTGGGAGAATGATATGATGGACATACCCAAATTAAGCAAAGCAATTAGATCGTGTCATCGTGTTCGTATTTGCGAAGCTTTTTCTTATGTCAAATATTGTATTCCTTAGACCATGAGATAATGCAACTCCCTGGTATCGGAAGAAAGCTTTGAGCTCATCAAACGTCATCCTATGAGAGGGTGATCATAAAGGTGTCTCTCAGGTGATCGGAAAGTACTTGTTGGGTTGTATGTATCGAGATGGGATTTGTCCCTCCCAAGTCGGAGAGATATACTTCAGGGCCCACTCGGTAATCGATATCAACACCGCTTGCAAGCAAGTGGTTAAGGAGTTAATCACAAAGTGATATCGGATTACGGAACGAGTAAAGTACTTGCTGTGAACGAGATTGAACTAGGTATTCCGATGCCAACGATCGAATCTCGGGCAAGTAAAATATCGCGTGACGAATGGAATATATATATGGGATTAATTGAATCCTGTCATCGTGGTTCATCAGATATGATCATCGATGAATATGTGGGAGTCAATATGGGTTTCCAGATCCCGATGTTGATTATTGATAGAAGATCATGTCTGCATATTCTCGAACCCGTAGGGTCACACACTTAACGTGTCTCGACGCTAGGATAGAATGGATAATTGGTTTATGAGTTTTTGTTGGAGTCTCGGATGAGATCCAGGACATCACGAGAAGTTCCGGAATGGTCCGGAGAATAAGATTCATATAAGGGAAAGCATTTTTTGGATTTCGGAATTGTTTCGGAATGTTCGGTATTGTACCGGAAGGTTCTAGAAGCTTCCGGAGTGGGACCAACGTGGCCCCACTTGTCAGGAGGGGGCGCGAACCTACGAGGGAGTGCACTGGCCGCATTGGGCTAGGGGCACAAGGCCCCATAGGCCCATCCGGCTAAGCCCTAGGGGAAACCCTAGGGAGAGCTTCTAGAAGGGGGGAACTTGCCCCCCACTCCATCCATGTGGCCGCCGGCCCTAGGGCTTGGAGGAGGGGCAAGGGCAGCCGGCCAGCCCTCTATATAAATAGGGCAGGGGCGCACCCTTCCCCCACACCTCCTCCAATCCTAGCCGCCTACCTGCTGCCCTCCTCTCTCTCTCCCGTTTGCGCGTAGGCGAAGCCCTGTCGCAGAAACTCTCCACCTTTGCACCACGTCGTCGTATTGTAGATCCAATCTATCTCTCCACCCCACTTGCTGGACTGAGGAAGGAGGAGGCGTCGAGGTGCCGTACGTGTGCATCTCTCGGAGGCGTCGCCACTTGCGGCGTTGGATAGGATCGGATCACGAGGAGGAGAAGGCTAGTACGACTACATCAACCACGTTCCGTTGTGCGATTTCTTCAAGGGTATGAAGATATCATCTATCCCCCCTCGTTGTTTGCATCTCCCTAGATTAGATCTTGGCTTCCACGTTTGCATCCGTCGAAAATATTGATTTACTATGCCGCGAAACCCTTCAGTGGTATCAGAGCTAGATCTATGCGTAGGTGTGTTTCACGAGTAGAACGCAACATGCTTGTTGCGGGCGTTGATGTTTTATGTTGCAAGCCTCTTGTTGTGTACTTCTTATGATGCGGGATAGTGAGATCAAAGCGGTCCAGGACAACTTTACGCGACCTCGTTCGCGAGACCGGCTTCGCACTTGACGTGTGGGTTGTTCCACACATGCGGCTGGTGGATGCCAGTTTCTCTCACTATAGTTGTCATGGGATTTACACCGGATGTTGGCAACCATAATATCATCGTTGTGGCTTTCCGTAGGTAAGAATCGTTCTTAGCTTGTTACTCCCATAAGCCACGTAAAACATGCAACAACAAAGTAGAGGCGTCTAACTTGTTTTTGCAGGGAGTGTTTCTGTGATATGGTATGGCCCAAGATGTGATGTGTATGTTGTATGCAATGATCATGTTCTGTAATATTTCATGTCTTGCATCTAATAGTTGTAGTTTCTATTCGTAGCGGAGGCAATCATGATGGAGTGATGGAGATCATGCTAGCACGCACAAGATGAAGATCATTGCGCGGAGATTGGCTATACCATGTCGCATGAAATTATATGCATGTGATGTTTATCCTTTTATGTATCTTATTATGCTTAGATCGCGACGGTAGCATTATAAGATGATTCCTCACTTAAAGATCAAGATAAAACTTTGTTCTCCCCATGTATGCACCGTTGCGAAAGTTTGTCGTGTTCAAGCACCACGTGATGATCGGGTGCTATAAACTCTACGTTCACATACAACGGGTGCAAGCCAGTTTTGCACATGCGGAAATACTTGGGTTTGACTTGACGAGCCTAGCATGTACAGACATGGCCTTGGAATACACGAACCGAAAGGTTAAGCATGAGTCATATGAATGATATGATCAACACTTTGTTGTCCACCATTGAAACCACATCTCTTCTCGTAAATATCCGATTAGGTGTGGTGAATTTGGATCATGTTTACTAAACAAGTTGAGGGATGTTGAATTTAGTGGGAGTTCATCTAGTAATTTGATTAAGTTGAACTAGTTATCATGAACATAGTCTAAGTTGTACTTGCAAATTTTGTAGATCAAATGGCCAAGTCCAACTTCAACTTCAATGTTTTTGCTGAGAAAGAAAATCTTAAGAACAATGGGTCTAACTTCACCAACTGGTTCCGCAATCTGAGAATCATTCTCGCTGGCGGACAAAAGGACTATGTCCTTGAGAAAGCGCTAGGTGACGCCCCTGCTATAGATGCATCGGCTGATGAAAAAGCTGTTTATGAGTCGCGCAAAGATGATTATGGTGTGATTAAGAGCACCATGTTGTTTGCTATGGAATCGGACCTTCAAAATCGTTTTGAGGAGTTCGCCGGGCCCTTTGAGATTCTTGAGGAACTGAAAACCATGTTTCAGACTCAGGCCCATTCTGAGAGATATGAGATCTCTGAGAAATTCTTTAACAGCAAGATGGAGGAAGGGAGTTCCGTTAGTGAGCACGCCATTAAGATGTCGGGCTACACTCAACGCCTTGAGCAACTGGACTGCAAGATTCCAGAGGAGCTGACAGAGTTCTGCAATCACTCCCTCCTAGCTACAAAGGTTTTGTAGTTACTCACAATCAGATTGGTTCCACTGATACGATCACTGAGCTCTTCCCTAAGCTGAAAGCTGCGGAGGTGGACATCAAGAAAGATAATCATGTGTTGATGGTCAACAAGCCCCCCAGCTTTAAGAAAGGTAAGGGTGCAAAGAAGTCCTTCAAGAAAGGCAGCGGCAAGCGCGTTTCCCCTGCTGAGAAGAAGCTCAAGTCTAGACCTAAGCCGGACACTGAGTGATTCTATTGCAAGGACAAGGGTCACTAGAAGCGCAACTGTCCGAAGTACTTAGCGGACAAGAAGGCTGGCACCATCAAAGGTATATTTGATATACATGTTATTGATGTTTACCTTACTAGCGCTCGTTGTAGTGCCTGGGTATTTGATGCTGGTTCAGTTTCTAATATTTGTAACTCGAACAGGAGCTACGGAATAGACGGCGGCTAGCGAGGGATGAGGTGACGATGCGCGTTGGCAACGGATCAAGATTTGATGTGATGGACGTTGGCACGCTCTCCTTAGTTTTACCTTCGGGATTAGTTTTAAACCTTAATAAATGTTATTATGTGCCTGCGTTGAGCATGAACATCATATCTGGATCGTGTTTATTGCAAGACGGTTATTCGTTTAAATTGGAGAATAATGGTTGTTCTATTTATATGAGTAACATATTTTATGGTCATGCACCTGCTATGAATGGTTTATTTCTTCTGAATCTCGAAAGCAATGAAACACACATCCATAACATTGAGGCTAAGAGATGCAAGGTAGATAGTGATAATACGACTTATTTGTGGCACTGCCGTCTAGGTCATATTGCTGTAAAATGCATGAAGAAACTCCATTCTGATGGACTTTTGGAGTCTCTTGATTTTGAATCATTTGACACGTGCGAGCCATGCCTCATGGGCAAGATGATCAAAACCCCGTTCTCTGGAGTAATGGAGCGAGCAACAGACTTGTTGGAAATCATACATATCGATGTATGCGGGCCAATGAGTGTTTCGACGCGCGGTGGTTATCGCTATTTTCTCACTTTTACTGATGACTTAAGTAGATATGGGTATATATATTTAATGAAAAATAAATCTGAAACATTTGAAAAGTTCAAAAAATTTCAGAACAAAGTGGAAAACCATCATAACAGGAAAATTAAATTTCTATGATCCGATCGTGGAGGTGAGTATTTGAGTTATGATTTTCTCACGCATCTTAAAGCAAGCGGAATCATTTCGCAACTCACGCCACCCGGAACACCACAGCGCAATGGTGTGTCTGAACGCCGGAATCGAACTCTATTATAGATGGTGCGATCAATGATGTCTCTTACAGATTTGCCGTTATCATTTTGGGGTTATGCATTAGAACCGCCGCATTCACTTTAAATAGGGCACCATCTAAATCCGTTGAGACGACACCGTATGAACTGTGGTTTTGGTGCTAAACCTAAGTTGTCGTTTCTTAAAGTTTGGGGATGCGAGGCTTACGTCAACAAGTTGATGCCGGACAAGCTCGAACCCAAAGCGGAGAAATGCGTCTTCATAGGATACCCTCAGGAAACTATTGGGTCTACCTTCTATCACAGATCCGAAGGCAAAGTGTTTGTCGCGAACAACGGATCCTTTCTTGAGAAGGAGTTTCTCTCGAAAGAAGTGAGTGGGAGGAAGTAGAGCTAGACGAGGTTACTGAACCTTCTCTTGAGTTGGAGAGTACCGCAGCACCTGAAATTGTTCCACTGCCGTCTGCACCAACAATGGAGGAAGCTAATGACAAGGATCATAAAGCTTCGGACGATGCTACTACTGAACGTCGCAGGTCGACAAGGTCACGTGCCCCTCCTGAGTGGTACGGCAACCCTGTCTTAACTGTCTTGTTAGTAGACAACAGTGAACCTACGAACTATGAGGAAGCAATGATGAGCCTAGACTCTGAGAAATGGCTAGAGGCCATGAAATCCGAATTAGGATCCATGAGCGAAAACCAAGTATGGACTTTGGTGGACCCTCCTAGCGACCGAAAGGCCGTTGAGTGCAAATGGATTTTGAAGAAGAAAACGGACGCGGATGGTAATGTTACTGTCTATAAAGCATGGCTTGTCGCGAAAGGTTTTCGACAAGTTCAAGGAGTTGACTACGATGAGACTTTCTCTCCCGTAGCGATGTTTAAGTCCATTCGTATTTTATTAGCAATTGCTGCATTTCATGATTATGAAATATGGCAGATGGATGTCAAGACTGCGTTCCTCAATGGCAACATTGATGAAGAGTTGTATATGATGGAAGCCGAAGGTTTTGTCGATCCTAAGGATGTTGATAAGGTGTGCAAACTTCAGCGTTCCATTTATGGACTGAAGCAAGCATCTCGGAGTTGGAACCTTCGTTTTGATCGAGTGATCAAGAGCTTTGGATTTGTTCCAAATTGCTACGAAGCTTGTATCTACAAGAAAGTGAGTGGGAGCTCAGTGACATTTTTGGTACTATATGTGGATGACATATTGATTATTGGAAATGACATTGACATGCTTAACGAGGTGAAGAGTTATTTGAACAAAAAAAATTCAATGAAAGACCTAGGAGAAGCTGCTTACATATTAGGCATCAAAATCTATAGAGATAGACAAAGACGCCTAATAGCTTTAAGCCAAAGTACATACCTAGACAAAGTGCTGAAAAGGTTCAGAATGGATAAGGCAAAGCAAGGCTCAGTGTCCAGCTACGGTAAACGATAGAGAAGGTATGAGAAAAGTGCCTTATGCCTCGGCCATAGGTTCTATCATGTATGCCATGCTATGTACTAGACTGGATGTGCCCAATGCTCTTAGTTTGACGAGCAGATACCAAAGTGATCCAGGAGTGGAACACTGGACAGCCGTAAAGAACATTCTAAAGTATCTAAATAGGACTAAAGAAATGTTCTTGGTCTATGGAGGTGATGAGCATCTCGTCGTAAAAGGTTACGTCGATGCTAGTTTCGACATCGACAAGGATGATTCTAAATCTTAGACATGATACGTTTATATTTTGAATGGAGGAGCTATGAGCTGGAGAAGCTGCAAGCAAAGCGTGATCGCAGGATCTACAGTAGAAGCGGAATACATGGCTGCTGCAGAAGCATCAAGTGAAGGAGTTTGGATCAGGAACTTCGTCACTGAGCTTGGTATGGTTCCAAGTGCCTTGGACCCACTGGATATATTCTGTGACAACACTGGCTTCATAGCACTGGCTAAGGAACCAAGATATCATCCAAGTACCAAGCATATCAACCGCAAGTTTCATATAATTCGAGATTATATAACAGATGGAGATCTGAAGATTAGCAAAGTACATACAGATCTGAATGTCGCAGATCCGTTGACTAAACCTCTTCCACGAGCAAAACATGATCAGCACCTTAGTGCCATGGGTGTTAGATTGTTGCCATATGTAAACTAGATTATTGACTGTAGTGCAAGTGGGAGACTGTTGGAATTATGCCCTAGAGGCAATAATAAAGATGATATTATTATAATTCTTGTTCATGATAAAGTTTATATTCCATGCTAGAATTGTATTAAGCGGAAACTTTGATACTTGTGTGGTTTATGAACAACACCGTGTCCCTAGTATGCCTCTATGGACTAGCTCATTGGTTAATGATGGTTAAGGTTTCCTAACCATAGACATGAGTTGTCAATTAATAATGAGATCATGTCATTGGGAGAATGATATGATGGATAGACCCAAATTAAGCAGAGCAATTAGATCGTGTCATCGTGTTCGTCTTTGCGAAGCTTTTTCTTATGTCAAATATTGTATTCCTTAGACCATGAGATAATGCAACTCCCTGGTATAGAAAGAAAGCTTTGAGGTCATCAAACGCCATCCTATGAGAGGGTGATCATAAAGGTGTCTCTCAGGTGATCGGAAAGTACTTGTTGGGTTGTATGTATCGAGATGGGATTTGTCCCTCCCAAGTCGAAGAGACATACTTCAGGGCCCACTCGGTAATCGATATCAACACCGCTTGCAAGCAAGTGGTTAAGGAGTTAATCACAAAGTGATATCGGATTACGGAACGAGTAAAGTACTTGCTGTGAACGAGATTGAACTAGGTGTTCCGATGCCAACGATCGAATCTCGGGCAAGTAAAATATCGCGTGACGAAGGGAATATATATATGGGATTAATTGAATCCTGGCATCGTGGTTCATCCGATATAATCATCGATGAATATGTGGGAGTCAATATGGGTTTCCAGATCCCGCTGTTGATTATTGATAGAAGATCATGTCTGCATATTCTCGAACACGTAGGGTCACACACTTAACGTGTCTCGACGCTAGGATAGAATGGATAATTGGTTTATGAGTTTTTGTTCGGAGTCTCGGATGAGATCCAGGACATCACGAGAGGTTCCGGAATGGTCCGGAGAGTAAGACTCATATAAGGGAAAGCAGTTTTTGGATTTCGGAATTGTTTCGGAATGTTCGGTATTGTACCGGAAGGTTCTAGAAGCTTCCGGAGTGGGACCAACGTGGCCCCACTTGTCGGGAGGGGGTGTGAGCCTACGAGGGAGTGTCCTGGCCGCATATGGCTAGGGGCACAAGGCCCCATAGGCCCAGCCGGCCAAGCCCTAGGGTAAACCCTAGGGAGAGCTTCTAGAAGTGGGGGAACTTGCCCCCCACTCCACCCATGTGGCCGCCGGCCCTAGGGCTTGGAGGAGGGGCAAGGGCAGCCGGACAGCCCTCTATATTAAGAGGGCAGGGGAGCACCCTTCCCCCACACCTCCTCCAACCCTAGCCGCCTACCTGCTTCCCTCCTCTCTCTCTCTCTCCCGACTGCGCGTAGGTAAAGTCCTGCCGCAGAAACTCTCCACCTTTGCACCACGCCGTCGTGTTGTAGATCCTATCTGTCTCTCCACCCCACTTTCTGGACCGAGGAAGGAGGAGACGTCGAGGTGTTGTACGTGTGCATCTCTCGGAGGCGTCGCCACTTGCGGCGTTGGATCGGATCGGATCGCGAGGAGGAGAAAGCTAGTACGACTACATCAACCATGTTCCGTTGAACGTTCCACTGTGCGATTTCTTCAAGGGTATGAAGATCTCATCTATCCTCCCTCGTTGTTTGCATCTCCTAGATTAGATCTTGGCTTCCCCGTTCGCATCCGTAGAAAATTTTGATTTACTATGCTGCGAAACCCTTCAAAATTACCAATTCCCAAAAATCGTAAACTTGGACCAAAGACCGTTGACTGTGTCTTTCTTGGCTATGCTCATCATAGCGTTGGATACAAATTTTTAGTGGTGAAATCTAAGGTACCTGACATGAAGATCAGTACAATTATGGAGTCTAAGGATGCGACATTCTTTGAGGACATTTTTCCGATGAAAGATATGCCTAGTACATCTAGACAGGAATCTGTTGAAACTCCTGAACCTGTCATTCCCATGGAATACTATGAAGGAGCATATGATGAAATTCCTAAGGAGGTAGACAATGAAGTTCCTATAAGGAACAAGAGACAGAGGATTCTAAGGTTCTTTGGTGATGAATTCATTGTCTATCTCATGGATGATACTCCCACATCTATTTCAGAGGCTTATACATCTCCTGATGCAGACTACTGGAAAGAGGTTGTTCATAGCGAGATGGATTTCATCATGGCTAACGAAACTTGGGAGATCACTGATCGTCCTTATGGGTGCAAACCTGTAGGATGTAAGTGGGTGTTCAAAAAGAAGCTTAGGCCCGATGGTACGATTGAAAAGTACAAGGCTTGGCTTGTTGCCAAGGGTTATACCCAAAAATAAGGCTAAGACTTATTTTATACTTATTCTCCTGTGGCTATTCGAGTTCTACTCTCATTGGCTGCCTCACATGGTCTTATCGTTCATCAAATGGATGCCAAGACAGCTTTCCTTAATGGAGAGTTGGATGAGGAAATTTATATGGATTAGCCAGATGGTTTTGTAGTAGATGGTCAAGAAGGCAAGGTGTGCAAGCTACTGAAGTCTTTGTATGGACTAAAACAAGCACCTAAGAAATGGAATGAGAATTTTGATCAAACTTTATCATCTGCTAGCTTTTTTGTAAATGAAGTCGACAAATGTGTATACTATCGCCATGGTGGGGGCGAAGGAGTTATACTTTTCTTGTATGTTTATGACATATTGATTTTTGGGACAAATATGATTGTCATCGAATAGGTCAAGAGTTTCTTGTCTCAATTGTTTGACATGAAAGACCTTGGAGAAGGTGATGTTATTCTAAACATCAAGATGCTGAGAGATGAGAATGTCGGAATTACACTTCTGCAATCTCACTATGTGGAGAAGGTTTTGATTCGCTTTGGCTACTCAAATTGTACCCCTTCGCCGACACCATATGGTCCTAGTAAAATTGGTCCTTGTGAGCTTGAGGACATTCTGTAAAGTTAGAAAAGCTAGTGTCCCTGTGCTTTCTGTTAAAATTGGTGATCATTGCTACTATGGTTTATGTGATATTGGTGCTAGTTCTAGTGCTATTCCTTATGAGCTTTACAGGGAAATTATGCATGAGATTGGTCCTGGTGAGCTTGAGGACATTGATGTGGTTATTCACCTTGCTAATAAGGAAACCATTTGCCCCATTGGAATTGTAAGAGATGTGGAGGTTCTCTGCGGTAAGATTAAGTATCCTGCTCATTTTCTAGTGCTCAATTCAGCAGCTAGCAAAACTTGCCCTATCATTTTTGGTAGACCCTTTTTGAACACTTGTGGAGATATTATTGATTGTAAGAAGGAATAGGTTTTAACTAAGTTTGATGGAGATTCTTATGAGTTTAACTTTTCCAAATTTGCTAAAGCTCCTTGTGAAAATAGCTTGCCTAATAAAGATTTCAGGATGGAATAACTTGCTTCTATTGATCCAGTCTATGACCTTGGACCTCCTTTTGATGACTGTAAGTATGCTTATTCTGACGATAAAGTTGTTTCCAGTGACAGTTATATTGTCAACTTTATTCAAAGTGCTACTGAAAGTTATTATGAGAGAGGGAAACACAGTTTTATGCATCTCAATGATGTTAAGTTTCCATGTTTTATGTTGAAAACTTTAAATTTCCATCTGTTTTGTCTTCCTATGCTTGTGGCCTTTTGTTTCAACAATTCGTTTTCTCATGATACCCCCATGCATAGGAAGTGGTTTAGACTCAAGTGTTTTGGCTATTTGCTTCTTGATGCTCTTTTTCACTCCAGATACATATATCCTATGTGAGCGTCTTTGGAAGTTTCAAGCCTAACTTAAAGGCATTAAAGAAAAGTACTTGTTGGGAGATAACCCAAGAGTTTTGTCGAGTCTTGGAAGTTATTACCTCAGTAATAACCGCTCCTTATCCTTTTTGTTTTGTTTTTTGTGTCAAGTTCAACTACTTTTGTGAAGAAGAGGAGTTGTGAAAAGTGGCTGTCCTGGGACAGATTTTTGTGCTGCATTGTAAACATTCGTGAGGTAGCTCGGTACTTCGGATGGAGCTGCATTTTTTTGAGCTTGTTCTCCAAGTTGTTACCCAACTTTCATCAGTTCTGCACTTTTTGATTTGAGTAACAGAAGGTCTTCGGAAAAATCAATCTCTACCTGCTGGTCTGTTTTGACAAATTTTTGCCATCATTTGTATTTGCCTCTTACAGAAGCTTTTGATTTGATGGGTTTTCAGTTGAAATGTTTACCAAAGGCTTATTTTTTTTGCTTACACTAATGTTGTCATTGAGTTTGTGCAAAGGTTTTGTATGAAGGGAATTCGCAGGAGAAAGAGAGAAGGAATCTGTAGAGTTCGTCTTTGAATAGGTAAAAGTGGTGAAAACAGAAGGTTCGTGAAACCCCAATCTTTTTATATTTTTGATGTTTTTAATACATAAGGGAAGTTACGAGATGAAACTAAAGAGGAAATGGAGCCCGGGGGTGGGCAAACCCACCCCAGGCGCGGGCCCAGCCTGGCCGCGCCTGGAGGGGGTTTGCCACCCTCGAACTCCGTCTCCGCTTCGTTTCCATGTCAAAACCTTCCTTATGCATTGACACTTCGTAATATATACCCCCCGGATACCCCGAGGTTCGAGCATCGTGTTCTGGTCGTGTTTTCGTTTCGATCTGTTTCTGTCAGGAAATCTTCTCAAGTTTAGAGCACCATGGCCTCCGCCAACGATAAAGGCAAGGAGCCCGAGAAAGAAGAACCTCAAGTTCCCAAGGAGGAGGAGATTCCGGTAGGTTATGAAGGAGACATGGAGGAGGACAAGCAGAGAAGGATATGCCTCGTTCTAACAATGCAGAGAAGGATCATGCTAAGGATGAAGAGGGGGGAAATAATAACAAGAACTGGGATTCTCGAACTAACATGATCATGAACCGTATAGAGCAAAACTCGGAGCTAATCCATACTCTTACTTTTGAGTTCGAGGAGTTAAAGAAACTTATTGAGGAGCTTATCAAGAGAACACCACCACCAAGGTAATAATTCGTCATCAGGTATGGCATCCCCTTGGCTTGTTCCGAGCTTGGGGGAGTGTCGCGGTATCACCGCCATTATCTTTCATCTTTTACCTTTTTAGTGGATTCATATTTGTGGTAGAGAGGTTATCTTATAGTTTGGTTTGCATGTGGAAGTATCTCTCCTTTAGTTGATTACCTATGTATCCCTTGGTGTGAGTGCCTTTATTGGAATATTAATGAGAAGTCTCATCTTTTACTTTTTGCACTTCTTATTTTAGTTTGCAATCTCTATTATATGATGGATCTTGTTGTCTAGTATTGGCACCACTTTGGGATCATCAAGTGGATCTAAATTGGTTTTGGCAAACCAAGTTCTGGTTAGTGGCATTAATTTTAAAGAAAAAGAAAGAAAGAAAAAGCTTACAGATATTTGGTATCATTTGTCTTCTTTCTTGTTGGCTCATAAGCTTAGTATTCTTTATTTAAGATTCTTTTGTGTTTTCAAGAAAGATTGCCTGTTTGGCTTTATTACTTGTATGTTTGCTTGTTTATTTCAACTCTCTTGCTTGCTACCCAGCCTTGCTAGCCAAAAACCTGTTTTGAGAAGGCATACTTCTCATGTTTCCAAAACCCTTTGAACCAAAAACCTTTGCCACTTGTGTCCACCATATCTACCTAGTAGCTTTTGATATTCGAAGCAAATTCTCAAGCTTCATCTACCTTTCGAATTAAAAAGTATTTTGTTATGTGAAAACTAGTTAGTAAAGCTCTCACGAACTTGATGGCACACTTTATTTACTTGCCCCTAACAAACTTGAACCATTGTGAACATCGAAGTTGTATATGCTTACATATATACGTTGGAATTAGTAGAACCGTGTTGTCATGGGGAATGTTTTCAACATTGCACTTGTACTTTGTACACAGTTGATATCGTGCTCTTTTGTCTATGGATGTCAATGTTGTGAAATAAAGAGGGAACTTGCAAGTCCATGGAGTTTGTATTATGGAGTTTGTATTATGTGTTAGATAAATGCCTGGGCCGCTAGCCTAAGCCATGCTTAATCATGGTGGAAACTTGCAGCATCACCATAGTGAGTCATCTATGAAGCATCCTCAATAAAAAGCTATATACATAGTAAATAAAAAGATCGCTGAGAAGCTCATTGTCTGATTGCCTTGTCATTTTGGTTATGGGAAATCTCTTGTACCATGTGCTGAAGGGTTTCGCAGCATAGTAAATCAAAATTTTCTACGGATGCGAACGGGAAAAGCCAAGATCTAATCTAGGAGATGCAAACAACGAGAGGGATAGATGAGATCTTCGTACCCTTGAAGAAATCACACAGCGGAACGTTCAACGGAACGTGGTTGATGTAGTCGTACTAGCTTTCTCCTCCTCGCGATCCGATCCGATCCAACGCCGCAAGTGGCGACGCCTCCGAGAGATGCACACGTACGGCACCTCGACGTCTCCTCCTTCCTCGGTCCAGCAAGTGGGGTGGAGAGATAGATTGGATCTACAACACGATGGCGTGGTGCAAAGGTGGAGAGTTTCTGCGGCAGGGCTTCGCCTACGCGCAGTCGAGAGAGAGAGGGAGAGAGAGATCTGGAGGGCAGCAGGTAGGCGGCTAGGGTTCAAGGAGGGGTGGAGGATGGTTGCGCCCCTGACCTCTATATATAGGGGGCTGGCCGGCCCCCTTGGCCCCTCCTCCAAGCCCTAGGGCGGCGGCCCCAAGGGTTGGAGTGGGGGGGCAAGTTTTCCCCCTCCTTCTAGAAGGTTTCCCTAGGGTTTCCCCTAGGGTTTGGCCGGCTGGGCCTATGGGGCCTTGTGCCCCTGGCCCAAAGCGGCCAGGGAACTCCCTCGTAGGCCCACGCCCCCTCCCGACAAGTGGGGCCACGTTGGTCCCACTCCGGAAGGTTCTAGAAGCTTCCGGTATAATACCGAACAATCCGAAACAATTCCGAAATCCAAAAACTGCTTTCCCTTATATGAATCTTATTATCCGGACCATTCCGGAACCTCTCGTGATGTCCTGGATATCATCCGATACTCCGAACAAAAACTCATAAACCAATTATCCGTTCTATCCTAGCGTCGAGACACGTTAAGTGTGTGACCCTACGGGTTCGAGAATATGCAGACATGATCTTCTATCAATAATCAACAGCTAGGTCTGGAAACCCATATTGACTCCCACATATTCATCGATGATCATATCAGATGAAACACGATGCCAGGATTCAATTAATCCCATGTATATATTCCCTTCGTCACGCGATATTTTACTTGCCCGAGATTCGATCGTCGGTATCGGCATACCTAGTTCAATCGTTCACAGCAAGTACTTTACTCGTTCCGTAATCCGATATCACTTTGTGATTAACTCCTTAACCATGTGCTTACAAGCGGTGTTGATATCGATTACCGAGTGGGCCCAAAGTATATATCTCCGAGTTGGGAGGGACAAATCCCATCTCGATACATACAACCCAACAAGTACTTTCCGATCACATGAGAGACACCTTTATGATCACCCTCTCATAGGATGACGTTTGATGACCTCAAAGCATTCTTCTGATACCAGGGAGTTGCATTATCTCATGGTCTAAGGAATACAATATTTGACATAAGAAAAGCTTCGCAAAGATGAACACGATGACACGATCTAATTGCTCTGCTTGATTTGGGTATGTCCATCATATCATCTCCCAATGATATGATCTCATTATTAATCGAAAACTCATATATATGGTTAGGAAACCTTAACCATCATTAATCAATGAGCTAGTACATAGAGGCGTACTAGGGACACGGTGTTGTTCATAAACCACACAAGTATCAAAGTTTCCGCTTATTACAATTCTAGCATGGAATATAAACTTTATCATGAACAAGAATTATAATAATAACATCTTTATTATTGCCTCTAGGGCATAATTTCAACAGTCTCCCACTTTCACTAGAGTCAATAATCTAGTTTACATCTGGCAACAATCTAACACCCATGACACTAAGGTGCTGATCATGTTTTGCTCGTGGAAGAGGTTTAGTCAACGGATCTGCGACATTCACATCCGTATGTACTTTGCTAATCTTCAGATCTCCATCTGATATATAATCTCGAATTATATGAAACTTGCGGTTGATGTGCTTGGTCTTTGGATGATATATTGGTTCCTTAGCCAGTGCTATGGCGCCAGTGTTGTCACATAATATCTCCAGTGGGTCCAGGGCACTTGGATCCACACCAAGCTCAGTGATGAAGTTCCTGATCCAAACTCCTTCACTTGATACTTCTGCAGCAGCCATGTATTCCGCTTCTACTGTAGATACCGCGATCACGCTTTGCTTGCAGCTTCTCCAGCTCACAGCTCCTCCATTCAAAATATAAACGTATCCTGTCTGAGATTTAGAATCATCCTTGTCGGTGTCGAAGCTAGCATCGACGTAACCTTTTACGATGAGTTGTTCATCACCTCCATAGACTAAGAACATTTCTTTAGTTCTATTTAAATACATTAGGATGTTCTTCACGGCTGTCCAGTGTTCCACTCCTGGATCACTTTGGTATCTTCTCGTCAAACTAAGAGCATTGGACACATCCGGTCTAGTACATAGCATGGCATACATGATAGATCCTATGGCCGAGTCATAAGGTACTTTGCTCATAGATTCTCTATCGTTTACCACAGTTGGACACTGAGCCTTGCTCAATATCTTACCTGACAACATAGGTACTGAACCTTTCTTTGCCTTATGCATTCTGAACCTTTTCAGAACTTTGTCTAGGTATGTACTTTGGCTTAAAGCTATTAGGCGTCTTTGTCTATCTCTATAGATTTTGATGCCCAATATATAAGCAGCTTCCCCTAGGTCTTTCATTGAAAAACATTTGTTCAAATAACTCTTCACATCGTTAAGCATGTCAATGTCATTTCCGATAATCAATATGTCATACACATATAGTACAAAAAATGTCACTGAGCTCCCACTCACTTTCTTGTAGATACAAGCTTCTTAGCAATTTGGAACAAATACAAAGCTCTTGATTACTTGATCAAAACGAAGATTCCAACTCCGAGATGCTTGCTTCAGTCCATAAATGGAACACTGAAGTTTGCACACCTTATCAGCATCCTTAGGATTGACAAAACCTTCGGGTTGCATCATATACAACTCTTCATCAATGTTGCCATTGAGGAACGCAGTCTTGACATCCATCTGCCATATTTCATAATCATGAAACGCAGCAATTGCTAATAAAATCCGAATGGACTTAAACATCGCTACGGGAGAGAAAGTCTCATCATAGTCAACACCTTGAACTTGTCGAAAACCTTTCGCGGCAAGCCGTGCTTTATAGACAGTAACATTACCATCCGCGTCTGTTTTATTCTTGAAAATCCATTTGCACTCAACGGCCTTTCGGTCGCTAGGAGGGTCCACCAAAGTCCATACTTGGTTTTCGCTCGTGGATCCCAATTCGGATTTCATGGCCTCTAGCCATTTCTCAGAGTCAGGGCTCATCATTGCTTCCTCATAGTTCGCAGGTTCACTGTTGTCTACTAACAAGACAGTTAAGACAGGGTTGCCGTACCACTCAGGAGGGGCACGTGACCTTGTCGACCTGCGACGTTCAGTAGTAGCATCGTCCGAAGCTTCATGATCCTTGTCATTAGCTTCCTCTATTGTTGGTGCAGACGACACTGGAACAATTTCAGGTGCTGTGCTACTCTCCAACTCAAGAGAAGGTTCAATAACCTCGTCTAGCTCTACTTTCCTCCCACTCACTTCTTTCGAGAGAAACTCCTTCTCAAGAAAGGATCCGTTCTTTGCGACAAACACTTTGCCTTCGGATCTGTGATAGAAGGTATACCCAATCGTTTCCTTAGGGTATCCTATGAAGACGCATTTCTCCGCTTTGGGTTTGAGCTTGTCCGGCATCAACTTCTTGACGTAAGCTTCGCATCCCCAAACTTTAGGAAACGACAACTTAGGTTTAGCACCAAACCACAGTTCATACAGTCTCGTCTCAACGGATTTAGATGGTGCCCTATTTAAAGTGAATGCAGCGGTTTCTAATGCATAACCCCAAAATGATAACGGCAAATCTGTAAGAGACATCATTGATCGCACCATATCTAATAGAGTTCGATTCCGGCGTTCAGACACACCATTGCGCTGTGGTTTTCCGGGTGGCGTGAGTTGCGAAACGATTCCGCTTGCTTTAAGATGCATGAGAAAATCATAACTCAAATACTCACCTCCACGATCGGATCGTAGAAATTTAATTTTCCTGTTACGATGGTTTTCCACTTCATTCTGAAATTCTTTGAACTTTTCAAATGTTTCAGATTTATGTTTCATTAAATAGATATACCCATATCTACTTAAGTCATCAGTAAAAGTGAGAAAATAGCGATACCACCGCGCGTCGAAACACTCATTGGTAGGAATACATCGGTATGTATGATTTCCAACAAGTCCGTTGCTCGCTCCATTATTCCGGAGAACGGGGTTTTGATCATCTTTCCCATGAGGCATGGCTCGCACGTGTCAAATGATTCAAAATCAAGAGACTCCAAAATTCCATCAGAATCGAGTTTCTTCATGTGTTTTACACTAATATGACCTAGACGGCAGTGCCACAAATAAGTCGTATTATCACTATCTACCTTGCATCTCTTAGCCTCAATGTTATGGATGTGTGTTTCATTGCTTTCGAGATTCAGAAGAAATAAACCATTCATAGCAGGTGCATGACCATAAAATATGTTACTCATATAAATAGAGCAACCATTATTCTCCGATTTAAATGAATAACCGTCTTGCAATAAACACGATCCAGATATGATGTTTATGCTCAACGCAGGCACATAATAACATTTATTAAGGTTTAAAACTAATCCCGAAGGTAAAACTAAGGAGAGCGTGTCGATGGCCATCACATCAACTCTTGATCCGTTGCCAACGCGCATCGTCACCTCATCCCTCGCTAGCCGCCGTCTATTCTATAGCTCCTGTTTCGAGTTACAAATATTAGCAACTGAACCATCAAATACCCAGGCACTACAACGAGGGCTAGTAAGGAAAACATCAATAACATGTATATCAAATATACCTTTGATGGTGCCATCCTTCTTGTCCGCTAAGTACTTCGGACAGTTGCGCTTTCAGTGACCCTTGTCCTTGCAATAGAAGCACTCAGTGTCCGGCTTGGGTCTAGACTTGAGCTTCTTCTCAGCAGGGGCAACGCGCTTGCCGCCGCCTTTATTGAAGGGCTTCTTTGCACCCTTACCTTTCTTAAAGCTGGGGGGCTTGTTGACCATCAACACATGATTATCCTTTTTGATGTCCACATCCGGAGCTTTCAGCTTAGCAAAGAGCTCGGTGATTGTATCAGTGGAACCAATCTGATTATGAGTCACTACAAAACTTTTGTAGATGGGAGGGAGTGATTGTAGAAACCTGTCAATCTTGAGCTCCTCTGGAATTTCGCAGTCCAGTTGCTCAAGGCGTTGAGTGTAGCCCGACATATTTATGGCGTGCTCACTAACGGAACTCCCTTCCTCCATCTTGCAGTTAAAGAATTTCTCAGAGATCTCATATCTCTCAGAACGGGCCTGAGTCTGAAACATAGTTTTCAGCTCCTCAAGAATCTCAAAGGGCCCGGGATAGTCTTCAAAACGATTTTGAAGGTCCGATTCCATAGCAAACAACATGGTGCTTTTAATCACACCATAATCATCTTTGCGCGACTGATAGACAACTTTCTCATCACCCGGCGCATCAATAGCAGGGGCGTCACCTAGCGCATTCTCAAGGACATAGTCCTTTTGACCGCCAGAGAGAATGATTCTCAGATTGCGGAAGCAGTTGGTGAAGTTAGACCCATTGTTTCTAATCTTTTCTTTCTCAGCAAAAATGTTGAAGTTGAAGTTGGACTTAGCCATTTGATCTACAATGTTTGCAAGTACAAATTAGACTATGTTCATGATAACTAGTTCAACTTTAATAAAATTACTAGATGAACTCCCACTAAATTCAACATCCCTCAAGTTGTTTAGTGAACATGATCCACATTCACCACACCTAATCCGATCTTCACGAGAAGAGATGTGGTTTCAATGGTGGACAACGAAGTGTCGATCATATCATTCATATGAATCATGCTTAACCTTTCGGTTCTTGTGTTCCGAGGCCATGTCTATACATGCTAGGCTCGTCAAGTCAAACCCAAGTATTTCCACGTGTGCAAAACTGGCTTGCACCCGTTGTATGTGAACGTAGAGTTTATAGCACCCGATCATCACGTGATGCTTGAACACGACGAACTTTCGCAACGGTGTATACATGGGGAGAACACAGTTTTATCTTGATCTTTAAGTGAGGAATCATCTTATAATGCTACCGTCGCGATTTAAGCATAATAAGATACATAAAAGGATAAACATCACATGCATATAATTTTATGTGACATGGTATAGCCAATCTCTGCGCAATGATCTCCATCTTGTGCGTTCCAGCATGATCTCCATCACTCCACCGTGATTGCCTCCACCACAAATAGCAACTACAACTATTGCTAACTACTTAGCGATAAAGTAAAGATATTACATGGCGTATAATAAGTTTACACACAGGTCATACACAATTATAAAGATAACCATATAGCTCCTGCTGGTTCTGTACTCATCGACATGCAAGTCGTGAAATATTACAAAACATGATCATTGCATACAACATACACATCACATCTTGGGCCATACCATATCACAAAAACACTCCCTGCAAAAACAAGTTAGACGCCTCTACTTTGTTGTTGCATGTTTTACGTGGCTTATGGGAGTAACAAGCTAAGAACGATTCTTACCTACGGAAAGCCACAACGGTGATATTATGGTTGCCAACATCCGGTGTAAATCCCATGACAACTATAGTGAGAGAAACTGGCATCCACCAACCGCATGTGTGGAACAAGCCACACGTCAAGTGCGGAGCCGGTCTCGCGAATGAGGTCGCGTAAAGTTGGCCTGGACCGCTTCGATCTCACTATCCCGCATCATAAGAAGTACACAAACAAGAGGCTTGCAACAGAAAACATCAACGCCCGCAACAAGCATGTTGCGTTCTACTCGTGAAACACATCTACACATAGATCTAGCTCTGATACCACTGAAGGGTTTCGCAGCATAGTAAATCAAAATTTTCTACGGATGCGAACGGGAAAAGCCAAGATCTAATCTAGGAGATGCAAACAACGAGAGGGATAGATGAGATCTTCGTACCCTTGAAGAAATCACACAGCGGAACGTTCAACGTAACGTGGTTGATGTAGTCATACTAGCTTTCTCCTCCTCGCGATCCGATCCGATCCAACGCCGCAAGTGGCGACGCCTCCGAGAGATGCACACGTACGGCACCTCGACGTATCCTCCTTCCTCAGTCTAGCAAGTGGGATGGAGAGATAGATTGGATCTACAACACGATGGCGTGGTGCAAAGGTGGAGAGTTTCTGCGGCAGGGCTTCGCCTACGCGCAGTCGAGAGAGAGAGAGAGAGAGAGAGAGAGAGAGAGAGAGAGAGAGAGAGAGAGAGAGAGAGAGAGAGAGAGAGAGAGAGAGAGAGAGAGATCTGGAGGGCAGCAGGTAGGCGGCTAGGGTTCAAGGAGGGGTGGAGGATGGTTGCGCCCCTGACCTCTATATATAGGGGTTTGGCCGGCTGGGCCTATGGGGACTTGTGCCCCTGGCCCAAAGCGGCCAGGGCACTCCCTCGTAGGCCCACGCCCCCTCCCGACAAGTGGGGCCACGTTGGTCCCACTCCAAAAGGTTCTAGAAGATTCCGGTACAATACCGAACAATCCGAAACAATTCCGAAATCCAAAAACTGCTTTCCCTTATATGAATCTTATTCTCCGGACCATTCCGGAACCTCTCGTGACGTCCTGGATCTCATCCGAGACTCCGAAAAAAAACTCATAAACCAATTATCCATTCTATCCTAGCGTCGAGACACGTTAAGTGTGTGACCCTACGGGTTCGAGAATATGCAGACATGATCTTCTATCAATAATCAACAGCGGGGTCTGGAAACCCATATTGACTCCCACATATTCATCGATGATCATATCGGATGAAACACTATGCCAGGATTCAATTAATCCCATATATATATTCCCTTCGTCACGCGATATTTTACTTGCCCGAGATTCGATCGTTGGTATCGGCATACCTAGTTCAATCGTTCACAGCAAGTACTTTACTCATTCCATAATCCGATATCACTTTGTGATTAACTCCTTAACCACGTGCTTGCAAGCGGTGTTGATATCGATTACCGAGTGGGCCCAAAGTATATCTCTCCGACTTGGGAGGGACAAATCCCATCTCGATACATACAACCCAACAAGTACTTTTCGATCACCTGAGAGACACCTTTATGATCACCCTCTCATAGGATGACGTTTGATGACCTCAAAGCTTTCTTTCGATACCAGGGAGTTGCATTATCTCATGGTCTAAGGAATACAATATTTGACATAAGAAAAGCTTCGCAAAGATGAACACGATGACACGATCTAATTGCTCTACTTGATTTGGGTCTGTCCATCATATCATTCTCCCAATGATATGATCTCATTATTAATCGACAACTCATATCTATGGTTAGGAAACCTTAACCATCATTAATCAATGAGCTAGTCCATAGAGGCGTACTAGGGACACGGTGTTGTTCATAAACCACACAAGTATCAAAGTTTCCGCTTAATACAATTCTAGCATGGAATATACACTTTATCATGAACAAGAATTATAATAATAACATCTTTATTATTGCCTCTAGGGAATAATTCCAACAGTGCAAGGGGTACCCCGTTGGCGGTTCTCAATGATATGCAAATACTTACAATGACAAGAACTTACCTGGGCCCAAAGTTGAGTATGCATGAGGAGTGGCCCTCATATTCAAGGGACATGAGATTGCCAACTTATATTTCGTCAAGCATATACTCCATCTTTGTTAACTTTAACCTTAATCATCTCAAGATGCTTATGATAGGGGCAATGAGGGATCAAAGCTAGTAGGTACCATAATCTTTTGTAAGATCTTTATGACTTGTAATCCCTGCTACCCTCTAAGAAGGGACCTTTCTCCTAGTTACCAGTTTGAGTCAGTAAACCTACTTCCTCTCTGTCTCCAGCAAGTTTTTAAGTTGTTGTGTTTCAAGCATTCATATGGTGATTTATTCAATCATGTTCTTTATCTTCCTTGTTTGCACAAAACTCTTATCTATTGAGTATTACCTTGAAAGCCTTCACTTGTGAAAAACCTTTTTGAGCAAAGAGTGTTCCTGTTTTGAAACTTCTACAAAAAGCTTTTGTGAAACTGTTTGCCAGGTGTTTTCTAACCAAGAACGATTTTGCCAATTCCAATTATGATTTATCTTTATGCATCTCTATTGTGACTGATGTACTTGGTTACAAGCTAAGTTATATAATGGTGAGTTTCTTTCTTCTATGCGTTATGCAATGGTAAGTGTGATGCTTCTTGTTCGTATTCTTTTATCGACACTTCACTCCATAAACATTTGGACATGTTTAGTGAGCTCAGTATTCGCTTGGGGATAAGAGAAGTCTAAGCTTAGGGGAGTTGATATGCCAAATTTGCATCACCATTCTATATCATAATTTACCTCTATTCATTGATATTTGTCTTATTATGAGGTATTACTTATGGCTTTTTCATCTGTTTATGCATGTTGGATGATCCCTGGAGGATGGACTGACGGAGTCTGGATTCTGATGGAAAAGAAGGCGTTTCGGTGCAATTCCGCGAAGATCAGAAAAATACCAGAAAAATATGGAAACATATTATTTCACCAGAAGACAAAGGAAGCCAGAAGGAGGAGCGAAGGGGGGCCGTAGGGGGCCCACCTGAGGCCGCGCCTGGGGTGGGTTTGGCCCACCTGCCCGGCCTCCGACTCCTCTCCTTCGCCTATATCTTCCCTATGGAACCCTAATCCCAGGAGAGCGACCACAGATAGATTTCCGCCGTCTCTGGGGGCGGAAAACACCGAGAGAGAAAGATCTCTCCGGCAGACAGATTTCTGCCGGGAGAATTCCTTCCCGGAGAGGGGAGACCGTCGCCATCAACATCATCATCAAGCTAGGTTTCATCGGGATCATCATCATCATCCACACCATAATATACACCAGCACCATCATCACCACTCCGTCCCGCTGTAACAATTGTGTTGGATATTGCTTAGTTCGTTAGGGGGGACTTTCTCGGTGTTAATTACTATTGTAGTTGATGCTTGTGAGTGGAACCATTGGATTATTGTTTATGTTCAGATTGTTATCCATTATCATATTATCTTCGATCTTGATCCATATGATGTCTTGTGAGTAGTTCGTTTGGTTCTTGAGGACATGGGAGAAGTCATGTTGTTAGTAGTGAATCTGTGATGAGTTATTATTCAATGGTTTAGTATTTAAGTTGTGGTGCTATTCTTCTAGTGGTGTCATGTGAACGTCTACTACATGACACTTCACCATTTATGGGGCTAGCGGGATGCATTGTGTATTTGGCTACTAATTGTGGGGTTGCCAGAGTGACAGAAATCTGAAACCCCGTTAAGACACCTTTGCACAAGGGAGCATAGGATCTCAGAGTTTAAGGCTGTGGTTAGATTTATATCTTAATTACTTTCCTATAGTTACGGATGTTTGCAGGGGGTTTAATCACAAGTATGTATTAGTCCTAGGAAGGGCGGTATGTTAGCATAGGTTCACCCACACAACACTTACAAACACTAGAGAAGAGTACTCAGTTATTTGAAGCGAAAGCACTTGACAGAATTCCCATGTGTCCTCGAGAACGTTTGGTCCTTATAAGTATTTCCACCGGCTTGTCCTTTGCAAAGAAAGGATTGGGCCACTTGCTCCGTTTGTTCATTACTTTTTTTACTTGCTCTTTGTTTTGTTGCCTTGTCAGAAAACCACTAAAAATCCGTTTGCTAACTATTCACAAGGATTTCCTGCTCCATACCACTGTTCAGCACCTTCTGCTCCTCGTTGGGATCGACACTCCTATTTATCAAAAGTACTACGATACACCCCCTATACTTGTGGGTCATCACAAACCCACGGAAATATTTGTCAACCTGATTCAAATGACATTTGAAATTTGAATCTATATCATATGGGAAGATCACCATTTCTCAAAACCTGTCACATCCCAAAATTTTCCAAAATTTTAAATGTGAAAAAAATAAACAAAATAAATAATTGTTGAAATTTAGGGTGAAAAGAAAATTTTTATATCTAAATGGAAACATCAAAACCCCATCTTGAACAAACTTTGAATAAAAGGGAAACCAACAAACTTCAAATCAACTGAAATGCATTCATCAAATGAATGTATCTGAAGGGTTTCGCGGCATAGTAAATCAAAATTTTCTACGGATGCGAACAGAGGGAAAGCCAATATCTAATCTAGGAGATGCAAACAACGAGAGAGATTGGATTAGATCTTCATACCCTTGAAGATTCGCACAGCGGAACGTTCGTCGGAACGTGGGTGATGTAGTCGTACTCGCTTCTCCTCCTCGCGATCCGATCCGATCTAGCACCACAAGTGGTGGTGCCTCCGTGAGATGCACACGTGCAGCACCTCGACGTCTCCTCCTTCCTCGGACCAGCAAGTATGGTGGAGAGATAGATTGGATCTACAACACGACGGCGTGGTGTATATGGTGAAGAATTTCTGCCGCAGGGCTTCGCCTATAAACAGTCGGGAGGGAGAGAGGAAGGCTAGCAAGGCGGCTAGGGTTTGGAGGAGAGGTGTGTGGGGTTGGTGCGCCCCCACCCCTCTTTATATAGAGGGGGGCGCAGCCCTAGCCCCTCCCCCAAGCCCAAAGGATAAGGAGTGGGGGGCATGGACTCTCCCCTCTTCTAGAAACCCTATCTCTAGTTTAAACGATTTAAACTCTCTAGGATCGGCTGGGCCCTATGGGGCCTTGTGCCCCTGGCCCAATGCGGCCAGGACACTCCCTCATAGGCCCATGCCCCCTCCCGGAAGGTGGGGCCACGTTGGTCCCCTTCCGGAAGGTTCTAGAAGCTTCCGGTACAATACCGATTAACCCGGAACAATTCCGAACTCCAAAAACTGCACTGCCTTATATGAATCTTATTCTCCGGACCATTCCGGAACCTCTCGTGATGTCCCGGATCCCATCCGAGACTCCAAACAAAAATTCATAAACCAATTATCCAATCTATCCTAGCGTCAAGACACGTTAAGTGTGTGACCCTGCGGGTTCGAGAATATGCAGACATGATCTTCTATCAATAATCAACAGCGGGGTCTGGGCACCCATATTGACTCCCACACATTCATAAATGATCATATCGGATGAACCACGATGCCAGGATTCAATCAATCCCATATATATATTCCCTTCGTCTCGCGATATTTTACTTGCCCGAGATTCGATCGTCGGTACCGTCATACCTAGTTCAATCCCGTTCACAGCAAGTACTTTACTCGTTCCGTAATCCGATATCACTTTGTGATTAACTCCTTAACCACATGCTTGCAAGCGGTGTTAATATCGATTACCGAGTGGGCCTGAAGTATATCTCTCCGACTTGGGAGGGAAAATTCCATCTCGATACATACAACCCAACAGATACTTTCCGATCACCTGAGAGACACCTTTATGATCACCCTCTCATAGGATGACGTTTGATGACCTCAAAGCTTTCTTCCGATACCAGGGAGTTGTATTATCTCATGGTCTAAGGAATACAATATTTGACATAAGAAAAGCTTCGCAAAGACGAACACGATGACACGATCTAATTGCTTTGCTTAGTTTGGGTCTGTCCATCATATCATTCTCCAATGAAATGATCTCATTATCAATCGACAACTCATGTCTATGGTTAGGAAACCTTAACCATCATTGATTAATGAGCTAGTCCTTAGAGGCGTACCAGGGACACGGTGTTGTTCACAAACCACACAAGTATTAATGTTTCCGCTTAATACAATTCTAGCATGGAATGTAAACTTTATCATGAACATGAATTATAATAATAACATCTTTATTATTGCCTCTAGGGCATAATTCCAACAGTCTCCCACTTGCACTAGAGTCAATAATCTAGTTTACATTTGGCAACAATCTCACACCCATGGCACCGAGGTGCTGATAATGTTTTACACGTGGAAGAGGTTTAGTCAATGGATCTGCGACATTCAGATCTGTATGTACTTTGCTAATCTTCAGATCTCCATCTGCAATATAATCTCGGATTATATGAAACTTGCGGTTGATATGCTTGGTCTTTGTATGATATCTTGGTTCCTTAGCGAGTGCTATGGCGTCAGTGTTGTCACACAATATCTCCAGTGGGTCCAATGCACTTGGAACCATGCCAAGCTCAGTGATGAAGTTTCTGATCCAAACTCCTTCACTTGACGCTTCTGCAGCAGCCATGTATTCCGCTTCTACTGTAGATCCCGCGATCACGCTTTGCTTGCAGCTTCTCCAGCTCACAGCTCCTCCATTCAAAATATAAACGTATCCTGTCTGAGATTTGGAATCATCCTTGTCGGTGTCAAAACTAGCGTCGACGTAACCTTTTACGACAAGCTGTTCATCACCCCCATAGACTAAGAACATTTCTTTAGTCCTATTTAGGTACTTTAGGATGTTCTTCACGGCTGTCTAGTGTTCCACTCCTGGATCACTTTGATATCTGCTCGTCAAACTAAGAGCATTGGACACATCTGGTCTAGTACACAGCATGGCATACATGATAGAACCTATGGCCGAGGCATAAGGCACTTTGATCATAGCTTCCCTATCATTTACCGTAGCTGGACACTGAGCCTTGCTCAATATCTTACCTGACAACATAGGCACTGAACCTTTCTTTGCCTTATCCATTCTGAACCTTTTCAGAACTTTGTCTAGGTATGTACTCTGGCTTAAAGCTATCAGGTGTCTTTGTCTATCTCTATAGATCTTGATGCCCAATATATAAGCAGCTTCACCTAGGTCTTTCATTGAAAAACACTTGTTCAAATAACTCTTCACATCGTTAAGCATGTTGATGTCATTTCCGATAATCAATATGTCATCCACATATAGTACCAGAAACGTCACCGAGCTCCCACTCACTTTCCTGTAGATACAAGCTTTGTAGCAATTTGGAACAAATCCAAAGCTCTTGATCACTTGATCAAAACGAAGGTTCCAACTCCGAGATGCTTGCTTCAGTCCATAAATGGAACGCTGAAGTTTGCATACTTTATCAGCATCCTTAGGATCGACAAAACCTTCGGGTTGCATCATATACAACTCTTCATCGATGTTGCCATTGAGGAAAGCAGTCTTGACATCCATCTGCCATATTTCATAATCATGAAACGCAGCAATTGCTAATAAAATCCGAATGGACTTAAACATCGCTACGGGAGAGAAAGTCTCATCGTAGTCAACACCTTGAACTTGTCGAAAACCTTTCGCGACAAGCCGTGCTTTATAGACGGTAACATTACCATCCGTGTCCGTTTTCTTCTTGAAGATCCATTTGCACTCAACGGCCTTTCGGTCGCTAGGAGGGTCTACCAAAGTCCATACTTGGTTTTTGCTCATGGATCCCAATTCGGATTTCATGGCTTCTAGCCATTTCTCAGAGTCTGGGCTCATCATCGCTTCCTCATAGTTCGTAGGTTCACTGTCTTCTACTAACAAGATAGTCAAGACAGGGTTGCCGTACCACTCAGGAGGGGCACGCGACCTTGTCGACCTGCGATGTTCAGTAGCAGCATCGTCCGAAGCTTCATGATCCTTGTCATTAGCTTCCTCTATTGTTGGTGCAGGCGGCACTGGAACAATTTCAGGTGCTGCGCTACTCTCCAATTCAAGAGAAGGTTCAATAACCTCGTCAAGCTCTACTTTCCTCCCACTCACTTCTTTCGAGAGAAACTCCTTCTCAAGAAAGGAACCGTTCTTTGCGACAAACACTTTGCCTTCGGTTCTGTGATAGAAGGTATACCCAATAGTTTCCTTAGGGTATCCTATGAAGACGCATTTCTCCGCTTTGGGTTCGAGCTTGTCCGGCATCAACTTCTTGATGTAAGCTTCGCATCCCCAAACTTTAAGAAACGACAACTTAGGTTTAGCACCAAACCACAGTTCATACGGTGTCGTCTCAACGGATTTAGATGGAGCCCTATTTAAAGTGAATGCAATGGTTTCTAATGCATAACCCCAAAATGATAACGGCAAATCAGTAAGAGACATCATTGATCGGACCATATCTAATAGGGTTCGATTCCGGCGTTCAGACACACCATTGCGCTGTGGTGTTCCGGGTGGCGTGAGTTGTGAACGATTCCACTTGCTTTAAGATGCGTGAGAAAATCATAACTCAAATATTCACCTCCACGATCGGATCGTAGAAACTTAATCTTTCTGTTACGATGGTTCTCCACTTCATTCTGAAATTCCTTGAACTTTTCAAATGTTTCAGATTTATGTTTCATTAAATAGATATACCCATATCTACTTAAGTCATCGGTAAAAGTGAGGAAATAGCGATATCCACCGCGCGTCGAAACACTCATCGGTCCGCATACATCGGTATGTATGATTTCCAACAAGTCCGTTGCTCGCTCCATCATACCGGAGAACGGGGTTCTGATCATCTTGCCCATGAGGCATGGTTCGCATGTGTCAAATGATTCAAAATCAAGAGACTCCAAAAGTCCATCAGAATGGAGTTTCTTCATGCGCTTTACACCAATATGACCTAGACGACAGTGCCACAAATAAGTAGTATTATCACTATCTACTCCGCCTCTCTTAGCCTCAATGTTATGGATGTGTGTTTCATCCCTTTCGAGATTTAGAAGAAATAAACCATTTACAAGAGGTGCATGACCATAAAAGATGTTACTCATATAAATAGAACAACCATTATTCTCCGATTTAAATGAATAACCGTCTTGCAATAAACACGATCCAGAAATGATGTTCATGCTCAACGCAGGCACATAATAACATTTATTAAGGTTTAAAACTAATCCCGAAGGTAAAACTAAGGAGAGCGTGCCGACGGCCATCACATCAACTCTTGATCCGTTGCCAACGCGCATCGTCACCTCATCCCTCGCAAGCCGCCGTCTATTCCGTAGCTCCTGTTTCGAGTTACAAATATTAGCAACTGAACCGGTATCAAATACCCAGGCACTACAACGAGGGCTAGTAAGGAAAACATCAATAACATGTATATCAAATATACCTTTGATGGTGCCAGCCTTTTCGTCCGCTAAGTACTTCGGACAGTTGCGCTTCCAGTGACCCTTGTCCTTGCAATAGAAGCACTCAGTGTCCGGTTTAGGACCAGACCTAAGCTTCTTCTCAGCAGGGGCAACGCGCTTGCCGCCGCCTTTCTTGAAGGGCTTCCTTGCACCCTTACCTTTCTTGAAGCTGGGGGGCTTGTTGACCATCAACACATGATTATCCTTTTTGATGTCCACATCCGCAGCTTTCAGCTTAGCGAAGAGCTCGGTGATTGTATCAGTGGAACCAATCTGATTGTGATCAACTACAAAACTTTTGTAGCTAGGAGTGTCAATCTTGAGCTCCTCTGGAATCTTGCAGTCCAGTTTCTCAAGGCGTTGAGTGTAGCCCGACATCTTAATGGCGTGCTCACTAACGGAACTCCCTTCCTCCATCTTGTAGTTAAAGAATTTCTTAGAGATCTCATATCTCTCAGAACGGGCCGGAGTCTGAAACATAGTTTTCAGCTCCTCAAGAATGTCAAAGGGCCTGGGATACTCTTCAAAACGATTTTGAAGATCCGATTCCATAGCATACAACATGGCGATCTTAATCAAATCATAATCATCCTTGCGCGACTGATAAACAGCCTTTTCATCAGCCGGCGCATCTATATCAGGAGCGTCACCTAGAACTTTCTCAAGGACGTAGTCCTTTTGTCCGCCAGCGAGAATGATTCTCAGAATGCGGAACCATTTGGTGAAGTTAGACCCATTGTTTCTAAGCTTTTCTATCTCATCAAAAACGTTGAAGTTGAAGTTGGACTTGGCCATGGGATCTACAGTATTTGCAAGTACAATTTAGACTATGTTCATGATAAATAGTTCAACTTAATCAAATTACTAGATGAACTCCCACTAAATTCAACATCCCTCAAGTTGTTTAGTGAACACGATCCAAATTCACCACACCTAATCCGATCATCACGAGAAGAGATGTGGTTTCAATGGTGGACAACAAAGTGTCGATCATATCATTCATATGACTCATGCTTAACCTTTTGGTTCTTGTGTTCCGAGGCCATGTCTGTACATGCTATGCTCGTCAAGCTAGACCCAAGTATTTCCGCGTGTGCAAAACTGGCTTGCACCCGTTGTATGTGAGCGTAGAGTCTATAGCACCCGATCATCACGTGATGCTTGTACACGACGAACTTTCACAACGGTGCATACTTGGGGAGAACACAGTTTTTATCTTGATCTTTAAGTGAGGAATCATCTTATAATGCTACCGTCGCGATCTAAGCATAATAAGATACATAAAAGGATAAACATCACATGCATATAACTTTATGTGACATGGTATAGCCAATCTTCGTGCAATGATCTCCATCTTGTGCATTCCGGCATGATCTCCATCACTCCACCATGATTGCCTCCACCACGAATAGCAACTACAACTATTGCTAACTACTTAGCGATAAAGTAAAGCTATTACATGGCGTATAAGAAGTTGACTCGCAGGCCATACACAATTATAAAGACAACCATATGGCTCCTGCCGGTTGTGTACTCATCGACATGCAAGTCGTGAAACGTTACAAAACATGATCATCACATACAATATACACATCACATCTTGGGCCATACCATATCACAGAAAACACTCCCTGCAAAAACAAGTTAGACGCCTCTACTTTGTTGTTGCATGTTTTACGTGGCTTATGGGAGTAGATGCTAAGAACGATTCTTACCTACGAAAAGCCACAACGGTGATATTATGGTTGCCAAACTCCGGTGTTAATCCCATGACAACTATAGTGAGAGAAACTAACATCCACCAGCCGCATGTGTGGAACAAGCCACACGTCAAGTGCGGAGCCGGTCTCGCGAACGACGTCGCGTAAGGTTGGCCTGGACCGCTTCAATCTCACTATCCCGCGTCATAAGAAGAACATAAAAAAGAGGCTTGCAACAGAAAACATCAACGCCCGCAACAACCATGTTGCGTTCTACTCGTGAAACACATCTACGCATAGATCTAGCTCTGATACCACTGAAGGGTTTCGCGGCATAGTAAATCAAAATTTTCTACGGATGCGAACAGAGGGAAAGCCAAGATCTAATCTAGGAGATGCAAACAACGAGAGAGATTGGATTAGATCTTCATACCCTTGAAGATTCGCACAGCGGAACGTTCGTCGGAACGTGGGTGATGTAGTCGTACTCGCTTCTCCTCCTCGCGATCCGATCCGATCTAGCACCACAAGTGGCGGTGCCTCCGTGAGATGCACACGTGCAGCACCTCGACGTCTCCTCCTTCCTCGGACCAGCAAGTATGGTGGAGAGATAGATTGGATCTACAACACGACGGCGTGGTGTATATGGCGAAGAATTTCTGCCGCAGGGCTTCGCCTACAAACAGTCGGGAGGGAGAGAGGAAGGCTAGCAAGGCAGCTAGGGTTTGGAGGAGAGGTGTGTGGGGTTGGTGCGCCCCCACCCCTCTTTATATAGAGGGGGGGCGCAGCCCTAGCCCCTCCCCCAAGCCCAAAGGATAAGGAGTGGGGGGCATGGACTCTCCCCTCTTCTAGAAACCCTATCTCTAGTTTAAACGATTTAAACTCTCTAGGATCGGCTGGGCCCTATGGGGCCTTGTGCCCCTGGCCCAATGCGGCCAGGACACTCCCTCATAGGCCCATGCCCCCTCCCGGAAGGTGGGGCCACGTTGGTCCCCTTCCAGAAGGTTCTAGAAGCTTCCGATACAATACCGATTAACCCGGAACAATTCCGAACTCCAAAAACTGCACTGCCTTATAGGAATCTTATTCTCCGGACCATTCCGGAACCTCTCGTGATGTCCCGGATCCCATCCGAGACTCCAAACAAAAATTCATAAACCAATTATCCAATCTATCCTAGCGTCAAGACACGTTAAGTGTGTGACCCTGCGGGTTCGAGAATATGCAGACATGATCTTCTATCAATAATCAACAGCGGGGTCTGGGCACCCATATTGACTCCCACACATTCATCGATGATCCTATCGGATGAACCACGATGCCAGGATTCAATCAATCCCATATATATATTCCCTTCGTCTCGCGATATTTTACTTGCCCGAGATTCGATCGTCGGTACCATCATACCTAGTTCAATCCCGTTCACAGCAAGTACTTTACTCGTTCCGTAATCCGATATCACTTTGTGATTAACTCCTTAACCACATGCTTGCAAGAGGTGTTGATATCGATTACCGAGTGGGCCCGAAGTATATCTCTCCGACTTGGGAGGGACAAATTCCATCTCGATACATACAACCCAACAGATACTTTCCGATCACCTGAGAGACACCTTTATGATCACCCTCTCATAGGATGATATTTGATGACCTCAAAGCTTTCTTCCGATACCAGGGAGTTGTATTATCTCATGGTCTAAGGAATACAATATTTGACATAAGAAAAGCTTCGCAAAGACGAACACGATGACACGATCTAATTGCTTTGCTTAGTTTGGGTCTGTCCATCATATCATTCTCCAATGAAATGATCTCATTATCAATTGACAACTCATGTCTATGGTTAGGAAACCTTAACCATCATTGATCAATGAGCTAGTCCTTAGAGGCGTACCAGGGACACGGTGTTGTTCACAAACCACACAAGTATTAATGTTTCCGCTTAATACAATTCTAGCATGGAATATAAACTTTATCATGAACATGAATTATAATAATAACATCTTTATTATTGCCTCTAGGGCATAATTCCAACAGTATCTTGAAAATCAAACTTGGAAAAAAATAAACCAAAACCTAAAACCCTAATGGAATGAATTATTTCCAAGATATCTCTAAGACTATGGATTTGATCCATATAAAAATCTATCAACAAACATTTATAAATTTTCAGAGATGATAAACAAAAATATTATAAAGCCATAGAAATTGATTTCATTCAATTTGGAGCCATGGATAAAATCTTATGAATTTAATAAGATAAAATAAATTAATTTCCAAAGCTAATAAAGCTCCTATCTAAAATCCATACTTAATTGTGAGCAAAATAATCCTAAAAGGATATAAAAGGATAAACAAATATTAAATAAAATTATACAAATTGAAATCACCAAGTTTGGATCTTTAAATAAAAAGATATGGATTTTATAAGATTAAGAAAGAAATAAATAAAAGATATTTAAAAGCCAAATTAAATCTTGGCCAAATCCATAAGCAAATGAAATAAAGATAATCCAAATAACTTAAAGGGATAAAGATTATTCCAATAAAATTATATGGCATTAAACCATATTCTAATTATATATGGATAAAGATAAAATCCCTAATAGAAATGATTAATTAATCATGGGAAAATAATAAATGGAATTTGCCCAAGTGGGATAAAAGTTATTTAATTAACTTAAATGTAATAAAAGAATCATTTGAATGAAAATTTATATGGATTTAAAACCATATTGGATTTTATTTGAATGAAGACAAATTCTCAATTTAAATGATTAATAAATCATAATAAAAAATATTTCAAATAATTCAAAGTGAATTATTTGACACCCTAATAAATAAATAAAACCTACTGAAAAGGATTTGGTAAAATTTGGATATTAAATAGAAGTTGGAAAACATAATTAAAATCATATTTTAATAAAGACAAAGGTCCATTTGAAATAAATAATTAAACCATGTGGGAATAAAAGAAATATTCCAAAATGATCTTTAAATATACATGTTTGAACAGAATAGAAAATTACCGAAAGTTTGGTAAAAATCTAAATTCAAATGGTGTTTGAAATCATTTGAATAAAATCAAAACAGAATAAAAGAAATAGAAAAAGAAAAACAAACAGAAAAGAAAAAATGAAACAAGCCAGCCTAGCCCAGCTAGCCTCTCTGGCCCAGCAACGCGGCCCTTTCCACCTCTTCCCCGAAACGTTTTTATACTCATGCCCGCACCCACCCAGTCACTGAGATGCTGACCCCACCGCACCCCCTCTCTCTCTCGCTGCCGCCAGGCCCCACTGCCACGCAATCACCGTCTTCAACCTGGCGCGACGACCACGCCGGCTGTTTCTACCGTTGAATGACACGATCAATACGCGTAAATGCCGTAGTGATTCCGCCCCCGACCATGCTATCTTAATCGCCTACCTCTCCTCTCCATTTTCCCTCGGACGCCACCCCTCGAGAGCCCCCAGGCTGCACGAATCCTTGCACGAACAGCTACTGTCTCCGACGTGCTCCTCGGTCGATTCCGGCGACACTCGACCGCCGCACCGCCCCTGGACTCTACAAGCGTGTTCCCCATCGTCCCCCACATCTGCCAGCACCTTCCCCTTGCCCCCGCGTGCCCAGAGGCTCGACAACAACGACGCTTTCTCGCCACCGCCTCCTGCTCCAACTCCGGTGACGCCTCCTGGTAATCTCTGATCGCCCCTTTACCTCTAGTTGACACTCTCGTGCTCTCCTCTTCCTTGCACGTCTAACACCGTCCTCCTCTTGTCTTCGCGTGCCCGGTAGCGTCGCCTCCGACAACGATCGCGCGTACCCGAGTCAATAGGCAACTCCAGTGAGCAACTCGTGGCAACCTCGTGCGCCCCTCAGCCAAAGGAGACTACTTTGAGCATCAGCAACGCCCTGCGAACTCGGTGAGACATCTCTCCTACTCTCTTGCTTCTTGCTCCTCCAGAACCGCCGCAATCAGAGCCGCGCCGCCGCTCATCGCTGGATTGCACCGCCAGACTTTGTTCATGGCACTGCAGCCGTTAGATTTTGATCGAATGATTAGGATAGATTGACTTAAGTGAAATGGTATGATAGATCTGAGCCATGCAATCCCCTTTTAATCCAACAGCCCACAATGATCGATCCCGCCGAACCGGTATTGCCCAATAGAAAACGGACACGTGGCTCAGGTTTTAATTTAAAAACAGAAACATATCCATTAGTTGTTTGAATTTGTAAATTCCATAACTTTAAATCTACACGTCCAAATTTTACAAATTTTATATCAATGGAATCAGCAAAAATAGTACTTTCTAGCCATGCACTTTGTTTAATGATTTGCTTCGTAAAATTATATGTAAATAGATTTTTTTGAACCTACTGACCATAGAAACCAACTTTTGGATTTAAAAATATATTTTGTGATGCTAAGGAGTAAATCTTTGAATTAAAGAATTTCTAGTTAAATAAAAATATTGATTATGGTTTAAAAATTATTTTTGAGTAAAACCTTTGGAAAATGATTTGAATTAAACTCCCTGACACTAAACACCAAGTTTTAGGATTTAAAAGTATATTTGATGAACCCTATAAAGTTATTACTTTGCTAAAAGGCATTTCCAACAAAATAAAATATGGCTTTGATTTAAAAGTGGTTTATAGGTAAAACCTTTTGCAAATGGTTTTAATACTAAACACTTGACCTTAAAACACTAACATTTGTGTTTAAAAATATATTTGGCAAATACTAGAAATTATTACTTTGATTTAAATCATTTCTAGGAAAACAAAAATGATTTAAATGGCCATTTCACTAACTTGATACCAAATGGTTTTGCCACATTTGTAAATGACCAATAGGTGTATTAAAATGTTTATAACCTATTAGAAACCACTTTTCAAAATAAAACAATCTTTTGCATGTTTGCATGCATTGTTTTGTTTTCCCTATTTTATGTGATGAATTGCTTGAATGGTAGATTGAATTTGTGCCTTGATTGAATTGTAGTGAAATTTGAAGAGTGTGACTATTGAAAGATCAAGGAGTGAACCTATATTATCTACCAATAAGGCAAGTGGTGATTCATACTTTTGTCCCATTATTTTCACTATGCATTAGTGATATTTCTAAGTAGGACTTGTATGTAATTTTCTAAGTGTTAACTATGCCATGGGAAATCCTAGTAGATGAAACCTTAGTAGAATTTTCCCTAAGTTAGGATTCCTACTACTATCATGCTTAGCCTAGCTAGTAGAAAACAAGAGTGGATTATATTCATGCTATGGAATATTTCTAAGTCAAGGACTTGTGTTTTGTTTAATAAAACAACTAAGTGAATAAAACACCTGGGTGGAATGGTAATTGCTTGGTTGGATTTTTGTTGAGTGGTTACCAGGGCCCATTGTCCAATGGCCTACCCTGTGTATCTCACTTGTGGAATGCCACCCAGGAACAAAGATATTTGAGATGTCAAATGTTGAGAAGCTTCAAGTGCAGCCACTTGGCAATATGGGCTCTGCCTGGATCATATAGGTTGCAATAACTTACCCAAATGGACAATTGGTGGTAGGGGATGAAAGGTTTGGAGCGCGTCCATTTTGGTCTAAGGGAAGGCTTCTGAAAGATCTTGTCTCGATGCATATCGAGTCTTGTGGGGAAAGTGCACCACCTCTGTAGAGAGTAAAATCTAAGTACTTAGTCGTGTCCCCGACAATGGACAATTTCAGCATCAAGACATGGAAGCTATCAATAATCTCCTCATCCCAATTTCTAAGTTAAAAACTTGTGGTTGAACAAGGGTTAAAGGATCTTCAATCAATGATTGATAGATGCCTTGGGTGATTTTGACAAATAAAAACTTAGTGTTTTACAAATGATAAGGAAAATCTATTTTGAGCAAAGCAAGCCTAAGATCCACTTAGCCAAATGCATATAGATGATAGTTACGACTATACTACCATAGTATCACTTGCCAATACAATTCAAATGTATTGACCCCTATGGCTGTAACTTATTATGTTGCAGGTTTGTTTGATGTTAGTGAAGTGTGTTGATTAGGATTACAAGTCTACAACCAACATGATTGTCTGTGGCACTTTGGAGATGAAAGACTCCATGCTATATAGTTATTTTTGCTGCAATGTAATGTGATAGCCAAATGAGCTATGTAAGATGTAATGAATTATTTATTTCCTGGTTATAAAGTTGTACTATGACCTTTGTTTCTTGATATTACATCTTAATTGTGGATGCTAGCTATTGATCCAAGGACTACCATTGTAAACACAGGGATCTCTACCTTATTAAAGGTTGGGACCTCTACAAAACCCAACCAAACCAGTGCACCTTGACAAATCCAATCAACCAGAGACTACCTGGCATGTGACCAGTACACCCACCAAGCTTCACCCAAAAATTAAAATTTGAATTTCTTGCGGCCATTTCATCAAACACTTGGAGACAGAAAATCAAACTGGCCAAACTTCACTGTTTTGAGCAGTAATTTGTCTAAGCATTGTTCACCATTGATCACACTTGTCTCCCCCAGTGCCAACCAGTGCCTTGACCACCCCTAGCCCCTACCCATTGCACCATGTCATGCCAACCCGAAGGCACCCTTGCGAGTCGACCATGGCTAGCTAGCCAGAGCAAGCACCAAGCCTAGCCACCATGTCTGGGACGCACGCCACCGTACACCGCCACCCCCTGTCCAGCGCTCGAGCCCTGTCAGCCACTGGACCACACAGAATGCTTGCGCCCAATGTCTCTGCAACCATGCCGAGAGCGCGCTAGACCGCCGCGCTCGACACGCTCGCACAGATCGCGCCCCGCCTTCGCCGCCCCTGTGCGTGATCACCACCGCCCTAGGAACCTCCTAGACAACCCCGTTTGCCGCCGAGCAACCCGTAGGCGTTGTGCGCCATTAAAACAGCCGTCGGTGTCGCCTAGAGCGTCGACGTGTTCCGACCGAACCGCACCGCCCCACGCCTCTCCATGAAGAGGTTGAGCTTCGCCAGGAGGCAGCGCACCGTCCCCTAGCTTTGTCCATGCCGTTAGCTCACTATGACGATGACCACGACGAGATCCGCCCACACCCTTCGGTTCCCTCATCGCACTATAAATAGAGGCCTCCCCTGTTCGAATTTTTCACACCATTCCACTCCCATCTCTCTCATAACCACCCCACCTCTTCCCCGGAGCAAGGAGAGCACCAGGTCACCGGAATTTCGCCAGAGCTTGCCGCTGCTGGAGGAGAAGGGCGTCGTTGATTGGAGCCGCCCCAGGAGGAGCCACCGGTACCAAGAGGATCGCCATCGTCGACTTCGTCGTTCGCCCCCATCGCCGACCCTCGCCTGAGCCCTCTGAGCTGCCACAGACCCCCACTGGTTGCGTTAGGGTTCAGTCTCGCTGACGCTGCCCAACAGAGACGACAAGCCCCGGTCGTTAGGTTAGATGTTAATCGCACGGTCCAGATTGCCCCGTACCCCTTCGGACCCCCTGTCTCACTGACTGGTGAGACAACCACTTAAGACCGCCCGCGCGCGCTGTGCGTAGTGGGACGGACCAGTTAGCAATCCCGCGCGACCTAGTAGTTTGAATTTAGATTTTTCATTTTAGTTTCAAACCTAGTTCTATCCATAGATTCAAAAATCAATCCAGATAGATTCACTGAACCAAATTGCATGAAACTAATTTTGTTAGAAAGGTATGGAAATTATTAATCCAAGCCAATTGGATTCAACCCATTTATAATTATAGATCACCTATAGTAAAAATAACAAGGAAGAGACTTTTCAGCATCCAAACATTTTTCAAAATTCAACCATAAAAGATTTTGAGTTGATTCTACCTCTCAAAAATCTCATTTAACAAGACCTTTCTAAATATATAAAAATATCTAGGTTTGCTTGCAGTAATAATGGACAAGTAATAAAAGAATGCCCCATAGGCATTTCTAGTCACTTTATTTAATTAAAATAAAAAGGTTAAACCTTATTAAATTGTGACACCACTTTAAATCACATTCCCAAGTATTTAAATATGTGGTGATGACATGTGTCAACATTATCCCATGTTTTAGTTGGAGAATATTAAATATTAAGTAGTTTTCAATGAGTAGAAATTACTTTTCTAGAATAAAATAAATGAAACTAGTGCCTTAATCTTTATGATGTTTGTGATGATACTAGATCATCTAGTGAAAACCCTGGTGTGATAAATAGAATTAGTTAAGTATTGTTTGGTGATTGTGTACCTCGTATTTATTTATAGAGGCTTGTACCGACCAAGGATACGAAGAGGAAGGAGACTACTACGAGGAAGAAGCCGAGGAGAACTTCAACCACTGCACTGCACAAACAAGCTTCACAAAACAAGTGACTTTGCAAGTTAACACTTGCATGATAACTATGCAAAATAGATGCCTTAGGCATATGTGATTATACCCCTTTGATTATACCAAATCCCAGTTTTACTTGCAAGCTTGCTTATTTTTATTTCCTTATCAAAGCTCTTTATTACTCTTACTTAGTGACTTGTGAAGTTTTGGAAAGATAATTAGAGGTAGCATAAAGAGCATAAAACTTGCCCTAAGTTAGATGAATCTTGATGTCATCCCGAGGCATGAGACTGAACTTAGATAAGTCACTCTTGTTTACCACCCCTCATTAGTGATTACACCGAACTTTAGAGGCTAGTGCTAAGCAAAAAACTTGATCACTTTATATGGGAATACTTGGTGAAAATGATTATGAAAACCTTGGAATGATGAGTCATTCTAATGAAATGTTTTGACATGTGTTCTTGAAAACCAGATGATTTTGATGATGAAAATGTTGAGGCATGAGCCTTAGCCCTTTATAAAAACTAATGGTTGTCTGGATGCGATACCATTCCAATTTTATCGTACAACCACAATACCCGAATTTGGGCAGGGCTTGACTGGAAGTTTATATACCTTAGTATGGGTTCCCTAGCGGCCGAGATCTGAGCTGAGGCTACCTCATGAAGATTGACCACCTATGCAGTTCCCAAGATGACAGATGGTCATGGTTGGGAGGCCAAACTCATAGGAGAGGTGCCTATACTAGGGCGTGTAATTGAAAGGCTAGGATTGATTATCCGCATACTGAGTATGGTGAATTCAGGATTGTTCCTGACGGATGTATCGAATATTGTGGTGAAAGTGTACCACCTCTGCAGAGTGTCAAACTATTCGAATAGCCGCTTCTGCGGTTATGGACAGTTGGAGTGGCCATACTGTTCCGTCGTCAGATGTTTTCAAAATGACTTGTAAAATGAATCATGACTTTGACTTGACCACAACAGAGTTGTGAAAGTGAAACTTGAGTTCCCACTTAGGTGTTATAAAACCTTAAACTAGTTTTCTTTGCTTTTAAACTTAGTTAGAGATAAATCTGGCTTTTTCTAAAACAACCTAGAGCTTAGTATTCCTACTCAAACCACTTTACCTGTTAGTGATAGTTTGTGAGTACTTAAAGAGTACTCATGGCTTTGTCCCTGGCTATTCCCGTGGCCAGACTATGAAGAGGACTATCAGGAGGATGGACCGCAGGAAGGTTATGACAACTAGGATCATTTACCATCGTCAGTATTACCTGTGACCATGAAGATGGAGTCTCGCCCACGCTACCGTTATTATATTATTCCGCTGCTTGATTGTACTAAGACTGGACCATGAGATCCTTTATTTGTTTTAAAACCTTAGGTATGGTTTGTAATGGATGATGTATTGTGATATACAGTCTGTTATGTCTCACAAAAATGGTAATCCTGGGATTGCGATGTATGGCATCACATGCATCTGGGATTAAAATCTGGGTGTTGACAGTTTGAGACCCACATGAGTTACCGTGGTAGTAACCCAACCTATGTGATCGGAGATCCCGTGAATTAGGAGCTGGGTAAACAAGCCAGTGGCTAACTGAAGGAGATTAACTTTCACCAACCCACTCCGCTGAAGATGCATTACTCTCACGATCTATATGGCAGGTTGATTTAGTCTTAATGTGTTCATAGGCTTGTATAAGCCAAGATGCTATCTTATAGATCAGTTTTGAAAGAACGCACCTATATGAGGCCGACTGCTGGTCACAGTCTATGAGATAGTGTAATCTCTAGGAAGCTCATGAAAAAGGCCAGGAGTGTGACTTATATGCTCCACCCGAGGGGTAGCCTTCGGTAGACTAGTATCAGTATGACATTAGGTGAAACTCATTTACACAAAACTGGCAATTCAAGGCTTAGTCCATTGACAGTTGTTGATAAGCGTAGTCTAGTGCTCCAGGTGGAAGTTCAACTTAATAGTCTCCATTAAAAAACGCTGGTGTATCAAAACAGTGATTTGGAATAGAATGATGTGATGTGTCAATGAGACTTTGTGGGGCATTGTTGGAATTTGAGGCATATTTGCATGTTGGGCTTTTGGCCCATAACAAATACAAATTCTGAATTTCTCTTTGGCCCATTTTTGTGGCGGCTCATGTGTGTGCTGGTGGAGATAAAGTTTAGTCCCACATTGCTAGTGGAAAGGGAGTTGGACCACCTTATATAGTAGAGTGTTGCACCACTCACTAAGGTGTGAGAAGAAAATAATCCCTCTCGCACTCCTCCTCCGACGCCGCCCGCCTCGCCTCGCCACGCCACGCGTGCGCGCGCCGCGGGTTGCAGGAATCTTGCTGAGCCGAGCTTTATTTTGCTGTTTGGGAAAATTAATTGTGTATTAATTATGAGTCATTAACGGACGCATTAATCAACCAACTATTTCCACATCTTGGATCGTGGGCTAGTGCCGACTCGGTCGTGGTCTACTACCCATGTCCTACCCGACCCGCACTATATAAACAGGACCCGCATCACTGTTCCACCTCTCTGTGCTGTGATGACCCACAAGTAAAGGGGTGTATCGTAGTACTTTTGATAAATAGGAGTGTCGATCCCAACGAGGAGCAGAAGGTGTTGACTAGTGGTTTGGAGCAGGAAATCTCTGTAAATACTTAGCAAATGGATTTTAGGGTTTTTGATAATGCAAGGAAATAAAGTGCAAGTAAATAGAGACAACAAATAACTGCAGCAAGTGGCCTAATCCTTTCTTAGCAAAGGATAAGCCGGTTGTAATACTTATGAAGACCAAACATTCTCGAGGACACATGGGAATACTGTCAAGTGCTTTTGCTTCATATAATTGAGTAATCTTCTTTGGTTTGATAAGTGTTGTGTGGGTGAACCTGTGCTAATGTACCGACCTTAGTTGGACTAATAAATGGTTGTGATTAAACCCCTTGCAATCATCCGCAACTACAAGAAACTAATTAAGATAAAAACCTAACCACAACATTAAACTCTGAGATCATACACTCCCTTGTGCAAAGGTTTCCTAACGTGGGTTCAGGTTTCTGTCCCTCCGGCAACCCCACAATTAGTAGCCAAATACACAATGCATTCCCCTAGGCCCATAAATGGTGAAGTATCATGTAGTCGATGTTCACATGACACCACTAGAAGAATATCACCACAACTTAAATGTCAAACCATTGAATAATACCTCAACACAATTCCACTACTAACAACATGACTTCTCCCATGTCCTCAAGAACTTAATGAACTACTCACGAGACATCAAATGGATCAAGATCAGAGATGATATGATTATGAATAAAAATCTGAACATAAACAATAATTCAATGGTTTTACTCACAAGCATCAACTACAAAACTAATTAATACCGGGAAAGTTTCCCCTAAGAACTATGCAAGATTCAACACAATTGTTATACTGGGATGGACTGGTGATGATGGTGCTGGTGGAGATGGTGGTGAGGATGATCACGATCCCGATGAAGTCTAGCTTGATGATGGTGTTGATGGCGACGATCTCCTCTCTCCCGAAAGGAATTTCCCCGGCAAAAATCTGTCTGTCGGAGAGCTATTTCTCTCTCTCTTTAGTTTCCACCCCGCAGAGGCGGCGAAATCTTTCTATGGTCGCTCCCCGTGTATTAGGGTTTCGAGGATAAGATATAGGCGGAAGGGTGGAGCAGGGGTGAGCCAAGGTGGCCACACCCCCTGGTGGCACGGCCCAGGGTGGCCTGCGCATGGGGGGTGTGGGCCCCCTGTGGCCCATCTCAGCCTCCCCTTCTGTCTTCCTTCGTCTTCTGGAAAAATAGGATTTTCCATGTATTTTCTGGTATTTTCTGATCTTCGCGAAAATTGCATCAAAACACCGCTTTTTCCATCACAATCCTGACTCCGGCAGTTCATCCTCCAAGAATCTTCCAACATGCAAAAATAGATGAAACAACATAAGTATCACCTCTTAATATGAAATATCAATGAATAGCAGTAAATTATGATATAGAATAGTGATGCAAATTGGACGTATGAACTCCCCCCAAGCTTAGGCCTCGCTTGTCCCTAAGCGGAAACTGATCTCAGTAAATATGTCCACAGGTTTACGGAGTGACATGTCGATAAAAAGAATACGGATAAGAAGCATCACACTTACCAATACACACCTCATAATAGAAAGCAACTCACCATTATATAACTTAACTTGCAACGAGTATCGGAGTCACAATAAAGATACACAAAGACAAATCATAATTGGTAATGGCAAACTTTGTTCTTGGTCAGAGAACAGACGACAAATCACACATAATTTTCAAGCAAAGCTTTTTGTTAAGAAGTTTATAATAGGAGTCCTTTTGCTCAAACATAAAAGGCTTTTCACAATGATAGATTTCAAAGTAATACTCATTCAGACATGAGTTTTGTGCAAAACAAGGAAGATAATAAACATGATTGAATAAATCATCATATGAATGATTGAAACACAACAACTCAAATGCTTGCTGGATATAGAAAGGAATAGGTTTACTGACTCAACTAGGAAGTAAAAGAAAGGCCCCTTCGTAGAGGGAAGCAGGGATTTCAGGTTTCATAAAGAGCTTTCAAAATATTATGGTACTTACTAGCTTTGATCTCTCATTGCCCCTATCATAAGAATCTTGAGGTGATCAAGGTTTAAGTGAACAAAGATGGAGTATATGCTTGACGAAATATAAGTTGGAAATCTCATGTCCCTTGAGTACGAGGGTCATTCCTCATGCTACTCAACTTTAGTTACCGGTAAGTTCTTGTCACAATAAATATATGTGTATCATAAAGAACCGCCAACGGGGTACCCCTTGCCCCATGATACAGGAGCTATCCCATATCAAAATGACAAGGAAACGGACAATGAGCATCTCAGCAATCTTATTATTTACCATGGGAAAATGGTGCTTTTTCTCTGCTTTCCGCCATTATTTTCTTTTTTTCTTTTTTTAAATATAAGAAGAATTCTTCATAGATTGCTCACTATGGTGATGCTGCAAGTTCCCACCATGATTAGGCCTGGCTTAGGCTAGCGGCCCAGGCGTTTATCTAACACCTATACATAACTCCATGGACTTACAAGCTCCCCTTTTATTTCACACTGCTAACATCCATAAACAAAAGAGCATGGTATCAACTGTAGGGTTCGCAGCATAGAAAACAAAAAATTTCCTACGATGTGAACTATATACCAAGATCCATCTACTAGATACAAACAATGGGCGGATGTATATCCGTAGAGAACATACCCTTGAAGACCGACAAAGCTTAACGAGTTCAACTCGTGGTTGATGTAGACGATCTCTTGCCGATCTCAAGATCGAGAGGAAGTCCTAGCGCCGCAAATCAGCAGCGCATCCGTGCTCGCACACACGTTCGAGGCACCGAGCAACCTCCGCCTCCTCACTCCAGCGATGCAGCGGAAGCACAACTCTTTCTTGCCGAATAGCCACCGGGAACATGTATCTCGCTAGTCCGAGACCATGGGGGATAAATTCTAGAGGGGGAGAGAGATCCTTCACGAGGAGGTGTGAGAGACAAGTGAGGAGGGGGGCTCCTTTTATAGGAGGAAGGGGGCACCCAAGGGGGTGGCCGCCGGCCATGGGGGCTGCCCCCTCCCCTCCTTCATTCATGTGGGTGGACACTCCACTCACAAAATGCCCTTTAAATTTCCTCCACTCAAAAGTCCACTCAAATTCCCATTAAATTTCCACCAAATTTAATGCAAACTCTCATTAAATAAAACTCTTTTATTTTATTCAGAATTTTGTCAATTACTTTAATGACAAACATTCACAAATAACCCCTTGCTAGAATTCTATTTCACATGCATAACCACTTTATGCAATTTCACCCGAAAACCTGTTTCGGTATCTAGTGAAATAAATTCCTGCGCTTGTTCATTCTTTCGGCATGAAACATTTGCTCCAATTGGATGTCGGTGTCTCTTAAGTGTGTCACCCTACGGTTCGTGAATAATGTGGACATGATCGAGACCCCTCTCGGATCAATAATCAGAAGCGGGATCTAGAGACCCATACTGACTCCCACACATTCAACGATGACTTTCTTGTGATCGTCGGAACCTTTTACGCTAGTATCTTAATCCCTTTGTTTCACGATATATTACATGTCTGAGATTCGATCATCGGTATCTCCATACCTAGTTTGATCTCGTTACCGACATGCACTCTTTTCTCGTTCCTGTGATATAACATTCTAGTGATCAAATCACTTGCTTGCAAGCTAATCAATGTGATATCACCGAGAGGGCCCAGAGTATATCTATCCGTCATCGGGATGAACAAATTCCACTCTCGATCCATGAGCCTCAACATAACACTTTATTAGTTCTGAATCCATCTTTATAATCACCCTGTTACGGTGTGACGTTTGATGTTATCAAGAAACTCTTCCGGTGTTAGTGATTGACATGATCTCATGGTCTAAGGATTAGGATCACTTCGTAAGTTGTTATAGCAATATAAACTCAATGACTTTGATCGTAATGCTATACTTCGGATGAATGTTCATCACACCATTACACTAATGTTGTGATCCCGTTATTAACAACATCCAATGTCCATGATCAGGAAACCTTGATCATCTTGTTAATCAACGAGCTAGTTTATGAGAGAGGCATAACTAGGAACTTTCTGTTTGTTTATTAAACACACATGTATTAACGTTTCCGTATTAATACAATTATAGCATGCAAAATAAACATCTATCATATACTTGGAATACACATAATAAACACTTTATTATTGCCTCTCAGGGCATATTCCCTTCATCAACGTGGTAGATATTTACAGGTGTTGAAAACGTTCCTCGTGACCGCACGGTTCTACTAATTCCCAACTTATAGGTGCAAGCATATACAACATAGATGACACAATAGTTCATTCTTATTAAGGGCAGGAAAATAAGGTGTGCCATCAAGTTCGTGAGAGCTTTACTAACTAATTTTCACATAACAAAAGAATTTTTAATTTGAAAGGTTGATGAAACTTGAGAATTTACTTGGAATAGAAATAATGCTAATAGGTAGATATGGTGGACACAAATGGCAATGGTTTTGGTTTAAGGATTGGATGCACGAGAATTATTCCCTCTCAGTACAGGTTTTTGGCTAGATACACTGGGTAGCAAGCAAAAGAGTTGAAGGAAACAAGCAAACATACAAGTGATACAGTCAAACATGGAATCTTCCTTGAAAACACAAAAGATCTTAACTAAAGAATACTAAGCTTATGAGCCAATCAAGAAAGAAAGAAAATGATATAAAATACCTGTAAGCGCTTTTCTCTTTTCCTCTTAAACCTCAAAAAGTGTTGCTACTAACTAGAGCTCGGTTTGCCAAAACCAATTTAGATTTACTTGATGCTCCCAAAGTGACAGCAATACTAATCAACAAGATTAATCATATAATAGAGATTGCAAACTAAAATAAGATGTGCAAAAAGTAAAATATGAAACTTCTCATTAATATTCCATAAAGGCACTCACACCAAGGGATACATAGGTAACCAACGAAAGGAGAGATACTTCCATAATTCAAACCATCCTATATGATAACTTCTATATTCAAGTTATTACTCTACTAAAAAGGCAAAAAGATGAAAGATAATGATGTGATACCGTGGCACTCCTCCGAGCTTGGAACAAACCAAGGGGATGCCAAAACCTGATGACAAATTACTCCTTTGGTAGTGGTGGTGTTCCCTTGATAAGCTTTTCAATCAACTTCCTCAAATCCTCAATCTCGAAGGTTAGAGTACGAATCAACTCCGAATTATGCTCAATTCGTTTCATGATCATGTCGGACCGAGAATCCTAGTCCTTGTGATTACTTCCCCACTCTTCCTTCTTAGAGTATTCTTTCCCTGCATGGCTAGAACGAGGCATATCCCAACTAGAGGGCAACTTCCCTTTGGGTAACTTTTGGAATTGCTGCTCATGTATAAGAGTATGGAAGGGGTTCTTGGCGCGTGGAGGAAGTGACCGTGGAGTGAGGCAATGACGTGGAGGTTTCCCTCCTGCAGACATCCATGATGTCCTCCTGAGCTTGATAGGTTTGCCACCACTCCAATGCTTGCAACGGTAGCGCGGGTGTCCGGATGCTTGTCTTCCTCCACTTCTTCTTCATCCTTGACCAAGATCTGCTCCTCTTTCTTGCAGACTTGCGGATCATCTTCCATGGGCTTCTTGCCCTTGTCGTTGGTGGATACCATGGTGCCTCTAAACTTGAGAATATTTCCTGACAGAAACAGATCGAAATGAAAACACGACGAGAACACGATATACGAACCTCGGGGGATCCGGGTGATTATATATTACAAAGTTTTATGACATAAGGAAGGTACTGGGCGAAAACAGGACGGAGGCGGGCTCCGAGGTGGTCTCACCCTTGGTGGCGCGGCCAGGCAGGGCCCGCGCCACTGGGTGGTGTGGCCCATCCAGGCTCCGTTTCCTTCCCTGTTTCGTCTTGTTACCTTCCATATGGAATAAAAACTGCAAAAATATAAAAAGAAATTTTTTCCGCGAACCTTCTGTTTTCAACACTTTTACCTATTCGAAGACGGACTCTGCAGGTTCCTTCTCTCCAACACCTTTCATACAAAGCTCCACACAAATCTTCATTAGAAACATTAGTGTATGCAAAAACAATAAACCTTTGGGTTCAAATTTCAACTGAAATCCATCAAAACATAAGCTAATGTAGCAACTCCTTTTAAAAGCCCAAAAAGAATTTAAAAGGAAGTTGGTTTAAGAGGCAAATGCAAAAGGCAGAAATCTGTCAAAACAGACTAGCGGGTAAAGATTGATTTTTTTCAAAAATCTTCTATTAATCAAATCAAAAAGTGCAGAACCAACGAAAGTTGGATAACAACTTGGGGCACAAGCTCAGAAATACATCTCCACCCGATGTACTAGGATTTTTCACGAATTTTTAAAATGCTTCACAAAAATCTGTCCCAGGACAACAGCTTTTCACAGCTCCTCTACTTCTCAAAAGAGGCTGATCTTGACACAAAAACCAAAAAGGGATAAGGAAAGGCTATTAGAGAGGTAATAACTTCCAAGACTCAAAGAAACAAAACCGAAAGCAAACTAAAATGGGTTATCTCCCAAAAGCTCTTTATTTATAGCCATTAAGATGGGCATGAAAATTTCAATGATGCTCTCATAGGAGATATGAATTTCAAGTGAAAGAGAGCATCAAAAAGCAAATATCCAACACATTTGAGTCTAACCCACTTCCTATGCAAGGGAGTTCCGTAAGAAAACAAATTATTGAAACAAAAGGCTACTAGCATAGGAAGACAAAACAAATGCAACTTCAAAGCTTTCAACATAGAGCAGGGAAACTTAATATTATTGAGATGCATAAAACCATGTTTCCCTCTCTCAAAATAAATTTCAGTAGCACTTTGAATAAAGTTAACAATGTAACTGTCACAAGAAACATTCTTATCATCAGAATGAGCATTCTTAAAATCATCAAAAAGAGGTTTAAGGTCATAAACTAGATCAATAGAACCAAGTTGTTCAACTCTAAAATCCTCATTAGGCAAATCATTTTCATAAGGAGCTTTAGCAAATTTGTAGAAGTTAAAATCATAAGAATCTCCATCAAATTTAGTTAAAACTTTCTCCTTCTTACAATCTATAATATCTCCACAAGTGTTCAGAAAAGGTCTACCAAAATTATAGGACAAGTTTTACTAGATGCTGAACCAAGCACTAGAAAATCAGCAGGATATTTAATCTTACCACAAAGAACTTCCACATCTCTTACAATACCAATGGGACAGATGGTTTCTTTATTAGCAAGGTGAATAACCACATCAATGTCCTCAAGTTCATAGGGACCAATTTCATGCATAGTTTCTCTATAAAGCTCATAAGGAATAGCACTAGAACTAGCACCAATATCACATAAACCATAATAGCAATGATCATCAATTCTAACAGAAAGCACATGGACACTGATGTTTACGCACTTCTATTCTTGTAGACAGTTGTTGGGCCTGCAAGTGCAGAGGTTTGTAGAACAGCAGCAAGTTTCCCTCAAGTGGATTACCCAAGGTATATCGAACTCAGGGAGGAAGTGGTCAAAGGTATTCCCTCTCAAGCAACCCTGCAGTCAAGATACAAGAAGTCTCTTGTGTCCCCAACACGCCCAATACACTTGTCAGGTGTATAGGTGCACTAGTTCGGCGAAGAGATAGTAAAATACAAGTGGTAACGGTGCCAAAAAATAGCTTGACGGTGAGGTAAAGACTGAAGGCAAAAGGATGGAAGCAAGCAAACATGCAACAGATCTAGATGCAAACAGTGTTTCAATGCTTAGAAACAAGGCCTAGGGATCATACTTTCACTAGTGAACACTCTCTCATATAAATATCCTCTCTTCATGATACTACTCTTAACTACTCTCCGGTTGGACACTCTAATCCACGGTAGGCCTACAAAAGCACACCTCAAAATCCGTCTTTCCCAATCTAGATGACCCCACACTGTCACCTTGAGCGCTAGATGGTTCCAACAAACACCACAATTTCATAGAGACATCCAACTCCAAATATAACTCATGAATATATATGTAATCTAGCTTAAGTGCCACACACGTGCGCACGTTGTCACTGTCACACACATGGGGAAAAACATAGATCTATTAAAGCACGATGAGTATTTATGTAGACTCAAGCCTAATTGCCACCATGGCATGCACGCTGTCACTTTCACACACATGGGGAGAGCAGAGATCTATTGAAGCACTTGAGTAGCAAGGTAGATCTACTTGATTACAAAGCTCATGACCACAACAAGATCATGCATAGAGAGAGAGATGAACACATAGCTATCTGTAGAGCCCTTAGCCTTGAGGAAGAACTACTCCCTCCTCATCATGGGAATCAACAACGGTGATGGAGATGGTGGTGGAGATCGATGGAGATGGCTCTGGAGGAACTTCCCCGTCCCGGCAGGGTGTCGGAACAGAGACTTTCTGTCCCCCGAATCTCCCCTTCGGTGGTGGCGGTGCAGCGGAACTTTTCGTGTCTTTTTGGTTGATTCCCTAGGGTTTCTGATTTGGGGGATTCTTATAGGCAAAGGAGGCAAGGTCGATGGAGGGCCAGGGGGCTCACACCCCCTGTGGGCGCCACCAGGGCTAGCCCACGCCTAGGAGGGTGCGGACACCATGGTGTCCTCCTCCACCTCTGCTTCGTGGTTCCGTATTGCTCTAGGAAAAATAATGATTTTGGCTTTTGTCCCGTCCAATTTCGAGAATATTGATTTCTGCCTTTTCTGGAACCAAAAACAGAAGAAAACACGCAACTGGCACTCTGGCATCTTGTTAATAGGTTAGTACATAAAAACATATAAAAACACCTCAAAGTGTAGACAAAGCATAAGATAAATGATACAAAATAGTACAAACTTCAGTGTTTCTAATAAGAACATGATTAACAACATCTTTATAAGGTGCATGGTACTTGTTCCACTTCTTTTTCGGAATTTCAATATAATTGGCAAAGGCCTTAAAACAATTGGCAATACTTTGAGAATCAAGACCATACTCGGAACTAATATCATGAAAGTCATCAGTTCCCATAAAAGATTTAATTCATTCGTAATCATAATTTATACCTCACTTTCTTCCTTTGTAATTCTCTCATGCTTCAGTATTATCTTGAATACGGTCTAGAAGATCCCATTTAGCTTCTTACTTCATATGTGTGAATAATCCAGCACAAGAAGCATCTAATAAATATTTATTATGAAGAGAAAGCCTTGCATAAAAGTTATTAATAATAATATTATTAGGGAGCTCATGAATCGGACATTTAAGCATTAGTAACTTCAGTCTCCCCCAAGCTTGGGTTGTACTCTCTCCATCACAAGGCCAAAAGTTATATATTTGATTCCTATCCTTATGAATCTCACTCGGAGGATAGAATGATAAAAGAGAGGTATAATTTCCTCTTGTTCTATAGATTGTCCATTCTTCAGCAACTTATATCATTCTTCACCTTTTCCTTTCAATGATATAGAGAGTAACTTTTTCTCAACTTGTTCCGTTGTGATACCTGCACACTTAAACAACACACATAATTCATGGATAAAAAGCAAGTGATCACCAGGATAGACAGTTCCATCCCCAAAATAATAATTATCCATAACACGATCAACAATTCTTGTAGGTATCTTAAAAGAATCTATCTCAACAAGTGGTGGTTCATCTACTACCCTAGCAGTGGTAGTAGCTTTCCCAAATAGGAAACCAAGTGGGTTATCCATATTGGAAACAAAGTAACAAACAGAAATAAAAGGCAGTACTCACAGTATAAATTTCCTTTACCAGTTCCACTCTTCAATAGCGCTTCACTCCCCGAAAACGGCGCCAGAAAATAGTCTTGATGACCCACAAGTATAGGGGTTGTATCGTAGTACTTTCGATAAATAGGAGTGTCGATCCCAACGAGGAGCAGAAGGTGTTGAATAGTAGTTTGGAGCAGGAAATCTCTGTAAATACTTAGCAAACGGATTTTTATGATTTTTTAATAATGCAAGGAAATAAAGCGCAAGTAAATAAAGACAACAAATAACTGCAGTAAGTGGCCTAATCCTTTCTTATCAAAGGATAAGCCGGTTGTAATACTTATGAGGACCAAAAGTTGTCGAGGACACATGGGAATACTGTCAAGTGCTTTTACTTCATATAGTTGATTAATCTTCTTTGATTTGATAAGTGTTATGTGGGTGAACTTGTGCTAATGTACCGACCTTACTTGGACTAACACATACTTGTGATTAAACCCCTTACAAGCATCTGCAACTACAAGAAAGTAATTAAGATAAAAACCTAACCACAACATTAAACTCTAAGATCCTACACTCCCTTGTGCAAAGGTTTTCTAACGGGGGTTCAGGTTTCTATCACTCCGGCAACCCCACCATTAGTACTCAAATACAAAATGCATTCCCCTAGGCCCATTAATGGTGAAGTATCATATAGTCGACGTTGACATGACACCACTAGAAGAATATCACCACAACTTAAATGTCAAACCATTGAATAATACCTCAACACAATTCCACTACTAACAACATGACTTCTCCCATGTCCTCAAGAACTTAATGAACTACTCACGAGACATCAAATGGATCAAGATCAGAGATGATATGATTATGAATAAAAATCTGAACATAAACAATAATTCAATGGTTTTACTCACAAGCATCAACTACAAAACTAATTAATACCGGGAAAGTTTCCCCTAAGAACTATGCAAGATTCAACACAATTGTTACAGCGGGATGGAGTGGTGATGATGGTGCTGGTGGAGATGGTGAGGATGATGATGATCCCTATGAAGTCTAGCTTGATGACGGTGTTGATGATGACGATCTCCCCTCTTCGGGAAGGAATTTCCTAGACAGAATTCTATCTACCGGAGAGTTCTTTCTCTCTCTGTAGTTTCCGCCCCGCAGAGGCAGTGAAATCTTTCTGTGGCCGCTCCCCGTGTATTAGGTTTTCGAGGAGAAGATATATGCGAAAGGGCGGAGCAGGAGGTGGGCCAGGGTGGCCACACCCCTGGTGGCGCGGCCTAGGGTGGCCCGCGCACGGGGAGGTTGTGGCCCCCTGTGGCCCATCTCAGCCTCCCCTTCTGGCTTCGTTCATCTTCTAGAAAAATAGGATTTTCCATGTATTTTCTGATCTTTGCGAAAATTGCATCAAAACACCGTTTTTTTCAACAGAATACTGACTCCGGCAGTTTATCTTCCAAGAATCATCTAGCATGCAAAAATAGATGAACCAACATAAGTATCACCTCTTAATATGAAATGTATCAATGAATAGCAGTAAATTATGATATAGAATAGTGATGCAAATTGGACGTATCATGCTGCCCTCTGCTACTCCGTCCTGCCGACTGCGTGCACGGCCGTCCGGGAGAGCAGGCCTCCGAAACCCCGTCTCTCTGATCCTGCACCGGGAGAGAGGCGATAAGGTTTTTGGGGAGCATCTAGGCGCGACTGCTCAAGTTCTTCTCCGTCCTCTACCCCCAGCTTCCTTGACTCCATCGCCATGTCGGACACCGCTGTCAAGAAGTCTGCTGATGCCGTTTCTGCTGCTGCCGCCGGTGGCGGATCCACCTCTTTGCGCCGTTGGTCATCCCATTGACGAACTTGTACGTGTTCTTTGTCCTCCTAATATTTCCAATGTTGATTACTAGTATTGCAATATGCGTAAATGTGTTAGGTTTTCACTTGCTTGTATGATGCATGTCTACAATGCATATGCTAATTAATCTTAGAAATTGTTCTGTCATAATTTATACTTAAATTAAATTAATGCGAAAACTACTGCACTACAATAGTACCGCCGGGGGAGGAGCATGCAGGTAGCAGCTGCGTGCTTGTTCCAAATCAGACCAGTATGACGAGTGCTTTGACCGTTCCAAATCAAACTAGTACCAATAATTGGGCGCGCAATGGAGAGTGGTGAACACCAAGACAGACAGAGAGATTCACTCTGCAGAAATATGAAATCGCATATGCGTCACGCGTTAGCACTGTACCGGCTGTATACGCGAAAGTATTGGATGGTCGAAGGAGCTCATCTCCTGAGCTGCTACTATGTACAGTTGCGCGCCAACCAAGGAGAAGCAGTAAAGAGGAGGCAACCAGGCAAGCGCGCGCTGTCGACCATATCCATACCACGGTCAAAGGCCTCTGCCCAGCTCCCGAGAGTTTGAAGATCGACCAACACAGTTGAAAACTTTAGAAAATCGTACGAGCAGCCATGTAGCCTAGGGCCCCTGCCTCACACAGTCACACGAAACGCGTAGTACTAGCTGTACATGTACCCACATCACGGAGCGAGATGTACCGCGTGGCTACGACTGCATGTCTGCATACGACTATGGCCTCCAGGCTGCGGATGACCTCACTCGCTGCCCCCCCCCCTCTCTCTCTCTCTCGACTTGACAGGCTGTGCCCCAGGCCGGCAGGCATCATCCGGTCTGACCTCCCATGCCAGCTGGACCACATCACCACACACACACCCACGACGGAACCTGTCGTGACACGGGACACCTGCCGCCGGCCTAAACCATCGACGCAGCGCCGCAGCGGGGGTCAGATTACTGTATCGAGGAGCCGTACGGCGAACTAGCGCCGCAGCTATATAACACATGTCTGTAGAATGGTACCATCAGAGCATCAGATAACCAGCTGCCCCCGGGCCCCATACAGACGAATATAAGCAGGGTTTATTATACAGTGGAGCAAGGGCATTTTGGCAGATGGAGTACTACTGAACAACAAACAGTTTCCAGGGTACAAGCAAAATTTGTTAGAGCAACTCTAGCTCTACCTAGCGAACCACAACGTATGTAGTTCGTGATGGCTTCTCTGACCTCGTAGCGTTTTCATAAGATTTGGGTAGGTTTGAGATCGTACGAAAAAAATTCATGCAGAAAAACTGTTTGATTCATGAGAACGTATCCAGTAGGAATTAATCAGATAGCAACCTTGTAGCGCATAAATATCAAAACAAGAAAAAAAGGTATTTGATTACCTCGTTGGAAATTTCTTCATTATAATGAAAGACGATTCCTCTACTCATAGGATTGAAGTACACACGATATGTTTCTTGTTTCAATATTTTTCCTATACTATGAATCAAAGCAGCCCTAATAGAGGCATAATTTTAAAATTGCTCCTCCATCACATGTTCTCGCCATGAAGAAAAGACACGCACACACACATGTTCTATGTTTTATTTTGAGGGAATAATACATAATATTATTTAGTAAAAGATGAAAGAATAGTAATCTACGTGCTCACCACGACAACTGCCGTTCCATGTCCTATGTTAACACATGAATTTTCACAGGATATTTGACATTTTTATGACATATTAAAAAACAACTTTTCATCTAAAAAATGTTTTTACGTACATGTAAAACAGACAAACATCTATGATGACATAGAAAAACAAAATATGTTATGAATTTACTTCTAAAAATGAACGGAACTCCCATATATTGTTTTGGTAATTGATGACAACTTATTTAAACTAAGAGTGAATTCCGCTTTTTACCCCCTAGTTATGGATTTGTGACACTAATTACCCCGTCGAGTGAAAAATTGTCTGAATTATCCTTTTTAGAAGTTTTGAACCCTCATTTTCTTATGTGTGTCTATTGGACAAGGTGTAAGGTGTTTACCGGAGTTTAAATCTATCAAAACGATCAAGAGGAATTAAAAATATGGATACAAAAAGTATGAACATGATTATTGATCATGCCCTATGATATTTACACATCTTACCGTGTCACTCCGGCGTAACATGCGAGCTCTGTGTAACAAAAACAAGCAAAGTGCTAAATAGGGATAAAAATGTGTTCAAAAGATCTTAAATAAGATATTTCGGTTTTAGTTCCACTAAATGGGGTAATTAGTGTCACAAATGCACAACTAGAGGGTAAAAAGTGAAATTCACTCTTAAACTAATGATACCATTGAGATTTATAAATGAAGGAATGCTCCATAGGAAATGCATGAAGGAATGCTCCATAGGAAATGCATGAAGGAATGCTCCATAGGAAATGCATAAATGAAGGAATGCTCCATATGAGGCGAATTTTTTTTAAATAATACGAATTAATTATTTAATTTCAGTTCTATTATGCGTTTTTTCGAAATTCCAGATCTAGTGCTTTGTCGGCCAGGGGCAAGCCGACTGGGCCAATCGGCCAGGCCCTGGCCGACTGCATGTGGCACCATGCAGTCGGCCCTGCCCCACACATGCAGTCGGCCAGGGCCTGGCCGATTGGCCCAGTCGGCTTGCCCCTGGCCGATTGGCCCAGTCGGCCAGGCCTAGACCGATTGCCTAATCGTCCTGCCCCTAGCAAAATCCTGCATGATCAATGCAGCCCTAATCTTCCGCCGCGCCGATTTTGTCGCCAATCCTTCGCGCCGATTTTCCCGCCAGTACTTCCCTCCCTTTGTTCCCGCCACTACTTCCCTCCCTTTGTTCCCGCCACTACTTCCCGCCCTTTTTTTCCCGCCACTACTTCCCGCCTTTTTTTCCCGCCTATTCGCTTCGGTGCCTCTATAAATCCGGACAACGAGATGTATCCTTTACCAGTTCTTCTCTTCCTCCTCTTACTCTCTCATTTCCCTCCTCTCCTCTGGCTCTCGCATTTTCCTCCCCTCCTCTCCACTATGACCGACGCTTCTCCCTGGCCTGTAGATATGTCCATTGGGCTTTTCTTCATAGCCAGAACTGTTGAGATAGGCGATACACCAGCCGACTGGGATACGTTGGTATAGAACCATGATGCTCTCGTTACACTTGGTAAGTCACTTTATCTAAGAGGGTGGAAACTGAAGACCCCAAATCAGGTACGAGCAGAGCTTCTCAGGATCAAGGCAAGGTGGGACAAGCTCACCTTCAAGAGTGAAGCTCGCATGATGGAGGTGGCTAATACACCTTGGTTCTGGATAGAAGATAGCGAAGATGAGGATGATATCTTCATGCCGCCACCGGTTGGAAGCAAGGCAAGAGCTGAGTGGGACAAGAGGCAGGAGAAGAAGAAAGAGCAGGCCAAGAAGAGTCAAGCTGACATGACGAAGAAGGTTGTGGCACGTAGGGCCTGCATAGAAGAGAGCGAAGATGAGGATGATATCTTCATGCCGCCACCCGTTGGAAGCAAGGCGAGAGCTGAGTGGGACAAGAGGCAGGAGAAGAAGAAAGAGCAGGCCAAGAAGAGCAAGTGCGAGGGATCGTCCAAGGGAAAGGGCGAGGCATCATCGAAGGGAAAGGGAAAGGCATCATGCTAGGGCTTGATAGGACTCTTATTTATGTACCGCAAGTTATGTTGAACTGTGTTGCAAGTTATGTTGAACTATGTTGCAATAAAAATCGTGAAATGATAGAATGCTGTCTCATATATAGGTAGATGTCTCATGCATAGATAGACATGTCTCATACATAGATAAATATATGTCTCATACATAGATAAATATATGTCTCAGCGACGTCGTCTGCCGCGACGCTCGGGTGGTGGGTTAGGAGGCGTTGTCCAACCGAACCTGTGGGGCGGCCGAACCTGTCGGGGAGGAATCACCGACCCGTGCTCATCGTACTGAGTCTCCTGTGTGGGGTCAGGTGCAGGAGTCTGGAAAATGTTCAGCCAACTGCTCTGCGTCATGAAATCCTGAGTGCTATGATCAACGTCCTGATCAGTCCAGGCGGATCCGGACACAGACGACTGATAGCCAGGCATAGACCCCTGCATTCCGAATGCTCCTGCACATAAAAACAAAGTATGTAAGAACTTGACATGAAATGAGCCTCGACGCTTATCTTGTAAGACACATACCCTGTGGCTGTGGCTGTGGGTGAAACCCGTAGTTTGGCATGGGAGGGTGACCCCAAGGCTCCTGCTGCTGGTGCTGCCACGACGAACCTCCATCGTGCAAAGGTGGCTGCTGCTGCTGCCAACAGTCGAAAGAAGACTGCTGATGCCACGTCGAACCTCCAGCCTGGTCTGGGGGAGGAGGTCTCGGAGCCGTCTGTGGTGTAAGCCGTGGACGGGGAGCCTGTCGTAGGGGCGAGGGTGGCTGCTGCTGGTGGTGGTGCGTCGAGTGCCGCGGAGGACGCAGTGGTGTCGGGTGGTGAGCAATGTCCGAAGGGCGGGTGCACGTGATAACCCCGTAGATACGTCGTATCTTCTCCTCCAGGCGACTCAGCCAGGTCTCCTGGTCCCGCCGGTGAATAAGTAGGGGTCCGGACGAAAGAGAGCGTCTGTACTCAGCACTCTCCGTCTCAAGATCGACTAACAGCTGTGCCTGCAAGAGACACCACAAGGTTCGGCATATATAGATGGAAAACTATGTAATAAATAGGTGCATTAGATGAAGAACATACCGCGTGTTGTCTGCTGCCCACAGTCGACTGGCTCGGATAACTATCCCAAGTAGCAGCGCCCGGCATCTCCTCTGGGTTAGATTGCTGCGTGATGCGTAGTCGTGTGGCGCTCATGTAGCTATCCAAGTACCTGTTGAACTCTTCCATGTCAAATGCCTCGTTCGAGTCCCAGACTCGGGTTGTAGCGGTGTCCCACTCTTGAACGTACACCCTAACCCTGTGTAGCCAACCCGTGGCGGTCTTGCTACTTCCCTTCCTCGACAACCTAACATTTAACATGGTTAGTGTCATGTCAATAAATCATGTTAATATGGAAGTAATGTATAAATGAAACATACGTGTGTACGACTGAAGGAATGGCGCTCTCCGTAGGACGAGGATCAGCCAGCTGGCGAAGACCAAACTGCCTCATTACTCTATGTAGGCTCATCTCCTCTGCCTGCATGTCGAATATGATCTTCGATTTTGTGAGCCAATACGGCTCGTCCCCGGCGCATAGTAAAGACATTTGTGCGGCGTCCCCATCCCTCTGGAATCTAGCAGCGACAGCTTCATTACCGTAGGGCTCCCACATCACCGAACTCGCTAGCAGTACGTCAAACTGCTCGGACAGTGCGGGGTAGCAACCCCTCACCTGATTGTGAGAAAAGCGTCTCTGCGAATAATAATTTGTTAGCTTCATGCATAGGTTATGTCAACTAAATAATGAATGTAACAAGTAACTATGCACATACCTGGCGATGTGTCCAAACTGAACCGAAAGTAGGCAAGTCAATGTGGTCTGGATCTGGATCCAACAGTCCAGTCAGAGGGTCGCCCAAAGTAGCTGTAGGGTAAGGCGTCTCAACCATAACGTCCGGCCGGCCGATAGGAAACCGCTCCCAGGACCAAAGCTGCAACAGTAGTGGGCATCCAAGCAGGCCTGACTTCGGCGCCCTCCGTTGGCAACCACTGCACATACCTCGGTACGTGGCCGCTAAGACCGCAGAACCCCAACTCCTCTGTATAATCATGTCAGCGCTAGTTGCATTGGCGATCTCCAATGCGATAGGGATGTAGCGAGCGGTGATAGTGGTGACATGGTTCTCGGTGAACATCACCTTACCGAGTAGCCAAAGTATGTATGCCTCCAAGGACCGAGTGATTTGTGCCTCTGTCAACTGAGTCTCTGGATAGCCTAACAGTTGGATCTGCATTAATGAAATATGGTTCGATAAGTAACCAGTAGCCAGTAATGTGTAGCAAACAGATGAAAAAAAGTTAGCAAACACACCTGACATCCTAGTAACCAGTCGAACTTGGGCCCGTGTTCTTCATACTCCAATGGTCTAGTAATACCCTGAAATCGCTGTGCCATATCCTGTTGCCAACCCGCCGGTGCCTGTAGCGGTCCAATGGGCTGTCCAGCCAAAGGAAGTCCCAACAGGCATGATACGTCCTGGAGAGTAGGAGCCATCTCTCCCCAGCGAAAGTGAAAAGTGTGGGTCTCGGGCCTCCAACGGTCGACCAAGCATGTGAGCAATGAGTGGTCATATAGTAGGCGTGTAGAGTCTGCAGTGCCCTCAACCAAGCGAACAAAAGGTAAAAGCCCAGCCCACTTCAACCTGCATGACCAAAAACGTGATCAATCATGTATCGCAACCCAAAAATACTCATATAATTCATGATTAAATCGTACCTAGGAACCCAAGCGGGGTGTATCCTCCAGTTAACATTCGGTGTGCGAGTGACCAAAGGCTCAAGTGAGTAGGGGTCATCCTCCAAAATTCTAGCCCGATGCTTCTTTTCAATGTCTGGATCGAGCAACCTGTATCTTCTCGCCATTTCTAAACAATTTAAAAATTAACATAAGCAGTTGCATATTACAACATAAAACATAGTTCGCCACATATTACAACATAAAACATAGTTCGCCACATATTACAACATAAAACATAGTTCGCCACATATTACAACATAAAACATAGTTCGACACATATTACAACACCAAACAGAGTTCGCCACATATTACAACATAAAACATAGTTTCACCCGCGTCCTCTACCTCTTCGACCTCGCGCACCCCGTCCTCGCGTATGTGTGCCGCCTGTACCGAAAGTGGGACAATGAGTATCCCTGTGACCAAATTCATTGCATAGAAAACACTGCCGAGTTGGGCCGCCAGCTTCTGATTCGTCCATGTCATTCCGGATGCGTCTACACTGGCGTCTGCCTCTGCTTGTTCGCATTAGAGCAGGGTGTGGGATGTACTGCCTTTCACCAGGGTTCACGGTGTTGAAATTACCCATTACTCGAAATCCTGACATCTCACCCGTCCAAGTATTGACCACAGATTCTTTCAGGTAGTAGGGAGACACGAACGATATGGCGTCCAACCCTAGCTGCCGACAAGCAGCAAGCACATGAGAGCAAGGCAGGTGAAGCAACTTTGGTTTGTTGCAGGTGCACTCGCAGGTTGGCCATTGCTCATTACCTATCTTCACCTCATGCGTTCTCAGTTCATTACCACACCCAAACTTATCGGTGGCTAGCCGCACCTCAAACCTTCTGTCCTCATTACCTATGCACACGACGGTGTGCGACATACACTTCGCCATCTTCTTATCCATGTACCTCATAACCTTTTCACAGAAGCGGGTGTTCGGATTGTTCATGATATGCATCTGAGCACCCTGTCGTCTGGTTCTAAAATATGAAATCGTGCCATACAGAATACCTTCGACTATGGCTGTCAGTGGAAGTGCCCTGTTACCTCTGAGGACAAAGTTATATGACTCAGCTAGGTTTGTAGTCATGACACCATACCTAGCTCCATGTGTATCGTGTAGCAAAGACCACCTCTCCAAAGGCTCGTGCTCTATCCACTGTTGGAAGTTCTTGATCGATCTGCCAAGCCTTCTCCTTGTACCAGGTGGATCAAATCCAGGCAAGTCACAAAGCCCTACAGGATCTTCCTCCACAGGGGCAGCTCCAGTAGCTTGATGTGCAGCTACTGCTGCTTGATGTGCAGCTACGACTGCGTTTTGCGCAGCTTTCCTTGCCCTCACATGTTTCTGAGTAAATTCATCGAGCTTTGCACGTATGAAATCGTGCTTCCATTCTTGGTTCTGCTTGCACAATTTTTTGAATAGATTCATGAGGTTCTTGTTTCTGAACTGTGAGAAGAAATTAGCACCCAAATGGCGCATGCACCATCGGCTTTGCATGTCAAGCCAAGGTGTTTGCTCTTCTGGCCCTGGCTGTGTCAGCCGTTTTACGACATTGAGTATACCTGCATGCCTATCATGAATGATGCACACATTGGGCTTGTCTTTCACAACTGCTATTTTGAGCTGCCTGAAGAACCATGTCCAACTTTCAGTGTTTTCGCCCTCCACGAAAGCAAATGCGAGTGGGACAATCTGATTGTTGCCGTCTTGACCAATGGCGGTAAGGATCTGACCCTTGTACTTGCCAGTTAGAAAAGTACCGTCTACACATATCACTGGACGAAAATAAGTGAAAGCTTGGATGCATACAGCAAAAGAGAAGAACACTCGATGAAGCACCTTCACGGATGGATCCTCGGGTATCACATAATATTGTATGTCGACATAGGTGCTTGGGTTTCTATCCTGCAGTGTCTGAAGTTGTCGGACCACGGAGTCATACGCGTCTCTAAACGAACCAAACCTCTCCTCAAGAGCCCTTTGCTTTGCCCTCCAAGCCTTGCCATACGAAATGGAGTACTTAAACCGGGTCTTTACTTTCTTCTGTATACTGGGTACTGTCAAGGCTTTGCACTCTACTAAGTCCGTGTAAAGCAGCCGAGCTAGAAGTGTGGAGGAGAGGTTAAGATGATCTTCAGGAACATTGTGTAGCTCACATGTGTGCTGCACATAGTCGCTCACCAACCAAGTTGTGTCATACGTAGGGACATAGGCATGCACCCTGCCTGGACAATTTATATCCACGCATTCCATTGTCAAGTATTTCTTAGAGGACACGGTTGTTTTCAAAACCCTGTGTGTTGACATTGCCCAAGCAACGACTGCATCTTGCAAATGTTGCTTGTCTTGATATCTGGCACCCTGGGCAATTCTGTTGCTGTGATATTCCCACGCAGAATCATGACCATCATCAACGGTCATTCCGGTTGACATGTTTTGATTCCATGAAGCAGGAATCGGCATGTCCTCTCCACCATTGCCTTCTCCATCAGAATCATCAGGGTCATCAGAATCACCACTCTCGCCATCCATGTAATCCTCCTCTTCCATCATGTTCTGCATGCCTCCATCTTCCTCGTCCGCATCTGCCTCTCCACTATAGTCTTCTCCACCTCCGGCCTGACTGCTCTGCCCCGATTCATAACCACCGCCTCCTCCTCCTCCTATCTCACTGCTCTGCCCCGATTCATAACCACCGCCTCCAGCACTGGACATAGAGTACATCCCGTAACTTGAATCAACACTATGGCGCGAAACATGTCTACCATCGATCTCCTTCAAGACAGGAAGCACTAATGCGCGAGGGTTTACATGCCTATCTTCGCAGCCTTTTAACCACTTAAACCAGTCTCTGTCTGTATCTACATGCCTTAAAGTCCAGAAAATATTTTTTCTTGACTTTGTCCATAATGCTTGCACGCTGACGGTGTACGTCTCGATGTTATAGCCTAAACATCCTGTCAACCATTCCTTCAACTGACTAACACTCCACGTTTGAGGGGCAGTCAAATCTAATTGTGTACACATAAACTCTCCAAGATCTGCTCCAAAGTCATTTGTTCGAACATTCCCATGACCGTAATAAAACACGAACTTCACTAAATTGGTCATCTCTGCTGACATAAAATAAACAACCTAATCAATTATTTATCGACAACGCGTATAACTTTGGGCAATGCTTGCAAATATTCTAAAAAATATGATATTATTGCTACCGGTCAAATATTGCTACTAATCTACCGGCCAAATTTTTGTGCCTAACCCATCGGTCAAATATTGCTACTAATCCACCGGCCAAATTTTTACTAATCAACTAGCCAAATATTCTAATAGACTAACCATACGACGAACGTACGTAACCATATACAATATCCATTGATTATCGAGGGATTAGAGTTTACCCTTGAAGCGAGAGAAGCTGCCACCAACACAGCTCGAACACTGCTCCACCACCACAGCCTCAGCTCCTCCACCACAGCTCCACCACCATTGCCATTGCTTCACCACAGCTCCACCACCGTTCCTCCAACAAACCAACACTAAATCAAGCCATGAGCTAACCAATCCGTAGATCGGGCTTCAACTCCCTCTCTAATGGATTTGGATTGAATTTTTTGTGGTCAAATCGAGCAAAATCTGAGAAAGAAGGTGGATAAAAATGAAGAACACGAAGGGGAGAGAGAGAGGCAGCAGCTGGAGAAGAAGGCGTCGCGTGGAGAAGAAAGGCCGGGCGCGGCGGCGTCGCCCTTATCTGGCTCCAGTCGGCCTGGGCCTGGCCGATTGGGCAGTCGGCCTGCGCCTGGCCGACTGGTCCTGTCGACCGTTGTGGGTCCCGCGGCCCCACTGGCCGACCTGCTGTCAGCTGGCTGCTGGACGATTGCAATGCAGTCGGCCAGGGCCTGGCCGACTGGCCCAGTCGGCTTGCCCCTGGCCGACAAAGCACTAGATCTGGCATTTCGAAAAAACGCATAATAGAACTGAAATTAAATAATTAATTCGTATTATTTTAAAAAAATCCGCTCTATCTAAATAATTTGGATCTTTGTCTATTGACTTTGCAATACATTTCTATTTATTTCTAGATGAATATGCCCGGATGTACTTTTGTATGATCATACACCTTACATGCTCACTTGTGTTCATGTGTGTGGTGAGAGCGTACCTATCGGGTCATATTCTCACACTTGAAGCTATAACTTTGTTTGTGGATGTGGATATGTACGGTAGTATGCCTCCTCGAACGCGAGTCCTACTATGGTGGTCCTTCGTGGTACCGTAGTAGTAACTTCGTATCTACAATGGAGCTATATCGGCTTGTGAATTAGAACTTGCCGGTTAAGGTTTACATATCACATCTATGGAACGAGAGCTCATTGGTGAGACGGCTCGGTGTGTTAGGGGGAAGGGAATGCTAAAAACATGTCGCCTGGACCCCTGTTTGCAATTGGCAGTAACAGTGTGAGAAGTGCGGCTCAGAGAGCTTGGCGGTGGCAACACCACATTGTTAGGAGGTGTCGGTCCTAGGGAGAAAGGGGCAAATCCTTAATGTCACGAAGATATGTACGATGACATGTAAAAACTAGACCCTTATTTTAGAAGCCAGAAAGTGTCTTGCCTGATGCTCTAAAATTTCCTACGTACAAGGCTTCACCCTAAAACGTCTGTTTCTGGCAACTAGGGTGTATGAGCTTGTCCTCTATGCTCATTCCAAATAAGTCAGCCATCTTGTTCAAAAAAAAAAGTCAGCCAGGACAGTGACGTGTTCCCCCTTTAATTCTTTTTTTTTCCTTTGGCCCGGGAGAGAAAAGCGAAAAATGAAGCTGAAACGCTAAACCATCCAACAAACGCAAAGGAGTGATTTGCGGGGTGGAAATAAAAGGGGAAAGGGACGATTTCTAGGCTCTGTACGAGACGTGGCCAATACTCCAAGGTAGGCAGGGCACAGTGCGAGATGAGCGTGATCTTTATTCCGCGCCCTTTTCCGCGATTTGGCATGTGGTTTTCTCATGACTACTATTGCTTGGAGCGCAGAGCAGTAGAAAAAAGCATCAATCCATGTTGCGTCCTGTCGTGCCGCCACGCCTCACAGAATCTCTTCCTTTCCATTATTCATCATACTACTGTACATCCCAATCTGAGAGCTAGCACTAATAATACCTGGAGAATATATCTATATGTATATTTTGAGTATAGCTGAGCGCCTGAGCCCTGATCTGATTCCGGAAAGTACAGGGTCTCGTGGTGGTAGCGCGGCAACCCGTGTAGCAGACTTCCGCTTGACTCAAGTGTCGTGGCCACGGCCACGAGAATCCGACAGCCCCTGACCGGCCAGCCACAGTTCATAATCGCCTCGAGAGTCGCCAGGGGGGTTACGTGCACACGCACTGTGCGCCCGTGCATGATGGATTCGCCCGATAGATCGAGCCAGGACTCAATTCTGGGACAGGCATTATTTTATAGGGACGCTAGTAATCACGATTTGTTTACCGAGTAAGCACGCCACCGGGCGCTAATCAGGTACGGCTCTTAATTTCCGAGTAATAATTAACTCGGATTAGATGCGGCTTAATGCATGCTTTGGTCCTCGGCAAAAAGGACACCTAAGTAAAACAAAAGGGTCACGCAATCAATCGCTTTTTTTTTTCTCGTACGTATGAAAGGAGGTCACGCCATCAATCCCTTGAGGAAAGGAAAACAAAACAAACGTGCTGCCGGGATTAAAGAAAGGTGCAGTACTTACAAACCTCTAGGACAAGTTAGCTGCATAAATACGACCGGTACTTGGCGTCTCTCTCTCTACGATCCGATCATGATCATCATTCATCAAGCTGTTAACCCCGGGACAAGTTGATTGATGGAGTCAGCCCGGTGCGACGCACGGCACGGGCTTGCTTCCTTTAATTTGGGGGAGTGTTGCCCGCAAGGAAGGATCGCCGTGGCCTTGGCACGGGTCACCCTTGTTGCACGAAAGACAACCGTCGTACGTCGCGAAAACTGGCAAGTGGCAGGACTGAGGCGCGGCCACCTTGCTGTTGCTGGCGTTCCCTCTCTTTGAATTGCATGGCCCTGCCCTGCGCATGCTGCCACTGCCACCGCCCCTGCCGCGAGATGGCGCCGCGCGGATAAGCCTCCTGCCCCTGGGCCCGGCACCGGCAGGCTAGCTAGCACGCACGCACGCACGCACGCGAGGAGGGTACTGCCACGGGCGTGGTACTCCTGTGGAGTAGTAGTAGTAGGTTTTAATGTTATCCGTGCGCGCGCGGCCGGCCTGCCTGCGGCGCGCAGAGCAGCCACACTCCCCCCGGCCGCCCGGCGCTGGCTCTCGGTTCCGGTGCGGGGTTTTGGACGCTCTCGTACGTGCGCGTCGCAGCGCTGCCCTCGAGGGTTTTCTGCTCGGACTCCGTGGCCGCGACGACGGCGGGCGGACACGCGCCGGGATCCGTAGCCCCACCGCGGGCCGGGGTCGCGAGGCGTGGGAGTTTGACGAGACCGCGCATTAATAATACAGTACCCTTTCTTCCTTCTCTTAACCGAGAAGCCGCTTTCTCTCACGCCGCACTAAGGCGTTGCGCTCCGGCGCCGGGTCGATCGCCGGGAGGGACGGACGTGGAGCTGATTTGCATGGTCTTTCCACGAATCTTGTGACAGGGACCGGAAAGTTATACAGAATGCCTAAAATAACGCTGCCCTGTTTGTCAATAATAAGTAAATTTCCCTGTCTTCATTTTGTTTAGGGAAAGTAAATATCGCTGTCAATTTGGTTCCAAATCTTGCCAGATCACCTTTTGTTACCACTACAATAGACAAAATAATAATCAGTAAAGGTAGAGTAAGATTAGATGCTTGTTAATTATACATATTCTTGTCCCCCAAATCAAGCAACCAAAGGAAAAAGAAACTACTAGCTTTATACAGCTCTCCCTTCTAAATCAGGTGCTAGCAAGAAAAAAGTAAAAAACCGAGGCAAAGGGGAAAGGGGAAAGGAGAAAAACACAGCAACGGAGGGCTGATAACTTCCGGAGGAAGATTAAAGAAAAAAAAAACCCAGGTGCATTTACATGTCTCCGATCGACCTACTAGTAATAAGAGCCATGCACGAAGCAACCGAATGGTGTCACCGGCCGTTTTAGGAATCGGCAGCAACGACGACCGATTCATCATCAGTACTCCCACAGCAGCGGTTCCTCGAGGCGGAACACGCCGCCGCCGGCCACGTCATCGTCGACGGCCCAGGACGACGCGCACGCGAGGCCCGAGGAGGCCTCGTATCTCAGGTCCAGGAGCAGGTCCGGGAGGTCGAACAGGTTGTCTTCAGGGTCGGCCTCGGGCTCAGCCTGCGGCGGAGGCGGGGGAGGAGGCGACGGAGACGGCGAGGCGGCGGTGGCGTCGGAGCTGCCGCTGCTGTCGGGGCTCTTGGCATTGGCGCCGCAGTGGGGGAAGTCGGCGGAGGCGGCGAGTATGGCGGCCGCCTGGACGTCCTTGGGCGCGGCGCTGGCCGGGCGCGGGAGGAGATGGGCGAGGTCCGGGAAGTTGAGGTGCGCGGCGCGGCCCTTGATGGCGAGCGTGGCCACGTCGTGCGCGCGCGCGGCCATCTCCGCGGTGGCGAAGGTGCCCAGCCAGATGCGCGACTTCTTGCGGGGCTCCCTGATCTCGGACACCCACTTGCCCCAGCTCCGCATGCGCACGCCGTGGTAGGTCGGGTGCCGGCCGTCCGTGCGCGGGCGCTTGTTCGCCGCGAGGGAGGAGGACGACGACGAGGAAGACGAGGAAGAGGTGGCGGTTGGGGAGGTCGGGGAGCCGCGCTCGTGGATATCGTCCATGGCTGGCTACGACGGCGGCGGTGGGGGTTGAGTAGTAGGTGGAGGCAGGCAGGCAGGGGAGAGTGGTGGTCGAGTCGAGTGGAGTCCGGAGGGGAAATCGAGGGGGTTTTATGGTGTGGACTCAAGGATGCGACGTGGCACAGCGCGTGAGAAGATTTCGGGAAAAACGTAGGAGGCGCTGAAATTTGAATCTTGGTAATAAAAGATCTTTGCCTGGCTGGAGACCATAAGTACAGTAGTTCACACACGCCTGGGATTATTCTCTTCGAGAAGTGTTCACTGAACCGGATCAACCGGGGTGCCAGCTGGATTTATGACATCCTGTCGATGAAGTACAGGAAATGGGACCATAAATATGTAAAATGCGATGAATTCAGTCCAGCTCCACGTGAATTTGATTCCTGTTGTACGACAGGCACGAGTATCAAATAGTTCCTGGTGTTTGATCCCTTGAACCTAGTATTCATTTGGACATGGGCAGGAGATTTGCACATGTAAATAATGATATTCAAGTTCCAAGCCGTAGCCACAAGCGTCCATACATCCCAAACCGGTAGGAATTTGCACAACTTGTCCTTTTTAGTTTTTTTAAAGCTTGATCTAGACAAACTCCGACAAATGTACTTGTATTTTTTTTTTTTGAAAGATAACAATTTGAATGGAGTCTATTGTAGAAAATGAAAATAAATATGAATATATCTCAACCCAGTCTCTTTTCAACATATATTTTGTTTGTACATGTATCTCGCTTACACGGTGCCCTGCGCGACCCACCTGTTTCCACCTAGACTCGCATAAATGACCTCACGACAGACTTGGCGACGGCATTTGATCTTTTGCAATTCAATCTCTGGTGATGAAATATGTTCGGAGACAGTTCGTTGTTGCCTACACATATCTTATTTGCAAAACTACAATTTAACGACTTGTTGATGAGTTGGCACCGCTACGAATTTGGATTATGCGATTCAACATTGCTTACTCTTTTAGTCGAAAACGGTTAGCGGTTGGAATACCGAGTCTTGCCATTTTGCTCAAAGAACAGTTATGAGTCCACTAAAGAGTGTACATGACTAGATAAATATACAAGTGTAAGTCATGTAACCTACCATTACATTTATTTTGAAAGTGTTTGCATCCAATTCAATAGATATGATGACTTTCATTTATATGATAGTGTATTGTTCATCAAATTGATAACTTTGCTTATGTAACATTTAATAGGTATCTTTGCTTATGTAACAATTTTTTTGCCTTGAAAACATCATATATGCGTTACGAAGAACAAATAGTGATCATGATGATGACACACACAAACTCCTCCATCACAACTTGCCTTGCATTTACCAACTTGCAAATTCTTAAATTGTTGTGGGCATGGTACACTCAGCTATTTTACTTACAAGTTAATAAATGTATTGCAATGTTTGTAGATGCAAATATGTTTGATGACATATTTAATAATATCCCATCGCAAACCCTAACATTGAGAAATTCAACATTCGAAGTTTTAAAGGGTTGAGTGCACGTATATAGTTATATATAGAACAACATTCGTCTTGATGGATAGATATTTCATAAGGATATATTTTCAAATTAACCGATTCGATTTGAAAGGAAATGTCAATTCCTATATTAGCTAGAATGTAATCTTTTGTATAGATTTTTTTAATCAGAAAACAAACACTAACTTTAGGGAATCATTATATAAGATTGTAGGTAATTCTATACACCACCTCCTTTGGCATGACCAAATTGTGACGATACAATGAAAGAAGTGGTAAGGACCCAACACAATAATATACAATAAATATATTTTGAAAGGTGACATGCGGATTACATTTTTGGTTCACTGGCTCTAAAGTAGTGTCCAATGAAAGAATATATAAGGAGTATTGTGTATAATGAAAGTGAATACTATTGAAATTAACCATTTGTGACATGTCTCCTTGTGACGTCATCATTAAAATGGAACAAATGTTCAACATGTGTTCCATACTTCCTCATTAAGTAGGAAGTTTAAATAAGCTATAAACACGAAAGGTTTTAATTATCAAAAAAGGATTTATTTATCATGTGTAAAAGATAAGGTAACCTATTTATTATGAAAAGGGAACTACCAATTGTCGTTTTTGCATTCTCACGGTCTTGCATACACACTCTAAGAAACTATAATGTGAAGCACGTTTCATTCTAAGCAATTTACGAGTTTCGTGAGTATTTGGGGGTATTGCATATGTTTTCGACTTGCAAAGAGCATCCCGCATAACATGTAGGAGAAATACAATCATCGTCATTCATTCTATGAAATGATGTTTAAAGAGCATTTGGCATTCTGAAAATGAACAGATGCATTCTACTTGTTCTACCACGTTACAATTTGTCGACGGAAATAAAGATTGTCACCACATGCATTTTTCTTGGATAACTTCATTTAGGATAGTAAGATATTTGATGACCATTTTGACAGGCTTAAGCGATGTATATATCTCTATGAGGATAGCAACATCTTATACTCGCAGAGACGCTTCCGTTTTTACTGATGGCGATACTAGGAGTGCAATAGGTGTTTTTCCATTGCTAAAAGTTTGATAACCCGAGGACACTAATATATCAGACATGTCTTTTATTTGATGGAATTCGTGACATGGAAAATAAAAAAAACCTAGGGAAGACCAGATGAAACCCAATAAGATTTGATCTACGAGATGATAGTAACAAGAGTTAGATCAGATCTACATACACTCGAAAATCCAAAGCATTTAACGATATTTGAGATCATGGTTAATGTAGACAGAAATAACGTCAGATCAATACGATGAAACACCACATGGGAAGCGCCTCCAGGGTATCCACACGTCAGTCTTGATGTTGTTGGAGATATGCGCAAGAGGCAATAATAAAAGTAGTTATTATTATTTCTTTGTTGTTTATGATAAATGTTTATATTTTATGCTATAATTGTATTAACCGGAAACATTAATACTTGTATGATTTGTAAATATGTAAGAGTCCCTAGTAAAGACTCTTTGTAATACTAGTTTTTTGATTGATTGATAATCATGGTGTCCTGATCATGAACATTAAATGTTATTAATAACAAGGTCATGTCATTAGGAGAATAATGCGATGGATATACTTCCATAGTTAAGCGTAGCATAATATCAAATCATTTCAATACTTTATTTTCAATATGCTTTCAGATACATAGTAACCTAAATCCTTCGACCATGAGATCATTTTAATCACCATTACCGGATGGATGCTTTGATGACATCAACCACCACTTCGTAATTGTGTGGTTATAAAGGTGGCATTGAGTGTTCGGAAAGTATATGTTAAGACACATGGATCAAGAGTGGGATTTGTCCATCCATATGACAGATAGATATACTCTGGGCCACTAAGGAATCTGCTGATACATGACCCTCTATTTTCGTCACAAAATCGTCATTGTCTACAATATATGACGATCTTATGACGAAAAACATATCGTCAAAAACTGAGCTTCAATAATTGCATACGACGATGTTTTTTTATGAAATCGTCATAACCATCTATGAAGATATTAGATCGTCATAACCTCTATGCGATACAATATCGTCACCCACAGTCAACCCTAACCACGTTAGATCCTACGCGGGCAAGTCCGACGTGGCAAAATTATGACGAAACGAAATCATCGTAAAGTATTCAATAGTCCGTATGGGCCAAACCCAATAGCTCGGCCTTTGGGGGCTTTACCTTTTTACAATCCATTTCCTTTTGGGCCTTGGACATTTTGCAATTTTTGCAGTCTCGTAACATTTTTTCATTACTATTATATGGCCCAATATAATTCGACTGCAGCCCTTTCACAATGCAATATTATCTGGGCTCTTCGCCTCTTTATGTTCAGTACTGCATAGACCATTTATATAGATCAATTCCAAAATTAAATAAGACATTATTTTAAAGAATATACAAATGAAATAGCACACAAAATCTGATTAAATATAGACATTTGACTCCCAACATTTTGATTACATAGCACGATGACATACAACCAGATACACATGTTCACACACGACAACACTATTATATACCTGTATATCCCAGAAAACAAGTATCTCCATCGGGTGAGCAAAATGCAAGCATGTACCCAGCTTGGTTCACAGCCTGGTTCACACACTTCGCATCGGGACGCGACGCACTTAGCCTGGAGGCCCCTGAATGTTGTTGTGTTGTTTGGCTGGCGTCCTGGATCATCTGGTCCTAGACTGGTGTTTAAGAAACAAGTACAAACATCAAATAAGTTGTTGTAGATGATTTAATACAGGCATGCATGGCAAATTAGAATATGAAAGTTCTAAGGAAATGGTTTTCAAGATAGACACAATATAACTAGCAAAAAGACATAGAAGAGGGATCAATTGACAAGTAAATCAATTTGGAAAAACAACATACTATCGACTCCAATATCCAATCAAATATTACTGCTATAAAAATATGTAAATAACACATGACATTATATTTTAAGTAGTGTGAGTATGATAGAACAAATAGAATAAAGATCTCCAGCAAATGACATGTTTATGTTATCTATATTGTACCCATTTTATGCTATCTAATCAGGCAAAACAAAGATGCACATGTCCTAGGGATGGATCCCTTTATAAGAAACCAAGAAGTATGACAGCACATTACCACACCCGAGCCAATCCAAGTAGACCGTGGAGATGATGGCCATCTTCCTCCAGCCAGTCGCTCTGGCGTCTCCCATGTCACATCCTCTGAACAAATGCACTCCAAAGCAAATGAATCAGTTTGCATGAAGAAATAAAGCGAAGAAAGTACAGAGATGTCACTTATACATATGCATGAGAATCTATATATGCACCACTCCATGATCATGTGCCACTCCTACTGATCAAAGAAATCTTCTATTGATAAAAGAAATCTGCTATTAGCAGTATAATGACAGTACAACACTTATCATGATCTGATAGCACAAGTTTTAGCTCTACTATAACTAATTAATAACAATACAATTTTTGTCCAAGTTTGCAGCAAGCATTCTTCTACCACAACACACAGGAACAAAACATGATGGTTAGCTTAGAGCAGAGGTTTAGCAAGAATAAATATATTTAGGGAATAGCTTTGACTTGAACACACACAACACGGCATCACCCATACACGTTTGCTTCGAATTGTTATCTACACCACGGACAAGAAACTACTTCAGGATATTAAACTATACAGGCATAGACATGCATATACCAAGCAGCAGAAGTTAGTCAACCAAGTGAAGATGAAATGAACAAACAAGTTCATGAGCAGCTAGCTGAATGCACACACCAATACACAGTGATCAATAGTTGAGGCAAAGCTATGAATTAAGTGAATTAACAACAGTAGACTGTACACAAGGATCAATGTAAGCAGAATTGAGATAAATCTCTATAGAGTAATGACACATACCATCGCCCAAGATTTCCTCTCCCAGCGCTGGTCCAGGGAGAAGACCAGTGCGCTGCCCATGGTCTCCTCGCCCATTGTTGGCCAAGGGAACAGGCCAACATGTCACCCATGATCCCGTTGCCCCCGACAAGGAAAAAAGGCTAGCGCATCGCCCAGCACGCCGCCTAGGGTCTCCTCAGCAAACGCATCGCCGCCCCACGTGCTCCTGATCGCCCAACACCTCGCCACTGAGCGACTGTTTTGCATCACATAGTAATACACTCGTAAGAAACAATAGCAATTTAGAAGCTATGAGTCATGGCTGAACTAAGTGTTCTAATCAAGAACAATTAGATATAAACATGATAGAATTCACGGATGGTAGGCAAATAACACTGTCTAGAAAACATAAGCATTGCACAAAAGTGTTAAGAGAAGCTCAGGCCTGACATACAGTACATGTACCAGATATGAATAGTGTGGACTAGAAAGCATAGTGGAAGGGACTGACTCAGTAGCATTTGAATGAATGAATTAGAAACATTTAAGAGATCAGTCAAAATATAGTTGGAGGAAACAGTCAAGTAAATAAGGTTGACATAAGGCATATGATATTTGAGCACATGAATCTTATCAGTAGAAGCAACAATGAAACAAAGGTAACATATTATTACAAGTAACCAAGGATGCTTACATGCATGAAGTCAAAAGCATATATTATTACAAGTAACCAAGGATGGCTTACATGCATGAAACATGCAACAATGGTTTATAAAGATACATTATGATGCATACACTCAGTTCCTTAGACTGCTGTAAATAGAAAAAATCAACAACCACTAATAATAGGTCAATGCATGCATGATGAAATAGATGAGCATCTTCTTACAAACAAATCATTCATCCAACAGCCCTATACACAAGTACAAGATAGAACTAATATATGCTACAATATATCTGTATGATCCCCTTCTGGCAAGTTTGACGTATATTCTCAACACAAAGCTAATAGACTCTACAGTAGCATCTACTGAACATGAAAGCACAGAATAAATTAATTTTTAAGAACCTGGACAGCAGGTAAGAAACACTTAGACTGTTGTTCTAGAACAGTAATCTAACAATGTAAATTCTACTCACTTCATTACTTTTAGATTAGACTGTGAAGATTTGAAGACCTAGCCAGCAGATAAAGAGCTAATCTATTAGAACCACAACAACCGGGTGCGACATCAACTCGAGATTCGTTGTTGGTCTTGTCTACAAACCCAATATAATCCCAATTCAATCAGCACTCGAGAAACTCGGCACGGGGTCGCTGGATCGATAGGGAAAGAAGCTATAGAAGTACTTACTTGTTGGTGAAGACCAACCGATGCCGGGAGCGGCGGCCATCGAGATCAGAGGAGGAGGAGCGGCCACCAGGATCAGATAAGGAGGAAAGCACTTCATAGGGCAGCACCCGCTGCAGGTTCTCCGGCGCTCGAGCTTCGGTCTCTTTGCCTCGATCTGTGATGGTCCGACGACAGCGACGAGCTCCTGGGCCGCTTCCTGAGCTTCCCGGCCGACATCCCCGCGGGCGGCGGGCGAAGACTAGGTGGGGAGTCGATGGTGCGACGGCGGAGTGGGAGATCCGCAGTGCCACAACGCCCTCGCCGTAGTTTAGGTTCGCTTTATTGTTGCTCATGTCGGCCCAGCGACCGCGTGGCCAGATCTGGTGAACCCGACATGGCGGGATACGGGAGCGGAGGGGGAGGTGGTGAGCGCGCTAGCAGATGAAGCAGACAGAGGGCGGCACGATGGTGCACGTAGGTGGTGTAGGTGAAGTAGAGGAAGGGAGGCGTCGGCGGGATTAGGGTTTGCTGACGGCGGGGTTAGGGTTTGTTGGTGCCGAAGAAGGAATAAGTGGCGGCGGGGTCAAGAACGTGTAGGGATTAGGGTCGGGTTTGGGCGGACGGGTCAATGGTCATGTGTGTGGGAGGATTTTACCAAAGTGCCCCTTATTGTTTCTGTGGTGCAATATTGTGAACTAGGGCATTTCTGTCTATTCATGCCCAAGTGTGGGAGGTGGGACAAAACTGGTGCAACTACTTTGGAGCGTTGGATGGAGGCCCTATCAATGGCTGATATCTGATTGGGTGGGTGATCCATGGTTGGACTGGGTGATCCATGGTTGTATCATGGGATGGCGAACAATGTTGCAGGAGAAAGTTTTCCTTTTCGACGCGCGGAAAATCCATTTTCCATTTTCCGAGCGCAAAACACGGGGCGTTTTGTGAAGCAACGACCAAATGACAGTTTTAGAATGGCACCGCCACATTTTGTAAAAATATTAGACCACCTTACATGGTTAATGTTCCAACCGGGGTATCTCAAACCTTTCCGTTTACCGCTGGCGAAAAAGACAAATTCCTGCCGAATCGGTAGGAAGTGGTTCCGGTTTGAACCACAGGTACATGATCCGATGATCGTAAATTTTTGAAAAAATGATTTTTAGGTTCAGAATATGCTGTTTCTTCAGAGATCCAATGCAAGTTTAGCGAGGCTCATCCCCTAGCTAAGAACCTTCGTGCCCGCCGTTTTGACCATAGTTTGAAACAGACATAAAAAATTAAAAAACGGTCCGATCAACGCAAATCCTTCACGTGGCGTCTTATTATGTGACATAGTTGCAAGAAAAAATACCAACCTAGGTATATTGCAAGTGTCTCAAAAACACCTTCTCAGAAATGACCTATCATGTATGAGGTTTCATGGCTTTTGGACCAAACGACCAATGTTATGGCCAGAATCGCGGCATAGTTTGTGATAATGTGCCCATGTTGTGCAAACATATGTATCATGGGATGGCAAACAATGTTGCAGGAGAAAGTTTTCCTTTTCGGCACGAAAAATCCATTTTCCCAGCGCAAAAAATGGAGCATTTTGTGAAGCAACGACCAAATGACAGTTTTAGAATGGCAACGCCACATTTTGTAAAAAATATTATTCCACCTTACATGGTCATTGTTCCAACCGGGATATCTCAAACCTTTCCGTTCACTGTTGGAGAAAAAGACAAATTACTGCCGAATCGGCAGGAAGTGGGTCCGGTTTGAACTACGGGTACATGATCCGATGATCGTAAATTTTTGAAAAAATGATTTTTAGGTTCACAATATACTATTTCTTCAGAGATCCAATGGAAGTTTAGCGAGGCTCATCTCCTAGCTAAGAACCTTCGTGCCCGCCGTTTTGACCATAGTTTGAAACGGACATAAAAAATTCAAAAACGGTCTGATCAATGCAAATCCTTCACGTGGCGTCTTATTATGTGACATAGTTGCAAGGAAAAATACCAACCTTGGTATATTGCAAGTGTCTCAAAAAAACCTTTTTCAGAAATGACCTATCATGTATGAGGTTTCATGGCTTTCGGACCAAACGACCAATGTTATAGCCAGAATCGTGGCATAGTTTGTGATAATGTGCCCATATTGTTCACACATATGTATCATGGGATGACAAACAATGTTACAGGAGAAAGTTTTCCTTTTCGACACACGGAAAATCTATTTTCCATTTTCTCAGCGCAAAAAACGGGGCGTTTTGTGAAGCAACGACCAAATAACAGTTTTAGAATGGCACCGCCACATTTTGTAAAAATATAGACCACCTTACATGGTCAATTTACCAACCGGAGTATCTCAAACCTTTCCGTTCACCGCTGGCGAAAAAGACAAATTCCTGCCGAATCGGGACGAAGTGGGCCCGGTTTGAACTATAGGTACATGATCCGATGATCGTAAATTTTTGAAAAAATGATTTTTAGGTTCACAATATGTTGTTTCTTCATATATCCAATGCAAGTTTAGCGAGGCTCAACCCCTAGCTAAGAACCTTCGTGCCCACCATTTTGACCATAGTTTGAAACGGACATAAAAAATTCAAAAACGGTCTTATCAATGCAAATCCTTCGAGTGGCATCTTATTATGTGACATAGTTGCAAGGAAAAATACCAACCATGGTATATTGCAAGTGTCTCAAAAAAACCTTCTCAAAAATGACCTATCATGTCCGAGGTTTCATGGCTTTCGAGCCAAACGACCAATGTTATGGCCAAAATCGTGACATAGTTTGTGATAATGTACTCATATTATGCACACATATTTATCATGGGATGGAAAACAATATTGCAGGAGAAAGTTTTTCTTTTCGACGCAGGGAAAATCCATTTTCCATTTTCCAAGCGCAAAAAGGGACGTTCTCGATGATGCATTAAACAATGGCAAATATGGAATGCATAGTTGGAAGGTTCTCGGCTCGCTGATCGATTTAGATATATAATTTATTGAATTCCGATTTACAAATTAAAAATTATGAATTATGCAAGATTTAAGTAATATATAAAGATTTAAAAATATTTGGAATTTTAATTACCCATAATTAATTATAGATGTAATCTTCATATTTTTATAATCAATTTATATATACATATAACATTTTATTTTAACTTACCAAGAAAAAGATATGATTTATGCCATATTAAAGAGATTTCTAGAAATTTAAAGTAAAATAGATATAAACATATACTTTTCTCACCTAGAGAGAGTGAGCCACGTAGAATGACATGTGGGCCTAGCGATGCTGACTGGATAGGGGCGTGGTTGGGTGTTTTGCACTGGTATAAATCTATCCTGGGTCAATGGCATGTGGGCCGGGTTTAGAAGATTTTAAAGAAAAAATATAATGAGAGAAGAACAGGAGGACACGGTCCATTTAGGCCTAGGCCCAATAAATAATAGTATGTTTATTATGGTCCGATGCGTGCTTTTCTACAAGAACGATTATGTGGCCTATTGGTTGGCGCTTGCGGGAGATATTGTCAGGTCGTGTGTTCGAATCCCCAATGGGGCATATTTTTATGGAATTTTCACAAAGGAGGTCCTTTCTGCCTGTTATCTCGTTGGTGGGGTCCTTCTTGTCAGGTCGCTGGTGGGCTTGCAGGTGGGACCTGCCTGTCAGGTCGCTCATGGTCGGTGATGGGTCCATCTTGTCACCTTGGTTGTGGCAAAATTTTAACACGTGGACAAGCCACGTATGCAAACACATGACACATAGACATGATATGTATGCCCAATTGCTATTGTGGCTGACTAGTCATACCAATAAATCTGAATTTAGACACTACGACGATTTAAATTCGTCATAATAGGATACAAGTAGGATCCTAAGCCATATCGTGCATACTATGACGATTTTATCTGATGAAATTACGATGATTTTGATACAAAACATCGTAACTGTACATAGTTCTGACCTCTCTAAATGGCCTATGACCATCTGGTGCGAAATCGTCATAGATCTATGACGATTTCATTTGGCGTCACTACGAGAAGGTCACAAGTGAACACATTTCTTGTAGTGGGCCCTCTCGATGGAATGTCATCCAATTGTCTTGCAAGCATGTTACTGGCTTATAAGGGATAACATATCACAGGAACGAGTAAAGAGTACTTATTGGTAACAAGGTTGAACTTGGTATGCAGAGATACCGACGATCAAACCTTGGATAAGTAAAGTATCGCGAGACAAAGGGAAATATTGTATGTAAATGGTTCACTCGATCACGAATTAATCGTAGAAATATCTAGGAGTCATTTGAATTTTCATATTCCTCTATTGGTTATTGATCGAAGAAGAGTCTCGATCATGTCTACATAATTCACGAACCATAGGGAGACACGCTTAAAGATTCGATGTTGTTTAGCATATGTGGAATGTGAGTAAGAGACCGAATGTTGTTAGGAGTCTCGGATTCGATCCAGGACATCACGAGGAGATCCAGAATGGTCCGGAGAATAAGATTCATATAAGGAAAGACCAATTCCGGAGTTCGGGAATGATTTCGGTGTTTTCACCGAAATGTTCTAGAAGGGTCTAGAAGGTACACCGATCCGAAGTGGTAAGGGTACACGGATGTGTCATACCAAAGTGGAATGGTTGCATTGCATCATGTGCTAGGTCACTTGGCTAGGCAATGGGAAGAGAGAAATCAAACTCTAGTTTGAAAGTCAAACGCCAATTTAAAAAAGTCAAAACGCAACATGGTTGCCTAGTGGAGGGAGGAAAGGAATCCCACTTAGGGAAGGATTCCCTCCCTCCCTTACCGCCGGACACAAGGAGGAGTTGGGGGAGGACTTCCCTCCCCTAAACCGCCCCTCCCTCTCATAAATAGAGGGGAGGGGCGCCCCCTTGCCCTCCACTTGATACCCTAGCCGCCGGCCCCTTTCCCCTCTCAAGTCACCACCTAATAGATCCCTCTAAACCGCTGCCTAGCTAACCCTAGCCACCGGCCACCGCCTCCACCCATCGACCCTCTAAGCCCTAGTTCGATGAATCCCTCTTCTACTCCACCATACCCGCTCCGGCTTAGGCGAAGCCCTGCAGGATTTCCCCTCTACTTCCACCACCACGCCGTCGTGCTACTGGAATCATGAGGAGAGATCTACAACCTCCGCTGCCTGCTGGAACAATTGAGAGGAAGGTCTTCATCGAGTACCGAACGTGTGACTGACTGCGGAAGCGCTGCCGGAACATGGTGCCGAAAGGATCATCTTCGCGATCTTGAGATCGGCAAGTGAATGACTAAATCAACCACGAGAATCTGATCTTGTTAACCGCTTTGGAATTATATTCTTGTAGACAGTTGTTGGGTCTCCAAGTGCAGAGGTTTGTAGAACAGCAACAGGTTTCCCTTAAGTGGATTAACCAAGGTTTATCGAACTCAGGGAGGAAGTGGTCAAAGGTATCCCCTCTCAAGCAATCCTGCAATCAAGATACAAGAAGTATCTTGTGTCCCCAATACACTTGTCAGGTGTATAGGTGCACTAGTTCGGCGAAGAGATAGTAAACTACAAGTGGTAACGGTGCCAGAAAATAGCTTTTGACTTATTTTTGACGTGGGGTAACGTGTGTGAGTGCCAGAAAATAGCTTGACGGTGAGGTAAAGACTAAAGGGAAAAGGATGGAAACAAGAAAACATGCAACAGATCTGGTAGCAAACGGTGTTTCAATGCTTAGAAACAAGGCCTAGGGATCATACTTTCACTAGTGAACACTCTCTCATATAAATATTCTCTCTTCATGATACTACTCTTACCTACTCTCCGGTTGGACACTCTAATCCACGGTAGGGCCTTCCCCAATCTAGATAACCCCACATTGTCACCTTGAGCGCTAGATGGTTCCAACAAACACCACAATTTCATAGAGACAACCAACTCAAAATACAACTCGTAACAAATATTCAATATAGCCAAATTGCCACACACGGTATGCATGCAGTCACTTTAACACACGTGGGGGAAAAGCATAGATCTATTAAAGCACAATGAGTATTTATGTAGACTCTAGCCTAAGTGCCACCATGGCGTGCACGCTGTCACTTTCACACACATGGGGAGAGCAGAGATCTATTGAAGCACTTGAGTAGCAAGGTAGATCTACTTGATTACAAAGCTCATGACCACAACAAGATCATGCATAGAGAGAGAGAGATTAACACAATACCGATAGAGCCCTTAGCCTTGAGGAAGAACTACTTCCTCATCATGGGAATCAGCAAAGGTGATGTAGATGGTGGTGGAGATCGATGGAGATGGATCCGGGGGCACTTCCCCGTCCCGGCAGGGTGCCGGAACAAAGACTTTTTGTCCACCGAATCTCCCCTTCGGTGGCGGCGGCGCCACACAGTTTTTTCTGGCTTTCTGGTCGATTCTCTAGGGTTTTCTCCCCGGGAGGCTTTTATAGGCGAAGGAGGCAAGGCCGATGGAGGTCCAGGGGGCCCACACCCCCTATGGGCACGGCCACGGTGGGAGCCCCGCCCACCTAGCGTGTGGCCACCCAGGTGTCCTCCTCCGTCTCGTCTTTGATTTTCCGTATCGTTCAGGGAAAATATGAACTTTGGCTTTTGTCCCGTCCAATTCCAAGAATATTCATTTTTTAGCTTTCTGAAACCAAAAACAGCAGAAAACAGGCAACTGGCACTGTGGCATCTTGTCAATAGGTTAGTTCCAGAAAGTGTATAAAAATACCTCAAAGTATAGACAAAACAAAGCAAAGTGGATACTAAACAAGCATGGAATATCAAAAATTATAGATACGTTTATGACGTATCAAGCATCCCCAATCTTAACTCCTGCTCGTCCTCAAGTAGGTAAGTGATAAAAAGAATATTTTTTGAGGTGACATGCACCATCAAAACCAAGATCAAACCATTTGCAAGCATTAAAAGCTAGGATCAAATAACTCTAAACATGTGCATGAAAGATGGAGTTCTAACAGTAGGTCATAGTAACTATGCTGCAACATGAAAGACTACAAACAAAGATCATGAATAACATGCATTGAAAAACATTTGTTTGTTTCACATATAGAAAACATGGCATAGTGGCATTCAACTTGTCCCTCATAGAGTAACAAATAGATGAATAGGACACCTTCAAAGTTCATAAGAGTGACTAGATACAAATAGCACAAGAACAAGTAATACAACAATATGAATCAATTAATAAGTTTTGGGACAATGCACATAGAAAGAAGAATGGCAACTATGCTCTCTTAACTGGTGCCTAAGGATATAAGGTGGAGACTCAATATAATGGTGGAAGAAAGGCCCTTCATAAAATTATGGAGTATATGTTTGACAAAGTATAAGTTGGCAATCTCATGTCCCTTGAATACGAGGGACACTCCTCATGCTACTCAACTTCAGTCACCTGTAAGTTTTTGTCATTGTAAGTACATGCGTATCATAGAGAACCGCCAACGGGTACCCCTTGCACATGGTACAAGAGGTATCCCATAACCAAAATGACAAGGCAAGCAGACAATGAGCATCTCAGCGATCTTTTTATTTACTATGTTCATAGATTTTTATTGAGGATGCTTCATTGATAGCTCACTATGGTGATGCTGCAAGTTTCCACCATGATTAGGCATGGCTTAGGCTAGCGGCCCAGGCGTTTCTGTAACACAAAATTCATAACTCCATGGACTTACAAGTTCCCTCTTTATTTCACACCGGTGACATCCATGATATCAAATGAGTACAAAATACAAGGGCAATGTTGAAAACGTTCCCCATGAAAACATGGTTCTGCTAATTCCAACGTATAAGTGCAAGCATATACAACATAGATGACACAACGGTTCAAGTTTATCGGGGGCAAGAAATATAAAGTGTGCCATCAAGTTTGTGAGAGCTTTAATAACTAAGTTTTCACATAACCAAATACTTTTAATTGGAAGATAGATGAAAACAAGAATATACTTGGAATGGTGTAACACACCATGCATAGGATTTATAGTGGACAATTTGGAATAAATTGGTTTCTTGGGAGTTGGAAGCATGAGTAGATCTTACTCATACAAGTGGAGGCTAGCAAAAGACTGAGAGCAACCAACTAAGAGAGCAATAATGGCCATAATCATGCAAAGCGACAAAACATTACTAATCAAAGCTTAGAGTGGTATCACAAGCCAAGGACTAAATGATCGTAGAGGCTATGGTGACTTAGAGTCATAATATGGTGTGGGCATGTGCCAAGTCAACCCAAATAAAGCATCAAAGGAGAATAAGAAATCTCAATGATTTGGAGCAAGTCATGCTACAACAATAATCACTAAGAAAAAGGTCAAAACAACATCTAGCATGACAAGATAAAGTCTAAGCCACATTCAAAGCAAACTCACTTTTGTACCACTATAAGCATGAAGCTTCCTACTCTTTTCCAACACCAATCGACTTATTTGAAACAAGACACAAAGATAATAATCAATAAATATCAGTGAGAGTGTCTCAAAACTCCACAAAGAACTAAAAAGTTCTAAGAAATAAGCATAAGAAAACTAAGGCTAAACACAGTGCTAGCAAAAGATAACACCCACAAAACATTAAGAATGAAAACTAGAGTGTTCTAGGCAATGAAAACATAGCGTGTCTCTCCAAAAGAAGTGGGTTGTGATACAACCAACTTAATCAAGCCAACTAAGCAAACGAAACCCAAAAACCAAAACTAATACGCTCCAAGAACAACACAATTGTGCATGAAACAATAAAAACAAAGTGTCTAGAAAGACCCGAGCTTTTTATTGATGAAGAAGGGGATGCCTTGGGCATCCCCAAGCTTTGACGCTTGTACCTCTTGAATATTTATTAGGGTGACACGGGGTGGCATCCCCAACCTTGAGCTTTTGTCCATTCTTCATATCATTACATCATTCTCTCTCTACATCTGAATTTTTTCCTTCATACAAAACTTCACACAATCTTCATTAGCAACATTAATGTATTCAAAAGATAATAGACCTTTGGGTTTTGTTTCAAAACAGAAAAAACTTCCACTAAAGACACAATCTACTATAGTAATTCCCTCAAAAATCTCAATTTCCCAAAAAGAACCCAAAAAGGAATTAATAATAAGCAAAAGCAAATAATGGCAGAAATCTGTCAAAACAGACCAGCAGGTAGAAATTGATTTTTTCAAAAACCTTTTGTTGCTCAAATAAAAAAGTGTTGAACTAACGAAAGTTATATAACATACTGGGTGATTTATTCATAAATTATCAGCTCAATCCGACTTACAGAGATTCCTCACGAATATTTACGGTGGAGCACAAAAATCTGTTTCGGGACAACAACTCCGCAAATCTTACTTCCCTCTCATTAGAGGTTATTCTTGGCACAAAACGCAAACAAAAAGGATAAGGAGAGGTCATTACTGAAGTAATAACTTCCAAGACTCAAGAAAACTCTTGGGTTATCTTCCAACAAGTACTTTTATTTACCGCCTTTAAGTTAGGCTTGATAGTTTGAGAACATGCTCACATAAGAAATATGAATCGAAGTAAAAGAGAGCATCAAGAAGAAAATTCAAAACACATTTAAGTTTAACCCACTTCCTATGCATAGGAAAGCAAAACGAGTGCAACTTCAAGAGTTTCAACATAAAGAGGGGAAACTTAATATTTTTGAGATGCATAAAACCATGTTTCCCTCTCTCATAATAACTTTCAGTAGCATCATGGATAAAATTAACAATATAACTATCACATAAAACATTCTTACCATGAGCCATGTGCATAAAATGATTATTACTCCCCACATAAGCATATTCATTCTTATTAATTGTAGTGGGAGCAATTTGAACAAAATAGCTATCACTATTATTCTCATCACCATAATCATTAAATATAGGAGGCATATTGTAATCATAATTAATTTCCTCCTCAATAGTAGGTGAACTGAAAATATCATACTCATCATATATTGCAGGTTTGGTATCATCATAAGCAATACAATAGCTATCTTCCAAAGCGGATGTACTAAAAATATCATTTTCATCAAAACTAGCTTCCCCAAGCTTAGACGTTTCAATAGCATTAGCAATAATGGTGTTAAAAGAATTCATACTAATAATATTGCTACTAGCATGCAAATAAAGTTCCATAGGTTTTTTAATTTTCTCTTCAAACACTTCATGTCCTAGCTCAAGATAGATAATATAAAGCTCTCTAATTTTGTTGTTGTTTTCCATTAATCCTAACTAGTGAAAACAAGAAACAAAAAGACAAAATTGCAGAATCTAAAGGAAATAACTTTGAGCACTCACACCGGAGGATTTGAGTACCTTTTACCTTACCTACCCGGCAACGGCGCCAGAAAATAGCTTGTGTTTATGCACTTCTATTCTTGTAGACAGTTGTTGGGCCTCCAAGTGCATAGGTTTGTAAAACAGCAGCAAGTTTTCCTTAAGTGGATTACCCAAGTTTATCGAACTCAGGGAGGAAGTGGTCAAAGGTATCCCCTATCAAGCAATCCTGCAATCAAGATACAAGAAGTCTCTTGTGTCCCCAACACACCCAATACACTTGTCAAGTGTATATGTGCACTAGTTCGGCAAAGAGATAGTAAAATACAAGTGGTAACGGTACCAGAAAATAGCTTCTGACTTGTTGTTGACGCGGGGTAACATGTGTGAGTGCCAGAAAATAGCTTGACGGTGAGGTAAGGACGAAAGGCAAAAGGATGGAAGCAAGCAAACATGCAACAGATCTAGTAGCAAACGGTGTTTCAATGCTTAGAAACAAGGCCTAGGGATCATACTTTCACTAGTGAACAATCTCTCATATAAATATCATCTCTTCATGATACTACTCTTAACTACTTTCCGGTTGGACACTCTAATCCACGGTAGGTCCTTCCCCAATCTAGATAACCCCACACTGTCACCTTGAGCGCTAGTTGGTTTTAATAAACACCACAATTTCATAGACACAACCAACTCAAAATATAACTCGTAACAAATATTCAATCTAGCCAAAGTGACACACACGGTTTGCATGCTGCCACTTTCAAACACATGGGGAAAAGCAGAGATCTATTGAAGCACTTGAGTAGCACGGTAGATCTACTTGATTACAAAGCTCATGACCACAACAAGATCATGCATAGAGAGAGAGATGAACACAATACCGATTGAGCCCTTAGCCTTGAGGAAGAACCACTCCATCATCATGGGAATCAGCAAAGGTGATGTAGATGGTGGTGGAGATCGATGGAGATGGATCCGGGGGCATTTCCTCGTCCCGGCAGGGTGCCGGAACAAAGACTTTCTGTCCACCGAATCTCCCCTTCGGTGGCGGCGGCGCCAAAGAGTTTTTTTGGCTTTCTGGTCGATTCTCTAGGGTTTTCTCCCTGGGAGGATTTTATAGGCGAAGGAGGCAAGGCCGATGGAGGTCCAGGGGGCCCACACCCCCTATGGGCGCGGCCAGGGTGGGACCCGCGCCCACCTAGCGTGTGGCCACCCAGGTGTCCTCCTCCGTCTCGTCTTGGATTTTCCGTATCGTTCAGGAAAAAATATGAACTTTGGCTTTTGTCCTGTCCAATTCCGAGAATATTTATTTTTTAGCTTTCTGAAACCAAAAACAGCAGAAAACAGGCAACTGGCAGTGTGGTATCTTGTCAAAAATACCTCAAAGTATAGATAAAACATAGCAAAGTGGATACTAAACAAGCATGGAATATCAAAAATTATAGATACGTTAACGACGTATCAGGAATCTTCGAGAGTTAGTACTCTATCAACTCGTTGCACCGATCTAGTAGATTAGATCTTGGCTTATGTGTGTTCATGTTGTAGATTTTTTTGTTTTCCATGCTATGAACCCCTACAGATCTCGTCTCCTCCAACTTGATCTAGCAAGGTGAGGGAGGGGTGGATAAGATCCCCGCAACACGATGGTGTGGTGGTGGAAGATATGGTGAGGAACCTGCATAGCTATGCCCAAAAATTGCACGAAAGAGGAGTAGTATAGGAGGAAGAGAGGGGGGCGGTGTCCAACAGGTCAAGTTCCACGCCACAACCATGTCCTCCCTCTTATACAGGTGTGGGGGCTGCCTTGGTGCCTCATCCAAGTCCTAGGGTTGGCCAAACAAGGGGGGAGACTTACGCCAAGTTAACACCCTATTTTTAACGGATTTGATCGTATCCTCTTATCCCAGCCATATGGGCCAAGAGGGGACGGTGAACCTATCCCATGTGGACCTAAGTGACACCCATTGGTCCATACTAGAATAGATGGACCCCACTATGGGCCTACGAAACCTTCTAGAAACTCTGGTACAATACCAAAAAATCCTGAACTTTTCTAGCAACCCTAAAAATACATTGACATATGTTTTTATTTATCTCCAGACCATTCTGAAGATCCTAATGATGTCCGGGATCCTATCCGGTACTTTGAATCAAAATTCGGTAACACCATCTATTTATCTTATCAAACCCTAGCGACATCAGGGGTTAAGTGTGTGACCCAAAGGGTTTGAGAACATGCAGATATGATCGAGACTCCTCTCCAACCATTTTTCAGTAGCGGGAACAGGATGCCCATAATGACTCTGACACATTCAACAAAAAACATTATTGGTTGAACCACGATGTCGAGGATTCCATTAATCCGGTATACAATTCTCTTTCTCTCGTGATATATCACTTGCGCGAACTTCGATTATCGGTATCACCATGCCTAGTTTAATCTCATTACTGGCAAGTTATTTTTAATCGTTATGTAATATAATATTGCCATGACTAAACACATTAGTCATATCCTTGCAAGCTACTTAGTATGTTATGTTACCGATAGGCCCCAGAGATATCTTTCTGTCACAAGGAATGAAAAATCCCAATCTTGATTTATGCAACTCAACAGGTACCAGCAGAGGTACTTGAAAGCCATCTTTATAATTGCCTAATTACGAGGTGACGTTTGATGTCCACAAAGTATTCCTCCGATATCAGGGAGTAACATAATTTCTTGGTCTAGGAAAATAATACTTGACATTAAGAAAACTAGAACAATCAAACTTAGTGACGCGATCAAAATGCTATGCTTAGATTGGATATGTCCATTGCACCATTCTCCTAATGATATAATCTCATTATCAAGTGACCTTAACCATCACTTGACTAACGAACTAATCAGAAGAGGGTTACTAGGAACACCGTGTTGTTTATATATCCATAGATGCATTTAGCTTCCGGTTAATACAGTTATAAATTAGAGAATAGTCATTTATCGTGAACATGAAAATATGATAATGACAACTTTATTATTGTCTTTAGGATATATTTCCAACATTATTTTGGCACGAACTAAGTTATACATTGATACCATGCTTCTAATATGATTTGGCAGTTCTAATTTTCTTGATTATTTCTATCTAAATTTTTTATACTAATATGTTGCTGTACGTATGGTATCGTCACTTATCTAGGGTGCATATTAAATTTCATGGCATTAACACAAAATCAATACAGTAAATAAGCCTGAATTTTATAGATTCAAAATAATTGGAAGAACGGTTTCTGTGTGCTTCTCCCTGTCGGAATTTCTCTCACCCGAAATCAATGTAGTAGCCAGTGTCTTGCATAAATGAGAGAACTAATTTCTCTGAAAAAAAAGAATTAGTACTCCCTTCGTTCCAAAATAGATGTCTTAGATTTGTCAAAATTTAGATAAACCTATATACTAAATAGTGTTTAGATTCATCTAAAATTTAAAAAATCTAAGACATCTATTCTTTAACGAAGGGAGTAGTAGTTTCTGGGATCCTCACGGGCGGTCGTAGGGCACAGGCGGAATATATGAAATTGGCTATACATGGGCTGCATTTGGACGTAACTGGGATGGGCTGTGTTTGTCTTTCTGTTGGATAGGGTGGTAAGGTGGTATATACCCGGGCCCTCCCTGTAAGGCATATACAGTATACTTTGGGCCTGGCTGATCGATTAGGGGAAGTTCTAACAAAAGGAAAACTTGGCAGGACCGGGGAATGTTATGCAGGTCTCCTGACTTGCCAAGTTTGTGAACGATCGGGGCATCTTCAACGGGAGATGCAAACGTTCCGCGCGTGTTAGTATGTGCGTCCGGACTGTGCGGCGTCCCAGTGATACGACCCATTCGAATTATTTTAGACGGACCGATTCATTCGTGAACTAGATCTGAGTGACAGATGGGTCTGCTCGGACAGACACGGACACATGCTGGCCTAGATGCAGATGCACATGGTTCTTTTTTCTTAGCCTGGCCTGTTCGTTTTTGTCCGTTTGAAAGCGCTGCTGTGCGCGGTCGACCTGACAGGTCAGACTATGGACCCAAATCATCCGTGTCATGACCCGAACGGACAGAATTGAACGTCCGTTTACGTCTTTCCGGTGGAGATGCCCTCAAAGAAGCTCATCACACCGAACGGCTGCACATCCTCCCCATAGAACCAGTTACCAATGATACATGCGTATCAACGCATCGTCCTCTGTTTTGAAGTATATAAGTGAATTGCACTAACTCTTTTCATCAGTTCGGACTTTTGGTTGCGTTAGCTAGTGCATGAAGCATAACACCTCCCTCCCTACGGGGTACGGGTGTCGGCACTCTCTGTCCGAGTCGCCCAAGTTGTTGTGCAAACTGTTACTACGATGAAGTAGCACCGTGGTCCGAGGAGGAAGCTAGAGGCCAAATAAGGAACCCGCCACCGGGGGGACAGCGTCATCATCATCATCCATCAAGAGCAACGTGCGGTTTCTACCATCGGTTCCGTGCCGCTAATGATGGAGTGCTAGCGCTGCTACAACTTGAGCCGATGCCTCCTGCAGTCCCCTCCCCTCACCTCCCCTGCACCGCATCCTCTCGCCCGCCGCCGTCCTTTGTGCACGATGTCCATGAGCGATCCATGTTCAGCATCAACGCTCGCTAGTTTCTCCTCCTGTACCCGACGACTCCCCTCCCGTCCGATCCATCCTGGATTACGTGACAAACTTTGCCGGTACATCGCTCCTAGCTAGGAATCTAGCTAGCTAGGATCCTCAACAGAAGGAGTGCACGTATTGCTCGTGCTGCCTTAGCGAAAACACCTTACCTACCTGGTTGCTCTTAGTCTTAGGTAATGATCATGATGGGGCTCGAAAGCGTGCAATCTACTATCTATCAGGAGATGCTAGCTAGCTGCCGAGGTACATGGTCTTTTTTTGAAACAAAGGTATAGTACATGGTACTACATGGTCTTTCGACCGGAAATTCAGGCAGTATCGCTAGGTGGTGTACACGTCTGCTTTGTTAGGTGCATGCGGGTGCAACCGTGACATGCTACCTGTCGTAAACTACAGGAATGATTTGCATCTGGGACTGGGAGAGTGATCTACGCTGCTGGCTCGCGTGGCGTGTAGGGCATACACACTGTTGACGCCGGAACAGGCGAGGCTTGGGCCACGTTTGTTTGTGGGATAAAACGAGAGGAGGTCACACACTTGGACTTTGCTCTTTTAGGGTGTGAACTGTTGTAGGAACTGTCGCTAGTTTTTCAGCTCGATAGCGGAAGGATTCCCCGGCGGGCATCGTGTTCCTGCAGTTGCCTCACGTAGCAATGGTGGACGGCAATAATAGCTACACAGGAAGGAATCCATAATTGAGGCATGTTCCTCATCTACTTCTTCCGTAAACTGGAACAATGCTACTTGGCACTTCCGTCCAAGGCTCGCCACGAGCTTTCCAATAGCGCCGGTAATACTATTGTTCCTCTGTGCCGGGTCTCTTTTAGCGCCAAATGAACAAACCTACAAACAGCAAACCTGCTGCCGTACCGTACAAACAACGTGCGTCGATCGCCACGGCGTGCATGCATGCATCGAGCTGAACCAGCAGGCCAATAATTGACCGGCTTAGCTAATGGTGTACAGTGCCAGCATGTTAAGTCAATAATATACCCACATGACCACACGAGCCGAGCACACAAGGCGCCATCGCCGTGGCGTGCCACGAGAGTCGATCGGTACAAAACCGGCATCAGACCAACCAAAACAGTAAACAAAAGCTTTCTATATGTTTTTTTTTGACTAATCTAAAGAACACCTCTTATTATATCTCTTTATTAAAAATAACTCTTATCTCTAGAAACACCATACCGCATTGTCGATCGTAACAAACATGGCTTGAAGGGAGGAAGCCTCACATGCTCCCAAAAAGATGCCGTCTGGGTCTAGCCTCGCGTGCGTGCAGATACTTTACCTGACGAAACTGCATTAAGAAGCCGGCCAAAACTAAGGCGTGTCACGGTGTACCACTGTTGAGGATTGACTCCACCCAACTGCCCTCCTCGTCGCCAAATGTCATGGGAGATGCCAGCGCCGGCGTGTGGATTTGCACCGAGACCGCTTTTTCCCGTGGCAGGAGCGCGTCCCACATGCATGGGCTTTACCAACCATATACAACTGAAAATCTCGAGCCACATTGCCACTAACCTAACCAGTGACACCTACCATATGTATTCTAAGACTGATCTCTCGGGACGGGTACAATAATGCGCAAGTATATTGTATAGAATTGTTGTAGGGATAACTCGTGCAACGCGAGGATCAATAAGGTAAGAGTATCTTCACCGGCGCCATCTAAACCGTATTCGGCAGCAGCACCGAACAAGGCCTTTGTGGGCGCCGGTTCGTCGGCCATTTGGGAGGGCCTTCACATACCCATACCGATGGCATCCTAAAATGGAGCCCATGATTAGAATTCACGTAGAACATTCAGATACAAAGTTTAAATAAACAATTTGATTAGAATTATGCACACATAATTACTAAACTAGTTTGCAAAATAATTTAAATAAATGAAAATTCAAATAGCTTAAACATTGTGTCCTTTGAGCTTCCATAAATGCGTCACTAGACTCTCTTGTAGTTGACGATGAATAATTTTGTCACAAATTTCTTCGTACGAAAATCGGCTGACACCTCAACTTTCTGGACCTCGAGCACAGGCATGCACGGAGCACTAGAAACTTATCCAGAGTTTCGATCAATCAGAAACTATATATATGAGGGGAATGTAGTGGATCTCGAGAGGGAGATGGTGTTGATGTTGGGGATGATGGAGATGGTGATAAAGATACTCCCTCGGACAAGGAGGAGTTAGTGATGACGATGGCAGCGATTTTCCCTAGGAAGAGGCTCTAGGGTCTACCCAGGAGAAGACTTTCGTCTCCGCAACCGCCAAAAACGATGGAGGCAAGTGGGTGCACAAGTCGCTAGTGGCCCCCCATGTCGCGACCATGGTATCAAGCCACACCATGGGGCCCATCGGGGGCCTCGTGCCTACTGTACAATTCTTGCATGACCAAGAAAACTTCATACCTGTTATGTCTTTGGGATATGGCAACTTCCCTATTGACTCAATTGCACGTGGTCAACTTCAGTTTCTGTTCTAGATATTCTCTGTCTAAGAAAAAATCCTTATATAACCATGAAGTGATATTTCTCCCAATTTAAGACTAAGTGTTAGCCCTCAATGCTACAAAACTTTTTTAACATTGAAAAGACAATTATCGAAAGAGATACTACCTCTATCCCAGTTTATAAGACTTACGCGTATACCTACGTCGTCCGCATGAGCTATATAATATGAATTATATAATATAAAAATTATATCATTAGAAAATATAACATTTGAAGTTTTTAATAGTATAGTTTTTATCTTATGTACCTCATACTAAGTTGGTTAATTTATCGACCTAGAAATACGTGTAGGTCTTATAAACCGAGACGGGGGGAGTATCATACATACAAAAATCATTCATAAATACTTACATAATCTTCTCAATATACTCAGTAAATATAACATTCATGCATCTTTTAAAGGTAGAAAAGGTACCAAATGCACAGGTGAAAGTTGTCTTTTCTTGGTCATCTTTATGCACATGAATTTGAGAAAAACCTAAATAACCATCTAGATAGCAAAATGTAAATGCTTAGAAAATATTTCTAACATTTGGGCAATAAATAGAAAAGGATAATGACCTTTGCGAGTAGCTTTATTTAAATTTCTATATAAATGCACATTATATTCTATAACCAGTAAGAATTTGTTGATCTTCCAATTTATTTTCATCATTTGCAACAACTATGACACCACCTTTCATCATTTGCAATGTACATGATTAACTCATTTACTATCCGCAATGGGATAGATAATACATGCTTTAATTAATTTGTTTACCTCTTTCTGAAGGTTTCACAACATAGAAAACAAAAAATTCCTACGATAAGAATGCCAATAACGCCAAAAATCTAATCTAGTAGATGCTAGTAACGATTTTGGGATAACCAGAATAACTTACCCTCAAAGACCAAAATCTTTTTACGAAATCTGATTTCGTTGTTGATATAGTTGATCACTTGCCAATCTCAAAATCGAGCTGTGGAGCGCCACAAACCAGTAGCGCATCCGTGCTCGAGAACACATCCGTCTCTCGACAATAACCACGCCCACACTCTAGCAGAGCAGCGAAAGAAGAAGACCCTTCCAAATAAACCACTAAGAACATGTACTTCACTAATCCGAAGCCATGGGGAATTTGTTAGAGGGAAGATAACCTTTACGAGGAGGTGGTGCAAATGCAAAGGAGGAGGAGGCCTCCTTTTATAGGGGAGGGGTCAGCCCAAGGGGGCTTGGCCTCCGGCCATGGAGGTGCCCCCACCTCTTCCCTCATTCATGTGAGTGGACTCTCCACTCACATCAATTCCTCTTCCACTCACATGCATTTAATACTCACTCAACTAAATTCATTTCTCTATGAAATAAAAACAGTTTTTATTTCTTTTATTCATATTTTTTAATTATTTTAATTAACAAACATTTGCATAAACCCCTTGCATTGTTTCAATATCACATCTGAAACTATTTTTAGCAATTTAACCCGAAACAATTCCGGCGATCATCGAAACATTTTCAGATCTAATAAAACTATTCTTGGATATGTTTTATTTGCCCATTATTGTCGGTGTACCTTAAGTGTGTCACCTATGGTTCGCAAAGGATGCAGACATGATAGAGACACCTCTCTTATCAATAATCAGAAGCGTGGTCTGGAGATCCATACTGACTCCCACATATTCAAGGATGACTCATGTGACCGTGTCAACCATCAACGTCATAACCAATTCCTTTTGTTTTGTGATATTTTACTTGTCCGAGATCATATCATAGGCATCAACTATACCCTAGTTCGATCTCGTTTCCGACAAGTACTCTTAACTTGTTCCAGGATATAACATCCATGTGACCTAGTGACATGCTTGCAACCAGTGTTGTTGTGATATCATCGAGAGGGCCCAGAACATATCTATCTGTCATTAGGATGAACAAATTTCATTCTTGATTCATGAGCCTCAACTAATACTTTCAGAGTACCCGACGACATCTTTATAATCACCCTGTTATACGGTGTGATGTTTGATGGAATCAAAGCACTCCTCTGGAATCAACAATTGACATAATCTCATGGTCGAAGGACTATGACTACTTCATATGTGCTTGATGTAGCAATGTAAACTTAATGACTTGATCATATTGTTATATCTACTTTGGGTGTATGTTCATCATATCATTCTTCTAATTATATGATCCCATTATTAACAACATCCAATGTTCATGATCAGGAAACCTTGATCATCTGTTAATCAACGAACTAGTTAAATGAGAGGTATTACTAGGAACTTTGGTTGGTTTGTTAAACACACATGCATTAATGTTTCCAATTAATACAATTCTAGCATGAGAAATAAACATTTATCATAAACATGGAATATGACAATAACTATTTTATTATTGCCTCTCAGGCATATTCCCTTCACTTTCTTTACCATTTCCTTTTTTGGGATGAAGACAACGTTGAGAATCAAAAACAAGATTTGTATCTTCCTCTATATGAATTACATGCACACATAAGGCTGGGCTTATAACTTCATCATCAAGATAATATCCAACTACTGGTTTGTGTGACCGGAATACATAAAGTAATTTTGTTTCTTGCTCAGCTAAAAGGTTAGCACTAATAATAATAGGATATATTTTATTTTTATCTAGATATGCATATTTCAAGTTATCGGGCAAATGTCGTAATTTAAAGTCAGGATCTCCTTTGGGTGGAAGTAGCTCTCCTAAATCATCAGGTAAAATATTTAATTGTAAAACAAGTGGTTGCTATGATAGTTTTTGTCCTATAGCTTCTCTTTCTTCATTAGTAAATGGTTCATCTTGATTAAGTATTTATCTATCCACCGCGTCCGACGAAGCGACAACTACATATGCAATTTTTTCCGGTTCAATTTTAATAGATGGCTTTCTAGCAACATGCTTATCAGTGAAGTTAAAAAAGTTAAATTATAGTCTTTCTCTAGCACATTGTCTAACACTTTATTTTAGGTAAATTAGTTTCAGCAGCAACAATATGTAAGAAAGGTCTACCAAATATGATAGGATAAACAGCATCTTGAGGACAATCTAGCACCATAAAGTCTGCTGGATACTTAATCTTTTCTACAATCACTTCAACATTTCCAATCATATCAAGAGGGGAATATAATTTTTATTAGAAAGTTGGATGGTCAAACTTATTTTTTCCATTTCTATGGATAAATATCATGCTTGATTTCGAGATATAATGAATGTGGTATAGGACTTATGCTTGCTTCCAAACCACACAAGCCATGATAATAAGAAGTCCCAATAAAAATAAAAATAATAGGTTCCTACACATAGTGGGTTTTAACTTTGATAACTCCCATGGAATCTTCACATAAGTAAAGAACAAATGGTTCTTCTTCATTTAAATATTTCATACCGATGCCACGATGATAAACATAAACTTGTTTATATGGAGCACAATATATTTGTTTGCTTCGATTAGCGATTGTTGTAAGAAGGTTCTCTTTCATTCTAGCGGGGAATGGAGGGTCTTCAACTTAAGGTTTATGTTTAATTGGAGAAACAACAACAACCTACTTGACAAGTTCAGTCGGCACAATAATAGATTTCATAGGTTCAACATTTTAAGTAAACCCCTCTTTAGGAAAAGATACATGAGAGGCATAAGCTTTAGCAATTTCAATTGAAACAAGAGAATCAAGACCAAACTTATCATTTAGTTCAACAAGTAAAGGAGAATAATATAATTTCTTCACACATGCATATTCATATTCCAAACAAGATTTGTTATCTTTATTTAGGTCCCATTATGAGTATTTTCGGATATCTTGTCCAATAAATCCCAAACTTCATCAATACTTCTACAAGTGAAAATCCCTCCAAAAGAATTATCCGAAAATCCTAATGACGCTGAGGAAACCTCACATATAGGATAGTCAATATAATGCTTTTAGACAAAACATGATAACGTTTCTTGCACATGAGTTACTTTAATATCTCCCAATCTTGAGAAGTACTCTATCCAGGACCAGGACAAAAATTATATATGTGATGACGATCACCATAAAATTTGGTAAGAGTGTAATATTTTATATAGAAAGTTGTCTTCACAAAATCCCTATTAATACGGTCTGTGTGTTGAAGAGAACGAAACTTGTCACAAGCACCACCATGAGATATAAATAGAATAAAATCTTCACTTCTGCTTAAGAAATTTTAGAAAGTACAAATAATGAATACCTTCAATCATTTGTAAATGGTCCAACGGAATTTTACTTCCATCACCTGAAAAACGATTAGTCCTACTTCTTTGATAGCATTAGCTAGAATTTGATAATCACCCTGTATCAGTCGGTTTAGAAAAATATTTTAGCATAATGAACGTAACTTAAAAGAGTGGCAGTAAGAACTTCAGTACCCATAATGACTAAACAAGGTGAAAATAGAAATAAATATAACTTCCATATTTCATTACCAAACAAACTCACCAATAATGCTATGCTCCCCGACAACGACGCTAGAAAAGTATCTCGATAACCCATAAGTGTAGGGAGCCAATTGTAGTAACTTTCAAAATCGAAGAGGAGCTAAAGGTATTGGATGACAAATTAAACTAGTAACAATATAATATGCAAATATTTGTATTTTGTGGATTATAGTTTGCTAGAAAGTAAATTAAAGGTAAAGTAAGATGCAAGTAAAGTAAATGCTCTTTTCAGAGAAAAGCTAATCCACTATTTAGCAAGAGGATAATATTAAGGTACTATTATTTTATGATACAAACGTTCCCGAGGGCTGCATATATTTCATGGCATTATGGATTTCTAGAAAAGCATGCTAAATATCTTGCCAAGTTTACAGAGCCTGAAATAGGTGCAACCACATAAACATGCTCAAATACACCTCTAATTATTGGTCACAAGGCCACCTACATGCACAATCAAGAGATTCATTAAGAGATAAATGTTCAACCATTGTTTAATGTTGTGGGTCCCCAATCATATAAAACCCCTAATGCAACTCAAAGGACCAGGACAAGGATTTGTCATCTCCAGCTAGCCTTGCTCTCTTCATTACATTAAGGTGCAATCCTATGAGCCCATATAGGTGAATTAACACATAGTCGATATTCGTATGTTACCATCATAGAACAAAATAAAAGAATAAAACTTGACCAAAAACTCATAACATACTATATAGAAATCACAGTCAAATACTATTCCCCTAGGAACACAGGAAATTACTCACAATGATGGACCATGATAATGACCAGTGTCATATGGTTTTCAACACAGTATGAAAATATAACTTTCCCACCAAATAACAACAAGTTACCAAGCACACGCATGCACACGACACTATAAACTTACTCATGTTCCGATCTATCAAAAACTATGAGGGGAATGAAGTGGATCTCAAGAGGGAGACGGTGCTGATGTTGGGGGTGATGGATATGGTGATGAAGACACTCCCTCCTACTACAAGAAGTAATTGGTGATGATGATGGCAGCAATTTCCCCTCGGTGGAGTCTCCAGGGCAGCAGGATTTGCCCTCTCCTAGAGCAGGAGAAGACATCGCCATTGTCGCCGCCTCTCCGTGTCTCGGGAAAAATATGACGTAAGTTTTTTTATTATTTGGATATTCTAGTAAAAATACGGAGATGAGGGAGCACAAGGAGCTGTGGCCCTCCATGACGCGTCCATAGTATCAGACCACAACATGGGTCCCATCAGTGGCCTCTTGGCCTCCCTCGTTGACTTCTTGCGCCTATGGTCTTTTATCGAATGGAAAACTTCTGTGGTATTATTACCTGGTTTATTTGAGTACATGAAGGTCATAAACTTAAAAATACAAAAGAGGAGGTTTTATTCCTTCGAGGAATTAAGTATAAAAAAAGATACTTTGTAAGAAAGTCCCATAAATCATCTAAATGAGTGAAATAATGCAAGATCAAAGCCAAGAGCAATGAAAAGTACCACTATATGATAAAAAATATGATGATATAATATGCATGTATCACTCAATATCTATGATAATATTGTGCATGATCACACAAACATTCGCCACCTCCCACATCTGAGATGTCGACCAATTAACATCAGGGTACCTGACGATATCAAAACGAACTTGGAGCACACCGAATGACCGCTCAACATCCTTCGTGTAACTCTCATGGCACTTCAAAAACCAAACTCTTGCATCAGTATGAGGGTCAGGGATTGTCTTAACAAATATCGCTCATTTTGGATATATGTTGTTGACATGGTAGTACCCTTTGGTGTATGATCTTCCATTGATACCAAAGTTCATCGTGGGAGCATGGCCTTCAGCAAGTTTGCCAAACATCTGAGAATGTTGCAACACATTGATGTTATTGTGATATTGAGCCATGCCAAAGAAATCGTGTCAAATCCACAGGTCATAACATGTGATAGCTTCAAGTACCACACAACACTCTCCGTTGTGGTCTTTGTACATCCATTGCTAAGCGTGAACATGTGATTCGTCCATCCCTAATGCATGCAGTCAATTCTACCAAGCTTCCCATGAAATCCCCTCGCAATATTTTGTACTAGGATCCAACTTCTGTCTTCTTCATTTGGTGCTCTCGGGTATGTTGACCCAAACACTACAACAACCGCCCGGCAAAACCTTTACACACTCTCAAATGATGTGGAGTTAGTGATACACATGTAGTCATCTTGTGTGTTTGGAGAAGCGCCATATGAAAGACACCACAAGGCAGCCGTGCATTTCTGAGAAGACGAGAAACCATCCAATCCGGTGTAATATTTCTTGCATAGGAAGTAGGGATCAAACTCTCTCACGTCATGCACAATTTTCTTGAACAATTTCTTGTTCATTCTAAATCACCGCCAAAAGATGTTCGGCGATGTGTTGGATCATTGATGAAGTAGTCGCAAGCATCAAAGCACAAGACATACCCTGCATGTCCTTGTTCCCTCTCTCCCTAGGCCTCAAATCTCCACAGCGAGGAGCCTGATGTTTCGTCCGTAGACGAAGGAGGCAACTGATGATCATCACACACTCTTCATCATCAGCCTGCACATCGCTTCGTCTTGCTCAATCATCATTTGATCATCGTTATCCGTCTTCTGCACATCACACAACAATGCAATCAAATCGCCGAACACTCTTGGATTCACGTAGGCTAGAAAACTAAAAAGTTTCTCTTGGCAATTGGTTGAGCACCTTCGGATATGGGTTCCCTTGTGGGATTGACCCTAGGGTGGCCCGATCTTCACGGATTTGAGGCGTGGAGTGAGGGGAAACCTGATGAACACTACACAAACCCTAGGTAAAGATACAAACGCACGCAAAGACAACCCGATTTGATTTGCTCCCGTTGGTTCAAACAACCAATCCAATAGAATCCTCGACGAGAGACCGTTAGGTAGAATCACCAAAGGAGAGATCGGCAAGCGGATGATAGGATCCAAATCAAAGGAGAGAGTAGCAACCAAGTAGAATCCCCAAGGGGAGAGACCTAGCACTACTAGAATCCTCGATGAGGAGAGACCAAACACTTGAGGAGGATCTTGACGACTTGGAGACGAACACCGAACTTCAAGGCCTTGTACAACTCATAGATTAACTATAGAGAGGGGTTCCCATCTAGGGTTAGGCACAAGCCTTCATTCATCATCAACTCTAGGGTTTCAAGGAGGGGTGGGGGCTTATATATATAGGCCAGTCACGAGCTAGGGGTAAAACAGGCATAAATAGGAAGTTCTGGGCGTTACATGGGCCAGGCCCAACCTGAGGCGCGCAGGGCCGATACACTCGATCCGGAGATTCCGGTGTAGAGGTCCGGAGACTCCGATCTGTACCGGAGACTCCGGTCAATCTCCGGTGTCGTCTCTAGAGGGGCATACTGACTGTCCCTGGCGCTGGTTCGGGGGTCGGTCCGGAGATGGGCTGGAGACTCCGGTGTGGTAGACCGGAGACTTTGGTCTAGACCGAAGACTCCGGTCTGGCTTTAGCAGATTCTTGCGTCTTCTCTTCCAGGCCTCTTGCTTGGGGGTCTTGGTTCCTGTGGTCTTCTTGTCGTCTCCTCTTGGTGTCATGGTCATGGGCCTGATCATAGCATTGGCACTTGTCTCAAGTAGGATCTCATTCACATGATAACCAAAGTAGGGTGAGATATGGAACGAGTTCACCTTTAAGGGTATGGTTGATGTAGCATGATGTGGACCAATGGTGAATGTCATGTGTTGGGCGGCGAGGCGGTCTTGGCGAAAGAGACGATGAAACGACGACAAGACACGGCGGGTTTCGAACATGACAGTTTCGAGGACGGTTGTGGTTGCTGGGAGTTCTGGCGAGGGGCGTCCAAGTGGGACGGCGACGGTGATTGAAAGAAGAAATAGACGGAGAAAAATGACCGATCGAGGTACTCCATGTGCCAAACCCAACGTAACAACGGTTATCGGCACCCTTGATGGGTAGTAGCCGGCACTGGAGTGCTGGTCAAATAATCAGGCCACGCGAGACACCGGCGCCCCTTCGACGCTGCCGGTGCAAGTCGATGGGTAGGGGTAGAGATAGTCTAATGGGGTGTGGAGGGAGAACAAGAGGACAGAACGGCGGGTGGCTCGTTCGATTGTAAAATATTCAGCAGGCGTTGCACGCATATATGATTGCGTCGATTGCAATTCTGCAGCAACAAAAGCTGAGGCGAGACTACCCGTCGTGCTGCTAGTGCAAGACGTTGCTTTGCTACGCTAGTGCAGTGTGTGGCGCTAGAGTGGAGACCGAGCTGGCTTGTGACTAGAACAACATTAGTAGTATAAAATGCAGGGAGCCAGGAATCCTGGAAAAAGATACTCCATATCGTTTATAATTTATAGTACAGGTAAAGGGACACATGCAGCCACGCTAGCTACCAGAAAAAACCCTGTTGCTTGCTCGGATGAACTCGATCGAGCTGCAGGGCAAAACAAGTGGCAACTAGCTAGCACGCCCGTCATCTGTAGAGATCCTGTTACAAGCTGAACCTCAGCCAGAAAAGGAAAAAATTAATTCAAAGTTGAAGTCCGGTCTTGAAATGTTGACCTGAACCGTATGATTTGATATCGCCTAAAGCTGTATCAATTTTATTTGACCAAACCAGTAAAGGTATCAAGAAATTTGCGCAAACCAATCTTTAGCTATGATGTTAGTATCGCTGTGGAGGAGACGAGGCTAGTACCATATTGACCACTCTACTGAAAAAAAGGGATCATGTGCATGCACACCGGCGGACCGGGTTGCAACCTGTAACGAGCTTGTCAGTGTTCCCAGAGCAGCAACGGCTCCCCGAGGAAGAGATCGTCGGCGGCGGTGACGTCGTCCCACGGCGAGACGTAGTATGACGGCGGCTCTGGCCACGTGAACGCGAAGTCCAGAAGAGCATCCGGCACGTCGAAAAACGAGAAGTCCGCTGGTCCGACGGCACCGTTTTCCTGTGCCGCATTATTCTCGATCACGAAATGATCCGGTTCTGCCTGCTCAGGGACGGCCGTGGGCTCTTCGTCCTCCTGCTCCTGGACGACTGCAATGCAGTCTGGTGGCGAGAGGGCGTCGACGGTCGAGGGCACGGTGGCTGCGGCGGCTAGCGCGGCCGCTGCCTGCACGTCCTTGGGCGCGGCCGAGGCGGCGCGCGGCAGGTCGTGTGCTTGGTCCGGGAAGTTGAGGTGCGCGGCGCGTCCCTTGATGGCGATGGCTGCGACGTCGTGCGCGCGCGCGGCCATCTCGGGGGTGTCGAAGGTGCCGAGCCAGATGCGGGACTTCTTGCGGGGCTCCCTGATCTCGGACACCCACTTGCCCCAGGTGCGCATGCGCACGCCGCGGTACGTCGGGTGCTTCAGGTCCCTGCGCGGCCGCTTCTTGCCGACCACCCCTACGGCGCCGTCGTCGCCGGAGCTCGGGGACGACGCGTTCAGGGAGCTCGAGCTCGCCGTGTTGCTGCTGCCGCTGCAGGTGCAGCTATCATTGGACAGTTGAGGCACAACCAGCACTCGCTCTTGCTCCATTTGATCGATGTGACAATTGATCGGCAGGGACGAACAACCAAGTGTTTGCTTGCTTCAAGTGGAGACCAGTTTGCACCTTGATCAGCCTGCTAGAAGTGAGGTCGAGTGAGTCGCTTGCACTTGTCGAGATGAACCGTGAATGCGATGCGATGCACGGTTCATATAGAGGCCACGCCCGTACGGACACCCCGCTCGCCAGAAGTCAATGTGGAAGGAAAGCAGGATCGGAGGGGGGGCGCATTTGTTTTCTCCCCGCCCAAGGAAAGGAAATGTGTATGACATGCAGAATAGTAGAGAATTCAGAATCAAGCCGGGGCATGCATCTTGCGTGCTCTGCTTACGCGCTTCTCCCTGTCTCGACTGATGCACGGTCAATAGCTAGGGCCAGGACTACAGAAACCATCACGCTGCTAGCTACCTCCATTGTTTATTCTTTCGTTCATCCGCACCCTTCGCGCTACAGCGCAATGGTGGAACGGGTTTGTGCGTGTTTTCGGTGTATTTTTTTCTTTGGTAGGACGGACGACTAATGATTAAAGTGTAGCAGCGACAATCTCCCCTGCACAGCACCTGTCTCTCCAGCCCTACCAAATTGGCCTCGTGCTAAGTATTAAAAATGCACGCAATCGCTGTTCGTTAGATCCAAATCTTTGGGATCTGCGTGCGTCCTTACCTGTATTATATTATTACTATCCTACAACAAATGCAGCGTAGGGTTCAGTACTAGTGCGAACGAGTGGCTTGTCAACTAGCACAGCACAGGAAATCGGGTTTGTTATATTAAGTGAAAAAAAAGGTGGGAAAAGATGGTGCATACTTATAAATTATAATGCAAAGCAAAGCAAAGAAAAGGCGCAGCTACCGTGTGTACGTGGCCGTCCTGTTCATGATCTACGTCTAAACTAATGCATCTCGCGCTGCATAATGTTATCTGACGGAATAGTATAAACATAAACGCTGCGCTATTCCAGCATGGGAGCATAGAGTAAACTAAAGAAAACCTGAATGGGGCGAACTCGCGCGCGGCCTTCTTTTCGAGATATGGATGTTTCCTATGATCACACTTTAAAAAGCTTTGTGCGGTTTTTTTAAGTTTGCCGATCTAACAACCATTTATCCTCCGAAAAAAGAAATAAAACTATTGTTTCTTTGATCCGGCTCGAGCTTTCATTTGCCTGCATGCACCATGATTAATTACTGGTAAACTGAATCGGTGATGACGGAGACGTCCTAAACAACACCCTGAACATAATACTAGTACTAGCAAACACTTTTTACTAAACAACGGGAATACGGCTTCATATGGAAATTGCGTCAGTCCCAACTTGACCTTCCTAACCTTCCTCTGTTCTCCCTCATTTCTGCTTAACCTATGACGACAACCCAGGAAAAACTTGTTATTGTAAAATACTCAAAATCTCGGTATTTTAAAATTGGAGTTAATTCAAATGTTTCCACCACCAAATCAGTTATAATTGCTACCTTACTAGGACATATGGTTTACAGGATCCATCCCACGACCTCTCTGATGTGAGACCCAGAGAACTTTGTGAAGGTTGACTCCTAGTAGTGTTAGCATACGTGTTCTTTTTCATCTTCTTCAAAACTGTAAGTTCAAATTCATCCTAATTGTTTTGACCGCTAATAGTTTCTCAATGAAAATTACGGTATTCGGTTGGTTACTAGAAATTTCATCCCAAACAGAAAAACCCTGCACGACACGAAGCGTGGCGGCCATTGGTCAATGCAAGAACAATGGAGTTCAACAAACCCCAAAGAAATACGAGCATCCTCACATGATCTTCTCAATGGTGTTCTCGGGGTTCCCATCTGCCATGGTCGCAGCCTCCACAAGAGCCACCCGTTGTCCCTCCTAATGTCCTATAATGCCATTGACCCTGTCAACTACATTCTTGAGAAGTCTAGCTACTTCCCAGGGGTTGCTCCAAAAGTTGAGTGGAAGATCTCGCGCCTTATATGTCTCACTTTATGCTGATGATGCGGTGGTGTCCCAATAAAGAAGACATCAAGGACCTAAGATCCATTCTCCACAACTATGGCATTGTCCTTGACCTTGTCATGAATAGTGGCAAAAGCATGGTTTTCCTATTAGATTTGATCGACGACATTGACTTCGGCGATGTTCTCAATGCCTTCCATGAAATCCGAACCTCTTTTATTCTCCGATACCTCGGCATCCCCTTCTCCCCATATAGAACTCGGTAGGTCAATTTTTAGCATCTCGAAGACAAGATTGTCAAAAGGTTGCATGCTTATGCTGATGGGATTAATGCTTTAGAGGAAATAACAATAATTAATATTATATAATCCCATGTTCAATATATATGTTCATCTAACTACGCTATAACTGTTGTGAGTCTTGATTACGTGAATCAAAGGATATCTCACATGTACGTGTAGAAAAGATGAACTAACCAAGATGTTCCTAGTCTAGCTTCTAGGACTAGCCCATGTGTTGTCTCTGATGATCAAGTTTCTTGATCATGGTATAGAAGTTATGGTAACTGAGGATACCACTAACTATGGGAGTACAATGTTAGTGGAACAAGGGTATGTAACCGATCCAATGAATGATTTACTATGAGATCAAGTTAATATTCCAATCAGCAGACCATTATCTTATGGACAAGTACTTAAGACCATGAGAATATCAAGTACCTTCATGGTGGAAGACTTGTATTTTAAGATTATCCCAACACCACCAAAAGAGGTGGCAATATCAGTGATCCCAAGATGATTAAGGAAGTATGCCTAGGACTTGGATAGTTCAACAAGTGGGACCATTCTCCTCCTAACGATGCAGAGATATTCTTTGGGCCCACTTAGGATTACGATGTCACCCTATCATCTGCAGAGACACAGTTATGATGGAGATCATAAAGGACATCAGAATACGGATACGAGTAAAAGAGAGTGAAATGACAAAGAGTATAATGGGTATAGTGATCAAGGAGTGGACTGACGAGGATACCAATATCTCGCCTTGGACTGTCACATATCGCGTAACGTAAGGATAAGTACATGTATAATGAATGGCTTCACTTGATGCGATCTTCACTTAGTGATAGCTCCAAATATTAACACTTTTTAGATGGGTATTTCTATTGGTTTTCATCAGGTTTCATTGGATTTTCACTCCTTTGCTAACGCTAATATCGCGATTTAGATAAACCTTGTTCTATGATGTATGTTTCAGGTATTGAACACTTATGGAAGGATACCATGACATTTATGAGGTAATTAGATCCAAACAAACAAATCTCCAATTGAAGCCTTTTTTATTCGACATATACCGAAGGCTTAATGATCATCAGTAGGGGCTACGGGCAGGACTTGCCCGTACCGTCCGCCCGTACAGGGTGCCATTGGCCTCTACTTATCAAACTAAGAACTTTGAAAGGATAGAGGGCAAATTGCAGGCATAGCAGCCACAAAACACCCTAGAAAAGAGGAAACCAGATCTGAAGGAGAAGAAGAATTCCATCATCTTTTTCTACTCTAACCTCTAGACACCCATTTCCTCCATAATTCCCACTTGTACTAAGAGTGAGATTTAGATCTGTAAGATTAGGGATTCAAAACATCTATTTCCTATTTAGTTTGTATTTGATTTGATATCCAAATTTATTTCGATTCTCTGCGGTAACATTGAGATGAAATCTATTTACATTATTATAATCTCATTGTGTTATTCTCCTCTCTTGTGTGAGTAAATCCCTATAGGCATGGGAGATGTAGGGAATTGGTGAGATGTGGTGTGCCTATTTTACTTTCATCTATTTGTGATTATCGTTGTAGTTATTCTATGTGGGAATGACTGTCTATGTATAGAAAATTCCTTATTTGACACTCGCTTAAACCTGCTTCCCTATTTTACACTAGTAAACATTTCCTTCTCATCTTGACATCTAAACTTGCTTTCTTTCCTCAATTGACACTCTAGTTCATTTTGAGCACTAACGGTGTCAAATAGGAACATGGAAAGACTCTTTTTCCCCTAATAATTCTTGTGACAAAAAGAATGTTTAGAAAGACACATTTGCACCAATGGACATTGATCATGCGTGCCATACCTTCCACTTACATTTCAGTGCGTTGTCACCAGATTTTAGTGCAAGAAAAATTAAAAATTTGGACAGAGCCTCCCCTATATTTTGATGCCATATCCATGAACACCATTCATATATATATAGCAGTATAGTGCATACAGTTGATAAACAGTCAGGTTCATTTATAGAGTATAGTGAATACAATAGATAAACATTCATTAACTGCATAGATAAACATCCAGGTCCACTAGTAGTCCATAGAGAAACACGTAGAGGTTCTATAGTACATATGCAACACTCAGACGTGAGGCCTCTCCAAATAATCACATGACCATAATACAAAAGTAAGAGGAGATCACCAAAATCAACTCCAATAATACTCATGACATGAAGAGAAAATCACAAACTGAGCCTTCTTTTGCTTCTTGGGCTCATAGCTGGGCTAGGTGGGTTAAATTTCTTGCTTCTTGTGCCTATTGTTGGGTTGTCAAGTGGCGCAGCAGGGACAACAATCTCCTTCGTAGGAACTGATACGTCGAAAACGTATCTATAATTTTTTATGTTTCATGCTTGTTTACTATCTACTTTGCTTTGCTTTGTCTACACTTTGAGGTATTTTTATATCTTTTCTGGAACTAACCTATTAACAAGTTGCCACAGTGTTAGTTGCCTGTTTTCTTCTTTTTTGGTTTCAGAAAGGCAGAAAATCAATATTCTCGGAATTGGACGGGACAAAATCCAAAGTCAATATTTTACCATGGGCGACAAGAAGTCCAGAGGGGAGACGGAGAGGCGAACCAGGGCCGCCACACCCCCCTAGGCGCGGGTGGGCCCACCCTGCGCCTAGGTAGGGTGTGCCCCCTCTGGCTGCCTCCCAGCCTCGCCTCTTCGCCTATAAGAAGCCCCCGATGCAGAAACCCTAGGCACCCGATCAAAACTCCACGAAACCTTCTGTAGCCGCCGCCACCGTCGTCCCTAGATCGGGAGATCTGATGTTCTTCCCAGCACCCTGCCGGACGGGAGATCATCCCGGAGGCCTTCTTCTCCGGTATGATGTGTGAGTAGTTCCACCTTGGACTATGAGTCCATGTAGTAGCTATATGGTTGTATCTCCTCCTTGTGCTTTCATGTATAGATCTTGTGAGCTCCGTTCATGATCAATATCTAATCTATTTGTAATCATGCATGTTGTGTTTGCGGGGATCCGATGGATATTGAGATTACTATGTCAAATTTATTAATGGTTTTGTCTATTTGATACTATCATGTCTGTGTTGTTTGTGAACTTGCATGCTCTCCGTAGTTAGAAGCTATCTTGGCCAAGTAGTTGCCAGTGACTCCAAGAGGGGGTATTTATGCTGGATAGTGGGTTCATGCCTCTAGTTTCCAAGGGAAGTGACAGAAATCTCTCTGGTTGTAGATGTGTTGTTGCCACTAGGGAGAAAACAACGGTCTCTTGTTCATAGAACAAGTGGATTGTTTACCTTACACACTTTGCTTAAAGCAGTTGTCTGTTGCTTGTAACTTAATACTGGAGGGGGTTCGGATGATAACCTGAAGGTGGACTTCTAGTCATAGATGAAGTTGGATGGCGGTCTATGTATATTGTTGTATTGCCCAATCGAATCTCATAGGATCTTTTTGTCTAGTATTGCATTGTTATGCCTTGCTCAGTTCCTGTCAATTGCCCTGCTGTAATTTGTTTATCCTTCATGTCATGTTGTTTATCTAAGAAGAGCACCTCTAGTGAACTATAGACCCCGGTCCAATTTTTACTATTGATACATCTTGCACTGTTACTTGTTTACTTGCTGCAAACTATTACCTTTCACACCATACGTTTAATCCTTTGTTACAGCAAACAGGTGAGCTTGACAATCTCATTGATTTATTGGGGTAAAGTCTTGAGTTTGTGTTGTGCAGGTCTCCGCATTGCTTGCAACACCTGTGTGACGTTTCCTTCCTCCTACTGGTTCGATAACCTCGGTTTCTTACTGAGGAAAAATTTGCTGATGTGCTGCTTCACACCTTGCTCTTGGGGTTCCCAACGAGGCGCTTATACATCAACTCAGCGATGCATCAGGAACATCAACCTCCTTTCTCTTGTTGGGCATACGAAGCTCGATGGAAATAGTCTCAGGTTGACTTGAGGCCGCACTTTATCTGTATCCATACATGTATGGGAACGCCAATTATAAATTGAAACAAAATAAAACAATGCATAACAACTAAACAAAAAATAAAAATAATACCTCTTTGATCCTCCGGATCCGGAGTTTCCCCCTTTTCCCTTTTTGCAACTTGAAGTTTCCAAGCTTTGGCTATGTGAGAAAGAAGCTACTTCGACTATAACGAGCATGAATGTAAAATTGCTAACCTTGGTGGAAAAGACATCCTTGTTGGTGCTTCATCCATGCAAGGCACAATTGATGACGCGTTTCCTTTCATGGTCTTTATCTTCTTCTTTGGCGGTTCTCTGCATGAGAAATAAATAAGAATAGTAGTAAACATTTATAGTTCATTACAAAATAAATAGTACAAGATTAAATTTATATTACCTCACTGCCAGCATTGTAGCATTGTCATCCGAGTTACCCTTCTTACAATTGTGCCAATGATTACCATAGTCCTTACAAATAGGACATAGATGCTTCCTTGATTTTATTTCCTTCTCACTAGAGCCTTTATAACTCTCAGTTTTAGGCCTACCAATAGTGTCTTTTAACAGTGGTGGATGCATGAAGAATCCATGGTCAGATTCAGGCCGTTGGGTCTTGCCACCATCAAATAAAGGAGAGTTGAGATATTTCCATTTAAGGCAGATGGAACAACGCAAGATCACTATAGAACACGAACAATCTAAGTACGAGACATTTGCAGAAGAGAAAGTGAACTCATCCCGGAGGCATACCAATGGCTCCGCCGCCGCCCGCCGTTGTTGTGCATGCGCTGCCCTCCACCGACATGTCGGCGCCGCCATCTCCAACACTCTCCTCCGCCACTCCGGGGCTAGGGTTGAGCTAGTGTGGGCTTAGGGACGGTGGACTCTGGTTGTATCACGTTTGGTCGCTGCCTCTTTGGTGTTGACCCATTGCGTAAGGTTATTTTTGTCCATTGAACAAATCGACCTATGGAAAAACTAACAAAACAGACAACAATGTCAATTGAGGAAAGAAAGCAAGTTTAGATGTCAAAATGGGAAGGAATTTTTTCTAGTGTCAAATAAGGAAGAAGGTTTTAAGCCGGTGTTAAATAAGGAATTTTCTTGTCTATCTATGGCCAATGCTTGTTATCTAATTGAAGGGTCCAGATAACATGATCTTAAAAACTCATAGATATGAACTTGTTTGCTAGTGAATCAGCGACCCCCGAGTGACACGACTAATATCAAAGAGGTGCTAGTATAACTGGAGGACAACAAGGAGCTACCGAGTTTAAAGCCTTGATATAGTTTCATGACCTTAATTGATGTACTGACCATGATTTTGGTAACAGACAAAGGGATCATTGGAGTCAGACAAAATCTACCAAGAGGAGTGTTGACTTTCTTATGGGTTGCTTGTCTACTCACATATTTATAAGAAGTAGTATAATCACTTATTCCTCCTACTCTATTTGGCACATTCATTATCACCATGAATCGAATATCTTTGCGCCTAATCTCTTGTCTACACGAACCCCAAGCAATATTCGTACCGTTTACTTTTTTGTTCTTTAATTTAAGCACCGTTCAATATATAAATTCCTTCATCCACACTCACCCTTTTTCCTTCTTAATTATTTCAGTCAATTCACTCAATACTAGTGACACCTTGAGTGTGACAGAAACGTCGCAGATAACACTTTCCTAAGCTCCTTGTTGGGATTTGATATTAAAACTGGAAATAATACTCCCGTGAAAACATGTTCTCACAAACATATGATCTTGCAGGCCATCACGTAGTAAAGTAGGAACCATCATGGACATCCAAGTCCCACCATTGGTTATTAATCCGAAGGTCTTCGATATTATGAATACTTACTACCGAACTTGAACATGTCACATGCTTAAGGTTTACCTATCATGTTGAACTAGTCACCTTCATGGTAGATAGTTGAGAGAGTTGTATCGAATAGCTTCCAGACACACCAGAATAGTTCTAGGATTTGTTGAATCACATCAGAGAGGAATCAGAATAGTTCTGGTAACATAACCTATTTTGGGATGGTAGGTCCAAAGTCGTCGGTATTGATTACGAGGTTCACCGGAATCGTTCCGATATGGTTAAAATGTTGAAGAGATTTTGGAAAGGTTCTAGAATATATATATATAGGTTTGATGCACTGACTTTATTGGAAAGAAACCAGAGAAGAAAGAAACCTTCGAATGGGGTTCCCTTGGAAGAAATGACCGGAGGGTGCAGGCCCAACATGGGCTAGCACATGTGCCACCAAGGCCCACCTGTGGCAGGCGCCCCCCCCCTCAGGGATAGTGCAAGGCCCCCCAAGGTTGCAGAACACCTTCCTTAGTTGCTTGTGTTCACACAAGGAAATTCTGAATCATATCTCTTAATTATGGTAGGTTTTGATAATATCCCCATGTTCCTTTTTCGCTTCAGACGACCATTTTCATTGTTCCTTTCCATGTGCCATCACGTGAGCTTTGCCTCCTTAGGGTTTGTGAAATACGTTGCATACAGAGAGTGGGCGGAAACTACCATACTAATTTTTCGAGGAGCTTTCCTTCCAATCTTGTATCGTGAATCCTTGCACACCTGACATACAGTTTTGTATGCGTTCTCATTCTGATAAATGATGCAATCATTTATGCATGCATGGTATTTAATGTGAAGTAAATCAAGAGGGCACATGACTTTCTTGGCCTCCTCGATGCTAGTAGGTCACTTGTTCTTGTGAAGAAGTTTGTGTAGATACTTAAAATTTGCATCGAGATTTGTGTCATTCCATTTGTATCTTGCCTTCATGTGTACAAGATTGAGAGCGACACTCACATGGGTCTCCATGGGATGGAAACCGTCATACAATGGAGTCCGCGAGTCTAGCTCCAATTGCGTGAACATGGTTTCCTCTCTAGAAGTAGCTCCGGCATTAGTCGTCTTCTTGCGAAGCAGCTCTCGAACATGAGGGTCCTGCACAACAGAAGTCATCAACGAAATATGCGTGCCCGCATATTCTTCATGTCCCGCCTCTTCTTCTTCATGTTCTGCCTCTTCTTCTTCGGGAGCCTCTCCATTCCATCATTATTTTGCCCCCTCGTTGTTATTAGCTTCCCCTTTTAGAACTTATGTCCCTTCGACGATAAATCCATGCATGCACTTTTTGATGAGCAGGTGCACCTTCAAACTGTCATCAAACGGGTTGAGCAAGTTATCTTGTTTGCACTTAACATGGAAGTTTTATCCATTTTGTATTATATTGACGCATATCAGTAGTAGTGGATGCCAAGTATGCATCCACTATCCTTCCATCCATTATGATCGCCTGCATAGTATAAGCAAGATAATTAGAACCGTCGTCGAGGTCATGGAAAATTTCGGCATGACCTCTTCTAAAAATGGTACATATGAAGAGTGATAGAATTTTTCCGAAACGGAAATTAATCAATATTTCAATGAAACATAGGCAACTCACGCACCTTTCTTGTCACATACTTTCTCACCAATTATGTATTTGAAGGGAATATGCCCGAGAGACAATAATAAAGTGGTTATTATCTTATTCCTTGTTTATGATAAATGTTTATTTTGCATGCTATAATTGTATTAATACAGAAACGTTAATACATGTATGTTTCATAAACAAATAGAAAGTTCCTAGTTATGCCTCTCTTATAAACTATCTCGTTGATTAACAAGATGATCAAAGGTTTCCTGATCATGGACATTGGATGTTGTTAATAACGAGGTCACAACATTATTGGAATAATTCTAGTTATTATGTTTATATTGCTATCAAAGTTATTATGTTTATATTGCTATAACATCATACAAAGTAATCCTAGTCCTTAGACCATGAGATCATATCAATCACTAACACTAGAAGAGTATCTTGATAACATCAAACGTCACACCGTAATAGGGTGACTATAAAGGTGGATTAGTGCTACGAAGGTTTTATGTAGAGGCTCATGGATCAAGAGTAGAATTTTTCCATCTCGATGACGGATAGATATAATCTGGGCCCTCTCGGTGATATCACATTAATTAGTATGCAAGCAAGTGATGTGATCACTAGAATGTTATATCACAGGAACGAGAAAAGAGTACATGTCGGTAACGAGATCAAACTAGGTATGGAGATATCGATGATCGAATCTTGGACATGTAATATATCGCGAGCCAAAGGGATTAAGTTACTAGCGTAAGAGTTTCTCATGATCACAAGAAGTCATCGTTGAATGTGTGGGAGTCAGTATGGATCTCCAGGTCCCGCTTCTGATTATTGATCCGAGAGGGGTCTCGATCATGTCCGCATTATTCGCAAACCGTAGGATGACACACATAAGAGACACCAACACCATTTGGAACAAATATGTTCTAGATGAAAGAATTACAAAGCGCAGGAATTATTTCACTAGACACTAGAATTATTTCGGATGAAATTGCTAAAATTGTTTCTACATGTGAAATTGAATACTAGCAAGGGGTTTTATGCGAATGTTTGTTAATTAATGTAATTAACAAAATTCTAAATAAAAAAATAAAATGAGTTTTATTTAAAGAGAGATTACATTAAATTTGGTGGAAATTTAATGGGAATTTGAGTGGGTTTTTGAGTGGGAATATGGAGGGACTTTTTGGTGAGTGGGAGCTCCACCCACATGAATGGAGGAAGTGGTGGGGGCCGCCACCATGGCCGCCGGCCACACCCCTTGGGGTTCCCCTCCTCCTCCTATAAAAGGCCCCCTGCTCCCTCTCTCACACTTACACCCCCTCGTGAAGGATCTATCTTCCCCTCTAGTTTATCCCCCATGGTGTTGGACTAGCGAGATACATGTTTCTAGTGGCTTTTCGTTTGTATAGAGTTGTTGCTTCTGCTGCATCGTTGGATCGAGGAGGCGGAGGTCGTCTAGTGGCTTGAACGTGTATGCGAGCACGGATGCGCTACTGATTTGTGGCACTGGACTTCTTCTCGATCTTAGTATCGGTAAGCATCCGTCTACATCATCCACGAGTACAACCTTGTTAAACTTTATCGGTCTACAAGGGTATATTCTCTATGGATGTATATCCACCCGTTGCTTGTATCTAGTAGATAGATCTTGGTACTTAGTTGTTCCCATCGTAGAATTTTTTTTGTTTTCTATGCTGCGAACCCAATAGTATCAAAACACACAAAGTAATTTTATATATAGTGTCCGTCACAACAATCATTGATCCATTAGATAACCGACATGTCTTCGATCGAGAGAGTGTGGTGAGGGCCACCAACTCTTGGGAGTTGCACTTAATGCATCGTTAATAAATGGTAGGGGAGAGTTTGAGAGTGTAGAGGAGAGTGTTAAAGTAGCTAGATCTAGAAGTATTTACCTAATTAAAGTAGATCTAGGAATGGTAGCTTGCTAATAGGAAGTGGTAGAGAGAGATTTGCTTACATATATGTAGCTATTTTCATATAATAAGATATAATGAAGAGGAAATGAGGGCAGGAGGTGGGTAGGACGAAGGGAGAGAAAAAAATAAGTGATCAAAAGGAAGGGAAGAGGTAGGGGTTGCTTATAAGTGTAGATATGCGAATTACTAGTAGCGCTCGGTACCGGAGCACTTTACCCTAATATATTGGTAGCGTTCCAGGTAGCCAAACACTACCAGTAAGTGGGTTCCACAAACTTACCTGGAAACGACATAGTGGCAGCATTCTCAATTGGACGCACACTATTGGCAAACACGTACTAGTAGCGTTCTACATATCCCGCACGCTATCGATAAGTTGGTCCAGGCCGTGCAGGTAGGTCCCACATAGTGGTAGCTTGTGACATGTTGGCGAACGCTGCTAATAGGTTATAATAGTCTCGCGCCTATAGCCGTTTTCCAGCAGTGTAAGAGATGTTAATACGTTTATAACACTAGCTAGCTCACCTCACATTCGGTGTCCCGATGAGACGATGGCAGCCCTAATCGGCGTCATGCCCCCTCTTGAGGGCATTGTTTTGGAGATGGATCCAATCAGAGGGACCCATAGCTCGTGAGGTTGTGTGGCGGCAGCTGCAGGAGCCCCCTTCACATGCAAGGAGCGTCCGATGAGCCCTTTGATCCTTCCTCACGGGTGTAGAGAGACACATGTTCTTCTATCTTGGTATGTCGTTTCTCTCTGGAGTCATCGAGGTTGCCTCAAATGTTCTGGTCAAATCCGAATGTTCCGCCTTTTGGTCTCTTGTATGTCATGTGGTGTTCTAGATGTGGTTTGCCGTTGTTAAGGTTTTCGTCTGGTTTTCTCAATAAACCAAGTAGTTTGTTTTCTATCTAATCAATGAATTTAGAAGTTCTCCTGCTAACATTCAAAAAACCCTAGCTAGCGTTTTCTACTCGCTACCCAATTGGACAAGTTTAACGGAGCAGCTAGCTCTCAATATTAATGACTGAAATGCACAACCATTTTATGTACGTTGGTGCACATGTGAATCCTACTCCTATGCATACAGTAAGAATTGGTCAAAATCACACGGTATCAACGCAAAATTTGCACGAGATCCCAGATAAATCTATTGAGTTGTTACTGACCTGCAACGCGGCCAAGACTGTCAATAACCAAAACGGAAGAAAAAAAATGACGGGAAGCACGTTCCTATATATGGACGGCTATTAAAAATTGAAAAAACAACACCATCATCATTACACATACATCTTGGTAGTAACAAAATAAAAAAGGAAATCAGTATGTCATACAGCAGTACCAAAAGCACTATTTTAATTAAACAACGCGTGAATACGGCTTCATATCATATGGGTCTTGCTTCAGTTCCAACTTGACCTTCCTGCCCTGCCCAATTCCTGCTTAAGCTTTGACGACGACTGACTGACATGACACGCAGAGTGTGCCAACTGCTGACCGTGTAAGAACTGTCACTCACGTACCACAAACCCCCAAAGATGACGAGTACGACAAGGCTGAGGCATTACCACGTATAAAGAGCCGTTAGCACGTCCATAACCCCCATAGCCATAGCGTAAAGAGTGGTTAGTACGTCCCTGGCCTAATTAACTTCCAGACAAGTGGTCATTTTCCAGCACGTAGTATCAGTTTCTTGCAAGATACATACAATATGCTTAATTGCTTATATGCATGCACGATGTTTATGGAGACGGCTGGCTGGCAAAAATTAATAATTGGTGGTGGTTTATGTCCCGAAAGCTAAACCTGTACTGACAGATGACATCGATGCGTCGATCGCCTCCGATTGACAAGCACAATTATGCAAATTATTAGTAGTAGCTCTGACCACATGCCTTTTCCAGTGAAACTAACGGGATCTTTGAGGAGGCATTATTGTCACATGTAATGCAAGAATGCGACAGGGGCCGGGCGATCGTCATCGGCGTTGTACGCTAGCTTAGTGTTAGTTCGCAGTTAGTTACACTGATTTTTATGGCTGATTTGAATCTAATAGAGAACGGGTTCTGACCAATCATGGAGGTCTTTCCTTCCGGTCGCTCTTCTTGTACTCATAGGGAATCATCAGTCTGAATCTTTTTTCAGTGTTCAGTGGCTTTGATCTTGGAGTAACCCAGAGGCAATTCTTTTCCCTTTATATAAAGAGATAATAAAAGCAACACTCGATTTGGTCGTGATTCCTCTTTGATAAAAACTCTTCGCAATGGATAATTAATCTCCGCCCTAACCAGGGTATGTATATTTTCTAACACAGTCTGAGATTAGTACTTCTGTTAGCCTCTATATCTATTCCTACAAGCAACGTACTCCTGTGTGTTTCGACCAAACCGTCATCATCCTGCGATCGTACCAGAATCATAATAATAAGGTGGCATCAATCAATCAATCACAATACGGTTTATACTCTCGAGCTAGGCACGCACGCTATCGCACATAAACCAAGCATTAAGCGGAGCTAAGCTCGACCCATCACCACGGTTGTACCAACATTCTGTCGAGTACGTGCTAACTAACCGATTAGGTGCGTGCGTGCGTCACCGGCCGGTCCAAATCCGGGCAAATATCGCCATCGGCCGGAGATCGATCGAGCGATGGATCCCCAAACATACGAGCTCGCTCGCTCGCTCGGCTCGGCGCAGTACCACCCCCACCTACCGTACGTCTAGGCCCCCACCGGCCGGAGCCGCCGGACGGCCGGCCGGAGCGATCGGTCCCCGGCCGGTCCGACTGCGACAAGACGCCCGTGGCATTGGATCCTCCAGGCCAGGCCCGATTTGATTAGTGCAGCTCATCGGAAACGCGTTGTTAATCAGACGCGATCAGCCAGCTAGCTAGCCCAGCCCGGCCGCATGCGCGCGTCGACCGCTAGCTGCAATATGCAACTAGTAGTACATGCAGCAGCAATATTCAGTGCGTGACCGTCTGGCCATGTGTAGGGCATGTGGGACGGTCGTCTCGATCGCCCACTCGGGCAACGGCTACGTGTATGTAGTACAATTAACATCCCTTGATTTGCGACTAGTTTATGTGATGATTGATCTACTAATTGGGAAAAAAGTACTCACTACTACTACTGGATGTTGAAAATAACTAACCCAACCTAGCATATGGGAACCGGTAACTGGCGTGCTCGTATCCTGTACCTAACCTCGTAGGCATTGGCTTGGCTTGGTGTTTTCTCCCAACTTTTGCTATACTCCTAGCAAGGGGTCAGGGGAAGGAGACAAGAGAATTTGGCGAGCGCAGGGTTGGAACTTTCTCTGGTCCTTCCATCCCTTTTGTTTTTCTCCCCTCGCCGGACTATGGTGGACCTTTATTGTAACCTAGGATAACGTGGGGTTCGTACCAAACCGGCCAAGATATGACTACCGTTCAGTACGTCTCCTAGTTAAATATGTATAAGCCGCAGGTAATTTAAAGAGAGCCCGGCCGGTCGTCATTTTTACAGATTTTTCCGTCCCTCCTCTCAAGATCCTCTCACAATGACAGCGTACCAGCAGCGAGTAAGGTAGTAGTAACGCACACACTGCCGCAACAATCCTCTCGCTTGCTGCCAAACTCGCTGTGAAAATCACGGAGAAAACAAATTAAAGCACGGTTCATTTCGAATTTGCTGTTCGTCTTCCACTGTTTCACCGGATCATAAAACGACTTCCAAACGGACGGCACCCCACACCATACATCAGTACCAACACAAACAATTGCAAGCTCATCAAATCGATCAATTTCTAGCTACCAGTATACGGCAGCATTCCAGACATTGATCTGTCAGCTCCCATTTATCGACCTGTATGCGTTCTGTAGGAGCACCCTTTCTTTTTGAGGGAACGACATCAATCATCATGGCTATTGGCTAGTAAATTAAACGTATCTTGTGTTGATGATGACAAAAAAAACACACACATGGTTTCATGGCCGAGTCAAGCACAACCAAGAACAAATTTTCCAATAGTAGTACTACTACAACTACTCTTACTATACTACCCGGGCAATTTATTAGCCCAAAAACGGTAAAAGAAAGGCAACAAGCTACTCGGACCACAGGAGCGGCTCAACGCAGCACCCGCCGTCGTACTCCTCAGCGGCCATCGCTAGCGGCCATACCGGCGACCACAGAAGCCCGTCCCTGAGGTCGAGGAGAAGGTCCGGCAGGTCGAACAGCGCATTGTCCTCGCCGCCTCCAACTCCGCTGTGCGCGGGCGTCGCGTCCGGACATGCCTCGGCCTCCGACGGCTGCGACTCCGACACTGCGAGGACGGTTACCGAGGAGGACGGAGACGTCTCGGCCTCGTCGCACTGCACGGCGGCAGCCTCGGCGGCCTTGGCGGCGGCGGCCTGGATGTCGGCGGGGGAGGTGGAGTCCGGACGGGGCAACTCGTGGGCGAGCTCCGGGAAGTTGAGGTGCGCGTTGCGGCCCTTGATGGCCAGCGCGGCCGCGTCGTGCGCGCGCGCGGCCATCTCGGCCGTGGGGAAGGTGCCGAGCCAGATGCGGGACTTCTTGCGCGGCTCGCGGATCTCGGACACCCACTTGCCCCAGCTCCGCCGCCGCACGCCGCGGTACGACGGGTGCTTGAACCCGCTCTTAGACACCGCGGCGCCCGGCAGCGACGCCTCCTTGCCTCTACCGGCGTCGTTGTCGTCCTCGGTGGTGCAGCAGCTGCTCTCCTCGCCTAACTGGGCGCCATTGGTGGCTCCTTCGGCTTCCGGTTCTTGGTCCGGCGGCGAGACGGCTCTCTTGCGCTTCTTTGGTTGTTTGGGCTTGGAGTTCTTGTTGGGAAGCTCCTCTTGCACGCTGTTGGCCAGGGAGGAGAAGGACGACGACGAGGACAGTGTCGAGGAGGAGACGGAGGAGGAAGAGGTGGTGGGTGCGTGGCTTGCGTCTGCCTCCATGGCTTGTTAGAGGAGGGATCTGTAGCCTGAGTGCCTGACGATCGCTAGGTGGACTACAAGAAGCAAGTGAAGGGAGTAGCGAGTGCCTTGGGCTATATATATAGGGGCAGCTTACTCGGTGCCTTCTGACTGGGGCCGTGGGGTCATTTTGTGGTTTCGTTTCTCTTTCAAGGTCCTTATGAATAGTTTTTAATAAAGTGAGGGACAAATTGTTGATGGGACATGAGAGCGAGTGTTTTTGCCTTTCAAGTTGTAGACATTAAAACTTAGACTAGGTTTTATTTGTGCGTATGGCGTGGTCATTAAAACTTAGACTACTATTTACACTTAATTGTATTTTACTCCATCTGTCCCGAATTATTTGTCACGTGTTTAGCTGGATATGCTTGTATCTAAACGTGTTTTGGTATATATAAATACATGCGAGTTTTACTTTTGTCTGTTGTATGCAGAGGCTGGGTGAATTCTTGCATTTGTATCACTCACACAATGAAATTATACTCACAAATAAAATGCTATTATAGTAGTACAAAGATTAACGAGGACTCCTTGGTACCTAAATGTTACTCCATCCCAAGGCTTAAGACATATAACTTTTTAAAAAAGTCAAGTCATGTAAAGTTTGATCATACTTCTAGAAAAATTTATCAAAAACTATTATATTATATAGATAGCATGTAAAAATATGTTTTATAATGTATAAAAATGTATGAATTACGTATTATAAATATTAATATTTTTATAAAAAATTTAGTCAAACTTTAGTTGGTTTGACTTTTGAAAAAAGTTATTTCCTTTAAGACTTGGAACGGAGGTAGTAGTAAGAGCATACTATTCACTTTGAAAAAACTAGATACAATTATGTAGGAGTACATGTACAGTAAACTGCTAAAAAGTGTAAATAGTAGTAGTGGAAGCCCGTCATATGTGAAAAAGAGTTTCAGTCGTATGTCCACTGCATATGCACGCTGTCTTCTTTTTCTTAAGGGAGCTAGCAGGTGTACATGCTCACCTTAATGTGCATACATGTTTTTTCTTTTGGCGCGCGGGGAAATGTAAGTAATATGTGTTCATGTTGAATACTCCTACAGTCCTGCACCGGTAGCTCCCTGGCTAAGTCAGTCTTTTCTTTCGGTGGGGGTAAGTAAGTTGGTGAAAATCTCATTGGCCCGTCTCCTTTGTTTCTTATTAAGAAATTCAGTAGGTCCAAGTCCAACAGTTTATTATAGGCCGATTTATTAGTGCATTGCTAGATCCCTGATCTGCCTTATTAGAATTTTGGCTTCCGGCCGTTACCTTGAACTAACATATATGTATATAGGGAAGTCAAGAAGTCAGTCTTCACCGATTCTTAAACAACTCCGTCTTCTTCTGGAGAAAATACTGCTAGTAGATTAGTTGTCCCTAATAAACTACGAGTACTCCAAACGGACTGACTAATTAACGATTTTTTTTCTGCCATCGGAATACCAAGTCAAGTGGTCGAAGTGATGCTGCTGCTCGGCTGATGTGGGGTGGCATATGTCTGTCAGGCGGAGGCGTCGTCATGTTATTGCCCGGGTACCGAACCTGCCGATCGGCAGCCGCCCGCAATCCGCATGCTGGATGGAGGTCGATCGACTCGGCCGGGCAAATCTGAACGAACGTTTGGCCGGAAACCGGTGGCCAACGACTTCCGCGCGCGATACCGATTGTGAAGAAGAAGAAAGAATTGGGTATTGGCTTTGACTTCCTTGGAGTGACCACTACGAACGTACGTACACCCTCGCAGCTCGCATGCTAGCTCTCACTGTCCATTGCCAAATTTTAGCTCCGATCACACGAGGAGAGCAAGGAAGAGGATATGTATGTAGTACGAGTGTTAGGCCGTGGCACACCGATGGAGACACCATGGCATGGCATCGATGCGAGATTTCAGCTCGGATTGATTCCGCTGTCTCTCTCGCTCGCCCCACGGCCCCGTCCCATTAAACCCTCGGAGAGTAGATCGTTGTGTACGGTCCAATAACTCCAGCGAGCGAGCGGATCGAATGAGCCACGGTGCGGCTCGGCAAAGATCCCGAGAACAAGGGCTTCTCCCCTCCAGGTACACCGTCCTTGCCGACTACTAGTACTACTACGGACCTGGGAATTAAATGCCGTCACTGGTACTAGTAGCAAGGAACCTGCGCCGAGGTTAACCTGTTCCTTGTACGCTTGCGCTCCGATTCCCACTCCTCAGCTCCTCCTCGGAACACGACGCACATGGCTTGGCCGCGCCACCGCGTACGAGCCGGGCCGGGGCCCGCTGCTCGTGCGCTGCCGCACAAATAGCGGTTTCAGAAGGTTCATCAATCAGAGATCGATCGCCGCACAACGCAAACCGTTTGGTTAGAAAGATTAGGTAGGCAGGGCCAGTTGTCAGCCAATGGCCTACAGGACCGGGCCCTGCGCTGCGCTGCGCTTGAGAGACAAGACAAGGAGGGGGCCTGGAGATGGAACTCCGATCGAGCCGTGTTGTCAACGCGATCCATCGATCGTGGAGCACGTTACTAATCCTGGACCGTTGACCTTATAAGGTTTAATGCGGCAGGAAAGGAAAATGTGCGTGCTTCCCCACGAGACGAGCTAGCGCTCCCCGCGCGCGCGAGAAGCCGATCCAGAGCCCCACGTGAGATCTATACCGCTCATTGCGCGGCACCCACGGCCAGAGACGGTCAGTAGTTTAAGATTAGATCCCGACTAAACACGGAGTACTCCACTACGTCGTCGCCAAAACCTCGCCAGAATCGCGGAGAGCCCGATCCACCGCGTGCCACCCGCGGACTCGCGGTCATGGAATACTAGCATAGTTTGCCAAGCTTTTGGTTTCGTGATCCCACCGATCGCTGATCTCGACCGTTCGATCTGTAACCGGACACCACTTGTGTACTGCTCCGTCAGTTGGCTATAAACTAGTAGGATCCTAACGACCGAGCTTAATTAGGCCGGCCGATCAAAGGCACCGGCGGCCGGTACTGCCTTCCGTCTAAGAAAAGGTCACCTTCCGGCGCCGGCGGGGCGGCGAGGTTTACTACTCTTCGTACCTACTAGTACTGGGCTAGAGTACAACAGGAAGGAACATGCGCCCTATCGATCGTTGTGTACCGGCCGGCAGATCGATGGACGGTACGTGGCCTAGGTACACGTACTGTCGTCACCGCACGCACAGCACGCAGTTACTTGTAAGCTATGATGGACCTACCTCGTCCGCCCCTGCCCTGTCCAAATGCATTTATCTACCGCACGATCGAACCCGGCGCGTACGCACGTCTTATCATGCTTCCCAGTACACTTGTCCATGGAAGCATCAACCCTCGAGGTGGTGTCTTGGGGGCATCTCCACAGGGCCCGACTCGCTTCGGACATGGGAGGTGTTCGGATCGGTCAGAACGATTTTTTTTTAAAATATGAACATTAAAAAAACTCGCATACATTACACAAATAGTCTCACTTTACATATGGAAAATAAAAAACTAATTAAAATAACCCTAGGTATGGCTAGAACATATGGCGGTCGGCACGACTATGGTGGCGCTGGCGACGGCGGCGACGGCAATGGCCCCCAGCAAATAGTATGCCAGCAATGGTGGCTGCTGCTGGTGCGTCGGCGTCATGCAGGTGAGTGGGCGCCACGGTGCAGCCTAGAGGTTTCAATAAGAGGGATCGGATATGCCTCTTAGAGACTCCACTCGTCTTTGAGAGAGTGGAAGATCGTCTTCTTGACGTCTAACTCCTCCCGGGCTTGATTGAGGCAGGCACGCAGGACCGGGTCACCGGGGTTGGCACGGAAGGCACGGAAGTATTCGATGTATGCATCCTCGAGTTCTTTCCGCCTGATATGATGCGGATAGAAGACGTGGTCGAGAACGTCAAAATTGAAGCGCTCATCGGTGGACCGGTTGACCCTGCCTCTGTACGGCGGCGGCGAAGGCCTGCGGGTCTTTCGTTGCTGCAGCGCCACACTGTCGCTGTCGTCACTATCCTCGTTGTCGTCAGCGACGCAGCCATCGGGTGGGTTGTGTGAGGGCAGGAAGGAAGAGGGAAGAGGCGAGCGGGTGGGTTGCAACTGGTGCCAGGACAAAGACGGGAGCCTGGCTCGGGCATGACTATTTTCAGAGACGTGGTGCTGCCCGCTACTCCACGGGGTTCGCCCCTTTTTATAGCGGAGTAGCCGCTCTGGCGGGAAAGCCTGCACAAAGCGGCAGGAACCTACTGAAAACGGCGACGGAAGCCTTTCTCGCTGTTGGGAGACAAGCCGGCATCATGGACGCGCCCGGTCACTGTTAGGCGGGCCCTACACGGACGCGAGGACATGAGGGAGGACACACACGTTGTCCGCATCGTGTCCTGCGCATAATGATGTAAGTGGCAGCGGCGTCCACCGGTACCACATATGCCGCCCGCGAAAAATTGATCAAAATGGCGAATGCGGACATCCGTGAAACTTAGGTGGAGCATGTGGCTGAGCCACCAACGCCAGCGGCGCCAGCGGCTGCGTAGGCACTCTGTACACCGCCTGTTGTGTACAGCTGCCGTAGTTTACTCCTTCTATAATGGAGGGCCGCGGCTAGGGCTTCAGCCTTGATCGCGTGTTGGCTGCTTGCTTCTCGCCAAGGCAGACAGCAACGGCGTCACCTTTGATTTGCTCTCTTTCCTTCCTGGTTCTTGGCCTCTTGGCGAGACCGCGAGAGACGGATCTAGCATGCACAGGGCGAGCTGGGGCCGAGCAGAACAACATACAAGCAAGTACTGACTAAGCGCATCTCTAGCCGACACCGTAAAGGACGGAATAAAAAAATAACCGTACTATTCGGTTTCGCGTGATAAAAACCGCCATAACAGACGCCCCAAAACCATTTGAACCGAAAAAGTTTAGCCCCATCCCCCTCCCGCGGAACCACAAATCCTCAGGTTTCGAGCCCGACCTGGGAACCACAAATGCTTGGTGGGATGGAAGTTTCAGCACGTTCCCTTCCCTTCCACGTCCACCCGTCGCCGTCGCCGCCGGGCGCTGCTGTCGACTCAGGCACCAGCAGACAAATTGCGCCCGCCGACAAGGTCTCCGCCACTCGACGGTCACGTTCCCAACCCTTGCTGTGACAGAAATTGATCCGGGACGGAGATCTAACTCGAGGCGGAAACATAGTTGCAGTTTATTGATTCAACACGAGTTCTTCCTAAACAAAGCTACGATTTCACATCCTACATAAATCTACTTTATTGATTCAACCACTAGTCAACAATTTCACTTTCACTGTCGTTGTCCTCCTCCTCCGAGCCGCGATGTTGCTCTCCACACAGGCATCTGGCGGCGGCCCGCCACGATGTTGACCTCTTCCACGCGGGCTTCTGGCGGTGATGCGCCGCGATGTTGCTCTCCATCTCGGCTCGGCCCGGGAGCGGAGCAACCAGCACCCCCACATAGCTGATGCGCCATCCGTAGGGCACCGTCGCGGCCGGTGGCACGACGATGTCGAAGTGCGCGAACATCACCGCCTTGTAGAAGTTCAGAGTGGGAACCTCCATGGCGGCGCGGTGGAGATTAGAGAGGAAGGGGATGGATGGGGAAGAACGCGTCGACACCTCCTATTTGTACACGAAGACGACGAAGCGACGGGCAGAATCTAAATCGTATATTCCCTTTTTCGGTTCGGGTTTGTGGTTTCTGTTCCGCCCCGTCGCGTGCGGCCTAAAATAAACACGAGAAACCCAACCTAGGAACGTGTTTTCTGATCCACACTTTTATGGTGTCCGCTAGAGATGCTCGAATAGAAGTACGTCCTCGCTTGCAGGTGGCTATCTAGACCGAGTTGATAGATCGATTTTCATCTTTTTTTTGCTAAAATTCCGCTGATTTATTGATAACCATCAACAATAGTACAAGAAGTACAAAAAGTATCACTGCGTCCAAAAATATCCGACTTAAGTTTGTCTGGAGAATGTCTAGATAGGCGCTCAAGAGGGATACCACCCTGCAAGGCGGCAGAAGGTTGAATATTGATGAGGTAAGCCGATGTAGCGACAGCCTCAGCCCAGAAATGCGGCGGGAGAGAAGAAGCAATCATCATAGCACGAGTGGTCTCAAGAAGATGGCGATGCTTACGCTCAGCAACGCCATTCTGGACATGCGCGCCAGGACAGGAGAACTGAGCAAGGGTGCCCTGCTCAGCAAGAACGCCTCGCAACATCTGGGAGATATACTCACCAGCAGAATCAGCACGAAAAACACGGATGGGGGTAGAATACTGAGTACGGACCATGGCCGCAAAACGCTGATATATGGAAAGCACTTCACTGCGAGAGCGCATAAAATACAACCAAGTGTACCGAGAAAAATCATTAATGAATAAAATATAGTAGCGATGGCCCCCTTTCGAAGCGAAAGGAGCCGGACCCCAAACATCGGAATAAACTAAATCAAAAGGGCGCTGAGATACAGACGCGCTAGTAGGATATGGAAGCTGAATCTGTTTACCCAACCTACAACCTTGACAATGCAAAGACCCATCTCCTGAGACAGACCCCAGAAGACTACGATGAACTAATGACGACAGGCGAGAGTCACAGAGGTGACCAAGATGATGATGCCACTGCTGAAAGGAGCTGGTAGGAGAGGCGACAACCGGAGAAGAACTGGCATATGAAGTGGCAGCGGAAGGAACGCGAAGCCAGTCTAACTTCCAAAGTACTGAAGAGTCACGGCTGCGAGGGCCAGCTCCAACCAGGGCCTGGGTGCGACGGTCCTGGACAACACAAGAATCAACATCAAGAATGACGCGACAACCAGAGTCAGTAAGCTGGCTCGCAGAGAACAGATTCATCTTAATAAGAGGGACATGAGAAATATCAGGAACAAAAAAAGAAGAAGTAGAGAGGGTGCCCCAACTAGAAACAGGGAGAGAGGTACCATCAACCGTAAAAACACGGACAGGAGAAGGGATAGAACGAAGAGCGGACAGAAAAGAAGACTCAGAGGTCATATGAAAAGAAGCTCCAGAATCCAGATACCACAGAGACGTACCTAACTGTGTAGAAGGTGGTGGTCGCACAGTGCCTGAAGAGTCAGTCACAGAACCAGCAGTGCCCGTCGAAGAAGAGTCTGTAGCAACAAGTAGACCGCGAAGACTCCTGATAATGTCCTGATCAGAGAGAGCAACTGCTGAAGATACAGAAGGAGCCGACCGCCCACGAGCCTGGTGCTGCTGACGTAAACTGGGGTCCCGTGTATAACAGGTGGCCCAAGTGTGACCATCCCTGTTGCAGTAAGAGCAGTGACGAAGAGAACCACGACGACCCTGACCACGAGCCTGTTGGTGCTGACTCTAACCCTGAGGCTGCTGGTGCTGAAGCTGACCCTGACCCTGACCTGGAGGAGTGGGTAGTATCGGCGGCGGCGGCACAGTGGACCGCGACTGAGTCGAGGGAGCAGACGGTAAAGGAGCACCACGAGTAGCAAGCGCAGATGGAACCGCAAGAAGACCAGCACCACGGAGACAGGTCTCCTCAGCCCGAAGCTCAGACAACACCTCAGAGAGCGGAACGCGACCACGAGCATTCAGCTGAGCACGCCGGGGCTCAAACTCCTGGCGGAGCCGAGACAGAAACTCATAGATGCGGTGAAACTCCAAGTCCGAGCGCACAATCTAGCAACACGAGCATGTGCCACAAACAGCAGTACGAAGAGAATCAAGCTGACGCCAGATAGCAGCACTCTGAGTATAGAACTCATCAATAGTAGAATCACCCTGCTGGAGAGCATGCTCCTGGCGAACCACAGACAGGTAAAGTGCATCACGAGACGGATGATAGCGCTGACGAAGATGAGCCCACTGAGCGGCAACAGTAGGGAGACTCATGAACTTAGCAGCATACTGGGGCAGAACACTGGAGGTGAGAACATCAGCAGTACGAGCATCCTCATCAACCCACTGAGTGTAAGCAGTCAGAGCGTGTCGATAGGCCTCGAGATCAGAAGAGTACTGCTTGAACTTCAGATCATAAGCAGCAACCGCACTATCATCAGCACTCTAAGTAGCATCCTTGGCCTCTTGAGAAGCATCAGCACCGAGAACAATCGGCGTCGGCGGAAGAGGAGCCACAGGAGCAGGGGGTAGATGTAGATGAGGTCAAACGCGATACAAAGAACAGGTGTATGTGTGCAGGCGGTGCAGAACGGACAGTGCAGGAGTAGCAGTAGCAAGCGGTGGCGTGGCAGTAGCAGGCGGTGGCGTGGCCCAATCGGTGGGGCGAGCGAGACGGTGCAGGAGGGCCCGGCGAGTAGCACAGCAGGGCGGTGGCAGATCCAATCGAAAAGCGGAAGACAACGGCAGATCCGATCGAGGAAGGGGAGGACGAAGGCAGGCGGCCAGAACGGGAACCGGTGAAGACCGGGGCGAACTGACGGCGGCGATGATCACATGTAGAGGACCGGTGGGAACGGGAACCCTAAAACCGGCTCTGATACCATGTTAGGAATAGACAAGTTGTATTCCTCTGGGGGCTCAAAGGCCACAATATATAGTACAGGTACATGTGCAAATATGCAGGAAACCCCTAACATATGGGGAAAATACAATATACAGATATATATATCTAACACTTGCAAGTTCCAAGTAACTTCCCGATCCACTGTCAAGTTTTTTTGAGGCCTCTCAACAGGTATACAGCTGTAGTATCTGAGGTCGCGCATAAACTCACACCATAATCACACGTTGGAGTATAATCAACTTGCTATCACGATCTTACTGATAGAAGGGCTAGACGTGTATTATATTCTTAACACTTCTTCTCGCCTCTAGGCTATTTTAGTCCTTAGCGTGGGTTCGTTGCACGCTGCAGAATATTTTTTTATAAACTGCGTGAGCAAGGTCTTGAACTTGAGACTTCTTAGCTCTTAATATCTTATTGAATCGCATGCGCTGGCCATCTAAACCAAAAGTCCGAAGATGGAAAAGACCAGACGTGTAATATATTCATAACAAACCGGCCGCACCGGATCGAATCTATGCAGCACCGGACAGGTATGAATCACTCACTTGTGATTAATACTAATAGGTGCCAAGAGGCAACCGGTAATTGGATTAATTGGAGTACGCAGTCTCTGCAGACGTACTGCAGCTTAATTGCTCAAGAGCTCAAGAGCTTGGCCTTGCAGTAGCAGACACGGTACCACAAGTACAAGGAACGCGCTCTATCGCCGCCACCAGCATCTGACGCCCGTAGAGATAAACCCTTACTAATTGCGATCTCGATCAAGAGCAGAGATGAACGGGAGCGAATAATACAATCGTTATGGCTCGGTCAGAACCGGCCTATGAAGACAAGTTAAGAGACACGGCCTAGGTGCTACAGCAGCAGCACAGCCACGGTACGATCGAGCCGTCCTGGATCGATGCCAACGGCAGCCCATTTAATGGGCGATGCAATGCGGTGCACGCGCCCCGCCGTTGTGACAGCAAGTTAAGGATACCGTCACCGATCGATGCACCTGCCTGCAGTCAGTCCTAGTTTATACTACGCTAGGAGTAGTATAGTATGTGTATCTGACTCTCTGAATGTCAAGCTAATAAGAGGGCAGGGCAACAGGCTGTTAACAGCCTTAGTTTAGTCGTGCGTGCGTACGTCGAGCGCCCATGCCGTAGCACACTAACAGCTGTCTGTAGTAATTAAGCGACGGTACTACTAGTTTAACGTATCCGATGGTGAAGCATCTGCCATGTCCATGGGCTAAGGAGAGCGTGCGTGCGCGCCTAGTTTTACAGAACCGATGGACGAAGCATTTAACCATCTTGACCGGCTTATTATTACCGATGTGTGCAAACAAGTGAGGAGTGACCGCTGTCCTGCAATCAACCACGTCCACACGCAAGAACGGCTTAACATCTCGGTTTGCGGTAAATTACTACTACTCCCTGGAAAGTCACCCTTGCATTGCGTGTTGTTAAGTGTCTGAACGCTCGAACTGGATGGATCCCTGGAAAAGTCACTGCTGCGTTCTACTAAGCCAAACTCGTGGCAGTACCATGCATGATGCATGTGTACAGTTCCCACCCGGCCGGAGCTTCCGCAGCTGGCAGCAAGCGATTTGTGAACTGCGACTTGCGTTACGTGTCCGCTCTGTTTACTGTATGCTTCGGTCAACAGCGAGTTGGCCGCAACGCAACACGAGACCGTACGTACGGGTACGGCAGGGCCAGCCCCGGCCAGAGACCAGACCACGGGCCAACTCGTACACGTTCGGCCGCCCAATGGAAATGTTTCGGGCACGTATGCATACGCGCCGAACGAACGGGTTTGATGCATGCTTACCGAAAGAAGTGACTGATTTACGCACGTAAAGACGCACTAGCAGCAAGTTTCGGAAAAGAGGTCCCGGGAATGAACCACTAGGAAGGAATGCAGGTTGCAGAAAAGCAACTTTGCGTGAAACAAGTAACTTTGGAAGTAGCCGATTGGAGATTCAGCTAAATGAGAAGATGTCGTCAACAATGTTCAGGTTATCAAACCATTCACTGCAGCAAATGGCAGACAGCAAAGTAAAACTTGAACAAAAAAAAGTTGTTTTATGAATTACGATCCTCAAATCACTAGACCTCGGCCCATACATTTCCGGAAAGAACCAGCCATGTGACTTGTGCTAGCGATATGGTCAACAGAGGTCAGCTAATTTCTGGTATTCTGGCCGAGCTTTTAGACTTCGGCCCCGAGCATGAAAGCTTTGCTGCTGACCGGCTTAACTGACTGTTTAGCCCTAATTTCATACTCTGGGTCGGCCTCTGGAACAGATACTACGACACGTTTGAAGCCACTCCTTGGGTATCGTGTCAGTACTGAAGACGCACGAGATGGACAAGTACGTGTGTAAAATTGCAGGCAGCAGAACTTGATACTCTTGGAGCATGCTGCGCAATTTGGCTATAGCTTTCAGGCCCGAGGCCATTGTGCTAAGAACGATCTACTTAAAATTAGCTAGCGGCGAGGGACCACACCGGGCCAAGCCAACTCAATCAAGATTGAATTCTACACCTAGCCTTGGCCTTTGGTCGGTGCCGACAACGGTGACGCCCTGGTGCTGTTTCGCTTGTTGAAGGTGTTGTCGTAGAGCTCTATTTCTCACTCTCATGGGGTTGTGGCTCTCCGGGAGAGATCCCTAGCTTTGTATGCCGAAGCGGGGGTTGGTGCCATATCTGGCACTACCTTCTTGGAGGCATCGTCTTGGAGAGTCTGCAGGTTGCTGTCTGCTCGTGTCTCTCTCGTCGACGGTGTGGTGGATGTCGGGGCGGCGGCCCCGAGATGTTATGTTTGCACGCCGAGGTGGCGGCCTCAGGGAGCATCGCAAGCAGTGGCCCTACGAGGCAGGGCTGTTGCTCGTCATGCCTTGGGTGGCAATATTGTGCCGCTAGTGCAGCGATATTCTCGGCTCGGTCGACGCGTCCTACATGGGACGGACGGACTTTATGTCGGGGCGGCGGCCCGGATGATTTGGTGTGATGGCCGTGGTCTGCGGCCGGTTGCCCTGTGCAGTTTGGGCTGCGGGTTGACGGTTCATGCAGCATTGCAGCTCGAGAGCGAGCGGTGGTATGTCGGGGCGGCGGCCCCGGAAGGTGGTGGTCTTGGTTGACCGTGCAGGGCGCGTCGGAGCAATGGAAGTCGTTCGACCACTTTGAGGGGTGCTTGACCTTGTGTCGTGTGGGTGATTAGGTGGCTCTCGATGTTGGTCATCGGTGTGTTGGACACCACTTCTGGCACGTGGTTTTGTGGATGCGAGGTTCTTCACCTTTGTCGAAGCGTCCCGAGCCTGCTCCTCCCATAGCAGGCATGGTTCTTCTCTTCGGCAGTAGCAGGTGTCCAGCTAGTTTGGTGGAATGGGTTACCGTTGGTTATGTTTGCGTGGTTGTCGTCATTTTGTAGTCTTCAATGTGTTGTCGACGATAATGGGCACAACCCTGTTGTGTTGTTGTTTGGGTAGGCTTGTCTCTTTCTATCGGTTTTTGCCCAGATTTCCTCTAATCAACTGGGCACTTCTTCTTACTTAATCGATAAGGCAAAGCCTTCGTTTCAGAAAAAAAAATTGAATTCTACATCAGGTGACTCTTTCCCGCATGCACTATCGATCGCTCAGTGCAAGACTTTATCGCTGACTCGCATTCACTTCGTGCGAGTGCATTAATTTGGCTCCCGGCCTCCACGAAACCTTTTATTTTAAACTTTTAAATATTTAGTTTTAAAGTTTTAAAAATTCTGGCAAAAATATGCACATTCTAAGTGTGTGAAATATAAATTCGAATTATATTGTATTCTACACTATATAAAAAATACAAAATTATAGATTTAAATGTGTGAATGGTGCACCTTCATCTTGTCAGATTTTTTCTTTCTTATGTAACCCATCATACAACGTATTTAAGATTCATAATTTGCACACTTAAAGTATACACACTAGAGGAAAAAGGGCTATCCGTTCGCGACCCCTCAGAGCATTTGTCCCGGTTGCGCCAGCAACCGGGACTAATGCTGGCACGCGTCCCGGTTGGAGCGGGCACGAGGCCAGGGGGCATGCGTCCCGGTTGGTAAGAGGGAATACGTCCCGGTTGGAGCCATCAACCGGGACTAAAGGTCTGGCCACAGCCACGTGGCGTGGCACACACCTTTAGTCCCGGTTGCTGGCTCCAACCGGGACTAAAGACCCATGTCCTCTATAAATGCAACGCCCCAGCCCCCTCTGCCTCCACTCTGTTTTTTTGAATGGTGGAAGGTGTGAGGGGGTGTGCTAGTTTTTTCTCATGCATGCATTGAAGGTGTTTGTTGAAATGTTTGAGTGAATAATCCCGTTGAATTTCTCATAGAACAAAAATATAGAAGGTGTCCGAGACGCACTTGAGCTTTCTCCTCTTTATTTCCCTCGATCGAGGTTAGCAATCTTATCTTTTCTAGGTCATTGATACAATTCATGTGTCGGTGTGAATTGGTTATTTCACTATTTATGATGTCCTGTTTTTTGATAAACTTACTTATATGATGCAGATGAACGGTCGGGAATGGATGTACGGTGACCGGCGGGTAGCCGGGTATATCAAAGGCGTGGATAAATTTATCGATGTGGCTACGGCAAACAAAGAGAATGGATTTATATGTTGTCCATGTGTTCAATGTCGGAACAACAAGGAGTACTCTTCCTCGAAAATCATTCGCGGCCACCTGATTATGAAAGGTTTCATGCCCAACTATAATTGCTGGACCAAGCACGGAGAAAGAGGGGTTATGATGGAAGATGGTGAAGAAGAAGATGATAACAACTATCATCATATGTTTCCTGAATACAGTGATACTGCAATGGAAGACAATGGAGAGAAAAGAGGTGAAGAACGGGCATCAGATGAGCCGGCTGATGAACTTGGTAGGGTCATTTCTAATGCAAAGCGAGACTGTGAAACAGAAAATGAGAAGTTGAAGTTAGAGGGCATGTTAGAAGATCACAAGAAATTGTTGTACCCAAATTGTGAAGATGGCATCACAAAGCTCGGTACCACACTGGAATTGTTGCGATGGAAGGCAGAGTTGGTCTAACTGACTCCTCATTTGAAAAGATGCTGAAAATAATGAAGCCGAAGTTTCCAAAACATAACGAACTTCCCGAGAGTACCTACGAAGCAAAGAAGACTCTCTGTCCTCTGGGATTAGATGTGCAAAAGATACATGCATGCATTAATGACTGCATCCTCTACCGCGGTAAGGAGTATGAGAATTTAGATAAATGCCCGGTATGCAACGCGTTGCGGTATAAGATCAGACGAGATGACCCTGGTGATGTTGAGGGAGAGCCCCTCCGAAAGAGGGTTCCTGCTAAGGTTATGTGGTATGCTCCTATAATACCAAGGTTGAAACGCATGTTCAGAAACAAAGAGCATGCCAGGTTGTTGCGATGGCACAAAGAAGACCGTAAGAAAGACGGGAAGTTGAGACACCCTGCTGATGGGTCACAGTGGAGAAAAATCGAGAGAGACTTCCCAGACTTTGCAGGTGACGCAAGGAACTTATGGTTTGGTCTAAGTACGGATGGCATGAATCCTTTTGGAGAGCAAATCTGCAGTCACAGCACCTGGCCCGTGACTCTATGTATCTATAACCTGCCTCCTTGGTTGTGCATGAAGCGTAAGTTCATTATGATGCCAGTGCTCATCCAAGGCCCGAAGCAACCGGACAACGACAATGATGTGTACCTTAGGCCATTAGTTGAAGAACTCTTACAGTTGTGGGGAAAACCAGGTGTACGTGCGTGGGATGAGAACAAACAGGAGCCATTTAATCTACGAGGGTTGTTATTCGTAACCATCAATGATTGGCCTGCTCTTAGTAACCTTTCAGGACAGACAAACAAAGAATATAAGGCATGCACCCACTGTTTAGATAAGACCGAAGGTACATATTTGCATAAATGCAAGAAGGTTGTGTACCTGGCGAATCGACGATTTCTCCAGCGGTAATTCTAATCATTATGATACTATATCGGCAACGTTCGTGAATTTTATAATATCAAGTACTTAATAACTTATTTTATTCGTTTTCTACGCCGGGCAGCGCTTGAAAACAGTTCACCAAGAAGGCTAGGGGTGTTTGGAAAGAGGAACTTACATTTCAACCACTAGATGTAAGCACCACTAGCTATATCCGCGCATCTCTTTGATTCTAGTTTTGATACAGTTATTATCATGCTTGATTATTATTTTGATTGAACTCTGTTCTCGTAAAGTGCCTGACGCAGGGACCAGGTAACAATCTATGTGGATACTATGTATGCGAGTTCATCCGGCAGACGTGCGATGAGAAGGACAGAAATTTAGAGCAACTCCACGTACGTAAATAATTTATATAGTTTTTAATTACAATCAAATTGTGTTTAGTTTCATATTCATATAGGCTGACTCCTTTTTTAAATCAGATCGAACGTCTACGGGACGGTCTTTTGCCAAAGGATCGCGTACGAGCAATTCAGGAGGAATTGGCGGGATTCTTGGATGCAGAAGTCCTAAACACACAAGGGGAATACTATTCGGCTGTGTATAGACAATAGGAATTGTAAAATAGCAACTTTTAAGAAATTGGCCGGTAGCATCGAATAGCAACTTTTGTATGTAGTGCATGAACTCGATCCGTGTATTGAATGTAATGTTGTCATGATGATCTTGTGTAATATAAGGTTTCTTCGTTGATAAGTGCAAAACACTAAACAAACAATAAAACAACCTAAATAAATTCTCTGCCGCGGCACAAAAAGTGGCGAAAATGCTGCCGCGGCAACAAAATGTGCCAAAATGAATTCTCTGCCATGGCAGAGAAATGGGCCAAATCTCTGCCGCGGCAGCAGGTTATTAGTCCCGGTTCGTGTTACGAACCGAGACTAATGCTCCACCCCCCCCTCGCGCTTTGATGCCGCCACGTGTGCCCCATTTGTCCCGGTTGGTGGGGCAACCGGGACTAATGGTTAGAGTTTTAGTCCCGATTGCCCCGTCTCGGTTGGGCAACCGGGACTAATGGCCCTTACCAACCGGGACGCATGAGCCCTTTTCTACCAGTGACATCATTGAATCTATGTACAAATGTTTTCGTATTTTTTGTGAACTTCAAATATTATTCTGAATTTTTAAAATAAAGCGCTGTAGTGAGCTTAGACTCCGATTGTTTTTTAAGCTTCGTGTGGCATATTCCACTAAAAATCAAGCTTCCTATCACAATTATTTTGCAAGTTCGAACCCATCTACTTTTTTTATTTCTATGTCATTTTTTTCGGTATTGTCCACCTTTTTTATTTTTATTTCCTACCATTGAAAAAACTATACGAATTATTTTTTTAATACATGAAAAGATTTTGGAAAATCATGAACAGTTATTCTGAACTCTGTGAACAGTTTTTTCTCATATGGACATTTTTATCTGAACCTCCCGACCAACTATTTTTAACTGAGTTTTTCTCATACAAACATACTGTTCAAACCCGTGATTTTTTAATATGCAAGTAAGTTTTTTAAAATATGAACATTATGTTTTCGAAAAAGTGAATATTTTTAAAGTCCATGAACATTTTTTAACTATGTGAATATTCTTTTTGGTCTCTCAATATTTCTTTTAAACCCCTGAACATTTTTTAATCCATAAACATTTTTTAATCCGGCGAACATTTTTCACAACCTGAAAGCTTATTGAACTTCACCTTGTTTATTTTTTAATCCGTAAACTATGAGATTCTTCACTTGAATTACTTGCTTCAAGACTTGATCAACTTAGACTCAACTTATCAGCCCAACCATAGTCACCTATAATGTTCTCTATTGAACTTCATCTTGTTTATTTGATCTTCGCACGAACTTCATATTGATCATATTTGATTCACTATTGAACATAATATCTATGCCCCCAAGTTTTTTCTTTGCTTCTTCTCGATCAAAATATAATCATATTTTGAACTCAATGATCTTGATGCATCTCTCGATTTTGAGGCACTCGTCCCAAACCCATCTACTACACTAACGCATCAGTGGTGGGAAATCTCTTTGTACATATCTTAATAAAACCGTTGGTTCATAGAATTCTTAGGCATTACTAATTCTTGATACTTTTGATATGGATTACCGATGTAGTATAGATTGCATTTTCCTTAGAAGACTTAGGTTTATCGAATCGTTGGGAAGAATCTGTCTGATGTAAATTACTTTGAACAAAACATTAAGATATTTATACAGCTTTTGTTTACAGGACCAAACGTTGACTTTTTGTAGGTTTTACCAGTAGATGAAAGTAGGCCAGGGCAAATTTTCACCTGCAGCTATGCAAACGCAAATATGATATAAAAGATAATAAGAATCACGAATATATAACAACATAATAAACATTTGGACGAAATTATGGGTGGTTCGTCCTAACAACACCATAGGCTACTACCGCATCACTATGGGTTCGTTGTCCAACCACTACATGCGGGGCTCCAACAGTTCTTAAGATAAACAAACCAAAACATTAAGCTATGTTATGTCATTGTGATCTCCTCAAGAATTACCTATAACATACTATACTCCACTTACTCTCACCGGGTTTCGAAGAGTTGTGGTGTCCCCCTACTCTCTCCTCTTTGCCTTCATTGATATTCACGGTCTTGGGTACTTGACAGGTCCTTAGATCGAGGCAAAATACTAGAGACAAACGTATATGTATACATTACTTCAAATATGCAAAGAATCCCGTATCAAAAGATGCACATATTATTGCGAGACTAGGCCTCAACCCTCAACCTATGAGAACTACTCATGATTGATTGATCAAGAATCATAAACATTGTATAATAATTCTTGAGAGAAATTTTAGATATATAGTCTTCCAATACCGTCAACTGTGAATGAATCAATCTGACAACTATGGTACAATGGCTATGATGGAGGTTGGATGTGGAGATTTAGGTGTGGATATGATGATGATGATGAAGAAGGTGTCTCCTCTGTGGTGGTTCTCCTCTCGTTTGTGATTCTTTTGTTGTGGATGAATGGATTTTTATTTATTTTTGTCACGTCTTGTTGCGAAAATGCTAGGGATCCCTTCACAATACGTTGCCAGTTCAATTTTTTTGAGACAACGCCGCATGTTACGGCCTCACGATACAGACAGGGATGACAATACTATTGCTCATTAAGGCGATAGATGATTGGCTATGTGATCTCCACTAGAAAAGTTGCCATCCGCATAATTTGGTCCGTCGAGCGTGGTAGAACATCTGACTTGTATCATCATTTAGTTTTTTCTCATGGTATATGGAGACACTTTTTCTTCTTCATCTTCTTCTTCGCAGTCCTCTTTTGCCACGAACTCATAAAAACATGGTAGAATCTTGGCCGGCACATGGTAAATGTCAATTTTTTGGTTATACATGTGATTTTGACTCTGATTGATGTCACGCGGTATTTTGAAGCTTGTTGTGCCATGATGTCAGTGTCTCCAGCGCATCTGTTTTTGTCGCTCTCCTGTTTTGAACATGATAACATTGCTCGATGTAGCAACTGTTTAGTCTAGTTGTTAGTTCCTCGATGTCAACCTCTCTGCAGGAAATGAGTGTATGTTAGACTTTTTTTTTACCGCGATTACTGTTTTGACTTTGGTAACATTGCTTGATGTCAACCACATGCATCCTTGGGGGTGCACAAGACACATGGTAAAACTGAATTCCCTTGTAGAACCCCGAATACAAGTAATTTTTTAGCTGGGGCACCACCGTGCACCCGGGTCGTCATTTCTCTAGCTCCACCACCGCTTGATGCAGCGACCGTATATGGTCTAGCTGCTAGGCCAGCCACTATGTTGTCGTTTTTTTGTCGCGTCTGTTGTTTTGGCTTGTTAACGCTGCTCGATGCAGCCACTTATGGTCTGACTGTTGGGTTCCTGATGCCAGCTTCTCCACACAAGAAACGCGTGCTCTATTGGACTTTTTGTTGGGTCATGACCGTTGTTTAGACTTTGTTAACATTGTTATATGCACCAACAACCATGTACGTTTTGGCTGCTGATGAGTCCCCGATATCAGCCTCTATGTAGGAGAAACATGTGCTCTATTGTATTTGTTTTTGTCATCCCCGTTGTTTTGACCTTAGTAAAATTGTTGGATGCAACAACGTATATGGTATGGCTAGTGATTACTAAAGGTTCAATGTCTGGCTCTATACGAAAACGTGTGCTCTATTAGATTTTTTTTACCTTTTATAAGATAGCCAGCTAAGATAACCTTTCGCTTAGAAGAGCCAACCACCTAATCAAGCACACACAAGTAGAAACCAGTGCGCTCCTCTCCTAGTACTTCATTTAGTCCGTGTTTGTTTTTCGGGATTTGCTACTTCTCAGTCGCATGAGAACTCTCTATGTCTCGGACATCTCTTTTATCATTAAATTTATCTTATGATTCGTACAATGCGGGAGTTACACATGAATTGGAACTACGTTGTAACTAAGAATCAATGGGCTGTAACTAGGCTACAACTAAAAGTAATATAAAATTGATAAGTTACAACTATAATTAGCAAAAATAGTAGAATGGCCTAAACATAAAAAGTGCTCAGCCACCTGAGATCTAGACGCTCCCTTGTTTTTTCTAACTAACTCGTACGTATTCTATCACACGAGCCCACATCGCTATCATCCTAAGAGCATCTCCACTCGTTGGACGAACCCAGGCCGAAAACCGGACCAATTTTTGGACGGACGAATCGCGTTTTCGCATGGGTACGCTCAGTTTCCCACTCACGTACCCAGGCCGAGTTCCCAAGTTCGGCTAAATTCAGTTAAACTCGGCGAAATATGGGCGAATATAGGCGGAATTTCATTAAAGTAGGCAAGGGGGCACATAGTACATCGGATTTTATAACTAGAAAAAGGCCGCCGCCGTGGTCGACACCGGACGCCGCAACTACATGCCGAGGCGAGGTTGTTGCCGGCCTCGATGTGCGCCATGACTCCGGCGAGAGTCCGCCCTGGAACTCTCCACCAGCGGCGGCGGTAAGCCGCATTGTTACGCGGCGGCGGCAGCGAGTCCGGCGGTCCGTCGTGTCGGGCGAGTTTCTCGAGGCGCCCGTCGGCTAAAAACTGCCTCCGGAAGACAAGGTTGCCCAGATTCTCGGCAAAATCCGGGTTTTGCACGGCGGCGATAGCGGCCTGGATCTCTCCGGCGAGTTCTGGGTCTTGCATGGCGGCGATAGCCGCCTGGATCTCTCCGGCGAGGTCCTCTCCGTCCGGCACCGGCGAAACGGGGATCCCGTCGACGCTAAGTTTCCAGCCTACGGGGAGATGAGTGTCCGGCGGCACCGTATAGCGCGCCTCGCGGAGCAGCCGGGCTTCCCACGGCGACAGCGTGCGTCGGCCCTTGGCGATAGTTCGCCAGAGTTGAGGAGGAAGAAAGGTGCGAACGCCCGAAGTTCGTCGGAGTTGTGGTGGTGTGAGGGACTGTGAAGAGCGAGATGTACGGCTTTTATAGAGAATGGCGGGAGGGGTGTAGCGGCGAGGGCGGAAAAAGGAAAACGGCGGAAAGGATGGCGGTGAGTCGGCTTCTGTCACTGACAGGTTGGTCCACTCGCCGAATTCGCTTCGTCCGGTGTCCCCGGGGCGTACTTGGGATACTGGGTTCGGCCTGGGTAGTCCGGACCAAAGTTGGCCAAATCCGGCCGAAAAGAGGTCTCTGGGTACGTGACTAGACCGATTTTCGGCGTCCGGACGTAATTTCGACGTCCGGGTCAGCTTCCTGGATAGGCGAGTGGAGATGCTCTAAAACTGCCTGTTTTGTTTTTGCTCCCAAGCATGCCTCACCTTTTTTGTGTTAGTACGTTTGTAAGAATGTAACCTAAACACTCAAATATCTGTCCTCCTCCGAATCACTCGCATGCACGCAGCCCAATTAAGTTGCAGTAGCGTGTTCCCTCTTTCCCACAACTTGTTCTTCTTCACACACTCACGTTTTCATGACATATAGTCGATGATCCGTGAAGTGCCACACACGGAATAAATCGAGGGAAAAGGGCCAGCTAGCGGGTTAAAATAGACAGAGACAGTTTGTCACTGGTCGCCGTCGTCAGTCGTCACCTCGTGCTGTTGCCATGTCGACGCCAAAATGTGGCCATCACCGGAATAATAATTTGTCTCCCATGCACGGTGGCCGTCGTTTCACCCGGCAGGGCCGGCCGGCCGTGATTGTTACCACGCATGATGGCCACCGGCGACCAACATCTCGTGCGAATTAAATATTTGATCGATACGGAAAAGACACGCGGTGACCTATACAGCTAGTTTTCTAGCGGACTGCGATCGACGGGTCGATTGATCGCTCGATTCTGCAGGGTCCACGCATGCAGTTCATGCTCAATTGCTCATGCAGACAGACAGGTATCGGCGTCTCCTTTCTGATGCGATCATTTTCGGATGTGGATGTACGTTTTGTATTCCCCTCAAAGTCAAACCCTATGACCGTCATGTCTGAATGAACTGATTGCGATCAAAAGGTACTACAGCTGGAGCGTAGAACTTCTAATATACTATCTAGCACGAAAATGATTCAATATACTATCTAGCACGAAAATGATTGACCTGGCGTGTTTTGGGTGCCACCTCGGATTATTAGTATGCGCATGCACACGGCATACACGTGGAAAAAAGTACGCTAAACTAAACGACGAAGTTTGTAATTTGCTGGGCGCCGTATAAGTATGTTATCCTCGTTTATTAAAAAGGGGCAGGTTCCTCGATCAATTTTACCAAAAACACACGGGCCGGGCAGATCAACTAAACAATTCTCCTTGCACGTGAACAATTTGACCAGCGCCTGACAGGTGTTGGGCGGCACGTATATCATCGGCTAGCTACGGTCCGGTTACATACGTCCGCGGCGGTAGGTCGCGGTCGAGCAACTCAGCGTCGTCCCCATTTCGCCATGCCATGCGCGTGCTGCATGCATGCAATACGAAGCCGCCAACTTGGTGGGGTAGTAGTACGAGCAGAGATGCTTTGTATAAGTACGTACGTTGGTATTACCATTATTTAATTCTTTCATAATCATATGACTATACGAGACGAGTGGATCGTAGTGGAGCGCACGCGGTAGATTACTGTATCGCTTACGTCTAGTGATAGCTAACGATAAACCGACTACCGATCGATACATCTCGATCGAAGAATCGAACCAAGTTAACCATCATCATCAGAGCGACAATTAGGCCATCGCCGTCGCGGTAAGCTGCGCGTCCTTTTTACCGACAGATCGACCAGTGATCGATCAGTCTCATCACGCAGCAACCTGCAGGAGAGTGAAATTTTGCTCTCAAGTGGACGCACGAGTGTGCATGTTCGTCGTACGTGGTTCTTTTATTACCATCGATCCACGACCTGCTGCTGCCGGCCACTAGCTAAGATGCCAGTGATCGACGTGCGACGGTCATGTAATCCGGGAGGAGATATGCACGTGTAACATGTACTAGTGCCTAGAGACGGGACACGAATGTCCCACCCACCGCCGGCCCCCCGGCCGGCTGAAAAGGATTTTTGACGGCATGGCCGGGCGGGCGGACAAGGTGAACAGTTAAAGGGGGCGGGGCGACGCACACAGGACACCATAGTATGGCTGCGATCGACCACGCGCGGGCAAAGGCAAAAGAAGGTACAGCGAGATAGGGGAATGAATGGAAAGTGGGGATGCAACTTCATGAGAAGATGAGGGGACACGACTGCACTTGCTTGATGTGGATTCTTGTACTGCTGCAACAGTTGCCGGGTTGTGATTTACGTACGGGTCTAGGTAGGTAGTATGATTATCGCACAGCTAAGCTAGCTCAAGGAGAGCTGTGTATAGTATTGTCGCCTGATCGAGGGGAGGGGTAACACGTGCGGCAATAGAACATTGGTTTCCTAGGAGTCAACCTACCCTTCCTTTGCATAAAGAAGAAATGCGCTATGTTCAGCTGTTTGATCAGCAGTTGCATGGAGAGGGACATTAATGGTGCTAGTAGATTAGTCATCAAAACCAGCATGAACTACGGCAAATTATTACCACACAAAAAAAACCCGGCAAATTAAGCACAGAGCAACCCGCGAAATCTGGGTTTATGTATAACACTTGTACAAACTACACACTTAGGCCTTGATTACTTGTCAGGTATTCTCTAGGCTCACAAAGTATTTTTCTGGACCACCTGCAAATTCCTGAATTACCCCGATAGCCCATTTACTTCTAAGGTATTCCTAAGTTCTATCCTGGCCCTCCCAGCAAATCCCTCCCCGCCCCCCTCCCCCCCCCCCACACACACACACCCACACACCCACACCCACACACACCACCACCAGAGCCGATTCATTCGGGATTACCAAACGCAACCCAAACCTCGCGTTTTGTCGGGGAAAAAAGTGCTCTTGTCTCTCGAGGACGAAGGCATCGACACAGACTGGAAGCTAGCAACGGTGAGGACACCGGGATGGGGACACCTCCAACGAAACGACAAGTCCTTCTCTCCGGTTAGGGCCTCGCCCTTTGTCCCCTCTCCCCCTCCTAGCTAGGGTTTCTTTGTTGCTACCACCGTTAGCGTCGGAGTTGCGAGACTAGAGTCACCTCGCAGATCTGGTCATCTACAATATCCTATGCCACTTTGTTGCCTGCCTTTAGGACACTTCGAGAGAGAGAGAGAGAGAGAGAGAGAGAGAGAGAGAGAGAGAGAGAGAGAGAGAGAGAGAGAGAGAGAGAGGTCGTGCCCAAGTTCACCTTAGCCCAGGCTATTATATAGAATCCCATGTCTCTTACTACGCCGGGGGGCATCAATTTTGTGTCTTGAGGGTCAAATTTTAGTTACACTCCAATGATCATCGCAAGTCGTTGCCATGATACATGATTTTTAGTTTCGAGGAGGAGTTACTGTTTATTATTCCAACTTGGTATATAGCAATATCTAAGGTTAAGTATGAGGCCTGGCTCTGTCTCATGGCCACCTTATGCAAGGCACAAGGGCCCACGCCTAGTGGGGGCCCATAAGAGCCTACGTCTTTGTACATTGCCTAGAAAAAACAGTTACAAAGCCTAGCCACACTTACTCTGATTCACACGACCTGGTTAGCTAGCTCTTTATTTTTCTAATAGTTCCGCGGGTGGGGGTGTTGGAGATATGCCCTAGAGGCAATAATAAAATTAGTTATTATTATATCTTTGTGTTTATGATACAAGTTTATATTCATGCTATAATAGTATTAACCGAAAACATTAATACTTGTGTGATTTGTAAACTAATTAGAGTCCCTAGTAAAGCCTCTTTATAATACTAGCTTGTTGGTTGATAGATGATCATGGTTTCCTGATCATGAACATTGAGATGTTATTGACAACAAGATCATATCATTAGGAGAATGATGTGATGGACATAGTCTTATAGATAAGCGTAGCATAAAGATCACGTCATTTCATTAGTTCATTTGCTATAAGCTTTCCGATACATAGTAACCTAATTCCTTCGACCATGAGATCATGCTAATCACCATCACCGGATGGATACTTTGATGACATCAAACACCACACCGTAACTGGGTGGCTATAAAGGTGGCATTAAGTGTTCGGAAAGTGTGTGTTGCGGCACGTGGATTAAGAGTGGGATTTGTTCATCCATATGACGGATAGATATACTCTGGGCCCTCTCGGTGGAATGTCATCCAATTAGCTTGCAAGCATGTGACTGGATCACAAGGGATCACATATCACGGGAACGAGAAAAGGGTACTTATCGGTAACGGGGTTGAACTAGGTATGCAGAGATATCGACGATCAAACCTCGGATAAGTAAAATATCGCGAGACAAAGGGAAATTGGTATCGTATGTAAATGGTTTATTTGATCGCAAAGTAATCGTAGAAATATGTGGGGACCATATGAATTTCCAGATTCCTCTATTGGTTATTGATCGGAGAAGAGTCTCGGTCATATCTGCATAATTCACGAACCGTAGGGAGACACACTTAAGGATTCGATGTTGTTTAGTAGATATGGAATGTAATTAGGGAGACCGAATGTTGTTCGTAGTATCGAATGGGATTCGGGATATCACGAGGAGATCCGGAATGGTTCGGAGAATAAGATTCATATAAGGAAAGTCCAATTCCGGAGTTCGGAAACGATTCCAGTGTTTTCACCGGAATGATCTAGAAAGGTCTAGAAGGTTCACCGGACCTGAAGGGAAAGGGTGCATGAATGTGTCATGACTAAGTGGAATGGTTGCATCATGTCTTGGGTCAAAGGGTTGTGCAAATAAAGAGTTAAAACGAACTCCAAAATTGAAAGTCAAAAGGCAAGTTTGAAAAGTCAAACTTGGACAATGTTTCCTGGTGGAGGAAGGAGAGAATCCTTCTCTACCTCCACTACAAGCCTATAAGGAGAGGGAGTTGGCGTAAGATTCAAACTCCCCTATCCCTAGCTGCCCATCCCTCTCATAAATAGAGGGGAGGGGGTTGCCCCTCCACACAACACCACCACCACCCAAGCCCGTGCTACCGCCAGCCGCGCCATCGCCGCCCTTGACGCCGTCGGCTCCACCTCCTCATATCCGGCTTCTAAACCCTAGATCGCCCGGAAACCCTAATACTCCACCATAACCCGCTCTGGCTTAGGCGAATCCCTGCGGGATCTTCCCTCTACATCCGACACCACGCCGTCGTGCTGCCAGAATCGCGAGGAGAGAACTACAACCCATGCTTCCTGCTGGAACAAGGGAGAGGAAGGTCTTCATCGAGTACCGAACGTGTGACCGACTGCGGAAGCGCTGCCGGAACACGGCGCCAGAAGGATCTACGCAATCTTGAGATCGGCAAGTGTACAACTACATCACCCACGAGAATCTGCTCTCGTTAACCTCTTTGGAATCTTCAAGGGTGAGTACTCTAATCGACTCGTTGCTACAATCTAGTAGATAGATCTTCGCTTGTGTGTGTTCATGCGGTAGAATTTTTTTGTTTTTCATGCTACGAACCCCTACAGCGGGCGTGTTCTTTCTTTTTTCTTGAGCATGTCCATTTGGACCTTGGATATTCAAGGTTATGGTAAATTGGATTTGGATGGATTTGATTCCTTCAGAATTATAGGTGCTACAATGCCGAAGCAGAAGTTCGATGCTACAAAAAGGCATAAAAGAAAATGAGAGAATGAGATTATTGAATCACAAAAAGGTGATTTAAAGAGGTACTTTCCCATAGAAAGCAGTGTCAAGCTTATTCATAGATATCTTAGGCTAAGAATGTGTTTTAAATGTTAACTTTCAATAGTCTGCAAGCAAAAGTAGGATACATGTCTATATATATTTAGGATATATATACAAATCTACATTAGCCTTAGAGATCCATTTTTCACCTTCACAATAGGGCCCCATAAAATATAGTGTCGGCCTTTTGTATGATGATAGTGTGCACACTCGGATAACCATACTAGTATCCTAGATCAGCAAGCTACTTACTGAACATAGCATCTGACCCCTCTCGTCAGAAAAGGTAAGAACAATCTTATTGTGTATTCTAAAACTTTCATTTGTTAATAAGTACAACAGATATGGATGTTGGGTAAGCCTAATGTGTGCCATGTTTGTCTGTTTGGCCAAGTTTCTTTAAACCATACTTTTTTTGCCAGCTTCTTTAAACAACTTGTAACCCTGTTTGACCAAGTTGTCTTCATTTGAACTTTGTATAGCTGGTTTCTTGATTAGAATCTTAAATGAAGTCAAGATTAAGTTTCTGCCAGCATAATAATTTTTGATGTCAACTGCGACGATCCTGATTGTTGTCCATTAATTTTGTTGCCTGGTGTTGTTCTCAAGTCAATTAATTTTGTGTTCTAAAGAATGTCAATTAATTTTGTAGTCTGTCGATACTAAAATTAATTTCTTATTCTAGAATGCTAGGTTTGTTATTAACAACTATATTTGAGATGTACTCACTAAGTTCTCTGGTCTGTTCATCTCATAGTTGTGTATGATCTGTTCATGTCAAATATTGTCCTGGAGTAGCTAATATATGTTACTCTTATGCTCTAGAGAACATATAATGTAACTACACTAACTATTTAGTGGTAAGTAAACTGAAGTGTGTAATATTGAAAACATGTTTATGTAGTTAGAAGCCATAAATAATACCAGATAAATGAATCTGGGAGTTATTGTCGGTCTTTTGTTTCTTAATAAAAAACAGATAGAAGTTTATATTCTGCATTTGGTAACTCTCACATGAGGAGAGAGTGAATGTTCGGAACTGTTCAAAATCGCCAAAAACAAGGAGATGTTTTTTATTTGGTCCGCTGAAGATGAGGAGTTGGATACCATGTTGCTCCGGGGTAAACTGCAAGAGTTACCTTGAGGTAACACTTCTTTTCCTTCTCAACATATATGCTATACATCTAATGATAGTCTAATAATAATTTGGTGCTTGTTTTGCTTTGCAAAATCCAATCTTGTGTAGTGAAATTGTTGACTTTTGTGTGTAAATCTCGTATCATGTGAACTATCATGAACTAATTTTTATGCACAATCATGAATTTTCTCTAGTAGTACAATGCGTACCTCAAGAGGGTGTCAGGGTATGCAACTCATTTTTCTCTACTGAAATCGCAATTGTTTATCACGCTACCCTACATAAGCCTATCAAATATTCCGTGGTTCATTTCTTTCTTTCCAAGAGGAATGCATCCTGAACCTGAGCCATCATATGCATGTTCTTGCTTATGTACATATCATGTTGTTGTATCTTGTATCTTAAGCATGACCCCCTATTTAGCTTGTATCAACAATGGACTTTTTGAAGGCATTGTTTTACAGTCTTGTTAAAGGCATTGTTTTATGAGTGGGGACTTTCTCTAGGGTCAAAACCTATGATCTCTGATCCAACGACGACGACGCGTGTTTTGGAGATATGCCCTAGAGGCAATAATAAATGTAGTTATTATTATATCTTTGTGTTTATGATAAATGTTTACATTCATGCTATAATAGTATTAACAAGGAAACATTAATACTTGTGTGATTTGTAAACTTAATTTGAAGTCCCTAGTAAAGCCTCTATATAATACTAGCTTGTTGGTTAATAGATGATTGTGGTTTCCCTATCATGAACATTGAGATGTTATCAACAACAAGATCATATCGTTAGGAGAATGATATGGTGGACATACTCCTATAGATAAGCGTAGCATAAAGATCAAGTCATTTTAATAGTTCAATTGCTATATGCTTTCTGATACATAGTAACATAATTCCTTCGACCATGAGATCATGCATATCAGCTTTACCGGATGGATGCTTTGATGACATCAAACACCACACCGTAACTGGGTGGCTATAAAGGTGGCATTGAGTGTTCGGAAAGTATTGGTTGAAACACATGGATCAAGAGTGGGATTTATCCATCCATATGACGGATAGATATACTCTGGGCCCTCTCGATGAAATGTCATCCAATTAGCTTGCAAGCATGTGACTGGCTCACAAGGGATCACATATCACGGGAACGAGAAAAGAGTACTTATCGGTAACGAGGTTGAACTAGGTATGCAGAGATACCGACGATCAAAACCTCGGATAAGTAAACTATCGTGAGACAAAGGGAAACTGGTATCATATGTAAGTGGTTCATTCGATCGCAAAGTAATCGTAGAAATATGTAGGAGCCATATGAATTTCTAGATTCCTCTATTGGTTATTGATCGGAGAAGTGTCTCGATCATGTCCGCATAATTCACGAACCGTAGGGAGACACATTTTGGATTCGACATTGTTTGAGTAGTTATGGAATGATGAGAAAGAGTCCGAATGTTTTTCGGAGTCTCGAATTGGATTCGGGATATCACGAGGAGATCCGGAATGGTCCGGAGAATAAGATTCATATAAGGAAAGTCCCATTTCGGAGTTGGAGAATGGTTCCGGTGTTTTCATCAGGAATGTTCTAGAAGGTTCCGGAATGTCCGGCACTTCGAAGGGGAAGGGTACATAAATGTGTTATATCAAGTTGGTATGATTGCATCATGTACTAAGTGTCATCGCTGAACAAAATAAAGGATTAAATCAAATCCTAGTTTGAAAAGTCAAACGGCTAGTTTGAAAGTTAAACGGCTAATTTTGGAAAGAGGAAAAGGAGGAGGAAACCGAGTTGGGGAGGAGTCCCTCCTCCCCACCGCCGGCGCACCACCCAAGCCGAGTTGGGGAGGGACTCCCCTCCCTCCCCTTGGCCGGCCGGCCCCTCCACCTATATAAGGAGGGGCAGGGCTCCCTCCTAGAGACACACAAGATCCTCTCCTCCAAACCCTAAGCCGCCGGCGCCGCCGCCGCCCTAGGGAAAAACCACTGCCGCCGCCTAGCAACCCTAGCCGCCGGCCTAGCCCCCTCCTCGGCGTGTCTAAACCCTAGATCGTTGAGGGACTCTCTCATACTCCACCATACTCGCTCCGGCTTAAGGCGAAGCCCTGCGAGATCTCCCCTCTACTTCCGGTACCACGCCGTTGTGCTGCCGGAATCGCGAGGAGAGTGCTCAAACCTCCGTTGCCTGCTGGAACAAGGGAGAGGAAGGTCTTCGTCGAGTACCGAACGTGTGACCGACTGCGGGAGCGCTGCAGGAACGCAGCGCCGGAAGGATCGTCTACGCGATCTTGAGATCGGGAAGAGTACGACTACATCACCCACGAGAATCCGCTCTCGTTAAACACTTTGGAATCTTCGAGGGTGAGTTATTCCATTGACTCGTTGCTTCAATCTAGTAGATAGATCTTGGCTTGTTTGTTTGTATGCGATAGAAAATTTTTGTTTTCCATGCTACGAAACCCTACAGTGGTATCAGAGTCGTGTCTATATGTAGATCTGTTGCACGAGTAGAACACAATGGTCATTGTGGGCATTGATGCTTTTATTGTCGATTGCTTCTTGTGTACTTTGCATCTTGCGGTATGTTGGGATGAAGCGGCCCGGGCTAACCTTACATGACATCGTTCATGAGACTTGCTCCACGCTTGACATGCAACTTGTATTGCATAAGTGGCTTTGCGGGTGCCTGTTTCTCCTAGCATAGTTAAGATCCAATTTACAACGGGTGATTAACAATACTAGTATCAATGTTGTGGTTCATGTTCGTAAGTTATAATGACACTTATTGAAAGCCCCAAACCACGTAAAACATGCAAAGAAAGTAGAGGCGTCTAACTTTGTTTTGCAGGGGTGTGCAGTGATGTGATATGGCCATGATTGTGATTATATTTGATGTATGCAATGTTCCTTATTGTAAGTTGGCAACCGGCAGGAGCCATATGGTTGTCTTTAATTTATGTTAAGACCCGCGTGTCTATTCAAAGTAGTTGTAATAGTTGAAGCCGGTGGACGACAACCATGGAGAAGTGTCATTGACCTTGATGCAATGTCGGTGATGATGGAGATCATGTTCGTGCTAGAAGATGGAGATCGAAAGCACAAAGAAGAAAGTCCATATCATATCACATATTATGAATTGCATGTGATGTTAATCCTTTATGCATCTTGTATTGCTTAGTAGACGACGGTAGCATTATAAGATGATCCCTCATGCACATGAATTTCAAGTCATATAGTGTTCACCCTTAGTTAGAACCGTTGCTAAAGCTTGTTGTTTCGAAGCACCACGTGATGATCGGGTGTGTTAGATTCCGCAAGTGTATACAACGTGAGCAAGACAGATTTGCTCATGCGGAAACTAAGGTTTGATCTTAACGAGCCTAGCATGTACAGACATGGTCTCGGAACACGGATCACCGAAAGGTAAAGCATGAATCATATAGTAGATATGATGAACATGTCGATTGTTCGCCATTGAAACTATATCAGCTCTCGTGATGATCGGTGTTGATGTGGTGGATTTGGTTCGTGTGATCACTAAAACAATGTGAGGGATATTTTTTTGAGTGGGAGTTCACCTAGATTAATTTTATTATTAATTTGAACTCAATTTGTCATAAACTTAGTCTAAACTATTGCAAATATGTTGTAGATCAATGGCAGCCCCTACCATCAATTTTAATGCGTTCCTAGAGAAAGAAAAGTTGAAAAACAATGGAAGCAACTTTGCGGATTGGTTCCGCAATTTGAGGATTGTCCTCACAGCTGGTAATTTGACCTATGTGCTGGATGCACCGCTGGGTGACCCACCTGCAGCTGATGCTGCCGATGAAGTAAAGAATGTTTACCTCACTCGGAAGACTCAGTACTCCACAGTTCAGTGTGCTATCTTGTATGGTTTAGAATCGGAGCTTCAGAAAAGGTTTGAGAATTCAGACCCATATGATATTGTCGAGGATCTCAAATTGATCTTTGAGACTCATGCGGCAATTGAAAGCTATGAGGCTTCTGAAAAGTTCTTTAACTGCAAGATGGAAGAGGGCAGCTCCGTCAGTGAGCATGTGCTTAAGATGTCTGGGCACGCAAACAAACTTCAAAGCTTGGGTATTGTGATTCCTAATGCTTTGGGGATTTACCGTGTCCTCCAATCACTACCACCAAGTTACAAGAACTTTGTGATGAACTACAACATGCACAACATGAACAAGACGTTGCCAGAACTCTTTGTCATGTTGAAATCTGCAGAAGTGGAGATCAAGAAAGAGCACCAAGTGTTGTTGGTCAATAAGACCACCAAATTCAAGAAAGGCAAGTCTAAGCAGAAGGGACACTTCAAGAAGGGTGGTAAGAAAGTTACCACGCCGACGAAGAAGACCAAGGCTGGACCTAAGCCTGATACTGAGTGCTTTTACTGCAAGGGAGAAGGTCACTGGAAGCGTAATTGCCCAAAGTACTTGGCGGATTTGAAGAACGGCAACATCAAGAAGAAAGGTATATCTGATATACATGTTATTGATGTGTATCTCACTAGTCCTCGTAGTAGTGCCTGGGTATTTGATACTGGTTCGGTTGCTCATATTTGTAACTCGAAACAGGTGCTGCAGAATAAATGAAACCTAGCGAAGAACGAGGTGACGATGCGCGTGGGAAACGGATCAAAGGATGATGTGATCGCGGTCGGCACGCTACCCCTTCATCTACCATCGGGATTAGTTTTATACTTAAATAATTGTTATTTAGTGCCTGCGTTGAGCATGAACATTATATCGAGATCTTTTATTGCGAGATGGTTACTTGTTTAAGTCCGAGAATAATGGTTGTTTGATTTATATGAGTAATATGTTTTATGCACATGCACCTTTGATAGATGGTCTATTCTTGTTGAATCTCGATAGTGGAAATACACATATTAATAACATTGAGGCTAAACGTTTGAAATCGAGCGATAACTCGACCTATATGTGGCACTTTTGTCTTGGTCACATTGGAGTGAAGCGTATGAAGAAACTCCATTCTGATGGACTTCTTGAATCACTTGATTTCGAATCACTTGAAAGATGCGAAGCATGTCTGATGGGTAAAATGACTAAGACTCCATTTTCTGGTATGATGGAGCGAGCTACGGACTTATTGGAAATCATACATACCGATGTGTGTGGTCCAATGAGTGTAGCATCGCGCGGTGGTTATCGTTATGTTCTTACCTTCACAGATGACTTGAGTAGATATGGGTATATCTATTTCATGAAACATAAGTCCGAAACTTTCGAGAAGTTTAAGGAATTTCAAAGTGAGGTAGAGAATCAACGTAACAAGAAGATTAAATTTCTACGTTCTGATCGTGGAGGTGAATATCTAAGTTACGAGTTTGGCGAGCATTTGAAGAAATGCGGAATACTTTCACAATTGACACCGCCGGGAACACCACAGCGTAATGGTGTGTCCGAACGTCGTAATCGAACTCTCTTAGATATGGTTCGTTCTATGATGTCACTTACAGATTTACCGCTATCATTTTGGGGTTATGCATTAGAAACAGCCGCATTCACTTTAAATAGGGCACCATCTAAATCCGTTGAAACGACACCGTATGAATTATGGTTTGGGAAGAAACCTAGATTGTCGTTCCTTAAAGTTTGGGGATGCGAAGCCTATGTAAAGAAGTTACAGCCGGACAAGCTTGAACCCAAAGCGGAAAAATGCGTCTTCATAGGATACCCGAAGGAAACTATTGGGTATACCTTCTATCATAGATCCGAAGGCAAAATCTTCGTTGCCAAGAATGGATCCTTTCTAGAGAAGGAATTTCTCTCGAAAGAAGTGACTGGAAGGAAAGTAGAACTCGACGAGGTTGTCGAACCTTCTCTCGAAATTGCGAGTAGCGCAGCACCGGAAGAATTTCCTGTGGTGCCTGCACCAATAAGAGAGGAAGCTAATGATGATGATCATGAAACTTCGGTTGAAGTTGCTACAGAGCCTCGCAGGTCAACGAGAACTCGTACCACTCCAGATTGGTATGATCCCGTTATGAGTGTCATGTTGGTGGACAACACCGATGACCCTGAGACATATGAGGAAGCGATGATGATCCCAGATTCCAATAAATGGCAAGAAGCCATGAAATTCGAGATTGGATCCATGTACGAAAACCAAGTATGGACTTTGGTGGACTTACCGGATGGCCGGAAGGCTGCCGAGAACAAATGGATTTTCAAGAAGAAAACAGATGCTGATGGTAATGTTACTGTCTATAAAGCTCAACTTGTCGCAAAGGGGTTTCGACAAATTCAAGGAGTTGACTACGATGAGACTTTCTCACCAGTAGCGAAGCTAAAGTCTGTGAGGATTATGTTAGCAATCGCTGCATATTATGATTATGAGATATGGCAGATGGATGTCAAAACAGCATTCCTCAATGGATACATTGATGAAGAGTTGTATATGATGCAACCCAAAGGTTTTGTTGATCCTAAAGATGCTAACAAGGTATGCAAACTTCAACGGTCCATCTATGGATTGAAGCAAGCATCCCGAAGTTGGAATCAACGTTTTGATAAGGTGATCAAAAGTTTTGGTTTTATACAAACTTATGGAGAAGCTTGTATTTACAAGAAAGTGAGTGGGAGCTCTGTAGCATTCTTAATACTATATGTAGATGACATATTGTTGATTGGGAATGATGTAGACCTTCTAAATAGTGTCAAGGAATATTTGAATAATAGTTTTTCAATGAAGGATCTTGGCGAAGCAGCTTACATATTAGGCATAAAGATTTATAGAGATAGATCAAGACGCCAAATATCATTGTCACAAAGTACATATTTGGACAAAGTTCTAAAGAGGTTTGGAATGGAAGATAGCAAGAAAGGGTTCTTGCCCATGTTGCCCAATACGACCTTGAGTAAAACTCAAAGTCCGACATCGGCAGAAGATAGAGAAAGGATGAGTAAGACTCCCTATGCCTCAGCCATAGGATCTCTAATGTATGCCATGCTATGTACTAGACCCGACATTGCATATGCTGTTAGTTTAACTAGCAGATATCAAAGTGATCCAGGAGTGGATCATTGGACAGCGGTAAAAAATATCCTTAAGTACTTGAGAAGAACTAAGGATATGGTTCTTTCTTATGGAGGTGATGAACAACTCGTTGTTAATGGTTACACCGATGCTAGTTGGAACACCGATCCGGATGATTCTAAATCACAATCTGGATACGTATTTATTTTGAATGGTGCAGCAGTTAGCTGGAGGAGTGCAAAGCAAAGCGTTGTGGCGAGATCTTCAACTGAATCGGAATACATGGCTGCTTCGGAGGCTTCACAAGAAGCGATATGGATGAAAGAGTTCATTACAGAGCTGGGTGTGGTTCCTAGTGCGCTGGACCCAATGTCTATCTATTGTGATAACATGGGTGCCATAGCCAATGCGCAAGAACCAAGGTCACACAAGAAGCTGAAGCACATCAAGCTACGCTTTCACGCTATTCGAGAACATATCCAAGATGGGGATATAGAGATTTGCAAAGTACACACAGATCTGAATGTGGCGGATCCATTGACTAAACCTCTCCCGAGGGCAAAACATGACCAGCACCAAACTGCCATGGGTGTTCGGTATATTACCATGTAATCTAGATTAGATGACTCTAGTGCAAGTGGGAGACTGTTGGAGATATGCCCTAGAGGTAATAATAAATGTAGTTATTATTATATCTTTGTGTTTATGATAAATGTTTACATTCATGCTATAATAGTATTAACAAGGAAACATTAATACTTGTGTGATTTGTAAACTTAATTTGAAGTCCCTAGTAAAGCCTTTATATAATACTAGCTTGTTGGTTAATAGATGATTGTGGTTTCCCTATCATGAACATTGAGATGTTATTAACAACAAGATCATATCGTTAGGAGAATGCTATGGTGGACATACTCCTATAGATAAGTGTAGCATAAAGATCAAGTCATTTTAATAGTTCAATTGCTATATGCTTTCTGATACATAGTAACCTAATTCCTTCGACCATGAGATCATGCATATCACCTTTACCGGATGGATGCTTTGATGACATCAAACACCACACCGTAACTGGGTGGCTATAAAGGTGGCATTGAGTGTTCGGAAAGAATTGGTTGAAACACATGGATCAAGAGTGGGATTTGTCCATCCATATGACGGATAGATATACTCTGGGCCCTCTCGGTGAAATGTCATCCAATTAGCTTGCAAGCATGTGACTGGCTCACAAGGGATCACATATCACGGGAACGAGAAAACAGTACTTATCGGTAACGAGGTTGAACTAGGTATGCAGAGATACCGACGATCAAAACCTCGGATAAGTAAACTCTCGTGGGACAAATGGAAACTGGTATCATATGTAAGTGGTTCATTCGATCGCAAAGTAATCGTAGAAATATGTGGGAGCCATATGAATTTCCATATTCCTCTATTGGTTATTGATCGAAGAAGTGTCTCGATCATGTCCGCATAATTCACGAACCGTAGGGAGACACACTTAAGGATTCGACGTTGTTTGAGTAGTTGTGGAATGATGAGAAAGAGTCTGAATGTTGTTCGGAGTCTCGAATGGGATTCGGGATATCACGAGGAGATCCGGAATGGTCCGGAGAATAAGATTCATATAAGGAAAGTCCCGTTTCGGAGTTGGAGAATGGTTCCGGTGTTTTCATCAGGAATGTTCTAGAAGGTTCCGGAATGTCCAGCACTCCGGAGGGGAAGGGTACATGAATGTGTTATATCAAGTTGGTATGATTACATCATGTACTAAGTGTCATCGCTGAACAAAATAAAGGATTAAATCAAATCCTAGTTTGAAAAGTCAAACGGCTAGTTTGAAAGTCAAACGGCTAATTTTGGAAAGAGGAAAAGGAGGAGGAAACCGAGTTGGGGAGGAGTCCCTCCTCCCCACCGCCGGCGCACCACCCAAGCCGAGTTGGGGAGGGACTCCCCTCCCTCCCCTTGGCCGGACGGCCCCTCCACCTATATAAGGAGGGGCAGGGCTCCCTCCTAGAGACACACAAGATCCTCTCCTCCAAACCCTAAGCCGTCGGCGCCGCCACCTGCTGCCGCTGCCGCCGCCCTAGGGCAAAACCGCCGCCGCCTAGCAACCCTAGCCGCCGGCCTAGCCCCCTCCTCGGCGTGTCTAAACCCTAGATCGTCGAGGGACTCTCTCATACTCCACCATACTCGCTCCGGCTTAAGGCGAAGCCATGCGAGATCTCCCCTCTACTTCCGGTACCACGCCGTTGTGCTGCCGGAATCGCGAGGAGAGTGCTACAACCTCCGCTGCCTGCTGGAACAAGGGAGAGGAAGGTCTTCGTCGAGTACTGAACGTGTGACCGACTGCGGGAGCGCTGCCGGAACGCAGCGCCGGAAGGATCGTCTACGCGATCTTGAGATCGGGAAGAGTACGACTACATCACCCACGAGAATCCGCTCTCGTTAAACACTTTGGAATCTTCGAGGGTGAGTTATTCCATCGACTCGTTGCTTCAATCTAGTAGATAGATCTTGGCTTGTTTGTTTGTATGCGATAGAATTTTTTTGTTTTCCATGCTACGAAACCCTACAGCGTGTGCACTGTTTCCTTCTTGAAGACGTCGCTATTGGAGATGTTGGACTTCTGGTGCTGTTTTGATAGTGTTAGTGTCGTTGCTACAATGAATTGATTGTTGTAGCGAGACTTTTCTTTTTTCAGGTTGTGTGCAACTGTAAGGCCTCTAGGATAATTCTTTGTTGCATAGGCTTGATGTAATGGTATTTTCACGATATTAATATATACTTCTTATTAAAAAAATTGTACTAAATATATTGTTTTTGTTGTTGTTATACCCTCTTCAGCTTCGCAAGATGAACTCCAAAGGCAAGGAAAGGAAAGATGAGGGTTGCTCTTGTATCGATTTCAAGGCAGTGAAGTTTATTGGTTGTAACATCACAGCATTTAGGAACCAACGAAGGGCAGATTTAGGAAATTGTGCATATGCATGCATTCATCTATAAAATATGGGTAAATTTTTCGCCAAATAAAAACCTGAAGTAATCAGAGTTTCTTTCACTCTCTAGGTGTAGGAATAGCTCTGGAGAGTGATCGTTATAAATTTTGACATGATCTTTATGAATTGGTGTGTTCTGGGGGAAAGAATTTGAATTTAAATTTGAAATTTGAACTTATATTTTAAAGTTAGGATTTGGTATTTTAGAATGAATTCCGAACATGATTTAGTAATATTATTTGTTTTAATAAAGAGATAATAAATAGTAATAGGAATTCAAAATAAAGAAATTCAAATAAGAAATGAATCTTTACTCATTATCTTTATTCCAAAAATAAATTACAAAGATTGACTCATTTAGTCAATAAAGGTTCATTACAATAAAGATATTTCAAAAAGAGAAACTCATATATGAATAAACTATTACAATATTCTTACAAAAGAATAAAATAAAATTACAAAAGAATCTATCTAGGTCATCCTATACTAAATCTTGAGTGTCCAGATCTTGTACCTGCAAAATACAAAACAAACAAAAGGAAACTAAAAGTTTAATTGTTAGTTTTACTCTCAGTAGAGAGCAGTGAGTTGCACTGCTTAAGATTACATCATTGAGTAGTAATTATAGGGGCAAGTTTCACCAATATGAAAGAATTGGATCTTTCATAATAAATAAGCCACAAGTCAAATATTCACAACAAGTAAGAGGGGAAAGTTTCACCTGGAAAGCTAATAGTAAAAAGATCAAAAGGTGAGACACCTCATTGATCTGATCCAAAACCATGTAACAAGCACACAGGAAACACAATCACCAAATGCATGGTGTGTGTGCCGTCGACACAGCAACAACAACTCACACTAGTAAAAGGAGCAGCATAGCCGTGGGCAGCCCCACTAGTTCATCTTTGCATCTCAAACACCACACCAAGAACACACGCAGTTTATCAAAGCTTAGCAAACCACCATCTAGACCACACACCAGATCATCCTAGCATCACAAGATGGTGACATAAGGAGGGGTGGATCAGGTGGATAGCAAGGTCAAGATGCAGGATCTAGGAGGTGAAGGGCAGATCAAGGTCAAGATCACAGGAATCAAAGGTAGCAGGAGCAGCACCAGGAGGTGAAGGACCAGATCAAGCCAACAACAACACCAGCAAGATCAAGCCACAAGATCAACCAGTTACAACACCAACAACTCAACTATTGTGGTAAGTAGTATAAAACCATCACATGACCTGTCTATCTAAAGTTAGATAAAGATTCATGTGTTGTCTTATATTACACCTCTTAGAAAGCACCCAAGTGGGGTGGATCCATCATAGAGGATTTTGAATACTAAAGTCATAGCCATAAGAAAATCATACAAGTAAATCTACCAAATCAACCAGGATCTCAGGCCAGCATCATAGATCTTGGTGATAACAAACAACTCATCTATTCCAACATGTGTTCATATAGTTTATAAATTCTGGGCACATCTCCTAATGGAGTAACACCTCAGATTTCATAAACTCTATGCATCAACATAAAGATATGATCAAACCAACCATTTTAGCCAACTAGGATCCAAGATCCAGTGAACAACTATGATATTTAAGCATATCTATAAGGGATAGAAAGATAGGAACCTAGTTCCTATGCCTCAGACCAACATCATAGGCATTAATCCTTAAAGAAAGAAGCTTACAATTTATCTTTAGCATTTATCCAACCTTAAGCACTGACCAACATAAGGTTCAGTAGTAGAACCACAACTTGTGTGCCATTCTAAGATGGTGTCACAAGAACAAGTTCTAAAACCCAAACCAAAACAATTACTTAACTTTCATAAACCATCAAGCTATTAACTATCATTTTCCTGGAAACCATCACCAGGAATCATGTTCAAGTTCATGTATACAGAACATCACTTTAAGAAACTAATTAACCTCAGTCTGCACATGAATCCACAAGCCAACATCTACTGATACAGTGAATCACCACTGATAGTGCTACTGTCAGTACTAAAGTACTGATAGTAGATGAACACGATAAGCATCAATATAACTAACCAGATTTCATAGTTATACCATCAGCTTAACCAAGCTTAATTACCAATTAGAGGCAACACTATAGCACCACTAGCAATAGATTACCAATAGCATCAGATAATCAAAGCATGATAGTAAGCAATGAAGCGCACTAGATCATGATACTTACTAGGCACCACTATCAGGCCAAATCATCATTTTACAAGCACACAAAGGGATGAACCCTATAACCAGGGAAGAACCCTAGAACATGTATCAACCCTAATTAGGGGTGGCCACTAGAGGCACACAGATGCAGTCAGAGGAGACAAAGCCATGGGTAATAATCAAGAACCAACTCACTAGAGGTCCTCGCTGTAGAATATAAGAAGAAGCAGAGGGGCCGACAAGCGCACGGCAGCACAGGGAGCTCCCCAAAGGGCGCTGCAACCCACATCGAGCCGCGGCGGCAGCCACAGTAGCGCAGGAGGATGAAGAGCGCCACCACAGCAATGCATTATCACCTCACTGCACCACGAGAGCATCGGCAGAGGAGTCACTAGCACCACCCCAAACCCTAGGGTTCGGGACGGGGCTAGCCTGGCCGCAGGAGTGACCCAGAGCCAAATAAAGTTGGAGCAGACGAAGGAGCATGGTCAACAACCTCGCCATACACCACGGTGGCGGCCAGGGAGGACCACGGCGACGGGAATCGCACGGCGGCGGCGCCAACGACCATGGGGTCGAGGAGGAGAAAGGATAATGTCGAGAGAGGGTGAGGCAGAGGAATGGGCCGACAGGGCCAGTACCCCTTCGGGGAGAGCTTTTGTCTAGGCCACTTGGGCCAGTTTGGCCCAATAAGCCCAATGGTTGGCCCAAAATCCTAAAAGAAATTTTAATAATTAATAAAAGACCAAAATAACCCTAGCACTCAATAAATTCTAGAAAATAAAATAGAAGTCTAAAAAATACAAATAATATATTTTTAGATTCATATTAATCCAACCTATTTAACTAAATTAAGAAATTGTTTATATACATACATATATAATTTTTTGTCAAGAATTTTATAATATATATATGCCCTATGGAGATTTATAAAATTAAAGAAAAAGGATAAAAATAAATAAAAATCATTTTTATTATATTTTGTTATTATAGTATTTTAGAAAAATACAAAAGGGATATTTAGGTTATCAAAATAAAATCTTCTAAAGTAAAATACTCATTCTTAAAAAGAATATTAAGAAAATAATTATAAGAGTTAAAATAAAATAAAAATTAGTTTTTAACTCTACTAATAATATCTTACATTATAAAAATAGTGAATGTAATATTTATAAAATATTAAAGGTAATTCCTTAAAAAGAATTCCTTTATTACTTAAGGAAATTCCAGAAACTAAAATATTGGGTAAAACACACAAAGAAGATAAATAATAAATAATGCATTACATTACCATGCATATCCATTTTGCTTCTTTAAATATTGTCCTTACCGGGCAATAATGATGTTTTGTAGACATAGAAGCTCAAGGTCCAGTGCAAGCATCCGACTTCACTATGTTGCAATCATAAGGCAAGTCCATCACTTGCTTATGTCCTTTGAAGAGTCTTACCAAAGTATTTGTAAATTGTGTGTTATAATCTATGTTTCAAGGAAATAAAATATTATTTTTCTCAAATAAATAAATTGATGATATCATCCTAAGTGATGATATAGAGGGCAATAGAACTTAGGGTTCTATTGGCAACAATGATAATCATCTAGGAATTTAACTGAAGGGAATATGCCTTGAGAGGCAATAGTAAAGTGTTTATTATCTATACTCCAAGTATATTATAGATGTTTATTTTGCATGCTATAATTGTATTAATACGGAAACGTTAATACATGTGTGTTTAATAAACAAACAGAAAGTTCCTAGTTATGCCTCTCTCTCATAAACTAGATCATTGATTAACAAGATGATCAAGGTTTCCTAATCATGGACATTGGATGTTGTTAATAACGAGATCACGACATTAGTGTAATGGTGTGATGAACATTCATCCGAAGTATAGCATTACGATCAAAGTCATTGAGTTTATATTGCTATAACAACTTACGAAGTGATCCTAATCATTAGAACATGAGATCATGTCAATCACTAACACCGGAAGAGTTTCTTGATAACATCAAATATCACACTCTAACTGGGTGATTATAAAGATGGGTTTAGAACTAATAAAGTGCTATGTTGAGGCCCATGGATCGAGAGTGGAATTTGTTCATCCCGATGACGGATAGATATACTCTGGCCCTCTTAGTGATATCGCATTGGTTAGCTTGCAAGCAAGTGATTTGATCACTAGAATGTTATATCACGGGAAGGAGAAAAGAGTGCATGTCAGTCCGAGATCAAACTAGGTATATAGATACCGATGATTGAATCTCGGACATGTAATATATCGTATGGGAGAGGGGTCTCTAGATCCCGCTTCTGATTATTGATCGAAGAGGGGTCTCGATCATGTCCGCATTATTCATGAACTATAGGGTGACACACTTAAGAGACACCGACATCCATTTGGAGCAAAAGTTTCATGCCGGAAAGAATAACAAGCGCAGGAATTTATTTCACTAGATACCGAACAGGTTTTCGGGTGAAATTGCAGAAAGTGTTTTTGCAAGTGAAATGAAATACTAGAAAGGGGTTATATGTGAATGTTTGTCATTAAAGTAATTGACAAAATTCTGAATAAATAAAAGGAGTTTTATTTAATGAGAGTTTGCATTAAATTTGGTGGAAATTTAATGGGATTTTGAGTGGAGGGAATTGAAAGGATTTTTGTGAGTGGAGTGTCCACCCACATGAATGAGGGGAGGTCAAGGGGTCAGCCCCCATGCGCCGGCCACCCCCTTGGGGTTCCCCCTCTCCTTTAAAAGGCACCCCCTTCCTCACTTCTCACTCACACCTCCTCGTGAAGGATCTCTCTCCCCCTCTAGTATTTATCCCCCATGGTCTCGGACTAGCGAGATACATGTTCCCGGTGGCTATTCGGAAAGAAAGAGTTGTGCTTCCGCTGCATCGCTGGAGCGAGGAGGTGGAGGTTGCTCGGTGCCTCGGACGTGTGTGTGTGAGCACGAATGTGCTGCTAAGTTGCGGTGCTAAGGACTTCCTCTCGATCTTGAGATCGGCAAGAGATCGTCTACATGAACCACGAGTTTAACTCGTTAAGCTTTGTCGGTCTTCAAGGGTATGTTCTCTACGGATATACATCTGCCCTTTGTTTGTATCTAGTAGATAGATCATGGTACATAGTTTTTCCCATCATAGGAATTTTTTTTGTTTTCTATGTTGCGAACCCTACAGTGGTATCATAGTCGGATCTATGCGTAGATGCTTTACACGGGTAGTACACATATGAGTATGTGGGCGATGATGATCATGTTATTGATTCTTAGTTGTATTTTGGATATTGGTGGCATAGTGGGATGAAGCGGCCCAGACAAACCTTACATGTCCTCGCACATGAGACCTGTTCCACGCTTGACATGCAACTAGTTTGCATAATTGGCTAGCGGGTGTCTGTCTCTCCTACTATAGTCAATATCTAATTTGCAACGAGTTGTTGACAATTTGGTTATCCTCATTGTGGTTCATGTTCGTAGGTAAGAACAGTTATATCTTCAAAAGCCCTAAGCCACGTAAAACTTGCAATGGATAAATTAGAGGCGTCTAGTTTAGATTGTTGCTGGGCTAGTGTTATGATATGGTGATGTTGTAAGTTGAAGTATGAGATGATACTCTTACAACACACATAACATGTAAGTTCCATAGAACTTGGCCTTACACATAGAGGTATGATAGTGATCATACCACGGTGCACATGATAGAGATCATATGCGTGAACCATATCATTTCACTTATAAACATGTGATGTTTGATTGCATCTTATATTGCTTGTTTGGCGTTTTATTAGCATAATAAGATGATCCCTCTTTTAAATATCAAGATAAGAATGTGCTCTTCCTTAAGTATGCACCGATTATGTTTTCGTCGCTCCAAGACATCACGTGATGATCGGGTGTTCTTGGATCCACGACCATATTTCGGGTGTAAGACAGTTACACATGCGAATACTAAGGTTCTTACTTCGCGAGCCTAGCATGTACAGACATGGCCTCGGAACACGGACCGAAAAGTTAAGCATGAGTCATATGGTAGATATGATGCCATTTGATGCTCGCCTTTGAAGCTACACCGACTCGCGTGATGATCGGACTTGGTATAGTGGATTTGGTTCATCTAATCACCAAAAAGGCACGAGGGATGTCGTTTTTGAGTGGGAGTTCATTCTTAATGTGGATTAGTTGAACTCAATCTATCATAAACTTAGTCTAAACTTTACAAATTCTGTTGTAGATGGCACCACCTGCTTTGAATTTCAATGTATTCATGGAGAAAGAGAAACTTGCAATGAACGGTAGCAACTTTACCGAATGGGCCATGAATTTGAGGATTCTCCTCTCTGCTGCAAAAAAACAATATGTGCTAGAAGCGCCGCTAGGCCCCCCACCGTTTGATGATGCCCCTGACAAGGAGAAGAATGTCTATCAGACTCGTCAGGAGGACCACAACTCAGTTCATTGTGGCATACTGTATGGGCTAGAGCCAGAACTTCGAAAGCATTTCGAAAACGGCAATGCATTTGATACAATGGGTGAGTTGAAAATGATTTTCGACACACATGCTGCTGTAGAGAGCTACAATGCTTCTGAAAATTTCTTTAGCTGCATGATGGAAGAGCACAGCTCCATAAGTGAGCATGTACTCAAGATGTCGGGTTACGCCGATAAGCTTGTGTCCTTGGGAATATCGATTCCCATTGACTTAGGCATCCATCGTGTTCTGCAGTCTCTGCCACCTAGCTATAAGAGCTTCATGATGAACTATAATATGCAAGGCATGAAGAAGTCTCTCCCCGAGCTTCTGTCAATGCTTAAAACTGCAGAAGTGGAGATCAAGAAGGAACATCAAGTGTTGATGATCAATAAGAACACTGGTTTCAAGGAAGACAAGAAGGGTAAACGGAAGGGAAGTAAGGGGCGGCAAGCCAGTTGCCGTGCCTGAAAAGAAACCCCGAGTTGGCCCTAAGTATGATACCGAGTGCTATTATTGTAAGGGGACTGGCCACTGGAAGCGAAACTGCCCCAAGTATTTGGCAGACAAGAAGGCCAGCAAGGCAAACAAAGGTATATATGATATACATGTTATTGATGTGTACTTGACTAGTACTCGCAGTAGCACCTGGGTATTTGATACCGGTTCAGTTGCTAATATTTGCAAGTCGAATCAGAGGCTGTGGAACAAGCGACCACTAGCAAGGGGTGAGGTCAAGATGCGTGTCCGCAATGGATCAAGTGTTTATGTGATCGCCATTGGAACGCTGCCTCTCCACTTACCGTCGGGATTAGTAATAAACTTGAATAATTGTTATCTGGTGCCTGCACTGAGCATGAACATTGTATCTGGATCGTGTTTGATGCGAAGTGGTTATTCATTTAAATCCGAGAACAATGGTTGTTCTATTTATATGAATAAAATCTTTTATGGTCATGCACCGATGATGAATGGTTTATTTCTATTGGATCTCGATAATAGTGTTACACATATTCATAATGTTGATGCTAAAAGGATTAAACTTAATGATGATATATCCGCATATATGTGGCACTGCCATCTAGGTCATATTGGCGTTAAACGCATGAAGAAGCTCCATTCGGATGGACTTTTGGAATCACTTGATTTTGAATCATTTGATACATGTGAGCCATGCCTTATGGGCAAGATGACTAGAACGCTGTTTTCCAGTTCAATGGAACCGGCGACAGATTTATTGGAAATCATACATTCTGATGTATGTGGTCCAATGAGTGTGTCAGCGCGAGGTGGATATCGTTATTTTGTTACTTTCACGGATGATTTGAGTAGATATGGTTATATCTACTTGATGAAACACAAGTCTGAAACCTTTGAAAAGTTCAAGGAATTTCAGAGTGAAGTGGAAAATCATCGTAATAGAAAGATCAAATTTCTACGGTCCGACCGTGGAGGTGAGTATCTAAGTTACGAGTTTAGCATTCATAGGAAAGAGTGTGGAATTGTTTCACAACTCACACCCGCCGAAACACCACAGCGAAATGGTGTGTCGGAACGTCGTAATCGTACTTTATTGGATATGCTTCGATCTATGATGTCTCTGGCGGACTTTCCACTGTCATTTTGGGGTTATGCACTAGAAACTGCTACATTCACTTTAAATCAGGCACCATCTAAATCCATTGAAAAGACACCATATGAATTGTGGTTTGGAAACAAACCTAAGTTGTCATTTCTTAAAGTTTGGGGATGCGATGTTTATGAGAAGAAACTACAACCGGATAAACTCAAACCCAAAGCGGAAAAATGCGTCTTCATTGGATACCCTAAGGAAACTATTGGGTATTCCTTCTATCACAGATCCGAGGGCAAGGTTTTGTTGCCAAGAATGGATGTTTTCTAGAGAAAGAGTTTCTTGCGAAAGGTGTGAGTAGTCAGAAGGTAGAACTCGAAGAGGTTATTGAACCTTCTCTTCAAAGTATGGCGAGTAGCGTAGCGCCGGAAGTCATTCTGGAGTTAGCTTCACCAGTTGAAGAGGGAACTAATGATAATGATCATGAAACCCCGAAAGAGAATACTACTAAACCTCGCAGGTCTAGCAGGATGCGTGCAGCTCCCGAGCTGTACAGAAACCCTGTTATGAATTTCATGGTTGATGAAATTGATGACCCTGCGATGTATGAAGAAGCGATGATGAGCCCGGATTCCAACAAATGGTTAGAAGCCATGAAATACGAAATGGAATCCATGTATGAAAAGCAAGTTTGGAACTTGGTGGACTTACCTCACGACCAAAAGGCCGTGGAGAATAAATGGATTTTCGAAAGGAAAATTGATGCTGATGGTAATGTGACCATCTATAAAGATCGACTTGTCGCAAAGGGGTTTCGAAAAATTCAAGGAGTTGACTACGGTGATACATTCTCTCCCGTAGCGATGCTAAAGTCAGTTAGGATTATGTTAACAATTGTTGCATATTTCGATTATGAGATATGGCAGATGGATGTCAAAACCGTGTTTCTCAATGGTAATATTGAAGAAGAGTTGTATATGATACAACCAAAGGGTTTTGCCGATCCTAAGGATGCTAACAAGGTGTGCAAGCTTCAGTGATCCATCTATGGACTGAAGCAAGCATCACAGAGTTGGAACCTCCGCTTTGATGAGGTGATCAAAGAGTTTGGATTTGTCCAAACTTATGGAGAGGCTTGTATTTACAAGAAAGTGAGTGGGAGCAATGTGGCATTTCTGATATTATATGTGGATGACATATTATTGATCGGAAATGATATAGATCTTTTAAACAGTGTTAAAAGTTATCTAAACAACAAATTTTTAATGAAGGACCTAGGTGAAGTGTCATACATATTAGGCATAAAGGTCTATAGAGAGAGATCTAGGCGCCTAATAGGGCTATTGCAAAGTACATACCTTGATAAGATTTTAAAGAAGTTTAAAATGGACGGAAGTAAGAAGGGGTTCTTACCTATGTTACAAGGCAAGACATTGACTAAGACTCAAAGTTCGGCTATGGCGGAAGAAAGAGAGATAATGGACAAAGTCCCCTATGCTTCAGCCATAGGCTCTATAATGTACGCTATGCTATGTACAAGACCGGATGTGGCACATGCTATTAGTTTGACTAGTAGGTACCAATCGGATCCAGGTTCAGATCACTGGATAGCGGTCAAGAATATCCTTAAGTACTTGTGAAGAACTAAGGATATGTTTCTTGTATACGGAGGTTAAGAAGAGCTCGTCGAGCAAGTGTTATGTTGACGCAAGCTTTGACACCGATCCGGATGACTCTAAGTCTCAATCCGGATACGTAGTTCTCATGAATGGCGGAGCGGTTAGTTGGAGGAGTTCCAAACAACCTGTGGTGGCGGGATCAACAACGGAGGCCGAATATGTTGCTGCTTCGGAAGCGGCTCAGGAAGCGGTTTGGATGAAGGAGTTCATATCCAAACTAGGTGTGGTTGCGAGCGCGTTGGACCCAATGGTGATCTATTGTGACAACAATGGTGCCCTTTCCAATGCGAAAGAACCAAGGTCTCATAAGAATTCCAAGCATATTAAGCGTCGGTTTCACTCCATCCGCGAGCATGTCAAGGATGGAGATATAAAGATTTGTAAAGTACACACGGATCTCAATGTAGCAGATCCATTGACTAAAACTCTCCCAAGAGCAAAACATGATCAAGACCAGAACTCCATGGGTGTTAGATTCATCACTGTATAACTAGATTATTGTCTCTAGTGCAAGTGGGAGGCTGAAGGGAATATGCCCTGAGAGGCAATAATAAAGTGTTTATTATGTATATTCCAAGTATATGATATATGTTTATTTTGCATGCTATAATTGTATTAATACGGAAACGTTAATACATGTGTGTTTAATAAACAAACAGAAAGTTCCTAGTTATGCCTCTCTCATAAACTAGCTCGTTGATTAACAAGATGATCAAGGTTTTCTGATCATGGACATTGGATGTTGTTAATAATGAGATCACAACATTAGTGTAATGGTGTGATGAACATTCATCCGAAGTATAGCATTACGATCAAAGTCATTGAGTTTATATTGCTATAACAACTTACGAAGTGATCTTAATCCTTAGACCTTGAGATCATGTCAATCACTAACACCGGAAGAGTTTCTTGATAACATCAAATCACACCGTAACAGGGTGATTATAAACATGGGTTTAGAACTAATAAAGTGTTATGTTGAGGCCCATGGATCGAGAGTGGAATTTGTTCAACCCGATGATGAATAGATATACTCTAGGCCCTCTCGGTGATATCACATTGGTTAGCTTGCAAGCAAGTGATTTGATCACTAGAATGTTATATCACGGGAACGAGAAAATAGTGCATGTCAGTAACGAGATCAAACTAGGTATGGAGATACCGATGATCGAATCTCGGACATGTAATATATCATGAAACAAAGGGATTAAGATACTAGCGTAAAAGGTTCCGACGATCACAAGAAAGTTATCGTTGAACGTGTGGGAGTCAGTATGGGTCTCCAGATCCCGCTTCTGATTATTGATCGGAGAGGGGTCTCGATCATGTCCGCATTATTCACGAACCATAGGATAACACACTTAAGAGACACTGACATCCATTTGGAGCAAAAGTTTCATGCCGGAAAGAATAACAAGGGCAGGAATTTATTTCACTAGATACCGAAATAGGTTTTCGAGTGAAATTGCAGAAAGTGTTTTTGCATGTGAAATGAAATACTAGCAAGGGGTTATATGTGAATGTTTGTCATTAAAGTAATTGACAAAATTCTGAATAAATAAAAGGAGTTTTATTTAATGAGAGTTTGCATTAAATTTGGTGGAAATTTAATGGGATTTTGAGTGGGATTTTGAGTGGAGGGAATTGAAAGGATTTTTGTGAGTGGAGTGTCCACCCACATGAATGAGGGGAGGGCAAGGGGGCAGCCCCCATGCACCGTCCACCCCCTTGGGGTCCCCCTCTCCTTTAAAAGGCACTCCCTTCCTCACTTCTCACTCACACCTCCTCATGAAAGATCTCTCTCCCCCTCTAGTATTTATCCCCCATGGTCTCGGACTAGCGAGATGCATGTTCCCGGTGGCTATTCGGCAAGAAAGAGTTATGCTTCCGCTGCATCGCTGGAGCGAGGAGGCGGAGGTTGCTCGGTGCCTCGGACGTGTGTGCGAGCACGGATGCGCTGCTAAGTTGCGGTGCTAAGGACTTCCTCTCGATCTTGAGATCGGCAAGAGATCGTCTACATCAACCACGAGTTTAACTCGTTAAGCTTTGTCGGTCTTCAAGGGTATGTTCCCTATGGATATACATCCGCCCGTTGTTTGTATCTAGTAGATAGATCTTGGTACATAGTTGTTCCCATCGTAGGAAATTTTTTGTTTTCTATGTTGTGAACCCTACATTAACAACCCATGATATCAGTGATGCTAGCGTCGTATATTACGGGTTAACCATAAGATTTGGAATGGGACAGAGAAGTCAGCTGTATCTTCTTCCTCTCGCATGTAGCCGAATGTGCAGGTCGTGGCTGTTATCCTTATAGCGTGCATTAATTGGTAATTCGTAGAGGATATGCAGCATATGGGTGGGAACCCTCATCGTCCCACGATAGTTCTAGCATCTAACGGTTTGTACAAACCATTGCCGTAATTCAATGGGTGGGCATGGTGTACACCAAGGAGGCATGCGGGATCGAAGGGCGCAGTGATTGGCTTGGATCACCTATTGGGCTCCACATCATGGAATTGTAGACGGGAAAGTACGCCCGTTGTGCAACAAGGAGTTGATCTCTCATGGGTAAAGTAACGCACCTCTGTAGAGTGTAAGAACTGTAACTTGTTACTCCCTGTTTCGGGAAGGAGCTACGAACGCAACAGGAAAGAAACTCCATGAAAGTTTTGGTAAACCTGTGAAGACTGATGGGCATAGTTTTTAACAATAAAATCAATCTTTGAAAAAAGATTTACGAAAACTGCATAGTGCCAAGGACTTATAGTTCGAGGTGGTAGATAGATCATCAAACTTCCCACCTTGCATATAATGAACTTGCTGGGTAACGCTGTTACTCACCCTTTCCTTTGATCCCCTGCTTAAACTCTGAGGATCCAGAAGATACTCCAATGTCTACAGCAGAATGTCAAGATGATGTATTCTATGAGGAGCCTGATCTGTCGAGCGGTGTTGAAGGAGTGGACTACGAGATCCGATATGGAGTGGACGGCAACGAGTCATATTAGTTGTCTTAGTTATTAGTAATCAATTGAGCCGAGTAGCATGAACCTTATATAATAAGTTGTTGAGCTCAATTTGAAGTTGAAGTTGTCACGTTAAAACTTCCGCTGAAAAACTTTATATGTGGTTTGTAATTTGAATCTTATGAAGTCTTGAACTTTTGGTATTGTAATAATAATAATAATAATGTGTGTATGTTTATAATATGGACCCGCAATGTTTCTGTTATACCACTCTGAAGGATGTGATATTTACGGAACGGTGTTCTGTGAATGTCATATCAACGACTATAGTGTATTACACATGCAGTAGTATACTGGGTCACCGCATTGGTGTTCAAGATTTTGAAGTAACAAATGTGCCCATGATCGAACTGTAACCATGTGTAACTTGATGGCTTGCCAATAGGATATATTTATGCTCCATGGAAGTACATATTTAAGCTCTATGGACACACTTGTAAAGATTGAATTTTTACTAAAGTTACTTTCCATTATCATGTTATGGGTGTAAGTTTCTCTTTTTAATTTCCAGATCTCAATCCTCTCCTATCCCCTACTATCCGAAAAATAAGGTAAATACGAAATGAGATAAAATACTAGTAAATGTGGGGATTGGGTGACCAAATTCCCTCCCATTTCTGAACCCGCAGGATCGGCCAAGTGTGTACAACATATCGCAATTTTTCCCTTCATCTTAAAAAAATATCATAAATTTATTCAAATTTAGATGTTTTTTTTTTGCGAAACCTAGTACAAGCTCGCTTAATCGGTAGTTCCGTCTCATAGCTCACATATGTTTGAGGTTGCGGCGTTTGTAACTGGGCTATATCTCGTAGCGTGGGAAACAAATTCATGCTGTTGCCTGTTGGGCTTACTTCGGATGAACTCTAGAATGTAACACCATTGTACACCCGGCAACATTTTGCGAGAAATGAGCCTGCATGGCGAGGGGCCGAGAGCAGGGTACATCCCACACGTTGCTCTAGCCCACATTTCGCGATTTCTAGAATCGCCCGAAGTGTCAAACACGAATGATTGATATCCAAACTCCAAAGTGCAGAGACTTTCACGGTACATGCGTTTGCATACGCACTAGTACTAGAATCTGCTCTCTCTGTTTTAAAATATAAAATATTTTAGATTTATAAAGATAGTGTATCTAGACATCTTTTAATGTGTAAATTTATAATGAACCTCTTGAAATCTAGACACTAAAAGATGTTTAGATGTATTATTTTCACAAAGCTAAAATATTTTATATTATAAACGTAGAGAGTAGGAGTGTACGCCGTGGCCACTGCAAATATGGCATCACACACACTAGTCCATTGCATATGCACTAATACTAGAATCTACTTCCTCTGTTTTAAAATATAAGATGTTTTAAATATATGAAGAGTGTATCTAGACATCTTTTAACGTGTAGATTCATAGTAAACCTCTTAAAACCTAGACACTAAAAGACGTCTAGATATATTATCTTAACAAAGCTGAAACATCTTACGCCGATAACCAGGGCGGACCTACAGGGTATGCCTGGTATGCCGCGGCATACCCTGCGGCCGAGCGAGTTTAGCGGGTATTAGTTGGTAAAAACATAGCCTGATCGATCGCGCCTAATTAATTGTTGCAAAACCGGTCAGCTGAGGCGAGAGACGTGCTGTGCGTGTGGCCTTGTCAGTTAGGAAACGTAGAACAAAAACTGATCGGTTACGCTCCTGTCTGATCTACCAATCCAATCTGAGACCTTGCCCTCGCCGTGTGGAGCCGTGGACTATGCCAGCCACCACCTGCCGATCGCCATCGCTTTTGGACTAGGCCGCCACTCCGTCACATGACCTCGCACAGCTAGGTCAGGACAGTACTCGGGGAGGAGCTGGTCGGGAATTGTGTTGTCGATCTGGACGTGGTCACCTCGCGAGGTCTCGGACGCCGGCACGCCGCTCACCATCCCCACAACGCCATGAGGATGAACAACAGTTCGCGGCTTTGTGTTTCCTACTTCGCCGGCTGCCATGAGCCTACGAAATAGGGATATTTGAATTTGACAGAGCGCTCGGAGGTAATTATCACTAGCCGATTGTTTAAGTTATTTATTCATCATATACATTATCTTGGGAACAAATATTTTTTTTAGTAAAGATATTATATCCTCCTGCTATGAACTATAATCCCATATGAGTTTTATTACATGTGTCATAAATAGTTATTATTTTGCTTTTCAATTACTCAATTATGCATATTTCAGACTATTAGCTGTGTTTCAAAATATTTGTGTGGTAATTCATGCAAATTTCTAAATTAATCTTTCAATTAGATATTATTTGTTCTTTTTACCGTTTTACAATGCAAATTGTAGAATTATTTATTAAATTAGTAAATATAGTTTATCAAAATTGCTGTCAAAATTTTGTCGGGCATACCCATATGTAAAATCCTAGGTCCGCCACTGCCAGTGCAAATATGGCATCACACAAACTAAGCCTGAGATGATCAAAGGCACAAGCACGGAGATAAGATGGGGAAAAGGAAGATTCTTCTACCAACCTGTCTCCTCTAGTCCCTAGATAAAGCTGGTAACATGCACGTTGTTAACGTCGCTAAACGCCTGACCTTGTGCCATATACCGGCGCCAGCTTCTACGCACCACGTGGAATACGATTACCTTGCAAAATGTCACATGTAACAACATGTACTTCCTTCGTTTGGAAATATAAGATGTTTTAGATTTGTGAATGAGATGTATCTAGACACATTTTAGTGTCTAGATTCATTTGAACATATACAATAAAAGGTGTCTAGATACGTCTTCTTTATAAACCTAAAACATCTTATATTTCTAAACGGAGAGAGTATGTATGTAAGTGTGCATCCATGTAACATGTCGATGATTGAGAGGACAGGAGATAGTGGAAAAGATTTTTTTTTTTTGGAGGGTAGTGGAAAAAGATTAGTTGATGAGAAGGAAAGAACGTATGCGCTTCTACAACTATTTTTAGTCTCCATTGGGACAATTAGATCCTCCAAATAATTGAGAGTCAGCGAAAGGGTTTGACATTTTCCCTGTGTCAATCTTTTTCATCTAGCATATTCGTCTTTGTGCCAAATTCTACCAGTTATTCTTACCCGCAAATAAAAACACAAATTCGTTCTTTTTTTTAGCAAAACAAGGGTATCGCCCTTATTTTTTTAGAAGACAAATAAGGAGATCGGCTTGGTTGGGGGTGCTGGGCAATTTGGGCCTGTTAGAGTAAAGACAGGAGCTCAGGAGTGGACTTTGTCTTCAGGTACAAGGAGAGCCCAGGAGGCTATATGCCGCCCGCTGGCAGCACGGGCCGCAAGCAATAATCCTATACCTACGGACTGAACTTATAAAATTGACTTACGGACTAAACGTGGACTAATTTGGTTGGTCTAGTATTTGGGTTGGTTGTTTTTCTAGCGAATCAGTACACAGGGCTCCTCACCACGTCAGCCTGTAAGGCCCTTCCGTAAACAAACAGCCCGTATATGTAGCATTACCGGGCCGCAAGTGCTGTACATGGCGCCAGCGGACGGCAAGTGCTGCACAGGGCGCACCCCCTGTTGCGCCGGCCTAGCTAGCGTTAGTTTTTTCCTTTTTATTTTTTATTTTTTGTTTCTTTCTTTATTTTTATTTTTTCTGTTTTTGTAAATTTTTATTTATTTACATTTTCTGGAGAAATCATTGTTTTTAAAAAAACGTCCATCATTTTTTATAAATATTATATTTTTTTCGTATTTTGGATCATGGTTTTTGAAATTGGTTTGATTTTTGAATTTTGGTTCATGATTTTCAAAAATTGTTCGTGATTTTTGAATTTTTGTTCATATTTTTTTATTTTTGTTCATGATATTTTGAAAAATCTTCAAGAATATTCAACTTTTTTACAATTTCTAATTTATTATTATAGAACTATTCAAAGTTAAATTAAAACACAAAAAATGTAAAAGAAAAAAGAAAAAAGTGTCAACTGAGCAGTCCAGTTGGTCGCACCCTTCAGACGACACGAGCGAGATGTGCCACTTGAAGCAGCATATAGAATCGTCCGCGCCGGAGGCTAGAGGATCTGTCCTTGTATGGAAAGGGATGACTACCGTTGGGGAGGCGAAAAATAGGGGTGGACTTATAGCTCGAGGCTCGAGGCTTGGCTCGGACTCGACAAGGCTCGGCTCGGGCTCGACTTGGCTTGCAGAATGGACAAGCCAAGCCTAGACCTTGCGATTAAGGCTCGAGGCTCGACAAGCCCGTTCGGTGAAGCTCGCAAGCCGGCTCGAAGGCTCGATGTAATTAAAAAAATTGCCATACCTTTGTCTAAAATTACAATAAGTCACAGTTTATGAACAATAGTTGATCATTAATACATCAAAAAAAATAGTCTAGCAAGTTTTACAAAGTAGCAATAATCATACCAGTAGCATTATGACACAAGTTTTAGTGTTTTCACAAGACAAATAGACCACTTAGTCCTATAGACAAGGGCATATATGAAAAATCTAACATAGGAACATAGTCCAACACAACAACAGAGTTCAACAAATATAACATGACAATCGGTCCATGGAAAGACAAATCTAAACATAAACGTTAATCTCAAAAGAATCTAAACATAAACGTTAATCACAAATAATAGTCCTCTCCGAATTTCTGTTCTATCCTATCTATTTCACACTTTTCTCTGAAGAAATAAATCAATGGGGATGCACTGACCTTGATCTGGATGTGCAGCTTGCAGGAGGGCTGTCGGTGGAGGTCTGGGGGAGAGGACAAGGTGGAGGACTGGAGGGCGGCCGATGGTCGGCGGCGGCGGAGGGCCGACGGCCGACGGGCAGAGGGCCGCCGCAGCGCTAACCCTAGCTTCAGCCTTCAGCCACGCGAGACCAAGGGAAGGGGAGGGGAACGGGTTCAGGAGGGAGTGGAGCCATGGAGGAGTGGAGCCATGGAGGAGCACCCGGGGCCTGGGGCTGTCGGCGGTGGCCGGCGACGGGCGGCGCGCGGTGGGAGTGCTGGCGGCGCGAGATGGGGCGAGAGGGGTCGGGCTCGAGAGCCAGCAACAGCACGCACGGGACGAGTGGGGTGGGTCGGGCAGGGGAAGGGGTATCGGCTCATTTTTCCGGCTTGACGAGCCGCTCGAGCGAGCCGCGAGCCTGACCGAGCGAGCCGCGAGCCCTCTTTTCAGCACATTTTCAGCACCAAGCCGAGCTTGGGCTCGGCTCGAGTTTTACCGAGCCTGTCCGAGCCGAGCCACGAGCCGGCTCGGCTCGATTCCACCCCTAGCGAAAAAGAGAGAAAGGAGGGAGAATTAGGGCATCTTCACCGGGTCGATCCAACCCATGCGATCGCATCCGAACACGTCTTTACGGATGCACGGGAGTGCGCGGCGCTTCAGTGGTACGACCCATCCAAACGGACGCGTCCGGCTCGACCCATCCGTGCAGCAAATCTAGGATGAGCTCATGGCATGTATCTCACTTTGCGCGGCCCATTAGTCGGTAAGATTTGTTTTCCCTCTATTCAAAATTAATTCTTGAGACAGGCTTTCGTCCCGCTATATTAATATAGCAACCACACGATAGTACTTTGAGAACACTGCCGAGGAAAACAACACAATCAATCCCAAAAGAAGAAAACAAGAGAAAGAAAAACAAGAAAACAAGAGAAATTAATACCAACAACGCCAAATCAACGAAAGCAATGATGACCCACAACCGTTGCGCCCTCCAGAGAAGACCGAACACACTTTCAAGAAGGGACGCGACGACGACGCTGTTGTCCGGACTGGTCCTAAGATTTCCCCCAGTATGTGGAGGGGAGTGGGGAAGAGGTACACCAGACGCCCTCAAGAAGGAACGGTGGCACCCGCAAGCGTCACCATGTCGATGCCGACCAAACCAACAGGGATTTCTCCCGACCCCTGAAAAACCACAACCCCATGCAATCCATGGCACTCCACCAAATATGTCGTCCACCAACATGCGCCAACATGGTCATGAAGTCACCATCTTCATCCCACCATGGAAAATGCTGCGACTTAGAGACCAACCGTACCGAGAAGAAATAACTGTAGGCAAGGGACGACAGTTCCTCAGCCGCGCGGGAGGGAACAACGTCCATTGCCATAGGCGGTCGCCGGTCAAACACAACGACAAGAGCACACGAGGCCAAATGGGGACGGAGGGCAGCGGCATCACAACCCCCCGGAGGTCATCCTCCAGCGCCAATGGTGGGTGCCGACCAACGCGACATCATGGACGCGCTAGGACGAGCAGGCCCGACTGTGCCCCGGAAGGGCACATAAAGTCCCCTCTGCCATGATGCTACATGTATGTCGCACCACGACTACCCTCTTGTTCGGCACTATTGGACCGATCGGACCCAGATGGGCCCGTGGAGCTCCTGCCATAGCAAGCAAACATTTTCATCGTCATCCCCTCCATGATCTGCTCCCGACTTGTCCTGAGCCATCGGGACCAAAAGGGCCTGGATTTGGGCCTACATGGCTCCATGGCCAGCACCTAGAACCGCATTGCTCGCACCACCAACCGAGCGCGCCAAACGCCCCTCCACTATCCGGAGATGCTTCGGATTGCCATCAGGGAAACTCACCGAAGCAGAGCTCCTAGGGACGAGGAGAAGAGGTGTTGCCACTATCTCTTTTTTCCTTCGTCTTGCTGGTTTGCTTCAGATTCTTACTTGACCTTCCCGTTCTTTTTCTTAGCGCCGCTATCTCTTTCGGCGCGCGGAGTCTGGCTCGTGCGACCACCGCTTCTCCTCCTCGCACCTCTTCGGTTCGCTGGGAGTCGGTCTCCGCTTCCTAGCAGTAGGACCCTGCACCGCAAGGCCATGATCTGGCTGCCTAAGCTGGCCAGACCCACGATGCCCCTCTAGAGCCTACGACGCCCCTTGGAGGGCCGAACAGGTGAAGGAGACCTAGCCTAAAATCAAGGCCTCTGGCTCAAGAGGCGGGGGCTCGACCGTGGGGGCGAAAGGTGCCGTAACAGGCAAGGAGGTGGTCTAGGTGGAGGAGGACATCTCGGACGGGGAGAAGGGAAAAGAGTGGCGTGTTGCGATGCGCGATGCTGCTGCTACCATGGCCGGCGGGCTGGCTACTCAGTCGCCCATCTCTCACGCCCTTGAAGGACTTTGAGACGAGCCTTGAGCTGTGCCTAAAGGAGTCCAAACGCTGGAGCAGAAGCTCACCGCCGCAAATGGCACCTCACAGAGTAAGTGTTTTCTTAACTTGCTTTTCTTTCTGTTTCTGCTTTGTTTCTATTTCTTGCGCCCGACTAAAATTTGTAGCCGTAATGGTCTACACCCCAGCGGGATATCTATGGGTTGACTAAGACCAACGAGCGCCTAAGCCGGTCAAACTCCACGCTTCGTTTGGAGAACAAGGAGTTCCATTGGAAGGTGATGAAGCTGGAGAGCGCCGCGAAGGACCATGAGGCAGTCCTCGCCAGCTGGACCGCCGCCTTCGACCTCCTTGACAAGGAGTGCAAGGAGCAGCAAGGGGACACCACCCGACTGAAGGAGCGCGAACAAATTTTGTTGAAAGAGCTCCACGAAGTCAGAAAACCCCGCCAAAGGTATGTTCTTTTCACTTTGCTTTGTCCGTATTTTGTTGCCGAATTGACATTGATTTTTCTGATAGCCTACTATCCTGGGGTAGATCTCCTGGCATTCAAATGGCTCCAGGAGGAATGGCCGGGCAAGAAGCCTTGCATGCAAGAGCTGAGCTGGGCGAGGAGTGATATGTCGTAAACGTATCTATAATTTTTTATGCTCCATCCTTGTTTAGTATCAACTTTGTTATGTTTTCTCTACACTTTGAGGTATTCTTATACATTTTCTGGGACTAACCTATTAACAAGATGCCGCAAGTGCCAGTTGCCTGTTTTCTGCTGTTTTTGGTTTCAGAAAAGCAAGTAAGGAAATATTCTCGGAATTGGACGGGACAAAAACCAAAGTCAATATTTTACCAGAGAGAACACAGAGTCCGAAGGGCAGCCAAAGGGGGGCCACGAGGTGGCCACACCCTAGGGCCACACCGCCCAAGAGGGCGTGCCGCCACCAGGTGTGGGCCCCTCGAGTGCCCACCGACCTTGCCCTTTCACCTATAAAAGCACCTCGATGCAGAAACCCTAACCACCTGATCAAATCTCTACAAAACAGTATGTAGCCGCTGCCACCATCGTCCCTAGATCAGGGGGATCTGAAGCTCTTCCCGGCACCCTGCCGAAGGGGAGAGATCATCCCGGAGGCCTTCTTCATCACCATGCCAGCCTCCGGTATGATGCGTGAGTAGTTCACCCTTGGACTATGGGTCCATACGGTAGCTAGATGGTTGTTTCTCCTCCTTTGTGCCATCATGTTTAGATCTTGTGAGCTCCATTCATGATCAAGACCATCTATTTGTAATCATACATGTTGTGTTTGCAGGGATCCGATGGATATTTAGATACTATGTCATATTGATTATTGATTCTATCATGTCTGTGTTATTTATGATCTTGCATGCTCTCCGTTGCTAGTAGCTATTTTGACCAAGTAGATGCTTGTGACTCCAAGAGGGGGTATTTATGCTCGATAGTAGGTTCATGTCTCTAGTAATCTGGAAAAGTGACAGAAATCTCTAAGGTTGTAGATGTGTTGTTGCTACTAGGGAGAAAACAACAATCTTTTGTTGATGAAACAATTATATTGTTTACTTTACACACATTGCTTAAAGCAATAATTTGTTGCTTGCAACTTAATACTGAAAGGGGTTCGGATGATAACCTGAAGGTGGATTATTAGTAATAGATGCAGTTGGATTACGGTCTATGTATATTATTGTAATGCTCAATCAAATCTCATAGGAGTCACGATGTCTAGTATATGCATTGTTATGCTTTCTCAATCTGTCAATTACCCCGTTGTAATTTGTTCACCTAGCATGTTATCTATCTTAAAGAAAAACACCTCTAGTAAACTATGGACCCCGGTCTAATCTTTATATTTGATACATCATCTACTGTTATCGTTTACTTTCTACAAGCAACTATTATCTTCCACACCATACGTATAATCATTTGTTTCAGTAAATCAATGGGATTGACAACCTTAGTGTATGTTGGGGCAAAGTTTTGAGTTTGTGTTGTGCAGGTTTCAAGTTTTTAGCAAAACCTTGGAGTTGTTTCCTTACTCTTACTAGTTCGATAACCTTGGTTTCATAACTGAGAGAAAACTTACTGCTGTGCTCATCACACCTTCCTCTTGTGGTATCACAACGAAGCTCTACAGTGATCTGAGCCGCTGCCGTTGCCGAGGAGTTAAGGACAACTTCAATCTCTTCCTCCTCGTCAGTCACCTTTCAGGGAGAAAGAAGATTCTACCAAGGGGAGTCCATCACAACCATTCTCTTTACTTTGTTTTTGTTTTGCTTAGTTTCTTTTGCTTTGTTTTGCTTGTTTTTTTCTTTCAAAAATACAAAAAAAATAGTTTCGTTTGGTTTGCTTTTTATTTTCAAAAAACACAAAAAAATAGTTCCTCCTATAGTTGTCACCTTGTTCTAGCTCACCATGTTGATCCCTAAGTTGACCCTTAAAGACCTTTCAATAGGTAGTGGTTCTATAATTGGGAAAGAAATATTGAAGAATTCTTTAATCATATTAGCAAGCATGAGGATATTGAAGATAGATCTTTAGCAAAACTTGCTCCTAATTATGAAATTTCTGCACCTTCTTTAGTTCACATATTGTAGGCTAGGTTTGTTAACCTTAACCCCATGATGCAAATAATGTTTCTTAAACTTAAAAGATATTGATGATATTGAAAATTAAAGAGAGATTTTATTCTGGAAACTTTGCTAAAGGAGTTTAATGATGTTGCTAAAGAAGCTAAAAAGGTCTTTGATCGTTTTAATATTCTAGGATCATATGTAGATGTTATGGGAACATTAGAAAAGTTGGACAAAATCCAACCCAATGGAGAGGAAATTAAAATACCCATACCTTTTAAACTTGTAGGAATGCATGAAGCCTTAGAAAAGAATTTTGATTGGATTGTTCCTGAAAACCCGTTTGATGAAAGTAGTGAACCAAAGAGTATTGAGAGAGGATCCTCTAGAACTTATTTGGATGATATACCTTACCTTGTTGAAGAAATTTCTGGAATTTATCTTAACGCTTTTTCATTTTAAAATACTTGATTCTTGCTTCCCGTGCCTAACTTAAAGGCGAGAAAAGTACTCATTGAGAGATAACCCAAATTTCGTTTGGATTTTCTTTTGTTGAGTCTTGGAAGTTATTACTTCTGTAATAACTTCTCCTTATCCTTTTTGTGTGGTTTTCGTGCCAAGAATAACCTCTAATGAGAGAGAAGTAAGATTTGGGGAAGTTGATGTCCCGAAACAGATTTTTGTGCTTTACTGTAAAAAATCTTGAAAAATCTCTGTATGTCGGATTGTGCTGTAATTTTCCTAGCTTATGCCCCAGGTTGTTATATAAGTTTAGTTAGTTCAACACGTTTCGATTTGATCAATAGAAGGTCTTCGAAAAAATCAGTTTTTACCTGCTGGTCTGTTTTGACAGATTTCTGTCATTATTTGCATTTGCCTCTTAATCGGTTTCTTTTTGAGTTCTCCTTGATCACTTGATATTTTTAAAGGAATTTCTACAGTATATTGTGTTCTAATGAAAGTCTTGCTTGTGTTGAAACTAAACCCAAAGGCCTATTATGTTGAATACACTAATGTTGCTAATGAAGATTGTGTGAAGTTTTATATGAAGGAATTTTTCAAGTGTAGGGGAAGAATGATGTGATGAGATGAAGAATGGACAAAAGCTCAAGCTTGGGTATGACACCCCGTGTCATCCCAAGAAATATTCAGGAGGTACAAGCGTCAAAGCTTGGGGTATGCCCAAGGCATCCCCTTCTTCATCAATAAAAATCTCAGATCTCTTTCTAGACACTTCGTTTTTATTGTTTCATGCACTGTTGTGTTGTTCTTGGAGCATATTAGTTTTCATTTGTTTGGTTTGCTGGAACAAAGTAGTTGGACCCCCGCATTCACTCTTTTTTGTTTCAAACAAGTTGTTTGGTGTTGGAAAAGAGTAGAGAGTTTCATGCTTTTATTGATACAAAAGGGAGCTTGTTTTGACTATGGCTTAGACTTTATCATGTCATGCTAGATGTTGCTTTGACCTTATGCTTAGTGATTATTATTGTAGCACGACTTGTTCCAAGCAATTAATATTGCTTAATGTGCCTTAAAAGAATCATGCGTTGTTTTAGCATACAAAAGCATAATATTATGGTATTCTCCTTTGATGCTTTGTTTGGGTTGACTTGGCACATGCTTACACCATGTTAGGACTATGCACCAGTGATACGTCCAATTTGCATTACCATTCTATATTATAATTTGCCTCTATTCATTGATTTATTTCATATTAAGAGGTGTTACTTGTGTCTTTTCATCTGTTTTTGCATGTTGGATGATTCTTGGAGGAAGAACTGTCGGAGTCGGGATTCTAATGGAAAAAGAGGTGTTTCGATGCAATTTCGCGAAGATCAGGAAAATACCAGAAAAATTATGGAAAATCATATTTTCCCAGAAGACGAAGGAAGCCAGAAGGGGAGGCGCATATGGGCCACAGGGACACCCTCCTAGGCGCGAGCCACCACTATCCCGCGCCTATAGGGGGTTTGGTCCACTTAGACCACCTATGGCTCCGCCCTCTCGCCTATATATTCTCCTCGAAACCCTAAAACACGGGGAGCGAACACCAAAATATTCCGCCGCCTCTGTGGGGCGGAAAACACCGAGAGAGAAAGAGCTCTCCGACAGACAGATTTCTGCCAGGGAATTTTTTCCCGAAGAGGGGAGATCATCGCCACACTGTCATCAAGATAGACTTCATCGGGATCATCATCATCCACACCATCATATCCACCAGCACCATCATCACCACTCCATCCTGCTGTAACAATTGTGTTGAATACTTGCATAGTTCTTAGGGGAAACTTTCCTGGTATTGATTACTATTGTAGTTGATGCTTGTGAGTGGAACCATTGGATTATTGTTTATGTTCAGATTATTATCCATCACCATATCATCTTTGATCTTGATCCATATGATGTCTTGTTAGTAGTTCGTTTAGTTCTTGAGGACATGGGAGAAGTCATGTTGTTAGTAGTGGATTTGTGTTGAGATATTATTCAATGGTTTAGTATTTAAGTTGTGGTGCTATTCTTCTAGTGGTGTCATGTGAACGTCGACTACATGATACTTCACCATTTATGGGCCTAGGGGAATGCATTGTGTATTTAGATACTAATTATGGGGTTGCCGGAGTGACAGAAACCTGAACCCCCGTTAGGACACCATTGCACAAGGGAGCGTAGGATCTCAGAGTTTAAGGTTGTGGTTAGGTTTATATCTTAATTGATTTCTTGTAGTTGTGGATGCTTGCAGGGGGTTTAATCACAAGTATGTATTAGTCCAAGTAAGGTCGGTACATTAGCGCAGGTTCACCCACACAACACTTACAACACCAAAGAAGGGTACTCAGCTATTTGAAGCGAAAGCACTTGACAGAATTTCCACGTGTCCTCGAGAAGTTTGGTCCTTATAAGTATTTCCACCGGCTTGTCCTTTGCTAAGAAAGGATTGGGCCACTTGTTGCGTTTGTTCGATTGTCTTTATTACTTGCACTTTGTTTCTTTGATTTATCAGAAAACCCCTAAAATTCCGTTTGCTAAATATTTACAGAGATTTTCTACTCCATACCACTAGTCAACACCTTCTGCTCCTCATTGGGATCGACACTCATATTTATCGAAAGTACTACGATACACCCCCTATAATTGTGGGTCATCAACCAGTCACCTTAGCCTCTATGATCATTTAGTTTTCGACTTGTGATACCACTTTGTGCTTTAATTGATAATGTTTTGTCACTCTGCATGATTATGACCATTATTGCTCTCTTAGTTGGTCGCTCACAGTCTTTTGCTAGCCTCCAATTGTATTGAGTAAGCTATACTCATGCATCCAACTCCCAAGAAACCAAGTTATTCCAAAGAGTCCACTATAAATTTCTATGCATGGTGTGTTACACCGTTCCAAGTATATTCATGTTTTATCTATCTTCCAAATTAAACTTGTTATGAGAAAATTAGTGATTAAAGCTCTCACAAACTTGATGGCACACTTTACTTTCTTGCACCTAATAAGCTTGAACCATTGTGTCATCTATGTTGTATATGCTTGGACTTATAAGTTGGGAATTAGCAGAACCATGCTGTCATGGGGAACGCTTTCAACACCTGTACATATTACACAGTTGATATCATGATCTTTTGTTTGTGGATGTCGGCGGTGTGAAATAAAAGGGGAGCTTGTAAGTCCATGGAGTATTGTATATGTGTTAGAGAAACGCCTGGGCGGCTAGCCTAATCCATGCCTAATCATGGTGGAAACTTGCAACATAACCATAGTGAGCAATCTGTGAAGCATCCGCAATAAAAAACTATGCAAATAGCAAATAAAAATCGCTGAGATGCTCATTGTCTGTTGCCTTGTCATTTTAATATGGGATAGCTCCTGTGTCATGGGGCAAGGGGTACCCCGTTACTTACAATGACAAGAACTTATTTGTGAGTAAAGTTGAGTAGCACGAGGAACGACCCTCGTACTCAAGGGACATGAGATTGCCAACTTATGATTTGGCAAGCATATACTCCATATTTATTTCACTTTAACCTTAATCACTTCAAGATGCTTATGATAGGGGCAATGAGAGCTGAAAGCTAATAAATACCATAATTTTTGGAATCTCTTTATGAAATTTGAAATCCCTGCTTCCCTTTGTGAAGGGCTTTTCTTCTTACTTTTATATTGAGTTTCCACCTTCTATATTTATGCACCAATTAAGAGAGCATAGTTGTCGTTGTTAGTTTTATGTGCATTGTCCCAAAACTTATTGATTGATTCATAATGTTGATATTGCTTGTTCTTGAACTATTTGTATCTAGTCACCCTTATGAACTTTGAAGGTGTCATATGCATTTATGTTTTGCTACTTCATGAGGGACAAGATGAATACCACACATGCTATGTTTTCTATATCTGGAAAAACAAATGTCTTTTAATGCATTGTTATTCATGATCTTTGTTTGTAAATTTTCATGATACAACATAGTTGCTATGTCTTATTGTTAGAACTACATCTTTCATGCTCATATTTAGAGTACTTTTATCCCAACTATCAATGCTTTGCAAATGGTTTGACCAAGGTTGTGATGGTGCATGTCACCTCAAAAATTATTCTTTTTATCACTTACATACTCGAGGACGAGCAAGAGTTAAGCTTGGGGATGCTTGATACGTTGTAAACGTATCTATAATTTTTTATGCTCCATGCTTGTTTAGTATCAACTTTGTTATGTTTTGTCTATACTTTGAGGTATTTTTATACATTTTCTTGGACTAACCTATTAACAAGATGCCGCAAGTGCTACTTGCCTATTTTCTGTTGTTTTTGGTTTCAGAAAAACTAGTAAGGAAATATTTTCGGAATTGGATGGGACAAAATCCAAAGTTAATATTTTACCGGAGAGAACACGGAGTCCGAAGGGCAGCCGGAGGGGGGCCATGAGGTGGACACACCCTAGGACCGTGCAGCCCATGGAGGGGCACCGCCACCAGGTGTGGGCCCCTCGGGCCCACCGACCTTGTCCTTTCGCCTATAAAAGCACCCCGATGCAGAAATCCTAAGTACCCGATCAAATCTCCACAGAACAGACTGTAGTCGCCGCCACCATCGTCCCTAGATCAGGGGGATATGAAGCTTTTCCTGGCACCCTGCCGGAGGGGAGAGATCATCCCGAAGGCCTTCTTCATTACCATGCCAGCCTCCGGTATGATGTGTGAGTAGTTCACCCTTGGAATATGGGTCCATATAGTAGCTAGATGATTGTTTCTCCTCCTTTGTGCTATCATGTTTAGATCTTGTGAGCTCCGTTCATGATCAAGATCATCTATTTATAATCATACATGTTGTGTTTGCGGGGATCCGATGGATATTGTGATATTATGTAAGATTGATTATTGTTTTATCATGTCTGTGTTATTTATGATCTTGCATGCTCTTCATTGCTAGTAGCTATCTTGGCCAAGTAGATGCTTGTGACTCCAAGAGGGAGTATTTATGCTCGATAATAGATTCATGCCTCTAGTAATCTGGGAAAATGACAGAAATCTCTAAGATTGTAGATGTGCTGTTTCTACTAGGGAGAAAACAACAATCTTTTATTCATGGAACAATTGTATTGTTTACTTTACACATATTTCTTAAATCAATAATCTGTTGCTTGCAACTTAATACTGGAAGGGGTTCGGATGATAGCCTGAATGTGGATTATTAGTCATAGATGCAGTTGGATTACGGTCCATGTATATTGTTGTAATGCTCAATCAAATCTCATAGGAGTCAAGATGTCTAGTATATGCATTATTATACTTTCTCAATATGTCAATTGCCCCGCTGTAATTTGTTCACCCAGCATGTTATCTATCTTAAAGGAGAACACCTCTAGTGAACTGTGAACCCTGATCCAATATTTATCACTGATACATCATCTACTGTTATCGTTTACTTTCTACAAGTAACTATTATCTTCCACACCATACGTTTAATCCTTTGTTTTCAGCAAACCGGTGAGATTGACAACCTCACTATACGTTGGGGCAAAGTTTTGAGTTTATGGTGTGCAGGTTCCAAGTTGACAGAAACACCTTGGAGTTGTTTCCTTACTCCTACTGGTTCGATAACCTTGGTTTCATAACCGAGGAAAAACTTACTGCTGTGCTCATCACACCTTCCTCTTGTGGTATTCCAACGAAGCTCTACAGTGACCTGAGCCGCTTCAAGGAGGCCTCCGAGCTTCGCAAGACCAGCGCCTCTCTCTTCGACTTCCTCCGTTCGGATGAAGCTTCCCCGGCTACCATGACCGGCTTCGCGACTTGGTGGCGCACGTCGGGGTCGAAATGGTTCCGACGTAGATGTTTTCGTGGTACAAGGATGCCCAACTAGAGAAGCCTGAGGGTGGCTTCCGAGCCTGCGCCAAGCTTGCCACCGTGCGCGAGGCGCACCCGGGACTTCGCGCTGCCGCGATCAAGATCGCCGGCTACACAGACGTTAATGAAGTCTTCACCGAGTCTAAGTTGGACGCAGACACGAAGTCGGGCGCCGAGACAACCTCGCAACCAAGCGTGGATGCCGCCGGAACATCGAACACACCAGCTGGAGGAGCGGAGACCACGTCAACCGGCGCAGGCGGGAGAGCGGAAGACCAGAACCATCCTCGCGACAAGGGCCCAGCCGCCTAATATGATCCCCGGGATGCCGGGTGTACTTGTATAGACTTTTTCTTCAGTTTGTGCTAAATTTTGTGGATTGATGAGCTTGTAAACCTTGCGGGAGCTTCGACGACCCTTATCTTTATGTTATGCAACATGTTAGCTATATATGGATTTGAACTATTTTAAATATTAGTCTCTTTGTTTCAAAATATATAATGTTTTAAGTTTTTTTTAAAACATACATATTCACGTATTTTAGTATTTTAGTGCGTAAGTTTACTTATTTTGTTTCAAACCTACACAATAAAAATTGTATAGATAAACACGTATTAGAAAAAGAAAAGGGTAAAACACTATAATCCGTAACTGAGGGAGCGAGACGGAGGGAGCAGAAGAAATCTCAAAAGAAAATCCAGCTAGATTTGCAAATGTGACATTTTTTTTTGTTCCAGGTTTAGCAAAGCAAGATTTTTTCCTCTGTACACGGCAGGCCAAGCACGCTTTAACCCTAACTTAACACTTTCCCTGCTCGCCGCACGCACCTGCAGACTGCAGTCAACACTCAACACCTACCACGCCGCTAACCTGTCCAGCGCCTCCGGGAGAAGTACCCCTTTTCCGGCTAGGCATTCCGTCGAGCACCAGCCCCCGACCCCTAGTCGACTACCGCCGCCGCCCCAAGCGGCAGCCATGCTCCTCACGAAGCCCCACCTCTCATCCTCTCCACTCGCATCCAAGCCCTTCTGTGGCTCCACATCCAGCCCCAATCATGTCAAGCCAATCGCCGCCTCTCCCTCCCCCCGCCGCCGCCTCCGCATCTCCGCCACATCCACGATTGCTTCGCCGCCGGCGAAGGCGCTCAGCCGCGTCGACGTGCTCTCAGAGGCGCTCCCATTCATCCAGCGCTTCAAGGGCAAGACGGTGGTGGTCAAGTACGGCGGCGCCGCGATGAAGTCCCCCGAGCTCCAGGCGTCCGTGATCCGCGACCTCGTCCTCCTCTCCTGCGTCGGCCTCCGCCCCATCCTCGTCCACGGCGGCGGCCCCGAGATCAACTCCTGGCTGCTCCGCGTCGGCGTCGAGCCGCAGTTCCGCAACGGCCTCCGCGTCACCGATGCGCTCACCATGGAGGTAGTCGAGATGGTGCTCGTAGGCAAGGTCAACAAGAATCTTGTCTCCCTCATCAACCTCGCCGGCGGCACCGCGGTTGGCCTCTGCGGCAAGGACGCGCGCCTCATAACCGCGCGCCCATCCCCCAACGCAGCAGCCCTCGGCTTTGTTGGCGAAGTCTCCCGCGTGGACGCCACGGTCCTCCACCCCATCATCGCCTCTGGTCACATCCCGGTCATTGCTACCGTTGCCGCCGACGAGACCGGGCAGGCCTACAATATCAACGCTGATACTGCAGCAGGCGAGATTGCCGCTGCAGTGGGTGCTGAGAAGTTGCTGCTGCTCACGGATGTGTCAGGGATTTTAGAGGACCGTAATGATCCTGGGAGCCTGGTGAAGGAGATTGATATTGCTGGGGTGCGGCAGATGGTCTCCGACGGGAAGGTAGCTGGTGGAATGATCCCAAAGGTGGAGTGCTGTGTGCGAGCCCTTGCTCAGGGTGTGCACACTGCAAGCATCATCGACGGACGTGTCCCGCACTCGCTGCTGCTCGAGATTCTCACAGACGAGGGCACTGGCACCATGATCACTGGCTAAGGTGTTCATTGCTTTCTTGGTACTTTCTTATGCCTATCTGTTCGTACTGCAATGCAATTTATGCCAATGTAGCCTTGCCTGGTGAAGTCGTGATTGCAATAAGAGTACCTTCCTCAGTCCTCACATTCGTGAATTGTAAGAGAGTAATATTGGTCGAGGTCACATTATATTCAAATGAAGCTTCTTTTGTTGGGCTGTGGTTTTGATTTGTCTCTAGAAAAAGAATAATAGCATATGTTCCCTTTCTCTTCTAAGTGTCGAGTGTAATTCGCTATCTTGCATGACTTTTTGTAACTGTGGTCACATGAGGTTAGGTTGTAAATGTATCTTGGAAATATATCTTGTGTACTTGAATATATCTTGGAAATTGATGTTTTTCATGTGCAAGCTACTTTTTTTTTCCTTGAGTAAAAGATGTTGCATCCCAAATAGAAAAACAATAGCGGGTGATTTCAGTAAGCTCCGATTTAACAATATAGTTTTGCAAAAGACTGCCTTTGCTTTGAAACCACTGAATGATCATTTGATTAGTAAATATTGCACAATGCACATGAACATTGTTTGGGAGTGAGCCTTTTTAGACATTCATGGTTGTCTTGTGTTGTCACAGTTGAAGGAAAACAAGCTATAGAGGCCTTCACTAGGGCTTCTTACCCAAGCTGCCCAAGTTACATTACTTCTATGCCATGACATTCATGATTTTTATATGTAGTGTTAACATTTTTTGGGTAGAAACAATGGTCCAACTACAGTGTTTGACATAAGTCTTTGTCGTTTTCACATTTCACATATTAGTGATGATTTTAGATCATATAAGGCCTAAACTTTGCCATTTTAATTTTGCTCTTGTTTCGCTACTACAAAAGCAGTTATATTTAGCTTAATACTGGCTTTTATAGTAACTATGTCGATTCTGGGTTGAGTTTTTTCCTTTATAGTAGGTAGCTAAAGGACATGGAATGTTTCACTTAGTGAAGTAATTGTTACTCCATAGGTAGCTAAAGGAGAATGGAATGTTTCACTTAGTAAAGTAATTGTTACTCCATGTTTGATTGAAGCCACCAAATGATAAATTTCAGTTCTGTACTAAATCCCATTTGATAGAACTACTTATCTTGGGGGTTAGCTCAATTACATTCAATAGAATTTCCTGAGTTGTATCGTACGCTTCTTGACTCAGTCGATGCTTATGGTGTATCCATACAAGAAACTAAGAAGTCGATTTTTCTTTTCAGTAGCTAGTTAACTACCCACTGCATCAGATATAAATAGGCACGAAAATGGGCATGATTCACAACCTCCAAAGCATACTGATTGCAATATAGTATGGGTGCTCTAGTCTGTCAATAAGCAATGCTAACCTGAGGTTGCATTAACCAATTAAACTTTAGTCTGGCAAATACTGTTTTTGGCCAACCTAAATGTGTACATTCTGAAGGGCTCCTTGACTTCAGCAGATGACATTCTCTTTTCCTGATGTTGATTAATTGGAAGGATCATTGCTCCATGCCACACGCCGGCATGTATTATCCTAGTTTGCTGTTCTAAACAATATTGAAAATAACTTTATTCTAACTCTTTCTGTAAATATTTAAAGTCTTCAACATCATGAGTTAGTTAAAAAATGCTAGTAATAAAAGATGCACCAATACTTTTCCAATATATTCACCTTGTCGTTGTAGTAATCAATGTCTTAAAACTATCTTAACATATAGCACATTCAACATTCATATCTGTTGACACCCATACTGTGCTTGTTAAAATCTCCCTGCCCCTAGCATCACATTTCACTGCCTGTCCAGGCTGCTCCTAGCATTGCGTCTCACTGTTAGCAGTGCATGCACCTATAGTCTGGACAATTGTGTGGCATATACTTTTAATTCCTTATATTTAGCTTTTCCTTATGTTTTGATATATTATTTTCATATTTTTTGAAATTATTTATGAAAAGAAACTGGTACATAACCTGTTTTAAGGCTGTTGCAACTGAAACACAAATAAGCTGTGTTTTTGCTGATCACCAGACTAGTATATCTGCTATTTGGATCCAGTATATATTGCTTAGTGCTGGCTGTGTCTTGGTCCATTATGCTATCCCTGTGTTCAGTGGGCCGTTGCGTGTTAACTTTTGATGGTAAGCATTAAAAATGATATTTCTCTCAAAAAGGTCCATCCCAGTGGCCGACATTGAATTTTGAGAAAATTCCTTAAATTCCTCTAAATAGTGCTCCAGTTCCTGATTTGTCACCAAACAATTCCTTTTTTTTTGGAAGAACAACTCCTTGTTGGTTCTGTGCCTTGAAGTTCTGAGTTTTCGTCCTTCTATACCCTTTTACTGTGACCATTGTGCCAGTATGGTATTTATTTGATCATGCACTACACAAGGACAAAATGGTCAGAGTGATGTTGAACGATGGAAAATTTAAAACCTGTTAGTATGGAAAGTATGAGTTATTTGTTGGAAGTCAGGGAATGGAGTTATTCGGTGGATTTTTCTGGCATTTACCTGTTTCTGTCTGAACTCAGAATAGTGCACCACTGGTCCAAAAGTTAGATGTTCATAATCTGCATATTCCACTTAATGTTTTTGTATCTTAACTGAAATCACAGATGCTGTTTCTATTCTGCTTGAGATTCTTTTTAGGAATATCTAGCTAAGCTAACAGCTTAACTTCCTTTGATCCAGCCAGGTACTTGTAGTTTCTAAGCGCCGGCCCAGGTCCAGAGCTATGTGCAGTGTGATGGATTGAATCCTGAAACCAAGTGGATGGACAAAGGACTTCGATGTGGCGCCACTGCGTCATGGGTAGAATTATGCTTATCCCGGAGGAGCAGGAGGGGTGACTGGAGATGGTTGAGCCCTGGGTCACAAGATTTAGAGTGCAGTGAGCATTTCTCTTCTTCTGTTTCCACCATGGCATACAAATAGTAAACTCCACTCACACCTAAAGAAACGGTGCTCTTTTTAGTGTTTTAAGTACTGCTTATATTGGAACTCTTCCACAGTTCCGCTGCTACATTGTTCGTTCTAATCTGCTGGATGAGGATATTTTGAGGAAAAAAGAGGAAGGCTCTATCGCCTGTGCTGGTCGTTGCAGAATCTATTCCCCCATTCACTTTTCTTTGTGTAACATTGAATATTCGTATGCATATTTTATGGCTCGTTTTTGTTCGTGGTAGTGTCGTCTTTGAGCACTTGAGCTCCTGGTCAGGATGCCTTCCGATCAAAAGGGTCGTTTTGAGCTTGGTGTGGTTTTTCAGATATCTTTTTTTAATCCCTGCATGTGCCCGGATCGCTCTCTTTGGCCAGTGGTCGACTCAAGTGTTTAAGTTTGCAGTTGATGTAATCCCGCTGATCCGTTTTAATTGTTGCAGGTTTAGGCATGGCTTAGACCTTTAATTCAGATCAGTGGTTGTAATAATTTTGGCTAGTTTGTTTGTTGGTGCTGCAATATCACAAGGTTTGCAGTCTTAAGAGCACTGTTTAAAAAATAGGCCGAATCAACGATTAATAGGCCGATTAATCGCTACTAGGGACATGACCGTGTCGATTACCATTAATCCTTCGTGTTAATCATTTAGCCCGATTAATAGGTCTCCGATTACTAGGTATGTTCCGGATTAACCACTACACTTGGTTAAAAAAGTTGCAAAATTATCAACACATATCGCCCATCCATCCGCTAGCCACCTAATGAAGTAGGTTTTGCGAAGCTCCCGTTCGATCCCTGCCTCCAGAAGCTTGATTTCAGCCATCACCAACTAGTTCATTGCCGTTGTTTACCAGTTTCTCGTAGTTGCCGACCAGACCTCAGATACAAGAGCTCGAGCGCCTTAAGGATCTCATCCGAAAGCTTAAGGACGAGGATTCATATGTGTTTTAGGTGCTAATTTTTGTAGGCTGTACCGATTAAATAGCCGACCGATTAAATCAGTTAATCGTCCGAATTCCGATTAATCGCTACTCTCAAGCCAATCGAGCAGCTAACGATTACCGATTTGCTTAACATTGGTTAAGAGAGAGTTCATCACGTTCTTCACAATTTAATCGTGGCTTTCAGCATCTATTCAGAAACCACATGGTGCAGGGAATCTGCGTATTGCCTGGTAATAATTGTATTTTTTCAGTCTCCTCAAGCGATGATAACAGATCTTAAGCACGCCGGTGGGATGATCAATGTATAGGTGTAGCTGATGCTTTGCTTCTACAGTAGTTTTTTCTTTTTGAGGGAAGGCTTTGCTTCTAGTTGTGGCCGAAGTTGCTCTCCTTTTTGGGCCGGTGTTTGTGGCAAGTCGTATTGTGGTAAGGTAACCTTGTACTGTATTTAACATTTCCCTGTTGTTCTATCACTTATTACAACTTCTAAAAAAGGAAAGAAAATGTCAGGTTTGCAGTCTTGAGGGTGCATCACGTTCTTTGCAAATTAAACACGGTACAGAGAATCTTCTATTGCCTGGTGCGGTTATTTTAGTTCCATAATGCAAACAAAACTGTGGGCAGGGCAAGATCTTAAATAGACCCGTGGAACTGATCAACGACAGCGAGTGATGCTCTGCTTACAAATGTGGCCGAAGTTGCTGTCCTTTCAATATTATACTATACTAACATAACAGCATCTCTACTCGTTGAGCGAACCCGGGCTGAAATTTAGACCAAACTTTAGCTGAACCTCCGGGCTGAAATTTGGACCAAACTTTAGCTAAATCTAGGCCAAAATCCGGACCAAATTTTGGCCGCACGAAACACGTTTTCGGTATGGTATGGGAACATCGAGTTTTCCACTCGCGTTCCTAGCCCGAGTTTCCGGGTCGCCCGTTTCTACTCAAATTCGGCTTAAGTTCGTCCAGATTTTGGCATAGTTCGTCATACTATGAATACAGAATATTTTACGGCCATAGTTCAGCGAAATTTTAAACATAGTTCGGCGTAAATGTAACGTAGTTCGGCCTGCAGTGAAAATACAACATATTTCGGCCAAGTTTGGCCAATTCATGCTCATCATCTACGTGTTGCCCCTGCGTATCCATATGTGCTCAACAAGATCATCCTACAGCCGTTGATGCACCGTCGGATCTCGGATCTCCTGATGCATGGCGATGAATGAAACCCATGTTGAAGGCACCTGATGATCAGGCTCGGCAAGAGGACCCTGTCTGTAGTATGGCTCGTTCTGCTTCAGCAAACTCACTGAATCATTCCTCTCATCCTCAATAATCATGTTGTCCAAGACCACAGAACAGTTCATCACTTCCTACATCTGATTTTTCGACCAGGTCATAGCAGGGAACCGGACAATTGCAAACCTCTGCTGGAGCACACCAAATGCCCGCTCCATGTCCTTCCTGCAAGCTTCCCGTTCCTTGGCAAACTGAGAATGCTTGGGGAGCATTCGGTTTGAGATAGTCTTCACAAATGTTGACCATCTTGGATAGATGTCATAGCTAGATAGTATCCCTTGTTGTAGTGGTGCCCGTTGATCTCAAATTCTATAGGGGGAGCATGACCCTCAACAAGCTTGGGAAAGACAGTTGAGTAGTTGAGGACATTGATGTCGCTGTTCGATCCTGCCATGCTAAAGAAGGAGTGCCAGATCCAAAGATCATGTGTAGCAACTGCCTCAAGTATCATAGTGCAACCTCCTTTGTGGCCTTTGTACATTCCTTGCCATGCGAATGGACAGTTCTTCCACTTCCAATGCATGCAATCTATGCTTTCAAGCATACCAGGAAATCCTCTACTTTTATTGACTGCGAGGATCCGAGCAGTGTCTTAAGCAGTGGGTGATCTCAAGTACTGTTTCCCGAACACTGCAATCACTGCCCTGCAGAACCTGTACAAGCAATCGATGGCGGTGGACTCGGCCATGCGGAGATAGTCATCGACACTGTCAACCTCATCGACACGATGCACTTCTGCAGTGAGGAAAACCCAACCATGCCGGTGCAGTCCTTCTTGCAAACGAAATAGGGATCGAACTCCCGAATGGCATGCATGATCTTGAGGAAGAGCTTCCAGCTCATCCTGAAACGGCACCGAAACACGGCCTCTCCATGGAGCGGCTCGTCGACGAAGTAGTCCGCGTACAAAAAGCAATAGCCCTCTATCCTTTGCCTCGCCTTGCACTTCCAGCGACCCGGTGCCGAACCACTGCGCTTCGGCTTCGCCATCTGCAGGTACAGCTGGGCGAGGGAGGCGAGTATCTCCATGTGCTCTACATCTTCGGCGAACTCGGCGTTCTCCTCCTCCAGCAATACGACGAGTATCTCCTCGTCGTCGGAGTCCATGGCCGAACCGGCCAAATGTCGAACACTTGGCGGGCGTGGTGGTGGGAGCTCGCAGTGAAGCCGAGCTACGGCGAAGTTCGGGCGGCGAAATGGGCGGCGGAGTGGACGGCAACTACAGCGAGCATATCTAGAGGCGTGGGCATGTCTCGGTGTGGAGGAGCTCCGCCGGCGAAGTCATGGCGACAGAGGCGCTGGGAGCTCTTCGCCGCAGTCTGGGCGAGTGGAGTGGGGGAAATGGGACTGTCTCGTCGACAGAGCTGGCTCATGGCCGTTTTCGCTGCGTCCGGCGTTCCCGGGAACCTGGGTACCGCCTGGGAAGTCCGGACCAAAGTTCGTCCGAATTCAGACGAAAACAGGTTTCTATGTGCGCTACCAGACCTAATTTCGACGTTCGGACCTATTTTCGGTGTCCGGATCGGCGTCCTGGTTAGCCAAGTGGAGATGCTCTAACTCGCGGGATGTTTAAAGCAAGCTTATTGTTAGAATAAGCGGAGACACTTGTTCGATCTAAGTAGAGATAGCCGCATTAGTGATCGTGCCAACAAACCGGCCCTTGGATTCCACTCCCCAAATGACAACGATTCTCTGACCAAAACCCTCCAAAGAACCGTTCACACTCGCTCCAAATCCCTAATATACAAAGAGTTGCGATTATAGAATTGAAGGTCGATTCTTCCCATCACGAACTTGAGCTTGTTACAATCATGTATACATAGATTAGACCAGACAAATATGGAATAATTCCAACAAAGCTCCGAGGATCAAAAGGCACAAAGCTCGTCGCTTTTTTGAAGCGATACCGACGAGCTCCGGGCGGTACATATGATTCCGTAACGAGCCAACGACCGAGCTAGGGAGCCATCGCCGAGACATGGCGATATGCACGGTCGCAACCATGCACGCCGCGGTGCACCAGCACCCTCGCCGCGGCTGCGTCCCGACGCCTCGCCACCGCGTCCGCGCCGTCCGCGGCATCGCGGGCGCCACCAGAGCGACGGTGACGTCGGAGCCGGACACGTCGTCCACGGCCTTCTGGGACTACAACCTCCTCTTCCGGTCGCAGCGCGCGGAGACGTCGGAACCCGTGCAGCTCCGCGTCGTCGAGGGCGCGATCCCGGCGGACTTCCCGGCGGGCACCTACTACCTCGCCGGGCCCGGCATGTTCTCCGACGACCACGGCTCCATCGTCCACCCCCTCGACGGCCACGGCTACCTCCGCTCCTTCCGCTTCCACCCCGACCACTGCGTGCACTACTCCGCACGGTAAGGCACTGATCACCAGCTGCTGTTGCTGTACTAGATATTCTTCGACGATCACGGTGTGAGTTACCAGAGGGCGCGTGTGTGCCGCAGGTACGTGGAGACGGCGGCGAAGAGCGAGGAGAAAGGGGAGGGGTCGTCGTGGAGGTTCACGCACCGGGGCCCCTTCTCGGTGCTGCAGGGCGGCCACAGGGTGGGCAACGTGAAGGTGATGAAGAACGTGGCCAACACGAGCGTGCTCTGGTGGGGCGGCCGGCTGCTCTGCCTCTGGGAGGGCGGCATGCCGTACGAGCTGGACCCCGACACGCTGGAGACCATCGGCCCGTTCGACCTGCTCGGGCTCGCCGACGAGGCGGCGGCAGCACAGGGCCGGGGTGCCGCACGGCAGCGGCAGCGGCGGCCGTGGCTGGTGGAGGCCGGGCTCGACGTGGCCACGCGCCTTCTGCGCCCCATTCTCGGTGGTGCGTAATCTTCTACAGTTGCCTAGCAAGCTAGCATTTGTTTTTGGGTGCGCGACGCGCGAGTCGTGGCGCACCGAGCGATCGATCGAGATGATCTGGGCCGGAGTGATTTGACGTTCGTGCGCTGCCCGTTCCGTGCCGTGCAGGCGTGTTCACCATGCCGCCCAAGAGGCTGCTGGCGCACTACAAGATCGACCCGAAGCGGAACCGGCTGCTGATGGTGGCCTGCAACGCCGAGGACATGCTCCTCCCGAGAGCCAACTTCACTTTCTACGGTCTGCCCACTGCCCCCCAGCATCCTGTTTCTCTTTCCATAGGCTACTCAAATCAGTGTCTCCCGCCCACTCACCGATTCCATCGATCTACCATCACGACGACGCAGAGTTCGACGCCGGCTTCGCCCTCGTGCAGAAGCGGGAGTTCGTCCTGCCGGCGCACCTCATGATCCACGACTGGGCCTTCACGGACTCCCACTACGTCGTCCTCGGCAACCGGATCAAGCTCGACATCCCGGGGTCGGTGCTCGCCATGACGGGCACCTACCCGATGATAGGCGCGCTGCAGCTGGACCCGAGCAGGCAGACCACGCCGGTCTACCTGCTGCCGCGCTCCACGGAGGCCGTGGCCAGCGGCCGCGACTGGGCCGTGCCCGTCGAGGCGCCGTCGCAGATGTGGTCCATGCACGTCGGCAACGCCTTCGAGGAGGACCTAGGCCGCGGCGGACTCGACATACGGCTGCACATGTCCGCCTGCTCCTACGAGTGGTTCCACTTCCACAGAATGTTTGGTATGCATCAGAACTCTTTCAGTTGATTTTCAAGCTGCTGCTGCGACCTGCGAGCACCATTATCAATCAGGTGCTGCATTGCAACTCTCGCAGGGTACAATTGGAAGAACAAGAAGCTGGACCCTTCCTTCATGAACGCAGCCAAGGGGAAGGAGCTGATGCCTCGCCTCGTGCAGGTGAACAAATGCTCTGCTTGGGATTAACAAACCATAATTCAAACTTTGTTCAAATTTCAGCAAGTTTCAGTTTCACTCAGTCCTATATATTCGTTTGACCCTTTAGCAGTTCGACCGCTAGAATCACTGAACAATTTCGGTAAATTTATCTTGCCCAATGCAGGTGGCAATTGAGCTCGACAAGAGAGGAGCGTGCCGGCGATGCTCCGTCAAGAGAATGTCCCATCAGTGGAACAGACCGGCAGACTTCCCCGCCATAAACCCAAGCTTCGCCAACAAGAGGAGTAGGTTCATCTATGCAGGCGGCGCATCGGGTTTACGGAAATTCCTCCCATATTTCCCGTTCGACAGCGTGGTGAAGGTCGATGTCTCCGACGGAACATCGAGGCGGTGGTCTTGCGAGGGGCGCAAGTTCGTCGGCGAGCCGGTCTTCGTCCCAACCGGTGGCGGGGAGGATCATGGCTATGTTATTCTTGTAGAGGTAAGGACAACAACGTACATGAAAGTACCAACATCGAGTTTATATCAAATTTCTAAAAGGATTTTTAAAATGTATCACTGATTTTGGATATTTCAAATGATTCAAACAAGTGATGCCTCTTTCCTCCTTTTGCAGTATGCAGTATCTGAAGACAGGTGCAACCTGGTGGTGTTGGATGCGAGGAAAATAGGGAAAAGAAGTGCATTTGTTGCAAAACTTGCGGTTCCAAAGCACCTCACATTCCCAATGGGATTCCATGGGTTCTGGGCTGATGAATGAAGGACAAAAAAAAAAAAAAAGAGAAGCATCCACTCTGATTAGCAATTTGTTTTGAGGTTCCAAAGCACCTCACATTTATTCCCAATGGGATTCCATGCTGATGAATGAATGGCAAACTCTGAACTCCCATTCAGATACGTAATTTGTCTGGCACCCAAACAGTTACTGGGCGAAAATCTGATAGAATTCCACACAGAGTATAAAATGTACAGCTTGATTCATTCTTATATATATCAAGCATTTGTAGGAGCTTTTCAAATCCTGCATCATTTATCCTTCTGATTGAATTTTTTTGAGGAATCTACGGCGGGCTAAAGCCGGCCTGAACCATTATCAAAAGAGAGAGGCAGTACAAAAGTTCAACTTTACAAAGCCCATGTTGAGGCAAATAAGAGAGAAAAAACTCAACAACGGAGCGAAAACGAACAAACAATTGTGTTGCATTTGATATGAACCATGGATACTTAACACCATTCAAACCATAAACCACAGAGTAAACATATAGAATTTCCACCAAGAATCATTAACACCATGGCAACCTTTAATATTCTAGACCAGGAAAGTTTGAATGACACCATTCTTGATCACAATCATAGCTAACCCACACGAAAATTACTACGAAGTATCATTAACTGAACCCTGTACACTGCTAAATAACAACCAAGTGTGAAGTCGACGAATTTGTTGTGCTCACTTTATGCGAGCTATTGTTACCACAATGAAGACGAAGACCGAGAGCATGAAGGACATTCTCACAAAGTCATCAGACAAATCGTAGTCTTTGCTCCCAGCTTGGAAGAGCGTGTGCACAAGCTGAAGTATCTTCTCAAGGAACTCTTTGATCTTCGCCTGGGTGTTCTCCAGGACCCACTTCATCATTCCAGGAGTAGTAGTAGAGCTCCCCTTGTTATCGATTTCCTTAGCTGAAAGATAGGATAAGTTACATTAGGTGCAGATCCACCCAACATAATAAATAAGAACATGACAGAACAGGTAAGGGAATTAAGTTCATAAATTTTCACGGCAACAACCAAATTAAAGGGCATATTGTTCATCCATGGCAAATTAATCCAAACAAGATGTATCCATGAAAAGTCAATAAAAAAGTCACGTACCATCCTGGAAGGACTTCTTAAATTCTTGCACTACATCGTTGTTCATGACAGCATCCCACACAGCCTTATCCGTTGACAAGGCCATAACCATTTTCTGCATGGAGAGACAAGAGAATCACAGGGAAAAAGAAAAACTAGTGATTTTTTGTAAATATATCATGGTACTAAGAAATCAACGATTTCTATAAATAAATGCCACTCAATATATAACTCGACTCAAGCAATATTCACCTGAACAGAAGTATCTTCTTGTAGCAGTTGGAACGCATCCAGTACATTTTGATGATCCCTTGTCACAAGAGCAGTTGAGTTAAGGGCAAGTGCAGCAGGTTCCATGCAATCCTCTAATCCAATGTTGGATGGAGAGTTGACAATTTTCTTTTCAGACAGATCAGAATCCACAGCGAAATAGTTAACAAACATCCCAGACGAAGGGAGCCCTGCGATGGGCAGTGCGATCGCTTGTAACTCGACTGCATCAGAATCCGCAGCAGAAGGATTCTCAAACACCCTGCACACAGCAGAAATTTGTTTTAATGAGTTCAGATACGAACATCTGAACCCTGTATTGCATCAACTGAACTGCTCTCTAATGAGTAGTAATAACAGAGGAAGAGTGTGCGCCCTACAGAGGGTAGGAGGGCTTTAATAACTACATAAGCAATGACCTACTGCAATTTGTGCGAAGCAGTGATAGTGGGTAAACTGAAGATCCGACTGCATGTCGTGGCTCGCACCCACGACGAACAATTTCAGGAACACAAGTAGTAAGAGTAATCTACAAGAAACCTAGCATGATTGGAGCGCTCTGCTCATGACATCAGCGTGATAGACCACGGCAAACTATCCCACTAAGATAATCATCAGAAGATTAAAATAATAATGAGCAAGTAATCCCACACGGCAACAAGTTCCGATCTTAACAATCAGGTTAGTTATCATAGCGCGATGATCATGATCGGGAACCAGACAAACAATCCACGGATCATACTCGATCAATCTAATCTAGCCGGATTAAGATTATTAACCTTTCTTTTCTTTCGAAAGTATAAGTTGGATAGATTAAGCGCGATCGATCTTACTGCTGGATGCTCGCGACGGCGGCGTGGACCTCCTCGTCGGTGGGCGGGGCGTCGAAGACCACCCCGTACGCATCCGCCGCCCTCTCGCTCGCGTTGTCCTCAGCCCGCACGGATTTCTCTCCCACGACGACGACCTCCTTGAGCTCCTCCTCGCCCTCGAGCCGCATCTTGCGGGAATCCCAGCCGGCGGCGGAGGCGATGGAGATGGTGGGCGGGGGAGGCGAGGTGGCGCGCAGAGTGAGGCCTCCGGTGCGCACGACGGAGCGGCCTCCGGTGGGGGAGGTGGGGCCGCGGGTGGCGACGCCGAGACGCACCTGGTGCTTGCAGGGCGGGTTGCTGCTGCTCATGGCGGCGCCGAGGAACCTGACGGAGGAGTCGGCGCCCCTCCAGCTGTTCTCCCGCCTCCTGTACACGACGTGGACCACCATGGCTCCGCCGCTCGCGTCGCCTGAGGTTGGTTTGCTTTAGGAGGAGGAGGAGGAGGAGGAGGGGCGAGAGTTGGTTAGGCGGCGGTATTTGAAGCAACCGGGGTCTGTTTAGGTATTTATTATTACGCGGTGTCCTCTTAATTTATCTCCCCTCGTTTCCTTCCGGGACGGGATTCTTGCGAGATTTATAACTCGTTGTTAAGGTGTCTTTTTTCCAGTTTAATTACTCCAATCTAAGAAAAACTTTAATTACTCCCGATATACTACTACTATATCGGACGCTGTCAAACGTTACTTTCCCTTGTAGTATATCCTGACGCGCTGTCACTGGCAGGTAGGCCCGGAGGATATGTGACCCCGCATGTAAGTGATTACGGAATATTTTAAGCTCGGTATAGCTCCGTTTGTGATGGCAACACCTGCGTGCCGGCCAAGGCTTTTGTGGTTATTCCTTTCTGCGGGGAAGGCTTTTCTGCTTACTTAATTTAACGCACTCGTGCTTTACTTCTTTGATTGATGAAAAAAGTGGAAATAATTTGTTTGTGAAATACTAAAAAGTAGAAATAATTCCTCGTACCGTATTTGGTATTTTTTTCAGAAACGGCTGCCACGTACGATCGTGCAAACCGCGGACTCGTTTCTTGGGGGCGTACGGGATAGAGAGAGTTTTTCAGTTTCCAGATTGCCAGGACTCCGAATCGTAACGCAGGCTGAGAGGACATGGCATGGGTGCCGTGCCGTGCCGGTGCGGTAGGCGTGCGTGAGTATTTGCGGGCTCTTGTAGAAAAAAAAAACAGAACGAATCGATCGGCGTCCCAACTAGCAAGATACGAACGGGGCGATCTTTGTCTTACTTTCATTTATTATTAGATCGATATTTTTTTTGCGAAAAATTATTACAGATCGATACTGGCTTAAATAAGGATGTGGACTTAATGCAAATCTGCAGGAGTACTACGTACGGTTTGTGTTGAATAATTGCTTCTTTCAGGGCGAATGTAATTGCTGATATTGACACGCATAGTATTATTGCGTGCGAAGGAAGAATGCACAATATTGGCAGTAATTTGACGAGTGCGGGAAGTCAGGAGGAAAGAAAAGGGAAAAGAACCGCCTAGTTTGACGTACACCACATGAGGATAGCGTGTACTCCTTCACGATCGACATGGCAATGCCATACCTCATACGGCCGAGAGAAAAAAAAAGGGTGTATGGCAATGTCACTGCTGTTGGAAATATAAGCAATAATCCATATGATTTAATCCGAATAATAAACTGATAAATCATGATCATATAAACGGTACTAAAACCAATTATGCAGATCAACAAAGTAGATGAACAGATTACATCTATACAAGATAAACCTATCACATCTACACCAAACGCTAGAATAAAGTACTCTAGCATAATCAGAAAAAGACAGTTGAGTATCACGTACAGAGTAGGCTGAATAGCAGCCGCAACGGTCGCAGCAGCGTCGTCCATGTTGTGGTTGTCGAAGAGGTCGCTGACGTCCGGAAAGAAGTCGTCGTTCGGGAACTCGTCGTCGGACGACGACGTGGTTGCCAGTAGTCGCGCTTGAACGCTCCCCAAAAACCTGATCGCCCCTCACCCGTACAGGTTCACGAGAGGCGGGATTCCGGAGGCCTACTGTCCCGATCTGCGGTGCACGCCGCAAGCCGGGATGGAGAAGACGAAAGCGGTGGCGCAAGGTTCTGGAGGTAGGCGCGTGTGTCGATTGATACGGTGCCGATTAGGTTTTGCCCGGACGCTTATATAATGCAGGTTAGGAGGATCGTGGGCTCTGTCCGAGTCGGTAACAGCCACGTCCATAAAAACTGGAAACGGCTGTAATTAACGCGTCCGTTAATGACTCATAATCAGTTTTCCCAACAAGCAAAATAAAGCTCGGCTCGGCGAGATTCCCGCAACCCGCAACCCGCAACCCGCGGCGCGCGCGCGTCGTGACGAGGCGAGGCGAGGCGTGGCGAGGCGGGCGGCGTCGGAGGAGGAGTGCGCGAGGGCTACTCTTCTTATCACACCTTAGTGAGTGGTGCAACACTCTACTATATAAGGTGGTCCAACTCCCCTTCAACTAGCAATGTGAGACTAAACTTTAGCACCACTAGCACAGCCATATGCTGCCATGCATAAGTGGGCCAAAGAGAATTTCAGAATTTGTCTAATGGGCCAATAGCCCAATATACACCAAATTCCAACAATCCCCCACAAAGTCTCATTGACACATCACAACACTTTTCTTCCAGAACATTGTTTTATATACCAGTATGTAGTGGAGACTGTTAAGTTGAACTTCCACGTTAAACTTCATGCTACACTAGCTAGCAACTTGAATAGTGGACTATGCCTTGAACTACAAGTTTTCTGCGCGCTAGTCACAAAATCTAGACCGGTACAGGGCTACCGTCGGCTTCCCCGCGGTTTGGAGCTTATGCGTCATACTCCAGGGCCTTTCATGAGTTTATTAGAGAGCACCCAACTCTCACGGACTGCGACGTTTGACAGTCAGACTCATATAGGTGTATTCCTCAAGAGATGTTCTGCAGGACAACATCTCCGCTTATAAAAAGCCACTTGGAACACATTAAGATAAATATCAACCTGCCATGCAGATTAAGAGAGTATTGCATCGTTATGGAGATGTAAATATAATATGGGAATACTCTCCTCTCAGCTGACCAACAGCTTGTCTCCCAACTCTAATTCACAGGATCTCCGATCACATAGAGTGGGTTGCCACTGGGATCAACTCATAGCGTGGGTCTCAAACCCATCTCCCTCGATGCATTATCTATCACATTGCGTGATAAACCCTTTGTGAAGGAATCTGCCAGGTTCTTAGATGTTTGGATATAATCCAACGCAATAACTCCGGAGTTTCTCAATTTCCTGACAGATTTCAATCTCCTCTTCACATGCCTTGATGACTTCATATTATCCTTAGAACTGTTTACTTTGACGATCACAGTTTGATTATCACAGTTCATTGGGATGGCGGGTATTGGTTTTTTAACCATAGGTAAGTCCATCAAGAGCTCACGAAGCCACTCTGCTTCAACAGTGGCTGTGTCTAATGCTGTGAGTTCTGCTTCCATTGTTGATCTCGTTAAGATGGTCTGCTTGCAAGATGTGGCATCCCGCAAAACCACTACTAGAAAATCGCGTGGAATTTGTGCATTGCATCGTCATCATCATGCATTGTTTGCTTAAAACTATTTTTGCAAAGCCCGATTTGTTTTCCAAACGCCTCGTCTTTATTCAAACGCCAAAAATCCGGGTCGCCGGAATATTTTGTTTTGCCCGGTATCGGTTTGCAAAAGCCTTGATTGAAATAAATAAAAATATTTGTTATTTTAGCGGGGCAGTCGACGGGCCGATTGACCCGAACGACCGCCCCAGAAATTAAAACGGTCCATCTACACCCGCCCTTCCAAATCCTAAACCTACCCATCTATATACCCAACCCTCCTCTCCACATCACTCCCACCTATCACAGTCTGCCACGTCACCCTGCCTCTCCCCTCTACCAATCCCACCATGCCACATCACCCCCTCCTCTCTCTCTCCTCTCTCTCCCCAACACACCACACGCACGCCACGCTGCAGCCACCCCAGCTCCATCTCCCACGCGTGGACCCCGCACCCCCCTTGGGCCACACGTCCTGGCCCACCCCCTGGCCCGCCTGTCCCCATCCTCTCTCTCCCTGCCCGCGGGCCCCGTCCCCTGGCCACCCGTACCCCGCGCCCTCCCCCAGCTGTCCCCGGCCCCACGCCCTGTCCACACTCCCTCACCTGCCGCTCACACAGGCCACGCAGCACCCCGGTCCCACCATCGCACGCGCGGCACGCACGCACCCCGCGCCCACGCTTTCTTCCTCGCCCGCAGGCCCCGTCCGCCGCCTCTCGCATCTCCCTCTCTCTCCTCTCCGGCGCCGGCCGCTCCGCTCGCCGCGCCGCCACCCCGCACCTCCCCTCCGCTCGCCCTCCTCTCGCCCTCTCCGCCGGCCGTCTCGCCTCCCCGGCCGCGCGCCTCCCTCGTCCCGTTCTCAAGCTCCTCCGGCCCCCGCCGCGTCTCGCCAGGCCGCTCGCCCCGGCCCTGCCTGCAAGCCGCGCCGCCTTCGCCGGCGCCGGCCACCGCCGCCAGCACCCCGCCTCGAGCCCGTCGAGCCGCCAACCTCCCTCCGCCGCGCGTCCAAGACCACCCCTCAACAAGAACGGCCACGTGTGCAAGTGACCGCCAAGATCGACGCCGAACCAAAGTGGAGCCACAAACTCCAAGATCTTCGAGAGGTGACCGATGACCGCGGACCAAGGACGTCGTCATGGAACGCCAAGATCGACTTCTCGGGAACCCGAAGACCGGAGTCCCCAATCCCGGGGAACCGAGGACCGAACCAGGTGTCGAGACCCTGCTTCCGAAGACCGAACCCCAATTGAACCTCAAGATCGACATCGGCAAACCAAGAGGAACCCCAAGATCTTCAATCGGGTCCGAGGACACCGAGACCCCGGTGCGACAAGTACTCCACCCCGAATGCCAAGACCGACCCGACACGAGGACCCGACAAGTTCGACACCGGTCAGGGCGAGTCCGATGCCCCGACGCCAGATCAAGTACGCCCTCCCGGAACGCCAAGGTCCCCGCGAGAGACGACAAGACCGACAACATGACCCGAAGACCCCGGATGCGCCAAGACCTACCCCGTTATCCTAGAACGATCCCGGAGACCGAGAACGCTTCCGTCGAACCCTGAACCCTGAGACCGACCCCGACCCCGGAAACCCAAGTTCGTCGAGACCCCCTAATGTGTGAACCCCTTCCCGAAACCCTAATTTTATAATATAATAACAACTTGTTGCATATTAATTGTTCATGCATGCATCCTTGTCTGCGGTTTGGGGGCCTTATGCCGATTCATCTAATAATTAAATATGGGGCTCATATGCGGGCAAATCTAGTCTCATATCGGCCTCATCTAAACTTGAGTAGCGAACCGGTGCTATCTTTTGTCTTGATAATGCAACATTTAATTTGCGGGGGGTTCTAAATAACTCGAACCATCTAATTAAATGTCGGGACCCCGGTTCCGCTTAATATGACCTAATTGCATCGCACCTTGCCATGTCATGCATCATACATGCATCCTGCCGATCTTCTGCCGTTGTATTAAATATTGCATCCGGTGTTTCTTCTAGTGTTTTGCTTCTTCGCGGATAAGGCCGTTGAGTTGATGTGAGCTTCGCCCCGATCTTCGGATGAACCCTTCGACAATGTTTCCAGGCGAGCATCTCCCCCTTTCTACCTATCTTACTTTTCTAGTATTTATTCCCTCCTGTTGATCTATTGCTATCTGTGTTGCGATGCTCTAGTTTTTCGTACCCGTGATCACCCTTGCAGCCATATATAGCCTTGGACACATCCTATTACCTGTTGTTTGGTAGATAGTTGGACCCGCGTGTCGTAGCCGCTTGCTCAAGTGTTTTGCTTGTCGTCACGTACCACAATTGTTGGAGGATTGCCACATGTTGATGTTGGAGATGATCATGGCTTTAATTATTGTTTCACTTTAATTCCTGTTTAACAACTAAAATTGAATTAAGCAGAGGCATCGGTGGGTAATAGGTAAGTTTTGGTTTCCGACCGCCCACTTGTGTCCCGTAGAATCTTAGTTCTTGACACCTGTTCCGAGATCGAGCGCTCTAACCACAGGTGGGGAGATATGGGCCCCCCATTGATTATTACCTGATTTCAAAGTATTGTACTGGGGGCCACAACTAGTTTGAGGTTTTATTTACTATCCTGTACCTATGCCATGCTTTACTGCTTTATTTACGATTGTGTGAGGAGCACGCTGTACTGTTTAGGAAGCGGAATGTTTTCGCGGTATCGATAGTCCCCGATTGGGGACCTGCTGTCGTTTACAGCCATTGTCGCAAACCCTAAGTCCGTCTCGGAGACCGGCCGACTTTGTTGCGGGTGTACTTAGTGGGGTGGCCCCCCGTGCTTGCTTTGGGTCTGGGAACGTCGTGACTTAGGCCCCGCCGACATACCGATGGGTGTATGTTAACTGATCTGGCAAAAAGGGTCGAAGTGCCTGTGGATACTTTGGTGCACCCCTGCAGGGTTAAATCTTTTCGAGAAGCCGTGTCCGCGGTTATGGACGACTTGGAGCACAGTGCTTGATCATAGACAACTATAACTAAAGTTTACTGTTATAAATTGACTTGTATCCGATATGACTAGTAATCAGCTTCACTACAACGGAATGACTAAGTAAAAGTACCAACAACTGCTGGGTTTTGGGGTTATCTCATGCTATCTGTATCTGACTAGTAAGTGTTGCCACTATAACGGAATGATTAACTAAAAGTGCCCACTGCTTACTTTATCAGGATGATTATCTAAACCTGACTAGTAAAGTGCCGCAACTATAACTGAATAAGTAAAACTGCCAACTGTGTGAGTTTCTCGGTTGACTTCCTCGTTTGGTCTCGAGGGGAAAACGCCAGGATGGGTTTGTTTGGTGATAGTATCAGGTTGGATCCGAATAGGTCTTTCTCCCCCTCTCTGATAGCCGCCAGTTGTATCGAGTCTCTATAGGTTGTTTAGTGCATGCTTCCGCTGCCGCTCAGTCCACCATACCTATGTAGGCGAGGACCGCCGAATTCTAGCCTCGCCGTGTACTGGCCTCAGTACTGACGCTCCTTCTTTTTCCTTTGCCCTTTGTCGTCACCCCTTTTGTTTAAGCAGGTTTTGAGATCGACGTCGTTAGCAGGGTTACCCTTCCGGCTTGGCCTGGGCAGGGTTATGGACGCCATTGGTTATTCTTCAGGGCTCTTAGCCCCATTTGCATCTTGTCCGTAGTCGGACTCTGTATCGTTTTACAGGTGATTTGGATCTTTGTATTGTATATCTGTATTCTTGACTCCTTGAGTCGCTGTTATATATCTGTTCTGTGGGTCCCATCGAGGACTGTTGTGTAATGTTATTACTTCGTTTTCCACCCGCACGAAAGTGCCTGGTGGGCACCTTCGAATCGTTTCTATGCGGGTTTGGCGAGTTTCGCTAAAACTTGCATAGGGCCGATTCTGAGGGTGTTACAGAGTGGTATCAGAGCCCAGCAGTTGCGATACCCCACAAGTCCAGCCTGTAGGATAACCTAGCTAACGGCCGAAGTAGAGTGTCAAAACTATTTTGGAAAATCGGTTGGATAGTTCTGATTAGGTCTGATTTTACTCCTTACCCCTTTGCTATTCCTCTCTTACCTCTACGTGTTTTGAATCCGCTCTCCTCTTCCTCTTCGAGTCCAGGATTTCTCGTGGTTGGGTTCCGTCGTACCTTCAGGGTTTCGCTTCCTTCATTGATAACGGTGTTCTACCATCCGGTGTCTATGCTTCCTGAGTGATCCTTTCTCTGTGGTACCATTCTTTGTTCCTTGTTTGTGCCTTCCGGTGTTCCCTGACGCGACGACATCATCCACGCCAGATCGGATGCAGAATCGGCATCACTCCTTTGATCCGAACCTCGCTTGTCGAGATCTTCAGTCTGAATCTTGAGGGTTGGTTGCATAATCTGTCTATTCGTGTACAGAGTAATGCTTTGAGTGCGGGATGGAGTCGCGACCATACCACTACTCTTATCATTTGCTCGGTATATTGAATAGTGGATCGATGCAATTTTACTCCTTCCATGGAAGTTAGAGGTGGCCTTACCTTTAACTTCGTCCGTTGTTCTCCGGAGTGTTCTCTCGTCGTTCAGGAACAACGAACCTTTGTTGGTGGTGTCGCCGTTTTCAAGATGGAGGACGAACTCTTGTTAGTGGTGTCGCGAGGATCTACACGAAGCGAGAAGATGCAGATCGCCGACCCTCCTTCCGGTACCATGAGGTGGATCTCGAGGGCGAGATCCCTTGTTAGTGGTGTCGAATTGTGGCATCCCGCAAAACCACTACTAGAAAATCGCGTGGAATTTGTGCATTGCATCGTCATCATCATGCATTGTTTGCTTAAAACTATTTTTGCAAAGCCCGATTTGTTTTCCAAACGCCTCGTCTTTATTCAAACGCCAAAAATCCGGGTCGCCGGAATATTTTGTTTTGCCCGGTATCGGTTTGCAAAAGCCTTGATTGAAATAAATAAAAATATTTGTTATTTTAGCGGGGCAGTCGAACGGGCCGATTGACCCGAACGACCGCCCCAGAAATTAAAACGGTCCATCTACACCCGCCCTTCCAAATCCTAAACCTACCCATCTATATACCCAGCCCTCCTCTCCACATCACTCCCACCTATCACAGTCTGCCACGTCACCCTGCCTCTCCCCTCTACCAATCCCACCATGCCACATCACCCCCTCCTCTCTCTCTCCTCTCTCTCCCCAACACACCACACGCACGCCACGCTGCAGCCACCCCAGCTCCATCTCCCACGCGTGGACCCCGCACCCCCCTTGGGCCACACGTCCTGGCCCACCCCCTGGCCCGCCTGTCCCCATCCTCTCTCTCCCTGCCCGCGGGCCTCGTCCCCTGGCCACCCGCACCCCGCGCCCTCCACCAGCTGTCCCCGGCCCCACGCCCTGTCCACACTCCCTCACCTGCCGCTCACACAGGCCACGCAGCACCCCGGTCCCACCATCGCACGCGCGGCACGCACGCACCCCGCGCCCACGCTTTCTTCCTCGCCCGCAGGCCCCGTCCGCCGCCTCTCGCATCTCCCTCTCTCTCCTCTCCGGCGCCGGCCGCTCCGTTCGCCGCGCCGCCACCCCGCACCTCCCCTCCGCTCGCCCTCCTCTCGCCCTCTCCGCCGGCCGTCTCGCCTCCCCGGCCGCGCGCCTCCCTCGTCCCGTTCTCAAGCTCCTCCGGCCCCCGCCGCGTCTCGCCAGGCCGCTCGCCCCGGCCCTGCCTGCAAGCCGCGCCGCCTTCGCCGGCGCCGGCCACCGCCGCCAGCACCCCGCCTCGAGCCCGTCGAGCCGCCAACCTCCCTCCGCCGCGTGTCCAAGACCGCCCCTCAACAAGAACGGCCACGTGTGCAAGTGACCGCCAAGATCGACGCCGAACCAAAGTGGAGCCACAAACTCCAAGATCTTCGAGAGGGGACCGATGACCGCGGACCAAGGACGTCGTCATGGAACGCCAAGATCGACTTCTCGGGAACCCGAAGACCGGAGTCCCCAATCCCGGGGAACCGAGGACCGAACCAGGCGTCGAGACCCTGCTTCTGAAGACCGAACCCCAATTGAACCTCAAGATCGACATCGGCAAACCAAGAGGAACCCCAAGATCTTCAATCGGGTCCGAGGACACCGAGACCCCGGTGCGACAAGTACTCCACCCCGAATGCCAAGACCGACCCGACACGAGGACCCGACAAGTTCGACACCGGTCAGGGCGAGTCCGATGCCCCGACGCCAGATCAAGTACGCCCTCCCGGAACGCCAAGGTCCCCGCGAGAGACGACAAGACCGACAACATGACCCGAAGACCCCGGATGCGCCAAGACCTACCCTGTTATCCTAGAACGATCCCGGAGACCGAGAACGCTTCCGTCGAACCCTGAACCCTGAGACCGACCCCGACCCCGGAAACCCAAGTTCGTCGAGACCCCCTAATGTGTGAACCCCTTCCCGAAACCCTAATTTTATAATATAATAACAACTTGTTGCATATTAATTGTTCATGCATGCATCCTTGTCTGTGGTTTGGGGGCCTTATGCCGATTCATCTAATAATTAAATATGGGGCTCATATGCGGGCAAATCTAGTCTCATATCGGCCTCATCTAAACTTGAGTAGCGAACCGGTGCTATCTTTTGTCTTGATAATGCAACATTTAATTTGCGGGGGGTTCTAAATAACTCGAACCATCTAATTAAATGTCGGGACCCCGGTTCCGCTTAATATGACCTAATTGCATCGCACCTTGCCATGTCATGCATCATACATGCATCCTGCCGATCTTCTGCCGTTGTATTAAATATTGCATCCGGTGTTTCTTCTAGTGTTTTGCTTCTTCGCGGATAAGGCCGTTGAGTTGATGTGAGCTTCGCCCCGATCTTCGGATGAACCCTTCGACAATGTTTCCAGGCGAGCATCTCCCCCTTTCTACCTATCTTACTTTTCTAGTATTTATTCCCTCCTGTTGATCTATTGCTATCTGTGTTGCGATGCTCTAGTTTTTCGTACCCGTGATCACCCTTGCAGCCATATATAGCCTTGGACACATCCTATTACCTGTTGTTTGGTAGATAGTTGGACCCGCGTGTCGTAGCAGCTTGCTCAAGTGTTTTGCTTGTCGTCACGTACCACAATTGTTGGAGGATTGCCACATGTTGATGTTGGAGATGATCATGGCTTTAATTATTGTTTCACTTTAATTCCTGTTTAACAACTAAAATTGAATTAAGAAGAGGCATCGGTGGGTGATAGGTAAGTTTTGGTTTACGACCGCCCACTTGTGTCCCGTAGGACCCGAGTTCTTGACACCTGTTCCGAGATCGAGCGCGCTAACCACAGGTGGGGAGATATGGGCCCCCCATTGATTATTACCTGATTTCAAAGTATTGTACTGGGGGCCACAACTAGTTTGAGGTTTTATTTACTATCCTGTACCTATGCCATGCTTTACTGCTTTATTTACGATTGTGTGAGGAGCACGCTGTACTGTTTAGGAAGCGGAATGTTTTCGCGGTATCGACAGTCCCCGATTGGGGACCTGCTGTCGTTTACAGCCATTGTCGCAAACCCTAAGTCCGTCTCGGAGACCGGCCGACTTCGTTGCGGGTGTACTTAGTGGGGTGGCCCCCCGTGCTTGCTTTGGGTCTGGGAACGTCGTGACTTAGGCCCCGCCGACATACCGATGGGTGTATGTTAACTGATCTGGCAAAAAGGGTCGAAGTGCCTGTGGATACTTTGGTGCACCCCTGCAGGGTTAAATCTTTTCGAGAAGCCGTGTCCGCGGTTATGGACGACTTGGAGCACAGTGCTTGATCATAGACAACTATAACTAAAGTTTACTGTTATAAATTGACTTGTATCCGATATGACTAGTAATCAGCTTCACTACAACGGAATGGCTAAGTAAAAGTACCAACAACTGCTGGGTTTTGGGGTTATCTCATGCTATCTGTATCTGACTAGTAAGTGTTGCCACTATAACGGAATGATTAACTAAAAGTGCCCACTGCTTACTTTATCAGGATGATTATCTAAACCTGACTAGTAAAGTGCCGCAACTATAACTGAATAAGTAAAACTGCCAACTGTGTGAGTTCCTCGGTTGACTTCCTCGTTTGGTCTCGAGGGGGAAACGCCAGGATGGGTTTGTTTGGTGATAGTATCAGGTTGGATCCGAATAGGTCTTTCTCCCCCTCTCTGATAGCCGCCAGTTGTATCGAGTCTCTATAGGTTGTTTAGTGCATGCTGCCGCTGCCGCTCAGTCCACCATACCTATGTAGGCGAGGACCGCTGAATTCTAGCCTCGCCGTGTACTGGCCTCAGTACTGACGCTCCTTCTTTTTCCTTTTCCCTTTGTCGGCACCCCTTTTGTTTAAGCAGGTTTTGAGATCGACGTCGTTAGCAGGGTTACCCTTCCGGCTTGGCCTGGGCAGGGTTATGGACGCCATTGGTTATTCTTCAGGGCTCTTAGCCCCATTTGCATCTTGTCCGTAGTCGGACTCTGTATCGTTTTACAGGTGATTTGGATCTTTGTATTGTATATCTGTATTCTTGACTCCTTGAGTCGCTGTTATATATCTGTTCTGTGGGTCCCATCGAGGACTGTTGTGTAATGTTATTACTTCGTTTTCCACCCGCACGAAAGTGCCTGGTGGGCACCTTCGAATCGTTTCTATGCGGGTTTGGCGAGTTTCGCTAAAACTTGCATAGGGCCGATTCTGAGGGTGTTACACAAGACTTCCAGGAAACAGCGCCACCACCAAGTGTAAACAAATAACCACTTGTGGCCTTAATCTCATCGGCATCAGATATCCAATTTGAATCACTATAACCCTCAAGTACCCGAGGATACCCAGTATAGTGAATACCATAACTCGCAGTGCCTTTCAAATAGCGCAAAACTCTTTCAAGAGCATGCCAATGATCATCTCCAGGATTTGACACAAATCGACTCAGTTTGCTTACAGCAAAGGAGATGTCAGGTCTAGTAGCGCTGGCTAAATACATGAGCGAGCCAATAATTTGAGAATATCTCAATTGATCTTTAGCATTCCTTCGATTCTTTCGAAGTAGCACACTCGGATCATAAGGCGTTGGAGAAGAATTGCAGTCGCTATACCTGAAGCGACTCAATATCTTTTCCACATAGTGAGACTGAAGCAATGTAATCCCACCATTGTCATCCTTTAGTAGCTTGATGTTTAAAATTACATCAGCCACTCCCAAGTCCTTCATCTCAAAGCAGCGAGATAGGAACTCTTTGACCTCCTCAATAACAGCGAGGTTGGTCCCGAATATCAATATGTCATCAACATAGAGACACATAATTACTCCCTCGCCCCCACCATGGCGATAGTACACACATTTGTCAGCTTCGTTTACAACAAAGCCTTCAGCAGTTAAAGTTCTTTCAAACTTCTCGTGCCACTGCTTAGGAGCTTGCTTAAGACCATATAAAGACTTCACTAACCTACACACCTTTCCTTCTTGACCATCTACCACAAATCCGTCACGCTGCTCCATATAAATTTCCTCATCTAGCTCTCCATTTAGAAAAGCTGTCTTAACGTCCATTTGATGAACGAGAAGACCATATGAGGCAGCCAAGGAAAGTAGTACTCGAATGGTGGTCAATATGGCTACAGGTGAGTAGGTATCAAAGAAGTCTTCACCTTCCTTTTGGGTATAACCCTTAGCCACAAGACGTGCCTTGTACTTTTCAATAGTACCATCAGGTCTAAGCTTTTTCTTGAACACCCATTTACATCCTACAGGTTTACACCCATAAGGACGATCAGTGATTTCCCAAGTACCATTAGCTAAGATGGAATCCATCTCGCTTCAGACAGCTTCCTTCCAGTAGTCAGCATCTTGAGATGCATAGGCTTCTGAAATAGAAGTGGGAGTATCATCCACAAGGTACACGATGAAATCATCACCAAATGACTTTGCAGTCCTTTATCTCTTGCTCCTTTTGGGAGCTTCATTGTCATCCTCCACAGGATCATCAGAGTGTTCTATCGGCATAGTGGGTTCAGGAATTATAGAAAATTCCTGACTAGATGAACTAGTCATCTCCTGATTTGATGAGCTAGACATACCTTTTATAGGAAAAATATCCTCAAAGAAAGTCGCATCATTCGACTCCATAATTGTATCAACATTCATGTCGGATACCTCAGATTTTACTATCAAAAATCTATAGCCAATGCTATGAAAAGCATATCCCAGAAAAACACAATCAACGGTTTTTGGTTCAAGCTTTCGCTTCTTGGGTATTGGAATACTGACTTTCGCCAAACAACCCCAAGTTCGTAAGTAAGAGAGTTTAAGCCTTTTCTTTTCCCATTCCTCAAATGGAGTCATGGTTTTATCCTTTACAGTAACACGGTTTAGGACATGACACACAGTCATTAGCGCCTCCCCACCATTCCTTGGAAAGACCCGATGTATCTAACATGGCGTTAACCAAATCAGTTAGAGTGTGGTTCTTTCTTTCGGCCACCCCATTTGACTGAGGTGAGTAGGGAGGCGTCCTCTCATGTATAATACCATGTTCCGCACAGAATAAATCAAATTCATTTGAAAAGTACTCTCCACCACGATCCGACCTTAGCCACTTGATTTTAAGATCAAGTTGGTTTTCTGCCTCAGCTTTATAGATTTTGAAGTAATTCCAAGCTTCATCTTTGGATTTCAGGAGATAAACATAGCAGTATCTAGTGGAGTCATCAATCAACGTCATAAAGTATCTTTTTCCACCTTTTGTCAACACACCATTCATCTCACAAAGATCTGAATGTATAAGTTCTAGCGGTGCTAAGTTTCTCGGTTCCGCAGTCGTATGAGACTTGCGGGGTTGCTTTGCTTGCACACAAACTTGGCACTTAGAACCTTTGACAGTGGTAAATTTCGGAATTAAACTCATATTGGCTAGCCGCGTCATGCAACCAAAGTTAATATGACAGAGTCGTGAATGCCAAACATTGGACTCATTATCATTGCAAACATGATTAATAACTTTAGTACATGAGTCTGACAGAGACAAGCGGAACAGACCTCCGAACTCACTAACCTTTTCCAACAAATTGTACATACTTAGAAATTACAACTTTATTGGACTCAAAAACCAACTTAAAGCCATCTCGACATAAAAGCGATCCGCTGACGAGATTCTTATTGATGGAGGGAACATGCTGCACGTTCTTCAGTTGTACGGTCTTCCCCGAAGTAAACTTCAGATCTACCGTACCAACACCATGAACAGAAGCACGTGAGCCGTTTCCCATCAGCACGGAAGAAGTCCTTGAGACCTGATAAGAGGAGAACATGGAAATATCAGAACATACATGTGTATTAGCACCCGTGTCTATCCACCAATCAGGAGAATGACATACTGAAAGGATAGTAGGTAAAATACCATACCCAGCATCCTTCATCTCAGTATCGCTAATAACAACATTAGCGGTATTGCCGCCGTTCCCATGTTGACGCTTGTCAAAGCGATTAGGGCAGCTAGGAGCCCAATGACCAGGATCACCACAGACGTGGCAAGAGCCTTTTCTCTTATCATTTTTCTTCTTGAAGTTGGTTGAGTGCGTGGCCTTGTTCTTGCCATCGAACTTTCCCTTTCCTTCAGTTTTGTTCTTATTCTTGAACTTGTGGGATTGGAAGTTTTTCCTCTGCACTAAATTGGCAGTAGAACCTCCCTCAAGTCCTCGAGCAGTTTTGTCCTTTGCTCTCGCCTTCTCTTCCACATGAAGAGACCCAATGAGATCCGTAACAGAAAACTCTTGTCTCTTATGTTTCAGAGAAGTAGCAAAGTTCCTCCACGAAGGAGGAAGCTTGGCAATAATGCCACCAGCCACAAATTTGTCCGGTAAGGAACACTTGAACTGCTCAAGTTCTTTGGCAAGTGATTGTATCTCATGAGCTTGCTCAACGACGGAGCGCTTATCAACCATCCTGTAGTCATAGAATTGCTCCATGACGTACAACTCAATGCCAGCGTCCGAGACCCCAAACTTGGCCTCGAGCGCTTCCCACGCGTCCTTGCCATTATCAAATGACATATAAGGGTCAACAATGTTGTCCCCAAGAACACTGAACAAAGCCGCCATAAACATGGTATCGGCTTTCTTAAAGTTCGCTTCCTGCTCAGCAGAAAGATCTCCTTCAGGCTTGCCAAGAGTGGCACTATAACAGTTTAGGTTTTCAAACCAGAGAACTGCTCTCTTGCGCCATCTCTTATAGTGCGTGCCGTCAAAAGGAGGCGGCCTAGTAGCCGCGGCTACACCAGTGGAATTCAGTTGCCTATAATCAGGTTTTTGGATTGTTGGAAATATAAGCAATAATCCATATGATTTAATCTGAATAATAAACTGATAAATCATGATCATACAAACGGTACTAAAACCAATTATGCAGATCAACAAAGTAGATGAACAGATTACATCTATACAAGATAAACCTATCACATCTATACCAAACGCTAGAATAAAGTACTCTAGCATAATCAGAAAAAGATAGTTGAGTATCACGTACAGAGTAGGCTGAATAGCAGCCGCAACGGTCGCAGCAGCGTCGCCCATGTTGTGGTTGTCGAAGAGGTCGCTGACGTCCGGAAAGAAGTCGTCGTTCGGGAACTCGTCGTCGGACGACGACGTGGTTGCCAGTAGTCGCGCTTGAGCGCTCCCCAAAAACCTGATCGCCCCTCACCCGTACAGGTTCACGAGAGGCGGGGTTCCGGAGGCCTACTGTCCCGATCTGCGGTGCACGCCGCAAGCCGGGATGGAGAAGACGAAAGCGGCGGCGCAAGGTTCTGGAGGTAGGCGCGTGTGTCGATTGATACGGTGCCGATTAGGTTTTGCATCGTGGGCTCAGCCCACGTCCGAGTCGGTAACAGCCACGTCCATAAAAACTGGAAACGGGTGTCTCGGCTCGGCGAGATTCCCGCAACCCGCAACCCGCGGCGCGCGCGCGTCGTGACGAGGCGAGGCGGGCGGCGTCGGAGGAGGAGTGCGCGAGGGCTACTCTTCTTGTCACACCTTAGTGAGTGGTGCAACACTCTACTATATAAGGTGGTCCAACTCCCCTTCAACTAGCAATGTGGGACTAAACTTTAGCACCACTAGCACAGCCATATGCTGCCATGCATAAGTGAGCCAAAGAGAATTTCAGAATTTGTCTAATGGGCCAATAGCCCAATATACACCAAATTCCAACAACTGCTAGGTCGGATGCATCTGAACAAGTCACATGATTATCTGGTTACACTTGGCGTTTGTTTAGTCAACATATGCATTGCCACGGTCACCATGGTCCTAAACATCCTATTATTTGACATATTCCTATGAAAATAACCCCTTAGGCAATCGTGTCGCGTCCCCCGAGCCACAACCAACAATTCTCGGCTTTATGCGGCGTCGACCTCTCCAGTAGGTGGTGGTTGCCGATGCTCTGGCTGCTCTATGTGGCTGCTCGGGTGGTGCGTATACATGTGAAGGTGGCTATGGTGTGTGGTGGCTCCGATGACTAGCGCAAAATCTAGAAGACCATGGTCTTCAGATGCAGCAACAAACTCCTTTTTTTCACCGGTTGGTCTGATGGTCGTCTGATGACTAGATATGGTTATGACAAAGAAATTAGGCGGCGAGATGCGGGTACCAGGTGGTTGTCTTTTCTACCATGACAATAATGCTTATAGCTACTCCCCTTCTTGAACATGGTGTCGATGTTCTCTTCTTCCCCTTCCTTTCTCCCATTCAAATCCCATGTGAAAACCCAAGGCTTCAACGACGCTCTGACTCCGTTCTCCTCCTTAGAAGCGTTGCCTTGGGGTGGGTGGGTGGCCTGGGTGGGAGTGGCATGGTGATGGTGTTGATCGACTAAATTCTGCATTCCGTTGTTGCTCGCCGCTATTCGCTTCATTGCTGATAATGGAACAATGCTCTCACCTAGCCAGTGGGATGTTGGAAATAATGCCTTAGAGGCAATAATAAATGAGTTATTATTATTTCCATTTGAATAAGTTTATATTCTATGTTATAATTGTGTTAGTTCCTAAATTTTAGATTCAGAGGAAGACCTAACAACATGTGTAGAATTATAAACACCAAAGGATCCTTAGTCTTGCATATGTGTATATTGTTGATAGTCTTGTTTTCCTGGGTGTGGACATAAGTAAAATGTTATGAGGTTGCTGGTGATATATGAGAACAACACTGTTCGGGTAAACAATGATGTTGGACATACCATGTGGAACATGGCGAAACCCTAGTGTTGATCATGAATTTCTCTCTAGATTTTATTGGTTGGTATCCTTTTGTTTCCCTGTACATGTGTTCTTATCATACTTCTATCTCCTTCCCCTAGTTGTTCACAGGTATCTCTCGTGGTCCTCGCACCAAGAAAAGTGTCAAGCTTGGTGGTGGTCGAGCCTCATGCCAACACCCCAATATGTATGATGAAGAAAATGACATCTATGTTGAAGTACGAGTTTCTCGGGACAAAGACATAGTTACAGATGCTTTTGAGAAGAGAACACAATCGTAAGTTGAGAGAAGAACATGCCAAGAGGTAAAAGTTGACGACTTGACGACTCTCAAGGGGTTGTCACCTGATCATGAATTTCATGAAATGCATAAGAGCAACTTCTATGCCATGTCACAAAATAACCCAGATGCTTGCTTTTGCAGGAAAGAGCAAGAAGTGGTCATGAAAGAGTTCTATGCAATTCTCACCAAGTACCTCGTTTCCCCTCAAATGGTTTTGAACTTTTAGCACACGGAAAACAACAAGAACTACTTCGGTGAGGCTATGTGGATAACTGGGAATCTAGGGCTTCATCATCTCATGAAAATCCAATAACGCTACAATATCAAGCTTGTTCAAAAATTATTTGCCACCCTCGTGTTTGATGCTAGCAAATATGTTATATGACTCAGATGGCCGTGAAGCCCCTAACAAGGCCTCTAGATGTGATGCATTTCATCTTTGAAGAAATATGAAATACAATGACTACCAAGAAGTCCCTGGTCTATGTTATGTATGTGATGAAGCTCATTTTCCCCACAACACCGACTTGTATACTCCCCGTCTTAATTTTTTGGATCACAAGCCGTATCGCTTGAAACATATGGACAATTCAACCACTCCTTCTCCCCATGGCTATGATTCCTCGTTTGCTCCAAGAATAAAATGGTGAGGATAGATGATGAGGGAAGTGATCCTGCTCCAAGGGCAAGATGAAGAATGCTAGCAATGCTTTCATGCCTACTACCTCTCATGATATAGTTCAAAAGCAAGTAAAGAAGGATTTTTTGGAAAATAGTCACATGTTGCATGAATGTTGACATTACAAAGAGTCAACATGATGCATATAATCATAGTAAAATCATCTACAATGAAGAGTTGATCCTTGAAGAGATAAAGAAGAACTATTGAGAAGATCTCGTGGTTCATGGTGATGAGGACGGAGCTTCGAATCCTTCCAAAGGTACTATATCATATGGTGAGTGGATCAAGGGTCATGTGACATGGAAGGACTTTGAAGATTCTCCTCCACGCCCACTACTTCTTCCCCCTCATGGGAAAGGTCTAGCCACTCGGAGGTTCTAATAACTGCATGTTGGAACATTTGGTTGGTCAGAAATGGGAAGATTTTCAACAATGAGAGGCCATCTTTTGCTAAGTGGAGATCTAAGTTTATACATGACATCACTCTTCTCCAACACAGGATCAAACACAAGTACAGGGATAGTCTTTTGGCATGGATATCTAATCTGCATTAGTTTTACTTAGACTAGCTGTATATAGTTACCACTCAGGTTTTTTCTTTCCTTTCCTATTTTATTTCTGTAAATAACTTTGGTTATACTTGGAGTAATAAATTGATGTGGGCCTTTTTCCTCATAGTTCAGGGTAAAAAAAAGGTCTAGCCACTCGGAATGACGATGAAGATGTGGACTACCATGAGAGCTCCAAAGGCAATGACGACGATGAGGACTTATAGGAGTTATCCTCTTGCGTCACGTATCATCGATCTTTTCCCTTTTTAGCATTTTGATGCCAAAGGGGGATATGAGTTCTATTAGGTTGTCTTCGAGGATTTGCATTGGTCGAGCACATGTTATTATCCATTTTCCTCTTATTCTCTTGTGTCCATTTATCATTGTTGTAGTTGAACTATTTGTGTTGGTTTGGTTGTAGAACTTTGTTATATTTGTGGTTGGTCTGATACATGCGATACCCTGCCATCCTTAAGTTGGTAAAGACCATGTTGCTAATATATCTCATCTTATGCTAGTATTTTACTCTATTTAACATGTCTCTACCTTTGTGCAAGTGTATATATATGCCTTGTTGATTATCTTTTATATCTTGAACATGTCTTTTGATATATCTTCTATATGTTTGAGCAAGTATGTATATCCTCAAGTGGCCAACATCCACAGAATATCAAAAGACTAAAAAATAACCACAAAGTATATATATTCTCAAGTGCCTATTATTGGGATCACTATGTGCAGACATATGACTATCCAGAGAAGGTGGCCTGTAATTCAAATTTGAAATATGCAGCCGCCAACGCCATCCCAAGGTCAATCCAACGGACTTTGATTCATGCGGTCATTCGTAGCTGAGTAGATCTGACAATTTCAACATAATTTGTTCTCTGATTCAAATGAACCAAATTAAAAGGAGACAAATTAGCATTAATATTCCGTGAATAAATACCAGAGAGATGGGTGACATCAAACGATTCATATGCACCACCCAAATATGCCGAGAGGTCCAGGCTAACATTGATCTTATCCGAAGGAAAGAATTGTGACCAAAGGAAACCACCAAGTAGAAGCATTAAGAGGACAAGCCAGATTCACCGGAGTTGAGAAAAGATCACGAACCCTAGCCTATAGGGAATGCTCAGGAGTGGAGTCCCAAGGAGTGGTAAATGGATTGGGTATCCCCGTACTGATCATAGGAAGCCATCAGAGAGATCTTCAATCCTTGGTGAGATCGCCTTGGTGGTCGCCTGTGGAGTCGCCCGAGAGGTGGAGATGGAGGTGGGTTTACTTGTGGTTGTCAGCCATAGTAGTTCCTTTAACGTTTTTCTTGTTTCTTGTTGACTTTTTCAAGCATCTTCATGTAATTTACTATCCTATCTTGGATGGTTGAGGGATTTATTAATTTAAAGTAAGTCTCATTTGAGCTTTCTATCTAAAATTTGTAAATATTCTCAATCAGTGACCATAGTCATTTGATGAAAAACTTCTCATTTTTCATACTTGCAACCCTCATAGAACATGAAAAATCACAATTACAACACATGTTCAATTAGAGAAATCTCAGTTACAACCCACTCTTGTAGATGAAAAACTCAGGTGCAACATAGTGTAACTCTCATAATTGCACGAATCATGACACAATCTAATGATCCGAGAGTTGAATAAGATTTAGCAAAATCGATATAATATATGCCTTCCTTTAGCGTTTTTCTTGTTTCTTGTTGACTTTTCAAGCATCTTCATGTAATTTACTATCCTACCTTGGATGGTAGAGGGATTTATTAATTTAAATTAAGTCTCATTTGAGCCTTCTATCTAAAATTTGTAAATATTCTCAATCAGTGACCATAGTTATTTGATGAAAAACTTCTCATTTCTTCGTACTTGAAACCCTCACAGAACATAAAAAATCACAATTACAACACATGTTCAATTAGAGAAATCTCAGTTACAACCCACTCTTGCAGATGAAAAACTCAGGTGCAACCGTGCAACATAGCGTAACTCTCACGATTGCACGAATCACGACACAACCTAATGATCTAAGACTTGATTAAGATTTAGCAAAATCGATATAATATATGCATGCTATATTATAAAAGTTCTATTTAGTTTAGTTGTTCTTCACAATTGTAGAAGAGGAAACTTATTTTTGTGAACAATATTATTGTAGAGTTGCCGAACCCTACAAGGGAATATATTTTTCGAAGGGACGTCCTTGCCTTCTTGGTGATGGTGTTTTGGCTGCTTGGTGAATTTGCACCTTGATGAACAGTAAAATCATTGAAAATGTTTTATAAAAATCTGATTTTTAACAGGATACCTATGTTTTTAATGTTTGTGCAATAATTTATGAGGAAATATGTTTGACAGACAGGTCTCTAAAAGGCTATTTTAAAAGCAGTAGTTTTTCTTTAACACATGTTTCCAATCTTATGTTTTTGTAAGAAAAATTACATATGCACGTGGAACATGGACGTTAACTTCTCGATTTTTCAGAATTCTGTGATGATAATAATGCCAATTTTCACCCTTGGAGAAAATGCACCCGGATGCAACTTTAAGTTGCTGCTTTCATACTAGTTGTCTACCTGTCTAGCAATTTGTTAGGCCTAGATATGTTTTAGGCCTTTATGAATTTATATATTAATTAACTGGCAGCCAGAAATAGATTGGGCTGAAAGTAGTTTCCAATGGAACTGAATTTATGCTAAAATAATTGAACTAAAGGTTTTCATTTGTTATTTATGAACGGTTTTGCGACCTACTAGCTTCCTGTAATGCGAAAATACTCTGCAAATTTTACCATAGAAGAGGACTTCGAAAGTTACAGATGATCCACAAACATCATTTCAGTGTTTTGCACAAACATTGCACGTGACAATTACAAACACGCCTGATCCTTGAAGTAGTTGACTACAACGTCGAAATAAGAAAGAAGTTGACTGCAACAAACTTAAACGAACACTGCTAATGACAATTCACACCACGACCGTTTCCACGCTCCCGTGGCGGGACTCGTGCGGCAGTGGCTGCTCGGGCGCGGACGGGAACACCAGGTTCTGATGCACCAGCGCCGCGACGGCCGCGCCGATCATCGGACCGGCCCAGTACACGGCCTGGTTCCTGAAGTCCCCGCTGACGACCGCCGGCCCGAACGACCGCGCCGGGTTCATGGACGCGCCCGTGAGCGAGCCCGCCGCCAGCACGCACGCGCCCAACACGAGCCCGATCACCAGCGCGCCCAGCGCCGTCGTCGCGAGCCCCTTCCTGCCGCGCCCGACGCGGGGGTCGCCGGCGACGTGCACCGTGTACACGAGCATGAACGTCATCACCGCCTCCAAGACCGACGCGCCGAACCCGGTCATCTCCACCGCGATCCTCGTCGTCGGCACGACCTGCACACACACGCGTGCATTGTGAAGTTAACGAGTTAACATTTGATTGCAGCAGTGGAGTGGTGGGTGGTCGCGTACGCACCTGGCCGGCGGAGAAGAAGTGGAGGAAGAGGCAGGCGAGCGTGGAGCCGAGCAGTTGGCACGTCCAGTAGAAGATGGCGCTGGGGATGGCGATGTGGCCGCCGATGGCGAATGCGAACGTGACGGCCGGGTTGACATGTCCGCCGGAGACATCGGCCGCGATGAACACCGCGGCGAAGAGCCCGAAGGACTGCGCGACGGCGGTGGCCACCAGGGACGAGGCGTCGGACGTGATGTCGGGCGTGAGCATCCCTGGCATTAGACATTCCCAAACAAGCACGCGGTTAGTGAAACTTGAGGACGTACGAACAAGAGCATCATCGACTCACAGAGTGTCCGCGTGACGCGGCGAAAGTTGGTCGACGTACGGGCAGAGACGGCGGAGCCAACGGCGGTGAATACGAAGAGGAAGGTGGAGATGAACTCGGCGAAGTAGGACCGGAGGGACGGCGGCGACAAGCATTGCTTGAACTGCATACGGAGGTTGGACGCCATTGCTTGCACAAGTTCGATTCTCTCGGCGCCGTGAAGTGAACAGGGAGGGATAGTTTGCACGGATGAACCGCGGACGAGTTCCGGAGTTTATTTGGAGGGAGAGGGACGCGACCGTGCAGCGAACCGGCGCCCCGCGCCACGGTACTTCCCAGCGGTTGCCGCACCGCCCGTTGCCATCGATCGGCTCCAAGCCTCCAAGTTCACAACCGTCCGTCAGAGGCGTAAGCGCACGTGTGCGTACTTGCAGATTATGTGACACGCCTCCACGAAAGTACGCACGCAGACACACCCCACACACACCCTCCCTCAGTCGCCAACACCGCCGTGGGTCACCGGGCAACCCCCTCCCTCCGATCGATGCCGGCGGCGGCCTGCCTTCCCCCCTGAGCTAGGGTCGAGGCCCTTCCCCTCATCGGCGGCGGTGCTCCTCGAGAGTGAGTGGTTCGACGCCTAGCCGGGTGGAGATGGTGCGGCGACACCGACATTCTGCGGAGGGGTGAAGCATTGTAGCAATGTGGCGGCGACGGCGCCTTCCCGGCCGAGATCTGGGCCTAGCTGGGCCTAGGCAGGCTGGTGCTTGTAGGTTGCTCTGCCCCCTAGAGTTGGTGATTGCGATGGCCCAACTTGCCTGTTGCAACGGGGGGAGGGGGCTTTACGGGCTCGATCTGGGCCTGGTCAGGACTTCCTTGGCCTGATATGCCTCGGCTGCCATGTCTGGTCGATTACCTCCTTTCAGGTGTGGAGGTTGTTCCCTCCCGCGGAGCTGCGATGCCACTTTTCGTTGTCTAGTGTAACATCCCAGCATTTAGAAACTAACGAAGAGTAGATTTAGGAATTTGTGCATATGCATGCATTCATCTGCAAAACTATGGGTGAATTTTTCGCCAAATAAAAACTTAAAATAGGTATAGGAATAGCTCTTGAGAGTGATCGTTATAAATTTTGACATGACCTTTATGAAACAATGTGTTTTGGGGAGAATTTGAATTCAAATTTGAAATGTGAGTTTATATTTTTAAAAGCTTAGAATTAAGATTTAATAATAATATTTAATCAAGAAACAATAAATAAGAAACTCTAAATAAGAATTGTAATCAAACAAATGATTATTTTTTCCATATATTCATTTCATTAATAAGTTACAAAACAGTAATATATTAAGACAATAAAGAATTCTTACAATAGTGCAATTACAAAAGGAGGAATATTTACATACTAAGAATTATTACAATATTCAAAAGAATAAAATAAACATTACAAGATCTATATCTGTCTAAAAGAAATCTACACTACTCTTGAATCTTCAAATCTTGTACCTGCAAAACAAAGAACAAACAAAAAGAAAAATAAAGGTTAAGTTATTAATTTTTACTCTCAGTAGAGAACAGTGAGATGCACTGTTCCATTTTACATCATTTAGTAAATCTTTAGGGGCAAGTTTCACCAATATGAAAGAATTAAATATTTCATAATAAATAAGCCACAAGTCAAATGATTTCAATCAGTAAGAGGGCAAGTTTCACCGGGCAGATAAATAGTAACCAGATAAAAAAGGTAGAACGTTTCCCTAAGCATATCCACAAGAGTGCAGCAGGCACACAAGCAGCTCACACAACTAAATGTATGGATGTGCTGTCGACACAGCCCAGCTGCCTACACAAGCAAAAGATCTCAACATAGCCGTGGGCAAGCACAAGGGCACCATTTATTTGCTCATACCACATCAGAACCAGCAGCTTAGCCATAGCCAAGCTAATCAAACCAGCCAAACCAAAGCACCACCAAAGATCAACCAAACATCACCAGATGGTGACATAAGTAGGGGGAAGAATCAGGTGTACAACAAGGTCAAGCCACAAGAGCTAGGAGGAGCAGGCTAGATCAAGGCCAAGCACATGAACTCAGGGAAACAAGAACAACATCAGAGGTGAAGGACATGATCCAATCAGCAACATCAACATCACCACCAAACACAACAATCATCAGTTTTGTGGTGAGTGTCATAAAACCATCACATGATCTATTAATATTATCTAGACATAAACATGTGTTGTTTCATGAAACAACCTCTCAATAATCACACTGGTGAGGTGAATCTATCCTAGAGATTTTGAGTATAAATATCAGAAATCAAACCTAGCCAAAAACACCAATTTCTCAGACCAGCCTCACAGATTTGATGTTAACACATTCAACTTAAATAATCTATCACATCTCCTAGAGGGAGTAGCACCTCTGATCTTATAAGTTACAAACAAACCATTCACTTAACCAACTAGGACCTAGATCCTAGAGCCTTAGACCAGCATCATAGGCCTGATCAAACAATAAGTTTTCCAACTTATTTATGAGCATCTATCAAATTCCAGTAATAACCATAAGTGAAGCTAGCAACAAGATCTACTTATGTACCATTCTAAGAAGGTTTCACAAGCACTGATCTTATCACTAAGACAACCAAATAGTCCAATCTTCACAAATCAACTATCAAATCATTTCCCTGAGACCAGAATCAGAGATCATATCATATTTATCTATTCATTTTCAAAGAATCATTTGATTCTATTGAATAAAATTCAGACTAAGCATAAACAGGCAAGACAACCAACAATAATACAGTGAATCATCACTAACAGGGTTACTGTTAGTATCAAGATACTAACAACAGATGAACACACTAAGCCACCCTAGTATCAAACAGAGGCAATACTATGAAACCCTAGCATCTGATCCAGCATTAGCCTCAGACCAATAACAACACCACTTAATCAAAGAGTGACAACATGCACTAAGGTGCAGGGAACATAAATTCTCACTAAACAACATGACCAGACTATAGTATCATCTTACAAGCAACGGAGATGAACCCTAGTAGCAATATACGCATAGAACAAAGATTTGCCACTAGATACACATAGAGGGACTCGAGGTAATAAGATGAACTAGAATCCACAAAAGCACAACTCACCCGAGGTCCTCGCTGACGAATTGAAGAGGAAGCATGAGGGCCGACGTGCTCGCGGCGGCACAGGGAGCACCCAGAGGGCGCTGCAACCTGCACCAGCCATGACGACGGCAACAGCAGCACACAAACACCGCACACCACCACACGAGGGTCAGCAGCTGCAGTAGCAGCACCATCCCCAAACCCTAGGGTTCGGGAACAGGGCTAACATAGCTATAGGAGAGCTCCAAAGTCAAATCGAGGTGGAGGAGATGAACCAGCGTAGTCGACAACCTCGCCCTGCACCACGACAGCGGCCAGGGAGGGCCACGGCGGCGTCAGCACCCCACGGGGTCGAGGGGGAGAGAAGACGAGGACGAGAGAAAAGGACATGGAGAGTGGGCTGAGAGGGCCAGCCCTTCGGGGAGCCTTTTGGTCTTGGTCACTTGGGCCAAAACGGCCCAATAAGCCCAACAGAGCCATCCCAAAAACTTAAAAGAAGTTTTAATAATTAAGAAATGACCAAAATACCCCTAAACTTAAATAAATTCTAGAAAATAAAATAAAAATCAAAAAATTATAAATAAAATATTTTTGGATTCATAATAATCCAATCTATCTAAATAAATTAAGAAATAAATTTTTATGCATATAATTTTTGATCAAGAATTTTATAATATATGTATTCCTTATGGAATTTTATAAAATTAAAGAAAGAAGATAAAAATAAATACAAATCACTTTTATTCATATATATATAAATATTGTAGTATTTTATAAAAATACTAAATAAATTTTAAGTATCATAAAAAAGAAATTCTTTTATTTAAATGTTAATCCTTAAAAGAATTATTAAATAAACAAAAATAAAATAAAAATATAATATTCAATAAATATTTATAAATCCTTTACTACTTAAAGGAATTTTTGTAACTAAAATAATGGGTAGAACACACAAAAATAAATAATGCATTACATTACTTTGCATAATCATTTTGCCTCTTTAAATATTGTCCTTACCGGGCAATAATGATGTTTTGTAGACATAGAAGCTCAAGGTCCAGTGCAAGCATTCAACTTCACTACCTTGCAATCACAAGGCAAGTTCATCACTTGCTCATGTCCTTTGAAGAGTCTTTATCAAAGTATTTGCAAATTGTGTGTTATCATCTATGTTCCAGAGAAAGAAAATATTATTTTCTCAAACAAATAAATCTTAGGTATCATTCTAAGTGATGATATAATGGAGCAATAGAACTTAGGTTTCTATTTGCAACAATGATGATTGATACGCCCCATTTGCATCACCATTCTATATCATAATTTACCTCTATTCATTGATATTTGTCTTATTATGAGGTATTACTTATGGCTTTTTATCTGTTTATGTATATTGGATGATTCCTGGAGGATGGACTGCCGGAGTCTGGATTCTGATGGAAAAGAAGGCGTTTCGGTGCAATTTCGCGAAGATCAGAAAAATACCAGAAAAATATGGAAACATATCATTTTACGAGAAGACGAAGGAAGCTAGAAGGAGGGACGGAGATGGGCCTCAGGGGGCCCTGACGAGGTTTAATATCGTCAATGCCCATTGTGATGGACTTGGGTTTTGGAGAAGATGGGGATGCTGGAGATCGTGGAACGGTTAGCAAACAAGCAACACGGGGACACGAGGTTTACCCAGGTTCAGGCCCCCGAGGGGAAAACCCTACTCCTGCTTGTCTGCTCTTGATTACGGCGGAACCGAAAGTTACAGGGGTGCGCAGATGCAATCTGACGTGGAGGTGTGTATGCGGTGGTGTGCGAGAGATTGTAAGAGAGCCTCCTCGTCGTGCCCTCCTGGCCTTTATATAGAGGTAGGCAGGTCCCAGGCACAAATCAAGTCGGTTACAGGTTTTAGGGTTTACCCCTTTGAATTTTCTATCTACTCCAGCCTTGCTCTCCAAGGATCCGAAGGCGTCATGGGCCTTGGCCACCCGAAAATCTTCATGGGCTAGCGCATATTTGCTGTGGGCCTTCCTTGGGCTAGACCAGGTATGCTAAGGTCGTGTACCCGTAGGGTATAACCATGTCAGGCCCACACCCCCTAGGCGCGGGCCCACCTAACCCCGCACCTAGGGCATGTGTGGCCCACTGCCTGGCCTCCGACTCCGCCCCTTTGCCTATATCTTCTCTTCGAAACCCTAAGGCTCGAGGGGCGACCATAGATATATTTCCGCCGCCTCTGGGGTGGAAAACACCGAGAGAGAAAGATCTCTCCGGAAGACAGATTTCTGCCGGGGGAATTCCTTCCCGGAGAGGGGATACCGTCGCCATCAACACCGTCATCAAGCTAGGCTTCATCGGGATCATCATCATCATCCACACCATCATCTCCACCAGCACCAGCACCATCACCACCACTCCGTCCGACTGGAACAATTGTGTTGCATATTGCTTTAGTTCTTAGGGGAAACTTTCCCGGTGTTGATTACTATTGTAGTTGATGCTTGTGAGTGGAACCATTGGATTATTGTTTATGTTCAGATTGTTATCCATTACCATATCATATTTGATCTTGATCCATATGATGTCTTGTGAGTAGTTCGTTTAGTTCTTGAGGACATGGGAGAAGTTATGTTGTTAGTAGTGAATCTGTGATGAGTTATTATTCAATGGTTTAGTATTTAAGTTGTGGTGCTATTCTTACTAGTGGTGTCATGTGAATGTCGACTACATGATACTTCACCATTTATGGGCCTAGGGGAATGAATTGTGTATTTGGCTACTAATTGTGGGGTTGCCGAAGTGACAAAAACCTGAACCCCCGTTAGGACACCTTTGCACAAGGGAGCGTAGGATCTCAGAGTTTAAGGCTATGGTTAGATTTATATCTTAATTAATTTCCTGTAGTTACGGATGTTTGCAGGGGTTTAATCACAAGTATGTAGTAGTCCTAGGAAGGGCAGTATGTTAGAACAGGTTCACCCACACAACACTTACAAACACCAGAGAAGAGTACTCAGCTATTTGAAGCGAAAGCACTTGACAGAATTCCCATGTGTCCTCGAGAACGGTTGGTCCTTATAAGTGTTTCCACCGGCTTGTCCTTTGCTAAGAAAGGATTGGGCCACTTGCTCCGTTTGTTTGTTACTTCTGTTACTTGCTCTTTATTTTGTTGCCTTGTCAGAAAACCAATAAAAATCCGTTTGCTAAGTATTCACAGGGATTTCCTGCTCCACACCCCTGTTCGGCACCATCTGCTCCTCGTTGGGATCGACACTCCTATTTATCAAAAGTACTACGACACACCCCCTATACTTGTGGGTTATCAAGACTATTTTCTAGCGCCGTTGCCGGGGAGTGAAGCGCTATTGAAGAGTGGAACTGGTAAGGGAAATTTTCACTGTGAGTATTGCTCTTGTTACTGCTAGTTACTTTGTTTCCAATATGGATAACCCACTTGGTTTTCTGTTTGGGAAAACTACTACCACTGCTAGGGTAGTAGATGAACCACCACCTGTTGAGATAGATCCTTTTAAGATACCCACAAGTATTATTAATCGTGTTATGGATAATTATTATTTTGGGGATGGAACTGTCCATCTTGGTGATCACTTGCTTTTTATCCATGAATTATGCGGGTTGTTTAAGTGTGCAGGTATCACAACTGAACAGGTGAAGAAGAAGTTACTCTCCATATCCTTGAAAGGGAGAGCTGAAGAATGGTATAAGCTGTTGAAGAATGGATAATCCATGGAATGGGAGGAGATGTCATCTCTCTTTTACTCTAAATTTTATCCTCCCAGTGAGATTCATAAGGATAGAAATCTTATATATAACTTTTGGCCTCTTGATGGAGAGAGTACAGCTCAATCTTGGGGGAGATTGAAGTTACTAATGCTTAAATGTCCTATTCATGAACTCCCTAACAATATTATTCTCAATAACGTTTATGCTAGGCTTTATCTTCATGATAAAGATTTAGTAGATGCTTCTTGTGCTGGATCATTCACACATATGAAGGAAGAAGCTAAATGGAATCTTCTAGACTGTATTCAAGAGAACACTGAAGCTTGGGAGAATGACAAAGGAAGAAAGTCAGGTATAAACTATGATTATGAATGCAAATCTTTTATGGGAACTGACGACTTCCATGATATTAGCAATGAGTTTGGTCTTGATTCCCAAAGTATTGCCAACTGTTTTAATGGCCTTTGGCTCTTACATAGAAATTCCCAAGAAGAAGTGGAACAAGTACCATGCTCCTTATAAAGATGTTGTTAGCCATGTTATTGTTAGAAGTACTCAAGTTTGTACTACTAATCATATTTTGCCTGAACCTCATGTTGAGAAAATGCCTTTCCCAACTAAGGTAAAGGAGTATTCTATGATTATTAGTGAAAATAATAAAGGTACAATGCAAACTGTGGAGCATGGTAAGCATTTGAGTGATGAACCTATGGTAGCTATTGTGAAAGACACTGTCACTAGAAATATAGAGAATGAGCACATTGTCTTCTGTGAAGACGCTTATAATATTATCTCTCATCCTAGTAAGGCTAGAAAAGCTAGTGTTCCTATGCTTTCTGTTAAAATTGGTGATCATTGCTACTATGGTTTATGTGATATTGGTGCTAGTTCTAGTGATAATCCGTATGAGCTTTACAGGGAAATTATGCATGAGATTGGTCCTTGTGAGCTTGAGGACATTGATGTGGTTATTCACCTTGCTAATAAGCAAACCTGTCACATCCCAAGATTTTCCAAATCTTGTAATGTGAAAATAAATTAATAAAATAAAACTTTGTTTGATTTTCAGAGCCAGAAGAAACTTTTTGAACTCAATTGGAACTTCAAACCCATTTGAATTAAATAAAATCATAAAGGGATTCTTAAGGATAAAACATTTAATAAAGGAAATTAAAATGTTTTGGAATTACTATTTTGGATCTTTTAATAAAAGGATTTGATAATCAAAAGAAAAGATGGATTTACAAATAAGGGTTATTTTATAAAACCAAAATAAAACTTGGACAAGCTTTGGAAAATAAAACATTTTATTTTAAACAAATAATAAAGGTTTATTTAAAAATAATAAAGGATGATTGAAATAAAATAATAAGGATTTAATATCCAACTTTATTGGATAAAAAAAGGGTTTTACCATTTTAATTAAGACATCAAAACTTATTAAATTGTTTAAAATAGGTTTTCCAAGTAATTCATATTTTCTAATAAAACCCACTAAAGTGTTTTGGCTTTATTTTTAAAATAAATTTCTCAAATAAAATAAATCCTATTTGAATTAGTAATGAAAGCCTATTATATTAATTAATAATGGACACTAAAATAAAAGGTTATTTTGTTTTAAAATAAATTTCCAAATATTATATATTTCCCAAATTTAACCTACTAAATTGATTTTGAAAATATTTGGATTTTAAATGAAGATTTTATTAATAAAATCAAACCTTATTTGATTAATAAACCTTGGCCCATTTTACTTAACTAATATTGGACTCTTTAAGCAAAAATGATTATTTTTGTTTTAAAACAATCTCCAAGTATTCTTTGTGTACAAATGAGACCTACTGGTTTGGTTTGGGAAAATATTTTGGAATTTAAATGGAGATTTATTAAATAAATCATACCATATTTGATTAAATAACTATGGTCTATTTTATATTAATAGATCCTAAAAAGGAATAAAAATATTATTTATTTTGGAATGTTGGTTTATGTTGATAAACAGAACCAAGTTCAAAGAATTGAAATGTGGTGTTTGTATGAATTTATTTGGATTAATTGAATTGTTGTTTGAAATACAAATCAGGAAATAGAAATAGAAAAAGAAAAAGACTTAGACAGGAAAAAATAGAACAACCCAAACAAATCTGGCCCAACAGCCCAACTCGCAGCCCACCTCCTCTCCACCCCGAACCGTTTTCTTCACCGACTGAAACAACCCGCAAGCCTCTGACAAGTGGACCCCCCCCTCATTTCTTTTCCCCACTGACCAGTGGACCCCTTCCACTGTTCATCTTTCTCACCCACCCCACGACTGCTTCTTCCTTCCCTCGCCACCGTTGCTGCCGTTGCTTCCTCGATTGAATGCGCCTTATTGCAGCATTAATCCCTCGCTGCAGTCACACTGTCTTAATCGCCCACGCCCTCTCCTCCATTCCCCTCTGTCACCACTCCTTCTCCGCCCCGAGGCTGCCACAATTCGACCCAAGAGCTTCCTCTGTCTCCGACGATTTCCACTACCGATTCCGGCTGCTACACGCCCCCCCTTGCTCTCTGGCACACCCAAACTTTCTCCCCACCTCCAGGCGAATCTCCCCATAGCACCAGCTTGCCCGCACATGACCTACAACCTTGACTCTGTCCACGTCTGAGCGCCATCGGCGATAAGCTCAACTCCGGTGAGCCATAGCCGACGACTTCGTACGCCCCTTGCTCACTGGTGAGTGTTTTCGCGAACCTTGGACCCATGTGTACCTTCCTGATGCGTTGTATCTCTCGCTTGCGCCCCAGACGCTCGCCTCCGACGACATCTGGCCGCGCCCGAGGTGAAGCGCAACTCCGGCGAGAGATTACCAACACGTCCGTGCGCCCCCTGTCTCCCCAAGAGCACGTTGAGCATCAGCATCATCCCGCGAATCAGGTGAGCCCCCTCTCTCTCTTTCTCGCTTCTGGTAACGCCGGCGATGCCACAGCCAAGCCGCCGCCGCCGCGCGACGGAATCCACCGCCGCCAGTTCTAGGTCAACAGATTCGGACCGTTGGATCTTGATCCTGAGGCTTGGATAGAATCACTTATACGCAAAGGGGTATGCAATCTGGCCCGTGCGATGTAACTTAATCCAACGGCTTTCATTGCGTGATCCAGACGAACCGGTATTGTCCAATCACGGTGCGACGCGTGTCAGTAGTTTAGTTAAAATAGATTTTTGAAATCAGATTGATATGCAATTTTCAAACCAATGTAACTTTCAAACCACACGTCCAAATTTTGCAAACTTTATATCAATGAATTCAGGAGAAAAAGCCCTAGCCAACCCTACCCTTAGTTTAGCAAATAGTATTTGATAAATTGTTTGATTTTGCAGTTTCTTTTGTGTGCTTGCTAACAATAGAAAAATCATTTAAAAATGAATTTTGAGATCAAACCTTTGCCAATTGGTCTGTTGTGACCCTACTGACCCTAGGAACCAACCCATAGTGTTAAAAATGATTTTTGTGAAATTTAAGTTGAATTATTTAACTAAGTCATTTTCTAGCCAAATAAAGAGAATAGTTTTATTTATGAAAATGTGTATGGAAAGAAAACTTTGAGAAAATAGTTTGGACCAAACCTACTGACCAAAACACCAAGTTTTGCAATAGCAACTCATTTGGTGAACCCTATGGACTAAAGCCTTAGTAAAAATATTTCTACACCACATAAAATAACACTTTGTTTTGAAAATGGTTTTTAAGTGAAACCTTTTGCAAATGACTTAGTCACTTTAGGAAATGACCATTAGATGTACCCAAATGACTATGACCCACTAGAAACCACTTTTTCAAACAAAACAAAGCTTGGCATGCTTGCATGCATTTCTTTGACTTTGTTATTTATGTGTGTTGTTTTGCTTGATTGGTAGATTGAGTTTGTGCCTTGCTGGATTGATTTGTAGTGACTTGAAGAGTGTGATTGTTGCAAAGATCAAGAAGTGAACCTATACTCTACCAAAAAGGCAAGTGATGCTTCATACTTATGTCCTATTACTTTCACTATGCATTAGTAATTTTGCTAAGTAAAACTTGCATGGACTTTTCTAAGTATAGATCTTGCTATAGGAAATCCTAGTAGATGAATCCTTAGTAGGGTTTTTCTAAGTTAAAGTTTCCTAATACTACCAAGCTTAGCTTAGCTAATAGAAAACATGGGTGGAATATATATTCACACTATACAAAAATATTCTAAGTCTGAGGACTTATGTTTTTGTTTAATAAAACAACTAATTTAATGAATCCCCTGGGTGGAATGGGCTTGCTTGGTGGAGAATGGTTGAGTGGTTCACAATGCCATAGGCTTGGATTGTGTATCTCACTTGTGGATGGCCACCCAGGAAACAAAGGGATTTGAGATGTCAAATGTTGAGAAGCTTCAAGTGCAACCACTTGGCAATATGGGCTCTGCCATGATCATATAGGTTGCAAGAACTTAGCCATATGGACAGTGGGTGGTAGTGTTTGATAGGATGGAGCGCGTCCATTTTGGTCTAAGGGAAAGCTTCTGAAAGATCTTGTCTTGGGAAACCAAGTCTTGTGGGGAAAGTGCACCACCTCTGCAGAGTGTAAAATCTAAGTACTTAGCCATGTCCCTGGTAAAGGACAATTTGAGCATCAAGACATGGAAGCAATCAAGAATCTCATCATTCAAATTTCTAAGTTAAAATCTTGTGGTTTGAACAAGGGTTGTTTGAATTCTTCAATCATTGATGGAGAGATGGCTTGGTACAAGGATCTTGAAATCTTTGATTGAGGAAAATGATTTTGTCAAGCAAAAACTTAATATTTTCAAAAGTTAAGGAAAAATCTATTTTGAGCAATGCAAGCCTCAACTCCACTTAGCCAAATGCATATAGATGATAGACTCCACTATACTACCATAGTATCACTTGCCAATACAATTCAAATGTATTGACCCTTTGTGGCTGTAACTTGTATGTTGCAGGTTTGATTGATTTTAGTGAAGATTGTTTGATTAGGATTACAAAGTCTACAACCAACATCTGCCTGTGGCACTTTGAAGATGAAGGACCACTTGACCATAGTTATTCCGCTGCAATGTAATGAAATAGCCTAATGAGCTATGTTTGATGTAATAAACTTATGTTATTCCTGGTTATAAAGTTATATTATGACCTTTGTTTCTTGATATTACATCTTAACTGTGGATGCTAGCTATTGATCCAGGGACTAGCATTGTAAACACAGAGGGCTCTATCTTATTAAAGATTGGGACCCCTACAGATGGTATCAGAGCATTGTGTTGCCTGTAGGATTTGTAAACCCTAGGATTGGACAAAAACCCTTAGAAAAATAGGAGTTGTATTTTGTTCCAAAAACTTATTTACAAAAACACTTGTAAACTCTTTTCTCAACTATTTTGGTTTAAACTCTACTTCTCTTCTATTTCAAACTTGATGGAAAAACCTACCCATGGCCAAAGACTACATCATATGCAAAGGACTTCCTCAACATCTTCAACTCTAATGACTTCAACATCTTCAGCATATTCACCAAGGACTACCAACATGGATATCACCAAGGACTACAAGTGAGACAAAGAAATCTTGCTCAAGATTTAGAGACTGAGGGAATGCAAAAGTTAGAAGGAGCCTACATGATTTGAAGTATTATAACCAAGAGTTTTCCTAAAGGAAACCAAGATATCATGTAGAAAGAAGAACCAATCAAGAAAGATGGAAAGATCACAAGTGAACCCCATAGATTGACCACCATATTTTAGTTAAGTCAAACTCACCAACTTATGTGGTGTAACAAAAATATTTTGTTGCCTAAAAATGTGCTTGAAACTTGTTGTTTGAGTGGAGTGTTTGCTTGTGATTGCATGCACATTGTTTGTGTGAAATGTGATGTGTGTGATTAGAAATATTTCCTTAGAAATATCTTGCCTATTCTAATCTCCCATCAAACCCAAACAGATGACTACTCCAAGAAACTCCAACAACAAGGTTGATGACAACAACAACCAAGAGGACAACATGAGAGAACTTATAGCAACCCAACACCAGTTGAGCCAAGAGACAACTCAGCTTTTAGCCAACAACAATGGACTAGACCCAGCTATACAAAGGATTTTGAAACTTCAATCCCAATTGTTGCAAGGATTGGTTACTCAAATGATCAACATGAGAGAAAACTTTTCCCAAAGAGCTAATGACAACAAGGATGACAAAGATGCTATTCTAGAAGGAACCCAAGCTAGCAATGTTTTTACAGACAAGGGTCATGCATCCAAGGAACATGAAGATCAATGCCTCAAGAAGAGAGAAAGATCTCCCACTTAGGAAGAACATGAACTACAAGAACTCCTATCTTTGGAGAGACCCAAGAAGAAGAAGAAATGCCCCAACCCTAACAAGAAGGACATTACTCAAGTGCAATGTTACAGTTGCAAAGAGATGGGACACTATGCCAATGAATGCCCAGAAAAGAAGAAGAACCAAAGAAACAAACAAGAGGCAATGATACCAAAGGAAAAGAAAGATATCAGCCAAGTGATGTGTTTCAAATGCAAGGAACTAGGCCACTATGCAAGCAATTGTCCAGAAAAGATGAAGAACAAGTTAAACAAGTCTATGAAGGATCTCAACCTTGGCCCCTGAGTCAAGTAAAGAACCAAGGACACATGCAACTGTTTACTTAGAGAGATTTTTCCCAGAATCCCAACAAGGCCAATATGTAATTTTTGTTTGAAAATTTTTAAAGGTGGTAGTACCCTAGTTGTTTTGAACTTGCTTGTAACCCCAGCCTCCCCAAATCTCGGGACGAGATTTCTTTTAAGGGTGGTAGCCTGTCACATCCCAAGATTTTCCAAATCTTGTAATGTGAAAATAAATTAATAAAATAAAACTTTGTTTGATTTTCAGAGCCAGAAGAAACTTTTTGAACTCAATTGGAACTTCAAACCCATTTGAATTAAATAAAATCATAAAGGGATTCTTAAGGATAAAACATTTAATAAAGGAAATTAAAATGTTTTGGAATTACTATTTTGGATCTTTTAATAAAAGGATTTGATAATCAAAAGAAAAGATGGATTTACAAATAAGGGTTATTTTATAAAACCAAAATAAAACTTGGACAAGCTTTGGAAAATAAAACATTTTATTTTAAACAGAATAATAAAGGTTTATTTAAAAATAATAAAGGATGATTGAAATAAAATAATAAGGATTTAATATCCAACTTTATTGGATAAAAAAAAGGGTTTTACCATTTTAATTAAGACATCAAAACTTATTAAATTGTTTAAAATAGGTTTTCCAAGTAATTCATATTTTCTAATAAAACCCACTAAAGTGTTTTGGCTTTATTTTTAAAATAAATTTCTCAAATAAAATAAATCCTATTTGAATTAGTAATGAAAGCCTATTATATTAATTAATAATGGACACTAAAATAAAAGGTTATTTTGTTTTAAAATAAATTTCCAAATATTATATATTTCCCAAATTTAACCTACTAAATTGATTTTGAAAATATTTGGATTTTAAATGAAGATTTTATTAATAAAATCAAACCTTATTTGATTAATAAACCTTGGCCCATTTTACTTAACTAATATTGGACTCTTTAAGCAAAAATGATTATTTTTGTTTTAAAACAATCTCCAAGTATTCTTTGTGTACAAATGAGACCTACTGGTTTGGTTTGGGAAAATATTTTGGAATTTAAATGGAGATTTATTAAATAAATCATACCATATTTGATTAAATAACTATGGTCTATTTTATATTAATAGATCCTAAAAAGGAATAAAAATATTATTTATTTTGGAATGTTGGTTTATGTTGATAAACAGAACCAAGTTCAAAGAATTGAAATGTGGTGTTTGTATGAATTTATTTGGATTAATTGAATTGTTGTTTGAAATACAAATCAGGAAATAGAAATAGAAAAAGAAAAAGACTTAGACAGGAAAAAATAGAACAGCCCAAACAAATCTGGCCCAACAGCCCAACTCGCAGCCCACCTCCTCTCCACCCCGAACCGTTTTCTTCACCGACTGAAACAACCCGCAAGCCTCTGACAAGTGGACCCCCCCTCATTTCTTTTCCCCACTGACCAGTGGACCCCTTCCACTGTTCATCTTTCTCACCCACCCCACGACTGCTTCTTCCTTCCCTCGCCACCGTTGCTGTCGTTGCTTCCTCGATTGAATGCGCCTTATTGCAGCATTAATCCCTCGCTGCAGTCACACTGTCTTAATCGCCCACGCCCTCTCCTCCATTCCCCTCTGTCACCACTCCTTCTCCGCCCCGATGCTGCCACAATTCGACCCAAGAGCTTCCTCTGTCTCCGACGACTTCCACTACCGATTCCGGCTGCTACACGCCCCCCCTTGCTCTCTGGCACACCCAAACTTTCTCCCCACCTCCAGGCGAATCTCCCCATAGCACCAGCTTGCCCGCACATGACCTACAACCTTGACTCTGTCCACGTCTGAGCGCCATCGGCGATAAGCTCAACTCCGGTGAGCCATAGCCGACGACTTCGTACGCCCCTTGCTCACTGGTGAGTGTTTTCGCGAACCTTGGACCCATGTGTACCTTCCTGATGCGTTGTATCTCGCTTGCGCCCCAGACGCTCGCCTCCGACGACATCTGGCCGCGCCCGAGGTGAAGCGCAACTCCGGCGAGAGATTACCAACACGTCCGTGCGCCCCCTGTCTCCCCAAGAGCACGTTGAGCATCAGCATCATCCCGCGAATCAGGTGAGCCCCCTCTCTCTCTTTCTCGCTTCTGGTAACGCCGGCGATGCCACAGCCAAGCCGCCGCCGCCGCGCGACGGAATCCACCGCCGCCAGTTCTAGGTCAACAGATTCGGACCGTTGGATCTTGATCCTGAGGCTTGGATAGAATCACTTATACGCAAAGGGGTATGCAATCTGGCCCGTGCGATGTAACTTAATCCAACGGCTTTCATTGCGTGATCCAGACGAACCGGTATTGTCCAATCACGGTGCGACGCGTGTCAGTAGTTTAGTTAAAACAGATTTTTGAAATCAGATTGATATGCAATTTTCAAACCAATGTAACTTTCAAACCACACGTCCAAATTTTGCAAACTTTATATCAATGAATTCAGGAGAAAAAGCCCTAGCCAACCCTACCCTTAGTTTAGCAAATAGTATTTGATAAATTGTTTGATTTTGCAGTTTCTTTTGTGTGCTTGCTAACAATAGAAAAATCATTTAAAAATGAATTTTGAGATCAAACCTTTGCCAATTGGTATGTTGTGACCCTACTGACCCTAGGAACCAACCCATAGTGTTAAAAATGATTTTTTTGAAATTTAAGTTGAATTATTTAACTAAGTCATTTTCTAGCCAAATAAAGAGAATAGTTTTATTTATGAAAATGTGTATGGAAAGAAAACTTTGAGAAAATAGTTTGGACCAAACCTACTGACCAAAACACCAAGTTTTGCAATAGCAACTCATTTGGTGAACCCTATGGACTAAAGCCTTAGTAAAAATATTTCTACACCACATAAAATAACACTTTGTTTTGAAAATGGTTTTTAAGTGAAACCTTTTGCAAATGACTTAGTCACTTTAGGAAATGACCATTAGATGTACCCAAATGACTATGACCCACTAGAAACCACTTTTTCAAACAAAACAAAGCTTGGCATGCTTGCATGCATTTCTTTGACTTTGTTATTTATGTGTGTTGTTTTGCTTGATTGGTAGATTGAGTTTGTGCCTTGCTGGATTGATTTGTAGTGACTTGAAGAGTGTGATTGTTGCAAAGATCAAGAAGTGAACCTATACTCTACCAAAAAGGCAAGTGATGCTTCATACTTATGTCCTATTACTTTCACTATGCATTAGTAATTTTGCTAAGTAAAACTTGCATGGACTTTTCTAAGTATAGATCTTGCTATAGGAAATCCTAGTAGATGAATCCTTAGTAGGGTTTTTCTAAGTTAAAGTTTCCTAATACTACCAAGCTTAGCTTAGCTAATAGAAAACATGGGTGGAATATATATTCACACTATACAAAAATATTCTAAGTCTGAGGACTTATGTTTTTGTTTAATAAAACAACTAATTTAATGAATCCCCTGGGTGGAATGGGCTTGCTTGGTGGAGAATGGTTGAGTGGTTCACAATGCCATAGGCTTGGATTGTGTATCTCACTTGTGGATGGCCACCCAGGAAACAAAGGGATTTGAGATGTCAAATGTTGAGAAGCTTCAAGTGCAACCACTTGGCAATATGGGCTCTGCCATGATCATATAGGTTGCAAGAACTTAGCCATATGGACAGTGGGTGGTAGTGTTTGATAGGATGGAGCGCGTCCATTTTGGTCTAAGGGAAAGCTTCTGAAAGATCTTGTCTTGGGAAACCAAGTCTTGTGGGGAAAGTGCACCACCTCTGCAGAGTGTAAAATCTAAGTACTTAGCCATGTCCCTGGTAAAGGACAATTTGAGCATCAAGACATGGAAGCAATCAAGAATCTCATCATTCAAATTTCTAAGTTAAAATCTTGTGGTTTGAACAAGGGTTGTTTGAATTCTTCAATCATTGATGGAGAGATGGCTTGGTACAAGGATCTTGAAATCTTTGATTGAGGAAAATGATTTTGTCAAGCAAAAACTTAATATTTTCAAAAGTTAAGGAAAAATCTATTTTGAGCAATGCAAGCCTCAACTCCACTTAGCCAAATGCATATAGATGATAGACTCCACTATACTACCATAGTATCACTTGCCAATACAATTCAAATGTATTGACCCTTTGTGGCTGTAACTTGTATGTTGCAGGTTTGATTGATTTTAGTGAAGATTGTTTGATTAGGATTACAAAGTCTACAACCAACATCTGCCTGTGGCACTTTGAAGATGAAGGACCACTTGACCATAGTTATTCCGCTGCAATGTAATGAAATAGCCTAATGAGCTATGTTTGATGTAATAAACTTATGTTATTCCTGGTTATAAAGTTATATTATGACCTTTGTTTCTTGATATTACATCTTAACTGTGGATGCTAGCTATTGATCCAGGGACTAGCATTGTAAACACAGAGGGCTCTATCTTATTAAAGATTGGGACCCCTACAAAACCATTTGCCCCATTGGCATTTTAAGAGATGTGGAGGTTCTCTGTGGTAAGATTAAGTATCCTGCTGATTTTGTAGTGCTTAATTCAGCAGCTAGCAAAACTTGTCCTATCATTTTTGGTAGACCTTTCTTGAACACTTGTGGAGCTATTATAGATTGTAAGAAGGAGAAAGTTTTAACTAAGTTTGATGGAGATTCTTATGAGTTTAACATTTCCAAATTTGCTAAAGCTCCTTGCGAAAACAGCTTGCCTAATAGAGATTTCAGGATGGAACAACTTGCTTCTATTGATCCAGTCTATGACATTGGACCTCCTTTTGATGACTATAAGTATGCTTATTCTGATGATAAAGTTGTTTCCTGTGACAGTTATATTTTCAAATTTATTCAAAGTGCTACTGAAAGTTATTATGAGAGAGGGAAACATGGTTTTATGCATCTCAATGATGTTAAGTTTCCCCATTCTATGTTGAAAGATTTAAAGTTGCATCTGTTTTGTCTTCCTATGCTTGTGGCCTTTTGTTTCAACAATTCGTTTTCTCATGATACCCACATGCATAGGAAGTGGGTTAGGCTCAAGTGTGTTGGTTATTTGCTTCTTGATGCTCTCTTTCATTTCAGATATATATATATATATCCTATGTGAGCATCTTTGGAAGATTCAAGCCTAACTTAAAGGCATTAAAGAAAAGTACTTGTTGGGAGATAACCCAAGAGTTTTGTCGAGTCTTGGAAGTTATTAACTCTGTAATAACCGCTCCTTATCCTTTTTGTTTTGGTTTTTGTGTCAAGTTCAACTACTTTTGTGAAGTAGAGGAGTTGTGAAAGGTGGCTGTCCTGGGACATATTTTTGTGTTGCATTGTAAACATTCATGAGGAAGCTCAGTACTTCGGATGGAGCTGCATTTTTCTGAGCTTGTTCTCCAAGTTGTTACCCAAACTTTCATCAGTTCTGCACTTTTTGATTTGAGCAACAAAAGGTCTTCGGAAAAATCAATCTTTACTTGTTGGTCTGTTTTGACAGATTTCTGCCTCATTTGCATTTGCCTCTTACAGAAGCTTTTGTTTTGATGGGTTTTCAGTTGAAGTGTGTACCAAAGGATTATTGTTTTTTCTTACACTAATGTTGTCTTCTAGTTTGTGCAAGGGTATTGTAATAAGGAAATTCTCAGGAGAAAGAGAGAAGGAATATGCAGAGTTCATCTTTGGATAGGTAAAAGTGGTGAAAACAGAAGGTTCGTGAAACCCCAATCTTTTTATATTTTTGATGTTTTTAATACATAAGGGAAGTTATGAGACGAAACTGAAGAGGAAACAGAGCCCGGGGTGGACAAACCCAGCCCAGGCACGGGCCCAGCCTGGCCGTGCCTGAGGGGGGGGGGTGTTCCACCCCCGAGCTCCGCCTCCGCCTTGTTTCCGTGTCAAAACCTTCCTTATGCATTGAAACTTCGTAATATATAACCCCCGAATCCCCCGAGGTTCGTGCATCGTGTTCTCGTCGTGTTTTCGTTTCAATCTGTTTCTCTCAGGAATCCTCTCAAGTTTAGAGCACCATGGCCTCCGCCAACGACAAAGGCAAGGAGCCCGAGAAAGAAGAACCTCAAGTCCCCAAGGAGGAGGAGATTTTGGTAGGTTATGAAGGAGACATGGAGGAGGACAAGCAACCGGATACCCGTGCTACCGTCGCAAGCATTGGTTTGGTGGCACGACCTACCAAGCTTAAGAGGATAGCACGGATGTCTACAGGAGGGAAATCTCGACGTCATACTCTCTCTCCACGATCATCTCCTCCATGTAACAAGAGACCCTTCCATACACTTATACATGAATATGAATATCAACATGTGCCCAAAGGGAATTTTCCCTCGGTTTGGGATATGCCTCGTTCTAACAATGCAGAGAAGGATCATGCTAAGGATGAAGAGTGGGGAAAGAATAACAAGAACTAGGATTCTCGGACTGACATGATCATGAACCGTATAAAGCAAAACTCGGAGCTAATCCGTACTCTTACATTTGAGTTCGAGGAGTTAAGGAAACTTATTGAGGAGCTTATCAAGAGAACACCACCACCACCGAAGGAGTATTTCGTCATCAGGTTTGGCATCCCCTTGGCTTGTTCCAAGCTTGGGGGAGTGTCGCGGTATCACCACCATTATCTTTCATCCTTTACCTTTTTAGTGGATTCATATATGTGGTAGAGGGGTTATCTTATAGTTTGGTTTGCATGTGGAAGTATCTCTCCTTTAGTTGATTATCTATGTATCCCTTGGTGTGAGTGCCCTTATTGAATATTAATGATAAGTCTCATCTTTTACTTTGCACTTCTTATTTTTAGTTTGCAATCTCTATTATATGATGGATCTTGTTGTTCAGTATTGGCACCACTTTGGGATCATCAAGTGGATCTAAATTGGTTTTGGCAAACCGAGTTCTGGTCAATGGCTTTAGTTTGAAAGAAAAAGAAAGAAAGAAAAAGCTTACAGGTATTTGGTACTATTTGTTTTCCTTCTTGTTGGCTCATAAGCTTAGTATTCTTTACTTAAGATTCTTTTGTGTCTTCAAGGAAGATTGCATGGCTTTATTACTTGTATGTTTGCTTTTTTCTTTCAACTCTCTTGCTTGCTACCCAGCCTTGCTAGCCAAAAACTTGTTTTGAGAAGGCATACTTCTCATGTTTCCAAAATCCTTGAAACCAAAACATTTGCCACTTGTGTCCACTATATCTACCTAGTAGCTTTTGCTATTCCAAGCAAATTCTCAAGCTTCATCTACCTTTCAAACTAAAAAGTATTTTGTTATGTGAAAACTAGTTAGTAAAGCTCTCACGAACTTGATGGCACACTTTATTACTTGCCCCTAATAGACTTGAACCATTGTGAACATAGAAGTTGTATATGCTTGCATCTATATGTTGGAATTAGTAGAACCGTGCTGTCACGGGGAACGTTTTCAACATTGCACTTGTACTTTGTACACAGTTGATACCGTGCTCTTTTGTCTATGGATGTCAACGGTGTGAAATAAAGAGGGAACTTGTAAGTCCATGGAGTTTGTATTCTGTGTTAGAGAAACGCCTGGGCCACTAGCCTAAGCCATGCTTAATCATGGTGGAAACTTTCAGCATCACCATAGTGAGTCATCTATGAAGCATCCTCAATAAAAAGCTATACACACGGTAAATAAAAAGATTGTTGAGATGCTCATTGTTTGCTTGCCTTGTCATTTTGGTTATGGGAAAGCTCATGTACCATGTGCAAGGGGTACCCCGTAGGCGGTTCTTTATGATACACATGTACTTACAATGACAAGAACTTACCGGTGACCGAAGTTGAGTATGCATGAGGAGTGGCCCTCATATTCAGGGGACATGAGATTGCCAACTTATATTTCGTCAAGCATATACTCCATCTTTGTTCACTTTAACCTTAATCATCTCAAGATGCCTATGATAGGGGCAATGAGGGCTCAAAGCTAGTAAGTACCATAATATTTTGGAAGCTCTTTATGACTTGTAATCCCTGCTACCCTCTAATAAGGGACCTTCCTCCTAGTTACCAGTTGAGTCAGTAAACCTACTTCCTCTCTATCTCCAGCAAGCTTTTGAGTTGTTGTGTTTCAAGCATTCATCTTTGTTTATTCAATCATGTTCTACATCTTCCTTGTTTGCACAAAACTCTTATCTATTGAGTATTACTTTGAAAGCGTTCACTTGTGAAAAACCTTTTTGAGCAAAGAGTGCTCCTGTTTTGAAACTTCTACAAAAAGATTTGTGAAACTGTTTTCCAGGTGTTCTCTGGCCAAGAACAAGTTTGCCAATTCCAATTATGATTTATCTTTATGCATCTCTATTGTGACTGTTGTACTTGGTTGCAAGCTAAGTTATATAATGGTGAGTTGCTTTCTTCTATGAGTTGTGCAATGGTAAGTGTGATGCTTCTTGTTCGTATTCTTTTATCGACACTTCACTCCATAAACCTGTGGACATGTTTACTGATCTCAGTTTTCGCTTGGGGACAAGCGAAGTATAAGCTTGGGGGAGTTGATACGCCCAATTTGCATCACCATTCTATATCATAACTTACCTCTATTCATTGATATTTGTCTTATTATGAGGTATTACTTATGGCTTTTCATCTGTTTATGCATGTTGGATGATTCCTGGAGGATGGACTGCCGGAGTCTAGATTCTGATGGAAAAGGAGGCGTTTCGGTGCAATTTCGCGAAGATCAGAAAATACCAGAAAAATATGGAAACATATTATTTTACCAGAAGACAAAGGAAGCTAGAAGGAGGGACAAAGATGGGCCTCAGGGTGCCCACACCCCCTAGGCGCGGGCCCACATGACCTTCGCCTATATCTTCCCTTCGAAACCCTAAGTCTCGGAGGCGACCACAGATAGATTTCTGCTGCCTCTCGGGCAGGGGTGGGCCCAGAATTTCTGGTACCGGTATTCAAAATTATAATAAAAAATTATTATTGTATAAAATAAATTTTAAACAAGAACGAGACATGAACAACTGTTTACATGTATGGTATATTTTGAGAAATCCTCTCAATGGTATTTCTGCTTGAGGAACATATGAATTTACCAAAGCAGTATTGACTATGTAACTACATACAAATTTCAAACTATGAAAACTTAAGAGTAGAACAAACATCATATGGGCTTTCTACAAAAAAAACATGCAAAATGATTATTTTGAAAAACAACAAAAGTGGTAAAAATGAGGGTCGAACCTTGAATCACACGATTCAAAAGTTATTTCTAAACAAGTTGAGCTATAACATACTGAATGTCAACATTGAATAGTTTACTTATATTATATTTTCCATAGAGCATTTACATAATTGTATATTTTTCAAAATATTTGGGTATTCATCTAAATACCTTTGAATTGAAGTGGGCCCGCCCCTGCTCTCGGGGGCGGAAAACACCAAGAGAGAAAGATCTCTCCGTAGACAGATTTCTGCCGAGGGAATTCCTTTCCGGAGAGGGGAGACCGTCTCCATCAACACTGTCATCAAGCTAGGCTTCATCGGGATCATCATCATCATCCACACCATCATCTCCACCAGCACCATCACCACCACTCCGTCCCGGTGTAACAATTGTGTTGGATATTGCTTTAGTTTTTAGGAGAAACTTTCCCGGTGTTGATTACAATTGTAGTTGATACTTGTGAGTGGAACCATTGGATTATTGTTTATGTTTAGATTTTTATCCATTACCATATCATCTTTGATCTTGATCCATATGATGTCTTGTGAGTAGTTTGTTTAGTTCTTGAGGACATGGGAGAAGTCATGCTGTTAGTAGTGAATCTGTGATGAGTTATTATTCAATGGTTTAGTATTTAAGTTGTGGTGATATTCTTCTAGTGGTGTCATGTGAACGTCGACTACATGATACTTCACCATTTATGGGCCTAGGGGAATGCATTGTGTATTTTGCTACTAATTGTGGGGTTGCCGGAGTAACAGAAACCTGAACCCCCGTTAGGACACCTTTGCACAAGGGAGCGTAGGATCTCAGAGTTTAAGGCTGTGGTTAGATTTATATCTTAATTACTTTCCTGTAGTTACGGATTTTTGCAGGAGGTTTAATCACAAGTATGTATTAGTCCTAAGAAGGGCGGTGTATTAGCACAGCTTCACCCACACAACACTTACAAATACCAGAGAAGAGTACTTAGCTATTTGAAGCGAAAGCACTTGACAGAATTCCCATGTGTCCTCGAGAACGTTTGGTCCTTATAAGTATTTCCACCGGCTTGTCCTTTGCTAAGAAAGGATTGGGACACTTACTCCGTTTGTTCGTTACTTCTGTTACTTGCTCTTTGTTTTGTTGCCTTGTCACAAAACCACTAAAAATCCGTTTGCTAAGTATTCGCAGGGGTTTCCTGCTCCATACCACTGTTCAGCACCTTCTGCTCCTCGTTGGGATCGACACTCCTATTTATCGAAAGTACTACGATACACCCCCTATACTTGTGGGTCATCAATGATCAATTAGGGACTTAATAACCCATGACATCAGTGATTCTAGCGCCGTATATCATGCGTTAACCATGAGATTTGGAATGGAACAGAGAAGTCAGTTGTATCTTCTTCCTCTCGCATGTAGCCGGATGTGCAGGTCGTGGCTGTTATCACTCATAGCATGCATATTAATTGGTAATTCTTATAGGATATGCAGCATATGGGTAGGAACCCTCATCGTCCCACAAAAGTTCTGGCATCTAACGATATGTACAAACCATTGTCGTAATTCAATGGGTGGGCATGGTGTACACCAAGGAGGCATGCGAGGTCGCGAAGGGGGAAGTGATTGGCTTGGATCACCTAATGGGCCCCACATCATGGAATTATGGACGGGAAAGTACGCCTGGTTGTGCAACAAGGAGTTGATCTCTCATGGGTAAATTAACGCACCTCTACAGAGTGTAAAAATTGTAACTTGTTACTCCCTGTTCTGTGAAGGAGCTACGAACGCGGCAGGAAAGGAACTCCATAAAAGTTCTGGTCAACCTGTGAAGACTGATGGTCATAGATTTTCATAATAAAATCAATCTTTAAAAAAAGATTTACAAAAACTGCATAGTGCCAAGGACTTATAGTCCGAGGTGGTAGATAGAGCATCAAACTTCTCACCTTGCATATAATGAACTTGCTGGGTAACACTGTTACTCACCCTTTCCTTTGATCCCTTGCTTAGACTCTGAAGATCCCGAAGATACTCCTATGTATGCAGCAGAATGCCAAGAAGATGTGTTCTACGAGGAGCCTGACCTGTCAGGAGGTGTTGAAGGAGTGGATTACTAAATCCGCTATGGAGTAGATGGCAACGAGTCAACCTAGTTGCTCTAGTTTATAGTAACCGACGGAGCCGAGCGGCATGAACTATATAGAATAAGCTGCTGAGCTCAACTCTCAGTTGGAATTGTTACTTTTAAATTCCGCTGAAACACTTTATATTTTGGTTTGTAAGTTGAATCTTTTCGAAGTCTTGAACTTCTGGTATTGTAATAATAATAATGTGTGTATGTTTGTAATATGGACCCTCAATGTTTCTGTTGTACCACTTTGAGGGATGTGATATTTACGGAATGGTGTTTTGTGGATGTCATGTCAACGACTATAGTGTACTACACATGCAGTGGTATGCCGGGTCACCGCATCTAGCGATGTATTTTGCTTTCGTCTTGTAGGATGCGCACCATGGTTAACAAAGAGACGACAATGGTGACTCTGGAATTGTGGTGGCACATACTGGTGGGCGGGGAGATTGGTGGTGGTACTCCGTTGTGCCAATTTTTTTTGTGGGAGGGGATCAGGAGAAATCCTTGTCGGCGTGTCCGACTGAAGGGATTCGCAGCATAGTAAATCAAAAAATTTCTACGGATGCGAACGGGGAAGCCAAGATCTAATCTAGGAGATGCAAACAACGAGGGGGATTACATGAGATCTTCATATCCATGAAGATTCGCACAGCGGAACGTTCGTCCGAACATGGGTGATGTAGTCGTACTCGCTTCTCCTCCTCGCGATCCGATCCGATCTAACACCGCAAGTGGCGATGCCTTCGAGAGATGCACACGTGCGGCACCTCGACGTCTCCTCCTTCCTCGATCCAGCAAGTATGGTGGAGAGACGGATTGGATCTACAACGCGACGACGCGGTGCAAGTGGTGGAGAGTTTCTGCAGCAGGGCTTCGCCTACGTGCAATCGGGAGGGAGAGAGAGGAGGGCAGCAGGGCGGCTAGGGCTTGAGGAGGAGGTGTGGGAGGGGGTGTGCCCCCAGCCCTCTTTATATAGAGGGGTGGGCGGCCAGCCCTTGCCCATCCCACAAGCCCTAGGGCCGGCGGCCAAGGAGGGAGGAGTGGGGGGCAAGTTCCCCCCTTCTAGAAGCTCCCCTAGGGTTTCCCCTAGGTTTGGCCGGCTGGGCCCTATGGGGCCTTGTGCCCCTGGCCCAATGCCTCCAGGGCACTCCCTCATAGGCCCATGCCCCCTCCCGGCAGGTGGGGCCACGTTGGTCCCCCCGGAAGGTTCTAGAAGCTTCTGGTACAATACCGATTAACCCGAAACAATTCCGAACTCCAAAAAAAAACTGCATTGCCTTATATGAATCTTATTCTCCGGACCATTCCGGAACCTCTTGTGATGTCCCAGATCCCATCCGAGACTCCGAACAAAAACTCATAAACCAATTATCCAATCTATCCTAGCGTCGAGACATGTTAAGTGTGTGACCCTTCGGGTTCGAGAATATGCAGACATGATCTTCTATAAATAATCAATAGCGGGGTCTGGAAACCCATATTGACTCCCATACATTCATCGATGGTCATATCGGATGAACCACGATGCCAGGATTCAATCAATCCCATATATATATTCCCTTCGTCTCGCGATATTTTATTTGCCCGAGATTTGATCGTCGGTACCGTCATACCTAGTTCAATCTCGTTCACAGCAAGTACTTTACTCGTTCCGTAATCCGATATCACTTTGTGAGTAACTCCTTAATCACATGCTTGCAAGCGGTGTTGACATCGATTACCGAGTGGGCCCGAAGTATATCTCTTCGACTTGGGAGGGACAAATCCCATCTCGATACATACAACCCAACAGGTACTTTCCGATCACCTGAGAGACACTTTTATGATCACCCTCTCATAGAATGACGTTTGATGACCTCAAAGCTTTCTTTCGATATCAGGGAGTTGTATTATTTCATGGTCTAAGGAATACAATATTTGACATAAGAAAAGCTTCACAAAGATGAACATGATGACACGATCTAATTGCTCCGCTTAGTTTGGGTCTGTCCATCATATCATTCTCCCAATGATATGATCTCATTATTAATCGACAACTCATGTCTATGGTTAGGAAACCTTAACCATCATTAATCAATGAGCTAGTCCATAGAGGCACACTAGGGACACGGTGTTGTTCATAAACCACACAAGTATTAAAGTTTCCGCTTAATACAATTCTAGCATGGAATATAAACTTTATCATGAACAAGAATTATAATAATAACATCTTTATTATTGCCTCTAGGGCATAATTCCAACACCGACACCATCATGGTGCCATCTCGAGTGGTGCCATTCCTCCCTCGAGGGCGACACGAGTATCCTCATTCCACTTTACTCAAACTGTTAGGGGAAATCCTAGGTCCAGTGCGCTCGTCCGGACAACAACGTTGTCTTGACGGTGCGTCCCTTTTTGAAGGTGTTGCCTGCTACTAGGCGCTTCGTGTGCCTGGCGCGTGGTGGTCCAAAGTCAGAGGGTGCAACGGTTTTAGGTCTTCCTCGTTTAGTCAATTCGACATTATCTTCATTTCTTTTCCTCTTGGACATGTTTGCGTTGTTGTCCCAGTGTTTTTTTACTTCGAACTCTTGTATCATGTGTTTGGTTGGTATATTAATGAGTCTATAGCATTAAACCACCATTTTTGTTCAAAAATTCCAAAAAAACACCAGTTTATGTTCTAATCGCATAAAACCACACTCTACTGCGGATTTTTTGCAATATGCACTAAAATAAAATTAACAACAAATTAACATCAATTCTGACTAGGGGGCCCACCTGTCAGGACAAATTTGATGATGTGGATTAGAACCCACATGTCAGCCATATTAAAATTCAAAAATGAAAAGCAAAAATGAAAAAGCAAAAATGTGAAAAAATTGCCTATTACTACTCGCCGGAGTGCCGCTGACGCCCATGCTCGCCGGAGCGCCGCTGCCCCCTGCTCGTTGGAGCGTCGTCGACGACCCCTTCACGCTGGAGCCGCATGGCGGCCCAGCCCCTGCACCCACGCCGATGGCCCAGACTCCCGCTGTCGGCTAACCCTGTCCCGCGGCGAGCTAACCCACGCCAGAGCCCGCCCGTCCCGCACCGCCCTGTCCCGCGGCGAGCTAACCCATGCCAGAGCCCGCCCGTACCGCGCCGCCCTGTCCCGCGGCGAGCTAACCCGCGCCGGAGCTCGCCCGTCCCACGTCGCCCTGTCCTGCGGCGAGCTAACCCGCGCCGGAGCCCGCCCATCCCGCGGCGAGTTCACCGGCGGTGGAGCCCGCCCGCCCCGCACCACCCTGTACCTCTCCGGATCTTGCTCACCCTTCCCCGCCCCGCCATGTCCCTCGCAGGAGCTCGCCGCTCCGTCCCACCTCGCCCTTGTCATGGTCGGAGAAGCCCAGGATCCATGGCGTCAGGTACTAGGAAGGTGGGAGGGCTAGAGCTAGGAAGGAGAGCTGGTAGGGGAGGAGGGCCGACAGGAGGAGGGTGGCCGGAGGGGAGGCGGGTGGCCTACGACGGGAACGGGGTGGCCGGAGGGGGGGAGGGTGGCCAGCGAGGGGCGGCCGATCGAAGCTTCGGATAAGAGAAAGGAGATGAACTCCTATTTTTTCTTTTCATTTCTTTTTTGGATATTTTGATGATTTTTAATATGGCTGACATGTGGGGTCTAGTCCACATTAGCAAATTTGTCATGACAGGTGGGTCCCCCTGGTCAGAATCGCTATCAACTTGTTGTCAATTTCATTTTAGTGCACATTGCAAAAAATCAACAGTAGAGTGGTGGTTTTATGCGATTAGAACGTAAACCGGTGGTTTTTTGAAATTTTTGTATAAAAGTGATGATTTTATGCTAACTACTCATATATTAATATAGCAGGACCAAAGCGTGTTTTGAGGTTGGTATACCGCATAAAACATCTACATCGTACAAGCATTTTGGAAACGATGATGAACCGTTGATGTAAGATCGGGCGGTGTTGCCGCTTACAATTTGTTTGCCATGGATGGTGGAGGATTACAACCGAAAGCAAAGACGAAGTTCATACAGGAAGGCGTGGTGATGATGAAATTCAACGGGCAACGAGGCTAGGTCCGGACCGACCGACCGACCGACCGAGGCTCTTCAGACGTACTCCTGCTGGCCGACCGGCTGGTATGAGGCGATGAACACGTCGCCGTAGACAAGCCCGGCGAGGCCGCCCCCGATGAGTGGCCCGACCCAGTACACCCAGTGGCCGGAGAAGTCGCCGGCCACGGCGGCCGGGCCGAAGGAGCGTGCCGGGTTCATGGAGCCGCCGCTGAAAGGTCCCGCGGCCAGGATGTTGGCACCGACGATGAAGCCGATGGCGATGGGCGCTATGGTGCCGAGGGATCCCTTCTTCGGGTCGGCCGCCGTGGCGTACACCGTGTACACGAGCGCGAAGGTGATCACGATCTCCATCACCACGCCCTCGATCTCGCTGATCCCGCCGACGGCGTGGGTCGGAATAGGCTGCACATAAAATTTAGTGAGTACTTTTTACAATGGGGTACTACTGCTTCAGAGTAACATGGCAAGGGGTTCTTGCACACGTGACATGTACTAAAAAAGCTATAGTATGCCAACCTGGCCGTGGGTGACAAACTGCAGGAGCAGGCATGCCACGGAGGCGCCGAGCAGCTGGGCGACCCAGTAGAAGAGCCCGGTGAGGATGGTGATGTGGCCGCCGACGGCGAGCCCGAACGTGACGGCGGGGTTCAGGTGGCCGCCGGAGATGTTGGCGGCCATGGCCACACCGACGAAGAGGGCGAACGCATGGGCGATCGCGATCGCCACCAGGCCAGCCGGGTCCAGCGCGCCACCGTCCGTCAGTTTCCCTGTGTACACAAGTCAAGTTTTCAGTTATCATCAGTGGAGCCAGAACAGATTTCCCTGACAGATGTTTGGAACAGCTAGCAGGGGCAGCTCACCGTAGGAAATGGCGGACCCGACGCCGGCGAAGACGAAGAGGAGGGTGGCAATGAACTCGGCGACATAGGATCTGATGGACGTGGCGCTGAACGAGTCGCCCAAGCTCCCAGTTGCAAGCTTCACCATCTTGTATACCTGCTCTTTTTCTCTATGAATGTAAGAGGAATCTTCAGAGTTCAGAGTCTGAACTGATCACAGTGCTGATGTGGGGAGTTCTTTCTAATTACTCTCCTTTTATACAAGTGAGATGGCTCTGATGACTAGATGCCCTGCCCAGAAAATGCATTACAATATTATGGGCGGTGCTAAATGATCACCACAAGGTTCATGATATAAGCGTTAATTGTATTTTGTGGTTGATTTTGGCCGACCAACAACCCTGGTTTGCTCAACTTTGTGTTGATTCCAATTGTTTACACAGCAGCCACGTTATGATAGACCACAAGCCAGCAAGGAGAAAGAAGCCCCTGCTTAAATAAATCTTTGGCGGTGCATTCGAACGGCCGAACTGTTGTACTTATATGCCATCCTAGCTACCATTTGCTTCTCGTTTTGCATCCATTGGAATTAGGTGCATTCATTCAGCCTTATAAATGTTACTAGCTCAAGATTATTATTTCCCTGATGTTATGATTCGTAAAGAACACTGTCGAACTTTATGGGAAGTGATTCGTTAGTTGATTGTTATAGAAGGCTACAGTGATTACGCAAGAGACCGACTAACTTCCTTCGCCTTTTCGGTAATTCGACAATATAAACTGAATTATGCCGTAATATACTCAGTATCGTTCTCCATTCATGCAAATGATGGAGTAATAAAAAGGAGATATGATAAAGAGCGCACTTTAGAGAGGCTTGGCAGCAGTGATCCAATGTGTTAGAAATAATGGGGCTAATCCATTTAGGCCCATGAGTATTTCAGATTTTTCCTAAATCTCAAAGCCCATGTTTGTGGCAGCCCATATGTGTTTAGACCCATGTTTGTGGCAGCTCACATGGGAGTGGAGTGGGAGCTAAGTTTAGTCCCACATGGAAAGTTGGAGGAGAGTTGCACCACCTGTTGCACCACTTTGTAAGTGAGTGGAAATAAGGGAGATACACACGCGCGCTCCTCCTCCGACGACGCCGCCGCTCGCACGCACGCTCGCTCGCCTCGCCACGCCACGCCACGCCACGCCACGCCACGCGCCGCGGGTTGCGGCCCACGTTCGTCTCCGTTAGGGTTTCCTGAGCCGCTCTATATAAAGTCCTGCGCGGCTACCGCCACAACACCACGGAAAAACCAATCTAGGGTTTTGCCTTCCTCTCTACTTGCGCCGTCACCGTAGTCTACTCCATCCCGCTTGCCGGCGTGCACCGGCGGACGGGAGAGCAGGTCTCCGGAACCACTCGCCCTTGCGATCCTGTACGGGAGAGGGCGAATAAGGTTTTTGGGAAGCGCTCTGCGCGACTGCTCGAGTTCTTCATCACGGGTCGTCTTCCATCCAAGTCGGGCGGTGCTGCCTACCGCCGTCTTCGTCGCCATCTGCTGCGATCACTCTTCTCCAAAGTTTCTACTACGACAACCGAACGGTACGTGCTACGTGCTCCAGTTTGGTTATTCATCATGTTCTGCGAGTACATGTTAGGCTGCTATTTGTTCCCGATCATCCTGTTGTTTAGTACATCTAGTATGTTCGAGTTACATGAGCTAGTAGCTGGTTTTGTCATGATTTATATTCTTGAATTAATCGTGGAAATTATGCCTAATAATCCAACAATGAACATGGTCCCCCCTTTAGAGCAGGTGAAGCATACTAAATTAATTAAATAAATAAGCTTGTGACTGGTACAGCAATTGAAAATTGAAAATTCCACAATATTAAAGTACTAGTGTGCTGCAATGAGTGGCAATGACTTCATTAGATGACAGGAGATGGTGAGACCAAAACAGCCTATCTTCTTTATATGCTGCCCCATTGTGGATTTTTCATGAAGGAGTCTGTCCCTTCTGGTTGCACAACTCAGTATTTTTTACAGGTTTTCCTGGGATTTCAGTTCAACATTTGTTACAGCTAACATTCTTTTGGATGTTGTACAGCTAACTTCAGTAAGGCTAAAGTTAACTAGGATTAAGCACCGAAGAGCTTCCATAAAATTGCATCACAACCAAAGGCAACTTCGAACTTCTATTACAAGTGCAATAATTTGTAGTTCCTATTAATCAATTAAATCAATGTATCTTGTCGAAGTGGTTAACACCTATGCATATCGTCCACATGGTTCTACTAGATCGCGGCCGCAAGGGTAATAATGTAATTCTTTTCAGTCTCTCTACATTATAAGGGTGTATTGTCATGTTCGTCGAAGTTTAGAAAATGATCTAACACCTTGTTTGGATACAAAGAATAGAATCTGATTCATTCAAATGGATATAACCATATTCTGGTAGGATCTGCATTTAATTTGGTCATAAACGATCCCAAGTCCAGTATTTATGTTTTCATGTCACATGGAAATGGAACTTCACTTGTTCTATGAAACGAACCTCGTGTTCACACATAAAAGTTTGCTCGCGACCAACCAAAATTTTATAGCCGTTGTCCATGTGCCGAGGAGCTACTTTGTGCTTATTGGCAAACCAAACCGAACAATTATGTCCCAGAGCTTTTGTTGAACTTTGGTATTTTAAATTTGAACCTCACTTTCATGCTGAATTTTTTTGCAAAATTATTTGTAATTAGATGGGTATTGTTCATGTATCGAGGAGAAACTACTAGCTTACAAGTGAATCAATTCATGGAACCGGGTCTAACTTAGTTGCATATCGGTATCTAGATCATTATCACACCATAAACTTCAACGAAATTATTTGAAATTTTTTGTGCATTCTTCACATCTCGAGGAGGAAGTTTGAACTTATTACCGGATCACTTCGTGCAAGGGGTACCACATGCTTGTATATGTGGCTATTTAGACTTTAAACTTTGTGTTCATGCCATAAAAATCACGAAATTATTTTAACATTCGGACCTGAGTTGACATATAGAAGAAAAACTTTGTGCATTTTAGCAGGTCCATGTGTGCATGTAGGTCCTATGAGTTTGGGATCCAAAAATTTGTGGGAGAGAAAAATTTGTAGGTCCTATGAGTTTGGTAATCTTAAAGTGGCTGATTTACCCTCTTTTGCAATCAGTTTCGCTACAACACCTGCTGCTCTAGCTAATTGTCCACCCCTTCCCCGTATAATTATTCTTTAGTTTATCATCATATATATGATTTAGAAAATTAAATCATGTGATAAACTAGTAAATGCATGATGTTAGCATTTTTTAGAATACTTTTACAAAATGGAAAAATCCATGCATATTCTAAATCAACCTCTAAACTAGCCCATAAATAATTTCCCCCTACCTACACCCACATGTCAATCCAAAACATTAAGAAATGATTATAGGAATTCTTTTAAATATTGTAGACATATAAAGTACCATTTTTATACTTTTAGAATGATGTCTTAATTATTCTTCAAAACTACTCCCTCCCTTCCAAATTAAGTGACGCGGATTTAGGAAAAATGTTGCCTAGGTTCAAAGAATCCGCGTTTGTTAATTTAGAACGAAAGGATTATTTATTAATTCTGAAATTGAACTTAAGATTATAACTCTAATAAAAGGAAAAACTGAACATTTTCTTTCTAGTTTTAATTATAAATCCATGTTGCAAGATTTTTAAGAGTTATCATAACCATATTCCCATTTTGTTACATAATGCATTGGTGGTGTATTGATCAGCTACCATACATATGGTCCTTACGAGTTACATGTGAGGTCATGATGTCAACTTTTGATAATGAAAAATAATATATATAACATGGAATAAGGCGTAAGAATGTGGTAACATGATAAATTAAGGAAAAATAAGGATGTTTGTTAACACTCCACGACAATTTGATGGTAAAAGTTGAAACATACTCAAATATGTTTTCGTCAAGAAGCAATATGGTCGTGATCTCCCTTAAAAATTCTACTAGACAAGGCATCAAGTTATATTTTTGTATAGCCCGGTGTGATATATTTGTGTTTCAAGTTTTTTAAGAAAACTAAGAGATATCTTCCTCTTATTAACTAAACAAACAAGAGTTTTAAGATAATGCAAACACAAACTAAGTGCATATGAGAAAAGTGCAAGACCATGCGCACCGTGTGGTATCTTTCTTACATGCTCTCTCATGACTGTCCATGCTGCTGCATCACACTTGATTCTTCCAATGATCACGTTCAAGGTTGATGCATTGCTAAAATAATAGTGTTACTTTTATTATAAAATTTTAAAGAGAGAAGCATGATGACTGAGGTAAGAAATAGCAAATTATTTGGATTTTGGATGCCAAACAACCATAGGGTTTTGTACGAATGAATCATTCCCCAATAGTTGGAAGTTTTGTAGCCTAAGAACATCCTTGATTGCTTTACCAATTTGAGTGAGAAGATAAGTTGTAACATCATAGAATTTAGGATCAAACGAGGGCTAGAAATAGGATTTGTGCATTTGCATTCATGCATCTGAAATGAGGGGAAAATTCACGCGTTTGTTTAAAACACAAAGTGGTTGAAGTTTCTCTTACTTTGATGAATTAGGCTTAGGTCATCACATGAGCGCTATAAATTTCGATATGACCTTTATTGAATCCTTATGTTTTAGGGGGACAATCTGAATTAAAATACAAAAGTTGAATCTAAGATCAAAATAATAGATATAGAAATTGATCAAGAATAAAATTCTTTATTACATCCGTATTTTTTCCAACATTTTATAAGTCGTGGAGAAATAAAATAAAAAATTACAATTCGAAAGAAAAAAGAGGATCCTAAAAGTAAACATTGATTTCTTCTTCTTGATCTTGATACCTAAAGAACAAAAAATACAATACAAACAATTCCTTCACCATTTTGGTGAGGAAATTTGATATTTTAAACCTATATAGGGATATTAGGAAGAACTCCTAAAATCCACATTTTAGACCTTGAGGGCATAAACAAATCTAGGCAACAATCTTAGGACATGGATGATGGGGAAATAGCATGCATTTGGAGCAGAGGAAACAATCGGGGTCAAGGAAACAATTAGTTATGCATGACATGATCCAATCAAAGATATAGGCAACAGGTGGAGCCCTAGATCTAGCTAATTTTAATCAAAACAAAGCCACGGGTAAAATTTAAATCATAATCAACACTAGAATGGCTATCATATTTTACTTAAGCCCACAGATAAATATATCAGCAAATCTGAAGACCATCCATGGCATGACATTAGCAAAGCCACTTAACAGAACCAAAAATAACATATCATCAGATAATCACCACCATAGCCGACCCTGTCCACACGACCAAGTACCTAAATATGGAAACTTGAACCATAGGAGTCCCACTTGACATCAATGATGGAAATATGCCATAAAGGCAATAATAAATTGTATTATTTATAATAGACTCTTGTTTGCGCCCCTAGGGTGTGACCGTTAGGCAGAACGTTTGATGATGCTCAACGGTTGCTGAGTCGAATGGATTGGGGTATAGACAAAGAGAAAACGATGTGAGCATGACTGATGACCCACAAGTATAGTGGGTGTATCGTAGTACTTCCGATAAATAGGAGTGTCGATCTCAACGAGGAGCAGAAGGTGTTGAACAGTGGTATGGAGCAGGAGAGCCCTGTGAATACTTAGCAAACAGATTTTTAGTGGTTTTATGATAAGGCAACAAAACAAAAAGCAAGTAACAAAGGTAACAAACAAACAGAGCAAGTGGCCCAATCCCTTTCTTAGCAAAGGACAAGCCGGTGGAAATACTTATACAGACCAAACGTTCTCGAGGACACATGAAAATTCTGTCAAGTGCTTTCGCTTCAAATAGCTGAGTACTCTTCTTTGGTGTTTGTAAGTATTGTGTGGGTGAACCTGTGCTAACATACCGCCCTTCCTAGGACTAATACATACTTGTAATTAAACCCCTGCAAACATCCATAACTACAGGAAAGTAATTAAGATATAAATCTAACCACAACCTTAAACTCTGAGATCCTACACTCCCTTGTGCAAAGGTGTCCTAACGGAGATTCAGGTTTCTATCACTCCAGCAACCCCATGATTAGTAGCCAAATACACAATTCATCCCCTAGGCCCATAAATGGTGAAGTGTCATGTAGTCGACGTTCACATGACACCTCTAGAAGAATAGCACCACAACTTAAAATACTAAACCATTGAATAATAACTCATCACAGATTCACTACTAACAACATGACTTCTCCCATGTCCTCAAGAACTTGACGAACTACTCACAAGAAATCATATGGATCAAGATCAAAGATGATATGATAATGGATAACAATCTGAACATAAACAATAATCCAATGGTTCCACTCACAAGCATCAACTACAATAGTAATTAACACCGGGAAAGTTTCCCCTAAGAACTAAAGCAATATCCAACACAATTGTTACAGCAGGACGGAGTGGTGATGATGGTGCTGGTGGAGATGATTGTGTGGATGATAATGATCCAGATGAATCCTAGCTTGATGATGGCGATGGTCTCCCCTCTCTGGGAAGGAATCCCCCTGGCAGAAATCTGTCTACCGGAGATATCTTTCTCTCTCGGTCTTCTGGTAAAATAATATGTTTCCATATTTTTCTAGTATTTTTCTGATCTTCGCCAAATTGCACCAAAACGCCTTCTTTTCCATCAAAATCGAGACTCCGACAGTCCATCCTCCACGAATCATCCAACATGCATAAACAGATGAAAAAGCCATAAGTAATACCTCATAATAAGACAAACATCAATGAAAAGAGGTAAATTATGATATAGAAAGGTGATGTAAATTGGGCGTATCAACTCCCCCAAGCTTAGACTTCGCTTGTCCCCAAGCAAATACTGAGCTCAGTAAACATGTCCACAGGTTTATGGAGTGAAGTGTCGATAAAAGAATACGAACAAGAAGCATCACACTTACCATTGCACAACTCATAGAAGAAATCAACTCACCATTATATAACTTAGCTTGCAACCAAGTACAACCGTCACAATAGAGATGCATAAAGATAAATCATAATTGTAATTGGCAAACTTATTCTTGGTCAGAGAACACCTGCAAACAGTTTCACAAAAGCTTTTTGTAGAAGTTTCAAAACAGGAGCACTCTTTGCTCAAAAAGGTTTTTCACAAGTGAAGGCTTTCAAAGTAATACTCAATAGATAAGAGTTTTGTGCAATCAAGGAAGATAAAGAACATGATTGAATAAATCACCATATGAATGCTTGAAACACAACAACTCAAATGCTTGCAGGAGACAGAGAGGAAGTAGGTTTACTGACTCAACTGGTAACTAGGAGAAAGGTCCCTTTATAGAGGGTAGCAGGGATTACAAGTCATAAAGAGCTTCCAAAAGATTATGGTACTTACTAGCTTTGAGCCCTCATTGCCCCTATCATAAGCATCTTGAGATGATTAAGGTTAAAGTGAACAAAGATGGAGTATATACTTGACGAAATATAAGTTGGCAATCTCATGTCCCTTGAATATGTGGGCGACTCCTCATGCATACTCAACTTTGGGTCCAGGTAAGTTCTTGTCATTGTAAGTATTTGCATATCATTGAGAACCGCCAACGGGGTACCCCTTGCACATGGTACAGGAGCTTTCCCATAACCAAAATGACAAGGCAAGCAGACAATGAGCATCCCAGCAATCTTTTTATTTACTATGCATATAGCTTTTTATTGAGGATGCTTCATAGATGACTCACTATGATGATGCTGCAAGTTTCCACCATGATTAAGCATGGCTTAGGCTAACGGCCTAGGCGTTTCTCTAACACAGAATACAAACTCCATGGACTTACAAGTCCCCTTTTTATTTCACACCGTTGACATCCATAGACAAAAGAGCACGATATCAACTATGTACGACAAGGTACAAGTGAAATGTTGAAAACGTTCCCCGTGACAGCACGGTTCTGCTAATCCCAAAGTATAGATGCAAGCATATACAACTTCGATGTCCACAATGGTTCAAGTTTATTAGGGGCAAATAAATAAAGTATGCCATCAAGTTCGTGAGAGCTACTAACTAGTTTTCACATAACAAAATACTTTTTAATTTGAAAGGTAGATGAAGCTTGAGAATTTACTAGGAATAGCAATAGCTATTAGGTATATATGGTGGACAAAAGTGGCAAAAGTTTTTGGTTCAAAGGGTTTTGGAAACATGAGAAGTATGCCTTCTCAAAACAGGTTTTTGGCTAGCAAGGCTGGGTAGCAATCAAGAGAGTTGAAAGAAACAAGCAGACATACAAGTAATAAAGCCAAACATGCAAGCTTATGAGCCAACAAGAAAGAAAACAAATGATAACAAATACCTGTAAGATTTGTCTTTCTTTCTTTTTCTTTCAAATTAATGCCACTGACCAGAACTCGGTTTGCCAAAACCAATTTAGATCCACTTGATGATCCCAAAGTGGTGCCAATACTGAACAACAAGATCCATCATATAATAGAGATTGCAAACTAAAAATAAGAAGTGCAAAAAGTAAAAGATGAGACTTCTCATTAATATTCAATAAAGGCACTCACACCAAGGGATACATAGATAATCAACTAAAGGAGAGATACTTCCACATGCAAACCAAACTATAAGATAACCTCTCAACCACAGATATGAATCCACTAAAAAGGTAAAATATGAAATATAATGGTGGTGATACCGTGGCACTCCCCTAAGCTTGGAACAAGCCAAGGGGATGCCAAACCTGATGATGAATCACTTCTTCGGTGGTGGTGTTCTTCCAACTCTATCTCCCCGGGCTTCTTGCCTTTGTCGTTGGCGGAGGCCATGGTGCTCTAAACTTGAGAAGATTTCCTGACAGAAACAGATCGAAACGAAAACACGACGAGAACACGGTGCAAGAACCTCGGGGAACCCGGGGGTTATATATTATGAAGTTTCAGTGCATAATGAAGGTTTTGATACGAAAACGAAGCAGAGACGGAGTTCGAGGGTGTCAAACCCCCTCCAGGCGCGGCCAAGCTGGGCCCGCGCCTGGGGTGGGTTTGTCCACCCCGGACTCCGGTTCCTCTTCAGTTCCGTCTCATAGCTTCCCTTATGTATTAAAAACATCAAAAATATAAAAAGATTGCAGTTTCACGAACCTTCTGTTTTCACCACTTTTACCTATTCAAAGGCGAACTCTGTAGTTTCTGGTGTTTGATTTCTGATAAATTCTTCTGGAGTCACCATTTGAATAACATCCACATCTTCATTATAAGAATCTCCAGAAATATAATGTTTTAATCTTTGACCATTAACCGCCTATGTTGTGTCATCCTTCAGAGAAGAAATTTTGATGGCACCCAAACGGTACACTTGCTTGATAACAAAAGGTCCTTCCCATTTGGAGAGTAGTTTCCCTGCAAAAAATCTGAGACGAGACCTATACAAAAGAACTTTCTCACCAACATGGAACTCCCTTTTGAGAATTCTCCTATCATGTCATCTTTTTACTTTTTTCCTTAAAGATCCTAGCATTTTCATAAGCTTCTCCTCTCCACTCATCTAGATTACTTAAATCGAGCAGTCTTTTCTCACCAGTAAGTCTGAAATCTCTATTCAACTCTTTTACTGCCCAATAAGCTTTGTGTTCTAATTCTAAAGGCATGTAACAAGCTTTCCCATAGACCATTTTGTAAGGAGACATCCCCATAGGATTTTTATAAGCAGTTCTATAAGCCCACAAAGCGTCATTCAACTTTTTAGCCCAATTTTTCCTAGATTTGTTCACAGTTTTCTGCAAGATAGATTTAATTTCCCTATTGGAAAGTTCTACTTTCCCACTAGTTTGGGGGTGATAAGCTGAAGCAATTATGTGGTTTACATCATACTTAACGAGATTTTTTATAAAACCGTCATGAATAAAACAAGACCCTCCATCAGTCATGAGATATCGCAGCACACCAAACCTAGGAAAAATGACATCTTTAAGCATTTTCAAAGAGGTCTTACCATCAACAATGTTTGTAGGTATGGCTTCTACCCACTTTGTAACATAGTCAACATCAACGAGAATATGAGTATACCCCTTTGAAGGAGGAAAAGGCCCCATAAAGTCAAATCCCCAATAATCAAAACGTTCAATAACAAGAGAATAATTCATAGGCATTTCATTGCGTCTAGAGATGTTACCTACTCGTTGGCATTCATCACAGGATAAGACAAACTTCCTTGCATCTTTAAAAAGAGTAGGCCAATAAAATCCAGATTGTAAAACCTCTTGTGCATTCCTATCCCCAGCATGATGTCCTCCATAAGCACTGTCATGGCATTTTCTCAATATCTCTTGTTGTTCAAATTCTAGAACACACCTTCGCATAATGCCATATACTCCTTCTTTATATAAGTGTGGGTCATCCCAAAAGTAATTCCTTAGATCATAAAAGAATTTCCTTCTTTGCTGAGCTTTAAGGTTGGAGGCAAATACTTGGAAATAATAAAGTTAACATAATCAGCATACCAAGGACTCTCATGTGGACTTGCCCTTATTGCAACTAACTAATCATTTGGAAAACTATCATTAACAGGCAAAGGGTCAAAATAAATGTTTTCCAAACGAGATAAATTATCAACAACAGGATTATCAGCACCTTTCCTATCCATAATATGCAGACCAAACTTTTGCAAAAGCATCACCCACCTTATAAGCCTAGGTTTAGCGTCCTTCTTTGTCATAAGGTACTTAATAGCTGCATGTTTAGTATGAATAGTAACCTTAGAGTCAAAAATATAAGGCCTAAACTTATCACAAGCAAAGATTACAGCTAAGAACTCTTTTTCAGTAGTAGCATAATTCTTTTGAGAAGCATCTAGAGTCTTTCTAGCATAATGAATAACATTCAGCTTCTTGTCAACACGTTGTCCAAGGACATCACTCACATTAAAGTCACTAGCATCACACATGATTTCAAAAGGTAAACTCCAATCAGGTGGTTGGACAATAGGAGCAGTTGTCAAAGCCTTCTTCAATGTTCCAAAAGCTTCCTTACAATCATCATCAAAAACAAAAGGTACATCTTTTTGAAGAAGATTAGTAAGGGGCTTTGAAATTTTGGAGAAATCTTTAATAAACCTCCTATAGAAACCAGCATGACCAAGAATACTACGAATACCTTTGATATCTCTAGGAAAAGGCATCTTCTCAATTGCTTCAATTTTGGCTCTATCAACTTCAGTGCCTCTTTTAGAGATCTTGTGTCCAAGAACAATCCCTTCGTTAACCATGAAATGGCATTTCTCCCAGTTAAGAACAAGGTTGGTTTCTTCACATACCTGCAAAACTTTATCAAGATTGTGCAAACAGTTATAAAAAGAAGTTCCATAGATGGAAAAATCGTCCATGAAAACCTCCACAATTTCTTCACAAAAACCATGAACGATAGCAGACATACATCTTTGAAAGGTAGCAGGAGCATTGCACAAACCAAAAGGCATACGCCTATAAGCATAAGTACCATAAGGACAAGTGAAAGTGGTTTTCTCCTGGTCCTGTGCTTTCACAGCGATTTGAGAAAACCCAGAATAACCATCAAGAAAACAAAAATGAGTCTTTTTGGACAACCTCTCAAGCATTTGATCAATAAAGGGCAAATGATAATGATCTTTGTTGGTAAATTTATTAATCTTTCTAAAATCAATGCACATTCTATACCTAACCACTACTCTTTGGGGTATAAGCTCATTATCCTCATTAGGCACAATAGTTATTCCCCCTTTCTTGGGAACACAATGAACATGGCTAACCCATTGACTATCAGCAATAGGATAAATAATACCAACATCAAGGAGTTTTAATACCTCATTTCTTACCACATCCTTCATCTTAGGATTTAGACGGCGTTGGTTCTCAACAACTGGTTTTGCATAAGGCTCAATATTAATAGCATGCTGACATATAGTAGGAGAAATTCCTCTTAAATCATCAAGAGTATAACCCATAGTTCCTCGGTGCTTCTTCAATACCTCCAATAACCTTTCTTCTTCCTTCCCTGAAAGTTTAGAACTAATAATAACAGGATATATTTTCTTATCATCAAGATAAGAATATTTAAGATCATCAGGTAAAGGTTTTAATTTGAAAACAGGATCCCCTTTAGGTGGTAGTGTGGTACCCAAATCTTCCACAGGTAGATTATGCTTAAGCTGTTCCGGCTAACGAAGGAAAACTTCGTCAATCTCATTTCTTTCCTTCATGAAAACATCACTTTCATGGTCTTCTATGAACTGCTGCCAAGCATTGTTAGGAGCAAGAGAAATAGCAGATAGTTGTTCAACCCTGAAATCCTCATCAGGTAATTCATTTTCATAAGGAGTTTTGGAAAATTTGGAAAAATCAAACTCATAAGATTCTCTAGCAAACTTAGTCAAAACTTTTTCCTTCCTACAATCTATGATAGACCTACAAGTATTAAGGAAGGGTCTACCAAAGATGATAGGATGGGTTTTACTAGCTTCTTTACCAAGTACTAGAAAATCAGCAGGATATTTAATCTTACCACAAAGGACCTCCACATATATTACAATACCAATGTGGCAAACTTGCTCTCTATTAGCAAGGTGAATAACCACATCAATGTCCTCAAGCTCACAAGGACCAATTTCATGCATAATTTCCCTGTAAAGCTCATAAGGAATAGCACTAGAACTAGCACCAATATCACATAAACCATAGTATCTATGACTACCAACTTTAACAGAAAGCACAGGAACACTAGCTTTTCTAACTTTCTTAGAATGAGAAACAATATTAGTAGCGTCTTCACAGAAGACAATATGCTCATCCTCTATATTTCTAGTGACAAGATCTTTCACAATAGCTACCACAGCCTCAATATCAATAAGCTCATCGGACCCTACAATTTTCTTTGCGCTTTTGCTAACCACAGTAGCCATAATAGAATGCTCCCTCACCTTAGAAGGAAAAGGAGTTTTCTCAATATAAGGTTCACGCAAAAAAGGATCAACAGTGCAAACCTCTGTACTAGCAGGAACATGGGTGACAGTGTCTTTATAAGGAGCGTGGTACTTGTCCCACTCTTTCTTGGGAAGTTCAATATAAGAGGCAAAGGCAATAAAACATTTTGCAAGAACTTGGGGATAAAGGCCAAACTCATTGCTAATATCACGGAAGTTATCAGTACCCATAAAAGATTTAATGCATTCAAAATCATAGTTTATGCCTGACTTTCTTCCTTTGTCATTCTCCCAAGCCTCAGTGTTATCTTGAATACGGTCTAAGAGATCCCATTTAGCTTCTTCCTTCATACGTGTGAATGATCCAGCACAAGAAGCATCTAGTAAATCTTTATCATGAAGAGAAAGCGTAGCATAAAAGTTATTGAGAATAATATTGTTAGGGAGTTTATGAATAGGACATTTAAGCATTAGTAACTTCAATCTCCCCCAAGCTTGAGCTGTACTCTCTCCATCAAGAGGCCAAAAGTTATATATAAGATTTCTATCCTTATGGATTTCACTGGGAGGATAAATTTTAGAGTAAAAGAGAGATGCCATCTCCTTCCATTCTATGGATTGTCCATTCTTCAGCAGCTTATACCATGCTTCAACTATCCCTTTCAAGGATATGGAGAGTAACTTCTTCTTCACCTGTTCAGTTGTGATACATGCACACTTAAACAACCCGCATAATTCATGGATAAAAAGCAAGTGATCACCAGGATGGACAGTTCCATCCCCAAAATAATAATTATCCATGACACGATTAACAATACTTGTAGGTATCTTAAAAGGATCTATCTCAACAAGAGGTGGTTCATCTACTATCATAGCAGTGGTAGTAGTTTTCCCAAACAGAAAACCAAGTGGGTTATCCATATTGGAAACAAAGTAAAAAGCAGTAACAAAAGCAATAATCACAGTAAAAGTTTCCCTTACCAGTTCCACTCTTCAATAGCACTTCACTCCTCGGCAACGACGCCATAAAATAGTCTTGATGACCCACAAGTATAGGGGGTGTATCGTAGTACTTTTGATAAATAGGAGTGTCAATCCCAACGAGGAGCAGAAGGTGCTGAACAGCGGTATGGAGCAGGAAATCCCTGTGAATACTTAGCAAATGAATTTTTAGTGGTTTTCTGATAAGGAAACAAAACAAAGAGCAAGTAAAAAAGGTAACGAACAAATGGAGCAAGTGGACCAATCCTTTCTTAGCAAAGGACAAGCCGGTGGAAATACTTATACAGACCAAACGTTCTCGAGGACACATGGGAATTCTGTCAAGTGCTTTCGCTTCAAATAGCTGAGTACTCTTGTTTGGTGTTTGTAAGTGTTGTGTGGGTGAACCTGTGCTAACATATCGCCCTTCCTAGAACTAATACATACTTGTGATTAAACCCCCTGCAAACGTCTGTAACTACAAAAAAGTAATTAAGATATAAATCTAACCACGGCCTTAAACTCTGAGATCCTACACTCCCTTGTGCAAAGGTGTCCTAACGGGGGTTCAGGTTTCTGTCACTCCGGCAACCCCATAATTAGTAGCCAAATACACAATGCATCCCCCTAGGCTCATAAATGGTGAAGTGTCATATAGTCGACGTTCACATGACACCACTAGAAGAATAGCACCACAACTTAAATACTAAACCATTGAATAATAACTTATAACAGATTCACTACTAACAACATGACTTCTCCCATGTCCTCAAGAACTAGACGAACTACTCACAAGACATCATATGGATCAAGATCAAAGATGATATGATAATGGATAACAATCTGAACATAAACAATAATCCAATGGTTCCACTCACAAGCATCAACTACAATAGAATTAACACCGGGAAAGTTTCCCCTAAGAACTAAAGCAATATCCAACACAATTGTTACAGCGGGACGGAGTGGTGATGATGGTGTGGATGATGATGATGATGATGATGATCCCGATGAAGCCTAGCTTGAAGACGGTGTTGATGGCGATGGTCTCCCCTCTCCGGGAAGGAATCCCCTGGCAGAAATCTGTCTGCCGGAGAGATCTTTCTCTCTCGGTGTTTTCCGCCCCCCATATGCGGCGGAAATCTATCTATGGTCGCTCCTCCGGTATTAGGGTTCCGTAGGAAAGATATAGGCAAAGGGGCAGAGTCGGAGGCCAGGCAGGTGGGCCACCCCTGCCCTAGGCGCGGGGTCAGGTGGGCCTGCGCCTAGGGGGTGTGGGCCCCCTGAGGCCCATCTCCGTCCCTCCTTCTGGCTTCCTTCGTCTTCTGGTAAAATAATATGTTTCCATATTTTTCTGATCTTCGCGAAATTGCACCGAAACGCCTTCTTTTCTATCAGAATCCAGACTCCGCCAGTCCATCCTCCAAGAATCATCCAACATGCATAAACATATGAAAAAGCCATAAGTAATACCCTATAATAAGACAAACATCAATGAATAGAGGTAAATTATGATATAGAAAGGTGATGCAAATTGGGCGTATCAATGACGCACATTCTCTTGTCTGACCGATAAGACACTTGTAGTCGATGATAAGAAGAAAGAACGGATGGGAACGAAATCATCAAAAAATAAAATACTACATGTAAAATGGGCACATGAGTAACATAGTAATTACACAAACATGTAGCTCTATTCCGAGTTTAGGCACCTTGTTTAGCAAGTAAATAGTAACAACACATAGTCACTCACTACAGAAACTCTTCGAGGGCGAACATGTTGGATGCTATCGTTGTTGTCCGAGTCATTGTACGGATAGACGCCAACCAATTGAAGGGGGTGGTAGCATCGGTAAGAAGGTACGTCATATTCTTGACAATGACCTCCATGTCATCCATAGCTAGGCCACACGATGACAAGAAGCTTTCACTGATGATATGCATACACTCGTGGCATGCGAGATCAATTCCACAAAAGTCGCCACGCATTCTTTGCTTAGTTCTTCCATAGCAGATTTATTCGTGTTCGCTTCTTCTCTGAGTCATCGTACTTCAACCTTTAGCTGAGCGTTTCTTCCCTGACATCTCTCTTCTTCGTGTAATTGTAGTCTTCAATCTCCACTCTCTCATAGCTTTCAATGTAGGCAATAGGATGGGTGGCTAGATCGTATTCGGACTCTCGAGCAGTATAAAGCGGATATCCGATCAGAATGTGTTGGCATGGAGGGTCTCCGGGGTTTGAGGAAAACGTATAAAAGATGACAGTTGCCAAGGGATTCTTTTCTAAGGCGTACTCCAGACGGTAGGTAGGCAACGACAGTCCGAGAGCGTGCATCAAGTCTACCAGGAGCAATTGTGATTGGATCTTGACCTTCGTGAGCAGTATCTGGAAATGAAACAATACATCAGGTGCGATAAAGCGTATACAAAAGTTTTGTAACGGAAGTACCAACGTTCTAAACAAATGAATTTATGATAACTCTACTCAATAAATAATGGCAAGTACAATATCATCCACCGTTAGGCAAGGGATGGACGTCGTATTTGGCCCATGCGAGCACCATTAGTCCTGGAGTAGAGCTAGCATTCTTATGTTCGTGCGAAAGTTTGATGGACCAGCTTTGACGTACAGAAAACATGGCTTCCATCATTTTCGTTTGACGGCACGCGATATGGGCGAAACCCGTATCCTCCGCACGCATTCTACAAATATGTGTGACCATGATAGACACCCCCTTGTACTTGTACATCTATTAATGCGGGCGTCTAATCACTTACATACGTGAACCCCGGACAAGAACGATATCAAAGTGTACACATAGGCAACTAAATATGGCGAGAAAGAAAACATAATGCTGAAAACATTGTAGCATTAGGGCACTAACCTCCATGGATGATAGAGAACAGCAGTAAGGCGATCTATTGTAATCAATCAGAAACGTGCCTTGGCTTCCGTGCCTCACAAATTCAAACTCACAAGTGTGGGCGACAGAATAGAGCGAGCGCGCAAGAGAGAAGGCAAGAAACAATACAGGCATGGGGCGATTTTATAGAGGAAGAACTAAGAGATTGAATGTGCTAAGTGACCCTACAACACATGGCAGGGCTGAGAGGAGATCCCAAGAGACAGAATTATAAGGAAGACAAAACAATAAGTAAATATAAACATGTAATTGCGTTCAAGCCATCTTTAGGTACACAAATATGAAAGGATCTGTCATTACGACACTACAGGACTGGGAAGCTACGCCGACGGCCAAACGTCGGGGCCGTCGGCGTAGCCATCGTTCAGGCCAGCCCCGCCAAGCAGCCGTCGGCGTAAAATTGCCCTCGGCATATTCTATGCTACGCCGACGGCTGCCCTCGGCGTAGCATACGCCGACGGCTGCCCTCGGCGTAGCTATTTTTTATTTTATCTCATTAAACTTTGAAAAATCATAACTAAATCATTCTAATTCGGAAAAATACAAATAATATATCAAAATTTGCAGAAAAATAAGACCTATCTATCTACACTTAAATATTACACATTTATAAATAAAAATTAAGTAAAATATAAAACATTATATATAGTTTAAAACGGGCATAAAAAATTCAAAAACGATCGAAACAATGCGAAACCTTCGCGTGGTGTTATATTATGTGACATAGTTAGAAGGAAAAATATTAAACTTGGTATATTAATTATGTCTCAAAGAAACCTTCATAAAATGAACTATCTCATTCGAGGTTTCTTGGCTTTCGGGTCAAATGACCAATGTTATGGCTAGAATCAAGACATAGTTTATGATAATGTGCCCATATTGTGCATACACATGCATCATGGGATGGCGAACAATGTTGCAGGAGGAAGTTTTCCTTTTCGTCGCACCAAAAAGCCATTTCCCATTTTCCGAACATAAAAACGGACGTTTTGTGAAGCAACCACCAAATGGCTAATTCAAAATACTACCACCACATTTTACAAAAATACTATACCACCTTATATGGACAATGTACCAACAGGGGGATCCGAAACCTTTCCGTCCACTTTTGATGAAAAAGACAAATTTCTGCCGAATCGGCAGGAAGTGGGTCAGATATGAACTACAGGTACATGATCCGATGCTCATGTTTTTTTACAAAAATCATTTTTAGGTTCACAATATGCTATTGATCAAAGATCTAATGAAAGTTTAGCGAGGCTCGGCCCCGAGTTAAGAATCTTTATGTCCGCCGTTCAACAAAGTTTAACGATAGTTTAAAACGGGCATAAAAAATTGAAAAATGATCGAAACAATGCGAAACCTTCGCGTGGTGTCATATTATGTGACATATTTATAAGGAAAAATAGCAAACTTGATATATTGATTATGTCTCAAAAAACCCTTCACAAAATGACCTATCTCATTCGAGATTTCTTGGCTTTCGGGTCAAATGACCAATGTTATGGCTAGAATCAAGGTATAGTTTGTGATAATGTGCCCATATTATGCATACACATGCATCATGGGATGGCGAACAATGTTGCAGGAGGAAGTTTTCTTTTTCGTCGCACCAAAAGGCCATTTTCTATTTTCCGAGTATAAAAAACGGACGGTTTTGTGTAGCAACCACCAAATGGCTAATTCAAAATACTACCACCGCATTTTACAAAAATACTATACCACCTTATATGGACATTGTCCCAACAGGGGGATCCGAAACCTTTCCGTCCACCTTTGGTGAAAAAGACAAATTCCTGCCGAATCGGTAGGAAGTGGGTCAGATATGAACTACAGGTACATGATCCGATGGTCATGTTTTTTTACAAAAATCATTTTTAGGTTCACAATATGCTATTTTATCAAAGATCCAATGCAAGTTTTCCTTTTCATCGCACCAAAAAGGCATTTTTCATTATCCGAGCGCAAAAAGGGAATTTTCTAAAGCAACCACCAAATAGCTAATTCAAAAAGGAGGGTTTGTGATTAGTTGATATGGATATCATATTTGGATTCCTCTCATTTTTCTGATCAATTTAAACATATTATTTGTTGAATTTCGATTTACAGATTTAAAGATATTAATTATTCTATATTAAATAGAAAAATACAAAAAAAATAAAATTATTATATTTTTATTTGAATTCAATAATATTTTTACTTATTCATTAATATTTATTTAAATAATTGTTTGTAATTTCAAAAAATACAAACATGTGACATGATGATATAAGAGTTAATAGGATTGATATCATAGTATTGACACCAATGTATGAATTACTTTGCGGAAACGGATTCTGAAGGAACGAGGATGTTAAGCGTGCTGAAGCTGGAGTAGTATTAGGATGGGTGATCTGCTGGGAAGTTTGACTAAGACTGGAATTTAATCAAATAGTAAGTATAATTAGTGTTAAAAATGTTCAAAGTAGGAGATTAACAAGTGAAATAATTCAAAAAATAAAAAAATTGAGAAAAAAAATAAAAAAATATTATTTTTCAAAAAGAAATAAAAAAAATATTTTTGCAACCGGTCGACAGGCTATGCCGACGGCCGCTACGCCGACGGCAAAGCCCTCGGCGTAGCATACGCCGACGGTATTTTGATACGCCGACGACTTGAGTGTGCTCCGCCGAGGGAGATCTTTGCCGAGGAGGCTACGCCGAGGGCAGCCCTCGGCGTACCATACGCCGAGGACATTTTGGCCTACGCCGACGGCCTTTTGCCCTCGGCGTAGCGCGCGTGTCCCGTAGTGCGAGTCTGTAATATAATTATCGCTACATCATTTATATGTAAAATACAATATTTCTTATTTCTAAAGGACTACCTAAACTCACTATGTACAAAGTTGTCGCAGCTTCATATTAAAATTCTATGTATCCATAGAAATCAAGATAGAGGTCCTTAGAGTAAGAATATCATGTTGTGGTAATGTAAATATATCGTATGGCTTGTGGCTTTCAAAATTCATGTGTGTGGGGGAGGGAGAGGGGGGGGCACTGCCCCTCCACCATGGAGAAAATGTTGGGGTTCGCAGCAAAAAACAAAAAATTCTACCTATAAAAACACAACCATCAAGATCTATACTATGTAGACATAAGTAACGGAGATACAAAACGGAGTTCATACCCTTAAAGACCGTGGAACGCTTTATGCAGGTAGGCGTATAGCGACGAAAACAGCGCCCCAAGTGTTATGCCTCGAAGCTCTACACACGTCCGGTGTAGGGACGTCTCCTGGGATCCGATCCAGCAGAGCAGCGGAAGAAGAAGGAAACCAGACCATCTTGCGCACAACGGCAGTGCAGAGGTGGAGAACTAAACCAAGAGGCTAGATCCAATCTAATGGCGAGAGCGCTAGGGTTTAGTGGGAGAGGATAGAACTTGTTGTTGGAATGAAAATAGAGGGGAGGAGGCTCCTATATTTATAGTAGGTGTAGGGTTCGCAACATAGAAAAAATTTCCTACGATGGGAACAACTATGTACCAAGATCTATCTACTAGATACAAGCAACGGGAGGATGTATAGCCGTAGAGAACATACCCTTGAAGACCGACAAAGCTTAACGAGTTCAAACTCGTGGTTGATGTAGACGATCTCTTGCCGATCTCAAGATCGAGAGGAAGTCCTAGCACCGCAAATCAGCGGCGCATCCGTGCTCGCACACGCGTCCGAGGCACCGAGCAACCTCCGCTTCCTCGCTCCAGCGATGCAGCGGAATCACAACTCTTTCTTGTCGAATATCCACCGGGAACATGTATCTCGCTAGTCCGAGACCATGGGGGATAAATACTAGAGGGGGGAGATCCTTCACGAGGAGGTGTGAGTGAGAGAGAGGGAGGGGGCTCATTTTATAGGGATAGGGGGGCACCCAAGGAGCTATGCGCCCAGCCATGGGGCTGCCCCTTTGTAACATCCCAAAAATATCAAACTTAGATCAACAAAACACTAATCCTAAAGTTTAGGGTTAACAAAAACTTTTCTAAATCAATTCATGAAAGCATGTCTATGTGTATGCATGAATTTTGAAATTCTTTAAAACCACTTTGTTTGTGTGATCCATTGCTTGTAAAATGTTTCTTAGGTGAAAAGAACATCATCTAAAACATTCCCCACACTTTTCCTAAAGGAAAATAAGTCAAAACCAATATATCAAGTGAATGGTCATTTTGACCAATTTAACTCCCATGCCTACTTTGGCTGTCTCAAACTTTCAAAACCTAACAGAAACTTTTCTGGATCTTTGCACCCCTTGAATGTACTCATAACAAAGTATCAAGGCCCACCTTGTGATCATCCAGAAACTTTCAAATGCATAGTTTAAATGACAACTCAAAATTGAATCTTCTTCATATGGGAAGATCCCACTTTTTCAAAACCCACTTAAACAAGCTCAATTTTCAAAACCCAAGCATCTGCAGACTCACCAGAACCAATCTAGCAAACCCACCAAAAATCATTTCAAAATTCAAAACTTGATTTCATGCGGCCATTTCATCAAACAGGTTGCAGACACAAATCAAACAAAACACAAAACACTATAGTGTGCAGTGATTCTTGCCTAACTTGTTCCCTAGTCAGCTCTCACACACCTCAGTAGATCATCTAGAAAGATTAGCCCAACACTAGCACCCTGTGAGCTTGCCATTCCCATTAATGGTGAACAGCCGAGCAACCCCATGTCACCCCAAAGTGGACAGCAAGCTAGGAGCAGCAGCAAGCCTAGCCAGCATGTCTGGGAGGCAGCCCACCGTCCACCGCCACTGCCTGTCCCAGCCGCGAGCGTTGCCAAGCCCTGGAACACGCGCGCAAGACACGCCCAGACCATGCCGAGCGTGCGCCAGAGCGCCACCCTCGACCACCACCCACAGACCGCGCGCCGCCCTCACCGCGCGCACACACGATCACCACCGACCCAGGAGACCGCCAGACATCCCCGTTTAACGCCCCGCGCCATACAGCCACCGCCCGCCGTCGAGAACGCCGCCTCTGCCGCGCAGAGCACCGCCCGTTCCAGACCAAACCACACCGCCCCATCACTCGCGACCATGCCGTTGAGCATCGCCAGGAGACACAGCACCGTCCCCTACCCTTGCCCATGCCATTAGCTGCCTGTAACATCGCCTCCGACGAGCTCACCTTGCGCCCCGACGGTCCCCTCGCTCGACTATAAATAGAGGCCACCCCCGCACGATTTCTTCACACCATCTCACTCCCCTCTCCTCACTGATCGTGCCACACCATTCTCAGAGCAAGGCGAGCACCACCCCGCCGGAATTTCGCCGGAGCCTGCCGCTGCCGAAGAAGAAAGGAGCCAGCGATTGGAGCCGCCCCAGGGGAAGCCACCGGTACCAGGAGGTTCGCCGTCGTCGACTTCGTCGTTCGCCCGCCTCGCCGACCCTCGCCCGTACCACGGTGAGCCCCCAGCACCCCTCACTGGCCGCGCTAGGTTTCGTTCTCGCCGGAGCTGTCTCGCGTCGACGATGACCCTCAGCCGTTGGATTAGAACCAGATCTAACGAACCACGTTGCCCCATACCGCTTCGCCCAGCCCCGTGTCACTGACGAGTGGGGACACCCACTTAAGCAGCCCGCGGGAGCACTGCGCTTAGCAGGCCGTCCCGTTAGAATTTCCCGCGCAGCCCAGCATTTCAAATTAAACTTTTTTTTAAATTCAAACACACTTCAGTACCTAACTTCAAAAATCAACCCAGATCAATTTAGTGCACCAAATTAGATGAAACCAATTTTGTTGGAAAGGTCTGTGAATGCTTAATCCAAGCCCGTTGGATTCAAGTCATTTGGATTTGTAGATCACCCTTAGCAAAAATGACAAGGCAGAAGCTTTTCTGCATTCAAACATTTTTCAAATTTAAACCACAATAGCTTTTGAGTTGATTCCAACTCTCAAAAATCACTTTCAACCATACCTTTCAGAATATATAAAAATATATATAGGTTACTTGCAGAAATAATGTTCAAGGAATAAAGGAATGCTTCATAAGCATTTCTAGCCACTTTAATTAATTAAAATAAAAGGGTAAAACCTTGTTAAATTGTGACACCACTTTAAATCACATTCCCATGGACTACAACATGTGGTCATGACATGTGTCAACATGATCCCATGTTTAGTTTGGAGAATATTAAATTTTAAGTAGTTCTTCAATGAGTAGAAATTACTTTTCTAAAATAAGAAGACTTAAACCAATCCTTAACCTTGTAATGTTAGAGATGATGCTAGATCATCTATAGGACCCTTGTGTGTGATGATTGCAAGTAGTTAAGTATTGTTTGGTGATTGTGTACCTCGTATTTATTCATAGACGCTAGTACCGACCAAGGCTATGAAGAAGAAGGAGGATACTACGAAGAGGAAGCCGAGGAGAACTTCAACCACTGCTCTGCACAAGGCAAGCTAGTAACTATGCAAGCTTATACTGATATTGATGCAAGCTAACACTTGCAAGATACCCTATTGTTGCCACAACCCATGCTTGTGACATGATTACTATATGCCCTAAGCGTATGTAACCATACCCACTTGCTAAACCAATCCTAGTTTTATGGCAAGCTTTTTACTCTATTTCCTTATCAAAGTTTACTTAGAGGCTACCCAAGAAGTTTGGTAGATACTAGACAGTTGTGCTGAAGGTTGCATAAAGAACATTAAAATTTGACCTAAGCTAGACACCTTGATATCAGCTTATGATATAAGGTTGGACTTAGTGGCAATTTCACTAGTTACCACCCCTCCATTAGTACTACCCCACCTGTAGATGCTAGTGCTAAGCCTAAAACTTGATCAACTTTAGATGGGAATACTTGGTGGAAAAATGGTTATGAAAACCTTGGAATGATGGATCATTCTATTGAAATGTTTTGGACATGTGTTTCCAAACACTTGATGATTTTGGTGATGAAAATGTTGAGGCATGAGCCTTAGCCCTTTATAAAACTGATGGTTGTCTGGATGCGATACCATTCCAATTTTATCGTACAACCACAATACCCAAATATTGGGTAGGGTTTGACTGGAAACTTATATACCTTAGTATTAGTTCCCTCACGGCCAAGGTCTGAGCTGAGGCTACCTTGTGAAGATTGTCCACCTGTGCAGTACCCAAGATGACAGTGGTCATGGTTGGGAGGCCAAACTCACAGGAGAGGTGCTTATACTAGGGAGTGTAAATGGAAGGTTAGGATTGATTATCCGCATACTGAGTATGGTGAATTCACGATTTGTTCCTGACGGATGTATCGAATGTTGTGGTGAAAGTGTACAATCTCTGCAGAGTGTCAAACTATTCGAATAGCCGCGTCCACGGTTATGGACAGTTGGAGTGGCCATACTGTTCCCCCGTCAGACTTTTCAAAATGACTTGTGAACGACCTGAGACTTTGACTTGACCACAATAGAGTTGTGACTGGAAATACAAGATCCCACTTAGGAGTTATAAAATTGTGACCAGCTTTGGAACTTAGTAGTATAAATCTGGCTTTTGCAAAACAACCCTAGAGCCTAGTGTCCTATTATCCAAAAACCCCTCTTTCTTGTTAGTATTAGTTTGCGAGTACTTAAAGAGTACTCATGGCTTTGTCCCTGGCTATTCCCATGGCCAGACTATGAAGAGGAGTACCTGGAGGATGGACCCCAGGACGGTTACGACAACTAGGATCATCTCCCGTCGTCAGCATTGCCTGTGACCCCGAAGATGGAGCCTCGCCTACGCTACCATTATTATGCCGTATTCCGCTGCGTGATGTTGTATTAAGGACTGGATCATGAGATCCCTATTTGTGTAAGAACTTATGTATCGTTGTAATGGATGAAGTACTATGGTATCCAATTCTGTTATGTCTCGCAAAAATGGTAATCCTGGGATTGCGATGTATGGCATAACAGGCATCTAGGATTGAAAAATCCGGGTGTTGACAAGTTGGTATCAGAGCCATCCTGACCATAGGAGACCCTAGTTAGATTGGACGCTGAACCAAAAACTTAGTTTCAATACTCAAAAACAAAACTATTTACGAAAACTTATTCTCATTCTTACCTCTTAAATTCTTTAATAAACCTCATGTACCTCAAAAACTCTTGCAAAATATATAAAATTTTGACACACTTGATCACTTTGCTAAACTACTCCTCCTCTATTTTTATAGATGGACGTGAAGTACAGCAAGTTTTACCAACTCGGAAATGGAGGAGACCTTATCTTTGAGAGGGATCTGGATCAGCTTTCGGAACTTTTGGAGCGCCCGCATCCCGAGTTCTTCGGAGCTCAGCTCAATGATCAAGGGGGAGAAGATCTACAGTGGCTAATAGTTGCAAGTCTCCGAGGAAAGATTGAACCTCCCACTGCAGAGGGAATTCAGTTTACCTTGAGGGAAAACAACTGGCTCGATGGACTTGCCAGAGCAATGCAGGAAGCTCTTTCCCGTCTGTGTGGGCAGAGCATCAATCAGATCAAAGGTACTCGCTTTGAGTTTTGCCCAAGACGTGATGCAAATGGTCAACCACTGGAAGCCCCATACCACCCCGATCTGAAGACCCAATTGGACCACCTTAGCTTCATGATGTATGATCGTCAGCAGGAACTGGACAACTGCCGTGACTATTGTAACCACAAGTCTGCCATCATCAAGACGAAGGATCAGACCATCGCCATGCTAGCAAAGGATCGCAAGTCTCTCCGCCGTCAGCTCGACAAGAAGGAGCGCATTATTGCCCATCTTCGCCATCGTATCTCAGCTCTGGAAGAGACCATCCATGAGAGAGACATGCAGTTAGAGGAAAGGGAAAATGCCGGAGAAGATCTTCGTGGAGACCCTTACTCCTATCTCAGCGATGACGATGATTTTCTGGAGGACCAGGCCATGGACTTCTTCACCGATGAGGATGATTTCGCCTTCATCGATGATGCGGAAGATGATGAAGCCACAGACTCCGAGCAGTAGTAGCACTGAGCACTAGCGTAGCGAGTAGTAGTCGGTCCCACTGTATCGTAGTTCCCAGAATGGTTCTTAAAACCATCTGTTTTGCTTTGTTGTGGTGTGTGTTGTACTGTGTGCTATGAGTGAATGAATGAAAAAGCAAGTTGCTAGAAAACTTGAGTCAACTCTAAAAACTTTTCAAAGACCCAAAACCTTAGAAATTTCCCTCTTTTCTCATGATCTATATCAATCCTCAGATGCCACGTGGAGGAAGTGGTTCAACCCCGGACCCAATGTTGCAGATCCTGCAAATGTTGACTTCTGACCGCGAAGCTGAACGAGCGGAACGGCAAGCCAACCTAGCTACTCTGCAACAGATAGCCCAGCTAGCCCACAACAACCAAGGTCATGGAAATCAGGACAACCACGGATCTAAGCTCAAGAACTTCCAGAATACCAACCCACCCGTTTTCACCAAGTCAGAAGAACCCCTAGACGCCGATGATTGGCTGCAAACCATGGAGAATAACTTAGAAGTAGCCGGAGTAGAAGCCAACGAGAAAGTCTTGTTCGCCACTCATTATCTAGCCGGAGATGCCAGGGCATGGTGGAACAGTGTTCGTGCAATGACCGGAGGCCAAATGATGACCTGGGAGGAATTCAAGGTCAAGTTTAGCAGAACCCATGTGCCGCCAGGTTTGATCAAGAGAATGAGAGACGAGTTCAGAGAATTGAAGCAAGGAAGGATGACTGTAGTGGAATACCGTGACAAATTTTTGTCATTAGCTAGGTACGCCCCAGATGAGATAGACACCGAAGCCAAGAAGAAAGAAAGATTCCTGAATGGTCTGCATGACGAGATGCAGACAGTATTAGTCAATATTCCCTTTGCTGATATCGAAGCCCTTGTCGACTCCGCTATCCAGATGGAAGGAAAGATCAATCAGGCCAATGAGAACCGCAAGCGTCGCATGATGCATCAACCAGGAACCCATCAGACCCCAAAGTATCGCCCCAACCCATCTCCAGGATTTGCCCCAAGAACCAACAGACCCCCTATGACCCGTCCGAACTATCCCAACCGTGGAAACCCTAGACCCGGAGGAAATCACAACAACCCCGGCAATTCTAGCCCTTTCAACCATGCCCCACCCAAGTTCAACACCAACCATGCTACCGTCAACCCCAATACTGCCCCGAGGACTGGAAGCAATGCTGTGCCTGTCACAGCCAAGGACAAGTCCCAAGTGACCTGTTATGACTGTGGAAATAAAGGCCACTATTCCAACAAGTGCCCCAACAAGAAGAACGCTACAGCCCCTAATACCAATGTCCCAGCCCAGCAGCAGCGTCGTGTCCAGCCAGGGAGAAGATTTGCCCCCGGAAATTCACTCAACCGTAATGGCTGCCTTTTTCTCATGCATGCTGAAGAAGCTCAGGAAGCGCCAGACGTCGTGCTGGGTATGTTTTCTGTTAATTCAGTACTCGCAAGAGTGTTGTTTGATTCTGGTGCATCGCATTCATTTGTCACCGAAGAATTTGCATGCACTAGTAAAATCCAACCAACCAAACTGAAGCATGTGATGATTGTACAAATTCCCGGATCAACCACCAAGGCTAGGCATATTTGCAAAGCCGTCCCTATCCGAATCCATGGCATAGATTTTTATGCTAATCTAATAGTACTCGGAACTAAAGGTTTGGAAGTAGTACTAGGAATGGATTGGATGTCTAAACATAAAGGAATGATTGACTGTGCCAAGAAAGCCATTACCATGACTAGTACCGCCGGAATATTAGTCGAGCATATATCGGAAACCTTACCTCGCCAATTCAAGTGTAACAAGAGTCTAGCCCAACCTACCATCGACCAAGTTCGGATAGTCTGTGAATACCCCGATGTATTTCCAGATGTGTTGCCCGATATGCCCCCAGATAGGGATATCGAGTTTATCATCGAACTAATCCCCGGAACAGGACCTATAGCCTAGAGACCCTATAGTATGAACCCGTCAGAACTAGAAGAACTGAAGAAGCAACTGGATTCCATGTTAGAAATCGGATTGATTCAACCAAGTGCGTCCCCATGGAGGTCACCTGTCTTATTTGTGGACAAGAAGGATGGAGGTAACCGTTTGTGTACGGATTATCGAAAGTTGAATGATGTCACCATCAAGAACAAGTACCCCTTGCCCAAGATAGAGGATTTGTTTGATCAGTTGACCGGTGCCCAGGTGTTTTCTAAGATTGATCTTAGAACTGGTTATCATCAACTCAAAATTCGTGCAGAGGATATTCCAAAGACTGCCTTTACCACCAGATATGGGTTGTATGAGTATACAGTCATGTCTTTTGGATTAACCAATGCCCCCGCTTATTTCATGAACCTCATGAATAAGATTTTTATGGACTTCCTGGATAAGTTTTGTCGTTGTTTTCATCGATGACATTCTGATTTATTCCAAATCGGAAGAAGAACATGAGCTACACCTAAGGACCATTCTTGGAACCCTTAGAGAGCATCAGTTGTATGCAAAATTTAGCAAATGTGAATTCTGGTTACAGGAAGTAGGATTCCTCGGTCACATTGTATCAGCCGGAGGAATTGCCGTTGACCCTGCCAAAGTGAAAGATGTAGAAGATTGGCAAGCCCCAACCACTCAAACCCAAGTTCGTGCTTTTCTCGGATTGGCGGGATATTACCGCAAATTCGTAGAAGGATTCTCTAGTATCGCCCGACCCATGACCCAATTGCTGAAGAAGGACAAGAAGTTTGAATGGACGGACAAGTGTGAAGCGAGTTTCCAAGAACTCAAAAGGAGATTGATTTCCGCCCCAATCTTGATCATGCCGGATATCACGAAGCCATTCGATGTGTATTGTGACGCATCCAAGATTGGTCTCGGATGTGTGCTAATGCAAGAAGGCCAAGTTATATCCTATCTATCGCGACAATTGAAGCAGCATGAACAAAATTATCCAACCCATGACCTCGAACTCGCAGCCGTAATTCTAGCCCTGAAGACATGGATACATTACCTTATGGGAAACCGTTGTGAGATTTATTCGGATCACAAGAGCCTAAAGTATATATTCACTCAGAAGGAGCTGAATATGAGGCAGAGAAGATGGATTGAGCTAATCAAGGATTATGACCTGGACATTCATTATCACCCTGGAAAAGCCAACGTAGTAGCCGATGCCCTTAGCAGATTGCCGTGCCGCTTGAACTCCATGATTTTGAAGGAGCAACCAAGTTTGCACAAGGAGATGGAAGATTTTCGACTAGAATTAGTAAATGAAGGATTTTTGGCTAGCATAGAACTTCATCCCACTTTGATCAGTCAGGTTAAAGAGGCGCAGAAAGGAAATGCTAGTATCGACGGAATTAAACGTCGTATCGGTACAGGCAAAGTACCCGGATTCACCGAGGACGAAGAAGGAGTTTTGTTGTACAAAGGACGCCTTTGTGTACCAGCAGATTCTGAGTTAAAAGAAGTTATCTTGAAGGAGGTCCATGATACTCATTATTCTATCCATCCAGGAGGAACTAAGATGTATCAAGATTTGAAAGAGCAATTTTGGTGGCATAAGATGAAGAGAGAAATCGGAAGCTATATCGCCAAGTGTGATATATGTCAGCGAGTCAAGGCAGGACATCAAAGACCCGCTGGATTGTTGCAACCTTTGCAAATTCCGGAATGGAAATGGGATTCTGTAGGAATGGACTTTATCACTGGACTACCTACTTCTAGTAGGGGAAATGACTCTATTTGGGTCATAGTGGACAGATTGTCCAAAGTCGCCCATTTCTTGCCCGTTAAAACCACCTATCAGAGTTCGAAGCTAGCAGAGTTGTACATCGCTAGGATCGTTAGTTTGCACGGAGTCCCCAGGAATATCGTATCGGATCGAGGAACCCAGTTTACCTCGAGATTCTGGAAGAAGGTCCAGGAAGGTTTAGGAACCCGCCTAGATTTCAGTACCGCGTATCACCCTCAGACCGATGGACAAACGGAGCGAGTAAACCAAATACTCGAAGATATGCTTAGAGCATGTGTGCTAGAGTATGGATCCAAGTGGGAAGACTGTCTACCGTTTGCAGAATTTTCCTACAACAATAGTTACCAAGCCAGTTTGCAAATGGCCCCATTTGAATTCATGTACGGAAGGAAGTGCCGCACCCCTTTGAACTGGTCGGAAGTAGGAGAGAGTCAAATTTTCGGACCTGACATCCTACGAGAAGCAGAAGAGAAGGTTCACAAGATTCGAGAGCACCTCAAGACAGCCCAATCCCGACAAAAGAGTTACGCCGACAAGAGACGTCGAGACCTCGCCTTTAACATTGGAGACTTTGTTTACCTGAAAGTGTCGCCATTGAAGGGAATGCAACGTTTCCAACTCAAAGGAAAGTTAGCCCCCAGATATATCGGACCTTTCAAAATCTTGAACCGTCGAGGAGAAGTATCGTATCAACTCGAGCTACCAGAAGAGATGTCAGCAGTGCACAATGTGTTCCATATCTCGTTACTTCGCAAATGTCTCGAAGTCCCCGAGAAGACCGAAGTGTTCAAGAATATCGATCATAGGACCATAGAGATCAATGATGACCTGACCTATCCTGAAGTACCCATCCGTATATTGGAAGAAGATTTTCGAACGACCAGAACCCGAAGCATCAAGTTTATCAAGATTCAGTGGAGCAACCACACAGAAGAGGAAGCTACCTGGGAACGCGAAGATCACATCAGGACGGAGTTTCCAGATCTCTTCAAATCCTAGGTAATCTTTTCGTCCTTTTTCAAATCTCGGGAAGAGATTTTGTTTAAGGGGGGAAGGTTTGTAACATCCCAAAAATATCAAACTTAGATCAACAAAACACTAATCCTAAAGTTTAGGGTTAACAAAAACTTTTCTAAATCAATTCATGAAAGCATGTCTATGTGTATGCATGAATTTTGAAATTCTTTAAAACCACTTTGTTTGTGTGATCCATTGCTTGTAAAATGTTTCTTAGGTGAAAAGAACATCATCTAAAACATTCCCCACACTTTTCCTAAAGGAAAATAAGTCAAAACCAATATATCAAGTGAATGGTCATTTTGACCAATTTAACTCCCATGCCTACTATGGCTGTCTCAAACTTTCAAAACCTAACAGAAACTTTTCTGGATCTTTGCACCCCTTGAATGTACTCATAACAAAGTTTCAAGGCCCACCTTGTGATCATCCAGAAACTTTCAAATGCATAGTTTAAATGACAACTCAAAATTGAATCTTCTTCATATGGGAAGATCCCACTTTTTCAAAACCCACTTAAACAAGCTCAATTTTCAAAACCCAAGCATCTGCAGACTCACCAGAACCAATCTAGCAAACCCACCAAAAATCATTTCAAAATTCAAAACTTGATTTCATGCAGCCATTTCATCAAACAGGTTGCAGACACAAATCAAACAAAACACAAAACACTATAGTGTGCAGTGATTCTTGCCTAACTTGTTCCCTAGTCAGCTCTCACACACCTCAGTAGATCATCTAGAAAGATTAGCCCAACACTAGCACCCTGTGAGCTTGCCATTCCCATTAATGGTGAACAGCCGAGCAACCCATGTCACCCCAAAGTGGACAGCAAGCTAGGAGCAGCAGCAAGCCTAGCCAGCATGTCTGGGAGGCAGCCCACCGTCCACCGCCACTGCCTGTCCCAGCCGCGAGCGTTGCCAAGCCCTGGACCACGCGCGCAAGACACGCCCAGACCATGCCGAGCGTGCGCCAGAGCGCCACCCTCGACCACCACCCACAGACCGCGCGCCGCCCTCACCGCGCGCACACACGATCACCACCGACCCAGGAGACCGCCAGACATCCCCGTTTAACGCCCCGCGCCATACAGCCACCGCCCGCCGTCGAGAATGCCGCCTCTGCCGCGTAGAGCACCGCCCGTTCCAGACCAAACCACACCGCCCCATCACTCGCGACCATGCCGTTGAGCATCGCCAGGAGACACAGCACCGTCCCCTACCCTTGCCCATGCCATTAGCTGCCTGTAACATCGCCTCCGACGAGCTCACCTTGCGCCCCGACGGTCCCCTCGCTCGACTATAAATAGAGGCCACCCCCGCACGATTTCTTCACACCATCTCACTCCCCTCTCCTCACTGATCGTGCCACACCATTCTCAGAGCAAGGCGAGCACCACCCCGCCGGAATTTCGCCGGAGCCTGCCGCTGCCGGAGAAGAAAGGAGCCAGCGATTGGAGCCGCCCCAGGAGAAGCCACCGGTACCAGGAGGTTCGCCGTCGTCGACTTCGTCGTTCGCCCGCCTCGCCGACCCTCGCCCGTACCACGGTGAGCCCCCAGCACCCCTCACTGGCCACGCTAGGTTTCGTTCTCGCCGGAGCTGTCTCGCGTCGACGATGACCCTCAGCCGTTGGATTAGAACCAGATCTAACGAACCACGTTGCCCCATACCGCTTCGCCCAGCCCCGTGTCACTGACGAGTGGGGACACCCACTTAAGCAGCCCGCGGGAGCACTGCGCTTAGCAGGCCGGCCCGTTAGAATTTCCCGCGCAGCCCAGCATTTCAAATTAAACTTTTTCTTTTTAAATTCAAACACACTTCAGTACCCAACTTCAAAAATCAACCCAGATCAATTTAGTGCACCATAGATGAAACCAATTTTGTTGGAAAGGTCTGTGAATGCTTAATCCAAGCCCGTTGGATTCAAGTCATTTGGATTTGTAGATCACCCTTAGCAAAAATGACAAGGCAGAAGCTTTTCTGCATTCAAACATTTTTCAAATTTAAACCACAATAGCTTTTGAGTTGATTCCAACTCTCAAAAATCACTTTCAACCATACCTTTCAGAATATATAAAAATATATATAGGTTACTTGCAGAAATAATGTTCAAGGAATAAAGGAATACTTCATAAGCATTTCTAGCCACTTTAATTAATTAAAATAAAAGGGTAAAACCTTGTTAAATTGTGACACCACTTTAAATCACATTCCCATGGACTACAACATGTGGTCATGACATGTGTCAACATGATCCCATGTTTAGTTTGGAGAATATTAAATCTTAAGTAGTTCTTCAATGAGTAGAAATTACTTTTCTAAAATAAGAAGACTTAAACCAATCCTTAACCTTGTAATGTTAGAGATGATGCTAGATCATCTATAGGACCCTTGTGTGTGATGATTGCAAGTAGTTAAGTATTGTTTGGTGATTGTGTACCTCGTATTTATTCATAGACGCTAGTACCGACCAAGGCTACGAAGAAGAAGGAGGATACTACGAAGAGGAAGCCGAGGAGAACTTCAACCACTGCTCTGCACAAGGCAAGCTAGTAACTATGCAAGCTTATACTGATATTGATGCAAGCTAACACTTGCAAGATACCCTATTGTTGCCACAACCCATGCTTGTGACATGATTACTATATGCCCTAAGCGTATGTAACCATACCCACTTGCTAAACCAATCCTAGTTTTATGGCAAGCTTTTTACTCTATTTCCTTATCAAAGTTTACTTAGAGGCTACCCAAGAAGTTTGGTAGATACTAGACAGTTGTGCTGAAGGTTGCATAAAGAACATTAAAATTTGACCTAAGCTAGACACCTTGATATCAGCTTATGATATAAGGTTGGACTTAGTGGCAATTTCACTAGTTACCACCCCTCCATTAGTACTACCCCACCTGTAGATGCTAGTGCTAAGCCTAAAACTTGATCAACTTTAGATGGGAATACTTGGTGGAAAAATGGTTATGAAAACCTTGGAATGATGGATCATTCTATTGAAATGTTTTGGACATGTGTTTCCAAACACTTGATGATTTTGGTGATGAAAATGTTGAGGCATGAGCCTTAGCCCTTTATAAAACTGATGGTTGTCTGGATGCGATACCATTCCAATTTTATCGTACAACCACAATACCCGAATATTGGCTAGGGCTTGACTGGAAACTTATATACCTTAGTATTAGTTCCCTCATGGCCAAGGTCTGAGCTGAGGCTACCTTGTGAAGATTGTCCACCTGTGCAGTACCCAAGATGACAGTGGTCATGGTTGGGAGGCCAAACTCACAGGAGAGGTGCTTATACTAGGGAGTGTAAATGGAAGGTTAGGATTGATTATCCGCATACTGAGTATGGTGAATTCAGGATTTGTTCCTGACGGATGTATCGAATGTTGTGGTGAAAGTGTACAATCTCTGCAGAGTGTCAAACTATTCGAATAGCCGCGTCCGCGGTTATGGACAGTTGGAGTGGCCATACTGTTCCCCCGTCAGACTTTTCAAAATGACTTGTGAACGACCTGAGACTTTGACTTGACCACAATAGAGTTGTGACTGGAAATACAAGATCCCACTTAGGAGTTATAAAATTGTGACCAGCTTTGGAACTTAGTAGTATAAATCTGGCTTTTGCAAAACAACCCTAGAGCCTAGTGTCCTATTATCCAAAAACCCCTCTTTCTTGTTAGTATTAGTTTGCGAGTACTTAAAGAGTACTCATGGCTTTGTCCCTGGCTATTCCCATGGCCAGACTATGAAGAGGAGTACCTGGAGGATGGACCCCAGGACGGTTACGACAACTAGGATCATCTCCCATCGTCAGCATTGCCTGTGACCCCGAAGATGGAGCCTCGCCTACGCTACCATTATTATGCCGTATTCCGCTGCGTGATGTTGTATTAAGGACTGGATCATGAGATCCCTATTTGTGTAAGAACTTATGTATCGTTGTAATGGATGAAGTACTATGGTATCCAATTCTATTATGTCTCGCAAAAATGGTAATCCTGGGATTGCGATGTATGGCATAACAGGCATCTAGGATTGAAAAATCCGGGTGTTGACACCCTTCCCCTCCTTTCATTCATGTGGGTGGACACTCCACTCACACAAATTCCTTTCAATTCCCTCCACTCAAAAACCCACTCAAATTCCCATTAAATTTCCACCAAATTTAATGCAAACTCTCATTAAATAAAACTCCTTTTATTTATTCAGAATTTTGTCAATTACTTTAGACAAAAAAATTCATATAACCCCTTGCTAGTATTTTATTTCACATGCAAAAACACTTTCTGCAATTTCACTCGAAAACTTGTTTCGGTATCTAGTGAAATAAATTCCCGCGCTTGTTATTCTTTTCGGCATGAAACTTTTGCTCCAAATGGATGTTGGTGTCTCTTAAGTGTGTCACCCTACGGTTCGCGAATAATGCGGACATGATCGAGACCCCTCTCCGATCAATAATCAGAAGTGGGACCTAGAGATCCGTACTGACTCCCACACATTCAACGATGACTTTCTTATGACCGTTAGAACCTTTTACGCTAGTATCTTAATCCCTTTGTTTCGCGATATATTACATGTCCGAGATTCGATCATCAGTATCTCCATACCTAGTTTGATCTCGTTACCGACATGTACTCTTTTCGTATTCCCGTGATATAACATTCTAGTGATCAAATCACTTGCTTAGAAGCTAACCAATGTGATATCACCGAGAGGGCATAGAGAATATCTATCCCTCCTCGGGATGAAAAAATTCCACTCTCGATCCATGGGCCTCAACATAACACTTTAGTAGTACTGAACCCATCTTTATAATCACCCTGTTACGGTGTGACATTTGATGTTATCGAGATACTCTTCCGGTGTTAGTGATTGACATGATCTCATGGTCTAAGGATTAGGATCACTTCATATGATGTTATAGCAATATAAACTCAATGACTTTGATCGTAATGTTATACTTTGGATGAATATTCATCACACCATTACACTAATATTGTGACCTTGTTATTAACAACATCCAATGTCCATGATCAGGAAACCTTCGATCATCTTGCTAATCAACAAGCTAGTTTATAAGAGAGGCATAACTAGGAACTTCCTTTTGTTTATTAAACACACATGTATTAACGTTTCCGTATTAATACAATTATAGCATGTAAAATAAACATTTATCATAAACAAGGAATACGATAATAACCACTTTATTATTGCCTTTCGGGCATATTCCCTTCAGTCTCCCACTTGTACTAGAGACAATAATCTAGTTTCAAAACTTTGCGTATTGAACACCTATGGCTTTCTGGTGTTACATATACGTGATTGCAAGTGGTTAGTATAATCTACAGATCAAACGCTTCAGGTCCGTGTGTATTTGCATGTCTTTGCGTCTTCACGCATCACTCATTCTCCAATGAGATGACATTGTATAAATTTGGTCTTTTGGTGAGACATTTAGTTCCTTGGGGTTAAATCATGTCGATACTATTGTTGTACACTGTATCTTTAGTGTTAGCCCGTTGCGAACCACACCTTAGTTTAATAACAAACTACTTGACACAAATTCCCTCCTTTGCTACTACGATAGCAGTCATATACTTAGGCTTTTGTTGTAGTATCCGTCACAATGTCTTAACTTTAGAATTCATCCAAATCCATCATGGAATCTCCTTTCCATTACATTGTGCCACCCATAGTTTAAATTGAGATAAACTTAATTTGTATCTTGTGACAAAACTAGTATCAATGTAACGCTTTACAATAAACTATTTGTAATTGTTTGTCACCTCTACATAAATATATTCTTAGTTCTTCCAAAAGATCATAAGAATTTCCTTACTATTATCCAATGATCATTTTATGATTCATTCTGGTATATGCTCATAACACTTAGAGCATAGTACATATCTGGATGTGTACATATCATGGTATGATTGACCAAAACATTCTTGTGATTTCACTCATCAAGTGTCAAAGCACTTGAATCTTGTTTCACTTATCAAGTGTTGATACACTTGAATCTTGATTCAATTATTTTCCATGCGACAAGAAATTTTTCTCGTCGTTTCTATATTGAACTCCTTCAATATCTCATATATGTACGTTTAGCACAACCATATTAGCGTCACAGTCTATCCATGTAGATATTTATGCTAAATATTATGGTTTTGCCTAAGTCTTTTATCGAAATGAAATTCTTAACCTTTTTTCAATAAAAGATACATCATTTCCAATAAACAAGATGTCCTACACATAATGTATTAGAAATATTTCTCAGTGCTCCCACTTAATTTCTTGCAAATGCAAGCATCTTCATCATCTCCAGATGAAAACTCCTTTTTCATCATGGTGAAGATTCCAACGCTGTGATGCTTACTTTAACCATTAAAGTTTGCATGCCCTTTTTAGCATCCTTTGAATTAACAAAACCCTTTGGATCATGTCATGTACACGTCCTAGGTAACCATTCTATTAGAAGAACTTTGTTTTGTTTATTCATCTACCATATACCAAATTAGATGTAGGGGTTGCTACTTTAATCCATCCAGATTAAATATCGCTATGAAAGATCAAATCTTGTCATAGTCAACTCCTTGAATATTGTCATAAAATACTTTACGACATGTTGACTATTTCGTAGATGTAAAACATCCATGTCCGTTTCTTTATAGATCCAAATACGATCAATAGGTTTTTACACCTTTCCGGAGGGTCTTCCAAGTTCAAAACTTGATTTCTCGTATATGGAACTATCACGGATTTTACGGCTTCAAGACATTTGACGGAGTCAGGACCCATCATCGCTTCTTTGCATGTAGTTGGTTCATCATTATCAAACAATAATAATTTACTCTCAAATATCAGCATTTGATTGTTTATCCGACCTACTTGGTTCAATAGGAACTTAGATCTTCGTGACCACAACCTTTTAGGCACATAAGCTATGAGCATTATGGCTGCCTCCGGAATGATTTCTGGTGCCACGCAACTCAGCACATTTAGCTAAGGTTCGTTAACCTTATCAAAGTTCTATTGTCCTCCCACTTAACTTTTACGAAAAAATTGTTTTTCAAGAAAATTCACGTTTCAAGCGACAAACCCTTTTGTCCTCGGTGTTATGGAGGAATAACCAATTGTCATTCGAAATAACCTACAAAGACATGTTCATCCGACTTTGGTTGTAAACATCTTACTTAAGCTTATCATACCAAAATTTAAGAAATGACAACTTGGATTTTACCCCAAACCATAACTTCCAAGGTTTCATTTCAACAGATCAAGATGGAGCTCTTTTTAGTGTAAAAGAGGTAGTCCCTAAAGCTTTTCATCTTTTAAAACATAATGACAGTTTTATAAATAACACCTTTGATCCAACCATGTCACACAAGGTTTCATTACAAATCTCAAACACTCCATATTCCTATGGTGTTTCGGGAGATGCAAATCTAGGTGCTTTTGCTAAACTTGTAACTCAAATAAATCCCTTTATGATAAAATCATAAATTATTTATTTTCTTGTTACACCTGCAACTCAAATAAATCCCTTTATAATAAAATCATAAATTATTTATTTTCTTGTTACAAGGATTTTCCACTTCATCTTGAAATTCTTTGAATGTTTTCAAATATTTCATACTTCTTTCTCATTAAGTGAATATTCACTCAAATTTCCGAAGAAATCATATAAAATTGAAATCCATCGCTTACGACTATACATAATGGACTACATACATCGATATGTATAAATTCCAATAATTTTAGTCGTTCATTCTTCTTTGGCCTTTGAACGAAGTTTTAATTATCCCGAGGAAAGTCTCACAAGCGTCACTTGATCAAATCAAAGACTTCAAAAATTCATGCAAATGGAGTTTCTTCATGTTTTTTCCAATATAATTTAAATGGTGATGTCACTTCGTAAGTGATCTTTCAATCATTTGTCTTGCGAAATTTTAGCATTAGTTTTTATGGATGTGATTTCTCCAACTAGATTTGTAAATCATCCATCTTATATGGAATATGGTAATTATTTGAACAACCTTTGTTCTCATAATACCTAATTTAAATAATGACTATTAAAACAAATCTTGAAGGCAGACTTTGATGTCAATGAGAAATACAAACAACAGCTTGTTTGTTTTCGATGAACATTATCACATATTCTCTTTCTAGTTACTTAGGCCATTGTAGTTCATGAATTGCATCGTTGTGTATGAAATTTCATACCAACCAATTCGGTATCCAATACCCAAGAACCACATTGTTTAACAAGCAAAGAACACAACCATAACATGTATATCATATATATACCTAAAACTGGACATTTCCAATCTTTCCTTTTCTGCCAAATATATTTTATAGATTCTCTTTCAGCATTTCATCCTTTTTAAAAGAATCTATCAACATCAATAGTGGTGCCATCTACATGACACATAGTCCAAAGCGTGTATATTCAAATACTAATACCTTTGGACTTGCACTTTGAAGTAGATCACCATCGTCAAATGATTGGCATTCTTTTAAAATCCATTCCTTAGTAATATTTTAGTGTAGTAAACACTTTACATACATCTTCTATTCATCCTTATCATGACGACTTTCATGATCAAGCTAATATAGCTTATAAAGGCGAATCGTGAGTATAATGTTACTTTCCAAAACCCTTTTGGATGATTAGGATGTCTAGCATCTCCAACCTTCGCAAATTATCATCCAATATGAGAACATACATTATACTCTATCATATTGCAACCAAAATATCGTTTCAGATATCGTTATATCTGTCACAAATGATGAATTTTGAAATAATTCTTTTAGCTCCTAGATATACTTGATATTAAAACAATCAAGAATCATGGAGGCAAACATGATACTTAAGATACTAACACTGGAATTGTTACTCTTGATTTAATACCAATTATTAAACTTCACGGAGTAAATGTAATTTGCTAAACGTTTGCAATATGACTTTAAACTTTAGGTTGACACTCAACACAATACGATACCAGTTTGTAAAGTAAATATCCAGAATTCTATAGTTCTATTATCTCAATACAACTAAGCATAAGGTGGTGAACGAATGCCAATGACTACAACAATTTATGCAAATTCACTTTGATTTAATTTATGATAAATTGAGTTCTACTAATCCAAATTAGAAATGAACTCTCACTCAAAAACGACATCCCTCGTGCCTTTTTGGTGATTACATGAACCAAATCCACTACACCAAGTCCGATCATCACGTGAGTCGGTGTAGCTTCAAAGGCGAGCATCAAATGGGCATCATATCTTTCATATGACTCATGCTTAACCTTTCGATCCGTGTTTCGAGGACATGTCTGTACATGCTAGGCTCGCCAAGTAAGAACCTTAGTATTCGCGCGTGTAACTGTCTTACACCCGAAATATGATCGTGGATCCAAAAACACCCGATCATCACGTGATGCCTTGGAGCGACAAAACATAATCGGTGCATACTTAAGGGAGAATACATTTTTATCTTGATATCTAAATGAGGGATCATCTTATTATGCTAATAAAATGCCAAACAAGCAATATAAGATGCAACAAACATCACATGTTAATAAGTGAAATGATATGGTTCTTGCACTTGATCTCCATCATGTGCATCATGGTATGATCGCCATCATACCTCTGTGTGTAAGGCCAAGGTCTATGAAACTTACACATTATGTGTGTTGTAAGAGTATCGACTTATACTTCTACTTACAACATCACCATATTGTAGCACCCCGAGTAAACCCTAATTATAATATTGCCTGTTGTCATCTATTTTGTGCACCATCATTGCATCATGCATTTATTTTGCCTCTCAAAATGTTTTAACTAAAGCTATTTTTATTTACTGTAATACCACTCCTCTTGTTTCAAAACAAAATTCTATATTTAGCTGCTAAACTATTTGCTAAAAATATTTAAAACAAAAAAAATAGTTTATTAAAATAATAAACCTAAAGACTAGATCTAAACTGGTCAGGCCCAAAGGCCCAACCGGCTGGACCCAACCAGACCAAACCCTAACCCTAATCCCCAAACTACTCTAACCCTAGCCACCACCACCCCCACAGCCACCACCACCCCCATCCCACCCACGCACACAACCACCCACACGCCTCCACACATCGAGCGCACGCAACATACCCACCCCGTGCGTTGGCCCACCAATCCCTCGCGAGCCCCGCTTCCCTTCCAGGCCCCACCACACGGCCTTCCTCGTGACCTTCCCCCGCTCCCCGCTCGAATCCCGTACCCGTCGCCAACTCCTGTCCCTCCCTCGCGTGAAGCCGCCGCCGGATCCCCTCTCGGGCAAGCACCGCCGTCCGTTGGTCGTCACTAGCGTTGCCCTCCCCCAGCCTCTCCTGCACGGGCCCCAACTTCTCATCGCCGCCAACGCCCCTCCTCTTCCCCGCGGCCAGCCACCTCGCGGTCAACGACCACCATCGCCCCTTTGCACGTCAACGCCTCCCCTAGGCCTCCCCGCCGCTCGGAGCTCTTCTCCCGAGCCAAGGTCGTGTCGCCCTCACCTCCGGTCGCCGCTGGGCCTCCTCCCCGAGCACCTCCTGCATTGTGCGACCTCCCCGTCCCTCGCCGGTCCCTGTCGCTGCCGGCCGTCGTGCCCTTCTCCTCTGGCCAAAACCACGCCTCGCCGCCCCATTGCTCGGTCGCCAAGCTCGTCCGTGCACGCCACCTTTACTGCCAGCCTCGTCCTCGTTCTATTGCCTGCCATCATCTGGGGTTCCTGCCACTATGAGGGTTCCTCTAGTACCAGTGGGTTTGCTTCAGGCGTTATGTTTTGGTACTGGTCACGAGCATATGGGTGTGAAGTCGATTGCAATGGCGATCTTGTGAAGATGGATTAGTGGAGATTCTCCAAGTCCGGCGATCCTCCGTCGAACGAGTGTGACGAGTTAGAGGAGTTCCTCACCAAGATCGACAAGACCAGCATGATGTTGAAGAATGTACAAGGCGCTCCTCTAAGACCCCGGCATCGGACCACAAGACCGTTCCAGGGAACCGAAGACCAATCCGGGACACTAAGGTGTTATTTCAATGTTGTTAAGTACCACAGTTGTTGGAGAAATGCCTTATGCTTTATGTTGGAGATAATCATGGCTTTACTTACCGTTTAATAACTAATATTAAAAGTAGGTAAATAATGCACAGGCATAGGTGGGCAATAGGTGTTATTTGGTTTTTAGCCGTCCACTTGTGTCCCGTAGGACCCCGAGTACTTGATACCTGTTCCTTGACTATTCGCACTATCTGCATGTGGGACCATGAATCCCCTTAGCATGAGCTTGAGTCATATCTTATTTCTTGGGACCACAAAGTAGTTTAGGGCTTTATTACTATCATGTACTTATGCCATGTTTTATTGCTTTATTTACTATTGCGCGTGGAGCGCCTGTACTATTTTGGAACAAATGTGGAATGTTTTCGCGGTATCGACAAGCCTAGTCACACTTTTGGGTTCCTAGTCGTTTACAGCCATTGGCACAAACCTCTGGGTCCATCTCGGAGCCGGCCAACTTCGTTGCGGGTAGCTTGGTGGGGTGGCCCCTGAAATATTATATGAATCTTGCGATTTCTTTGTCATGGTGCCTCGTTGGGTTTTCATTTGGTTTTTCCGAGGTTGATCGTGTGTGTGTTGCTATTTGTGCCCCCCTGCAGGGAAAACTTTCTGAAAGCCGTGTCCGCAGTTATGGACGACTTGGAGCACAGTATCTCGATCATAGACAACTATAACTAAAGTAGTGCTATAAATTTAACTTTATAATGACTAGTAATCAGCTTCACTATAATGGAATGGCTAAATAAAAGTTCCAACAACTGTTGGATTTGGGTTGTCACATGTTACAATTGTATCTGACTAGTAAGTATTGCAACTACAACGGAATGGTTAACTAAAACTGTCCACTGTTTATAATATCAGGATGACTCATGCTATCTATATCTGACTAGTAATTTCCGCAACTATAACGGAATGAATAAAACTGCCAACTGTGTGAGTTCCTCGGTTGACTTCCTCGTTTGGTCTCGAGGGGGAAATACCAGGATGGGTATGCTTGGTGATATTTTCAGGTTGGATACGAATAGGTCTTTCTTATCCCTATCTAATAGTCGCCAGTTGTATTGAGTCTCTATAGGTTGTTTAGTGCATGATGCGCTGCCGCTTCAGTCCACCATACCTATGTAGGCGAGAGCTGCCGAATTCTAGTCTCGCCGTGTACTGGCATCAGTACTGACCGCTTTCTTTTTCCTTTGCCCTTTGTCGGCACCCCTTTTGTTGTAGCAGGTTTTTGAGATTGACGTCGTTAGCAGGGTTACCCTTTCGGCTTAGCTTGGGCAGGGTTATGGACACCATTGGTTATTCTTCAGGGCTCTTAGCTCAATTTGCATCTTGTCCGTACTCGGATACTGTATCGTTTTCAAGGTGATTTTGATCTTTGTACTATATATCTGTATTCTTGACTCATGGAGTCGTGTTGTATATATCTGTTCTGCGGGTTCCATCGCGTACTAATGTGTAATGGTATTACTTCGTTTTCCACCCGCACGAAAGTGCCTGATGGGCGCCTTTAAATCGTTTCTATGCGGGTTTGACGGAAATTGCCGAAACATGCATAAGGCCGATTTGAAGGTGTTACGGAATGGTATCAGAGCTCAGCAGTTGCGATAGCCCACTGGTCCAGCCTGTAGTATAACCTAGCTAATGGACGTCGTAGAGTGTCAAAACTATTTTGGAAAAATGGTTGGATAGATCTGATTAGGTCTGCTTTTAGTTCTTACCCCTCCGCTATTCTCCTCTTATCTTGACGTGTTTTTAATCTCCTCTCTTATCTTGTCTTCAAGTCCAGGATTTCTCATGGTTGGGTTTTCATCATACCTTCAGGGTTTCGCTTTCATCCTCTTGTAACGGTGCTTCAACGTCCGACATTCATGCTATCTAATGAATCTTTCATCTGTTGTACCTTTTAGTGGACCAAAAAATCACTAATTTTTTTCTTTCTATCCTCCCGTGTTTTCCGATACGACGAAGTCATCTACATCATATCTGATGAGAATCTCCATTCCTCCTTAGTTTCCGAACCTCGCTTGTCGAGATCTTCAGTCTGAATACCAAGAGTTGCTTGCATAATCCTCCTATTCATGTGCAGAGTAATGCTTTGGGTGCGCGATGGACTGATCACCATCCGACTACTCTTATCATTCTCTCGTGTACATTGAATTGGTGGATCAAGCAAGTTTACTCCGACCGCAGAAGTTAGAGGTGGCCTTATCTTTTGATACCTCTGACTTCATCCTTTGTTTTCCTGAGGGTTCTCTTAATGAACGTGAGCATCGACCTTGTTGGTGGTGTCGCCGACTTCGAGATGGAGAAACGATCCTTGTTAGCGGTGTCGCGAGGATCTACACGAAGCGATAAGATTCAGACCGTCGGCCTTCTTCCTGGTGCCATGAGGCAGATCTCGAGGGCGAGATCCATTGTTAGTGGTGTCGAATTGTAACACCACGGGTCATCTATTTTTCCCCTTCTTCCTAATTATAATATTGCCTGTTGTCATCTATTTTGTGCACCATCATTGCATCATGCATTTATTTTGCCTCTCAAAATGTTTTAACTAAAGCTATTTTTATTTACTGTAATACCTCTCCTCTTGTTTCAAAACTATTTGCCTAAAAACTATTTGCTAAAAATATTTAAAACAAAACAAAAATAATAGTTTATTAAAATAATAAACCTAAAGACTAGATCTAAACCGGTCAGGCCCAAAGGCCCAACCGTCTGGACCCAACCAGACCAAACCCTAACCCTAATCCCCAAACTACTCTAACCCTAGCCACCACTCCCCCCACAGCCGCCACCACCCCCATCCCACCCGCGCACACAACCACCCACACGCCTCCACACATCAAGCGCACACAACGCACCCACCCCGTGCGCTGGCCCACTAATCCCTCGCGAACCCCGCTTCCTTTCCAGGCCCCACCACGCGGCCTTCTTCGTGACCTTCCCCCGCTCCCCCGCTCAAATACCGTCCCCGTCGCCAACTCCTGTCCCTCCCTCGCGTGAAGCCGCTGCCGGATCCCCTCCCGGGCAAGCACCGTCTACCGTTGGCCGTCACTAGCATTGCCCTCCCCCTGCCTCTCCTGCCCGGTCCCTAACTCCTCGTCGCCGCCAGCGCCCCTCCTCTTCCCCGCGGCCAGCCACCTCGCGGCCAGCGACCACCGTCACCCCTTTGCACGTCAACGCCTCCCTAGGCCTCCTCACCGCTCGGAGCTCTTCTCTCGAGCCAAGGCCGTGTCACCCTCACCTCTGGTTGCTGCTGGGCCTCCTCCCCGAGCACCTCCTGCGCCGTGCGACCTCCTTGTCCCTCGCCGGTACCTGTCGCCGCCGGCCGCCGTGCCCTTCTCCTCTGGCCGCAACCACGCATCGCCGCCCCATCGCTCGGCCGCCAAGCTCGTCCGTGCACGCCGCCTTTCCTGCCAGCCTCGTCCTCGTTCTATTGCCTGCCACCATCTGGGGTTCCTGCCACTATGAGGGTTCCTCTAGTACCAGTGAGGTTGCTTCAGGCGTTATGTTTTGGTACTGGTCACGAGCATATGGGTGTGAAGTCGATTGCAATGGCGATCTTGTGAAGATGGATTAGTGGCGATTCTCCAAGTCCGGCGATCCTCCTTCGAATGAGTGTGACGAGTTAGAGGAGTTCCTTACCAAGATCGACAAGACCAGCGTGATGCTGAAGAATTTACAAGGCGCTCCTCGAAGACCCCGGCATCGTATCGCAAGACCGTTCCCGGGAATCGAAGACCAATCCGGGACGCTAAGGTATTTTTCATGGATGCGGATCCAGAGACCGATTTCGTCGAGACCGACCCGAACCCCTCGATCCCCAAGGCCCAAGATCTTCGGACCAATGTGTGACTCATATCTAAGACCTTATTTTTATTAAATGATATATATCTTGTTGCATATTATTTGATCATGTCGCATACATACCATGTGGTTTGGGGGCATTATGCTGATTCACCTCATAATTAATATGGAGACCATATGCGGGCGTTTCTAGCCTTATATTGTCTCTATTTTAATTTGTGTAGCGAACCGGTGACATGTTTTGCCTTGTTAAGTCAACATTTAAATTGCGGGGCATCTAAAACAACTATAACCATATACTTAATTGTTGGGACCCCGGTTCCCTTAATATTGCCTAATTGCATCGCATCTTGCCATGTCATACATCATACATGCATCATGCCCGATCTTCTGTCGTAGTATTAAATAGTGCATCCGGTGTTTCTTCTAGTGTTTCGCTTATTCACGGACTAGGCCGATGAGTTGATGTGAGCTTTGCCCCGATCTTCGGATGAACCTTCGGCAATGTTTTCAGGCGAGCATTCTCCCCCTTTCTACCTATTTTACATTTCTAGTCTTTACTTTCTCCTGTTGATCTATTGCTATCTGTGTTGTGATGCTATAGATTTCGTACCCCTTTATACTTTCCTGCAGCCCATATATTGCCATGGACACATCCTATTACTTGTTGTTTGGTAGACAATCGGCCTTGTGAGTCGCATTTGCTTGCTCGGGTGTTGTTTCGATGTCGTCAAGTACCACAATTGTTGGAGAAATGCCTTATGCTTTATGTTGGAGATGATCATGGCTTTAATTACCGTTTAATAACTAATATTAAAAGTAGGTAAATAATGCAGAGGCATAGGTGGACAAATAGATGTTATTTGGTTTTTAACCGTCCACTTGTGTCCCGTAGGACCCCGAGTACTTGATATCTGTTCCTTGACTATTCGCACTATCCGCATGTGGGACCATGAATCCCCTTAGCATGAGCTTGAGTAATATCTTATTTCTTGAGGCCACAAAGTAGTTTGGGGCTTTATTCATATCCTGTACTTATGCCATGTTTTACTACTTTATTTACTATTGAGCGTGGAGTGCCTGTACTGTTTAGGAACAAATGTGGAATGTTTTCATGGTATCGACAAGCCCAGTCACACTTTCGGGTTCCTAGTCATTTACAGCCATTGGCACAAACCTCTGGGTCTGTCTCGGAGCTGGCCAACATCGTCGCGGGTAGCTTGGTGGGGTGGCCCCCTAAAATATTATATGAATCTTGCGATTTCTTTGTCATGATGCCTCGTTGGGTTTTCATTTGGTTTTTCCGAGGTTGATCGTGCGTGTGTTGCTATTTGTGACCCCCTGCAGGGTAAAACTTTATGAAAGCCGTGTACGCGGTTATGGACGACATGGAGCATAGTATCTCAATCATAGACAACTATAACTAAAGTAGTGCTATAAATTTGACTTTATAATGACTAGTAATCAGCTTCACTATAATGGAATGGCTAAATAAAAGTGCCAACAACTGTTGGATTTGGGTTGTCACCTGTTACAGTTGTATCTGACTAGTAAGTATTGCAACTACAACATAATGGTTAACTAAAACTGCCCACTGTTTATAATATCAGGATGACTCATGCTATCTATATATGACTAGTAATTGCCGCAACTATAACGGAATAAATAAAACTGCCAACTGTGTGAGTTCCTCGGTTGACTTCCTCGTTTGGTCTCGAGGGGGAAATACCAGGATGGGTATGCTTGGTGATAGTTTCAGGTTGGATCCGAATAGGTCTTTCTTATCCCTATCTGATAGTCGCCAGTTGTATTGAGTCTCTATAGGTTGTTTAGTGCATGCTGCGCTTCCGCTTCAGTCCACCATACCTATGTGGGCGAGAGCCACCGAATTCTAGTCTCGCCGTGTACTGGCCTCAGTACTGACCGCTCTCTTTTTTCCTTTGCCCTTTGTCGGCACCCCTTTTGTTGTAGCAGGTTTTTGAGATCGACGTCGTTAGCAGGGTTACCCTTTCGGCTTGGCCTGGGCAGGGTTAAGGACGCCATTGGTTATTCTTCAGGGCTCTTAGCTCAATTTGCATCTTGTCCATACTCGGATACTATATCGTTTTCAAGGTGATTTGGATCTTTGTATTGTATATCTGTATTCTTGACTCATGGAGTCATGTTGTATATATCTGTTCTGTGGGTTCCATCGCGTACTAATGTGTAATGGTATTACTTCGTTTTCCACCCGCACGAAAGTGCCTGGTGGGCGCCTTTAAATCGTTTCTATGCGGGTTTGGAGGAAATTGCCGAAACATGCATAGGGCCGATCTAAGGGTGTTACACATATCATGACACTAGCCCAGCAACAATCTAAACTAGACGCCTCTAATTTATCCATTGCAAGTTTTACGTGGCTTAGGGCTTTCGAAGATAGAACCGTTCTTACCTACGAACATGAACAACAACGAGGATAACTAAATTGTTGACAACTCGTTGCAAATTACATATTGATTATAGTAGGAGAGACAGACACCCGCTAGCCACTTATGCAACACTGGTTGCATGTCAAGCGTGGAACAGGTCTCATGTGTGAGGACATGTAAAAAGTTTGTCCGGGCCGCTTCATCCTACTATGCCACCAATATCCGAAGTACAACAAAGGAGCAACAACACACATAGCGTGTAAAATCCATAGACCTTGGATTTACACATATAGGTATGATAGTGATCATACCACGATGCACATGATAGAGATCATCTGCGGGAACCATATCATTTCACTAATAAACATATGATGTTTGATAGCATCTTATATTGCTTGTTTAGCGCTTTGTTAGCATAATAAGATGATCCCTCATTTAAATATCAAGATAAGAATGTGTTCTTCCTTTAGTATGCACCGATTATGTTTTCGTCGCTCCAAGACATCACGTGATGATCGGGTGTTCTTGGATCCACGACCATATTTCGGGTGTAAAACAGTTACACACGCGAATACTAAGGTTCTAACTTGGCGAGCCTAGCATGTACAGACATGGCCTCGGAACACAGACCGAAAGGTTAAGCATGAGTCATATAGTTGATATGATGCCCATTTGATGCTCGCCTTTGAAGCTATACCGACTCACGTGATGATCGGACTTGGTGTAGTGGATTTGGTTCATGTAATCACCAAAAAGGCACGAGGGATGTCGTTTTTGAGTAGGAGTTCATTCGTAATATAGATTAGTTGAACTCAATCTATCATACACTTAGTCTAAACTTTACAAATTCTGTTGTAGATGGCACCACCTGCTTTTAATTTCAATGTGTTCATGGAGAAAGAGAAACTAGCAACGAACGGTAGCAACTTTACCGAATGGGGCATGAATTTGAGGATTCTCCTCTCTGCTGCACAAAAGCAATATGTGCTAGAAGCGCCGTTAGGCCCCCCACCTTTTGATGATGCCCCTGACGAGGAGAAGAATGACTATCAGACTCGTCAGGAGGACCACAACTTAGTTCATTGTGGCATATTGTGTGGGCTAGAGCCGAAACTTCGAAAGCGTTTCGAAAACGGCAATGCATTTGATACAATGGGTGAGTTGAAAATGATTTTCGACACACATGCTACTGTAGAGAGCTACAACGCTTCAGAAAAGTTCTTTAGCTGCATGATGGAAGAGCACAACTCCGTTAGTGAGCATGTACTCAAGATGTCGGGTTACGCCGATAAGCTTGTGTCCTTGGGAATATCGATTCCCATTGACTTAGGCATCCATCGTGTTCTGCAGTCTCTGCCACCTAGCTATAAGAGCTTCGTGATGAACTATAATATGCAAGGCATGAAGAAGTCTCTCCCCGAGCTTCTGTCAATGCTTAAAACTGCAGAAGTGGAGATCAAAAAGGAACATCAAGTGTTGATGATCAATAGGAACACTGGTTTCAAGAAAGAAAAGAAGGGAAAACGGAAGGGAAGTAAGGGCGGCAAGCCGGTTGCCGCGCCTGAAAAGAAACCCCGAGTTGGACCTAAGTCTGATTGCGAGTGCTACTATTGTAAGGGGACTGGCCACTGGAAGCGCAACTGCCCCAAGTATCTGGCAGACAAGAAGGCCGGCAAGGCAAACAAAGGTATATATGATATACATGTTATTGATGTGTACTTGACTAGTGCTCGCAGTAGCACCTGGGTATTTGATACCGGTTCAGTTGCTAATATTTGTAACTCGAATCAGGGGCTGCGGAACAAGCGACCGCTAGCAAGGGGTGAGGTCAAGATGCGTGTCGACAATGGATCAAGCGTTGATGTGATCACCGTCGGAACGCTGCCTCTCCACTTGCCGTCGGGATTAGTTATAAACTTGAATAAATGTTATCTGGTGCCTGCACTGAGCATGAACATTGTATCTGGATCGTGTTTGATGCGAAGTGGTTATTCATTTAAATCCGAGAACAATGGTTGTTCCATTTATATGAATGAAATCTTTTATGGTCATGCACCAATGATGAATGGTTTATTTCTATTATATCTCGATGATAATGTTACACATTTTCATAATGTTGATGCTAAAAGGATTAAACTTAATGATGATATATCCGCATATATGTGGCACTGCCGTCTAGGTCATATTGGCATTAAACGCATGAAGAAGCTCCATTCGGATGGACTTTTGGAATCACTTGATTATGAATCATTTGATACATGTGAGCCATGCCTTATGGGCAAGATGACTAGAACGCCATTTTCCGGTTCAATGGAACGGGTGACAGATATATTGGAAATCATACATTCTGATGTATGTGGTCCAATGAGTGTGTCGGCGCGAGGTGGATATCGTTATTTTGTTACTTTCACGGATGATTTGAGTAGATACGGTTATATCTACTTGATGAAACACAAGTCTGAAACCTTTGAAAAGTTCAAGGAATTTCAGAATGAAGTGGAAAATCATCGTAATAGAAAGATCAAATTTCTACGGTCTGACCGTGGAGGTGAGTATCTAAGTTACGAGTTTAGCACTCACATGAAAGAGTGTGGAATTGTTTCACAACTCACACCTGCCGGAACACCACAGCGAAATGGTGTGTCGGAACGTCGTAATCGTACTTTATTAGATATGGTTCGATCTATGGTGTCTCTGACGGACTTGCCGTTGTCATTTTGGGGTTATGCACTAGAAACTGCTGCATTCACTTTAAATCGGGCACCATCTAAATCCGTTGAAAAGACACCGTATGAATTGTGGTTTGGAAACAAACCTAAGCTGTCATTTCTTAAAGTTTGGGGATGCGATGTTTATGTGAAGAAACTTCAACCGGATAAACTCGAACCCAAAACGGAAAAATGCGTCTTCATAGGATACCCTAAAGAAACTATTGGGTATTCCTTCTATCACAGATCCGAGGGCAAGGTTTTTGTTGCCAAGAATCGATCCTTTCTAGAGAAAGAGTTTCTCGCGAAAGGTGTGAGTGGTCGGAAGGTAGAACTCGAAGAGGTTGTGGAACCTTCTCTTCAAAGTATGGCGAGTAGCGCAGCGCCGGAAGTTGTTCCGGAGTTAGCTCCACCTGTTGAAGAGGGAACTAATGATAATGATCATGAAACTCCGAAAGAGAGTACTACCGAACCTCGCAGGTCAAACAGGACGCGTGCAGCTCCCGAGCTGTACGGAAATCCTGTCATGAATTTCATGGTTGATGAAAATGATGACCCTGCGACGTATGAAGAAGCGATGATGATCCCGGATTCCAACAAATGGTTAGAAGCCATGAAATCCGAGATGGAATCCATGTATGAAAATCAAGTTTGGAACTTGGTGGAATTACCTCACGACCGAAAGGCCGTGGAGAACAAATGGATTTTAAAAAGGAAAACTGATGCTGATGGTAATGTGACCGTCTATAAAGCTCGACTTGTCGCAAAGGGGTTTCGACAAATTCAAGGAGTTGACTACGATGAGACTTTCTCTCCCGTAGCGATGCTAAAGTTAGTTAGGATTATGTTAGCAATTGCTGCATATTTCGATTATGAGATATGGCAGATGGATGTCAAAACCGCGTTTCTCAATGGTAATATTGAAGAAGAGTTGTATATGATACAACCAAAGGGTTTTGTCGATCCTAAGGATGCTAACAAGGTGTGCAAGCTTCAGCGATCCATCTATGGATTGAAGCAAGCATCACGAAGTTGGAATCTCCGCTTTGATGAGGTGATCAAAGAGTTTGGATTTGTCCAAACTTATGGAGAAGTTTGTATTTACAAGAAAGTGAGTGGGAGCAATGTGGCATTTCTGATATTATATGTGGATGACATATTATTGATCGGAAATGATATAGATCTTTTAAACAGTGTTAAAAGTTATCTAAACAGCAAATTTTCAATGAAGGACCTAGGTGAAGCGTCATACATATTAGGCATAAAGATCTATAGAGATAGATCTAGGCGCCTAATAGGGCTATCGCAAAGTACATACCTTGATAAGATTTTAAAGAAGTTTAAAATGGACGGAAGTAAGAAGGGGTTCTTACCTATGTTGCAAGGCAAGACATTGAGTAAGACTCAAAGTCCAGCTTCGGCGGAAGAAAGAGAGATAATGGACAAAGTCCCCTATGCTTCAGCCATAGGCTCTATAATGTACGCCATGCTATGTACAAGACCGGATGTGGCACATGATATTAGTTTGACTAGTAGGTATCAATCGGATCTAGGTTCGGAACACTGGATAGCGATCAAGAATATCCTTAAGTACTTACGAAGAACTAAGGATATGTTTCTTGTATACGGAGGTGAAGAAGAGCTCGTCGCTAAGTGTTATGTCGACGCTAGCTTTGACACCGATCCGGATGACTCTAAGTCTCAATCCGGATACGTATTTCTCATGAATGGCGGAGCGGTTAGTTGGAGGAGCTCCAAACAACCTGTGGTAGCGGGATCAACAACGGAGGCCGAATATGTTGCTGCTTCAGAAGCGGCTCAGAAAGCAGTTTGGATGAAGGAGTTCATATCCGAACTAGGAGTGGTGGCAAATGCGTTGGACCCAATGGTGATCTATTGTGACAACAATGGTGCCATTTCCAATGCCAAAGAGCCAAGGTCTCACAAGCATTACAAGCATATTAAGCGCCGGTTTCACTCCATCCGCGAGCATGTCAAGGATGGAGATATAAAGATTTGTAAAGTACATACGGATCTCAATGTAGCAGATCTGTTGACTAAAACTCTCCCTAGAGCAAAACATGATCAACACCAGAACTCAATGGGTGTTAGATTTATCACTATGTAACTAGATTATTGTCTCTAGTGCAAGTGGGAGACTGAAGGGAATATGCCCTGAGAGGCAATAATAAAGTGTTTATTATGTGTATTCCAAGTATATGATAGATGTTTATTTTGCATGCTATAATTGTATTAATACGGAAACGTTAATACATGTGTGTTTAATAAACAAACAGAAAGTTCCTAGTTATGCCTCTCTCATAAACTAGCTCGTTGATTAACAAGATGATCAAGGTTTCCTGATCATGGACATTGGATGTTGTTAATAACGGGATCACAACATTAGTGTAATGGTGCGATGAACATTCATCCTAAGTATAGCATTACGATCAAATTCATTGAGTTTATATTGCTATAACAACTTACGAAGTGATCCTAATCCTTAGACCATGAGATCATGTCAATCACTAACACCGGAAGAGTTTCTTGATAACATCAAACGTCACACCGTAAAAGGGTGATTATAAAGATGGATTCAGAACTAATAAAGTGTTATGTTGAGGCTCATGGATCGAGAGTGGAATTTGTTCATCCCGATGACGGATAGATATACTCTGGGCCCTCTCGGTGATATCACATTGATTAGCTTGCAAGCAAGTGATTTGATCACTAGAATGTTATATCACAGGAACGAGAAAAGAGTGCATGTCGGTAACGAGATCAAACTAGGTATGGAGATACCGATGATCAAATCTTGGACATGTAATATATCGTGAAACAAAGGGATTAAGATACTAGCGTAAAAGGTTCCGACGATCACAAGAAAGTCATCGTTGAATGTGTGGGAGTCAGTATGGGTCTCCAGATCCCGCTTCTGATTATTGATCCGAGAGGGGTCTCGATCATGTCCGCATTATTCACGAACCGTAGGGTGACACACTTAAGAGACATCGACATCCAATTGGAGCAAATGTTTCATGCCAAAAGAATGAACAAGCGCAGGAATTTATTTCACTAGATACCGAAACAGGTTTTCGGGTGAAATTGCATAAAGTGGTTATGCATGTGAAATAGAATTCTAGCAAGGGGTTATTTGTGAATGTTTGTCATTAAAGTAATTGAAAAATTCTGAATAAAATAAAAGAGTTTTATTTAATGAGAGTTTGCATTAAATTTTGTGGAAATTTAATGGGAATTTGTGTGGACTTTTGAGTGGAGGGATTTTAAAGGGCATTTTGTGAGTGGAGTGTCCACCCACATGAATGAAGGAGGGGAGGGGGCAGCCCCCATGGCCGGCGGCCACCCCCTTGGGTGCCCCCCTTCCTCCTATAAAAGGAGCCCCCCTCCTCACTTGTCTCACACACCTCCTCGTGAAGGATCTCTCTCCCCCTCTAGAATTTATCCCCCATGGTCTCGGACTAGCGAGATACATGTTCCCGGTGGCTATTCGGCAAGAAAGAGTTGTGCTTTCGCTGCATCGCTGGAGCAAGGAGGCGGAGGTTGCTCGGTGCCTCGAACGTGTGTGCGAGCACGGATGCGCTGCTGAATTGCGGCGCTAGGACTTCCTCTCGATCTTGAGATCGGCAAGAGATCGTCTACATCAACCACGAGTTGAACTCGTTAAGCTTTGTCGGTCTTCAAGGGTATGTTCTCTACGGATATACATCCGCCCGTTGTTTGTATCTAGTAGATGGATCTTGGTATATAGTTCACATCGTAGGAAAATTTTTGTTTTCTATGCTGCGAACCCTACAAGTATATTGCACACGGCAGTATTAGTACTGGAGGGCAAAACTGAGTATAACCAAACTGTCAGTGCTACACTCGAGGGTATAACTGAGCATAACTAAGTGGCCAAGGTTAGACACGAGGGGGAAAACGTGACGCACAGTATGCGTGTTGCGGTGCACGGGGCGGTAGCGGACGCGTGTGGTCATGCACGGTGCAGTAGTGTACACTGTTACGCGGTGCATGTTGGTGTAACAAAACGTCTCCTCCCTTCACCTTTATAGAGGCTTCATCACTTTCACTCATCACTCACTCGCTCACTCACTCACGCAACCATCTCCATTGTCCCATCACCTTCTGCAAACCTCCAAGAAAACCCCAACCACACCGGCGATGGAGAAGAACGGCGCAGTGGCCATCATCGCCTCCAGGCGGCCGACGAGGAGGCCCCCGTCCCCATACATGCCCCCATCGAGGCATTAAAGGCAGCCGCCATCCCCGTCGAGACCCCTGTCCCCGCTTTCGCCGTAGTCACCGGCGAGGAGGCCCCCGTCCCCGTACATGCCCCCGCCATTCTCCTGCAGATCCCGCATGGCTGGGACCCCTACAGGGACAATGATTACATCAGGCCAGAGAACCCCTTCGACACCAGCTTAGCCAACCCATGGTTGGAGGTAACTAGGGTTTTCTCCCCTTCCTTTGTTCTTCCTCCATTCCCATCGTTGGATGCTTGATCATGTGTTATTAGGGCTCGGCTGTTCGTATTTTCAATCGTTGGATGCTAGGTATTTTTATAGTAGCTAATCCTCTTGTGTTAGATCTCGGATTTCGATGAATGCCCCTAGTTGGTATCAGTACTAGCACCGATCTGTAGTTGGGATCAGTACTAGCACCGATCTGTAGTTAGGATCAGTACTAGCACCGTTCTATGGTTGGGATCAGTATTCGATTTGGTTTGAGATTTGGGGATTGGGGAATAATCAAGGGATCTCAATCGGTTAATTTATGCAAGTAATCAATCCCGATAATCACGGTATGTCAATCATGTCCTTATTGCATGCTATTGTTTTTTGCAATAGGTGGATAGCAGCGATGTCTGCAGCGACGATGAGTCCACGGACACCAAGACTCGTCAGGTGCTGAGAAAGCTGAAGTACGGCCAGTTCAACGGCTTCTTCGTCGGCGACGTCTATAGGTGCCCCTTTTGAACCAGGAGCCTCGCCACCGACTTCAACTCCCTCGTGATGCATGCCGAGGACATGAAGACCTGCGGCCTATCAAAGAACATCAACGCCTTTAGAGCCCAGCACAAGGCGCTCGGTTTTCACCTCCGCAACCTCCAGAAGGTGGCCATCGAGGAGGGTCGCATGCCCCCTGATCAGGCCCAGGACGCCCAAGGTCAAGGGACTAGGAAGCAAGAAGTGGAGGAAGCGCCAGAGGGAGGAGGTGGAGGCCCTCCTAGCGGAGGCCAGGAAGGGCCACTGATCTTGTGCTGATGCTGTTGTTGTAAAGCAGTTTCTTTTGTTTTGTTGTCTGTGTTGAACTTGTAAGCTGCTGCTGAGCAGCCTAATTGTCGAACCTGGTTTAAGTATCGTACTATATAATCCTTTATTAGCCGCTTTATCTATATCTGCTCTATTTATCTACAACATATTTATGGTGCTGGTTAGATTTTTTGTCAGATTGGGAAAATACTGAGGGCCAAAAGAAACCATGAATGAAGAGAGAAGCTGCTTTAGATTTGCTGCCTTTTTGGGCAAAAATAATAAATGTTAGCGATATAAATGGGAAAAGGTGCTCTTAAAAAGGCCAATCATAAAAATAACAAAAAAGAAATCACCAATTTAGGAGATAGGGCGCACGTAACTACTATACGTGCCCCACATGGTCCCACACCACATCCCCCAAAACGCGTTCCCAACAAGCCGGCCCCACAACATGGGGGGTCCTACTACGGGACCCGACTGAACGTGACCCCACCTTTCATCACGTAACCGGGGGGTCCTACTTGTCAGCACGTAACGGCGAGGGTCCACTACGGGGCCCACCTGAATGCGGCCCCACTTGCCAACACGTAACGACGAGGGTCTACTAACGGGACCCGACGAAGAGCAAGTTTCAGACCGATGTGAGAGTTCCATAATAGGAGCTGGACAAAAGTGAGGAAAACCTAAGGCTGGGGAAAAGTGAGTACATCTAACGAACCAGGGGCACGAAAATAGAAATCCCTATGTTTTAATATTAATTTAACTAATTGATATAAAACACATATATTACTGCATTTCATACACTGAAACTACTTTCGGTCCTCTTCCGATCATCATCGGATATTACTCGGAACATTTTCGATTTCTCTCTCCCGTTTCTCCTTTGGTGTCGGTTTGATCTCAAAGCGTCCCCACCCTTAAGTGTGCCACCCTTCGGATCGAAGTTGCTACGAACATGATCAAGACTCTCTTGTATCAATGATCAACATCGGAACCTGGATGGCCATAATGATCCCCGTGCCCTCACGATTAATCTCATCCCTTGAACCTTAACTTCTTAGTCCTATTCCCTTTGCCATACGATACCTAGGTCATCCGAGATTTGATATCAAGCATCTCCATACTTGTGTTCGATATCGTTACCGATGAACTCGTTTACTCGTTCCCGTGTCGCTGCATTCCATGATCCAATCATACGCTTGCAACCTTCGTTAATGCAACATCACCGAGTTGGCCACGTGTATCTGTCCGTTACTTGGATTGGCAAATCCTGATCTTGATAAAAAACTCCTCAACCCATTTCTTTAGTAAACCCAATGATACCTTTATGATCACCCTTTCACGGTTTGATACTTGATATTATCAAAGTCTCCCTCAAAATAATGATTATGCATTACTCCATCTGTTTCAAATTACTCCGCACGCATGCTTATCTAGGTGGGCTAGTATACTCTTATTTTTCGTTCAAAAATTTTCTGAGATTTTTGAAATACCTAGTACACATTTCATACTATCAAGTTCAAAAATCCTAGAATTTTTTTGGATAAAAAATGAGGGAGCACTAGCCTACCTAGATAAGAGTGCGTGCGGAGTAATTTGAAACAGAGGGAGTATCTCTTAGTCAAAGGATATAAGATACGATGTCTTTATGTTAGCATCAATGACGAACGTTTAAGTAACTAGATCTCATTATGATTAACTTTAGGGTGAAATGTCTATCACATCATTCTCCAATGATGTGATCTTATTGTCAATCGGCACTATCACCATGATCTCGAAACCATAAGATCATCATTTGCCCAATGAGCTAGTTTACTAGAGATAACTAGAGACCCGATTGTTTACATAACACATGTGTATCAACTTTTCGTATTAATAAAGTTATAGCATGGTAAGAAACGTATTATGAACAAGAGATACATCAAATAAAAAACTCTTTATTATTTGCCTCTAGGGCATATCTCCTTCAGTCTCCCACTTGCACTAGAGTACAAATTAATCTATTTTTACAATAGGCAATGGACTAACACCAATACTATCCCGGTGTTGCTCATGCTTGACTTGTGGAATAATTTTGATAAACGGATCTGTGACATTTAGATCCATATGAAATTTGCAAATCTTTACTTCGCTGTTTTCAATATTTTGTCTAATGGCGTGGAATCTAAGCTAGATGTGCTTGACTATGGAATGAGTTCTTGATTCCGACGCATTTTCTATGGCCCCTGCGTTGTCGCAATAGATTGTCACAAGATCATCCGCATTAGGAACAACTCCCAGTTCGATGACGAAATTCCTTATCCATACAGCTTCATTCACCGCAGAGTTAACTGCGATATTTTCCGACTCTATTGAAGACTGTGACATCATTGGTTGCTTCACGCTTCTCCAAGTTACCACGTCACCATTCACCAAGAAGACAAATCCCGTCTGAGACTTCGATTCATCGGAGTCCCTGTTCCAGCTCGCATCCACGTAACGAGTTATGTTTAGAGCTATCATCACCTCCATAGACTAGGAACATATCCTTAGTACTTTTTAGATACTTTAGTATATTCTTTACAACTGTCCAATGTTTTAGTCCTGGATCATTTTGGAAACGACCTGTCCAACTGAGAGCCAGGGTCACATCGGATCAAGTACATAACATACATACATGATAGAACCTATGGCTGAGGCATAGGAAACATTAACCATTTTTCTCTATCAGCATCTGGACATTGAGTCTTACTCAATGGCACACCTTTCATAAGAGGCACAAAACCCTTTTTGGCATCTTCCATTTTAATCCTTTTCAAAATTTTATTATATGTACTCTGATTACGATCAGTACGTGCAGGCAAAAGGCGACCCAATCATCAGCTAACCCAATCAATTAACTCAATCCCTAGCCCTGGACGCGCGCCGTGCGTCCAACGCATGCAGATGCGACAACTCCTGTCGTGCGTCCAACTATGCTGTTGCCACAAATTTTTGGACCTGGACGTGCGCCGTGCGCCGCCCGAGCAGTGACCTAGACGCGTCACGCGCCCCTCCACGACCCAGCCCGCCCCAGCGTTCGACATGTGGCCGCGTGCGCCGCCCCGACCAAGCCAGAGACCAGCGACCTGGAAGTCGATTCCTTCCGCGAGCAGGAGGGAGGCGAGGCCGGTCGATTCCATGGCGTAGAGGTCGAGCTAGGCTGCAGAATCGAGCGCGCGGGCCGGCGGAGGACCAGAACAGGGAAGTTTCTAGTGGCAGATCGATTCCGGGCGGCGGCCCGCAGGCGGCAAGCGGCGTGATTCCGGAGAAGACGGGCGGACGGCGGCCGGCGGCGACCAGGGACACGGCGGGCGGGGCTGACGGAGGCGGCGCTCCAGTCGCGGGGCCGCGAATGGCCAGGCCGGCGGCAGGCGTGCAAGCAGATGCGCGGGTGAAATTTCAAGGCGGTTGAACGCTTGCGTTTTGTCTAGTTATTGCAGCGCGATGTAGTCGGAGCGGCATATGTACCGCTTAGGATAGCGCAATCGAGCGCGCGCGTTAATTTGTTCTATTTTGCAGCGTGGAGTGTAGCTTTTTTTTTCCCGCGCGCTATTTTGGTATTATTTTAACGCATGATCCATTTACAGCTTCCGTTGGAGATGCTCTTATGGCCCAACCAGCTGGTGGTCCTCCACATGCTCGACCTCCCGCGCCGGCGCCCTCGACGGCGTCAGGATGGAGCTGGTCGACGCCGCGCTGCCCCTGCTCAGAGGTATGCCTGCACTGCATCCACTTATTGTAGTCTTGAGCTTCATATTGCAAGCTATACTCCTTATAATGAATTTTGTTACAGGCGTGGTGGCAATGAGCGACGAGGCCGAGGCCTTCAAGGACGTGAACGTGGGCCACGTGGCCATCTTGATCGGCGGGTGGCCGAGGAAAGATCTGATCGCCAAGAACGTCCCCATCTACAAGTCCCAGGCCGTCGCTCTGCAGCAGCACGCTGCTGAAAGAACATGTTGGACCCCCATGTGTGGTTTTGGTAATTAATGACAATCTTTATGGACTAATGTGTGTATTAAGTTGTACTTGTAGGAATTTTCCATTGGCATTGCTTGGAGCATGTGTTGACTTCAAGATAGATGAAATGAGAAGAAGATGTGTTGTGCAAGCTCAAAATGCGCCATCTATAGAAGATCTCATGTTTGATGCTTGCCATCCTCGGTGATCATGGATCGATGATGAGGAATCAAGAAAGGTGTCCATCTTGAGAAGGACAAGATCGTCTACATCGAGCTCAAGTGGATTGCTCAAGTCAAAGGTATAATATAAGATCGTCTACATCGAGCTCAAGTGGATTGCTCAAGTCAAAGGTATAATATTGATAGGTTTTTCCTTTTGCCGGTCTCATGTTTGTTGGGAGACCGGGTTTAGGATAGATAACCGTACTATCAAGAGGGGCTCTCGAATGAGTAACTCGGTCACATCGTTCGGAGAGATATCAAACCTTTGCATACTTGCATCATCATATTTGGTTGTTATTTGGTCTTATCCATGTGAGGATATAGAGCTTGTGGTAATCTCCATAACAAGCTCTAGTCCATCAAAAACGGATTTCCCTTTTATATCTTATTGCGTTTTGATCTTGGAGGTTTTACCGGTTTGTATTTTAAAGATAGGTAAAACCTTCCATTATTTGGTTCTTACTCATGTGAGGATTTAGAGCTTGTGTTAATCTCCTTGACAAGCTCTCGTTCATCGAAAACGGATTTCATATGCATTTTCTATTACGGTTTTGACGTCGGAGGTTTTATCGGTTCATCTTTTTGATTGAGGTTAAACCTTTCTTCATTTGGATCTATCCTCCCTTGTTGGACTATAATGTTTCTTTGCATGATTTTTTAGAGCTTGTTGTCCTCTTCGAAACGAGCCCAAGATCATCAAAATCGGAGTCCGGATGCAAAAGTTATGGCTGTTTTCGTTCATGGATGACCGGTAGTACCGGACCAGGGTCCGGTAGTACCGCCCCGTAGTACCGGTCGTTACTGAATAAGGTGCGTTTGGCGACCTGGGATCCCCACGGAGTGTCCGGTAGTACCGGGATTCGCGTTTTTTTGGCTTCAACGGTTGGATTTTCGGGGAACCTATTTAAGGGGCCTTCTTCCCCAATGGTTCCCTAACCATTCTTGCAAGTTTTCCCCTCCATTGTTGACCTTCTTAAGCTTGCTTTCTCTCAATCCCTCCAATGATTCTTGCATATTATTGAGGGATTTGAAAGAGGAGATCTAGATCTACAATCCCACCAATCAATCTCTCCTCTAAGTGAGGGGAACATATTGGGATCTATATCTTGGAGTCTTTTGTGGATTTCCTCCATTGTTCTTCCTCTCTTATTCCCCCATAAGCTTTTGTAGCTTTGGTGGAATTTGGGAGAGAGGGATTTGAGCACCTTTGTGGTGTTCTTGCCATTTGCATTTGGTGCATCGGTTTGAGTTCTCTTTGGAGGATTTGATTTGAGTTACTCATTGGAGCTTGTCCCTCTTGGGTTCTTGGAACCCTTGACGGTTTGTGGCCTTGGTGGCATTGTGGCCTTGGTGACGTTTGTTGGGAGCCTCCAATTAAGTTGTGGAGAAGTGCCCCAACCTTGTGAGAGGTTCCGGTTGCCACCGACAAGTGCACCGATAGTGGAAGCGTGGATCGATCCCGTTGGGGTGAGATTCACCGGAGAATAAGGGAGGCCTTTTGTGGCGTTGGTGGTTTGATACCACCCCCTCTCCAAACGAGACATACTCCATGTTGGGAGGAACTCGGTAAAATATCGGTCTCCCCGTGTGCCTCGGTTATCTCTATACCCGAGCTCTTTACTTATGCACTCTACATTGTGATAGCCTTCGTGCTTGAAGTATTATATATCTTGCTATCACTTTGTTGCTTGTATTGCTTAGCATAAGTTGTTGGTGCACATAGGTGAACCTTAGTTGTTCTAGGTTGTGCTTAACAAAGTAAGCACTAGTTTTATTCCGCCTTTGTTGAGCCACTCTAGGAAAAGTTTTAATCGTCTATTCACCCCCCCCCCCTCTAGGCGACATCCGTATCCTTTCAATTGGTATCAGAGTCGGTCTCTCATTTTTGGCTTCACCGCCTTGAGAGTAAAGATGTCGGTTAGAGGATTAGTGCACAAGGATATGTTCACATTCGATGGCACAAATTATGATGTATGGAAAAATCGCATGCTCATTCATTTTCGGGACATGGACCCAAATTTGGAGCGTATTGTAGATATAGGTTTTTCTCCTCCAATGGATTTCAAAAATCTATCTAGTGAGGATGAGAAAAACTTATATCTCGATGCTCAAGCTTCTAATGTGCTTGTTAATGCTTTGAGCTATGTAGTTACTTCTTCAATCATTCCTTTTTGGAGCGCCCATGATTTATGGACAAAACTTCAAGATAAATATGTTGTGTCCAACATTATTGAGGATGATTGTGTTGCTTCCACTTTCGGTCGAGATGAGTTCTCATCCTCTACCCCTTCACCAACATGTGACTTTTCACAAGGTAATGATATGGTGAGTGGTGATAGAAATTGCAATTTGGATAGTGTGCTTACTATTTGTAATCCCTCATCCCTATCGAGTTGCAATGATCTATCTTTGGACTTTAACACTACTAGCACTACAAACTCCTTACATGCTTGTGTTAATAGTCCTTGCATATCATGTAGAAATGACTTGAATAAATCTCATGATGATATGCTTGTGTTGTCTTGTTGCCATGATAAAAATGCTTCCATTTCGTCTAGTGCTTGTGTTTCTAGAGGAAACCGAAGATTCTATGGGCCAAGACATGGTTTTGAATGAAGCCACAAATGCAATCTCATCTTCAACTTCTTCCGGTACCCACCTATGCCTTATGTCTAGGGATTCTAAGGTAACTCCTACTTTGGAACCCATTACCTCTTGTGATGAGGAGGATGTGGATAATGTGGAAGAAGAGCTTGATATTGATGATTTATATGAGAAGGGTGAGATTGTTTATCGTGCCCTTGTTAAAAAGGATATTGCTTGTTCTAACTTTGTTGAAGTCTTGGACTTTGCTATTAAGAGCAAAGAACATATTGATAAGTTAGAAACACAAATTGAGGTGCATGATAACAACGTTGATAAAATGTGTAGTCTTGAGCGTGAGTATGCTAATATAATTGCAAACCTAAATAAAGCTCTTGAAGAGGAACAAACCACCAAGGAATCTCTTGAGGAGACCTTTGCTTTAGAGCTATCTAGAGTAAAGGAATCTCATGATAAAGATCTTGAGGTGGCAAGTGATCTCAAACATAAAAATGATGAGACTCAAGTTGCTTATGCTAAACTCCTTGAGGATTTTGAGCACCTCAAAAATGGCTCTAGGGTCATAAAGGGTGAGCTCATCAAACTCACCGAGTCACATGAGCAACTTAAAGCCTCATATTCAAAAGAGCTTGACAAGTTGCCCTCACCTCTTGCTAATAATAATGATTCTTGTGCTACTAACTCTATTTCTTGTGAAGCATCTATTTTGAAGGAGAATGTTGAGCTAAAGGCTCAACTTGCTTTGCTAACTAGCAACTATGGGAAATTAGAAGAAAGCCATGTTAAGCTCTCAAGCTCGCATGAGGATCTCCTAGTCTCCCATGGTAAGCTAAAGTTGGCTCATGAGGCCATCATGTCAAAGGTAACATCTAGTGGGCCTCATGTGGACATTAGCACTATATCTACTCCAAATGTTATATTGCCATGTGCTAGTCCTTGTTACTCATCCTCTCACAACCATGCTATATCTCGTGATGAATTACATTACATGCCTTGTTGCTCTAACAATGTAGCATCTACTTCCTCTAGCACTTGTATTGAAACTAACCATGTAGAGGAAATCAAAGAGCTCAAGGCTCAAGTCACTTCTTTGAAGAATGACTTGAAAAAGGGTCATCAAGGGAAGGCCGTACTCAACAAAATCTTGAGGGTGCAAAAATCCCCCAATGACAAGAGTGGTCTTGGATTCAACTCCAATGTCAAGAACAAGTCCACTATCATGTTGAAGCACAAGGACAACAAGAAGAATGGCCAACATCAAGTCAAGAATCCGGCCAACATTGTTTGCTTCAAGTGCAAGAAAGAAGGGCATCATGTTAGATCTTGCCCATTGAAGAAGAAGTCTCCTAGTGTGAAGCAACAAGGGAAGTGGCCTCAAGCTTCACCTCAAGTCATGAATGGGCCTCTTCCTAAGAGGACTACTCGAGCTCTTCCTCTAGTTGTGGCTTCACCTAAGAAGAAAGATGGCAAGAGTAGAACTTGCTACATATGCCGTGAGAAGGGGCACATTTCTTCCGCATGCACTATTGGTATCTCCTCATCCAATCCTATCTTAATTGATGATGCTTATTCACTTCGTAAGGATGAGGTTAGCAATGTGGTTGCCAAATTTGTTGGTGCTCAATGTGGTGTCAAGAAAAGAACCATTTGGGTTGCCAAGCCTATTGTGACTAACTTCTTAGGACCCAACTTGGTTGGGGACCAACAAGCAAAAACTTGATCAATAGGTGTGTTTTGGAGGGCATTGGAGACTTGGCTACATCATGAAGATTTAAGGGATCTTCATTATTATTTTTGTCAAGCCAAGTCATGTGGATTATATTGCTCCTATTATATTTCCAATGTTCCTCCTTGCGGTAACATATGCTAAAATCTTTACATTGAAAGTTACTCGCCCCCTTGTGCATGTTTTGATTTTGTATCTTCCATGCTTTTGTACATGTTGTGCTTTCCACTTAATTATCTTGAGATATCAAGTATATTTTTGTATGATTAGGTGGCACTCCATGTATGTGTGTTTCTTGTATTGGAGCCTTACTTGGTTATATTTGGTATCTTACTTGGCTCTTGTGAGAGATTAATGGATTATCCCATTTTGGGGGAGTGTTATGCTTGGGCATTCCACAATCCTAAAAATGTGTGTACATGAGGAATACCACCTAGTATTTATATTGGATTATTCTCTAGTCTCTATGTGGTACAATTCTCATGAGAAATTTAAGTTTTATAATGCCCATTAATCATCTCTATTTGTATCCTTTTGCCTCGTGTTGGATTTATGGTAGTATCACATTATGGGGGAGTCTTATGCTGCATATTACAATCCTAGAAAATGTGAATATTTGAGGTTGTGTCACTTAGACTTGATATTGATAATTATCTAGCGCCTATGTGACACATTGGCTCATACAAGTTTCAATTTGCATGAATGGCTTTATTGATCTTATTTTGGATCTTGTATATGAGAGTGTTTCTTGGTATGCGTTTCCTCATATTTAGATATATATATCCTCATGGAAACCATTTGCTTCAAGTTACTCTATTCACTAGTGATTGTGTGACTTGGGGAAGCTACCAAGAATCTTGTTCGAAGTATCATGCTCAGTTTCTTATATTTAGTTATATGCTTCTTGTTGTGACTATGATCTTGGATATCCATGCAAGCTACCTTGGGAAAATTATTCTATTTCTTGTCCTTGGACAATGAGTACCCAACTTATGGTAGAATTTATTGATCATATTCACTTTGGCCCTTGCTTAATTTTATCCTATCTTTGGCCAAGAAAATGTTTTGTGTTGTCTCCCAAGCCTTCCTTGCTTCTTGTGGATCTTCTTATTTTATTGATATCCTCTTGTGTTTTACTTATTATAGGTACTAGTGATGATCCCATTTGTGTGCATTTTGCATTTAAAAGGAAAATCCTACAAAATGCACTATCCCTGGGGGAGCTATCCTATATTATTTAGAACACTCATATTTATGCTTCTTTGTTTTGATCCATATCGTGTTTTATGTGCTTGGAACCTCAATCTTATCATTTTGGTACTTATGCCATCATGTGAAGTTTGGGGAGTTTGGTTTCTTGTTGGAACCTTGCTCTTTTGGGGAGTTGGTTTTGTCTCATTCCTTGTTTCTTGATTTGACCATTTTAGAATGAGATAAATCCTTGAGCATTTTTATTTCTATCTATCTTTTGCTCCTTGGATTATGCCTAGTTCATTTGTTGAACTTGTGATCTTTCATGTGTTGAAATTGGTTCGTTGATACAATTTGGACATCGTTTGTCATGTCACACTCTTGTGTGTGCAATCTCGATTTACTTGGTGTTTTGTTCAAATTGTATCTCCTTTTTGGTTCTTGAAAGCTTCATGCATGCATATTTACTATATGATTATATTATGGCATGCTTGCTTTCTTTGATCCAATATATAGGGGAAACTCCACCAATTCCCATCGGCTAAGTTGCTCATGAAATTCAATTTCATATCAATGTGCACATAATTATGTGGAGTCTCTCCTATGTATTGTAGTTTCTCTAACTACTGTGGACCCAATAAGTTTGGGGACCATTTTGTACTTAATTGTGTTTTAGGTACATTGGAGATATATTGGATGCTTGTCTTTCAATTTTGAAGAAGTGGTGCGTACATGAAAAGTTGAGTCAAGCTATAGGATGATCAACGAATTCATATGCTCTACATCCTACCAATTATATCTCGGTAACAAGTATCTCTTTCTCATGCTCATATATCTTGATTCCAACCGTTTGTCGGTTGCCTTCTAGCATGAATTCATGTATTTGTAATTGTTGTAGTTCTAGCCATGGCTTTAAGAGAACTCTCTATTGTAAATGTGTATAAGTTGAGATGAGTACATATAGTTGGGACTATACAAAATCATGCATATGATCCTCCAATCCCAAATATATCAATCTAGCAATTTTATTGCCTATCATCTCCTCAACTTCTCTCATATGCAATAGTGAGATTTTGCTAGTCTATTTTCTCTTATGATACTTGTTGCCTTTCTTCATATATTTCAACTTTCTCCTTTTCCCTTGGTGATAGTTGTAATATATGTAGTGTGTTTGTCTTTGAAGTCCATTATGTACAATAAGATATATGTGAGCCCTTGGCCATGCTTTGAAGCAAAAATCTTATTGATATATGTTATGACTTCATTTGTGCCTTTCATGTGCTTTCTTGTATAATCTTCTTGATGTGTGCATTTTTCTTCTTTGGAATATGTCTTTGTGATATTTTCCACTTAGGTACATATACACATATGAGAAGATAATTTTAGTTGATTTTTAATCCTTGGAGACCACCTTTCTATTCCTTTTGATTCTTCAGTGGCTTCCAAATTTATTTTCCTATGAGTGCTTGTTCCTCTTGTTTGCATCTTTGGACACTCATATTTGTTCTTTCATGTCTTGTATTGTTAAATGAATTTGGATGAGTGAGGAGTCCATGACTATGCACCTCGTTCCCAAATGCAATTATCATAATTGGTGCATTCTCTTTGGGGAGCTCATTTAATTCATTTAATAATACTCATTTGCATTCTTTCACATTTGTTGTGTTTTAAATGCTTATGGGGGAGCAAGGATTCCATATTTGTGCATTATGTATTCCAATACATTTATTTTGAATTGTGCACAAACCTTGGGGAGCTTCTCTATTTTGTTATTTAAAACACTCTTTTGCCCATATCATAATATCTTGTTGTTTCCATTTGGACTCATTTGTTGTTTTCAAATTGGTTTTTCGGACCTTGTAGTTGCTTGCATCATTTGACTTTATTTTTGCAATCTTTGGGTCCTCAATATAGTTCTACTCCCTCCCAAGTATTCATCATTGGATATGTGCGAAGGCACACCTTTGGAGGAATTATTACTATATTTGCCTTATAGAACTTGTCACCCATTTCGGCAATCGATGCCAATGGGGGAGAAGTTTTAGAGGGTTTAAGGGAAGTTGGTTTATGCATTGAGTTTGTTCTTGTGCATTTGCCTCTCATGCTCTTGCATCTTTGTTGTTGCTTAGCATGTGGCATATATAGAGGAAACTCCACCAATGATAATGATTGGCAATATATGCAATGAAATTCAAGTTCATCACACATGCATATATTGTGGGGGAGTTTGCTCTATATATGGTGGTGGTACCAATATCACATACTTTTGTAGTATTTGATATTGGTATTACCATTTTATTCATTAATATTCCTTATATAAACCCTCTTAAAGGGATTGTCATCAATTACCAAAATGGGGGAGATTGAAAGAACATGTTGGGCCCCCATGTGTGGTTTTGGTAATTAATGACAATCTTTATGGACTAATGTGTGTATTAAGTTGTACTTGTAGGAATTTTCCATTGGCATTGCTTGGAGCATGTGTTGACTTCAAGATAGATGAAATGAGAAGAAAATGTGTTGTGCAAGCTTAAAATGCGCCATCTATAGAAGATCTCATGTTTGATGCTTGCCATCCTCGGTGATCATGGATCGATGATGAGGAATCAAGAAAGGTGTCCATCTTGAGAAGGACAAGATCGTCTACATCGAGCTCAAGTGGATTGCTCAAGTCAAAGGTATAATACAAGATCGTCTACATCGAGCTCAAGTGGATTGCTCAAGTCAAAGGTATAATATTGATAGGTTTTCCCTTTTGCCGGTCTCATGTTTGTTGGGAGACCGGGTTTAGGATAGATAACCGTACTATCAAGAGGGGCTCTCGAATGAGTAACTCGGACACATCGTTCGGAGAGAGATCAAACCTTTGCATACTTGCATCATCATATTTGGTTGTTATTTGGTCTTATCCATGTGAGGATATAGAGCTTGTGGTAATCTCCATAACAAGCTCTAGTCCATCAAAAACGGATTTCCCTTTTATATCTTATTGCGTTTTGATCTTGGAGGTTTTACCAGTTTGTATTTTAAAGATAGGTAAAACCTTCCATTATTTGGTTCTTACTCATGTGAGGATTTAGAGCTTGTGTTAATCTCCATGACAAGCTCTCGTTCATCGAAAACGGATTTCATATGCATTTTCTATTACGTTTTTTATGTCGGAGGTTTTATCGGTTCATCTTTTTGATTGAGGTTAAACCTTTCTTCATTTGGATCTATCCTCCCTTGTTGTACTATAATGTTTCTTTGCATGACCTTTTAGAGCTTGTTGTCCTCTTCGAAACGAGCCCAAGATCATCAAAATCGGAGTCCGGATGCAAAAGTTATGGCCGTTTTTGTTCAGGGATGACCGGTAGTACCGGACCAGGGTCCGGTAGTACCGGAGGTCCGGTAGTACCGCCCTGTAGTACCGGTCGGTACTGAATAAGGTGCGTTTGGCGACCTGGGATCCCCAGGGAATGTCCGGTAGTACCGGGAATGTCCGGTAGTACCGGGATTCGCGTTTTTTTGGCTTCAACGGTTGGATTTTCGGGGAACCTATTTAAAGGGCCTTCTTCCCCAATGGTTCCCTAACCATTCTTGCAAGTTTTCCCCTCCATTGCTGACCTTCTTAAGCTTGCTTTCTCTTAATCCCTCCAATGATTCTTGCATATTCTTGAGGGATTTGAAAGAGGAGATCTAGATCTACAATCCCACCAATCAATCTCTCATCTAAGTGAGGGGAACATATTGGGATCTAGATCTTGGAGTCTTTTGTGGATTTCCTCCATTGTTCTTCCTCTCTTATTCCCCCATAAGCTTTTGTAGCTTTGGTGGAATTTGGGAGAGAGGGATTTGAGCACCTTTGTGGTGTTCTTGCCATTTGCATTTGGTGCATCGGTTTGAGTTCTCTTTGGAGGATTTGATTTGAGTTACTCATTGGAGCTTGTCCCTCTTGGGTTCTTGGAACCCTAGACGGTTTGTGGCCTTGGTGGCATTGTGGCCTTGGTGACGTTTGTTGGGAGTCTCCAATTAAGTTGTGGAGAAGTGCCCCAACCTTGTGAGAGGTTCCGATTGCCACCGACAAGTGCACCGATAGTGGAAGCGTGGATCGATCCCGTTGGGGTGAGATTCACCGGAGAATAAGGGAGGCCTTTTGTGGCGTTGGTGGTTTGATACTACCCCCTCTCCAAACGAGACATACTCCATGTTGGGAGGAACTCGGTAAAATATCGGTCTCCCCGTGTGCCTCGGTTATCTCTATACCCGAGCTCTTTACTTATGCACTCTACATTGTGATAGCCTTCGTGCTTGAAGTATTATATATCTTGCTATCACTTTGTTGCTTGTATTGCTTAGCATAAGTTGTTGGTGCACATAGGTGAACCTTAGTTGTTCTAGGTTGTGCTTAACAAAGTAAACACTAGTTTTATTCCGCCTTTGTTGAGCCACTCTAGGAAAAGTTTTAATCGCCTATTCATCCCCCCCCCCCCCCCCCCCCCCCCCCCCCCCCCCCCCTCCTCTAGGCGACATCCGTATCCTTTCAGCTGCCCCGAACTGCAAGGTGGAACAACGGCACAGCACAGTGACGCACATTGCAAAAAACGTCAAGTAAGCTGACTTTTAACCCGACGTGCGTGATTCGTTTGCAGGTCCTGGTGATGGCTAACCCCGCGAACACCAACGCGCTCGTCCTCAAGGAGTTCGCCCCCGGGATCCCCCGCCAAGAACATCACCTGCCTCACGCGGCTCGACCACAACCGCGCCCTGGGCCAGGTCGCCGAGAAGCTGGGCGTGCCCGTCGGCAACGTCAGGAACGCCATCATATGGGGGAACCACTCCTCGACCCAGTTCCCCGACGCCAGCCACGCCCACCGCCAGGACGACCGAGCTCGGCGAGAGACCGGTGAAGGAGCTCGTCGCCGACGAGAAATGGTATGTCCCGTCGCCTTCCCTAGTGCAGCATTACAGATTGGGCTGAACCAGTTGCCGTCTGTGTGTGTGTGTTCATTCGAAGGCTGAGAGAGGAGTTCGTGAGCACCGTCCAGGAGTGTGGCGCGGCGGTGATCAAGGCGCGGAAGCAGTCGAGCTCCCTGTCCGCCACCAGCGCCGCCTGCGACCACATGAGAGACTGGATCCTTGGCACCCCAAAGGTACATCCCATCTTGCTTTATCACCCTGAAACTGTGAACTTGTTGGTGAAACATCAGCGTTTGCTCCTCAGGGCACGTACGTGGGTCTCTATGGGCGTCTTCTCCGACGGAAGCTATGGCGTCCCCGAGGGCCACTTCTATTTTGTTTCCGGTGACCTGCGAGAAGGGGGAGTGGTCAATCGTGCAGGGTGAGTGCTTCTCAGGTCCTTCCAGTTGATAGCATGGCAGGGCAGCAACATTGCCTCTTGAGACCGTCTGTTTCTTCGTTTCAGGTCTTGAGATTGACGACTTTGCACGCGCCAAGATGGAGGCCTCGGGGGCCGAGCTCAAGGAAGAGAAGTCCATAGCCATAAATATCCTCTGATCTAAAGCAAACCACTTGTTTCAGTGAAATAAATCAAACACACGGTAGGTCTACAACGGCCGAAGCAGAGCTTCAGTAGATGTTCAGTTAAGTCCTTGTTGCATCACTAGACAATAATAAAGAAAAGTTTCATGTAACACGCATTGCATTCCATGCTTCGATATTACTGACGAATGCATTACCACATGAGAAGATAAATAAATTGCACAGTGAAATGGTTGTCTTGGCTCAATAATTACAAGACCACGCCACCGTTAGTAATATCTTCCTCAAAGAGCAAGCTGCTCTTCCGAGAAAGAAAACAGGACGAATTACACGTAAGCGCAAAATCTTTAACCGGACATTGTTAACAGGGTACCGTATCAAACAGGCCATTCGTGTATAGATCATACTTACAGGTCGTGATGACTGGGGAACACCGAACACCTTACCGTGGCAATTTCCAGGGTTTGGTTAAATGACTGGGGAACCTGAATTGCTCATCGCCACGGAACACCAGAATAGCAGGACCCGGCGTGCTGTGGCTTTCTCTGTGCCGTTCAGCATCCGTTTCACTTGTTCCAAACTGCAAGCTCCATCATTCTTTTAACTTAGCGAATATGTACTTTCCCCGATGCATCCACGCAGGCTCAATTAGTCTCACAGAATTCTCGTTGTCTAGCTCATTTGAGCTGTCAAATTTTCAGTTTGTGCCGTTACCGATCTGTTCACTGGTACTCTCTGGCAAATGCAAGATGAGGGCATTTCATGGAAATCGTCTCGTCCATGTCTGGTATCATCAGGCTCCCCCATAAGGCCCCTCTGGATTTTCTTTACCTTCTGTGAAAATCTATCCCAATCCATTTGATTCCGTGCCTGGAATAATACATTCAGCTTTTTTGTGTTTGGGCGAATAGTCCTCTTGTGGCCCATGTACCGCCTATACATTTGATAAGGCATGAATACCATTATTACCATATAAAATATAAAATTCTACAAGGGCCTTTTCTAGAATACTCAAACATATCCAGAAATAAGAGAGATGTACCTGCGTCCAGCTAATACCTTGGCCATATTTCCATTATTATTTGTAACAAAAACATCACTCTCATCACATACAATGAAGTCAACAGCAGCCAACTGTGAAGCAAACGGAAGGAATGGTTTCAAATCATCCCCAGCAAGCATCTCCTTGGTGTAGAAGTTTGGAAAGAGTTCCCGCAGAGGTCGTAGAGTTTCTTCTCCCCCATATATTTCTCCAGAAGCAACATACAGGTAGGTTTCATTGCCAAAACCAAGAGCTCGCAGCATTAAACCAATTTCGTGAGGAGTCAATGGACATTTTCCCCTAGTGCGCTCATCCTCGGCACTCAAATCCTGCTAGCAATAAATATAAAATTATGTCACCAATCAAAGCTTACACTACATGATACCAGCTGACAACCATCCAATCACCAGAAACATCATCACCAAAAGTAATAATTATCTCACACAACAAGTTCTTTTATGGGAATCCTACTCAACATATCCGCGTAGAAACAAAAACGAAATGCAAAACCTAAAAAATGACCAACAATTAAAAGGTAAAAAAAAGTAATATTCAAGTTATGGACCCATCTGTTTGGAACAGTGCAAAAGGGAAGTCTCACTAAGTTTCTGAGTCTTACAGGTAATGTATCCCATCGTTTCCTAATTTCAGCAAGTTCCTTTCTTTCTTTTTCCCCACCACCATAGTAGCAGCCAGAAAATGCAAGCATGTCAGGTTCAAACCTAATGATATAACCAGAAAATGATATTTAGAAAATATGTGTACTATCAGGGAACTGTTCATAAATTTCAATTAGGGAGCATACCTCAAGTGAATGGCAACATATCGTGAGCTCATGATTCTCAGCCTCCGCACCAACTTTTTACCCAGATTTTGTATGGATTTTGTAAATCTTAATGCATGAAAGTTAACTCGACATCGTAACTTCTGCAATTCTTCATCAAGCTCATTGGTCAGCCGATAATCAAACTTAGTTAGTTGCAAAGCCTGCAAAATTTTCAATAGTTGAGTTAATAGGCAAGTGTAGTTGCATTCATATATTCATCAGTACAAATAACTCACATATCTCTAATTGATTCATATATGTTGCCAATTAATACACCTTTTAAGAAAAAGGAAATCAGGATGTATTCTCTTAACCAACAAATGATAACCAAGCTGACCATGCAACAGGTAAGCAATTGGATGATTGGATGTTCACATTATCACCATCAAACTGCTTACATTGAACAAGCCGAATACAATGATTGTCTTGAAATTAAACAAAATAATAAGCAGCAAGACTGAGAAATAAGTTTCTTCAGTTTGTACGTGATGGCACGCTTGATAAGGATAAAAGGCATAAATAGCAGCAAGCACATCATAAATACAAAGTAACATGCAACAAGTTCCACACCAATGAATTTGTTTGGTTTTTTATAGAGGAAAACTTGTTTGGTTTACTTACTCGCCTTCGCATCAGAATAGGCAAAACTTCATCAATGTAAAACTCAGGCATGGATTTTCTAGGTGCCCGCATAGTCCATGGAAGTTTATCCATTGATGTCATCACTTCATAAGGGATACTTTTAACAACAGGTACATCCTTTGATAGGTACGAAATGAACCAGTCCACATCGAAAATGTCGGAGAAGTCACTGCATATAACACACGCAGTATGAGGACAATTCTCTGTCAGTCACAATCAACCATAGATAATGACATGTAATCTCAAGTGTTCAGGTCACCTGTCATCCTTCCAGAATGAGTGGTGGTCTAACTCTGGTACAACAAGTGTTGCATTCAAAATCCAGGCAACAACAACAGCATCTGTTATCTGGAAACTGAAGATCATAATGGTAACACAATGGAAAATAAAAACAAATCAATTGCAAGTTGAAAGAAAAGTATACCCCTATGCGTTGTTGGTTCAGTCCCCCGCTAGTACCAATAAGCAAGTAACCAGTAGAACCATTCTCCGGCACAGCAGCTGAAAAGAACACAGAGAAACTTCAACGTTGTTACTTTTCTTGACCTTCAGATTTCAGAGTTCTAGTTTAAACGGGGATGACATGATTGATTGAGTAGACTAACATCTTAACTTTGGGCTCCTCCCACTGCATCCGTAGTATAAGTTGGAATATCTTGATTTCCATATATCAATGGGTCCATTGTTTCTAACCTGCACATGGTCGGCAGAGTAGAGCAATATCAGTGGAGAACAGAGACATGGCTATCAAGTAGATAATGCCATAAGCAGAGAAGGTTCCAAGGATTAGGCGTGAACAAACAAGAAAGAAAATAAAAAAAGCTTCACACTCCATCAATTATTTACTTGATTAGCGAAATGACGAAGCCCATAAAATGAACTTCTTGCTCGAATTCCTCCTCAAAACAGGCCTTCACCCAGCTATATTAATATAGCAACCACAAGCTCACTCGAATTCCTTCAGTTAGTTTCTAATATTACAATGTGACAGGTGTAGCCATCCTAGATTTCAGTATTTCACTGATCAAACTCATTCTTTCTAGAGGGATCACACTCATCAAACCACGTAAACAAAACATTCTGCGGACAGTGACACAATTCCGTCAAATTATAGAGTAAAAGACTCCAAGCTTCCACCAATTTACCTGATTGGACCGCCACCGGCTCCGGATCCGCGACCAGTCGGCGTCGGTGACGATATGCCCGGTGAAGAGTGATACGAAGCCTAGAACGAATAGAGCCGCGCCAAGGAACAGTGGGGAAGGCTGCGCCCTCCTCCCCGCCTTCGGCGAGGCGGAGCGCACACCGGAGCGTGGCTTCGCCGGATCAGGCTTCCTCCCCATGCCGCGCCCTTATCTGATCGTGTCCCACGACAGACTCCAGTGCAGAACTGCGGCCGCGGCGCCGCCACCAACGCCAGAGCTCGAGCCGCTGCGCTAGATCGTGGAGGCCCGAGAGCTCGAGGAAGGGGCGCCCATGGCGGGTGGGAGAAACAAGGTTTTCCTATTCTCTGCCCATTGCGTGCGTTAATAACACACGCTCGCGCGGCCACTCGTGGTGGGCCGGCCCATTAAGCGCTGTTTTCTTTTCTTTTTCTTTTCTTTTTCTGTTTTTTCTCTACTTTTTAATTTTCATTTTTACTTTACTTTTCGTGATTTCTGTGTTTACAAATAAATAAATTTCTGAAAAAGATCCATTTCTGAAAAAAAAATGTTCAATTTTTGAAAATGTTTCGAGGATGAAAAATGTTCATATTTGAAATATGCTCTTCTAAAAAAAGTATGGTTAGTTTTTGTAAATGTGCATTTTTTATATATTTATTTTTAGGGTCTATCTAACGCTCAGCTGACCGAGAATCAGCTTAATTCTCAATCAGCTGACGTCAGCATACTTTCCAGCGTCAGCATACTTTCCAGCGTGAGCTGAGCGTTAAAACGGAAACGATGTGAGATTTAAGAAGTGAGGACCAGCAATGGGCAAAAGCATCTACTCACGGTCATATGTGCGCTTCGTCGAGTGGTGCACTGCACGCTGCTGCAATAAATGCTAGTTGAAAGGCGCTGATAAGTGTAGTTTAACTTCTAATTAGTTTCCATCATGGTCTATGAACTATGATCCCTTCTTTTGGCTAGCTGGCTGTCAGTACGTAGTTTGAGCATAAGGTCTGGTTTTGAAGTTTTTATTTTTTCTAAAAACTCACCGTATCTCATACCTACGAGAAAAAGTTTCGAATCTGATTGCAAACTCATCCGAAATATGTACCAAATGCGATTTTGATTCCGACTCATACCTATGAAAAAAACAAGTCAATTCCAAAATATACCTATGAAAATCATTACGAATCCGAATGCAACTCATATCAAGCATGCACCAATTGCGACGACTACATCTCATACCTATCAAAAAGACAAGTCATACAAAAGATGGAGCAATTGCGAGTCCAATTGCAACCCATACCTCTATAAAAAAACAAGTCAATTGCGAGTCCGAATACAACTGATATGAAACATGGGCCAGTTGCATATCCGAGTGCAACTCATGCCTATCAAAATGACAAGTCACTTCCTAATCTAATTACAACTCGTATGAATATGGACCAGTTACGAATCCGACTGTAGCAAATCCGAGTGCAACTCATGCCTATCAAAATGATAAGTCACTTACTAATCTAATTACGACTCGTATGAATATGGACCAGTTACGAATCCGACTGTAACTCATATCTATCAAAATGACAAGTCACTTCCTAATCCAATTATAACTCATAAGAAACATGGACCAGTTGTGTGTCCGATTACAACTCATACCTCGATGAAAAAGACAAGTCAGTTAAGAATTCGATTGCAATTCATGTGAAATATGGACCAGTTGTGAGTCTGATTACAACATATATATATATATATATATATATATATATATATATATATATATATAATAAGTCAGTTGCAAGTACGATTGCAGCTCATATGAAACATGGACCAGTTGCAATTCAAACTGCAACTTATGCCTATCAAAAAGACAAGTCACTTAAATACTAACCTACAGCTCATTAGAACGATGGAGCAGTTGTGACTCCGATTGTAACTCATATCTCTATAAAACATTTACGATTCCGATTGCAAATCATAGCCTAAGAAAAACAAAGTCCGTTCTGAATCCCAAATTATATAAAACATTTACCAGTTACAAGTCTGATTGCAACTCATACGAAACATGGACTAGTTGCAAGTCCGATTTAAACTCATACCTCTATGAAAAATACATGTCAGTTGTGAGTCCGATTGCAACTCATACGAAATATGGACCAGTTGTGAATCCGATTCCAACTCATACCTCTATGAAAAATACAACTCAATTACGAGTCCAATTGCAACTCATATGAAACATTTATGGGTCTAAATGCAACTCATACTAAACATGGACCAGTTTTGAGTCCGGCTGCAACTCTTACCTATAAAAAACAGAAGTCACTTCCTAATCCAATTACAACTCATACGAAAGATGGAATAGTTGCAAGTTTGATTGCAACTCATATCTCTATGAAATATTTGCGAGTCCGATTGCGACTCATATCTAAGAAAAATACAAAGTCAATTCTGAATTCCAAATCATATGAAACATGGACCAATTACGAGTCTGAATGCAACTCATATGAAACATGGACCGTTGCGAGTTCGATTGCAACTGATACGTCTATGAGAAAAAAATTCAGTTGCAAGTCCAATTGCAATTCATAAGAAACATGGATCAATTGCAAGTTCGATTGCAACTGATACCTTTATGAAAAAATACAAGTCAGTTATGAGTCCAATTGCAACTCATACGAAACATGGACCAGTTATGAGTTCGACTACAACTCATATAAAAAGATAATTCAGTTACGATTCCGACTGCAACTCATATGAAACATGGACCAACTGCGAGTCCGACTGCAACTCATACCTATATGAAAAAGACAAGTCAGTTATGAGTCAGATTGCAATTTATATGAAACATGGACCAGTTGCGATTCCGACTACAACTCATACCTACCAAAAAGACAAGTCACTTCCAAATCTACAACTTATATGAAAGATAGAGAAGTTGCGATTCCGATTGCAACTCATACATAAGAAAAAGTTAGTTATGATTCATGTTTCATAAGAAAAAGATAGAGCAGTTGCGATTCCGATTGCAACTCATACCTAAGAAAAATACAAAGTTAGTTATGATTCCACACTCATATGAAATATGGACCAATTACGAGTCTGATTGCAACTCGTATGAAAAATGGACCAGTTGCGAGTCCGATTTCAACTCATATGAAACATGGACCAGTTGCAAGTCTAATTGCAACTGATACCTCTATGAAAAAGACAAGTCAGTTGCGAGTCTGGTTGCAACATATAAAATATGGACCAGTTTCAAGTTCGATTGCAAGTTGCATCTCATACCTCTATGGAAAATACAAATCAGTTGCGAGTCTAGTTGCAACTAATATGAAACAAGGACTAGTTACGAGTCCGATTGCAACTCATATGAAACATGGATCAGTTGCGAGTCCGACTGCAACTTATACTATCAAAAATACAATTCACGTACTAATCTAGTTATAATTCATACAAAAGATGGAGCACTTGCGAGTCCGATTGCAACTCATACCTCTATGAAAATATTTGTGAGTACGATTGCAACTCATACCTATTTTGAATCCAAATCATATGAAATTTGGACCAGTTACGAGTCCGATTGTAACTCATATGAAACATGGACCAGTTGTGAGTCCGACTGCAACTCATACCTGTTAAAAAGACAAGCCACTTCCTAATCCAATTACAACTCATACCTCTATGAAAAAGACAAGTCAGTGGCGAGTTCGATTGCAACTCATACGAAATATGGACCAATTCCGAGTCCGATTGCAAGTCGTATGAAACATGGACCAGTTGCGAGTCCGACTGCAAATCATACCTCTATGAAAAATATAAATCAGTTTTGATTCCGATTGTAACTCGTACGAAACATGGACCAATTCTGAGTCCGGTTGCAAGTCATACATCTATGAAAAAGACAAGTCAATTACGAGTCTGACTGCAACTCATATGAAACATGGACTAGTTACGAGTCCGACTACAAAGCATACCTATAAACAAACAAGTCAGTTGCGAGTCCGATTGTAACTCATACAAAAGATGGAGCAGTTGCGAGTCCGATTGCAACTAATATCTGTGGAAAAGATAAGTAAGTTCTGAATTTGAATGCAATTATATGAAAGATGGACCAGTTGCGAGACCGATTACAACTCATACCTATGAAAAAGACAGAATCAATTGCAAAATTTCAATTTTATATAAAACATGGACCAGTTGCGAGTCCAATAGGAAGTCTAGTTGCAAAAGTTGGGACAATCGTAGTAAAAGATAGGGACCACAAAAAGTCCTGATGCAAAAACTCAAAAAATAAATAAAAGAAGAGACCATGAAAAAAAATATCTTGCAACTGCTTCTTGAGAAAATCTAGTTGCATGTCGATATTCAACTTATAATAAAAAAAGGACCACAAAAAGTCCAAATACAAAAACTCAAAAAAGATAAAGAAATAGGTCGTAAAAATAATTCTCAGTAATAACCCACCATCCAACTGTCCCCCTTAGAAAAGCCAGTTGCATGTAGATACATAACTTATAGTAAATAAAGGGGGCCACGAGAAAAATCCAGATGCAAAAACACAAAAAGGTAAAGAAGCAATCATAAAAAAGAATCTCGGTTGCAACCCCACTTATAACTGCCCACCGAAGAAAAGCTAGTTGCATGTCAATATGCAACTCGTAGTAAAGAAAGGGGATCATGAAAATTCTAGAAATGCCTAGTACAAAGGCCAGGACAACATATGTCATAATTCAGCTACGCGAGTCTCGTCCCGGGAAAAATAAAATGCAATGCATGTTAGAACAGATCTTAACGTGCAGGTTGAAAATTAACGGACCAGAAGATGAGTATGCAAACCCAAAAAATATTAATTTTAAAAAATTCAATTAGAACACATACATGAGAATCTACTGAAATATATGCATAGAAACTTGCATACATTTATAAACAAAAATTAGCAAATCAATGCCTACGTAAAAAGATAACCATTTTACATGTAACAACACGTTAAAAATAGAAGAAAAAATACAAAAAAAATCTTAGACTATCCATGAATAATTAGTAAAAATCAGGCCTGCAAGAAAGAGCCAAAAAGAAAAACCAAAAAACAAAGGGGGCAAAAGAAAAACAAAAAAGCAGCGGCCCAAAAAAGCCAACTGTCTACGCTCAGTCAACAGCCCACGCTCCATAACAAAAGACAAAAGCTGCCAACACGGACCGGATTCACAGCAACCAATACGGCACATTGACCAAAAAAAAACCAACACGGGCCAAACAACGCAGGAACCAGAACCTACACGGGCTAAACAACTAACAAACCACCGCGCACGGATCTTGGTGCGCTCAGTCGATCTTACGGTGTTTGAATTGACTGCGCTGTAACTTAAATCTCAGCTAGCTGAGAATTAGCAAATCCCTTATTTTTAAAAGATCTTCTAATTTTGAAATGTTCATGATTCTTTTAATGGAGAGCGAAAACAGATCTGGCACGATCGATCTTGACCAGATCTTGCGTAGCCTGCGCTGGCTTTTCTTCTCCGGCGTGCTCAGCTAGAAGGGGCTTTTGGTGATAGTTTCTGCCTTAGGGATCTCCGTATATAAGTTCAAGCTTGGCTATCCTTCGCTCTGGACAGTGGCCTTTCTGCTCTTTCTCCCGCTAACTAGTCGTGGAGGCGAATAGGATAGGAAGAACATCAGGGACACGACTAGTTTCTTAGGGTGGTAGAGTTTTTCATGGCGGCACATCAACGTAGTGCCGCGTGGTCAGCGATAGGGCCCTCTAGTGTGCTCCACGGTGGGTAGATGCTGGAGATCGACCTTGAGCTGAGCCCCTTGTCAATGAGCGCCACTTCTTCTAGCATGATGGTCATGCTCTCTTGTTGCTCCTCTCAATCGGCCTCGCTGGAGAGGGTGGGTCTTGTTCCTGCTGATACTTGGAGGTGGTATCTAAGGCCATAGGATACTGCAACCTCGGCAAAAATTTCCAAGAAAAGGCCTCAGTCCAACGCTATCTCCAGCCATGAGATTGCCCTGCTGTGCTTGAACTGCGTGATAGCTCGAGCTCCCTCTTACTCCTTAAGTAGAGGATCCTCATCGATGTCGGTGTGGCGATGCATGTTGTTGCTTCCCCAAGTTGTGATGTGCCCGATGCAGGCGATGGCGACCGCGGTTGGAGGTCAAAAATCGTTAGAAAGGAAATGGAGTTGATCGTGTTTATGGCGTTTTCTTAGGTGCAATATGTAAAAGTCAAGGGCTCGGGTGTAACTTACTTTCTTTCTAGTGTCATTTTGTAAATGTACTCACAATTCGGAATGAATGTAGTCTCTAGGTCCTTCGGAACCTCTTCTGCTATTAAAAACATAGAGTGATGGACCGAGATGTTGGACATCGATGGAGCATGCAGATCTACGCCCCATGTCTTCAAATGTTGCTGCCCTGAAACCGACACGGAGCAAGGGGCCGGCCCAAGTCAGGCAAAGCAAGGAGCAGCATTATAATAATGCATTAAAAATCATTTAAAAATGCTGAAACTTTTGTTCGTACATCTAGATATTCTTTGTTCGTGCATATATTTCTGGAATAAAAGAACATTTTTTGTGGCCTGTGTATGAATAGTCATATTAGAGTGTCCAAAATTCTCTCTTCCACATAACACACAGATATTTTATTTTGAGATGAAACTTTGTGTGCGAACATAAAATATCTAGGCATAGACGCCATTAATTTGCATTTCTTTGTTATTTTGAAAATATGAATTTAGACAATAAATGCTATCTTAGCATCTAAACATATGATGCAAGGTGGATTTTTGGTCTACAAGTAGAATTTGTAACATCTCAAACAAGACAGTGTTCACCATACTCTCATACCGAGTACTAGACCATAAAGTCGCTCGTTGCTGTGCCCATCTAGCTTAAGATAATAAACAAGTGAAATATTTAATAGATTTTGGACTCTATTGACATCTAATAAAACTCCATGGTTCAAATAATGTAGATATGCATGGTCATTTGCATGTTTACTTACAAATTCTGAAATGTTCATACATGGAAAAATTATAACATCCCAAGTAAATACAAATTATGAAGACCACCTTCAACAAATTTATTTTAGTCGACAAATTAAAATTTATGAACTCGAAATATCCAAATTATGAAGCCCAGAGAATTCTTCGTTTTTATAAACTTATGCTCACTGCATGAAATATATCATTTTGCAATCCTACATGATAAAAACAAAGAACAGTGAGAAACAGAAACATTTATCGGTTACAACACAATAAAACAGTTTAGACATAAGTCGTAGGAATGTTAGCCAGGAATGGGACAACAAATTAACCATGGAGATCTTTCATGAAGTGTACGAAAAATCATAAAATCTTATTTCTCCTTCAAGGACACAACACCGGCTTGTATATATATAAATATAAGTTTTAAAACGTTGGTGATTTGTAAAAAAGTCGTATAAATAAGTTATGAATTGCTTGTGATTCATAAAGTAAAAAAAAGATGTATATATAAGTTATAAACAATTTCAAAGGAGAAAATAGCATACTAAAACCATAAAAATGACGAGTAATTTTTCATTCACCATAATATCAGTAAAAAATAACCTTCTATCATAGACAATTTATGATGCAGTTGCAATGGTCTCTATTTATTGTGAACCACTCGAAGTATCAGTTAAGCAGAAAAGTACCCAAACAGTGATGTATATTGCCAACCTAGCTTGTTCCATATATTAGTTATAACCTATTTCTATTAGGCCAAATAAAAAATTGTAATTCCATAAAGATAAACCCGCCTAAGATCATCATCGGGAACCTCATTCTTAAGATATCAATTGATACATTACAATACATGAAACACTATACCAGTTGTATTGAAATGATTTTCGTGAGAAACAAAGTTGTGAAATGCATATATCCAAAAGTTAGATATACAAACCAAGCAAATCTTAATAAATATAGACATGAAAAGTTACTGTATTCTTGTCCTAATTAGTATTGTGAATTTACTCACAGAGTTGACATCCTTGGATACAAACACTTCACTTGTTAACTTATGCTATTGGAAAGGTAATTTGCTATAGCACGTTCATTGGACCAGAATATGTACAATTTAGACTGATCCAGTCTATATTCTTTTTCATGTACAACAAATAATCTATCATAATTTTCATGTTTCCTAAAAAAGTATCTCATATTTATAAAGAGGAAATTTTTGTATAGTGAAACATGCACAATAATATTACAAGCAAAGGCAAAAGAGACGAAAAATTGAAAACAACAGCAAGTTGGTACATAAAAGAATCATCTCGCGAAGTAGAGATCATGCATGCAAATTCCTCATCAGAGCTTGGCTACAAAATCATATGGCTCACAAGACGCCGTTCCTTTTCACTACACAAACAAGAACAATTATTAAAGGCAAATATCATCACATGAGTAAATGGATATTGAGATTAACTAATTGATCATTGTAAAAGCATTAAAGCCATAGATTAACCTATGGTGTGTGTTGCTGCTTCTCACCATGTTCCTAGCAGCTAGAAAAAGCCTGATCAAATAGTGATCAATGAAAGAGAATGAAAGCAATGTATATGCCTTTGGTCTAGTACTGGTCAATCCACGAAATCTAGGAGGGAGCAAACACTCAAAAACAGAGAAAACGTAAATGATCGGTCAGGAGAAGAAACGTGGGAGGGTTCATATCTCATGGAAGTGCAATGTGAAGTTGGGAAGTGCTTTAGGTTTCCTTCAAATTACGCTTGATTTTTATTTCCATGTTTACTCTCATAGCTGCAAAGACAATGATAGAGCATATATGTATAGTCGAATGTCTAAATAATAAACTAAACTTGAGACTTATATTAGTGAATAGATACTACAATTTTCATTATTACTATTATTTCTTGCACACTTAACTTTATCATGTAAACCAAACAAAAAATGCAAACAATATATATACACAACTTCCTCTCCATCAATTTGAGACTTAGCAATAATGATTATGTTTATGACACACCGAAATGGAACCAGCAAAAACATGTGTTCTAGCCACTTGTATTCAACCAATTTGGACATGTTTTGTATCTACAAATCATAGATAACTGGGACACCAGGTTAGCAGAACTGTAACTGTCCTCTAGTCACTTATTTACTGATTGCAATCACTAAAGCTTTCAAATTCTTAATTGCTACAACATGAGTATAACTGAGGCTAAAAAAAACAAGATCATCTATTTTTTTTCTTGCAAGGAAAATTAAATAGAAGATGAAGCAGATCCAGACAACGTAGCATGTAGGACACTGCAATATGACGTGCTCACCTAATCACCTAGATCTAAACATAGCAGAGCAGAAGTATCGCCCCATCTCCTCGCTGGTACCGTCTTGCCGACGCTAGCCTACTCGCGAAGGTCAGAAGGTATTCAGCTGCTTCCCATCCGTCAGGCGTCGCCAGCCGCAAAATAGCTTACCTGCGCTTTATCGTCAGGGTTTCACAAGAGGGAGTGGATGTCACGCGCTTATTCCGTTGGTCTCATATCTCATTGCGTCAATCTCATTAATATTTGGAGAGATATGAGGTGGAAGAAGAGGGCACCTAAATCAACGAGAGGTTGCGGCTGTGCAACATGCTTGCAAGCGTTGCTTGCTCTCGATGGCGTGGAAGCCATGGAGGTACCGGCGGCGGTGCAGGGAAAGGAGGCAAGGCGTCCCTGCCCTCAGTTTCTTGTCAGGGTATAGGGAGAAAGAGCCAAAGAATATAGAAAATAAAGGCATAAACAGACATGCAGTACCAGTCAGTTGGTCCAATGCAGCCCGATTGACAACACGACGTCCAAGTCTGTTTTCGGAGTAGCAGCCCGAAAACGTTGACCAAACCAAAAGTTGGACAACCAAACAATCTGGCATGTTCGTTCATGGAATCTGATGGCCGAGGATCCCTAGTCGTTGTGGTGAGTCATAGATCGCTCAATTTTACTGTTTCTTAATTACAATTGGATCAATATTAATATAGTATTTGCAATTTAATGAGTAGAGATTTGGTGCACATTAGCTATCCCTTTTTAAAAATAAATAAAAATCATAGTTTTAGTGCAAAAAAAAACTAAAAATAAATCATGATGTAGCTCGTGATTCAGGGCCTGTTTGGATCGTGGCCGATGGTTACCCTACCAAAATATTGGCGTTGACTGATAGCAGCAGCCCGACGTTTGGTTTGAAGCCTAATCATTGAAGCCACGCCAAATTTTTGGTCACTGCTCTAGATTCTACGGCCACGCGCGGGCGAAACGGTGGCAGGCAAATCTCACGCCAAAATATTGGTACGCCCTGGTTTTGGCACGGCGGGGGTGGGCACAAACCAAACAACCCCTTATAACACAAACATACAAAATATCAATTCAAATAATGTGTATTTTGAGCTGCACAAAAATAACAAAATGATAGATCTATAATATAGTGATTTCAAATAAAAATGTCACACTTTGTCATTTTTGTGTAGCTCGAAATACATAACACTTCGAATTGAGATTTTGCATGTTTGTGAGATACATCGTTAGCAACTTTTAGAATTATGTTTCAAGATATTTTTAAACTCATAAGTGTGGTTTTTGATTAATTTTTTAATAAGCAGGGATCATTGGAGCTCGGGAGCCAAGGACTTTCCGCAATTTACCCCTTGTGCCACACGCACACCTTGCCGTTATGAGCACCTCCGAGTCTAAAAGACTGATCTGTCTGGTTTGAAAATTAACGAAATTATCACAGGCGTCTCATTATCAACGGAAACATCGTCTCCCACTGCAGAATATTGCTAACCCCCTTTTATCCGCTTGACATGATGAACCAAACCACATCATGGCAAATAAACACATGTAGAATATCACGTGCACCTTTTTCTGTTGCCTTGTCACGTCTGGACGGTCTCGTCTGAATTAATGCAGTGAATATCATGTGCACCTTTTTCTATTATCCATATGCTTTTTTAGCTCACATCAGCACAAACCTTAAAGCATGTCGTGCCCACGAAGCATGTCCATATCCACAGCAATGCTGGACATCCTAATGCAACTCTAGCTCCTCTCTCCTTTCTAAACATACTCATCATTGACCCCTTGTAATTACACAAATAGACTCTAAATTGAATTAAGTTGTACATGAAAAAGAGCGTGCATTGACTACAGGGTTCCATTTTGAACATCATTTTCGAGATTCTAAACTATATCTTCTCAGATTCGTGATTAAAGTTGGAGTTTTCTTTTGATGAATTTCTTCAAATTTGTAGAATAGAATCAATCGTTCGAAATTTCCTTATAGGAGTAGCTTGATCTTGTTGTTCTTCACAACTCTCGTGTTGTAATTTTTTTTGTTTTGATGGACACAAAGAAATCCATATGTAGCTTGTCAACTTGTACGTGAGGTTGAAAATGGAAATTGGGTTGAAGATAAGGTTGGGTCATAAGGATTACACAACTAGGGGTCGTGGTGGTAGAGGAACCCAGTGATGTAGTATTCGCCAACCTCGTGGAGCTTTTCTTTGTTTCGCACCTGTTATAGGCGTTCAAGTCTCTGTCGTCCAGCTCGAGTTACTGACTGCCGTGGGCTATCAAATAAATTGCACAATATGACTTTTTGCTTTTATATATATGCACACAGTGACCACCATGGATATGCCCGAGAGATGAGACTGGCTGATCAAGCTCACACCATCAACCGGAGACACCCGCGAGAGGCAATATAGGGTCGATGATAGGTACTCCCTCCGTTTAAAAATATAATGTGTTTTAGCTTTATAAATCAAATGTATTTAGACGCAATTTTAGTTTAGAGGTCGTATGAACCTATACACTAAAAAATATCTAAATACATTCAATTTATAAAACTAAAATATCTTATATTTTTGAAGGGAGGAAGTGGCATCATCAACCTTGAATAGACGTGACGCTAACGACCATGCCAAACAAATTAAGGCCAGGACGCCGGAAAGATCCAACCGAAATAAAACACGCCGAGTGGGATGCATCATGCAGTACAGTACATGCCAGTGGCAGCACAAATGGGTCGTACAAATACACGAGGCCGCTCAGGCATGGACGTACAGCATCTCAGAGCCGCAGGGAGGAAAATGGCCAAACTAGGCGTACCCGTACCGCGCGTCGCACCCCCAACACCCAACACGGCTCTATCTTTTCCCCCAAAGCTCAGACATACCCCCCGTTCCCCAGCCAATCGGGCCGCGGCCGAGCGTGCCGACGCTGACGAGCCGGACCACGCCACGTACCGGGGTCCATCGCCCTGCATGCCTGTCTAGTGTCTACCACCACCGCTCTGCTGCGCAGGTCTGCCTTTTTTGCTTTTTTTTTGCTTCACTGCTCAGGTACAGCGCGCTGAGGCGCGTGTGGTTGATGACAGGTGGGGCGTGATGTTTCTTGTCCCACCGGCCAGTGGAATGGCGGGTTGGGAAATCGGTGACGTGGGATAGAAAATCTGTGGTGGCGTCCAGTTCCGGATATGGCATATTCGCGCAAGTGGGAGAGAGTGGCCACTCTCGTTACCAGCCACAAGCTGGCACTCTTGTCACCGACGGGTGGGCCTAGATCGTGGCCAAGGATAACGTGGTCCTACTTTCCAGCGTGTATAATAAGACCACCACGATGCAGACGCAGGGTGTGTTGGGATGATGCCTCCATGAAGGAGGAGCAGTGCGCGTTGTCGCGCGGCGCGGCTTTCGATGCAGTGGCAGTCATGTCATGGCGCAGCCGCGGCAGGGCCGGGTCCCGCGCCGGATTGAACCCCTCAATGGCGCCCGGCCCATCCACGCATGTGGCTCCGGGCCCGCGTGTCACGAGCCACCGCAGAGGGCACGATCGTACAGTACCAGAGCCAGCTGCCTCTGACGGCAGATCCCACTCGACAGTACGTGTACGGGGCTGCCCTGCCTTCCGCAGCAGTCAGCAGTGCGCTGCTCCTCCCCGGGGAGCTCGCTTGCGAGTTGCGAGCGGTAGCTTTTATATGTGCGTGCCAGCGCCAGTAGGATAACATACCGCTGTAGTACTTGCAGCAGCAGCAGCCACGCCGCCGCCACTCCCACTACTCTTGCTACTAGCAAAGACATGGAAGGAGACAGCGGCGCTGGGACGAGAGCGACAGCAGCGGCAGCTAATTGGGATCTCGGGATGCAGTGGGCTCCCGCCACCTCCGCTTACCCGCACCACTTCCTCCCGCCGCCGCCGCCGGCTGGGGGAGCTAGCAGCCTGCAGCGGCAGCAGGAGCTCACCAGCCTCGAGCTGGGCAAGCGCCCGTGCTTCCTGGCCGCCCGCGGCGGCCAGGTGGCTCAGGTGGACGGGACTGGCGGTGGAGCGCGTGCTTCGGCGGAGGGTAAGAGGAAGGAGAAGGCGGCGGCGGCGACGCCGTCCGTGCCGAGGTGCCAGGTGCAGGGGTGCCACATGGTGCTGGCGGGGGCGAAAGAGTACCACCGGCGGCACAAGGTGTGCGAGGCGCACTCCAAGGCGACCCGGGTCGTCGTCCACGGCGCCGAGCAGCGCTTCTGCCAGCAATGCAGCCGGTCCGTAATAACCTCTTCTTACCACCTGTGTGCTATGCTAGCTTCTACGTGCAGAGTTTCATGCGCCGGTGTCTGACGTGTATGTGTATGCGCGTGTAGGTTCCACGCGATGTCGGAGTTCGACGAAACCAAGCGGAGCTGCCGGCGCCGCCTCGCCGGCCACAACGAGCGGCGGCGGAAGAGCAACGCCAGCGACGCCATGGCCAGGGGCTCCGCGCACGGTAAGCCAAGCCACACACACACCACTGACCACTCTCTCCGCAGTTCCGTTTTATTAGTGCTGTTCAAGCACAGTCTGCCCATCGATGTGACGGTGAAAGTTGCCTAATTAGGACGAGAACTAATAATGTCGTTAAGACGGCGCTAGGTGGTTTGACGCCGGGAAACAAGGAGAGGGTCTGTAGGTGCGCGTAGGGACATGTACTAGTACGGAGTACTAGTAAAAAAAGTTCTCGGTGTGCGTGCGTGAGACGAGTGAAGGCGAGCACTCAATTTAGTGTGTGCATTTATGTGCCCTGCCTGCTCGGACAGGCCGCCCGTGCTGGCTAGGTTGGCAGCTCCACCTCACGTACAGGAGCGTCTCAGTGCTTGTTGGACTCACGACACTGGATGCGATGCAGGCGACCGGGCCACGCACTATTGTCGTTCACTTGGCACTACGTAGTTATTGAAGAAATGCTATGTATATACGGGTAGTGATACAGTGACACTGTGTCTGTGCGTACTGTATCTTGGAGATACTTATGGCCTAGAGAGAGTACGTACAAAGACCACCAGATCCTCAAGGTACATGCATGGCTGTATACTGTTACCCATACGTACATGTCGCTCGCTGGTACCACTCTAAAGTTGAAATGCAAGCAAGTTCCACAAGATACTGTTTTTACTGTGCTAGAATAGGATCCAGCAGCACTATAGTAGGGTTTAGTTGCCGATGAGGATCTACACATAGTAAATAGCATATCAATGAACTAGTTTGGATTGATAAAAGTTGCGGCAATATCACTTTTTTTTATCTCAGATGCATATCCTTCCTTTAGGATAAAACATATTTCAAATTGTTCAAAAATCTGCAAACAAAAAATATATTCGCATGTGGTATCCCCACATTCTATGTTTTCACATAAAGTTTCGCGAAAAATCTATAGATTTTTTATGAAGCCTTATTTTAGCATCGAATTTTGTATTTTTACATAGTCCACATGACTTTTGGTGAAATGACTATGTGTGCACCTAGAATATGGAGATGTACATGCAGGCATTTGTTTTCATTTTTTTTTTGGACATTTCAAATGCTCTTGAATTAAATTTCAAATAAAGCGAACATATGGCAGCGAACTGTGCCAAAACACCGTGTCCACCATACATGCTTTACTAAGCTTGCGTATTTTATGGTATGAGTACTTCGGTACTTAAACTGGTCTTCAGAGTTAAGACCTAGAGACGGTTCGCTTTTCTTTGAGACGGCACGGTTCTTCAGATTTTCACCCACGCCCCAATTTGTGCTAGCTTTATGCGTACTTCCACCTTCCACAGATCTTCAGATTGAGTTCAGACATAGATATGGAGTATATGCCATTTTTCTTGGCCAGCGCCTCGAATATGGGACCTGAAAACGGCATTAGCATACAGCCATACTTGCATCATGTTCACACAAACAGTGTGTTATCTACTATTTGTTACATTTTGTAAAGCACTGGTGCGTGTGGACTTCGAAGTTGCTTGGAACTAACACCTAGCTTGCCAACACCTAGCTTGCATGAAGAATGAATAATCTCTTATATTTGTTACCAAAGAGACAGACCAGGAAGATCCCAACCGGGAGGCACAATCAGGAAACTGGATAGGTGTATAAGTCCCGATGATACTATAGCATAGCAGAATAGGTGATCAAGAGCCTCATGCCAGACCAAAACTTCTTCAGTAGCTGTGTGCTTCTTCTGGTCATATAATAGCATGGAAATGCAGACATGAAACGAGCAGAAATCGTGCTAGCACTCTTGGTTTCAAACGTGTTTGCAGATTAGCAGAACGGAACTGTAAGGTTTCAGACAAAACCTGATAGTCCTACAGTCTGCAATCCATTACATGCACATAACTCACTGAGAAGAGTGTATCATCGATCGTTTCAGGTTTGAGAAACATTATATTGTCCAAATCTTAAACCCCGCCTTTACACGTATGGATGTGTGTTTCACTACGATTTTTGAGAACATAACATGCTGAAGAATTGTGCTCAATTGCAGTTCACGCACTACCACTGGCTCCCACTGGACATGAGTATCATATCCTGATCTGCATTTGCTATCAAGTGTAGGAGTCTGTCTATTGGCAATTTGGCATGCAACTAATTCGGCGGTAGTTTTACTTGTTTCAGGAGTAACGTCGTTGGTTCACGGTTTCGCGCCGTACGGCGCGCTGGCGACGTCCCCGGCTGGTGCTCTCTCTCTTCTGTCATCGCCCAGAGCCGCCCCCTGGCTGATCTCCACGACCCCCGGCGACGTGTTCTCCGCCCGCTCCAGCAGCGCCGCGCTGGACGAGCTCATCGCCGAGAACCGCGCGGCCCTCCTGGCGTGCCACTTCTTCCCCGACCGCTCGGGCGCTGCCCGGCCCGCGGCCGCGGGGGCAGACATGATGCCGGGCGGCTGGCACCAGCAGGTGCACTTGGTGGTGGGCAGCGGAAACCACGGAGCTGCCCCTCCTGCGGCGGGGCACGTGACGCTCGACCTCATGCAGACGCCGGCCACGGCGGGAGGGCCGTTCCGGCCCATGGCGCCGGGCAGGCCAGCCGAGGACGGCGACGCGGGCCGTGGCTCCGGCGTGTGGACGCCCCTGCAGGGCGCCCACGTCGTCTGAGCTGGTCGGCACGTACGCGCGTTGCACGCACCGGCTGGGCCGCGCCTGCACGGCAGGAGAGAACTCGTCACAGCTACGGCAGGTTACCGTGCCTTGCCTTGCGTGCTGGGTTCCGGGGAGTAGAAACCCCTGCTGGCTACACTACACCTCAACCGGTGCACGCACGCAGCGTGTGGGCTAGTGCGGGCGCGGCTAGAGCTTTGGTTGTTCTGTCGACCGTGCATTCAACTTGCGTTGGACAATGTATTTTTCGTCTTGTGGCTGGTGCTGCACCTTCCAAAAGTAAATGTTGCTACCTTGCTCTTGTATTAAAGGAAGGTTTAATTTAAGATCATGCGTCGGTTTTGTATGCTCTCGTCAGAGTGGTTAGCATAAAACAACCGCAGTTGTAGCAAAATTTCTATTTTGGTAGTACTACTTTTCGTTTTGATGACTGAAATCTATCACATTTTTTCGAGATCATCTAAAAAACACCGATTCGTCTCTAAACGTGAATTCACACAATTTCTAACCAATCGGGCCCACACACCAGGATGACGTGGCAAAAAATATGAAAATATCCTAAAATAAAAATATCTAAAATCTAGAAATCAAAATTACATAAAAAGGACAAAATGTCCCCATGACCACGTCGCGCACGGTACACCACTGGCGACGGGAGGCGGTTCCTGACCCATCCCCACGACGACGGACATGCTCGCCGGAGACGGACCTGCTTGCCGGAGATGGACCTGCTCACCCGGAGACGGGAGGACAATTCGGTGAGAGAAAAGGAAAGAAAGAGCGAGGGAGGAAGATGAATCTGACAAGTGGGACCCACATCCTACTCAGCATGTGTCCATCTTAACCGTCATTTCAGCCTGACGTGTGGGCCCACTCGATCGATAAGAACTTGTGTCGATTCGTGTTTAGAGACGAATCAATGTTTTTTGAGACAACCTCGAAAAAATTATGGTAGATTTCAGTCCTCAATATAAAAAGTGTTACCAAAATAGAAATTTCGCTATAATTATGATGGTTTTATGCTAACAACTCCTTTCGCTAGGAAATTCTATCGTATTTAGTCTCTTTTGGGTGGAACACTAAAGCAAATCATCCACAGATACTCCGGCCGGTAGGTTTAGTACAGTATCGCAAACCTACACGATCAATGTTATATGCTGCCGGCTCATCCGTGACAATCACTCGCCATCTTCTTCTATCGTGAATCAGTTTGTCGATGGGAACCTATTGATCTGACGTCACGCCAAATCTAAGCTTCTGAAAGAAATATATGTGCTCGGTCTAGCTAGCTAGCTAGAGCGCATTTCACAGATCATCTTGATCGACGGGAAATGTTCAGATGCAGTGCGTGAGTTGCTCCAGCCTTAAGCGGGAACGATGTGCACAAGCTAAATGTTACATACTAATCCAGTTTGGGAAAAGGACAATGGGGTTTCAGTTTAACAATTCTGTTGTTTGGCACTTGTCACTTTAACCATCTGCTGCCAATCCGCTTCTACCTGCATTCACCCACCCACAACCTCCCAATGTACGAGTCCACCTGACAAGTCACCCAATATAACTCTTATTTAGCCACATCAATAGCTTTTTCAAACAATATGATAGCAACCTCTTGCTCAATTTACATCTCAAAATCAGAATAGAAGTCCATGCCGTCCACCGAGACAGAATATTGTATCCGCAAGGGCTAAAGATGCCCAATGGTGGGTTATGTTGTTAAACACGATGTTTCTTGTAATCTCTTTGCAGATCCGGAAAAAAATTAGCACAATATGTTTAGTAAGACAAAATTTACTTGCATAAAATGAAAGAATTGTGATTAGTAATAACAAAAATTAAGTAGGCATAGGGAAGAGCTTCACTCCCGGACCTAGAACAAACGTATACAATAGTTACCTGCAGGTGGACTTGGGGACGATATGTCCATAGGACGCGTCAACCAACTTATTTCACATCGAGGTTTCCACCGCCTAACCCCAGCGCCAACGATTTTTGTTTACGAAGCCTAAGATGTGTATACACTAGACGAAGCCTTACATACACCTCATTCCCCTTTCTTTCTAGGGTTTCACGTGACATAGAACTTTAGAGCTTTGCTTTCAGTTCCCAAAGTGAATCAAGGACCCTCTCATGGAATGAAAAACGCCTCAACATCGACAATCTTTCATACGGAATTCAATTGGTTCGGTGGACCTACCGAAATTAGAAACGGGTTCATCAAGAGTTTGGCTTGTAATATGAGATCTAAAGGCTATGCTAGAAGCGTGTTGTTGGTTTCAACTCTAGGAGGCTTTGCTACTTATCGAATTTACCTTGCATCCGCCTATACATTTCCATGTTCTTGTTTGTTCCCTCATCATACTTAGTTGAATTTTGAAGACCAGCCCACCAACATGTGTCATATAATACAAATGTTATGATTATCTGCCCTGGAGGCGAACATATATCCATGTGAACATAAGTTATGTCTAGTAACGAACAATAGAAAGTGTCACCGAATGCGTGATTCAGTTGTGGAACCATTTGCTTAGTTGGTCTTTATTGTTTGTTCTTAGTCACACATTAAGATAGAAACTTAACCTAGACTAATGTGGGGGTCAGGACAATGACTAAGTTTCACTTGTCATAGGCATAGAGATGCAAACCCGCCTACCATGGACTCATCCAAAGAGCTAGCCGAGTCGGATTGACCCAAGGTCGAGTCTGCACAAGCTATTGGCATGCACATCGACTTGAACAATGGAATCCTTAAACCTGAGGCAGTCGCATGATCCAAGTTGTGGACTAGCGAATTTGATCCCGCACAAACACTAACCATAACTAGCTGCTGTAAAACCAGAGGTCGGGTCAACTCCGAAGCAAGCTATGCGACATGGATTACCAATACATGATTTTCTCCTCCAATACAAAGAGATACTCAATGAGCCCTCTTGATGTGATATGGTTTGAAAGCATGGCCATGCGCTACTCGGTTAAGTGTTAAACGAGTCAGTGCTACTAAGTGTTAGTACAAAATGAATTGTATATCACCAAGACAAGTCAAGTATCATGAAGCAAAATTAATTGGCCACATCGACAAATTGAAGAAGGCAAGTCGTAATGACTTCGTATTGTCTAGGAGTCAACACGCCTTACTAGATACATCTGCCAACTATCAGTTCATAGGCGACTCGATACAGTGATACTCGAGCTGTGTCCGGATCGGTGGAAGCCATTCGGGTTGAACCCGGCTCTGAATGCGCTGGTGGGGTTGGAATGTTCTTAAATCAGACAGGGGAGTAGGTGGAGGCCTATAAGATTAGGGTTTTGGGGGTTAGGCCGGGCGGGCAAGCCCACTGCAACACCCGGATTTTTAATCCCAGATGCTTGTTATGCCATACATCGCAATCCCAGGATTACCATTTTTGTGACACATAACAGATTGTTACCATAGTTCATCATCCATTACAAACCATAATAAAGGTCTTACAAATAAAGGATCTCGCGATCCAGTATTAGTACAATCAATGCAGCGGAATAATAGAATAACGGTAGCGTGGACGAGGCTCCATCTTCATGGTCACAGGAAATGCTGACGATGGGAGATGATCCTAGTTGTCATAGACTTCCTGTTGTCCATCATCCTGATAGTCCTCTTCATAGTCTGGCCACGGGAATAGTCAGGGACAAAGCCATGATTACTCTTTAAGTACTCGCAAACTATCACTAACAAGTAAAGTGGTTCAAGTAGGAATACTAAGCTCTAGGTTGTTTTGCTAAAAGCCAGGTTTATCTCTAGCTGAGTTCAGAAGTAAAAAAAAACTAGTTTAAGGTCTTATAACACCTAAGTGGGAACTTAGTTTTCACTTTCACAACCCTGTTGTGGTCAAGTCAAAGTCATGATTCATTTCACAAGTCATTTGGAAAACATCTGACGACGGAATAGTATGGCCACTCCAACTGTCCATAACTGCAAAGTTTGACACTCTACAGAGGTGGTACACTTTCACCACAATATTCGATACATCCGTTAGGAACAATCCTGAATTCACCATACTCAGTATGCGGATAATCAATCCTAACCTTTCAATTATACACCCTAGTATAGGCACCTCTCCTATAAGTTTGGCCTCCCAACCATGACCATCTATCATCTTGAGAACTGCATAGGTGGTCAATCATCACGAGGTATCCTCAGCTCAAACCTCGGCCGCAAGGGAACTCATACTAAGATATATAAACTTTCAGTTAAGACCTACCCAAATTTGGGTATTGTGGTTGTACGGTAAAATTGGAATGATATCGCATCCAAACACAACCATCAGTTTATAACGGGCTAAGGCTCATGCCTCAACATTTTCATCATCAAGATCATCTGGTTTTCAGGAACACATGTCAAAACCTTTCATTAGAATGGCTCACCATTCTAAGGTTTTCATAATCATTTTCACCAAGTATTCCCATCTAAAGTGATCAAGTTTTATGCTTAGCACTAGCCACTAAAGTTGGGGGTAAGCACTAATGAGGGGTGATAATCAAGTGTGACTTATCTAAATCTAATCGCATGCCTCAGGATGACATCAAGTTCTACCTAACTTAGGCCAATTTTTATGCTCTTTATGCTACCTCTAATATCTTTCCAAAACTTCACAAGTCACTAAGTAAACAATAAATAAAAAGCTTTGATAAAGAAATAAAAGAATCAAGCTTGCAAGTAAAACTGGGATTTAGGATACTCAAGATTGTCTAATCAAAGCATGCCTAATGCATTGCATAAGTTATCTAGCTTGCACAGTTGCAAGTGTTAGCTTGCAAAGTTCTAGCTTGCTAGGATGGTTTGCATTAGATATCTTGCTAAGTTAACTTGTTTTGGTGAATCTTGCCTTGTGCAGTGCAGTGGTTAAAGTTCTCCTCTGCTTCCTCTTCGTAGTAGTCTCCTTCCTCTTCGTATCCTTGGTCGGTACTAGCGTCTATAAATAAATACGAAAAATACACAATCACCAAACAATACTTAACTACTTCTATTTAGCACACAAGGGTTTACACTAGATGATCTAGCATCATCACATGGATTAAAGGCTTAGTTTTATTTATTTTATTTTAGAAAAGTAATTTCTACTCATTGAAAAACTACTTAAGATTTAGTATTCTCCAATTAAAATATGGGATCATGTTGACACATGTCATCACCACATATTTCAATACTTGGGAATGTGATTGAAAGTGGTGTCACAATTTAATAAGGTTTAACCTTTTTATTTTAATTAATTAAAGTGACTAGAAATGTATATGGGGCATTCTTTTATTAACTGTAAATTATTACTACAAGTAAACCTAGATATTTTAATATATTCAGAAAGGTCTTATCAAATGTGATATTTTAGAGTTGGAATCAACTCAAAAGCATTTATGGTTGAATTTTGAAAAATGTTTGAATGCATAAAAGTCTCTTCCTTGTTATTTTTACTATAGGTGATCTATAATTTCAAATGGTTTGAATCCAATGGGCTTGGATTGAGAATTTCAATACCTTTCTAACAAAATTGGTTTCATGCAATTTGGTTCAGTGAAACTCTCTGAATTGAATTTGGAATCTACTGCCAAGACTAGGTTTAAAACTAAATAGATAAATCTAAATTCAAACGACTGGGTCGCCCGAGAGAGCTAGTTGGGCCGGCCCAGTGCACACAGCATGCGCGCGGGCTGGTTAAGTGGTGTCCCCACTCATTAGTGAGACGGGGGTTGGTGAAGGGGTACAGGGGTGACTACGACTGTAGGATTAGATCAAGGATCAACAGATCACGGCCATCGTCCTCGTCTGAACAGGACACGACGGGCTCGAACCCTAGCACGGCCAGTGGGGGTCTGGGGCGGCTCACCGGGTCTCACGCGAGGGTCGACAATGGGGGCGAATGACGAAGTCGACGATGGCGGTTCTCCTGGTACTGGCGGCTCCTCCTGGGTTGTATCCAATCGACGGTGCCCTTCTCCTCCAGTAACAGTAGGCTTCGGGGAAAATCCGGTGAGAGAGAGCTCGCCTTGCTCCGGGAAGAGGTGGGAAGGATCAGTGAAAGGTGGAGAGTGAACTTGTGTGAAGAAAACAAACGGGGGAGGCCTCCTTTTATAGGCGAGAGAGAGAGGCCGAGCGGCATGGGCAGTGCTTGTCGAAGTCGGGGTTACAGCGAGATAAGGGCATGGATGAGGCTAGGGGACGGTGCGCGGTCTCCTGGCGGTCCTCAACGGCTTGATGGCGCGGCAAGGGGCGGTGCAGTTCGGTCGGAACGCGTTGGTGCTCTGAGCGGCACCGACGATGTTTTTGATGACGCACAGGTGCTCCTGGTCACGCGGCGGCGAACAGGCATGTCTTGTGGTCTCCTGTTACGGTGGTGATCGCAGGCATGGGCGGCGAAGGCGTGGCGCAGTCGGTGCGAGCGTGTCGAGCGCGGCGAGTTGGCGCGCTCTGGACATGGCAGAGACAAACTGGGCCCGTGTGTTCTCGGTGGTCCACTTCTTGTCAAGGCTCGAGGTATGTACATGGGGTGGTGTTGGACGGTGGCGTGCCTCCTGGGCATGGTCGCTAGGCGCGGCGATGGCTGGTTCTAGCTTGCCATGGTCGGCTGGCCAGGGTTGGCTCGGGCATGCACGACATGGTGCATTGGTAGGGGTCTAGGCTGGTTTAATGCACTGGTTGTCACTGGGGGAGACAAGGGTGATCAATGGGGAACAAGGTTTGGAAAGATTACTGCTCAAAACAGTGAAGTTTGGCAGAATTTGGTTTGTGTCTCCAAGTGTTTGATAAAATGGCCGCAAGAAATTCATATTTGAATTTTTGGATGAAACTTGGTGAGTGTACTGGGCACATACTGGGGAGTGTCTGGTTGATCGAATTTGTCAAGGTGGACTGGTTTGGTTGAGTTTTGAGAAATGGTGATCTTACCATATGAACTAGATTCAATTTTTAAATGTCATTTGAATAGGGTTGCCAAATGTTTTTGTGGGTTTGCAAGGTGGACTTGGGTTCACTTTCACTTGGTCTAGCAAGGGGTGAAAATAATTAGATTTGTTTCTGTTAGAAATCTTGGACTAGAAACACTCAAAGCGGTCTAGTGAACAAGATTGGCAAAAATGACCATTTGCTTATATTGTTTGATTTGATTCTACTTGGAAATGGTTTAGATGATGTTGTTTTCATCTTTAAACCAATCCTTGCTATTCACAACAATCAACAAAGTCCGCACAAGCATTCATGCATTCACCACATACACACATGCATTCATATTAATAAAAAAAATGTTAACTCTAAATTTGGGTGACTGGAATTTGATAACCTTGATTAATATTTTTGGGATGTTACAAACCTTCCCTCTTTAAACAAAATCTCGTCCCGAGATTTGAAAAAAAAAACTAGGATTTAAAGAGATCTGGAAACTCCATCCTAATGTAGTCTTCTCGCTCCCAGGTAGCTTCTTCTTCAGTGTGGTTACTCCACTATCTTGAGAAACTTGATATTCTGGGTCCTGGTGGTTATAAAAGCTTCCTCCAAAATACGGATGGGTACTTCGGGATATATCAGGTCATCATTGATCTCTATGGTCCGGTGATCAATATTCTTGAAAACTTCGGTCTTCTCCGGGACTTCTAGGCATTTGCGAAGTAACGAGATATGAAACACATTATGCACGACTGACATCTCCTCTGGCAGTTCTAGTTGATACGATACTTCTCCTTGATGATTCAGAATCTTGAAAGGTCCGACTTATCTGGGGGCTAACTTTCCTTTGAGCTGGAAACGTTGTATTCCTTTCAAAGGTGATACTTTGAGATACACATAATCTCCTATATTGAAGGCTAGGTCTCGACGTATCTTGCCAGCATAACTCTTTTGTCTGGATTGGGCGGTCTTGAGGTGCTCACGGATCTTGTGAACTTTCTCTTCGGCTTCTCCTAGGATGTCGGGTCAAAAAATCTGACTCTCTCCTACTTCCTACCAATTCAAAGGGGTACCGCACTTCCTTCCATACATGAATTCAAATGGGACCATTTGTAAACTGGCTTGATAACTGTTGTTGTATGAAAATTCTGTGAAAGGCAGACAGTTTTCCCATTTAGATCCATATTCTAACACACAAGCTCTCAACATATCTTCGAGTATTTGATTTACTCGCTCTGTTTGTCCATCAGTTTGAGGGTGATAAGATGTGCTAAAATCCAGTCTGGTTCCTAATCCTTCTTGGACTTTCTTCCAAAATCTCGAGGTAAACTGGGTTCCTCGATCCGACACAATGTTCTTGGGGACTCCATGCAAACTGAGTATTTTAGCAATGTACAACTCTGCTAGCTTCGAACTCTGGTAAGTGGTCTTGACTAGTAATAAATGAGCGACTTTAGACAGTCTATCTACTATGACCCAAATAGAGTCATTTCCCCTACTAGATGTAGGCAAACCGATGATAAAATACATTCTGATGGAATCCCATTTCAATTCCGGAATCTGCAATGGTTGCAACAGTCATGCGGGTCTCCAATGTCCTGCCTTGACTCTCTCATAGATATCACACTTGGCTATGTAGCTTCCGATTTATCTCTTCATCTTATGCCACCAAAATTGCTCCTTAAAATCCTGATACATCTTTGTTCCTCCGGGGTGGATAGAATAAAGAGTATCATGGGCTTCTTTCAAAATAGCTTGTTTCAACTATAAATATGCTGGCACACAGATACATCCTTTGTACCACAAAACTCCTTCTTCATCTTCGGTGAATCCGGGTACCTTCCCTGTACCGATATGATGTTTGGTTCCACCGATACTAGCATTTCATTTCTGCACCTCCTTGATCTGACTGATCAAAGTGGGTTGAAGTTCTATGCTAGCCAAAAATCCTTCACTTACTAGCTCCATTCTGAAATCTTCCAGCTCCTTGTGCAAACTTGGTTGCTCCTTCAAAATCATGGAGTTCAAGCGACACGTCAATATACTAAGGGCATTTGCTACCACATTGGCTTTACCGGGGTGATAGTGGATGTACAGATCATAGTCCTTGATTAGATCTATCCATCTCCTTTGCCTCATATTCAGCTCCTTCTAGGTGAAAATATACTTCAGGCTCTTATGATCCGAATAAATCTCACAGCGGTTACCCATGAGGTAATGCCGCCATGTCTTCAAGGCTAAAACTACGGCTGCTAGTTCAAGGTCATGGGTAGGATAATTCTGCTCATGTTGCTTCAGTTGTCGGGATAGATAGGATATGATGTTGCCTCCTTGCATCAGCACACATCCGAGACCGATCTTGGATGCGTCACAATATACATCAACAGACTTCGTGATATTCGGCATAATCAAGATTGGGGCTGAGATCAATCTCTTTTTAAGTTCTTGAAAACTTACTTCACATTTCTCCGTCCATTCAAACTTCTTATCCTTCTTCAACAATTGGGTCATGGGTCTTGCGATGCCCAAGAATCCTTCTACAAACTTGCGGTAATATCCCGCTAATCCGAGAAATGCACGAACTTGGGTTTGAGTGGTTGGGGCTTGCCATTCTTCCACATCCTTAACCTTGGCGGGGTCAACAAAAATTCCTCCGGCCGACACGATATGTCCGAGGAATCCTACTTCCTGTAACCAGAATTCACATTTGCTAAACTTGGCATACAATTGATGCTCCCTAAGGGTTCCAAGCATGGTCCTCAGGTGTATCTCATGTTCTTCTTCTGATTTGGAATAGATCAGAATGTCATCGATGAAAACAACGACAAACTTATCCAGGAATTCCATAAAAATATTATTCATGAGGTTCATGAAATAAGCGGGGGCATTGGTTAATCCAAAAGACATGATAGTGTACTCATATAGTCCATATCTGGTGGTAAAGGCAATCTTTGGAATATCCTCTGCGCGAATCTTGAGTTGATGATAACCAGTTCTAAGATCAATCTTGGAAAACACTTTGGCACCGATCAACTGGTCAAACAGATCTTCTATCTTCGGCAGTGGGTACATATTCTTAATGGTGACATCATTCAGCTTCCGATAATTCGTACACAAACGGTTACCTCCATCTTTCTTGTCCACAAACAAGATATGTGATCTCCATGGCGACGCACTTGGTTGAATCAGTCCTATCTCCAGTATAGCATCCAGTTGCTTTTTCAACTCCACTAATTCAGACGGGTTCATACTATAAGGTCTCTGGGCTATGGGTTCGGTTCCAGGGATTAGTTCAATGATAAACTCGATATCCCGATCTGGGGGCATACCGGGCAAAACATCTGGTAATACGTCGGGGTATTCACAGACTACTCGGACTGGGTCAATGGTTGGTTGGGCTAGACTCTTTTTGCACTTGAATTAACGGGGTAAGGTTTCAGATACATGCTCTACTGATATTCCGGCTGTACTGGTCATGGTTATGGCTTTCTTGGCATAGTCGATTAATCCTTTATGTTTCGACATCCAATCCATTCCTAGTACTACTTCCAAACCTTTGGTTCCGAGTACTATTAGATTAGCATAAAAATATATGCCATGGATTCTGATAGCTACGGCCTTGCAAATTTGTCTAGCTTTGGTGGTTGAACCAGGTATTTGAACTATCATAACATGTTTCAATTTTGTTGGTTGAATCTTACTAGTGCATGCAAATTCTTCTATAACAAACGAGTGCGATGCTCTAGAATCAAACAATACTCTTGCAAGTACTGAGTTAATAGAAAACATACCCAACACAACATCTGGCGCTTCTTGGGCTTCTTAAGCATTCATGTGAAACAAACGACCGTTGCAGTTGAGCGAATTCCCCGGGGCAAATATTCTTCCAGGCTAAACACGATGCTGCTGGTGAGCTGGGGCATTCACATTGGGGGCTGCTGCAAGCTTCTTGGGGGACTCATTGGAGTAGTGACCCTTGGTTCCGCATTCATAATAAGTCACCTGAGACTTGTCTTTTCCTGCAACAAGCACAACATTGCTTCTAGTCCTTGGGGAAGTATTGGTGTTGTTGGCAACCTTGTTGTTGTTGAACTTGGGCGGTGCACGGTTGAAATTGTTGGGGTTGCTGGGGTTGTTGTTGTGGTTTCCGCCGGGCCTTGGGTTTCCTCCTCCACGGTTGGGATAGGTCGGACGGTTCATCGGGGGTCTATTGTTTCTAGGGGCAAATCCTGTAGACGGGTTGGGGCAATACTTTGGGGTATGGTGGGTTCCTGGTTGATGCATCATTTGACGCTTGCGATTATCATTGGCTTGGTTGATCTTGCCTTCCATCTGAATGGGAGGATCCACTAAGGCTTCAATGTCAGCAAATGGGATGTTGACTAACACTGTCTACATCTCATCATGCAAACCATTCAAGAATCTTTCCTTCTTCTTGGCTTCAATGTCAATCTCATCTGGTGCATACCTAGCTAATGACAGAAATTTGTCACGATACTCAACTAATGTCATCCTCCCTTGCTTCAATTCTCTGAATTCATCTCTCATCCTCTTGATTAAACCCGGTGGCACATGGGTTCAGATGAACTTGAGTTTGAATTCATCCCAAGTCATCATTTTTCCTCCATTCATGGCGTGAACGTTGTTCCACCAAGCTCTTGCATCTCCTGCCAGATAGTGGGTGGCAAACAGTACTTTCTCATTGACCTCCACTCCTGCGACTTATAAGTTGTTCTCCATGGTCTGCAGCCAATCAACGACATCTAAGGGCTCTTCAGACTTACTAAAAATGGGTGGATTGGTATTCTAAAAGTTCTTGAGCTTGGATCCATGGTTGTCTTGGTTTCCATGGCCTTGATTATTGTTGGCCATCTGAGCTATGTGTTGAAGGGTGGCTAGGTTGGCTTGACATTCGGCTCTTTCAGCTTCGCGGTTCGAAACCAACATTTGAAAGATTTGCATTGGTCCCGGGGATGAACTACTTCCTCTGCGAGGCATCTGAAGATTGAGATAGATCATGAGAAAAGAGGGAAATTACTAAGGTTCAGGGATTTGTTTTTGAAAAGTTTTTAAATTTTTAGCTTGGCTCAGGTTTTGCTAACTCGCAACTGGATTTTCATTCATTCATAGCACACAATATGAACACACACCACAACAAGGAAATAGATGGTTTTAAGAACCATTATGTGCAACTACGATACAATGGGACCAGATACAACTTCACTAACGCCAGTGCTCAAGTGCTACTACTCCTCGTAATTGGTGTCATCATCATCATCATCAATGAATACGGAGTCATCATCATCGGTGAAGAAGTCCATGGCTTGATCCTCCAAGAAGTCATCATCATCACTGAGGTAGGAATAGGGGTCTCCACGGATATATTCCCCTGCATTCTCCCTCTCCTCAAGATGCATGTCCCTCTCGTGGATGGTATCCTCCAAGTCTGTCACCTTGTGACGAAGGCGGGCAATAATGCGATCCTTATTGTCAAGCTAACGACGAGGAGACTGGCGATCCTTCACAAGCATGGCAATGGTCTAGGGTCTTTCTTGACATCGATGGCGTAGTTGTGGTTAGCGTAGGAGCGGTCATTGTCCAACTCCTTTTGCCGGTCATACATCATGAAGCTGAGATGGTCCACTTGATGCTTCAGCTCCGGGTGATATGGTGCCTCCAATGGCTATCCCATAGCATCACGCCTTGGTTAATACTCAAAGCGCGTGCCCTTGATCTGATTGATGGTTTGACCACACAGACGGGCAAGAGCTTCCTGAATGGCCCTGGCGAGTCCATCTAGCCAGTTGTTCTCTCTTAAGGTGAACTGGACTCCCTGTAAGGTGGGGGCTTTAATCTTCGCTCTAAGACTTGCAACAATCAGCCATTGTAATTCTCCTCCTTCATGATCGTTGAGCTGAGATCCGAAGAACTCGGGGTGCGAGCGCTCCAGAAGTTCCGAGAGTTGGTCCAAATCACGCTTATATGAGGTCTCTTCCATTTCTCAACTGATATAACTTGCTATACTTCACTTCCATCTATAAGAATGTAGGATGAGTAAGTTAGTAGAGTGATCAAGTGTGTCAAATTTTATGTAAGTTTGCAAGAATTTTTGAGGAACATGAATTTTCATGAAAGAATCTAAGTGGTAAGAATGAGTATAGGTTTTCAGAAATACTCACTTCTTTTGTTTTGAAACTAAGTTTTTGATTCAAGCGTCCAGTCTAACTAGGGTCTCCTATGGTCAGGATGGCTCTGATACCAACTTGTCAACACCCGGATTTTTAATCCCAGATGCCTGTTATGCCATACATCGCAATCCTAGGATTACCATTTTTGCGAGACATAACAGATTGGTACCATAGTTGATCATCCATTACAAACCATAATAAAGGTCTTACATATAAAGGGTCTCATGATCTAGTCTTAGTACAATCAATGCAACAGAATAATAGAATAACGGTAGCGTGGGCGAGGCTCCATCTTCATGGTCACAGGCAATGCTAACGATGGGAGATGATCCTAGTTGTCGTAGACTTCCTGTTGTCCATCATCCTTGTAGTCCTCTTCATAGTCTAGCCACGGGAATAGCCAGGGACAAAGCCATGAGTACTCTTTAAGTACTCGCAAACTATTACTAACAAGTAAAGTGGTTCAAGTAGGAATACTAAGCTCTAGGTTGTTTTGCAAAAAGCCAGGTTTATCTCTAACTGAGTTCAGAAGTAAAGAAAACTAGTTTAAGGTTTTATAACACCTAAGTGGGAACTTAGTTTTCACTTTCACAATCCTATTGTGGTCAAGTCAAAGTCATGATTCATTTCACAAGTCATTTGGAAAACATCTGACTACGGAACAGTATGGCCACTCCAACTGTCCATAACCACGGACGCGGCTATTCGAATAGTTTGATACTCTGCAGAGGTGGTACAATTTCACCACAATATTCGATACATCCGTCAGGAAGAATCCTGAATTCACCATACTCAGTATGCGTATAATCAATCCTAACCTTTCAATTACACACCCTAGTATAGGCACGTATCCTATGAGTTTGGCCTCCCAACCATGACCATCTGTCATCTTGGGGACTACACATGTGGTCAATCATCACGAGGTATCCTCATCTCAAACCTCGGCCGCAAGGGAACCCATACTAAGATATATAAACTTCCAGTCAAGCCCTACCCAAATTCGGGTATTGTGGTTGTACGATAAAATTGGAATGGTATCGCATCCGAACATAACCGTCAGTTTTATAAAGGGCTAAGGCTCATGCCTCAACATTTTCATCATCAAGATCATATGGTGTTCAGGAACACATGTCAAAACCTTTCATTAGAATGACTCATCATTCTAAGGTTTTCATAATCATTTTCACCAAGTATTCCCATCTAAAGTGCTCAAGTTTTATGCTTAGCACTAGCCTTTAAAGTTGGGGGTAAACACTAATGAGGGGTGATAATCAAGTGTGACTTATCTAAATATAATCTCATGCCTCAGGATGACATCAAGTTCTACCTAACTTAGGCCAAGTTTTATGCTCTTCATGCCACCTCTAATATCTTTCCAAAACTTCACAAGTCACTAAGTAAACAATAAATAAAAATCTTTGATAAAGAAATAAAATAATCAAGCTTGCAAGTAAAACTGGGATTTAGGATACTCAAGATTGTCTAATCAAAGCATGTCTAATACATTGCATAAGTTATCTAGCTTGCACAGTTGCAAGTGTTAGCTTGCAAAGTTCTAGCTTGCTAGGATGGCTTGCATTAAATATCTTGCTAAGTTAACTTGTTTTGGTGAAGCTCGCCTTTTGCAGTGCAGTGGTTGAAGTTCTCCTCTTCTTCCTCTCCGTAATAGTTTTCTTCCTCTTCATATCCTTGGTCGGTAGTAGCGTCTATAAATAAATATGAAATACACAATCATCAAACAATACTTAACTACTTCTATTTAGCACACAAGGGTTTACACTAGATGATCTAGCATCATCACAATCATCACATGGATTAAAGGCTTAGTTTTATTTATTTTATTTTAGAAAAGTAATTTCTACTCATTGAAAAATTACTTAAGATTTAATATTCTCCAATTAAAATATGGGATCATGTTGACACATGTCATCACCACATATTTCAATACTTGGGAATCTGATTTAAAGTGGTGTCACAATTTAATAAGGATTAAACTTTTTATTTTAATTAATTAAAGTGACTAGAAATGCCTATGGGGCATTCTTTTATTACTTGTCCATTATTACTGCAAGTAAACCTAGATATTTTTATATATTCAGAAATGTCTTATAAAATGTGATTTTTTAGAGTTGGAATCAACTCAAAAGCATTTATGGTTGAATTTTGAAAAATGTTTGAATGTAGAAAAGTCTCTACCTTTTATTTTTTACTATAGGTGATATTTAATTTCAAATGGTTTGAATCCAATGGGCTTGGATTGAGAATTTCAATACCTTTCTAAAAAAAATTAAGTTCATGCAATTTGGTTCAGTGAAACTCTCTGAATTGAATTTTGAATCTACTGCCAGAACTAGATTTGAAACTAAATAGATAAATCAAAATTCAAAAGACTGGGTCGCGCGGGAGAGCTAGTTGGGCTGGCCAACTGCACACAGCACGCACGCGGGCTGGTTAAGTGGTGTCCCGACTCGTCAGTGAGACGGGGGTTGGCGAAGGGGTACGGGGCGGTTACCACCGTAGGATTAGATAAAGGATCAACGGCTCATGGCCATCGTCCTCGTCTGAACAGGACACGACGGGCTCGAACCCTAGCACGACCAATGGTGGTCTGGGGCGGCTCATCGGGGCTCAGGCGAGGGTCGGCGATGGGGGCGAATGACGAAGTCGACGATGGCGGTTCTCCTGGTACTGGCGGCTCCTCCTGGGGTGGCTCCAATAGACGACGCCCTTCTCCTCCAGCAGCGATAGGCTCCAGCAAAATTCCGGCGAGGGAGAGCTCGCCTTGCTTTGGGAAGATGTGGATAGGATCAGTGAGAGGTGGGGAGTGAATTGGTGTGAAGAAAACGAGCGGGGGAGACCTCCTTTTATAGGCGAGCGAGAGAGGCCGAGCGACATGGGCATTGCTCATCGGGGTCGGGGTTACAGCGAGCTACGGGCATGCCTGAGGCTAGGGGACGGTGCACGGTCTCCTGGTGGTCCTCAACGGCTTGATGGCGCAGCAAGTGGCTGTGCGGTTTGGTCAAAACGCGCTGGTGCTCTGAGCGGCACCGATGATGTTTTTGACGATCCAGAGGTGCTCCAGGTCACGCGGCGGCGAACGGGCATGTCTCGTGGTCTCCTGGGATGGTGGTGATCGCAGGCACGGGCGGTGAAGGCGAGGCGCGGTCTGTGCGAGCGTGTCGAGCGCGGTGAGCTAGCGCGCTCTGGACATAGAAAAGACAAACTGGGCATGTGTGTTCTCGGTGGCCCACTTCTTGTCAAGGCTCGAGGGCTGGACAGGGGGTGGCGGTGGATGGTGGCGTGCCTCCTGGACATGGTGGCTAGGCACGGCGATGGCTGGTTCTAGATTGCCATGGTCGGCTGGCCAGGGTTGGCTCGGGCATGCACGGCATGGTGCATTGGTAGGGGTGTTGGCTGCGCTGAGTTGATGTAGGAGCGCTTCGTTGGGAACCCCAAGAGCAAGGTGTGAAGTAGCACAACAGCAAGTTTTCCCTTAGTAAGAAACCGAGGTTATCGAACCAGAAGGAAGAAGGAAACGTCACACAGGTGTTGCAAGCAACGCGGAGACCTGCACAACACAAACTCAAGACTTTGCCCCAACGAATCAGCGAGGTTGTCAAGCTCACCGGTTTGCTGTAACAAAGGATTAAATGTATGGTGTGGAAGGTAATGGTTTGCAGCAAATAAATAGTAATAGTGGAAGATGTATCAATGGTAAAGATTGGACCGGGGTCCATAGTTCACTAGAGGTCCTCTCCTTAAATAAACAACATGGCATGAAGGGTAAACAAATTATAGCGGGGCAATTGACAGGAACTGAGCAAGGCATAGCGATGCAATTACTAGTTAGAAAGATCCTATGAGGCTGATTGGGCAATACAATAATATACATAGATCGCCATCCAACTGCATCTATGACTAGAAGTCCACCTTCAGGTTATCATCCGAACCCCCTCCAGTATTAAGTTGCAAGCAACAAACAACTTCTTTAAGCAAAGTGTGTAAGGTAAATAGTCTACATGTTCCATGAACAAGAGACCATTGTTTTCTCCCTAGTAGCAACAACACATCTACAACCGAAGAGATTATTGTCACTTCCCTTGGAAACTAGAGACATGAACCCACTATCGAGCATAAATACCCCCTCTTGGAGTCACTATCAACTACTTGGCCAAGATAGCTACTACCAACAGAGAGCATGCAAGATCACAAACAACACATACATGATAGAATCATAAAGACAAAACCATTAATCAAACCAACATAATAATCTCAATATCCATCGGATCCCCGCAAACACAACATGCATGATTACAAATAGATTAGATCTTGATCATGAACGGAGCTCACAAGATCTATACATGAAAGCACAAAGGAGGAGATACAACCATCTAGCTACTACATGGACACATAGTACAAGGTGGAACTACTCACGCATCATACCGGAGAGAAGGCCTCCGGGATGATCTCCCCTTCGGCAGGGTGCCGGGAAGAACTTCAGATCCCCTCGATCTTGGGACGATAGTGGCGGCGGCTACAGACGGTTTCGTGGAGGTTTGATCGGGTACTAAGGGTTGCTGCATCGGGGGATTTTTATAGGAGAAGGGGGAGGCCGAGGCGGCGGCCAGAGGGGGCAAACCCTACCCAGGCGCGGGGTAGGGCCCACCCGCGCCTAGGGGGAGTTTAGCCACCCTGGCACGCCTCCTCGTCTCCCCTCTGGACTTCTTGTTCTCGACGGAAAGTAATTGACTTTGACGTCTGTCCCGTCCAATTCTGAGTATATTTCTTTACTAACTTTTCTGAAACAAAAAACAGCAGAAAACAGGCATCTAGCACTATTGCAACTTGTTAATAGGTTAGTACCAGAAAACATGTAAAAAGCACCTCAAAGTGTGGACAAGTAAAGCAAAGTAGATACAAAACAAGCATGGAGCATCAAAAATTATAGATACGTTTCCAACGTATCAGCATCCCCAAGCTTAACTCCTGCTCGTCCTCGAGTAGGTAAGTGATAAACAGAATAATTCTTGAGGTGACATGCACCCTCACAATAAAGATCCAAGCATTTGCAAGCATTGAAAGCTGGGATCAAATAACTCTAAACATGTGCATGAAAGATGGAGTTCTAAAAATAGGACATAGTAACTACGCATGCAACATGACAAGATACAAACAAAGATCATGAATAACATGCATTGAAAAATGTTTGTTTGTTTCACATACAGAAAACATAGCATAGTGGCAATCATCTTGTCCCTCATAGAGTAGCAATATAATGCATAGGACACCTACAAAGTTCACAAGGGTGACTAGAAACAAGTAGCACAAGAGCAAGTAATAACACAATATGCATCAATTAATAAGCTCTGGAACACTGCACACAGAAAGACAACTATGCTCTCTTAATGGTGCCTAAAGGTAGAAGGCGGAGACTCAATAATGATGGAAGAAAGGCCTTTTTGTAAAAGGAAGAAGGGATTACAAGTTTCAAAAATAGCTTCCAAAAATTATGGTACTTGTTAGCTTTCAGCCCTCATTGCCCCTATCATAAGCATCTTGAAGTGGTTAAAGTTAAAGTGGCAAAGATGGAGTATATGATTGACGAAGTATAAGTTGGCAATCTCATGCCCCTTGAATACGAGGGCCACACCTCATGCATACTCAACTTTGGGTTCAGGTAAGTTCTTGTCACTGTAAGTATTTACATATCATTGAGAACCGCCAACGGGGTACCCCTTGCACATGGTACAGGAGCTTTCCCATAACCAAAATGACAAGGCAAGCAGACAATGAGCATCTTAGCAATCTTTCTATTTACCATATGCATAGCTTTTTATTGAGGATGCTTCATAGATAGATCACTATGGTGATGCTGCAAGTTTCCACCATGATTAGGCATGGCTTAGGCTAGCGGCCCAGGCGTTTCTCTAACACAGGATACAAACTCCATGGACTTACAAGTTCCCTCTTTATTTCACACCGGTGACATCCATAGACAAAAGAACATGATATCAACTGAGTACAACAAGGTACAAGTGCAATATTGAAAACGTTCCCCGTGACAGCACGGTTCTGCTAATTCCAACTTATAAGTGCAAGCATATACAACAAAGTTGTCACAATGGTTCAAGTTTATTAGGGGAAAATAATAAAGTGTGCCATCAAGTTCGCGAGGGATTTAATCACTAAGTTTTCACATAACAAAATGGTTTTTATTTGGAAGATAGTTGAAAATAAGAATATACTTGGAATGGTTTAACACACTGTGCATAGGAATTTATAGTGGACACTTTGGAATAACTTGGTTTCTTGGGAGTTGGAGGCATGAGTAGAACTTACTCATACAAGTGGAGGCTAGCAAAAGACTAGGAGCAACCAACTAAGAGAGCAATAATGGCCATAATCATGCAGTGCAACAAAGCATACTAATCAAAGCGAAGAGTGGTACTACAAGTCAAGGACTAAATGATCATAGAGGCTAATGGTGACTTGTTCATAGTCATAACATGGTGTGAGCATGTGCCAAGTCAACCCAAGCAAAACATCAAAGGAGAATACCACAATACTCCCTCTGTTTGGGATTATAGGTCCTACGCGCATACTTAGGTTGTTAATTTGACCAAAAAAATATAACTTATATATTAAAAAAGTTATATCATCAGAAAATATAACCTCTAAAGTTTCTAATGGTATAATTTGTATGCTATATCATTTATATTTTGTCGTTTAAATTAACAACCTAGTTACCCGCGCGGGACTTATAATCCCAAACGGAGGGAGTACTATGCTTTTGCATGCTAAAACAACGCATAATTTCTTCAAGGCACACTAAGCAATCCCAATTGTTTAGAACAAGACATGCTACAACAATAATCACTAAGCATAATGCTAAAACAACACCTAGCATGTCATGCTGAAGTCTAAGTCACAGTCAATGCAAGCTCCTCTTGCACTTCAAGCAAGAACTTACTACTTATTTCCAAACACCAAGCAAACTTATTTGCAAAACAACACAGCGAGAACGGGGGTCCAAACTACTTTATTCAAGCAAACTAAACAACCTAAACAAAGAAAACGAAAACTAAGACGCTCCAAGAACAACACAAGTGTGCATGAAACAATAAAAACGAAGTGTCTAGATAGACCTGAGCTTTTTATTGATGAAGAAGGGGATGCCCAAGGCATCCCCAAGCTTTGACGCTTGTACCTCTTGTATATTTCTTGGGGTGACACCATGGTGGCATCCCCAAGCTTGAGCTTTTGTCCATTTTTCATCTCATTGCATCATTCTCTCTCTACACCTGAAATTTTTCCTTCACACAATCTTCATTAGCAACATTAGTGTATTCAAAAGATATTAGACCACTGGCAAAGCTTTGGAACAACAAGGCTTTTCACTAAAAACACAAGCTAATGTAGTAACTCCTTCAAAAAGCTCAATTTACCTGAAAAGAACTCAAAACGGAATCAATAAGAAGCAAATGCAAATAATGGCAGAAATCTGTCAAAACAGACCAGCAGGTAGAAACTGATTTTTTCGAACATATTCTATTGCTTAAATCAAAGATTGTTGAACTAACGAAAGTTAGCTAACATACTGGGGTATTTATTCGTAAATTTTAGCTCAATCTGAGTTACAAAGCCTCCTCACGATTTTTTTTGGTGGAGGACAGAAATCTGTTTCGGGACAGCAACTCCCCAAATCTTACTTCCTTCTCATTAGAGGTCATTCTTGGCACAAAAAGCAAACAAAAAGGATAAGGAGAGGTTATTATAGAAGTAATAACTTCCAAGACTCAAGAAAAATCTTGGGTTATCTCCCAACAAGTACTTTTCTTTAATGCCTTTAAGTTAGACACAAGAAGCAAGAAGAATCAAGTATTTTCAAATGAAGAAGCATTAACATTCATACTTGCAAAATCTTCAACTATGAAAGGTATCTCGTCCAAAGGGGTTTTGGAGGATCCTTTCTCATCTCTCTTCGGTCTACTACCTTCATCAAAAACATTTTCAGGAGCAATCCAATCAAAATTATTTTCAAAGGTTTCATGCATTCCAACAAGCTTAAAGGGTATGGGTATCTTAAATTCTTCTCTAGGATTAGTTTTTATCGGAAATACCCACAACACCTACACTTGAATCTAGCATATTGAAACGTTTAAAAACCTTTTTGGCCTCCCTAGCAACATCACGGAATTCTTTTGATAAAGTTTCAAGGATAAATTCCCTCTTTTCAGCATTCTTTTCTTCTTTTAGTTTTAGGAACAAGAATTGTATGAAGGGGTTAAGGCTAAAAAACCTAGCCTCCAACATATGAACTAAAGAAGCTGCAGCCATCTCATAATTAGGAGCAAGCTCTGCTATAGATTTATCCTCAATATCCTCATGCTTACTAACATAATTAAAGAATTCTTCAATATTATGTTTCCCAATTATGGAGCCACTGCCTATTGCAAGATTTTTCAGAGCAAACTGGGGGAGCAACATGGTGAGCTAGAGCAAGGTGGCAACTAGAGCAGGAACTAATTTTTTGTGTTTTTGAATAAAGCAAGCAAACCAAACTAGACTATGTTTTTTTTGGAAAGAGGCAAACAAAACCAAGCAAAAGAAACAAACCAAACTAAAAAAGTAAAGAGAAAGGAAGTGGAGGACTCCCCTAGTGAAGACATCCTTAGCCTCTCCGGCAACGGGGCTAGAAAAGCTTGTTGGCTGCGCTGATTTGATGTAGGAGTGCTTCGTTGGAAACCCCAAGAGAAAGGTGTCAAGTAGCATAGCAACAAGTTTTCCCTCAGTAAGAAACCGAGGTTATCGAACTAGTAGGAGGAAGGAAACGTCACACAGGTGTTGCAAGCAACGCAGAGACCTGCACAACACAAACTCAAGACTTTGACCCAACGAATCAGTGAGGTTGTCAGGCTCACCGGTTTGCTGTAACAAAGGATTAAACGTATGGTGTGGAAGGTATTGGTTTGCAGCAAGTAAACAGTAACAGTGGAAGATGTATCAATGGTAAAGATTGGACCGGGGTCCATAGTTCACTAGAGGTGCTCTCCTTAAATAAACAACATGGCATGAAGGGTAAACAAATTACATCGAGGCAATTGACAGGAACTGAGCAAGGCATAACAATGCAATTACTAGTCAGAAAGATCCTATGAGGTTGATTGGGCAATACAACAATATACATAGACCGCCATCCAACTGCATCTATGACTAGAAGTCCACCTTCAGGTTATCATCCGAACCCCCTCCAGTATTAAGTTGCAAGAAACAGACAACTGCTTTAAGCAAAGTGTGTAAGGTAAACATGTAGGGTTCGCAGCATAGAAAACAAAATTTTTCCTACGATGGGAACAACTATGTACCAAGATCTATCTACTAGATACAAACAACGGGCGGATGTATATCCGTAGAGAACATACCCTTGAAGACCGACAAAGCTTAATGAGTCCAAACTCGTGGTTGATGTAGACGATCTCTTGCCGATCTCAAGATCGAGAGGAAGTCCTAGCGCCGCAAAACAGCAGCGCATCCGTGCTCGCACACACGTTCGAGGCACCGAGCAACCTCCGCCTCCTCGCTCCAGCGATGCAGCGGAAGCACAACTCTTTCTTGCCGAATAGCCACCGGGAACATGTATCTCGCTAGTCCGAGACCATGGGGGATAAATTCTAGAGGGGGAGAGAGATCCTTCACGAGGAGGTGTGAGAGACAAGTGAGGAGGGGGGCTCCTTTTATAGGAGGAGGGGGGCACCCAAGGGGTGGCCGCCGGCCATGGGGGCTGCCCCCTCCCCTCCTTCATTCATGTGGGTGGACACTCCACTCACAAAATGCCCTTTAAATTTTCTCCACTCAAAAGTCCACTCAAATTCCCATTAAATTTCCACCAAATTTAATGCAAACTCTCATTAAATAAAACTCCTTTTATTTATTCAGAATTTTGTCAATTACTTTAATGACAAACATTCACATATAACCCCTTGCTAGTATTTCATTTCACATGCAGAAACACTTTTTGCAATTTCACCCGAAAACCCGTTTCGGTATCTAGTGAAATAAATTCCTGCGCTTGTTATTCTTTTCGACATGAAACTTTTGCTCCAAATGGATGTCGGTGTCTCTTAAGTGTGTCACCCTACGGTTCGCGAATAATGCGGACATTATCGAGACCCCTCTCAGATCAATAATCAGAAGCGGGATCTGGAGACCCATACTGACTCCCACACATTCGATGATGACTTCCTTGTGATCGTCGGAACCTTTTACGCTAGTATCTTAATCCTTTTGTTTCGCGATATATTACATGTCCGAGATTCGATCATCGGTATCTCCATACCTAGTTTGATCTCGTTACCGACATGTACTCTTTTCTCGTTCCCGTGATATAACATTCTAGTGATCAAATCACTTGCTTGCAAGCTAATCAATGTGATATCACCGAGAGGGCCCAGAGCATATCTATCCGTCATCGGGATGAACAAATTCCACTCTCGATCCATGGGCCTCAACATAACACTTTAGTAGTTCTGAATCCATCTTTATAATCACCCTGTTACGGTGTGACGTTTGATGTTATCAAGAAACTCTTCCGGTGTTAGTGATTGACATGATCTCATGGTCTAAGGATTAGGATCACTTCGTAAGTTGTTATAGCAATATAAACTCAATGACTTTGATCGTAATGCTATACTTCGGATGAATGTTCATCACATCATTACACTAATGTTGTGACCTCGTTATTAACAACATCCAATGTCCATGATCAGGAAACTTTGATCATCTTGTTAATCAACGAGCTAGTTTATAAGAGATGCATAACTAGGAACTTCCTTTTTGTTTATTAAACACACATGTATTAACGTTTCCGTATTAATACAATTAGAGCATGCGAAATAAACACTTATCATAAACAAGGAATACGATAATAACCACTTTATTATTGCCTCTCGGGCATATTCCCTTCAGTCTCCCACTTGCACTAGAGACAATAATCTAGTTTGAAAACTTTGTGTATTGAACACCTATGGCTTTCTGGTGTTCCATATACGCAACTGCAAGTGGTTAACATGATATACGGATCTGATGCTTTCAGGTCCGTGTGTATTTGCATGTCTTTGCGTCTTCACGCATCACTCATTCTCCAATGAGATGGCATTGTATAAATTTGGTCTTTTGGTGAGACCTTTAGTTCCTCGGGGTTAAATCACGTCGATACTATTGTCACACAATATATCATTAGTGTTAGCCCGTTGCGAACCACACCTTAGTTTGATAACAAACTAATTGACACAAATTCCCTCCTTTGCTACTACTATAGCAGTCATATACTTAGCCTTTTGTTGTAGTATTCGTCACAATGTCTTAACTTTGGAACTCTTCCAAATCCATCATGGAAACTCCTTTCCATTACATTGTGCCACCCATAGTTTAAATTGAGATAAACTTGATTTGTATCTTGTGACAAAACTAGTATCAATGTAACGCTTTACAATGAACTATTTGTAATTGTTTGTCACCTCTACACAAATATATTCTTAGTTCTTCCAAAAGATCATAAGAATTTCCTTACTATTGTCCAATGATCATTTTATGATTCATTCTGGTATATGCTCATAACACTTAGAGCATAGGACATATCTGGATGTGTACATATCATGGTATGATTAATCAAATCATTCTTGTGATTTTACTCATCAAGTGTCAAAGCACTTGAATCTTGTTTCACTTATCAAGTGTCGATACACTTGAATCTTGATTCAATTCCTTTCCATGCGACAAGAACTATTTCTTGTCGTTTCTATATTGAACTCCTTCAATATCTCATATATGTACGTTTGGCATAACCATATTAGCGTCACAGTCTATGCACTATAGACATTCATGCTAAATATTCGGGTTTTGCCTAAGTCTTTCATTGAAATGAAATTCTTAACCTTTGTCAATAAAATATACATCATTTCTAATCAACAAGATGTCCTCCACATAATGTATTAGAAATATGTCTTAGCGCTCCCACTTAATTTCTTGCAAATGCAAGCATCTTCATCGTCTCCTGATGAAAACTCTTTTTCATCACGGTGAAGATTCCAACTCCGCGATGCTTACTTCAACCATTGAAGTTTGCATGCCCTTTTTAGCATCCTTTGAATAAACAAAACCCTTTGGATCGTGTCATGTACACGTCCTAGGTAACCATTCTATTAGAAGAACTTTGTTTTGTTTATTCATCTACCATATAACAAATTATATCTAGTGCTTGCTACTTTAATCCGTCCAGACTAAATATCGCTATGAAAGATCAAATCTTGTCATAGTCAACTCTTTGAACATTGTCATAAAATACTTTACGACATGTCGAATATTTCATAGATGTGAGACATCCATGTCTGTTTCTTTATAGATCCAAATACGACCGATAGGTTTTTACACCTTTCCGGAGGGTCTTCCAAGTTCAAAACTTGATTTCTCGTGTATGGAACTATCACGGATTTTATGGCTTCAAGCCATTTGACGGAGTCAGGGCCCATCATCGCTTCTTTGCATATAGTCGGTTCATCATTGTCAAACAATAATGATTTACTCTCAAATCTTAGTATTTGATTGTTTATTCGACCGACTTGATTCAATAGGAACTTAGATCTCCGTGACCGCAACATTTGAGGCACGTAATCCATGAGCATTCTGGCTACCTCCGAAACATTTTCTGGCGCTGCGCAACTCAACATATTTAGCTAAGGTTTGTTAACCTTATCAAAGTTCTATTGTCCTCCCACTTAACTTTTACGAAAAAATTCCTTTTTCAAGAAACTTCACGTTTCAAGCGACAAACCCTTTTGTCCTTGGTGTTATGGAGGAATAACCAATTTTTATTCGAAATAACCTACAAAGACATGCTCATCCGACTTCGGTTGTAAACATCTTACTTATGTTTTGCATACCAAAATTTAAGAAATGACAACTTGGGTTTTACCCCAAACCATAACTTCCATGGTGTCATTTCACCGGATCAAGATGGAGCTCTTTTCAGTGTAAAAGCGGTAGTCTCTAAAGCTTTAATCTTTTAAAACATAATGGCAGTTTTATAAATAACACCTTTGATCCAACCATGTCAAACAAGGTTTCCTTACAAATCTCAAAACATTCCATATTCCTATGGTGTTTCAGGAGATGTAAATCTAGGTGTTTTGCTAAAATTGTAACTCAAATAAATCCCTTTTATGATAAAATCATAATTCATTTATTTTTCTTGTTACACTTGTAACTCAAATAAATCCCTTTATGATCAAATCATAATTCATTTATTTTTCTTGTCACAATGATTTTCACTTCATCTTGAAAGTCTTTGAACATTTTCAAATATTTCACACTTCTTTCTCATTAAGTGAATTATTCACTCAATTTCCGGAGAAAGTATATGAAGTTGAAACCCATCGCTTACGACTACACATAATGGACTACATACATCGATATGTATAAATTCCAATATTTTAGTCGTTCGTTCTTCTTTGGATTTGAACGAAGTTTTAATTATCCCGAGGAAAGTCTCACAAGCGTCACTTGATCAAATCAAAGACTCCAAAAATCCATGAAAATGGAGATTCTTCATGTTTTCTTTCCAATATAATTTAAACGGTGATGTCACTTCGTAAGTGATCTTTCAATCATTTGTCTTGCGACATTTTAGCATTAGGTTTTATGGATGTGATTTCTCCAACTAGATTTTTAAATCATCCATCTTATATGGAATACGGTAATTATTTGAACAACCTTTGTTCTTATAATACCTGATTCAAATAACAATTATTAAAACAAATCTTGAAGTCAAGCTTTGATGTCAACAAGAAATACAAACAACGGTTTGTTTGTTTTCGATGAACATCATCACATATTCTCTTGCTAGTTACTTAGGCCATTGTGGTTCATGAATTGTGTTATTCCGTATGAAATTTCATACCAACCAATTCGGTATCCAATACCCAAGAACCACATTGTTTAACAAGCAAAGAATACAACCATAACATGTATATCATCCATATACCTAAATTGGATATTTCCAATCTTTTCTTTTCTGCCAAATATATTTTATAGATTCTTTTTCAGCATTTCCTTTTCCTTTTAAAAGAATCTATCAACATCAAAAGTGGCGCCATATACATGACACATAGTCCAAAGCGTGTATATTCAAATAATAATACCTTTGGACTTGCACTTTGAAGTAGATCACCATCATCAAAATGATCGGTATTCTTTCAAAATCCATTCTTTAGTAATCTTTTAGTGTAGTAAACACTTTACATACATCTTCTATTCATCCTTATCATGATGACTTTCATGATCAAGCCAATTTAGCTTGTAAAGGAGAATCGTGAGTATAACATTACTTTCCAAAACCCTTTTGGATGATTAGGATGTCTAGCATCTCCAACCTTCGTAAATTCTCATCCAATATGAGAACATATATTATACTCTATCATATTGCAACCAAAACATTGTTTCAGATATCGTTATATCTGCCACACATGATGGTTTCTGAAACAATTCTTTCAGCTCCTAGATAAACTTGATATTAAAACAATCAAGAATCATGGAGGCAAACATGATACTTAAGATACTAACACTGGAATTGTTACTCTCGATTTAATACCAATTATTAAATTTCACGGAGTAAATAGAGTTTGCTAAAAGTTTGCAATAGGACTTTAAACTTTGATTGACACTCAACACAATATGATACCAGTTCGTAAAGTAAATATCCAGAATTATATAGTTCTATTATCTCAATTACAACTATGCATAAGGTGGTGAACGAATGCCAATGACTACAACAAATTATGCAAATTCACTTTGATTTAATTTATGATAAATTGAGTTCTACTAATCCAAATTAGAAATGAACTCCCACTCAAAAACGACATCCCTCGTGTCTTTTTGGTGATTACATGAACCAAATCCACTACACCAAGTCCGATCATCACGTGAGTCGGTGTAGTTTCAAAGGCGAGCATCCATATGGTCATCATATCAAAACATATGACTCATGCTTAACCTTTCGGTCCGTGTTCCGAGGCCATGTCTGTACATGCTAGGCTCGCCAAGTAAGAACCTTAGTATTCGCGTGTGTAACTGTCTTACACCCGAGATATGCTCGTGGATTCAAGTACACCCGATCATCACGTGATGTCTTGAAGCGACGAAACATTGTCGGTGCATACTTAAGGAAGAACACATTCTTATCTTGATATCTAAATGAGGGATCATCTTATTGAAGGGTTTCGCGGCATAGTAAATCAAAATTTTCTACGGATGCGAACAGAGGGAAAGCCAAGATCTAATCTAGGAGATGCAAACAACGAGAGAGATTGGATTAGACCTTCATACCCTTGAAGATTCGCACAGCGGAACGTTCGTCGGAACGTGGGTGATGTAGTCGTACTCGCTTCTCCTCCTCGCGATCCGATCCGATCTAGCACCACAAGTGGCGGTGCCTCCGTGAGATGCACACGTGCAGCACCTCGACGTCTCCGCCTTCCTCGGACCAGCAAGTATGGTGGAGAGATAGATTGGATCTACAACACGACGGCGTGGTGTATATGGTGGAGAATTTCTGCAGTAGGGCTTCGCCTACAAACAGTCAGGAGGGAGAGAGGAAAGCTAGAAAGGCGGCTAGGGTTTGGAGGAGAGGTGTAGGGGTTTGGTGCGCCCCCACCCCTCCCCCAAGCCCAAAGGATAAGGAGTGGGGGGCATGGACTCTCCCCTCTTCAAGAAACCCTATCTCTAGTTTAAACGATTTAAACTCTCTAGGATCGGCTGGGCCCTATGGGGCCTTGTGCCCCTGGCCCAATGCGGCCAGGACACTCCCTCATAGGCCCATGCCCCCTCCCGGAAGGTGGGGCCACGTTGGTCCCCTTCCGGAAGGTTCTAGAAGCTTCCGGTACAATACCGATTAACCCGGAACAATTCCGAACTCCAAAAACTGCACTGCCTTATATGAATCTTATTCTACGGACCATTCCGGAACCTATCGTGATGTCCCGGATCCCATCCGAGACTCCAAACAAAAATTCATAAACCAATTATCCAATCTATCCTAGCGTCAAGACACGTTAAGTGTGTGACCCTGCGGGTTCGAGAATATGCAGACATGATCTTCTATCAATAATCAACAGCGGGGTCTGGGCACCCATATTGACTCCCACACATTCATCGATGATCATATCGGATGAACCACGATGCCAGGATTCAATCAATCCCATATATATATTCCCTTCGTCTCGCGATATTTTACTTGCCCGAGATTCGATCGTCGGTACCGTCATACCTAGTTCAATCTCGTTCACAGCAAGTACTTTACTCGTTCCGTAATCCGATATCACTTTGTGATTAACTCCTTAACCACATGCTTGCAAGCGGTGTTGATATCGATTACCGAGTGGGCCCGAAGTATATCTCTCCGACTTGGGAGGGACAAATTCCATCTCGATACATACAACCCAACAGATACTTTCCGATCACCTGAGAGACACCTTTATGATCACCCTCTCATAGGATGACGTTTGATGACCTCAAAGCTTTCTTCCAATACCAGGGAGTTGTATTATCTCATGGTCTAAGGAATACAATATTTGACATAAGAAAAGCTTCGCAAAGACGAACACGATGACACGATCTAATTGCTTTGATTAGTTTGGGTCTGTCCATCATATCATTCTCCAATGAAATGATCTCATTATCAATTTACAACTCATGTCTATGGTTAGGAAACCTTAACCATCATTGATCAATGAGCTAGTCCTTAGAGGCGTACCAGGGACACGGTGCTGTTCACAAACCACACAAGTATTAATGTTTCCGCTTAATACAATTCTAGCATGGAATATAAACTTTATCATGAACATGAATTATAATAATAACATATTTATTATTGCCTCTAGGGCATAATTCCAACAGTCTCCCACTTGCACTAGAGTCAATAATCTAGTTTACATCTGGTAACAATCTCACACCCATGGCACTGAGGTGTTGATCATGTTTTACACGTGGAAGAGGTTTAGTCAATGGATCTGCGACATTCAGATCTGTATGTACTTTGCTAATCTTCAGATCTCCATCTGCAATATAATCTCAGATTATATGAAACTTGCGGTTGATATGCTTGGTCTTTGGATGATATCTTGGTTCCTTAGCGAGTGCTATGACGTCAGTGTTGTCACACAATATCTCCAGTGGGTCCAATGCACTTGGAACCACGCCAAGCTCAGTGATGAAGTTTCTGATCCAAACTCCTTCACTTGACGCTTCTGCAGCAGCCATGTATTCCGCTTCTACTGTAGATCCCGCGATCACGCTTTGCTTGCAGCTTCTCCAGCTCACAGCTCCTCCATTCAAAATATAAACGTATCCTGTCTGAGATTTGGAATCATCCTTGTCGGTGTCAAAGCTAGCGTCGACGTAACCTTTTACGACAAGCTGTTCATCACCCCCACAGACTAAGAACATTTCTTTAGTCCTATTTAGGTACTTTAGGATGTTCTTCACGGTTGTCCAGTGTTCCACTCCTGGATCACTTTGATATCTGCTCGTCAAACTAAGAGCATTGGACACATCCGGTCTAGTACACAGCATGGCATACATGATAGAACCTATGGCCGAGGCATAAGGCACTTTGCTCATAGCTTCCCTATCATTTACCGTAGCTGGACACTGAGCCTTGCTCAATATCTTACCTGACAACATAGGCACTGAACCTTTCTTTGCCTTATCCATTCTGAACCTTTTCAGAACTTTGTCTAGGTATGTACTCTGGCTTAAAGCTATCAGGCGTCTTTGTCTATCTCTATAGATCTTGATGCCCAATATATAAGAAGCTTCACCTAGGTCTTTCATTGAAAAACACTTGTTCAAATAACTCTTCACATCGTTAAGCATGTTGATGTCATTTCCGATAATCAATATGCCATCCACATATAGTACCAGAAACATCACCGAGCTCCCACTCACTTTCTTGTAGATACAAGCTTCGTAGCAATTTGGAACAAATCCAAAGCTCTTGATCACTTGATCAAAACGAAGGTTCCAACTTCGAGATGCTTTCTTCAGTCCATAAATGGAACGCTGAAGTTTGCATACTTTACCAGCATCCTTAGGATCGACAAAACCTTCGGGTTGCATCATATACAACTCTTCATCAATGTTGCCATTGAGGAAAGCAGTCTTGACATCCATCTGCCATATTTCATAATCATGAAACGCAGCAATTGCTAATAAAATCCGAATGGACTTAAACATTGCTACGGGAGAGAAAGTCTCATCGTAGTCAACACCTTGAACTTGTCGAAAACCTTTCGCGACAAGCCGTGCTTTATAGACGGTAACATTACCATCCGCGTCCGTTTTCTTCTTGAATATCCATTTGCACTCAACGGCCTTTCGGTCGCTAGGAGGGTCCACCAAAGTCCATACTTGGTTTTCGCTCATGGATCCCAATTCGGATTTCATGGCTTCTAGCCATTTCTCAGAGTCTGGCTCATCATCACTTCCTCATAGTTCGTAGGTTCACTGTCTTCTACTAACAAGATAGTCAAGACAGGGTTGCCGTACCACTCAGGAGGGGCACGCGTCCTTGTCGACCTGCGACGTTCAGTAGCAGCATCGTCCGAAGCTTCATGATCCTTGTCATTAGCTTCCTCTATTGTTGGTGCAGGCGGCACTGGAACAATTTCAGGTGCTGCGCTACTCTCCAATTCAAGAGAAGGTTCAATAACCTCGTCAAGCTCTACTTTCCTCCCACTCACTTCTTTCGAGAGAAACTCCTTCTCAAGAAAGGAACCGTTCTTTGCGACAAACACTTTGCCTTCGGTTCTGTGATAGAAGGTATACCCAATAATTTCCTTAGGGTATCCTATGAAGACGCATTTCTCCTCTTTGGGTTCGAGCTTGTCCGGCATCAACTTCTTGACGTAAGCTTCGCATCCCCAAACTTTAAGAAATGACAACTTAGGTTTAGCACCAAACCACAGTTCATACGGTGTCGTCTCAACGGATTTAGATGGTGCCCTATTTAAAGTGAATGCAGCGGTTTCTAATGCATAACCCCAAAATGATAACGGCAAATCAGTAAGAGACATCATTGATCGGACCATATCTAATAGGGTTCGATTCCGGCGTTCAGACACACCATTGCGCTGTGGTGTTCCGGGTGGCGTGAGTTGTGAAACGATTCCACTTGCTTTAAGATGCGTGAGAAAATCATAACTCAAATATTCACCTCCACGATCGGATCGTAGAAACTTAATCTTTCTGTTACGATGGTTCTCCACTTCATTCTGAAATTCCTTGAACTTTTCAAATGTTTCAGATTTATGTTTCATTAAATAGATATACCCATATCTACTTAAGTCATCGGTAAAAGTAAGGAAATAGCGATATCCACCGCGCGTCGAAATACTCATCGGTCCGCATACATCGGTATGTATGATTTCCAACAAGTCCGTTGCTCGCTCCATCATTCCAGAGAACGGGGTTTTGATCATCTTGCCCATGAGGCATGGTTCGCATGTGTCAAATGATTCAAAATCAAGAGACTCCAAAAGTCCATCAGAATGGAGTTTCTTCATGCGCTTTACACCAATATGACCTAGACGACAGTGCCACAAATAAGTAGTATTATCACTATCTACTTTGCATCTCTTAGCCTCAATGTTATGGATGTGTGTTTCATCCCTTTCGAGATTTAGAAGAAATAAACCATTTACAAGAGGTGCATGACCATAAAACATGTTACTCATATAAATAGAACAACCATTATTCTCAGATTTAAATGAATAACCGTCTTGCAATAAACACGATACAGAAATAATGTTCATGCTCAACGCAGGCACATAATAACACTTATTAAGGTTTAAAACTAATCCCGAAGGTAAAACTAAGGAGAGCGTGCCGACGGCCATCACATCAACTCTTGATCCGTTGCCAACGCGCATCGTCACCTCATCCCTCGCAAGCCGCCGTCTATTCCGTAGCTCCTGTTTCGAGTTACAAATATTAGCAACTGAACCGGTATCAAATACCCAGGCACTACAACGAGGGCTAGTAAGGAAAACATCAATAACATGTATATCAAATATACCTTTGATGGTGCCAGCCTTCTTGTCCGCTAAGTACTTCGGACAGTTGCGCTTCCAGTGACCCTTGTCCTTGCAATAGAAGCACTCAGTGTCCGACTTAGGACCAGACTTGAGCTTCTTCTCAGCAGGAGCATTGCGCTTGCCGCCGCCCTTCTTGAAGGGCTTCTTTGCTCCCTTACCTTTCTTAAAGGAGGGTTTGTTGACCATCAACACATGATTATCCTTCTTGATGTCCACCTCCGCAGCCTTCAGCTTTGCGAAGAGCTCGGTGATCGTATCAGTGGAGCCAATCTGATTATGAGTCACTACAAAACTTTTGTAGCTGGGAGGGAGTGATTGCAGAACCCTGTCAATCTTGAGCTCCTCTGGAATCGTGCATTCCAGTTGCTCAAGGCATTGAGTGTAGCCCGACATCTTTATGGCATGCTCACTAACGGAACTCCCTTCCTCCATCTTGCAGTTAAAGAAATTCTCAGAGATCTCATATCTCTCAGAACGGGCTTGAGTCTGAAACATGGTTTTCAGCTCCTCGAGAATCTCAAAGGGCCCGGGATAGGTTTCAAAACGATTTTGAAGTTCCGGTTCCATAGCAAACAACATGGTGCTCTTAATCACACCATAATCATCTTTGCGCGACTGATAGACAGCCTTCTCATCAGCCGGCGCAGTTGCAGCAGGGGGGTCACCTAATGCTTTCCCAAGGACATAGTCCTTTTGTCCGCCAGACAGAATGATTCTTAGATTGCGGAACCAATTGGTGAAGTTAGACCCATTGTTTCTAAGCTTTTCCTTCTCAGCAAAAACGTTGAAGTTAAAGTTGGATTTGGCCATGTGATCTACAGTATTTGCAAGTACAATTTAGACTATGTTCATGATAAATAGTTCAACTTAATCAAATTACTAAATGAACTCCCACTAAATTCAACATCCCTCAAGTTGTTTAGTGAACACGATCCAAATTCACCACACCTAATCCGATCATCACGAGAAGAGATGTGGTTTCAATGGTGGACAACAAAGTGTCGATCATATCATTCATATGACTCATGCTTAACCTTTCGGTTCTTGCGTTCCGAGGCCATGTCTGTACATGCTAGGCTCGTCAAGGTAGACCCAAGTATTTCCGCGTGTGCAAAACTGGCTTGCACCCGTTGTATGTGAGCGTAGAGTCTATAGCACCCGATCATCACGTGATGCTTGGACACGACGAACTTTCGCAACGGTGCATACTTGGGGAGAACACAGTTTTTATCTTGATCTTTAAGTGAGGAATCATCTTATAATGCTACCGTCGCGATCTAAGCATAATAAGATACATAAAAGGATAAACATCACATGCATATAACTTTATGTGACATGGTATAGCCAATCTTCGCGCAATGATCTCCATCTTGTGCGTTCCGGCATGATCTCCATCACTCCACCATGATTGCCTCCACCACGAATAGCAACTACAACTATTGCTAACTACTTAGTGATAAAGTAAAGCTATTACATGGCGTATAAGAAGTTGACTCGCAGGTCATACACAATTATAAAGACAACCATATGGCTCCTGCCGGTTGTGTACTCATCGACATGCAAGTCATGAAACATTACAAAACATGATCATCACATACAATATACACATCACATCTTGGGCCATACCATATCACAGAAAACACTCCCTGGAAAAACAAGTTAGACGCCTCTACCTTGTTGTTGCATGTTTTACGTGGCTTATGGGAGTAGATGCTAAGAACGATTCTTACCTACGGAAAGCCACAACGGTGATATTATGGTTGCCAAACTCCGGTGTTAATCCCATGACAACTATAGTGAGAGAAACTGACATCCACCAGCCGCATGTGTGGAACAAGCCACACGTCAAGTGCGGAGCCGGTCTCGCGAACGACGTCGTGTAAGGTTGGCCTGGACCGCTTCAATCTCACTATCCCGCGTCATAAGAAGAACACAAACAAGAGGCTTGCAACAGAAAACATCAACGCCCGCAACAACCATGTTGCGTTCTACTCGTGAAACACATCTACGCATAGATCTAGCTCTGATACCACTGAAGGGTTCCGCGGCATAGTAAATCAAAATTTTCTACGGATGCGAACAAAGGGAAAGCCAAGATCTAATCTAGGAGATGCAAACAACGAGAGAGATTGGATTAGATCTTCATACCCTTGAAGATTCGCACAGCGGAACGTTCGTCGGAATGTGGGTGATGTAGTCGTACTTGCTTCTCCTCCTCGCGATCCGATCCGATCTAGCACCACAAGTGGCGGTGCCTCCGTGAGATGCACACGTGCAGCACCTCGACGTCTCCTCCTTCCTCGGACCAGCAAGTATGGTGGAGAGATATATTGTATCTACAACACGACGGCGTGGTGTATATGGTGGAGAATTTCTGCAGTAGGGCTTCGTCTACAAACAGTCGGGAGGGAGAGAGGAAAGCTAGCAAGGCGGCTAGGGTTTGGAGGAGAGGTGTAGGGGTTTGGTGCGCCCCCACCCCTCTTTATATAGGAGGGGGGGGGGCGCAGCCCTAGCCCCTCCCCCAAGCCCAAAGGATAAGGAGTGGGGGGCATGGACTCTCCCCTCTTCTAGAAACCCTATCTCTAGTTTAAACGATTTAAACTCTCTAGGATCGGCTGGGCCCTATGAGGCCTTGTGCCCCTGGCCCAATGCGGCCAGGACACTCCCTCATAGGCCCATGCTCCCTCCCGGAAGGTGGGGCCACGTTGGTCCCCTTCCGGAAGGTTCTAGAAGCTTCCGGTACAATACCGATTAACCCGGAACAATTCCGAACTCCAAAAACTGCACTGTCTTATATGAATCTTATTCTCCGGACCATTCCGGAACCTCTCGTGATGTCCCGGATCCCATCCGAGACTCCAAACAAAAATTCATAAACCAATTATCCAATCTATCCTAGCGTCAAGACACGTTAAGTGTGTGACCCTACGGGTTCGAGAATATGCAGACATGATCTTCTATCAATAATCAACAGCAGGGTCTGGGCACCATATTGACTCCCACACATTCATCGATGATCATATCGGATGAACCACGATGCCAGGATTCAATCAATCCCATATATATATTCCCTTCGTCTCGCGATATTTTACTTGCCCGAGATTCGATCATCGGTACCGTCATACCTAGTTCAATCTCGTTCACAGCAAGTACTTTACTCGTTCTGTAATCCGATATCACTTTGTGATTAACTCCTTAACCACATGCTTGCAAGCGGTGTTGATATCGATTACCCAGTGGGCCCGAAGTATATCTCTCCGACTTGGGAGGGACAAATTCCATCTCGATACATACAACCCAACAGATACTTTCCGATCACCTGAGAGACACCTTTATGATCACCCTCTCATAGGATGACGTTTGATGACCTCAAAACTTTCTTCCGATACCAGGGAGTTGTATTATCTCATGTTCTAAGGAATACAATATTTGACATAAGAAAAGCTTCGCAAAGACGAACACGATGACACGATCTAATTGCTTTGCTTAGTTTGGGTCTGTCCATCATATCATTCTCCAATGAAATGATCTCATTATCAATTGACAACTCATGTCTATGGTTAGGAAACCTTAACCATCATTGATCAATGAGCTAGTCCTTAGAGGCGTACCAGGGACACGGTGTTGTTCACAAACCACACAAGTATTAATGTTTCCGCTTAATACAATTCTAGCATGGAATATAAACTTTATCATGAACATGAATTATAATAATAACATCTTTATTATTGCCTCTAGGGCATAATTCCAACACTTATTATGCTAATAAAACGCCAAACAAGCAATATAAGATGTTATCAAACATCACATGTTTATTAGTGGAATGATATGGTTCCCGCATATGATCTCTATCATGTGCACCGTGGTATGATCACTATCATACCTTTATGTGTAAATCCAAGGTCTATGGAGTTTACACGTTATGTATGTTGTAAGAGTATCATCTCATACTTCTACTTACAACATCACCATATCATAACACTAGCCCAGCAACAATCTAAACTAGACGCCTCTAATTTATCCATTGCAAATTTTACGTGGCTTAGGGCTTTCGAAGATAGAACTGTTCTTACCTACGAACATGAACCACAACAAGGATAACCAAATTGTTGACAACTTGTTGCAAATTAGATATTGACTATATTAGGAGAGACAGACACCCGCTAGCCACTTATGCAAAACTAGTTGCATGTCAAGCGTGGAACAGGTCTCATGTGCGAGGACATGTAAAGTTTGTCCAGGCCGCTTCATCCCACTATGCCACCAATATCCAAAGTACAACTAAGAAGCAATAAAATTATCATCATCGCCCACATAATCATACGTGTACTACCCGTGCAAAGCATCTACGCATAGATCCGGCTCTGATACCACTGTAGGGTTCGCAGCATAGAAAACAAAAATTTTCCTACGATGGGAACAACTATGTACCAAGATCTATCTACTAGATACAAACAACGGGCGGATGTATATCCGCAGAGAACATACCCTTCAAGACTGACAAAGCTTAACGAGTCCAAACTCGTGGTTGATGTAGACGATCTCTTGCCGATCTCAAGATCGAGAGGAAGTCCTAGCGCCGCAAAACAGCAGCGCATCCGTGCTCGCACACACGTTCGAGGCACCGAGCAACCTCCGCCTCCTCGCTCCAGCGATGCAGCGGAAGCATAACTCTTTCTTGCCGAATAGCCACCGCGAACATGTATCTCGCTAGTCCGAGACCATGGGGGATAAATTCTAGAGGGGGAGAGAGATCCTTCACGAGGAGGTGTGAGAGACAAGTGAGGAGGGGGGCTCCTTTTATAGGAGGAGGGGGGCACCCAAGGGGTGGCCGCCGGCCATGGGGGCTGCCCCCTCCCCTCCTTCATTCATGTGGGTGGACACTCCACTCACAAAATGCCCTTTAAATTTTCTCCACTCAAAAGTCCACTCAAATTCCCATTAAATTTCCACCAAATTTAATGCAAACTCTCATTAAATAAAACTCCTTTTATTTATTCAGAATTTTGTCAATTACTTTAATGACAAACATTCACATATAACCCCTTGCTAGTATTTCATTTCACATGCAGAAACACTTTCTGCAATTTCACCCGAAAACCCGTTTCGGTATCTAGTGAAATAAATTCCTGCGCTTGTTATTCTTTTCGGCATGAAACTTTTGCTCCAAATGGATGTCGGTGTCTCTTAAGTGTGTCACCCTACGGTTCGCGAATAATGCGGACATGATCGAGACCCCTCTCAGATCAATAATCAGAAGCGGGATCTGGAGACCCATACTGACTCCCACACATTCAACGATGACTTTCTTGTGATCGTCGGAACCTTTTACGCTAGTATCTTAATCCTTTTGTTTCGCGATATATTACATGTCCGAGATTCGATCATCGGTATCTCCATACCTAGTTTGATCTCGTTACCGACATGTACTCTTTTCTCGTTCCCGTGATATAACATTCTAGTGATCAAATCACTTGCTTGCAAGCTAATCAATGTGATATCACCGAGAGGGCCCAGAGCATATCTATCCGTCATCGGGATGAACAAATTCCACTCTCGATCCATGGGCCTCAACATAACACTTTAGTAGTTCTGAATCCATATTTATAATCACCCTGTTACGGTGTGACGTTTGATGTTATCAAGAAACTCTTCCAGTGTTAGTGATTGACATGATCTCATGGTCTAAGGATTAGGATCACTTCGTAAGTTGTTATAGCAATATAAACTCAATGACTTTGATCGTAATGCTATACTTCGGATGAATGTTCATCACATCATTACACTAATGTTGTGACCTCGTTATTAACAACATCCAATGTCCATGATCAGGAAACTTTGATCATCTTGTTAATCAACGAGCTAGTTTATAAGAGAGGCATAACTAGGAACTTCCTTTTTGTTTATTAAACACACATGTATTAACGTTTCCGTATTAATACAATTAGAGCATGCAAAATAAACACTTATCATAAACAAGGAATACGATAATAAACACTTTATTATTGCCTCTCGGGCATATTCCCTTCAAAACAGTCCACATGTTCCATGAACAAGAGACCGTTGTTTTCTCCCTAGTAGCAACAACACATCTACAACCGAAGAGATTATTGTCACTTCCCTTGGAAACTAGAGGCATGAACCCACTATCGAGCATAAATACCCCCTCTTGGAGTCACTAGCAACTACTTGGCCAAGATAGCTACTAACAATGGAGAACATGCAAGATCACAAACAAGACAGACATGATAAAATCATAAAGACAAAATCATTAATCAAACCAACATAATAATCTCAATATCCATCGGATCCCCGCAAACACAACATGCATGATTACAAATAGATTAGATCTTGATCATGAACGGAGCTCACAAGATCTATACATGAAATCACAAAGGAGGAGATACAACCATCTAGCTACTACATGGACTCATACTACAAGGTGGAACTACTCACGCATCATACCGGAGAGAAGGCCTCCGGGATGATCTCCCCTCCGGCAGGGTGCCGGGAAGAACTTTAGATCCCCCGATCTAGGGACGATGGTGGCGACGGCTACAGACGGTTTTGTGGAGATTTGATCGGGTACTCAGGGTTTCTGCATCGGGGGCTTCTTATAGGCGAAGGAGGAGGCCGAGGCGGCGGCCAGAGGGGTCAAACCCTACCTAGGCGTGGGGTAGGGCCCACCCGCTCCTAGGGGGTTTAGCCGCCCTGGCACGCCTCCTCGTCTCCCCTCTGGACTTCTTGTTCCCCCCAGAAAGTAATTGACTTTAACGTTTGTCCCGTCCAATTCCGAGAATATTTCTTTACTAACTTTTCTGAAACCAAAAACAGCAGAAAACATGCATCTGGCACTGTTGCAACTTGTTAATAGGTTAGTACCAGAAAACATGTAAAAAGCACCTCAAAGTGTGGACAAGTAAAGAAAAGTAGATACAAAATAAGCATGGAGCATCAAAAATTATAGATACGCTTACAACATATCAAGGGGTCTAGGCTGGTTTAATGCACTGGTTGTCACTGGGGGAGACAAGGGTGATTAATGGGTAACAAGGTTTGGAAAGATTACTGCTCAAAACAGTGAAGTTTAGCAGAATTTGGTTTGTGTCTCCAAGTGTTTGATGAAATGGCCACAAGAAATTCATATTTGAATTTTTGGATGAAACTTGGTGAGTGTTCAGGGCACATACTAGGGAGTGTCTGGTTGATTGGATTTGTCATGGTGAACTGGTTTGGTTGGGTTTTGAGAAATGGTGATCTTACCATATGAACTAGATTCAATTTTTAAATGTCATTTGAATAGGGTTGTTAAATGTTTCTGTGGGTTTGCAAGGTGGGCTTGGGTTTACTTTCACTTGGTCTAGCAAGGGGTGAAAAGAATTGGATTTATTTCTGTTAGAAATCTTGGACTAGAAACACTCAAAGTGGTCTAGTGAACAAGATTGGCAAAAGTAACCATTTGCTTATATTGTTTATTTTTGAATTTCTATGGATTTGATTCTGCATGGAAATGGTTTAGATGATGTTGTTTTCATCTTTAAACCAATCCTTGCTATTCACAACAATCAAACAAGTCCACACAAGCATTCATGGATTCACCACATACACACATGCATTCATATTAATAAAAGTTTTTGTTAACCCTAAATTTGGGTGATTGGAATTTGATAACCTTGATTAATATTTTTGGGATGTTACACTCACACCCACTCCGCCTCCCTATATAAGAAGTGATTCTAGTGGTGGACAAAAACACAAGAGACTAAGATCAAAAGACGACTCATGGATGGTGTCCCTGACACACACCAGATCGAAAGACGACTCATGGATGGAGATGAGACAAAATCGGCGCAGTGGGGTGGATGGCGCGACGGTCCCCGGGCTCCCTTGGTGGCTGGATAGATCGCCCTAGGAGTCGCCTCGGCAATTTCGTGTGGGTGTGAATAAAGTCGGACCCCTTCAAGCTACTAAAAAGGTTAAATGTGGCCGCTAGCTATAATTCTCCATTGTAAGCTATACTTAGTGTGGGTTGTTGTAAAGAATGTAGAGAATGTCATCCCAATTTTGTACTCCCTTCGATCCATGATAAGTGTTGTTGGTTTAATAAATTAGCTACACTTATTATGGATCGAAGTGAGTAATGATGTTGTGAATTGTGACGAGATGTACGTGTTTGTCATCCTAACAAATGATTACACTAAACTGAGAATACTTGACCAGTCAAACTGTAGTTTTGGGTAAACCGCATAAAATATGGACGCAGTCCCTCTCGTTTGCGTAATCATGGTTTATCTGAATTTCTGAACATGCGGGAGACGACAAGCCATACAAACATACGCCGGCGAAGTAATAAAAGGTATATGCCGCGAAACAAAATACGGATATATACGAGCAGCCTTGCTGCGTCCGTTCATGATCCAACCGGAGTCACGTACAAGGCAGTCCAGGCAACAAGACAGAAACCTTCTACTACTGATGTACGAGTACGACATATGGAAAACCTTGCTAGGTGTGTAGCTAGACTGGTAGAGCCGGCCGTTCAGTGATGTGATAATAGCTGTACGAGACGCTAGCTTTCCAGAAAGTGATCAGCGTCTCAGAGCCCAAAGGGCAGACCCAGATTGACCATGACTCGATGTCTTTCTTATCCACAGGAAGATCAAGCGTCCCGATCTTTTGCAGTCATGCTTATCAGCAAGCTAATAATTAATCAGCCAGCATGCTTGTACTTTCTCGATCTCCTTCAATAAACGGCTTTCATACATGTATGTATATCTCTCGATAGACCTGGTCCATGGTTGGCTAAAGATCTAGTGGACGTGGAGTACATATGATAGTATAGGGTAAAATGTCTCCCAAATCGTCCACACAAGTTAATTACAGGCTTAGCTGAATTACTCGCAAAGAAAAACTCGGCCAAGTAATGATGCTCCGACTGAGTTTGAGAACTCAACACAGCTCGCACTATTCAATCAATAGAGAGTCAGCTGGAAGCAAATAATGCACCTAGCTAGCTAAGCTAAGGTAGCTAGCTACGTGCATGGCAGGCACAGTCAGTGAAAACAGCAAAAACATCAACTACATACCGAAAAAAAGGTAAACATCAACTGAACGCTGCGAGGAAATCCCCCGAACGAATGGCACCACTACATTGAATGTGCACGCGTGCATGTGAGCGTGCCGCTTAAGTTGTCAAGGACACATCACCTCCATGCATGCATGCATGCATTGACACCACAAGAAAGTGTAGCTACTCGTAGAAACTAGGAACATGCAGTCGATTCAATTCTCTTCAATGCAATACCTTTTCACTGTTGCATACCTTATCTCTTCAGATCGATCGTCATGGGTAGTACGTACATACTATAGAGGAGGAAATATCTAGCTAAATATGTTTGCAACCGTGCAATGCTTATCAAGTAGTAGGAGCTGAGGAGAAGTAGTATACAGGCCAAAGCTGTTGCAAGAAAGCTACGTACTCCATAACTTTGCTACGATCGAGTACTTGGTACGTGCAAGCTCGGTGCAGGAAGAAGGCCCACGACAGGAGACGATCGAGGGGAAAGAAACCTAGCTGGCTAGCTAGCTAGCTACGTGGCCACCATGTCTGTCTGGTCTTTCTCTTTCTTGCTACATGACACCTAAAAAGGACCAGGTTTACATATGCACGGGACGGTAGGGTCAGTAGTGTACTGTCACTGTGGGCCGGCGAGCGAGTATACAGCTGTGTGGTCATCTAATATAGCACGTCCATTAACTCTCCGACCCGTCCCCCAAACAATAATGAATTTGTTTTCCAATAATTTAAAATAAAAATTAATAATTCATACAATTCGAATAAAATGAAGTTTAACTAGATCAAGCGGTCTCTCATTTCAGCCACCATAGATGATCTACGGATCATTTTATAGTTGATCATGAGCATCCTACGTCACGGATTTTTGCATACATGGCGAGAAAATCAGCAAATACCACTTCGACATTGGCAAGAGGATCTTGACACTCATATCACTGAATAGTCTAGCCCAAACTTTTCCACCACCACTTTGCAGAATCTGTACATGCAATCAATAGTTGTGGAATCATTCATGCGATAAGTACTCATCTTTAAAACTCCAGGGGATCCACATGCTAACATCCTCATTGTAGGGATGCATTTACGAATCGATGAGGATACCGGCCATGTCATTGCAATCTTTCTTCAAAACGGTATTCATCATCCTCTCTCCGACATATATCCTTTGGGGTATATGCCAGATCGTCGGCAAAATAGTCGGCGTATAGCATGACATGGCCCTCCATCCTCTCCCTTGGCTTGATTTCCCTTCTAGTTTCAACACATTAAAAACTAATTTTATGATAATTTAAAATAAAAATAAAATAATTCATATGATTCAAATAAAATGAAGTTCAAATAGATCAAGCGGCATCGTCTTTCAGCCTCCAACGGTCCTTTAGGAGATCATTTTGCAGTTGGTCATGAGCATCCACATCACAAATTTCTGCATGCATGGCGAGAAAATCAGCAAACAGCGCTGGCACATGGTGATCAATAATGCCAAGAGAGGACCCTGCCACTCATGGAGATGATCATCATTTGCCGGATACTTTCTCCCTCTCTCAATGATCATGTTGTGCATGATCACTCAAACATCCATCACATCTCGCATCTGATCTTGAAATTAGGTAGAATCATGATTGGAGAACACCAAATGCCCGCTCGACATCCTACATGCAACTCTCCTGGTGCGAAGCAAAGTGAGACTTCTTCTATCCTAGAGGCTCGGTGATTGTCTTTACAAATGTCGACTATCTTAGATAGATGCCATCGGATAGGTAGTACCCTTTGGTTTATGTGTGACCATTGATCTCATAGTTTCAAGGTGTAGCATATGGCCTTCAACAAGTCTCGCAAACACTAGCGAGCTCTGCAACATGTTGATGTCATTGTGAGAACCCGACATGCCAAATCCACAAGTTATAATGTACCATCACTTCAAGTACCACACTACATGCTCCATGATGCTATTTTTACAAACATTGCCAAGCAAATGGGCAATTCTTTCATGACAAGTTTTGTTATCTCGCTAAGTTTTTTTCCATGATTCTAGTAGTCTCTGCTTCATTTGGTCCTCTCAAATAGCCAGACCCAAACTTCCCACCACCGCTCTGCAAAATCTGTGCATGCAATCAATGGTTGTGGACTCAACCATATGAGAAAAAGGTGCTCCATATGCAAGCAACCTCATCGAAGCAGTGCATTTGTGATAATCGTACTCTCTCACACCATGAAGAATCCATGGACAACTCTTTGTTCATCCTATAGTGCCACCAAACATCTTTGGGGTATATGTTGGTTTGGTAGGAAAATAGTCGACGTATAGCATGGCATGACCCTCTATCATCTGAATTGGCTTGGTTTTCCTTCTCAACCTCTGAACCTACATGTTTAGGACCGTCTTTTTTCATCTCGTCCACTTGTAATTCTACAAAATAAGTGGGGATCGTCATGTGCTCATCTTCATCCACGGAGACACTGGCTTCCTCTTCCATGAATGCATGGATCATCACCTCGTCATTGCTATCCATGTATAACAATCAGAACGACAGCGAGAGGGGCAAGAACTAGACAAATGAAGCTTCTCGAGACAAACGTACGAACACCTTGTGTGCAAGGTGGGTGCGCGAGGTCGTCACGCGTTATGTGCCAGAGTTGATGAACGGTGGTAGCAGATGAAGAGATGTGAGATGCGAGAGGGGCCGAAACTATGGGAGACGAGAGATGGGAGGCGGTCGATGCAACTGCCACGAAATTACTGGCATCAAAATGGGTGGCGGAGATTTGGCAAGGTAGGAGAGGCATCGAGCAAGGGGAGGCACGATGTGGAGGGCAGAGAATGGGCTACTCGACTGGCATGTGGTACCTAGTTCTGTCGGTATCTTACTGGCTTCGCTCGCAGCTTGTGTCTGCCAAGCACGCAAGTGCCTTGTGGGGGCAGGGAAGACATAAGCGTGCATGACATGCTATTAGGTCAGGCGCCAGATGGAATGAATCTTTGGATCACGCGTCTGGACATATTTTTTTTGGCCGAAGAGCCCATTAGCCCTTTGGGCGCCGTTTGGGCAACATGGCTTTGATGCTCTGGCAGTTGAGGTTGACAAAGTCACCACAAACGTCTCGCTGTTGTCGAATGAAACATCATCTCACACTGATGAATATTTCTTTTTTTATAAGACACCAAAGTAACATGGTGTTTGAACTCTGGTAGCCTAAGGATACCGCTGCTCTCCTAAACATTCAACTACGGGTTGGTTTTCCTCTAGTAGTTTAGGCTTTTAACTAAAAAAGATGATCGTTCCAAGAGTATGGCCCATGTATAGCTACGTTATAGTAGCACCGTACGTGTGAACAGATCTGACTCTTGTACACGAAGTATATCGAATGATCGACGTCGACGGGGCATCCCAGCAACTTTACATCAAAGATGATTGAACAGTTGGTTAGATGTGGTTTATATATATAATTAAGAAGGAGCTTGCGTGCAAATTACTTTGTGGGAGCAGAAGGATTTGCCTGGTAATTAGCGGAGGCAGAGGCAGGCATATGCGTGGGTGCAGAGGCGGGGGCTAACCTAGCTGCAAGTGGAGGGGAGGGGGAGCATGCATGGGTTTGTCGGCCACTTTGATCGGTCTCTCTGTTGGTAGCACGTAGTACGACTCGTTGACTGCTACTACTACACGCTTTGATCAAGCAAGGATGCTGCTGGCTCATGGCTGGGCCGGCTGGGTCGCGCGGCACGATCGCCTTGGAAGCATGCAGCGTGCGACGAAGCTAGCAGCTCGCTCCATGCCTCCGCACGAGCAGGAGCCTTGGGCTCTGGAAATCAGTACTGGTGCATGCATGTACGGCCGGGAGCAGCAGCTAGTGCATGCACGCATGCCTTGCTAGCTAGCTAGCAACATGGTTCATGGCGTTGATTGTTGCGTTCTTAAACTACATGGTTCATGCTGGGCTAGCTGGTTCATGGCATGCAGGCACTAGCAAAAACAACGAGGAATCCAGAAAAATGCATGTACATATACTAGTAGTAAGCATTCATGCAATCATGCTAGATGAACTAGCAAAAGGTTACAAGCACAAGTGAACAAGAGAGTAGTACTAGATAGATAGATTCTGGCCACACAAACAGCATAAGATAAGGGAAACCAACCCAAGCTAGCCGGAGTTCCTTCCATATATAAGCAAAGCAGCAACGACGCAACTCCGAAGTAATTAACACGCCGCAGTACTCAACGAAGAAGAAACAAACGCTAAACATATATATACAACACGCATAGTATGCACATATCGGTCGATCAAACTAACGGACTACCTGCCTGCCTCCCTTGGCTATAATATAAGCTAACTCCTCGTCCTCGATTATAATTAACTAGCTTGCTAGCAGTGTTACTTCCATGTCTTGCTGCTCAGGTTCGTCGCAAGATCGCGCTAGCTAGAGAGCCTACAACTAACTAACATAGGACGTCCTTGAGCAGCTTGTACCTGCGGCCGCCCACCTTGGTCGGTCCACGCCGGCCGGTCTCCTGGTCGCCGCCGCCGGGCGCCTTGTCGGCGGCCCTGCCTGAGGAGGAGGAGTCGTGGCTGCCGGCGGCCTGCTGCTGCTGCTTCCCGGACGCGGACGCGCACCTCCTCGCCTGCTTGTTCCCGGCGACGTCGCCGAGGCACCAGTCGCACGTGTCGGCCCCCGCCGACGCCGGCGCCCCGTCGCCGTAGTAGTTGGTGCAGTAGCTGCATGCAAACAACTGCCTGTGTCAGTACAATACAAGAAGGGGATGGATGGTTTGGGGTGAAGGAAGGAAGGACACGTACGAGTGCTGGAAGCGGTAGCGGCAGCGCGCGCACCGGAAGAGCTTGTCTGGGAACCCTACGTCCCCGCACATGGAGCAGACGGTGGCGGTGCCGCCGGCCATGGCGATCGTTGAAGAGCAGGACAACAGCCGGGGACTGAGAGGCAGATCAGGAATATCAGGGACAGAAGATGGGCAGGAGAGGGGAGGGGAGACCGATGGAAATGTAGAGGCGAGGAGGGAGGGTCCGAGGCGCATTAAATATGAGAGAGAGAGAGAGAGAGAGAGCATGTAAAGAAAGAAAAAGTGGAGAGGGGAGGGGGGCGCACACGACAACCTTAATCCAGAGACCAGACAGTACACGTCCATCTCAAACAACCCACGCAGGATATAAAAGCCGTGCACGGTAAATTTGGCTAGATAGATCTACTCGAGTCGGTGCATGCATGCCACTAGCACTGTAGTGCGTGTTTGGTACCATGCATGTTTTTTTCTCAGTTGGGTATAGGGCCGGCTCTATATCTTGTGGGGCCCTAGTGCAGAGTTGGCATCATGGTCCTTAAAGGCTTCAGACTATTTGAATTGAATAAGAAATCAAGGACTTCAAATTATTTGAGTTGAATAAGCTGCTTCTTCCGATCCAGATTAGTTGATTCGATTTTGTCTTGATTCGGATATATCTAATACTAAAACATGTCTAGATACAATCGAATCTAAATAAATCCGATTCATTTAATTTGAATCGGAGGGAGTACCAAAACCTTTCAAATGCCTTTGTTGGGACATGTTTTGTTGGGCGTGCGGTACCGACTTTACCCTCGGTTTGTTACCACTAGCCGTTATACTAGTCACATCTTTAGCACTAGTATAATCTCATCTTGGCCTTTAGATGTATGGAAATGAATGGTTTATATTTATTTTAGGGTATGACAAAAGATCTCAAGAATTATGATCATCGTCTTGTCCGGGTTCAGATTCTTCACTTTGATTATCGTCATTCACATCAACACTACTTACTATCGAAAAAAATACCGTTTTAAAGTACCTTTTTGTGATTCAATAAGTTGATTATCATTCTTTTATTCTTTTTCGCAGCACCAGACTGATGTCTCGGCGTCGTATCACCTAAAATACATTGCATGAAGAATTGAAGAAAGAATCCTAATATAGTTATTTACAAGTTCAGCTAAAATACATGAACCAAAAATTAAAGATTTGTGTAAGATTGAATATACCAGAGAGCAGGAGCGCAAAGTCAAAGTGCCGAATTTCTAATCGAGAATTGGGATGGCTGGAGATCAATCGAGAATTGGGGTTGGGTTGGAGCGGCTGTAGATTGATCCAGAGAATCGAAAACGGACGATGCGAGTCTGTGATGCCGCTAGGCCCTAGCAGCACAACAGAGGAAGGTCAAGCCGTCGAGGCATATGCCACATAGATCGAGGCATCCTAGCGTTTGCGTTTGCGTTCGCGTTCGGGTCGAGGAGTTCGATATCCCGGGCGAGCGTGTCGTTATCGATCACCGGCCGCGTTTCAAATTCAACTTCACGTTTTCTGATTCTCTCACTTGAGGCGGCTGGGCCATGGGCTTTTAATTTTTCTAGAGATGTGTAGCGTATGAAATATAGAGAAACTAGTAATCGTGGGTTCCTCGCTGATATGGGCCCTTGGCCTTTGCATAAGATTGCCATGGCCTAGAGCCGGTCCTGGTTGGGCAGTGTCGTGGCTGGCACTGCCACGTACGTATAAACGCCGAGCCACTTTTCATTTCTTGTTTGGTAGCCTGTAGTTATAGAGGGTGTATCAATTGAGCTACTATACCCATATTGTTTGGTTGCCTACGTTGGATTTGGGCGCCACATTAACATGTACACCTAAACCGTCATTAGAAGTTGGTGTTCGTGTTCGTTTGCTAGCGTGACAGCTGTTTCGACAACGGATGGCAGAGCAGCACCTTCTTCGATCTACATGAAACAGAGGCACATCGACGGTATGGTTCCATTCCGTCCATCGACACCGAGGTTCATGCTCCGTATCATCTCCGATTCATAGTCAAAGTTGGAGCTTTTTTGAGAAATTTCTTCAGATTTGTCGCACAGAATCAATTTTTCGAAAGGTACTTTGAGGTACAACTTAATCTTGTTGTTCCCTACAACTCTCATATTGTAAGTTTTTTGTTTTGATATAGGCTTAGGGATCCCTCTGAAGATGTACATGTTCTCTATAACTTGTAGGTGAGGAGGAGGAAGGACTTCTCTCTCCGCTCTCAAACATGCTTTAACATATTCACTTGTAATCAACACAATTATGATTGGATTCAAAACAAGTTCCACATGAAAAAGGTGAGCATCAACGACGGTGTTCCGTTTCAACCATTGGCACCGAGTTTTGTGCTATGTATCTTCTCAGATTTGTGGTAAAAGTTGTAGTTTTTTGGGTGAATTTCATCAAATTTGTCACACAGATTCAACCCTTCGAGGTGGTCTTTTGAGGTGTAGCTTGATCATGATGTTCTCCATAACTCTCATGTTCAAAGTTTTCCGTTATGGTCCAGGTGTAGGAATTCATACGTAGCTTACCTAAGGTTGAAAATTAAGTCTATGGAAGCCTAGGTCGCGTAGGCGGAGAGTTGCAGCGGCCGGCCCTCTCCATGTCCTCCCACGCCGTCCTCCGTCGCTAGTGGAGCATATTTGTGCAAGAGACACATCCACGATAGGGTTTAAAAGAGGAGAGAGAAAAAACCATGAGATAAGTGCGTGCAAGAATTGCATCAATGAGTGCTTTAATATCCATGCTCGGGCCGGCTCCACGAAAATGGTCGATTTGAGCGTTGTCGTTGGACCTAGCTGTCGCTTTTGAGACTCGTGTTGACGCAGTTCAAACTCGAATAATGCAACCAAACAGATCGATTTTATCTCCCTAGAGACTATCTAATCCATACAGGCTACCAAACACGCTCGTAGAGTTTGCTACTCTGCTCCAGGCTCCAGCTTACCATGGAAGACGCGGAGCTCCAATTGAAAAGAAACGGATGCTGGATGGGCTGGATGTTACTCTACACATGAATAATGCCTGCAGTTTTAGAAGCCAAAGAGCGGCAAGAAACTGCTGCCGACTGATCATGTGAAAGGTACAATCAGTAGACGTACTCTAATTGCTCCCAGCTAGTCTGTCTGTGTTGTGTAGCTGAACCGTGCACGTACGCGTTTTAGGTGGCCTTTTCCCCCAGATAAGTCGGTTCTAAGCTGACGCTTTCACGAAAGTCTCAACTGGAGTTCCATAGAAGCAAAGCAAGTCTAGTGCTAGCTCCTGCTCGCCATGCCCAAGTAATGATTAATCGCTCCAAAAGTATTTATTAATTAGAAACATCAACATAAATTAAAATTAGTTGGAAACATGCATGTCCATCGAACCATACGGGTACTAGTGATAGATTCTCGATTGAAAATATGGGCCATTTTTTATATGGTTGAATACATAAAATAGTACTCACTCCGTCTCCTTAACTTTGTCTAGATAGGAATGTATCTAGTCTAGATATTTAACTAGATACATATGAACTAGATAATATTGATACTATTAACATAGACGAAAAAACAGGTAAAACATGACAAATAAAATAGAGACTGAACTAGTCACATCATCATCGTAAAGAGTACACAGATAGCAAGACTGCATAGACTTCTAGATTTAGTATTTTTTCTTTAAAAAGAAGATTGAGACCCCGACATCTATACCAAAGAGATACATACAACATTTATTATTATTTTATTCAATAAAGTTCTGGCAAGAACATACCTCAAACAACTCGAGCTACCACACCACACCAACAAATCAACAATAGGGAAAATCATGTCATTGTGCCATAAACTCACAACAACGACTCACTAGATAGATTCAGAGGCAACGACTTATTAGATAGATTCAGAGGCATCACCAAGTCACCCTCTAATGACTCCGGAGAACACATCCACAAACGTAACGTCGATCCATTCTCAGGGCCGGGATTAGCATAATCCTTGCTACACCTATAGTCTACGCCTCCATGGCGCCAAACATCGCCACCGCCCTATGGTCGTCCATCAAGACGTGTCTATCACCAATATTGTGGCACCACAGCGCCTAGAACCGCATACGACGACACGGTCGATGCCACGCCGCACCATATCGTCGACACTGCCATTTTCCACTAGTCCCGTGGGATAGGTCCAGCTCCCACATGTTTCGCCCACTAGTACAGTGCGATACTAAGAATACCCTCAATGGCAACGGAATAAAGACTATCCATGGTTGAAATAATTTGCGCCTGCTGATGACCCACCAGTATAGAGGATCGCAACAGTCTTCGAGGATAGTATAACCCAATTTATTAATTCGACCCAAGGGGAGTCAAAGAATACTTATAAGCCTTAACAACTGAGTTGTCAATTCAGCTGCACCTGAAAATAGTCTTGCTCACAATAGTTTATCAGTAGCAACAATTTTGTAGTAGCAATAGCAAAGTAACAATAGCAGTAAAACAAAGGCAGTAGTAACAATAGTAGCAAGCAGCAGGATTTGAGTGCGGTAGGCATAGGGATGGATGGACGGGCGCTGCATAGACAAGACTATTCATGTAATATCAAGATCTAGGGCATTTGCAGATAAATAAGATAAAGCATAAAGTACTAAATAATCATAGGCATGTGTTCCATATATAGTCATACGTGCTTGCAATGAGAACTTGCACACCATCTTTTGTCCTGCCAGCCCATTGCAGCGGGGCCTCAAGGAAATCTACTGGCAATACAGGTACTCCTTTTAATAGAGTACCGAGGCAAAGCATTAACACTCTGTGAACACACGTGATCCTCATATCACAGTCATCCCCTCCGATTATCCCAATTTCTGTCACTTCGAGGCCTTTGGTTCCGGACAATAATATGTGTAAATAACTTGTAGATAAGATCACAAACAATACTATCATCATGAATCAATAACAGGTTCAGATCTGAGATCATGGAACTCGGGCCTAGTGACAAGCATTAAGCATAACAAGTTGCAACAATGTCAAAAAGCACTAACAAAGATACTAGGCACCATGCCCTAACAATCTTATTCGATTACATGATAGATCTCATCCAATCCCTACCATCCCCATAGCCTACATCGGGGGATTACTCACTCATGGATGTGGGAAACATGGATGATTGATGGAGAGGCGTCAGTGATGATGATGGCGATGATCTCCTCCAATTCCTCATCCCGGTAGGGTGCCAGAACGGAGTTTCTAGTTCTAAATCGCGGTTTTTTGTGGTGGCGGCGCAGCGGAACTCTATCTGGAAAAACGTCAAACCCTCCTCTGTTTTTAGGTCAGAGGGCTTATGTAGGCGAAGGGGGAGACCGAGGGGGTGTCCGAGGTAGCCAGACCAACCACAGGCGCGGCCTGGGCTGGCCCGCGTGGCCAGGGGGTGTGGGCCCCTCGTGGCTCTTCTCCGTCCTGTCTTCTGCCTCCGTGAGTCTTCTGGTAAAATAGGAGTTCTGCGATATTTTCCGTGATTTTTTTCCTGAAAGTTGATTTCCTACACAAAAACTAGACACCAAAGCAATTCTGCTGAAAACAATGTCAATTCATGTTAGTTGTATCCAAATCACACAAATTAGAGGAGAAACAATAGCAAAAGTGTTCGGGAAAGTAGATACGTTTTGGACGTATCAACTCCCCCCAAGCTTAGCTTATTGCTTGTCCTCAAGCAATTCAGTTGAAAACTTAGTGGGATAAAAGAAACTTTCACAAACACATTTGTTTCATGTAATGTAAATATTCTCAGAATATGATCAATACTTAGGCAATTCATAATAAGGAGTATGCAACTAAGTTTACTCAATAGTCATGCAAGCTATGAAGAGATTCCAACACAATAATAGTAAGCAGCATAAAACATAAGCATAGGCAACATTGTAATGCTCATAAGAAGGTATGATAAAGTGGTATCTCGCTTGCCTTTGATTGTGAAGCAAAACATAAATGCCAAGGCACCTCTGAAGTTCAAGTGAAGACTAGAAGTAAAGATATCAAAGATACAAGCATCAAAGTTATGTCATAATTAACCAAGTTTTTAGACAAGCACATTACACTAAGAATGACAACTATGCTCTCAAGAAAGTGCTCATAGAATAAGTGGTGACTCAACAAAGAAGTGAAAAGGTTTTGAAAAGTTTGAAAGGCTTCCAAATGCTGAAAGTATGGTACTCATTAGCTTTGAGCTCTCATTGCCCCTATCATAGGCATCTTTAGATGGTTAAGTTTAAAGTGAGGTCCAATATGAGTTATATGCTTGACAAACCATAAACTGGAAATCTCATGTCCCTTGAGTACGAGGGCCGTTCCTCATGCTACTCAACTTTGGTTACCGGTAAGTTCTTATCATCGTAAATACATGTGTATCATAGAGAACCGCCAATGGGGTACCCCTTGCCCCATGACACAAGAGCTATCCCATATCAAAATGACAAGGCAACAGACAGTGAGCATCTCAGCGATCCTTTATTTACCATGAGAATGATGCATATATTTTTTATCTTCTTTTTTTCTATATAATTTTTTTCTGAGGATGCTTCATAGATTGATCACTATGGTTATGCTGCAAGTTTCCACCATGATTAGGCATGGCTTAGGCTAGCAGCCAGGGCGTTTCTCTAACACATATACATAACTCCATGGACTTACAAGCTCCCCTTTTATTTCACAACGCCGACATCCGTAAACAAAAGAGCATGATATCAATTGGATAATATTTACAGGTGTTGAAAGTGTTCCTCTTGACAGCACAGTTTTGCTAACTCCCAGCATATAATTTCCAAGCATAGAACTTTCATAGACAGTCACAATGGTTCAGATTTATTAAGTGCAAGAAAATAAAGTGTGCCATCAAGTTTGTGAGAGCTTTACTAACTAATTTTCTCATAACAAGCAAACATTTTATTTGGAAGAAAACAAGGCATAATAAATATGCACGGAATAGCAATGATGCTAGTAGGTTGATATGGTGGACACTTTTGAAAAATTTGGTTTTGGGGAGTTGGAAACACGAGTAGAGCTCATACTCAGTGCAAGTGAAGGCTAGCAATAAAAACAGAGCGACAAATGAGAGAGAAGTAGCTGTCATAATCATGCTTGCAACAAAACAAAATTAATTATGGCATAAAAGTGATACATGAACTCTGAGGCAAAATAAAACATTGAGGCTTAACTGAATTTTTGTTTAATCATATGCATGCGTGAGCATGTGCCAAGTCGATTCAAACAAAGCATTCAGAGGAGGATACCACAATGTAATACCAAGATATGAATAGAAAAATGCAAGCAAACATTCATGTGACATGCTACAGACTATTAGAAAGTTGGAGCTAATCATAAGAGAGCAAGAACTACTAAGCATCCATTAAATAATATACACCTTATATGAACAAACTAAGCATGCCCACAATGATGAGTATATGTACAAAAATGAAGACAAATAGAGTTCATTACCAGCCTCTTACCACACCACGAGTTGTCATAATTCATCATTATTGCCTTTCACTTGTGTGGCTTGAATAATAACATGAAACCAAACTCCAAAGGAGTCACCGAGGACCGCTGAACCCTATAACAAACTTAACAAAACCAAAGAAGAACAACAAATATTTTTGGGTTTTCGATTTTTAAGCAAGCACTGAAGGCAAAAGCAAACAAAGGAAAATCTTTTTGGATTTTTCTTATAGAAAATCAAAGACAAAATACAAAGAAACAAATAAAGAGAAACAACGAAAATATTTTTGGTCTTTTTGTGTTTTGGAAAGAACAAACAAAAACTAAAAAGAAAGCTAAACATGGATATACAAAGTACCGACGGAACATGATATGTAGATGAGTTTGATGTCGGTATACCTTCCCCCAAGCTTAGGCTTTTGTCCTAAGTGGAGATCAATCAAAATGTGAGTAGTAACCCCAAGCAGGTGGATCAACGTAGGAATGATCATAATCAGGCCCTCGCGATGAATGGAAGAATCGCCCCAATCATAAGAGGGTTGCTGGTATGAAGACTCCCCCATGTTGGAGGGCTGAACCTAATTGTCTTCGGCATCCTCTCCAACATTCTCCTCTTGCTGGGAGAGTTCTGTCATGTATGTGTCAAGTTCTTCCTCCGTGAGTGACCATCCTCTCATGTTATCAAAGATAAACAAAGTAGGTGCAGGCAAAGGGACTACTTTCTCAGACTTACCCCCTCTCCAACCACTCTTGAGGAAGGTTATTTCATAAAATAACTCGCTCATGTTAGACCAAGAAGAAACAAATTTATGCTGTATCATGGAATTGAGATCAAGTCTCTCTATGAGAAACTGCAAGTTTGAATGATGAGGCGCTAAACCATGCAAAGCTAGCAAACGAGAGGCAATAAGACCTCCACAAATTCCACCTTTCTCGCGGTTAGTGATACGTCGTAAAGGTATCTATAATTTTTATGTTCCATTCTTGTTTAGTATCTACTTTGCTTTGATTTGTCTACACTTTGAGGTATTTTTATATGTTTTCTAGGAATAACCTATTAACAAGATGCCACAGTGCCAGTTGCCTGTTTTCTGTTGTTTTTGGTTCCAAAAAAGTCAGAAAATGAATATTCTCGAAATTGGACGGGACAAAAGCCAAGGTGAATATTTTACCGTGGGGAACACAGATCCAAAAGACGAGACGGGGGAGGGTCTCGAGGGGGGCACACCCCTGGACCGCGCCTAGGGGGTGCAGCCGCCTCAGGCACCCCCTGGCCTCCCTCTTTGCCTATAAGAAGCCCCTGATACCTAAACCCTAAGTACCCGATCAATCTTCCACGAAATAGTCCGTAGCCTCCGCCACCATCGTCCTTAGATCGAGGGGATCTGAAGCTCTTCCCGGAACCCTGCCGGAGGGGAGATATCATCCTGGAGTCCTTCTTCATCACCATGCCATCCTCTGGTATGAAGCGTGCGTAGTTCCACCTTGGACTATGGGTCCATGTAGTAGCTAGATGGTTGTTTCTCCTCCTTTGTTTAGATCTTGTGAGCTTTGTTCATGATCAAGATCATCTATTTGTAATCATGCATGTTGTGTTTGCGGGGATCCGATGGATATTGAGATTACTATGTCAGATTGGTTATTGATTCTATCTTATTGATTCTATCATGTCTGTGTTGTTTGAGATCTTGCATGCTCTCTGTTTCTAGTTGATATCTTGGACAAGTAGATGCTAGTGACTCCAAGAGGGAGTATTTATGCTCGATAGTGGGTTCATGCCTCTATTGAATCTAGGGAAGTGACAGAAATCTCTAAGGTTATAGATGTACTGTTGCTACTAGGGAGAAAACAACAATCTCTTGTTCATGGAACAATTGTATTGTTTACTTTACACACCTTGCTTAAAGCAGTTATCCCTTGCTTGCAACTTAATACTGGAGGGGGTTCGGATGATAACCTGAAGGTGGATTACTAGTCATAGATGTAGTTGGATGGCGGTCTATGTATATTGTTGTAATTTCCAATTAAATCTCATAGTATCATGAATGTCTAGTATTGCATTGTTATGCCTTGCTCTGTCCTGTCAATTGCCCTGCTGTAATTTGTTTACCTAGCATGTTATGTTGTTTATCTTAAGGAGAACACCTCTAGTGAACTATGGACCCCGGTACAATATTTACCATTGATACACCTTCCACTATAACTGTTTACTTTGTGAAAGCTACCATTACCTTCCACACCATATAGTTAATCCTTTGTTTTTAGCTTACCGGTGAGATTGACAACCTCACTATTCGTTCGGGTAAAGTCTTGAGTTTGTGTTGTGCAGGTTTCCAAGTTGCTAGCAAAACCTTTGAGTCGTTTCCTTCCTCCTATTGGTTCGATAACCTCGGTTTCTTACTGAGGGAAAACTTGATGCTTTGCTCATCATACCTTCCTCTTGGGGTGTCCCAATGAAGCTCTACAGTGGTATGAGCTACACATCATCAAGCTATTTCTGGCACCGTTGCCATGGAGGCTAAGGACGACTTCACAAGGGGATTCCTTCACAACCTTTCTCTTTACTTTTTTTTGTTTTTCTTAGTTTCTTTTGCCTTGTTGTGTTTGCCTCTTTTTATCAAAAATTCTAAAAAAAATAGTTTGGTTTGGTTTGCTTTCCTTTATCAAAAACACAAAAAAATTAGTTCCTACTCTAGTTGTTGGTCTGTTATTGCCTTGATTTGTCATGCTTTCTATCAATGGTTGGTTTCTTTGAAACTAGTTCTTATTGGCAAGGTGGGTTTATGGAAGAACAAAAGTATTATTATAAGGAAAACCGCTTGTCACAAAAAGGGAAACACTTATGGGAACAAATTGATAAATTGAATACCATTGCTAGAAACGTGTCCTCTACTTATAATGTTACTTATTGCTTTGATAAATCTTGTTACTGTAGGAGGTATAAACACCTCCCTTTTCAATGTGAGTATAATGATAATGTTACCATATCTTCTTATGTTAAAGGAAATTATGGATTTTATGATGTGGAACAAACTGAAGAATTTATTGCTTGGAAGAGTGCATTTGAACTTGCTAGTTAGCCTGAAAATACTGATGATTCACCTTATGAATACGAGGTTTATGATATACTTAAATTTTGCTTTGATAATTACAAGGAAGAAAATGGCTATATTCTTGAACATTTTAATAGATGCTTTCCACAAACGGAAGAGACTAATGACTTGCAGGAGCTTATGGAAGAAGAAATTGCTGAAACGGGAAGCTCATTAGATGAAAAAGAGGAGGAGAGTGATGAACAAAAGGAGGAAGAATGGATCTACCCATGCCTACCTTCTAATGAGAGTAACTCTTTATCCCTTACATTATTTTATTGTCCCCCTTGCTTACCAAAGGGGGATGAATGTTATGTTCATGTGGATCCTTTTGAAATATCTACTTTGGGTAAAGCCTGTGATAATAATTGTGCTCCTGTTATCTATGATAATCCTTGCTATTTTGATAAATCTTATGATAATCCTTTATTTGCGCCTAGTTTCGAAAAGCATGGTACTAAAGAGTTTTGCTGAGAAAATGTTTATGATAAAGCTCTAGATGATGGTCCTCTTGAGAACAATCAGTCATCTTGTGATAAATTTGTTAAACATGGGTTTAAAGATTTTAATCTCACTATTTTTGAGCTTGCTAGAAATTATGTGTTTATAGATCATGAAAAGCATGCTTTATGTGATAGTTATATTGTTGAGTTTATTCATGAGGCTACTGAAAATTATTATGAGACGGGAAAATATGGTTGTAGAAGTTTTTATGGTACTGAAACACCACTCTATGTGCTGAAAGTTTTAAAGTTGCTCTTGTTTTATCTACCCATTATTGTTACTGTGTGCTTCTTTGATTTATTTTCTTACAAGATTCCTATGCGTAGGAAGTGGGTTAGACTTAAATGTGTTTTGAATTTACTTCTTGATATTCTCTTTTACTTCAATTCATATTTCTTATGTGAGCATCTTCTCAAACTATCATGCCTAACTTAAAGGCGTTAAAGAAAAGTAATTATTGGGAGATAACCCAATAGTTTTATTGAGTCTTAGAAGTTATTACTTATGTAATAACCTCTCCTTATCCTTTTTATTTGATTTTTGTGCCAAGAATAACCTCTAATGAGAGGGGAGTAAGATTTGGGGAGTTGCTGCCCCAAAACATATTTTTATGCTCCACTGTAAAAATTCGTGTAAAATCTCTACATGTCGAATTGAGCTGTAATTTTCTGAATAAATCTCCCAGGTTGTTATTTAACTCTCGTTAGTTTAACACTTTTTTATTTGAGCAACATAAGGTCTTCTAAAAAATCGGTTCTACCTGCTGGTCTGTTTTGACAGATTTCTGCCATTATTCGCATTTGCTTCTTATTGATTCCTTTTTGGGTTCTTTTTGGGAAATTGAACTTTTTGAGGGAATTGATACATTATCTTGTGTCTTTAGTGAAAGTTTTGATATTTTAAAACTAAACCCAAAGGTCTATTATCTTTTGAACGCACTAATGTTGCTAATGAAGATTGTGTAAAGTTTTGTATGAAGGAAAATTTGCAGGTGTAAGGAAAGAATGATGTAATAAGATAAAGAATGGAAAAATATCAAGCTTGGGGTTGCCACCCCGTGCCACCCCAAGAAATATTCAAAAATTACAATCATCAAAGCTTGGGGTTGTCCAAGGCATCCCCTTTTTCATCAATAAAAATCTCAGGTCTTTCTAGACACTTCATTTTTTATTGTTTCATGCACTGTTGTGTTGTTCTTGGAGCGTCTTAGTTTTCGTTTTTTTTTGGTTTGTTTAGTTTGCAAGAATAAAGTAGTTGTACCCCTGTTCTCGCCGTGTTGTTTCAAATAAGTTGATTGGTGTTGGAAAGAAGTAGGAAGTTCTTGCTTAGTAGTACAAGAGGAGCTTGCTTTGACTGTGACTTAGACTTTATCATGTCAGGCTAGATGTTGTTTTGACCTGATGCTTAGTGATTATTGTTGTATCATGACTTGCTCCAAACAATTAGGATTGCTTAATGTGCCTTGAAAGAATCATGTGTTGTTTCAGCATACAAAAGCATAGTATGTGGTATTCTCCTTTGATGCTTTGTTTGGGTTGACTTGGCACATGCTCACACCATGTTATGACTATGAACCAGTCACCATAGCCTCTATGATCATTTTGTTGGAGATATGCCCAATAGGAAATAATAAAGTGGTTATTATCATATCTTCATGGTTATGATAAATGTTTACATGCCATGCTATAATTGTATTAACCGGAAACATTAATACTTGTGTGATTTGTAAACATGTAAGATTCCCTAGTTATGCCTCTTGTTAAACTAGCTTGTTGGTTAATATATGATCATGGTTTCCTGATCATGAACATTGAGATGTTATTAACAACAAGGTCATGTCATTAGGAGAATGATGTGATGGACATACTCCTATAGTTAAGCGTAGCATAAAGATCAAGTCATTTCATTAGTTTGTTTGCTATAAGATTTTTGATACATAGTAACCTAATTCCTTCGACCATGAGATCATGCTAATCACCATCACCGGATGGATACTTTGATGACATCAAACACCACACCATAACTGGGTGGTTATAAAGGTGGCATTGAGTGTTTGGAAAGTATGTGTTGAGGCACATGGATCAAGAGTGGGATTTGTCCATCCATATGACGGATAGATTTACTTTGGGCCCTCTTGGTGGAATGTCATCCAATTAGCTTGCAAGAATGTGACTGTCTCACAAGGGATCACATATCACGGGAACAAGAAAAGAGTACTTATCAGTAACGAGGTTGAACTAGGTAGCAGAGATACCGACGATAAGACCTCGGATAAGTAAAATATCGCGAGACAAAGGGAAATTGGTATCGTATGTAATTGGTTCATTCGATCGAAAAGTAATCATAGAAATATGTGGGAACCATATGAATTTCCAGATTCCTCTATTGGTTATTGATCGGAGAATAGTCTCGGTCATGTCTGCATAATTCATGAACCGTAGGGAGACACACTTAAGGATTCAATGTTGTTTAGTAGATATGGAATGTAAGTAGGGAGACCGAATGTTGTTCGGAGTCTCGGATGGGATCCGGGATATCATGAGGAGATCCGAAATGTTTCAGAGAATAAGATTCATATAAGGAAAGCCTAATTCCGGAGTTCGGGAATGATTCCGATGTTTTCACCGAAATGATCTAGAAGGGTCTAGAAGGTTCACCGGACCGGAAGGGGAAGGGTGCATGAATGTGTCATGACTAAGTGGAATGATTGCATCATGTCCTAGGTCACTTGGTTGGGTGTTTGAAAGAAATAAATTAAACTCCAAATTGGAAGTCAAAAGGCAAGTTTGAAAAGTCAAACTGGGACAATGTTTCCTAGTGGAGGAAGAAGAGAATCCTTCTCTCCCTCCACTACAAGCCTAGAAGGAGAGGGAGTTGGGGAAGGATTCAAACTCCCCTCTCCCAAGCTTACCCTCCCTCTCATAAATAGAGGGGAAGGGTGCCCCCCAAGACACACACCATAACTAGCCCCTCCCCACACCGCCGCCGTGCCGCCGCCTTGCTTCGCCATCGCCTTGTGTCGCCGCTGCCGACCACCTCCTCCTCTCCGGCTTCTAAACCCTAGATTGTCGGGGAAACCCTAATACTCCAACCATTACCCGCTCCGGCTTAGGCGGAGCCCTGCGAGATCTCCCCTCTACTTCCGACACCACACCATCGTGCTGCCGGAATCACGAGGAGAGAGCTACAACCTCCGCTGCCTGCTGGAAAAAGGGAGAGGAAGGTCTTCATCGAGTACCGTATGTGTGACCGACTGTGGGAGCGCTGCCGGAACGTGGCGCTGGAAGGATCGTCTACATGATCTTGAGATCGGCAAGTGAACGACTACATCACCCACGAGAATCTCCTCTTGATAACCGCTTTGGATCTTTGAGGGTTAGTACACTATTGACTCGTTGCTACAATCTAGTAGATTGATCTTGGCTTGTGTGTGTTCACGCGATAGAATTTTTTTGTTTTCTATGCTACGAACCCCTACAGATTTAGTTTTTGACTTGTGGTACCACTTTATGCTTTGATTAGTAATGTTTTGTCGCTCTACATGATTATGGTCATTATTGCTCTCTTAGTTGGTTGCTCCCAGCTTTTGCTAGCCTCCACTTGTATGAATAAGCTCTACTCATGCATCCAACTCTCAAGAAACCAAGTTATTCCAAAGTGTCCACTATAAATTACTATGCATGGTGTGTTACACCATTTCAAGTATATTCTTGTCTCATCTGCCTTCCAATTAAAAAGTCACTTTGTTATGGGAAAGTTAGTGATTAAAGCTCACACAAACTTGATGGCACACTTTATTTTTCTTGCCCCTAAATAAACTTCAACCATTGTGTCATCTTTGTTGTATATGCTTGCACTTATACGTTGGAATTAGTAGAACCATGTTGTCATGGGGAACGCTTTCTTCATTGCACCTGGTACATGTTACCCAGTTGATATCATGCTCTTTTGTTTGCGGATGTCGTCCGTGTGAAATGAAAGGGGAGCTTGTAATTCCATGTAGTTATGTATGTGTGTTAGAGAAACGTCTGGGCCGCTAGCCTAAGCCATGCCTAATCATGGTGGAAACTTGAAGCATCACCATAGTGAGCAATCTATGAAGATTTCTTCTTATAAAAAAAGAGATAGAAAAAAGGAATTGTGAAAAATAAGAAAAAATGAGAAAAGAGAGAAAAAAGCACCATTTTCCCATGGTAAATAAGAAGATTGTTGAGATGCTCATTGTCTGCTTGCCTTGTCATTTTGATATGGGATAGCTCCTGTATCATGTGCAAGGGTTACCCCGTTGATGGGTCTCTATGATACACATGTACTTACTATGACAAGAACTCACCGATAACTAAAGTTGAGTAGCATGAGGAGCTGATACGTCCAAAACGTATCTACTTTCTCGAACACTTTGCTATTGTTTCTTCTCTAAACTTGTGTGATTTGGATACAACTAACACGGACCGACGCTGTTTTTAGCATAATTAACTTGGTGTCTTGTTTTTGTGCAGAAAATGAACTATTAGGAAAAATTCCGGAAAATATGCCAAAAATTATATTTCACCAGAATATCCACGGAGCCAGAAGAAGAGACGGAGAGGAGGCCTGGGGGCCCACACCCACTCCAGGCGTGGGCCCACCACTAGCCGCGCCTGGAGCGGGTGCAGCCACCCCAGGTACCCCCTCGGCCTCCCTCTGCGCCTATAAGTTGCCTTTCGACCTAAAAACCGAGGGGGGTTTGATAGTTTTCCAGAAAAGAGTTCCGCTCCGCTGCCGCCACCAGAAACCAAGATTCAGATCTAGAAACTCCGTTCTGGCACCCCGTCGGGACGGGGAATTTGGAGAGGATCATCGCCATCGTCATCACCAACGCATCTCCATCAACCACCGATGTTTCTCTCATCCATGAGTGAGTAATCCCCCGTTGTAGGCTTGGGGATGGTAGGGATTGGATGAGTTCTATCATGTAATCAAATAAGATAGTTAGGGCATAGTGCCTAGTTTCTCTTGTGCTATTTGACTTTGTTGCAACTTGTTGTGCTTAATGCTTGTCACTAGGGCCCGAGTGCCATGATCTCGAATCAGAACTTATTATTGAATCATTATGATAGTATTTTTTGTGATCTTATCTGCAAGTTGTGTACACATATCATTGTCCGGATCCAAAGGCCCCAAAGTGACAATAATTGGGACAACCGGAGGGGATGGCTGTGGTGTGAGGATCACATGTGTTCACACAGTGTTAAAGCTTTGCTCCGGTTCTCTATTAAAAGGAGCACCTTAATTGCCAGTAGTTCCCTAGAGGCCCCGCTGCCACGGGCTGGCTCGACAGAAGATGTTGTGCAAGTTCTCATTGCGAGCACGTATGACTATATTTGGAGCACATGCCTAGGATTGTTTAGTACTTGGATGCTTGTTATTATTTATCTGCAATGCCCTAGATCTTAAAGTTACATGTTTAGACTCGTCCATGCAACGCCCGTCCATCCATCCCTATGCCTACCGCACTCGAAGCCTAATGTTACCGTTATTGTTACTATTGCTCATGTTTCACTGTTGCTGTTGCTGCTGCTGTTGCTTTGCTGTTGCTACTACAAACTGTTGCTACTGATAAACTTCTGTGAGCAAGAACTATTTCGAGGTGCAGCTGAACTGACAACTCAGTTGTTAAGGCTTGCAAGTATTCTTTGGCTCCCCTTGTGTCGAATCAATAAATTGGGTAATACTACCCACGAAGACTTTTGCGATCCCCTATACTTGTGGTTCATCAAGACTATTTTCTAGCGCCGTTGCCGGGGAGCATAGCTTTATTTGTAAGTTCACTTGGATCTATTATTGTTCACTGCTACTCCTTTCAACATGGGGAAGTCTTATGATGGAAAGTTCCCTATTTTACCATCCACTACAAGAAGAGGTACAATCCTAAACACATCTGCTGCTCTTGATTCACCGTCTGTTATAAGTAAGCTTGTCACACCACCACCACATACACATGCTACACACACTGCTATTACTACTGAGTCTGAAACTGCTTTTGATACTCATGATGTTACTTCTACTATGCTTGATGCGAGTGTTTCATTAGGTCCTATTCTAGATGCTACTATGGCTAGTCTAGGAAATATCAAAACTCCTAGTGAAGACACTGTTACACCTATTAGCTCACCTGAGCCTAGTGAGAGTTATGATATTAATGATGGTTACATTGAGTTCACTGATGATTTTGTTGAAGAGTGCTGAAACACACATGGTACTAGTGCTATTAAGAGTCTCCTTGCTAGACGTACTATTATGCCTAAGTTGTCCTCTGATCCTAAGTTTGCCACTTCTCCCATAGATATTAAAGATGAAGATTATGATTTCTCTCTTGATTTATCTTATTTAGATATTGTTGAGAAAGAACCTTTTTGTGGGACTGAAAACGAGAGTGTTGTGGATCATATGAATGAGATTTCTACTATGAGTGCTTTGTTCTCTGATGATTTTAAGATGCGCAAGTACTTTGTTACTAAGATCTTCCCTTTTTCACTAAAAGGAGAAGCTAGGGCTTGTTTTAATAGATTACCTCCTGGTTCCATTGACAGCCCTGATTATTTGACCGCTTCTTTCTTCCAGAAATATTTTCCTCCCAGTGATAGACACGCTGCTTTGCAGAGACTTTTTGATTTTAAACAGGGAGAAGAAGAGAAATTGCCCGAGTCATGGACAAGGTTTTGTGCCTTGATTCATGCACATCCTGGATGTCCATTACCTAGAAATGAGCTTATTCATATTTATTATAATGGACTAACTGATGATTCTAGGACCTACCTAGATAGCTTTGCTGATTGTGTTTTCAGGAAAAGGACTCCTACAGAAGCTGAAGAATTAATGACTAAGATAAGCAAGAATTATGATGATTGGACTTCAACTGAGCTGAATACACCTGAGCCTATTACTCCTGAAACAGTTATGCCTGAACCAGTTCCAACACTAATAACAAAGAAGAGGGGAATTATTGCATTAAATGATGAAGTGATGAAGGAAGCTAAGAAGTGTCTAAAGGATAAAGGTATTTGTAGAGGTCTGAACCTTTAATAAGATAGAGATCCCTGTGTTTACAATGCTAGTCCCTGGATCAATAGCTAGCATCCACAGTGAAGATGTCATATCAAGAAAGAAAGGTCATAATACAACTTTATAACCAGGAATAAAATAATTCATTACATCTTAAATAGCTCATTTGGCTATCTCATTACAATGCAGCAGAATAACTATATAGCATGGGGTCCTTCATATTCAAAGTGCCACAGGCAATCATGTTGGTTGTAGACTTGTAATCCTAATCAAAACACTTCACTAACATCAAACAAACCTGCAACATAATAAGTTGCAGCCACGAAGGTCAATACATTTGAATTGTATTGGCAAGTTTCACTACTATGTATAAGTAAGTGGATCCTATCAATACATGCATATTTGGCTGAGTAGGGTTTAGGCTCATTTGCAAAAAGCAATATAGTTTTATCCTATCTTTTCAAAATAGTTTTGATCTTTTGACAATCTTTCTGAACTCCTTGGAAAACTCCAAGTGCTTCTAATCCCTTGTTATCACCATCAATTTTTACTTTGAGAAATTGGAATGTCGAGATCTTCCATAGCTTCAGGCCTTAGTTGCTTAGAGTTGTCCATAACCGGGGACACGGTTAAGTACTTAGAATTTGATCTTCTGCAGGAGTTGTACACTTTACCCACATGACACAATCTCGTCTTGACGCCACCAGTGGCCACTGGATAAGTACTCACCAAATGGAGTACCGGCAGATCGAGAATGTGACAAAGTCTTTCCATAGAAGTCCTCCCAATACACAATGCTAGCTTGTCTACCAGGAACTAATGTAAGGATAAATTTCCAATACACGAATCCCGTTAACCTGAGTAGGTGCCAATGCAAGGGTCTTCTACTATGTAGTTGACTAAACCAGAGCCCATTTAGCATTTTGCTGTACACGGAAGCCACTGTACGAGAAACATGTTCAATCTCTAAGTCCCTGGGTGGTTTTCTTCTAGTGCACATACAAAAACATAGCCATATAAACATGGTTCCCTTTGTTGCCACCTTGTCCAAATTTTAGTAACCACATTCCACCCAGGTGGTTCATTGAGTACTTGTTTTATTATATAAAACATATATTTTTCCAACACTTTATATAATCATATCATGTATTCCATCCCAAATATATAGCAGGTCTAAGCATACTACAACTACAATGTTTTCACTAAGGAAGATATAAGGATATCCTAATAGGATATAGCATAGAAAAGTAATATAATAGTCCTATCATGCATACTACAAAAATCCACTAAGTGTAATGAAAATAGTAGGACATGGATGATAGTGTCACTTGCCTTTTAGTAGAGAATATTGGTTCATTCCTTGATCTTGAAAATGTCACACTCTTCTAATTTCACTACAATTCAATCAAGCAAGCACATATTCAAACTAGCATTCAAACTAGCATTCAAACAATTTATCACATGAAACAATAAAATCAAGCAATGCATGCAAGCATGCAAAAGATTGTTTTATTTGGAAATGTGGTTTCTAGTAGGCTCTTATCATTTTAAAGCTCCTATTGATCATTTACTAAAGTGGTAAAACCATTTAAATTCAAGTTGGTGAAAATGGCCATTTAAATCATTTTTGTTTTGCTAAAAATGATTTAAATCAAAGTAACATTTTATAGTTTTAGTCAAATATATTCTTTAAACACAAATGTTAGTGTTTATGGTTAAAGGGTTTAATATTAAGCCATTTGCAAAAGGTTTCACCTAAATTCCATTTTTAAATCAAAACAATATTTTATTTGCTAGAAATGCCTTTAATAAAGTAATAATTTACTAGGGTTCATCAAATATATTTTCAAATCCCAAAACTTGGTGTTTAGGGTCAGATAGTTTAAATCACATAATTTTCCAAAAGGTTTTACTTTAAAAGCATTTTTAAACCATAATCAATATTTTTATTTAGCTAGAAATGCTTTTATTCAAAGATTTAATTTCTAAGTGTCACCAAATATACTTTTAAATCTACAAGTTGGTTTATATGGTCAGTATGTTCAAAACAATCCATTTACAAAAGATTTTACCATAAAAACAATTTTAGAATAAATTTTATATTCAAAATATGCCTAAACAAGTTTCTGCAAAAACAACCAATTTTACAGAAGCAATTCATTAAAAAAAGTGCATGGTTGCAAAGTATTCTTTTTGCTGATTCCAATGATATAAAGTTTGCAAAATTTGGACGTGTGGATTTAATGTTATGAATTTTGCAAGTTTGAACATCTAATAGATACATTTCTGTTTTAAATCGAATCACTGGCCACGTGGATCTATCTTACTGGCGCGTACCGGTTCGCGCGGATCACGCTCTGTGGATCGCTGGATCTAAGTAAGATCGTGTGGCACAGAATATAATTTACCCCTTCGTCTAAATCTAATCTTAGCCATACGATCTAGATCTAGATCTAACGGCTACAAAGCAATTACCAGAAACTGGCGGCGTTCTGGCGGTGGCATTGCCGATGAACTAGGAAGCGCGGGAGAGAGTGAAGATGCTCACCAGACTCGCTGTGAAGCGATGATGCTCGACGCTGCCTCTGTTGGCCAAGGGGCGCACGGACGCGTTGCCGATTGCTCGCCGGAGTAGGCGTCGGCGTTGGGCACGCTCAGTTGTTGACGAAGGCGAGGTTTGAGGGCGCGTTAAGACAAACAGAGAGTGGGCTTATATGCGTACGGTGTTGGGTATCATACTCGTATCAACTAGAGGAAGAGGGGAAGGTCAGAGGATATCGGTGAAGGGTTTCGCAGCATAGTAAAAAAATTCTATGGATGCAAACGGGAAAGCAAAGATCTAATCTAGGATATGCAAACAACGAGGGGGAATAGATGAGATCTTTATACCCTTGAACATTCACATAGCGGAACGTTCAACGAACGTGGTTGATGTAGTCGTACTCGCTTCTCCTCCTCGCGATCTGATCCGATCTAACACCGCAAGTGGCGATGCCTCCGAGAGATGCACACGTGCGGCACCTCGACGTCTCCTCCTTCCTCGGTCCAGCAAGTGGGGTGGAGAGATGGATTGGATCTACAATGCGACGGCGCGGTGCAGGCAGTGGAGAGTTTCTGCGGCAGGGCTTCGCCTACGCGCAGTCGGGAGGGAGAGAGAGAGGAGGGGCAGCAGGGCGGCTAGGGTTGTGGAGGAGGTGTAGGGGAGGGGTGCGCCCCCAAAACTCTTTATATATAGGGGTGGGCGGGTAGCCCTAGCCCCTCCCCCAAGCCCTAGGCCGGCGGCCAAGGAGGGAGGAGTGGGGGGCAAGTTTCCCCCTCCCTTCTAGAAGCTCCCCTAGGGTTTCCTAGGTGTTTGGCCGGCTGGGCCCTATGGGGCCTTGTGCCCCTGGCCCAATGCGGCCAGGGCACTCCCTCATAGGCCCATGCCCCCTCCCGGCAGGTGGGACCACGTTGGTCCCCCTTCGGAAGGTTCTAGAAGCTTCCGGTATAATACCGATTAATCCGAAACAATTCCTAACTCCAAAAACTGCATTGCCTTATATGAATCTTATTCTACGGACCATTTCGGAACCTCTCGTGACGTCCTGGATCTCATCCGAGACTCCGAACAAAAACTCATAAACCAATTATCCAATCTATCCTAGCGTCGAGACACGTTAAGTGTGTGACCCTTCGGGTTCGAGAATATGCAGACATGATCTTCTATCAATAATCAACAGCGGGGTCTTGAAATCCATATTGACTCCCACACATTCATCGATGATCATATCGGATGAACCACGATGCCAGGATTCAATCAATCCCATATATATATTCCCTTCGTCTCGCGATATTTTACTTGCCCGAGATTTGATCGTCGGTACCGTCATACCTAGTTCAATCGTCGTAATCCGATATCACTTTGTGATTAACTCCTTAACCACATGCTTGCAAGCGGTGTTGATATCGATTACCGAGTGGGCCCGAAGTATATCTCTCCGACTTGGGAGGGACAAATCCCATCTCGATACATAGAACCCAACAGGTACTTTCCGATCACCTGAGAGACACCTTTATGATCACCCTCTCATAGGATGACGTTTGATGACCTCAAAGCTTTCTTCCGATACCAGGGATTTGTATTATCTCATGGTCTAAGGAATACAATATTTGACATAAGAAAAGCTTCGCAAAGATGAACACAATGACACGATCTAATTGCTCCGCTTAGTTTGGGTCTGTCCATCATATCATTCTCCCAATGATATGATCTCATTATTAATCGACAACTCATGTCTATGGTTAGGAAACCTTAACCATCATTAATCAATGAGCTAGTCCATAGAGGCATACTAGGGACATAGTGTTGTTCACAAACCACACAAGTATTAAAGTTTCCGCTTAATACAATTCTAGCATGGAATATAAACTTTATCATGAACAAGAATTATAATAATAACATCTTTATTATTGCCTCTAGTGCATAAAAAGAAACATAAGATAGTTGAGGAACCACTTGAACCTGCTGTAGTTCCTAATAGTATATCTGTCTCTGATGCTGAAACTGAGAGTGGTAATGATAAAAATGAGTCTCCTGATAAGGAGGAAGGTGAGGAAGAACCTGATAAGCACACTAAGAACACCAGGTACACAAAGGAATATTTTATTGCTAATAAACATGGTAAAGAGAGAGAACCTTAGGTGCATAAACCTATGTCTTTTTTAGGTAACAAACACAAGTCAAAGGAGGAAGAACACTACAACAAGTTTTGTGAGTGGATTAAGCCTTTATTCTTGCAAATTCCTTTGACTGATGCTATTAAGTTGCCTCCTTATTCATAGTATATGAAGGATATTGTCTCTAACAAAAGGAAGATTCCTAATGTGGAGATTTCTACTTTGCTTGCGAATTATTCCTTCAATGGTAAGGTTCCAAAGAAACTCGGTGATCCAAGTATATCAACTATTCCTTGATCCATTAAGAATAATTACGTTAGAACTGCTTTATGTGACTTGGGAGCTGGAGTTAGTGTTATGCCTTTTTCTCTCTACAAGAGGCTCCAGCTAGAAAAATTGATACTAACTGATATATCTTTGCAAATGGCTGATAAGTCAACTACTATTCCTGTTGGTATATGTGAGGATGTTCCTGTTCAAGTAGCTCATAATTGCATGGTTCTAACTGATTTTTTCGTTCTTGAAATGCCTGAAGATGATAATATGTCTATTATTCTTGGGAGACCTTTTCTTAATATCGCAGGTGCTGTCATCAATTGTAATCAAGGGAAAGTAACATTTAATATTAATGACAAAGAGAACACTGTCTATTTCCGCAAGAAGGTTGCTAAGAGCTATTGCCTGAATTCCATTGAAAATATTGAGAGCATCAAGGTTGGAGAAATATATTGTCCCATCCCACAAGAAAATTTTGAAACTATTATGATTGGGACCATTGCTATCAAGTATGAGGTAACATAATCACTTTGTGGAATGCAAAGTTTTTTTTCATATAAGATTGTTTTGGTAACAAGACTTGATCGACCTTGTTAACAAAAGGATTTTAATGAACAAAATAATGCTTTCACTGTGGTTATCCTTGCTTTCTTTTACTTTTCTCCTTCCTAGTCTTTGCTTTAGATTTAGTTTTGCTAGTTGTTTGTTTGTTTGAGTTCCTTAGAGCTCCTGTAGTTTGGCTTTTGGTTTGCTTTTGCTTCTTCTGAAAAAACTGTTTCTTCTTGAAAATCAATTTTCATACCCTGAAAATTGGCCAAAAATAAAGTTTCCCGAAAAATCCCAGAAAATTCATAATAAATTTTCCTCGAAGAAAGGGGCAGAGTGGCACCTGAGGTGACCCGGGGGGCCACCCCAGGCCACCAGAACCCTGGTAGGCCTGGCCTACTAGGTGGCGGCGCCTAGGGGGGTCTGGCCCACCTAGGCCTGTAAGATCCCTCCCTTTATAAAGGTAAGGATCCCTGTGATTGCAATTCTAGATCAATGCTAGCATCCACAATTAAGATGAAGTACACAGAAACAAAGGTCATTATTACATATCATTCCAGAGACAAACATAGTCTTTTACAAACTCCATGGCCATAAGCCTAATACAAGAGTTTAAACATAACAATATAGATAAGTCTTCATCTTCATGTGCCACAGGCAAGCATGTTGAGTGTAGACTCATAACCCCTAATCATCATCAGAATATCCTGCAACATCACAAGTTACAGCCACAGTGGGTCAATACATTGGAATAGTATTGGCAAGTGATACCTTAGTAGAATATTAACTTCTAAATACTATATGAATTTGGCTAAGTGTAGCTTAGGCTTGCTTTGCTCAAAATAGGTTTTACCTATTAGTTGAAAACACTAAGTTTTTCTTTGACAAAATTTTCCCAAGGAATCACCAATAGAAATTGGTGAACCTTCACCCTTGTTCAACCACAAGTTTTAACTTAGAAAATTGGGATGAGGAGATTCTTGATAGCTTCCATGTCTTGATTCTCAAGTTGTCTAATACGAGGGACATGGCTAAGTACTTAGATTCTTCCATCTGCAGAGGTTGTGCACTTTCCCCACAAGACTTGATTTTCACCAAGACAGGACCTTTCAGAAGCCTTCCCTTAGACCAAATGGACGTGCTCCAAACCTATCATCCCACTACCACCAACTGTCCAAATGGCTAAGTTATTGCAACCTATGTGATCCAGGCAGAGCCCATAATGCCATGTGGCTGCACTAGAAGCTTCTTAACATTTGGCATCTCAAATCCCTTTGTTCCTGGGTGGCTTTCGATAAGTGAGATACACAAGGTAAACCATAGAAATGGGCCTTGTGTAACCACTCAACACAAACCAATCTTTCCATTCCACCCAGGTGTTTCATTCACTTAGTTGTTTTATTAAGCAAAAACATAAGTCCAAAGACTTAGAAATATTTCTCATAGCATGATTATATAATCCACCCTTGGTTGATACTAGCTAGGCTAAGCATGGCAATAACAAGTATCTTAACTTAAAAGGAAATTCTAACATTGCTACAACTACTAGGATTTCCCAAGCATAGCATATAGATACTTAGCAAAATAATCATGCAAGTCCTATACAAAATATTTCTAATGCATAGGTAAAAATATAGGGATAAAAACATGAAGCACCACTTGCCTTGGTAGTTTGGGGAGTTGCAACAATCTTCACAACCACAATCACTATTAGCACCAAAATCTACACATAAAATAATGGCACCAAAATCACACAACAAAATATACAAACAAAAATATATGAATGCATGCAAAATGCCATGTGATGATTTTTCTACACCAAACAAGACAAGTGTACAGTACTGAAACTTAAACAAGACCAAAATATACTAAATTAAACTTTGTTTGATTTTTAAATCAATTTTCAAATCATTTCTATACCCAAAATAAGCCTACAAATTATTCTGTAAAAACAACCATTTATATAGAGGCAAAACATTAAACACATTGCATAAAAAAATAGGATTTTCCCTCCTGATTCCAATGATATAAAATTTGCAAAATTTGAACATGGGGATAAAAAGTTATGAATTTTACAAGTTTGAAACTCTAATAGATCTAATTCAGATTTTAAAACAAAGAACTAGCCACGCGGCAGGGTCTGATTGGACGATATCGTTTCGCGCCGGATCACACTCGCGGCTGTTAGATCTAACTTAACACGCACGGCCCAGATCTGCCCGTACCGCTTCGTTACTGATCTAATTCTAATCGCTGGACGATCTAGATCCTACGGCTATGGATCAAACGACCACAGATGGGTGGCGCGCGGCGACGGTGAGCGGCGGAGCGCTCAGTCTATGGCGTCGTGGTGGCTACAGAGGGGGCTGGGGGTCAGTGGAGGAGATTACCAGACTCGCAGAGGTGTGCTGGAGCTCAACGCGGCCGTGGTTTGTCAAGGGGCACACGGACACGGTGGGAATTCCTCGCCGGAGTGGAGCCTGACGTCGGGTGTGGCTATTCGTCGTCGTTGCCGGAGTTGTAGAACATGCCAGAGTGAAACAAGCAATGTGTTAGATGCGCACGAGTCTGGAAAATACGTGAGCATTAAAAAGAAAGACGGGGGCGGTCGGGAACTACCAGGAGACGGCACTGGAGTTGAGAGAGACGGCGGCGCTTGCTTGACGTTGAGGTTGCCGACGAATGGGAGCGCGCGCGTGAGTGGGTGATACTGGCTGGTGCAGAGGGAGATGGGGAACTCGCTCGTGGTGTCAGGAAGGTAAGGGGCGACAGTGGTTGGCCGGAATTCGAGTTGGAGCTCGTCGGAGCAGTGGGTGGTTCGGGGTAGATTCCGAGCAGCCTAGGGGCAGAGAGAGGGTGGCGACTATGGAAAAGGAGGGGAAGACGCAGGCGGTTAAGTATGCAAGGTCGGGGGAGGGAATTACTCGCGTAATCAATCAGATTGATGCGAGGTTTAATCACCGGAAACAGCCGGCGTAATTTGGGGGAGAAGGGGTCGCGGGGTGGAGACGACGATGGTCGTGTGGGGCCTGGCGTTCAGTGAGAGAGAGACATGCAGGGTGGGGTCAAGTCGTCAGCAACTACGCGGGTTATCCCAGGGGTGCGAAACATTTTCCTGCGGGAAGGAGCTGCTGGGCTAAATGGGCTGAGTGGCTGGGTTGGGCTAGATTAGCTGGTCTGCTCTATTTTTTTCTCCCTTAAACCTTTTTCTTTTTCTGATTGAATTTCTGGTTTGAATTTAAAAGATCAAACCAAATCTGTTTCAAATGAAACTTTCTCCAAACAAAAGTTTGTTGATTCTTGCATCCTGGGATGTGTAAAACATCTAATCTCACTCAAATTCAAAATGGGTTTGGAAAAGAGGTTTAAACCAAGCCTTATTTAAATGTTCATAACTAGTAAAAGAATGGTTTATAATTCTTAATTTGTTTTCGAAACTTTGATCAAGCTTTGGAATTTATCAAACAATCCTATGAACAACCTCAATGGTTTAAAACAAATAACCCCTCTCAATAGAGAGTACTTTTGGGTCAAACTTTGCTTGCATAAAATAATAAGCATACAAATGCTTCTGTTTTGTAAAACTTTGAAAATACTCCTATCATGCTCATGAATGCATGGATGATATGCAAGAATTTTGAAAACATGATTTTAGGGTTGTTACAAATCTAACCCCCTTAAGGTGAATCTCGCCCTCGAGATTCAGATTGGCTAGCAAATAGGTGAGGGTGGTCTTTCCGAAGATCATCTTCTCTTTCCCATGTTGCTTCTTCTTCGGAATGATGGTTCCATTGAACTTTGCAGAATTTGATAGTCTTAGTCCGAGTAACACTTTCTGCAGTCTCAAGAATCTTGATGGGTTTTTCCTCATAAGTGAGATCAATTTCCAATTGAACCTACTCCAAAGGTATAGTATCCTTCAAAGAAGTCTCTCCCATCTCTGGATGACATTTCTTTAGCTGAATCACATGAAACACATTGTGGACGGCAGACAATGATTCTGGCAATTCAATCTCATAAGCTACTTCTCCTTTACGACTCAGAATCTTGAATGGTCCAACATATCTTGGGGCCCATTTTCCTTTGACTCCAAATCTCTTCACTCCACGAAGTGGTGATACTCTAAGATAATCTCTATCACCCACTTCATAGGTGACTTCTCTATGCTTAGGATCTGCGTAGCTCTTCTGTCGAGACTGTGCTATCTTCAATCTGTCCTTAACTAGCTTGACTTTCTCTTCAGCCTCTTTGATTAGTTCTGGCCCAAACAAGTTCCTTTCTCCTACACCATTCCATGGCAATGGGGTAGTACACTTTCTCCCATAGAGAAACTCAAACGATGCCATCTCAATACTGGCTTGATAGCTGTTATTGTAAGATAATTCTGCGTCAGGCAGACTTTCATCCCAACTATCTCCATAGTCTAGAGCACATGCTCTCAACATATCTTCGAGAATCTGGTTGGTCCTTTCTGTCTGTCCATCAGTCTGAGGATGAAAAGCAGTGCTGAATTCCAATCTCGTTCCCAATGACTCATGTAGTTGCCTCCAAAAATGAGAAGTGAACTGAGTTCCCCTATCAGACACAATACTCTTGGGTACTCCGTGTAGACATACAATCCTACTCATATAGATCTTAGCTAGCTTAGCACTTGTATAGGTTGTCTTCACGGGTATGAAATGAGCCACTTTAGTTAGGCGATCCACTACTACCCAAATAGAATCATATCCTGGCCTGGTCCTTGGCAACCTAGTGATGAAATCCATGCCAATCTTGTCCCACTTCCAATCAGGAATAGGTAGTGGTTGTAGCAATCCTGCTGATTTCTGATGTTCTGCTTTCACTCTACTACATACATCACACAAAGCAATATGTTCGGCGATGTCCTTCTTGAGATTATTCCACCAAAATATTTCCTTCATATCCATGTACATTTTGGTGTTACCCGGATGAATGGAATATGGTGAGTTATGTGCTTCCTGTAAAATCAGTTTCCGAAGCTCCGGATCTTGCGGAACACAAATACGTTTTCCATACCATAAAGTACCCTGTTCGTCTTCATGGAATCCTTTGGATTTTCCTTTACCAATCTTTTCCTTAATCTCTTCAATTTCCTTATCTGCCTTTTGGGCTTCTTTGATTTTTTCCAACAAAGTGGGTTGAACATCCAATGACATGAGATGTCCTTCAGGCACAATCTCCAATCTAAGATCTTTAAATTGGGCACATAGATCATCTGGCAATTCTCCCTTAGTAAGGCCATTCACAAATACCTTACGGCTTAGAGCATCAGCTACAACATTTGCTTTACCGGGGTGGTATTGGAAACTTAAGTCATAGTCTTTGATGAGTTCTAGTTGTAGGGGTTCGTAGAATGGAAAACAAAACATTTCTACCACATACAAACAAACAAGCCAAGATCTATGTACTAGATTGTAGCAACGAGTCGATAGAACAACTCACCCTCGAAGATTCCAAAGTGTTTAACGAGAGCGGATTCTCGTGGGTGATGTAGTCGTACTCTTGCCGATCTCAAGATCGTGTAGAAGATCCTTCCGGCGCTGCGTTCCGGCAGCGCTCCCGCAGTCGGTCACACGTTCGGTACTCGATGAAGACCTTCCGCTCCCTTGTTCCAGCAGGCAGCAGAGGTTGTAGCACTCTCCTCGCGATTCCGGCAGCATGACGGCGTGGTACCGGAAGTAGAGGGGAGATATCGCAGGGCTTCGCCTTAAGCCGGAGCGAGTATGGTGGACTATGAGAGAGGCCTTGGTGATCTAGGGTTTAGAGGCACCAAGTAGAGGAGCTAGGCCGATGGCTAGGGCAAGGGGAAGGCCCCAACTCGGCGGCTAGGCAAACCCTAGGGGCGGCGGCGACTTGGTGGAGGCCGGCGGCTAGGGCTAGGGTTTAGAGGAGAGAGGTGTAGGTCTAGAGGGGCACCCCTGCCCCTCCTTATATAGGTGGGAGGGTGCCGGTTGGGAGGAGGGAGTCCTCCCCCAACTCGGCCTCCTTGGCCGGCGGTGGAGGGAGGAGGACTTCCTCCCCAAGTAGGTTTCCTACTCTCCCTCCACCAAGCAAACTTGCCGTTTGACTTTTCAAATTGGCGTTTGACTTTTCAAACTAGGATTTGATTTATCCCTTTATTTTGCTCAGCGATGACACCTAGTACATGATTCAACCATTCCAACTTGTTATGACACATTCATGTACCCTTCCCCTCCGGAGTGTCGGACCCTTCTAGAACATTCCCGATGAAAACACCGGAATCTTTCTCCAACTCCGAAACAGGACTTTACTTATATGAATCTTATTCTCCGGACCATTCCGGATCTCCTCGTGATATCCCGGATCCCATCCGGGACTCCGAACAACATTCGGTCTCTTACTAATTATTCCATAACTATTCAACAGCATCGAATCCTTAAGTGTGTCTCCCTACGGTTCGTGAATTATGCGGACATGATCGAGACATTTCTCCGAACAATAACCAATAGAGGAATCTGGAAATTCATATGGTTCCCACATATTTCTACGATTACTTTGCGATTGAATGAACCACTTACATACGATACCAATTTCCCTTTGTCTCACAATAGTTTACTTATCCGAGGTTTTGATCGTCGGTATCTCTGCATACCTAGTTCAACCTCATTACTGATAAGTACTCTTTTCTCGTTCCCGTGATATGTGATCCCTTGTGAGCCAGCCTCATGCTTGCAAGACAATTGGATGACATTCCACCGAGAGGGCCCAGAGTATATCTATCCGTCATATGGATGGACAAATCCCACTCTTGATCCATGTGTCTGAACCCATACTTTCCGAACACTCAATGCCACCTTTATAACCACCCAGTTACGGTGTGGTGTTTGATGTCATCAAAGAATCCTTCCGGTGATGGTGATAAGCATGATCTCATGGTCGAAGGAATTAGGTTACTATGCATCAGAAAGCATATAGCAATTGAACTATTAAAATGACTTGATCTTTATGCTACGCTTATCTATAGGAGTATGTCCATCATACCATTCTCCTAATGATATGATCTTGTTGTTAATAACATCTCAATGTTCATGATAGGGAAACCACAATCATTTATTAACCAACAAGCTAGTATTATGAAGAGGCTTTACTAGGGACTCTAATTTAGTTTACAAATCACACAAGTATTAATGTTTACTTGTTAATATTGTTATATCATGAATGTAAACATTTACCATAAACACAAAGATATAGTAATAACTACATTTATTATTGCCTCTAGGGCATATCTCCAACAGTCTCCCACTTGCACTAGAGTCAACTAATCTAGATTACATGGTAATATACCGAACACCCATGGAAGTTTGGTGTTGGTCATGTTTTGCCCTTGGGAGAGGTTTAGTCAACGGATCCGCCACATTCAGATATGTGTGTACTTTGCATATCTTTATGTCACCATCTTGGACATGTTCTCGAATAGCGTGAAAACGTAGCTTAATGTGCTTCAGCTTCTTGTGTGACCTTGGCTCTTGCGCATTGGCTATGACGCCCATGTTATCACAGTAGATAGACATTGGGTCTAGCGCACTTGGAACCACACCGAGATCTGTAATGAACTCTTTCATCCATATCGCTTCTTGTGAAGCCTCCGAAGCAGCTATGTATTCCGATTCAGTTGAAGATCTTGCCACAACGCTTTGCTTTGCACTCCTCCAGCTAACTGCTACACCATTCAAAGTAAATACGTATCCAGATTGAGATTTAGAATCATCCAGATCGGTGTTCCAACTAGCATCGGTGTAACCATTAACAACGAGTTATTCATCACCTCCATAAGAAAGAACCATATCCTTAGTTCTTCTCAAGTACTTAAGGATGTTTTTGACCGCTGTCCAATGATCCACTCCTGGATCACTTTGATATCTGCTAGTCAAACTAACAGCATATGCAATGTCGGGTCTAGTACATAGCATGGCATACATTAGAGATCCTACGGCTGAGGCATAGGGAGTCTTACTCATCCTTTCTCTATCTTCTGTCGTTGCTGGACTTTGAGTTTTACTCAAGGTCGTATTGGGCAACATGGTCAAGAACCCTTTCTTGCTATCTTCCATTCCAAACCTCTTCAGAACTTTGTCCAAATATGTACTTTGTGACAATGATATTAGGCGTCTCGATCTATCTCTATAAATCTTTATGCCTAATATGTAAGCTGCTTCGCCAAGATCTTTCATTGAAAAACTATTATTCAAATATTCATTGACACTATTAAGAAGGTCTACATCATTCGCAATTAACAATATGTCATCTACATATAGTATTAAGAATGCTAAAGAGCTCCCACTCACTTTCTTGTAAATACAAGCTTCTCCATAAGTTTGTATAAAACCAAAACTTTTGATTACCTTATCAAAATGTTGATTCCAACTTCGGGATGCTTGCTTCAATCCATATATGGACCGTTGAAGTTTGCATACCTTGTTAGCATCTTTAGGATCGACAAAACCTTTGGGTTGCATCATATACAACTCTTCATCAATGTCTCCATTGAGGAACGCTGTTTTGACATCCATCTGCCATATCTCATAATCATAATATGCAGCGATTGCTAACAAAATCCTCATAGACTTTAGCTTCGCTACTGGTGAAAAAGTCTCATCGTAGACAACTCCTTGAATTTGTCGAAACCCTTTTGCGACAAGTCGAGCTTTATAGACAGTAACATTACCATCAGCATTTGTTTTCTTCTTGAAAATCCATTTGTTCTCGACAGCCTTCCGGCCATCCGGTAAGTCCACCAAAGTCCATACTTGGTTTTCGTACATGGATCCAATCTCGGATTTCATGGCGTCTTGCCATTTATTGGAATCTAGGCTCATCATCGCTTCCTCATATGTCGCAAGGTCATCGGTGTTGTCCACCAACATGACACTCATAACGGGATCATACCAATCAGGAGTGGTACGAGTTCTCGTTGACCTGCGAGGCTCTATAGCAACTTCAATCGAAGTTTCATGATCATCATCATTAGCTTCCTCTCTTATTGGTGCAGGCACCATAGGAACTTCTTCCGGTGCTGCGCTACTCGTAAGTTCGAGAGAAGGTTCGACAACCTCGTCGAGTTCTACTTTCCTTCCAGTCACTTCTTTCGAGAGAAATTCCTTCTCTAGAAAGGATCCATTCTTGGCAACGAAGATTTTGCCTTCGGATCTATGATAGAAGGTATACCCAATAGTTTCCTTTGGATATCCTATGAAGACGCATTTTTCCGCTTTGGGTTCAAGCTTGTCCGGCTGTAACTTCTTTACATAGGCTTCGCAACCCCAAACTTTAAGGAACAACAATTTAGGTTTCTTCCCAAACCATAATTCATACGGTGTCGTTTCAACGGATTTAGATGGTGCCCTATTTAAAGTGAATGCGGCTGTTTCTAACGCATAACCCCAAAATGATAGCGGTAAATCTGTAAGTGACATCATAGAACGAACCATATCTAAGAGAGTTCGATTACGACGTTCGGACACACCATTACGCTGTGGTGTTCCCGGCGTGTCAATTGTGAAAGTATTCCGCATTTCTTCAAATGCTCGCCAAACTCGTAACTTAGATATTCACCTCCACGATCAGAACGTAGAAATTTAATCTTCTTGTTACATTGATTCTCCATCTCACTTTGAAATTCCTTAAACTTCTCGAAAGTTTTGTACTTATGTTTCATGAAATAGATATACCCATATCCACTCAAGTCATCCGTGAAGGTAAGAACATAATGATAACCACCGCGCGATGCTACACTCATCGGACCACACACATCGGTATGTATGATTTCCAATAAGTCCGTAGCTCGCTCCATCATACCAAAAAATGGAGTCTTTGTCATTTTACCCATCAGACATGCTTCACATCTTTCAAGTGATTCGAAATCAAGTGATTCAAGAAGTCCATCAGAATGGAGTTTCTTCATACGCTTCACTCCAATGTGACCAACACGACAGTGCCACATATAGGTCAAGTTATCGCTCAATTTCAAACGTTTAGCTTCAATGTTATTAATATGTGTATTTCCACTATCGAGATTCAATAATAATAGACCATCTATCAAATGTGCATGTGCATAAAACATATTACTCATATAAATCGAACAACGATTATTCTCGGACTTAAACAACTAACCGTCTCGCAATAAACAAGATCCCGATATAATGTTCATGCTTAACGCAGGCACCAAATAACAATTATTTAAGTATAAAACTAATCACGATGGTAGATGAAGAGGTAGCGTGCCGACTGCGATCACATCAACCTTTGATCCATTTCCTACGCGCATCGTCACCTCGTTCTTCGCTAGCTTCCGTTTATTCTACATCACCTGTTTCAAGTTACAAATATGAGCAACCGAACCAGTATCAAATACCCAGGCACTACTACAAGTACTAGTGAGATACACATCAATAACATGTATATCGGATATACCTTTCTTCTTGATGTTGCCGTTCTTCAAATCCTCCAAGTACTTTGGGCAATTCCGCTTCCAGTGACCTTCTCCCTTGCAGTAAAAGCACTCGGTATCAGGCTTAGGTCTAGCCTTGGTCTTCTTCGTCGGTGCGGTAACTTTCTTACCACCCTTCTTGAAGTGTCCCTTTTGCTTAGACTTGCCTTTCTTGAATTTGGTGGTCTTATTGACCATCAACACTTGGTGCTCTTTCTTGATCTCCACTTCTGCAGATTTTAACATGGAGAAGAGTTCTGGCAACTGCTTGTTCATGCTTTGCATATTGTAGTTCATCACAAAGTTCTTGTAACTTGGTGGTAGTGATTGTAGGACACGGTAAATCCCCAAATCATTAGGAATCACTATACCCAAGCTTTGGATTTTGTTTGCGTGCCCAGACATCTTAAGCACATGCTCACTGATGGAGCTGCCCTCTTCCATCTTGCAGTTAAAGAACTTTTCAGAAGCCTCATAGCTCTCAACTGCCACGTGAGTCTCAAATATCAATTTGAGTTCATGGACAATATCATGTGGGTCTGAATTCTCAAACCTTTTCTAAAGCTCCGGTTCCACACCATACAAGATAGCACACTGAACTGTGGAGTACTGATTCTTCCGAGCGAGGTAAACATTCTTTACTTCATCGGTAGCATCAGCTGCAGGCGGGTCACCCAGCGGTGCATCCAGCACATAGGTCAAATTACCAGCATTGAGGACAATCCTCAAATTGCGGAACCAATCCGCGAAGTTGCTTCCATTGTTTTTCAACTTTTCTTTCTCTAGGAACGCATTAAAATTGATGGTAGGGCCACCATTGATCTACAACATATTTGCAATAATTTAGACTAAGTTTATGAAAAATTGAGTTCTAATTAATAGTTAAATTAATCTAGGTGAACTCCCACTCAAAACAATATCCCTCACATTGTTTTAGTGATCACACGAACCAAATCCACCACATCAAAACCGATCATCACGAGAGTTGATGTAGCTTCAATGGCGAACAATCGAGATGTTCATCATATCTTCTATATGATTCATGCTTTACCTTTCGGTGAACCGTGTTGCGAGACCATGTCTGTACATGCTAGGCTCGTCAAGATCAAACCTTAGCTTCCGCATTAGAAAATATGGCTTGCTCATGTTGTATACACTTGCAGAATCTAACACACCCGATCATCACGTGGTGCTTCGAAACAACAAGCTTTAGCAACGGTGCTTACTAAGGATGAACACTTTCGAACTTGAAATTTATGTGCACGAGGGATCATATTATAATGCTACCATCGTTAACTAAGCAATACAAGATGCATAAAGGATTAACATCACATGCAATTCATAATATGTGATATGATATGGCCTTTCTTCTTTGTGCTTCCGATCTCCGTCTTCAAGCACGAACATGATCTCCATAATCACCGGCATTGCATCAAGGTCAATGACGCTGCTCCATGATTGTTGTCCACCAGCTTCAACTATTACAACTACTTTGAATAGACACGCGGGTCTTAACAGAAATTAAAGACAACCATATGGCTCCTGCCGGTTGCCAACTTACAATAAGGAACATTGCATACATCAAATATAATCACAATCATGACCATATCACATCACAGCACACCCATGCAAAACAAAGTTAGACACCTCTAATTTATTTGCATCTTTTACGTGGTTTGGGGCTTTCAATAAGTGTCGATCTAACTTACGAACAAGAACCACAACATTGATGTTTGAACTATCAAGTGCCCGTTGTAAATTGGATCTATACTATAATGGGAGAGACAGACACCCACAAAGCCACTTATGCAATACAAGTTGCATATTGAGCGTGGAGCAAGTCTCATGAACGATGTCATGTAAGGTTAGCCCGGGCCGCTTCATCCCATCATACCGCAAGATGCAAAGTACACAAGAAGCAATTGATAATAAAAGCACCACCTCCCACAATGACCATTGTGTTCTACTCGTGCAAAAGATCTACATATAGACACGGCTCTGATACCACTGTAGGGGTTCGTAGCATGGAAAACAAAAAATTTCTACCGCATACAAACAAACAAGCCAAGATCTATCTACTAGATTGTAGCAACGAGTCGATAGAATAACTCACCCTCGAAGATTCCAAAGTGTTTAACGAGAGCGGATTCTCGTGGGTGATGTAGTCGTACTCTTGCCGATCTCAAGATCGTGTAGACGATCCTTCCGGCGCTGCATTCCGGCAGCGCTCCCGCAGTCGGTCACATGTTCGGTACTCGATGAATACCTTCCTCTCCCTTGTTCCAGCAGGCAGCGGAGGTTGTAGCACTCTCCTCGCGATTCTGGCAGCACGACGGCGTGGTACCGGAAGTAGAGGGGAGATCTCGCAGGGCTTCGCCTTAAGCCGGAGCGAGTATGGTGGACTATGAGAGAGGCCTTGGTGATCTAGGGTTTAGAGGAACCAAGGAGAGGAGCTAGGCCGGCGGCTAGGGCAAGGGGAAGGCCCCAACTCGGTGGCTAGGCAAACCCTAGGGGCAGCGGCGACTTGGTGGAGGCCGGCGGCTAGGGCTAGGGTTTAGAGGAGAGAGGTGTAGGTCTAGAGGGGCACCCCTGGCCCTCCTTATATAGGTGGGAGGGTGCCGGTTGGGAGGAGGGAGTCCTCCCCCAACTCGGACTCCTTGGCCGACGATGGAGGGAGGAGGACTTCCTCCCCAAGTAGGTTTCCTACTCTCCCTCCACCAAGCAAACTTGCCGTTTGACTTTTCAAATTGGCGTTTGACTTTTCAAACTAGGATTTGATTTATCCCTTTATTTTGCTCAGCGATGATACCTAGTACATGATGCAACCATTCCAACTTGTTATGACACATTCATGTACCCTTCCCCTCCAGAGTGCCGGACCTTTCGGACCCTTCTAGAACATTCCCGATGAAAACACCGGAATCATTCTCCAACTCCGAAACAGGACTTTCCTTATATGAATCTTATTCTCCGGACCATTCCGGATCTCCTCGTGATATCCTGGATCCCATCCGATACTCCGAACAACATTCAGTCTCTTACTCATCATTCCATAACTACTCAACAACATCGAATCCTTAAGTGTGTCTCCCTATGGTTCGTGAATTATGCGGACATGATCGAAACATTTCTCCGAACAATAACCAATAGAGGAATCTGGAAATTCATATGGTTCCCACATATTTCTACGATTACTTTGCGATTGAATGAACCACTTACATACGATACCAATTTCCCTTTGTCTCACGATAGTTTACTTATCCGAGTTTTTGATCGTCGGTATCTCTGCATACCTAGTTCAACCTCGTTACTGATAAGTACTCTTTTCTCGTTCCCGTGATATGTGATCCCTTGTGAGCCAGTCACATGCTTGCAAGCCAATTGGATGACATTCCACCGAGAGGGCCCAGAGTATATCTATCCGTCATATGGATGGACAAATCCCACTTTTGATCCATGTGTCTGAACCCATACTTTCCGAACACTCAATGCTACCTTTATAACCACCCAGTTACGGTGTGGTGTTTGATGTCATCAAAGCATCCTTCCGGGTGATGGTGATGAGCATGATCTCATGGTTGAAGGAATTAGGTTACTATGCTTCAGAAAGCATATAGCAATTGAACTATTAAAATGACTTGATCTTTATGCTACGCTTATCTATATGAGTATGTCCATCATACCATTCTCCTAATGATATGATTTTGTTGTTAATAACATCTCAATATTCATGATAGGGAAACCACAATCATTTATTAACCAATAAGCTAGTGTTATGAAGAGGCTTTACTAGGGACTCTAATTTAGTTTACAATTCACACAAGTATTAATGTATCCTTGTTAATACTGTTATATCATGAATGTAAACATTTATCATAAACACAAAGATATAATAATAACTACATTTATTATTGCCTCTAGGGCATATCTCCAACACTAGCCATCTTCTTTGCCTCATGTTGATTTCTTTCTGGGTGAAGATATACTTCAAACTTTTGTGATCTATGAACAGTAATGTCTCCATGTTTTGAGTGCATGGACAACAGAGGCTAACTCTAAATCATGAGTAGGGTAATTTACCTCATGAGTTTTGAGTTGTCTCGAGGCATAAGCCACAACTTTCCCTTCTTGCATTAGCACTGCACCTAATCCATGATGAGATGCTGTAACATCCCAAAAATACTAAACTTGGATCTCAAACTCTAATCATCAAAATTAGGGTTAACAAAAACTTTTCTAAATAAAATAATGGAAGCATGCATGTGAGTATGCATTTCATTTTGAATTCTTTTGAACCAACTTGTTTGTGTGTTCCATTGCTTGTAAATGGATGCTTAGGTGAAATAAACATCATCTAAACAATTCCCAAACTTTTCTCAAAGACAAGTAAATCAAAACAAAGCTAAATGAGTGAATTGTCATTTTGACCAATTTAACTCCCATGCCTACTTTGGCTGTCTCAAACTTTTAGAACCTAACAGAAACTTTTCTGGATCCTTGCACCCCTTGATTGCACTCTTAACAAAGTATCAAGGCCCACTTTGTGATCATCCAGAAACTTTCAAATGCATGGTTTAAATGACAATTCAAAATTGAATCTTTATCATATGGGAAGATCCCACTTTTTCAAAAACCACTCAAACAAGCTCAACTTTCAAAACCCAAGCATCTGCAGACTCACCAGCATCAACCTAGCACACCCACCAAAAATCTTTTCAAAATTCAAAACTTGAATTCTTGCGGCCATTTCATCAAACACTTGGCAGACACAAATCATCAAAATCCTAAACACTATTGTGAGCAGTGATTGAAGCCTAACTTGTTCCCTCTCTAGCTCACAACCATCTCAGTAGATCATCTAGCAAGTTAAACCAAGCACTAGCACCACTGTGAGCTTGCCAATATCATCAATGGTGAACAGCCGAGTGCACCCTTGCCATCCCAGTGGAGACAGCAAGCTAGGAGGATAAACAAGCCTAGCCAGCATGTCTAGGAGGCATCCCACCGTCCATCGCCACTCCCTGTCCAACGCTCAAACCTTGCCAACCCCTGGACCACATGCACGGACCGCGCCCAGCTCGCCAGCAACCATGCCGAGCATGCGCCAGAGCGCCACCCTCGACCGAAGCCCACAAACCACACGCCGCCCTCGCCGCATGCATACGCGATCACCACCGACCCAGGAGACCGTCAGACATCCCCGTTCGCCGCCCCATGCCGCATAGCCACCGCTCGCCGTCGAAGACGCCGCCTCTCCCGCGCAGAGCATCGCGCGTTCCAGACCAAACCGCACCGCCCCTACATGCGCATTAAAGCCGTAGAGCATCGCCAGGAGACTACCAAGCCATCGCCACCGTCGGCCATGCCTCTAGCAGCCCGTAGCCATGTCGCCACCGTCACCTTCCCATCCCGTTCGGTCTCGTCGTCGCGAATATAAATAGAGGCCACCCCCAGCCGAATTGAGCACACCATCTCACTCCCCTCTCCTCACTGACCATTACACCCCGTTCCCGGAGCAAGGCGAACAACACTTCGCCGGAATTTCACCGGAGCCCGCCGCCTCTGGAGAAGAAGGAAGCCAGCGATTGGAGCCGCCCCAGGAGAAGCTGTCGGTACTAGGAGGTTCGCCGTCGTCGACTTCGTCGTTCGCCTGCCTCGCCGACCCTTGCCTGAACCCCGGTGAGCCCCCAACGACCCCCACTGGCCACGCTAGGTTTCTGTCTCGCCGGCGTTGCCCAACATCGACAATGACTCTCAGCCGTTGGATTAGAACCAGATCGAACGTACCACATCGCCCCATACCGTTTCGCACCCCTTGTCTCACTAACGCGTGGGGACAGTAACTTATGCAGCCCGTGGAAGCGCTGTGCTTAGCAGGCCGGCCTGTTAACCTTTCCCGCATAACCCAGTTATTTGAATTTAACCTTTTCCATTTTATTTCAAACACACTTCTGTACCCAGTTTCAAAAATCAACCCAGGTCGATTCAGTGAACCAAATTGAATGAAACCAATTTTGTTAGAAAGGTCTGAGAATGCTGAATCCAAGCCCGTTGGATTCAAGTCATTTGGATCTGTAGATCAACGTTGGTAAACATAACAAGGCAGAAGCTTTTCTGCATTCAAACATTTTTCAAATTAAAACCATAATAGCTTTTGAGTTGATTCCAACTCTCAAAAATCATATTTAACCATACCTTTCAGAATATATAAAAATATATAGGTTTACTTACAGAAATAATGTTCAAGTAATAAAAGAATGCTACATAGGCATTTATAGCCACTTTAATTAATTAAAATAAAAGGGTAGAACCTTATTAAATTGTCACACCACTTTAACTCACATTCCCATGGACTAAAATATGTGGTGATGACATGTGTCAACATGATCCCATATTTGGTTTGGAGAATATTAAATCGTAAGTAGTTTTTCAATGAGTAGAAATTACTTTTCTAAAAATAAAAGGGATTAAACCAAGCTTTAATCTTGTAATGTTAGGGATGATGCTAGATCATCTATAGGACCCTTTTGTGTGATGATTGCAAGTAGTTAAGTATTGTTTGGTGATTGTGTACATCGTATTTATTTATAGACGCTAGTACCGACCAAGGATACGAGGACGAAGGAGGATACTACAAGGAAGAAGCCGAGGAGAACTTCAACCACTGCTCTGCACAAGGCAAGCTAACACTTGCAAGACACTTTACTTTAGCAAGCCTAATACTACTAGTGAATGTGCAAGATAACCCTTGCAAGATATTCTACTGATACAAGCAAACCCTTACTTGCTACCATGCCCACTATATGCCTTAAAGCATATATGATTATAACCCCTTGATAAACCAATCTAGTTTTACTTGCAAGCTTATTACTTTATTTCTTTATCAAAGCTATTACTTAGAGTTTACTGGAATAAATGGTAGATACTAGAAGGAGAATTGAAGGTTGCATAAAGAGCATAAAACTTGGCCTAAGATAGAAAATCTTGATGTCATCCTAAGGCATGAGATTAAACTTAGTCAAACCCCACTAATGTACCACCCCTCATTAGTACTCACCCCCACTTGTAGATGCTAGTGCTAAGCATAAAACTTGACCAACTTTAGATGGGAATACTTGGTGAAAATGGTTATGAAAACCTTAGAATGATGGATCATTCTACTGAGATGTTTTGACATGTGTTTCTGAACACCAGATGATTATGGTGATGAAAATGTTGAGGCATGAGCCTTAGCCCTTTGTAAAACTGATGGTTGTCTGGATGCGATACCATTCCAATTTTATCGTACAACCACAATACCCGAAGATTGGGTAGGGCTTGACTGAAAACTTATGTACCTTAGTATTAGTTCCCTCACGGCCAAGGTCTGAGCTGAGGCTACCTTGTGAAGATTGTCCACCTGTGCAGTACCCAAGATGACAGTTGGTCATGGTTGGGAGGCCAAACTCACAGTGCTTATACTAGGGCGTGTAATTGAAAGGTTAGGATTGATTATCCGCATACTGAGTATGGTGAATTCAGGATTTGTTCCTGACGGATGTATCGAATGTTGTGGTGAAAGTGTACAATCTCTGCAGAGTGTCAAACTATTCGAATAGCCGCGTCCGCGGTTATGGACAGTTGGAGTGGCCATACTGTTCCCCCGTCAGACTTTTCAAAAGACTTGTGAAATGAATTAAGACTTTGACTTGAACACAACAGAGTTGTGGCATGAGATACAAGTTCCCACTTAGGTGTTATAAAACTTTAACTAGCATTCGTTGCTTCCAAACTTAGTAGAGATAAATCTGGCTTTTTGCAAAACAACCCTAGAGCCTAGTGTCCTATTATCCAAAAACCATTTTACTTGTTAGTATTAGTTTGCGAGTACTTAAAGAGTACTCATGGCTTTGTCCCTGGCTATTCCCGTGGCCAGACTATGAAGAGGAGTACCTGCAGGATGGACCCCAGGAAGGTTACGACAACTAGGATCATCTCCCATCGTCAGCATTGCCTGTGACCCTGAAGATGGAGCTTCGCCTACGCTACCGTTATTTTTACGTATTCCGCTGCTTGAAGTTGTATTAAGAACTGGATCATGAGATCCCTATTTGTGTAAGAACTTATGTATAGTTTGTAATGGATGATGTACTATGGTATCCAATTCTGTTATGTTTCGCAAAAATGGTAATCCTGGGATTGCGATGTATGGCATAACAGGCATCTGGGATTAAAAATCCGGGTGTTGACAGATGCATCACAATACACTTGGAAATCCTTCTCCAAATCTGGCAAACATAAGACTGGTGCTATCACTAGTCTCTTCTTCAATTCTTGGAAACTGAGTTCACATCCTTCAGACCAAGCGAATTTCTTGTCTTTCTTTAGTAACCTATGATCAAGATCTAATCTATGATCAAGCCAAGATCTATCTACTAGATTGTAGCAACGAGTCGAAAGAATACTAACCCTCAAAGATCCAAAGCGGTTAACGAGAGCAGATTCTCGTGGGTGATGTAGTCGTACACTTCCGATCTCAAGATCGCGTAGACGATCCTTCCGGCGCTGCGTTCCGGCAGCGCTTCCGCAGTCGGTCACACGTTCGGTACTCGATGAAGACCTTCCTCTCCCTTGTTCCAGCAGGAAGCGGAGGTTGTAGCACTCTCCTCATGATTCTGGCAGCACGACGGCGTGGTACCGGAAGTAGAGGGGAGATCTCGCAGGGCTTCGCCTTAAGCCGAAGCGAGTATGGTGGACTATGAGAGAGGCCTTGGCGATCTAGGGTTTAGAGGCACCAAGGAGAGAGGGCTAGGCCGGCGGCTAGGGAAAGGGGAGAGCCCCAACTCGGTGGCTAGGCAAACCCTAGGGGCGGCGGCGACTTGGTGGAGGCCGGCGGCTAGGGCTAGGGTTTAGAGAAGAGAGCTTTGTAGAAGAGGGGCACCCCTGCCCCTCGTTTTATAGGTGGTAGGAAGGCGCGTTTGGGAGGAGGTAGTCCTCCTCCAACTCCTCCTCCTTGGCCGGCGGGTGTAGGGAGTAGGACTTCCTCCCTAAGTAGGTTTCCTACTCTCCCTCCACCAAGCAAACTTGCCGTTTGACTTTTCAAATTGGCGTTTGACTTTTCAAAGTAGGATTTGATTTATCCCTTTATTTTGCTCAGCAATGATACCTAGTACATGATGCAACAATTCCAACTTGTTTATGACACATTCATGTACCCTTCCCCTCCGGAGTGCCGGACCTTCCGGGCCCTTCTAGAACATTCCCGGTGAAAACACCGGAATCATTCCCAACTCCGAAACAGGACTTTCCTTATATGAATCTTATTCTCCGGACCATTTCGGATCTCCTCGTGATATCCCGAATCCCATCCGAGACTCCGAACAACATTCGGTCTCTTACTCATCATTCCATAACTACTCAACAACATCGAATCCTTAAGTGTGTCTCCCTACGGTTCGTGAATTATGCGGACATGACCGAGACACTTCTCCGAACAATAACCAATAGAGGAATCTGGAAATTCATATGGCTCCCACATATTTCTACGATTACTTTGCGATCGAATGAACCACTTACATACGATACCAATTTCCCTTTGTCTCACAATAGTTTACTTATCCGAGGTTTTGATCGTCAGTATCTCTGCATACCTAGTTCAACCTCGTTACCGATAAGTACTCTTTTCTCGTTCCCGTGATATGTGATCCCTTGTGATCCAGTCACATGATTGCAAGCTAATTGGATGACATTCCAACAAGAGGGCCCAGAGTATATCTATCCGTCATATGGATGGACAAATCCCACTCTTGATCCATGAGCCTCAACCCATACTTTCCGAACACTCAATGCCACCTTTATAGCCACCCAGTTATGGTGTGGTGTTTGATGTCATCAAAGAATCCTTCCGGTGATGGTGATTAACATGATCTCATGGTCGAAGGAATTAGGTTACTATGTATGAGAAAGCTTATAGCAAATGAACTATATTAAATGACTTGATCTGTATGCTACGCTTAACTATAGGAGTATGTCCATCACATCATTCTCCTAATGATATGACCCTGTTGCTATGTTCATGATCAGGAAACCATGATCATATATTAACCAACAAGCTAGTTTAACAAGAGGCTTTACTAGGGAGTCTTTTATGTTTACAAATCACACAAGTATTAATGTTTCCGGTTAATACAATTATAGCATGGTATGTAAACATTTATCATAAGTATGAAGATATGATAATAACCACTTTATTATTGCCTCTTGGGCATATCTCCAACAATCATTGCCTCTTGTTTGTTTCCTTGGTTCTTCTTCTTTTCTAGGCATTCATTGGCATAGTGTCCCATCTCTTTGCAAGTGTAACATTGCTCTTGGGTAATATCCTTCTTGCTAGGGTTGGGGCATTTCTTCTTCTTCTTGGGTCTCTCCAAAGCTAGGAGTTCTTCTAGTTCATGCTCTTCATACTTCACCACAAAGGTGGGAAATCTTTCTCTCTTCTTGGGGCATTTACTAGAGATATGACCTTCTTCTTCACAAGAGTAGCAACACTTTGTGATCACTTTGAATTTGGCCTTATGGTGCATAGTTTTGACTTTGCTTTCATCCTTATTGGTAGAAGTTGTTCCATCATGAGGGTTTACAAACTGTTGTTGCACTCCACCTTGTTTCCTTTGTTGAACTATGGAATAGATGGGGCATTGGATAGGGACATGATTATTTCCTTCACATAGGAAACAAGTAGCTTGAGATGTGGGGCATTGATTTGTTGGATGTTTCTCTTCACAATTAGGGCATTGATCTTCATGCTCTTTGGAAGTGTGATCCTTGTCTCCACAAATATTGCAAGCTTGGGTTCCTTCTAGAATATCATCTTTGACATCCTTGTTGTCACAAACTCCTTGGGAAGAGTTGTCTCCCATGTTGATCATTTGATCTGTCACCTTATGCAACAATTGGGTTTGGGTTTCCAAAAACCTTTGCATGGTTGGATCTACCTCACTGGTGTTGGCTAAAAATTGAGCTGTCACTTGGTTCAACTGGGTTTGGGTTACTATGAGTTCTCTCATGTTGATCTCTTGGTTGTTGTTGTTGTTGTCACCATCCTTGATGTTGGAGTTCCTTGGAGTAGTCATCTGTTTGGGTTGGATTGGGATCAGAATAGGCAAAATATTTCTAAGGAATCAATCCTAATCACACACATCACAATTCACTCAAGCAATGTGCAAGCAATCACAAACAAGCACTCCATTCAAACAACAAGTTTAAGCACATTTTTAGACAACAAAATATTTTTGCTACACCACATAAGTTGGTGTGTTTGATCTATACCTAATATGGTGGTCCATCTATATGGTTCACTTGAGATTTTTCCATCCTTCTTAGTAGATTCTTCTTGAATGAGATCATGGTTTCCTTGGGAAAATTCTTGGTCACAAAAAATTCAAAGGTGATGATGATTCCCAAGTTGTGTTTCCTTTGTCTTCAAGTCTTGAGCAACATTTCTTGTCTCACTTGTAGTCCTTAGTGATATCTAAGGTTGAAGTCCTTGTTGAGAATAAGATTGAAATCACCTGAAGATGTTGAAGTCATTAGAGTGGATGAAGTCCTTTGCTCATGGTGAAGTCTTTGACCATGGGGTAGGCTTTGTCCATCAAGTTTGAAATAGAAGAGATGTAGAATCAAAACCAAAATGGTTGAGGAAAGAGTTTACAAGATTGTTTGTAATAAGTTTTGGAACAAATACAGCTCCTATTTTTCTAAGGGTTTTTTGTCCAATCCTAGGGTTACAATCCTACAGGCAACACAATGCTCTGATACCATCTGTAAGGTTCCCAACCTTTAATAAGGTAGAGATCCCTGTGTTTACAATGCTAGTCCCTGGATCAATAGCTAGCATCCACAGTTAAGATGTAATATCAAGAAACAAAGGTCATAATACAACTTTATAACCAGGAATAAAGTAAATTATTACATCTTACATAGCTCATTTGGCTATCTCAATACAATGCAGCAGAATATAACAATAGCATGGGGTCCTTCATCTTCAAAGTGCCACAGGCAAACATGTTGGTTGTAGACTTGTAATCCTATTTCATCACACTTCACTAATATTAAACAAACCTGCAACATAATAAGTTACAGCCACAAGGGTCAATACATTTGAATTGTATTGGCAAGTCATACTATGGTAATATAGTGGAGTCTATCATCTATATGCATTTGGCTAAGTGGAGCTTAGGCTTAGTTTGCTCGAAATAGATTTTCCTTATCATTTGAAAACACTAAGTTTTTGCTTGACAAAAACACCCAAGGCATCTCCAATAGAAATTGGTGATCCTTCAACCCTTGTTCAACCACAAGTTTTTACTTAGAAATTGGGATGAGGAGATTCTCGATAGCTTCCATGTCTTGATGCTCAAATTGTCCTTTACCAGGGACATGGCTAAGTACTTAGATTTTACACTCTGCAGAGGTGGTGCACTTTCCCCACAAGACTTGGTTTCACCAAGACAAGATCTTTCAGAAGCCTTCCTTTAGACCAGAATGGACGCGTTCCAACCTATCAAACCCCTACCACCAACTGTCCATTTGGCTAAGTTATTGCAACCTATATGATCCAGGCAGAGCCCATAATGCCAAGTGGCTGCACTTGAAGCTTCTCAACATTTGACATCTCAAATCTCTTTGTTCCTGGGTGGCCATCCACAAGTGAGATACACAAGGTAAACCATATAAATGGGCCTTGTGAACCACTCAACACAAACCATTCCTTCCATTCCACCCAGGTGATTCATTCACTTAGTTGTTTTATTAACAAAACACAAGTCCTTGACTTAGAAATATTCCATGGTATGAATATATATTCCACCCTTGTTTTCTATTAGATAAGCTAAGCATGATAGTAGTAGGAATATTATCTTAGCAAATTTCTACTAAGGTTTCATCTACTAGGATTTCCCATGGCATAGTTTATACTTAGCAAAAATTCCATGCAAGTCCTACTTAGAAATATCACTAATGCATAGTGAAAATAATGGGACAAAGTATGAAGCATCACTTGCCTTTTTGGTAGATAATAATAGTTCACTCCTTGTGTTTGCAATGATCACACTCTTCAAATCACTACAATTCAAGCAAGCAAGGCACAATCTCAATCTACCATTCAAGCAAACATCACATAAAATATTAAAAACAAAGTAGTGTATGCAAGCATGCCAAAGATTTTTTTATTTGGAAAAGTGGTTTATAATAGGTTATAAACATTTGAAAACACCTATTGGTCATTCTATAAAGTGGCAAAACCATTTGCAAAAGATTTTATCTATAAACCATTTTTTTTAAACCAAATCAATATTTTATGTGGTTGAAAATGCCTTTAACAAAGCAACAATTTTTATATGGTTCACCAAATACCTTTTCAATTCTAAAACTTGGTGTTTGGGGTCAGAGAGTTTAAATCAAAACATTTCCCAAAGGTTTTCTTCCAAAATCATTTTTAACAATTAAACCATATTTTTATTTGACTAGAAATGCTTTAATTCAAGGTTTTATTCTTTTGCTTCACCAAATATGTTTTTGAAACCACAAATTGATTTATATGGTCAGTAGGTTCAAAACAAACCATTTGTCAAAGATTTTATCTCAAAAATCATTTTAGAACAATTTTTTATATTCTAAATATGCCTACACAAGTTTCTGCAAAAACAATCATTTTAACAGAAGCAATTCACTAAACAAAGGGCATGGTAAGAAAGTACTTGTACTGCTGATTCCATTGATATAAAATTTGCAAGATTTGGAAGTGTGGTTTGAAAGTTATGAATTTTTGAAATTGGAACATCTAATAGACAAGTTTCTGGTTTTTAAAACAATCTCTGGACACGTGGGCTGTTCTGATTCATCAAAAAACGGTTCGTGCGGATTGAGCTCTGTGGAGTGTTGGATCTTAATGAAATCGTGTGGCACAGAAGCAAGCGTACCCTTTTGTTTATGTTCTATCGCGTGCGTTAGATTTTAATCCTACGGCTGACGTTCGAGCAACCATTGAGTGGCGGCGCTGGCGGCAGCGACTGGCGGCGCGCGACTAGACGGTGGCGTTGCTGGTGATGCAGGAAGCGAGAGAGGGTGGGGAGGAGCTCACCAAGTTCGCGGGGTCGTGGTGGTGCTCGAGGTGCCTGCTGTTTGTCGAGGGGCACGCTGGAGTTGCGTGGATTGCTCGCCAGAGAGATGTCTGGCGACGGACACGCACTGTCGTTGTCGGGGACGTCGCTGTAGAGCACGGGAGATGGAACAGATGGTGCTATTAGACGCGTGGAAGAGTAGGGAGTATGGGAGAATCAAAGAGAGAGGGCAGCGCGGTCAGAGACTACCTGTGGAGCTCGTCGGAGTTGGAGCAGACGGTGGCGCGGTCAGACGAGGTGGTTGCCGACGATAGGGGGCATGCGCGAGCGAGCTGAGGCCACTGGGAGACGCGTATGGAAGAGGGGAGCAGGCTCGCATGGTCGAGGAGGCGAGGGGCGGCAGGGTTTGGCCGGAATCGGAGGTGGAGCTCGCCGGAGACAGTGGCGGTCAAAGCAGAAATCAGGGCAGTCTGGGGGCAGAGAGGGTCGAGCGAAAGAGGGGAAAGAGAGAGGGGGAGCAGGCGACTTAGTAAGCGTGATCGCGGGGAGGATTTATTCACCAAATAACTCGTACTGAATCGGATTAAACGCGGAGGAAACTGTCAGGCGAGTTCATCGCAGGGAGGACGAAGTTGACGGGGCAATGGGGTCGTTTGGCAGTGAGAGAGAGGAGGAGGTGGGATCCAACCGTCAGTGACACTATGGGTTCGTTTGCGAGTGAAAAACGTTTCACTGCGGGGTAGATGGAGTGGGCTGCTGATGGGCTTAGTGGGCTAGGTTAGTTGGGCTGCTCCTATTCCAATTTTTTTGATCTGATTGTTTTTCCTTTTTCCATTTCTATTAATCTGTTTTGGTTTTGTTTAATTAATTCAAACATCAATTTGATTTCAAACCTCAACCAAAATTTGTGCAGATTCATATACTGATTAATAGCACATTCCAAAGTCAAATTTAGAATAATATATTTATCCTTTTTAGTGTCTTTTAATTATTTAAAATAGGCTCTAGTATTAATTAAATAAGATTTAATAATATTTTTCAATCTCCATTTGAATTCAAATCACCACCAAACTTTGGGTGAATTTTAATTCTGTTTATCAACATATTTCAAAGTTCAAAATAAGATAATTCTTTAAGGATCTAGTAATAATTAAATAAATAGACCATAGTCTTTAATTCAAATAGGTTTTAATTTATTTTAAAAGTCTTTCTGAATTCTAAATAATATCAAAATCTTTTTAGTAGGTTTCATTTGAAAAACTAAAACACTTGGAATTTTTATTTTGAAAATCTTTAATAAATTTTTAATGTTTATTTGAAAGGAAAAAGATTTTACTTAAATAAAATTGGATATTAATAAATCCTTATTATTTTATTTAAATAAACCTTTTCTCTATTTTATCAAATAGAAATATTTTATTTCAAAAGCTTGGCCAAGATTTAAGTTGGCTCTATAAAATAATTCTTATTTATATTTCTACCTTTGCTTTATGAAAACCATATCTTTTTATTTAAAGATTCCAAAAATAGTGATTCCAACTATTATAATTGTATTTATTATTTGTTTACCTTTTTTAATTCCTTTAGGATTATTTGCTCACCATTTGGTATGGATTTCTAGATGGTTGCTTTATTAGCTTTGGGAAATCAATTTCCTTATCTTATTAAATTCATAAGATTTTATCTATGGCTCCAAATTAAGTGAATCCAATTCATATGGTTTTATAATATTTCTAATAATCATTCTTGATCAATTTGAAATGTTTGTTTGGTTAATTTTTATATGGATCAAATCCATAGGCTTGGAGTTAACTTGGAAATGATTTTCTTCCATTAGGGTTTTAGAGTTTTGGTTCATTTCTCAAGTGTTTAATTTCCAGATGCATTTATGAAGATTGCATTCCACTTGATTTGAATTTAATTGGATTCAAATGTTAACCAAAGTTTGTTCAAGATGGAATTTTAAGTTTCCATTTAAAAAACAAAAGTTTCTTTTCACCCTAAAATCAACAATAATTTATTTATTTTATTTATTTTTTCACATTACAAGATTTGGAAAATCTTGGGATGTGACAGTACTCAAGGGACATGAGATTGCCAACTTATAATTTGTCAAGCATATACTCCATAGTTTGTTCACTTTAACCTTAATCACTTCAAGATGCTTATCATAGGGTCAATGAGAGCTCAAAGCTAACAAGTACCATAATTTTTGGAAGCTCTTTATGAGACTTGAAATCCCTGCTTCCCTTTATGAAGGGCCTTTCTTCCACTATTATATTGAGTCTCCACCTTCTATCCTTAGGCACCAATTAAGAGAGCATAGTTGCCATTCTTAGTTATGTGTGCATTGTCCCAAAACTTATTAATTGATTCATATTGTTGATATTGCTTGTTCTTGAATTACTTGTATCTAGTCACCCTTATGAACTTTGAAGGTGTACTATGCATTTATTGCTACTCCGTGAGGGACAAGCTGAATGCCACTATGCTATGTTTTCTATATGTGAAACAAACAAACGTGTTTCAATGAATTGTTATTCATGATCTTTGTTTGTATCCTTTCATGTTGCATGCTTAGTTACTTTGTCTTATTGTTAGAACTTCATCTTTGATGCTCATGTTTAGAGTACTTTGATCCCAGCTTTCAATGCTTGCAAATGGTTTGATCTTGATTTTGATGGTGCATGTCACCTCAAAAATTATTATTTTTATCACTTACCTACTCAAGGACGAGCAGGAGTTAAGCTTGGGGATGCTTGATATGTCGTAAATTTATCTATAATTTTTGATGTTCCATGCTTGTTTAGTATCTACTTTGCTTTTCTTTCTCTACACTATGAGGTATTTTTATATGTTTTTTGGGACTAACCTATTAACAAGATGCCACAGTCCCAGTTTTCTGTTTTCTGTTGTTTTTGGTTCCAGAAAAGTCAGAAAATGAATATTCTCGGAATTGGACGGGACAAAAGAAAAGTCAATATTTTACCGTGGGGAACACGGAGCCAGAAGACGAGACGGAGGAGGGCCTCGAGGGTCCCACACCCCTGTCAGCGCGTCCAGGCCTAGCCCGCGCCTGGGGGGGGTGCATCCGCCTCGGGCACCCCCTCGGCCTCCCTCTTTGCCTATAAGAGGCCCCTGATACCTAAACCCTAAGTAGCCAATCAATCTTCCACGAAACAGTTCGTAGCCGTCACCTCCATCGTTCCCAGATCGGGGGGATCTGGAGATCTTCCCGGCACCCTGCCTAAGGGGAGAGATCATCCCAAAAGCCTTCTTCATCACCATGCCAGCCTCCGGTATGAAGCGTGAGTAGTTCCACCTTGGACTATGGGTCCATGTAGTAGCCAGATGGTTGTTTCTCCTCCTTTGTGCTACCACGTTTAGATCTTGTGAGCTTCGTTCATGATCAAGATCATCTATTTGTAATCATGCATGTTGTGTTTGCGGGGATCCGATGGATATTGAGATTACTATGTCAGATTGGTTATTGATCTTATTGATTCTATCATGTCTGTTTTATTTGAGATCTTGCATGCTCTCTGTTTCTAGTAGCTATCTTGGCCAAGTAGATGCTAGTGACTCTAAGAGGGAGTATTTATGCTCGATAGTGGGTTCATGCCTCTATTGAATCTGGGGAAGTGACAGAAATCTCTAAGGTTATAGATGTACTGTTTCTACTTGGGATAAAACAACAATCTCTTGTTCATGGAACAATTGTATTATTTACTTTACACACCTTGCTTAAAGCAGTTATCCGTTGCTTGCAACTTAATATTGGAGGGGGTTCGGATGATAATCTGAAGGTGGATTACTAGTCATAGATGTAGTTGGATGGCGGTCAATGTATATTTTTGTAATGCCCATTCAAATCTCATAGGATCATGAATGTCTAGTATTGCATTGTTATGCCTTGCTCTGTCCTATCAATTGCCCTGCTGTAATTTGTTTACCCAACATGTTATGTTGTTTATCTTAAGGAGAGCATCTCTAGTGAACTATGGACCCAAGTCCAATATTTACCATTGATACATCTTCCATTGTTACTGTTTACTTTGTGCAAGCTACCATTACCTTCCACACCATATACTTAATCCTTTGTTTTCAACAAACCGGTGAGATTTACAACCTCACTGTTCGTTGGGGCAAAGTCTTGAGTTTGTGTTGTGCAGGTTTCCAAGTTGCTAGCAACACCTTTGAGTCGTTTCCTTCCTCCTACTGGTTCGATAACCTCGGTTTCTTACTATAAGGGTCCCAACCTTAAAATAAGGTAGAGTCCCCTGTGTTTACAATGTAGGGTTCGCAGCATAGAAAACAAAAATTTTCCTACGATGTGAACTATATACCAAGATCCATCTACTAGATACAAACAACGGGCGGATGTATATCCGTAGAGAACATACCCTTGAAGACCGACAAAGCTTAACGAGTTCAACTCGTGGTTGATGTAGACGATCTCTTGCCGATCTCAAGATCGAGAGGAAGTCCTAGCGCCGCAAATCAGCAGCGCATCCGTGCTCGCACACACGTTCGAGGCACCGAGCAACCTCCGCCTCCTCGCTCCAGCGATGCAGCGGAAGCACAACTCTTTCTTGCCGAATAGCCACCGGGAACATGTATCTCGCTAGTCCGAGACCATGGGGGATAAATTCTAGAGGGGGAGAGAGATCCTTCACGAGGAGGTGTGTTGTGAGAGGAGGAGAGGGGGGCCTTTTATAGGGGAGAGGGGGGGCACCCAAGGGGCATGGCGCCCAGCCATGGGGCTGCCCCCACCTCTTCCACATTCATGTGGGTGGAGCTCCCACTCAAAATGAAAAGCCTCCACTCCCATTAAAAAGCCTCCACTCAAAAATCCACTCACATGCATTAAATTTCCACCAAATTTAATGCAAGCTCTCATTTAAATAAAACTCTTTTATTTATTTATTCAGAATTTTGTTAATTACTTTAATTAACAAACATTCACATAAAACCCCTTGCTAGTATTCCATTTCACATGCAGAACCAGTTTCAGCAATTTCAACCGAAACAGTTTCGGTGTCTAGTGAAATAAATTCCTGCGCTTTCCTTTTCTTTTCGGCATGAAACTTTTGCTCCAATTGGATGTCGGTGTCTCTTAAGTGTGTCACCCTACGGTTCGTGAATAATGCGGACATGATCGAGACCCCTCTCGGATCAATAATCAGAAGCGGGATCTGGAGACCCATACTGACTCCCACACATTCAACGATGACTTTCTTGTGATCGTCGGAACCTTTTACGCTAGTATCTTAATCCCTTTGTTTCACGATATATTACATGTCCGAGATTCGATCATCGGTATCTCCATACCTAGTTTGATCTCGTTACCGACATGCACTCTTTTCTCGTTCCCGTGATATAACATTCTAGTGATCAAATCACTTGCTTGCAAGCTAATCAATGTGATATCACCGAGAGGGCCCAGAGTATATCTATCCGTCATCGGGATGAACAAATTCCACTCTTGATCCATGAGCCTCAACATAACACTTTATTAGTTCTGAATCCATCTTTATAATCACCCTGTTACGGTGTGACGTTTGATGTTATCAAGAAACTCTTCCGGTGTTAGTGATTGACATGATCTCATGGTCTAAGGATTAGGATCACTTCGTAAGTTGTTATAGCAATATAAACTCAATGACTTTGATCGTAATGCTATACTTCGGATGAGTGTTCATCACATCATTACACTAATGTTGTGATCCCGTTATTAACAACATCCAATGTCCATGATCAGGAAATCTTGATCATCTTGTTAATCAACGAGCTAGTTTATGAGAGAGGCATAACTAGGAACTTTCTGTTTGTTTATTAAACACACATGTATTAACGTTTCCGTATTAATACAATTATAGCATGCAAAATAAACATCTATCATATACTTGGAATACACATAATAAACACTTTATTATTGCCTCTCAGGGCATATTCCCTTCAGTCTCCCACTTGCACTAGAGACAATAATCTAGTTACATAGTGATAAATCTAACACCCATTGAGTTCTGGTGTTGATCATGTTTTGCTCTAGGGAGAGTTTTAGTCAACGGATCTGCTACATTGAGATCCGTATGTACTTTACAAATCTTTATATCTCCATCCTTGACATGCTCGCGGATGGAGTGAAACCGGCGCTTAATATGCTTGGAATGCTTGTGAGACCTTGGCTCTTTGGCATTGGCAATGGCACCATTGTTGTCACAATAGATCACCATTGGGTCCAACGCGTTTGCCACAACTCCTAGTTCGGATATGAACTCCTTCATCCAAACTGCTTCCTGAGCCGCTTCTGAAGCAGCAACATATTCGGCCTCCGTTGTTGATCCCGCTACCACAGGTTGTTTGGAACTCCTCCAACTAACCGCTCCGCCATTCATGAGAAATACGTATCCGGATTGAGACTTAGAGTCATCCGGATCGGTGTCAAAGCTAGCATCGACATAACACTTAGCGACGAGCTCTTCTTCACCTCCGTATACAAGAAACATATCCTTAGTTCTTCGTAAGTACTTAAGGATATTCTTGACCGCTATCCAGTGTTCCGAACCTGGATCCGATTGGTACCTACTAGTCAAACTAATAGCATGTGCCACATCCGGTCTTGTACATAGCATGGCGTACATTATAGAGCCTATGGCTGAAGCATAGGGGACTTTGTCCATTATCTCTCTTTCTTCCGCCGAAGCCGGACTTTGAGTCTTACTCAATGTCTTGCCTTGCAACATAGGTAAGAACCCCTTCTTACTTCCGTCCATTTTAAACTTCTTTAAAATCTTATCAAGGTATGTACTTTGCGATAGCCCTATTAGGCGCCTAGATCTATCTCTATAGATCTTTATGCCTAATATGTATGACGCTTCACCTAGGTCCTTCATTGAAAATTTGCTGTTTAGATAACTTTTAACACTGTTTAAAAGTTCTTTATCATTTCCGATCAATAATATGTCATCCACATATAATATCAGAAATGCCACATTGCTCCCACTCACTTTCTTGTAAATACAAGCTTCTCCATAAGTTTGGACAAATCCAAACTCTTTGATCACCTCATCAAAGCGGAGATTCCAACTTCGTGATGCTTGCTTCAATCCATAGATGGATCGCTGAAGCTTGCACACCTTGTTAGCATCCTTAGGATCGACAAAACCCTTTGGTTGTATCATATACAACTCTTCTTCAATATTCCCATTGAGAAACGCGGTTTTGACATCCATCTGCCATATCTCATAATCGAAATATGCAGCAATTGCTAACATAATCCTAACTGACTTTAGCATCGCTACGGGAGAGAAAGTCTCATCGTAGTCAACTCCTTGAATTTGTCGAAACCCCTTTGCGACAAGTCGAGCTTTATAGATGGTCACATTACCATCAGCATCAGTTTTCCTTTTGAAAATCCATTTGTTCTCCACGGCCTTTCGGTCGTGAGGTAATTCCACCAAGTTCCAAACTTGATTTTCATACATGGATTCCATCTCGGATTTCATGGCTTCTAACCATTTGTTGGAATCTGGGCTCATCATCGCTTCTTCATACGTCACAGGGTCATCATTTTCATCAACCATGAAATTCATGACAGGATTTCCGTACAGCTCGGGAGCTGCACGCGTCCTGTTTGACCTGCGAGGTTCGGTAGTATTCTCTTTTGGAGTTTCATGATCATTATCATTAGTTCCCTCTTCAACAGGTGGAGCCAACTCCGGAACAACTTCCGGCGCTGCGCTACTCGCCATACTTTGAAGAGAAGGTTCCACAACCTCTTCGAGTTCTACCTTCCGACTACTCACACCTTTCGCGAGAAACTCTTTCTCTAGAAAGGATCCATTCTTGGCAACAAAAACCTTGCCCTCGGATCTGTGATAGAAGGAATACCCAATAGTTTCTTTAGGGTATCCTATGAAGACGCATTTTTCCGCTTTGGGTTCGATTTTATCCGGTTGAAGTTTCTTCACATAAACATCGCATCCCCAAACTTTAAGAAATGACAGCTTAGGTTTGTTTCCAAACCACAATTCATACGGTGTCTTTTCAACGGATTTAGATGGTGCCCGATTTAAAGTGAATGCAGCAGTTTCTAGTGCATAACCCCAAAATGACAACGGCAAGTCTGTCAGAGACATCATAGATCGAACCATATCTAATAAAGTACGATTACGACGTTCCGACACACCATTTCGCTGTGGTGTTCCGGCAGGTGTGAGTTGTGAAACAATTCCACACTCTTTCATGTGAGTGCTAAACTCGTAACTTAGATACTCACCTCCACGGTCGGACCGTAGAAATTTGATCTTTCTATTACGATGATTTTCCACTTCATTCTGAAATTCCTTGAACTTTTCAAAGGTTTCAGACTTGTGTTTCATCAAGTAGATATAACCGTATCTACTCAAATCATCCGTGAAAGTAACAAAATAACGATATCCACCTCGCGCCGACACACTCATTGGACCACATACATCAGAATGTATGATTTCCAATAAATCTGTCGCCCGTTCCATTGAACCGGAAAACGGCGTTCTAGTCATCTTGCCCATAAGGCATGGCTCACATGTATCAAATGATTCATAATCAAGTGATTCCAAAAGTCCATCCGAATGGAGCTTCTTCATGCGTTTAACGCCAATATGACCTAGACGGCAGTGCCACATATATGCGAATATATCATCATTAAGTTTAATCCTTTTAGCATCAACATTATGAATATGTGTAACATTATCATCGAGATCTAATAGAAATAAACCATTCATCATCGGTGCATGACCATAAAAGATTTCATTCATATAAATGGAACAACCATTGTTCTCGGATTTAAATGAATAACCACTTCGCATCAAACACGATCCAGATACAATGTTCATGCTCAGTGCAGGCACCAGATAACATTTATTCAAGTTTATAACTAATCCCGACGGTAAGTGGAGAGGCAGCGTTCCGACGGCGATCACATCAACACTTGATCCATTGCCGACACGCATCTTGACCTCACCCCTTGCTAGTGGTCGCTTGTTCCGCAGCCCCTGATTCGAGTTACAAATATTAGCAACTGAACCGGTATCAAATACCCAGGTGCTACTGCGAGCACTAGTCAAGTACACATCAATAACATGTATATCATATATACCTTTGTTTGCCTTGCCGGCCTTCTTGTCTGCCAGATACTTGGGGCAGTTGCGCTTCCAATGGCCAGTCCCCTTACAATAGTAGCACTCGGAATCAGACTTAGGTCCAACTCGGGGTTTCTTTTCAGGCGCGGCAACCGGCTTGCCGCCCTTACTTCCCTTCCGTTTTCCCTTCTTGTCTTTCTTGAAACCAGTGTTCCTATTGATCATCAACACTTGATGTTCCTTTTTGATCTCCACTTCTGCAGTTTTAAGCATTGACAGAAGCTCGGGGAGAGACTTCTTCATGCCTTGCATATTATAGTTCATCACAAAGCTCTTATAGCTAGGTGGCAGAGACTGTAGAACACGATGGATGCCTAAGTCAATGGGAATCGATATTCCCAAGGACACAAGCTTATCGGCGTAACCCGACATCTTGAGTACATGCTCACTAACGGAGTTGTGCTCTTCCATCATGCAGCTAAAGAACTTTTCTGAAGCGTTGTAGCTCTCTACAGCAGCATGTGTGTCGAAAATCATTTTCAACTCACCCATTGTATCAAATGCATTGCCGTTTTCGAAACGCTTTCGAAGTTCCGGCTCTAGCCCATACAATATGCCGCAATGAACTAAGTTGTGGTCCTCCTGACGAGTCTGATAGACATTCTTCTCCTCGTCAGGGGCATCATCAAAAGGTGGGGGGCCTAACGGCGCTTCTAGCACATATTGCTTTTGTGCAGCAGAGAGGAGAATCCTCAAATTCATGGCCCATTCAGTAAAGTTGCTACCGTTCGTTGCTAGTTTCTCTTTCTCCATGAACGCATTGAAATTAAAAGCAGGTGGTGCCATCTACAACAGAATTTGTAAAGTTTAGACTAAGTGTATGATAGATCGAGTTCAACTAATCTATATTACGAATGAACTCCCACTCAAAAGCGACATCCCTCGTGTCCTTTTGGTGATTACATGAACCAAATCCACTACACCAAGTCCGATCATCACGTGAGTCGGTATAGCTTCAAAGGCGAGCATCAAATGGGCATCATATCAACTATATGACTCATGCTTAACCTTTCGGTCTGTGTTCCGAGGCCATGTCTGTACATGCTAGGCTCGCCAAGTTAGAACCTTAGTATTTGCGTGTGTAACTGTTTTACACCCGAAATATGGTCGTGGATCCAAGAACACCCGATCATCACGTGATGTCTTGGAGCGACGAAAACATAATCGGTGCATACTAAAGGAAGAACACATTCTTATCTTGATATTTAAATGAGGGATCATCTTATTATGCTTAACAAAGCGCTAAACAAGCAATATAAGATGTAATCAAACATCATATGTTTATTAGTGAAATTATATGGTTCCCGCAGATGATCTCTATCATGTGCATCGTGGTATGATCACTATCATACCTATATGTGTAAATCCAAGGTCTATGGATTTTACACGCTATGTGTGTTGTAAGAGTATCATCTCATACTTCTACTTACAACACTACCATATCATAACACTAGCCCAGCAACAATCTAAACTAGACGCCTCTAATTTATCCATTGCAAGTTTTACGTGGCTTAGGGCTTTCGAGATAGAACCGTTCTTACCTACGAACATGAACCACAACGAGGATAATCAAATTGTTGACAACTCGCTTGCAAAATAGATATTGACTATAGTAGGAGAGACAGACACCCGCTAGCCACTTATGCAAACTAGTTGCATGTCAAGCGTGGAACAGGTCTCATGTGCGAGGACATGTAAAGTTTGTCCGGGCCGCTTCATCCCACTATGCCACCAATATCCAAAATTACAACAAAGGAGCAACAACATGATCATCATCGCCCACATACTCATATGTGTACTACCCGTGTAAAGTATCTACGCATAGATCCGGCTCTGATACCACTGTAGGGTTCGCAGCATAGAAAACAAAAAATTTCCTACGATGTGAACTATATACCAAGATCCATCTACTAGATACAAACAACGGGCGGATGTATATCCGTAGAGAACATACCCTTGAAGACCGAAAAAGCTTAACGAGTTCAACTCGTGGTTGATGTAGACGATCTCTTGCCGATCTCAAGATCGAGAGGAAGTCCTAGCGCCGCAAATCAGCAGCGCATCCGTGCTCGCACACACGTTCGAGGCACCGAGCAACCTCCGCCTCCTCGCTCCAGCGATGCAGCGGAAGCACAACTCTTTCTTGCCGAATAGCCACCGGGAACATGTATCTCGCTAGTCCGAGACCATGGGGGATAAATTCTAGAGGGGGAGAGAGATCCTTCACGAGGAGGTGTGTTGTGAGAGGAGGAGAGGGGGGCCTTTTATAGGGGAGAGGGGGGCACCCAAGGGGCATGGCGCCCAGCCATGGGGCTGCCCCCACCTCTTCCACATTCATGTGGGTGGAGCTCCCACTCAAAATGAAAAGCCTCCACTCCCATTAAAAAGCCTCCACTCAAAAATCCACTCACATGCATTAAATTTCCACCAAATTTAATGCAAGCTCTCATTTAAATAAAACTCTTTTATTTATTTATTCAGAATTTTGTTAATTACTTTAATTAACAAACATTCACATAAAACCCCTTGCTAGTATTCCATTTCACATGCAGAACCAGTTTCAGCAATTTCAACCGAAACAGTTTCGGTGTCTAGTGAAATAAATTCCTGCGCTTTCCTTTTCTTTTCGGCATGAAACTTTTGCTCCAATTGGATGTCGGTGTCTCTTAAGTGTGTCACCCTACGGTTCGTGAATAATGCGGACATGATCGAGACCCCTCTCGGATCAATAATCAGAAGCGGGATCTGGAGACCCATACTGACTCCCACACATTCAACGATGACTTTCTTGTGATCGTCGGAACCTTTTACGCTAGTATCTTAATCCCTTTGTTTCACGATATATTACATGTCCGAGATTCGATCATCGGTATCTCCATACCTAGTTTGATCTCGTTACCGACATGCACTCTTTTCTCGTTCCCGTGATATAACATTCTAGTGATCAAATCACTTGCTTGCAAGCTAATCAATGTGATATCACCGAGAGGGCCCAGAGTATATCTATCCGTCATCGGGATGAACAAATTACACTCTTGATCCATGAGCCTCAACATAACACTTTATTAGTTCTGAATCCATCTTTATAATCACCTTGTTACGGTGTGACGTTTGATGTTATCAAGAAACTCTTCCGGTGTTAGTGATTGACATGATCTCATGGTCTAAGGATTAGGATCACTTCGTAAGTTGTTATAGCAATATAAACTCAATGACTTTGATCGTAATGCTATACTTTGGATGAGTGTTCATCACATCATTACACTAATGTTGTGATCCCGTTATTAACAACATCCAATGTCCATGATCAGGAAATCTTGATCATCTTGTTAATCAACGAGCTAGTTTATGAGAGAGGCATAACTAGGAACTTTCTGTTTGTTTATTAAACACACATGTATTAACGTTTCCGTATTAATACAATTATAGCATGCAAAATAAACATCTATCATATACTTGGAATACACATAATAAACACTTTATTATTGCCTCTCAGGGCATATTCCCTTCATACAATGCTAGTCCCTGGATCAATAGCTAGCATCCACAGTTAAGATGTAATATCAAGAAACAAAGGTCATAATATAACTTTATAATCAGGAATAACATAATTTTATTACATCTTACATAGCTCATTTGGCTATTACATTACATTGCAGCGGAATAACTATAGTCATGGGGTCCTTCATCTTCAAAGTGCCACAAGCAAACATGTTGGTTGTAGACTTTGTAATCCTAATCAATCAATCTTCACTAAAATCAATCAAACCTGCAACATTACAAGTTACAGCCACAAGGGTCAATACATTTGAATTGTATTGGCAAGTTTCACTACTATGTTGAATATAAGTGGATCCTATCATTACATGCATGTTTGGCTAAGTAGGGTTTTAGGCTCATTTGCATAAAGCAATAATTTATCCTATCTTTTCAAATGTTTTTGTTTCCTTTGTCAAATCTCTTTATCAAATCCCTTGATCTCCTTGGTATCCCCAAGTATTCAAGTCCTTGTCAAAAATCTCTTGAGCTCCTTGGTATCCCCAAGTGCATCAAGTTTTATCAAAATCTCTTGAGCTCCTTGGTATCCCCAAGTGCATCAAGTCTTTTGTGGTCACTTAGAAAGTTTTCTTTTATAAATTGGAATGTCTAGATTTCCCATAGCTTCAAACTTTAGTTGCTCAGTAATGTCCATAACCGGGGACACGGCTAAGTACTTAGATTTTATTATCTTCTGCAGAAGTAGTACACTTTACCCACATGTCACAATCCCATCTTGTTGCCACTAGTGGCCACTGGATTAGTACTCACCAAGATGGAGTACTGGAAGATTGAGAATGTGACGAAGTCTTTCCAGAGGTCCTCCCATACACCATTGCAAGCTTGTCTTCAGTACCCATGTAGGATTCCAGGTCCTCATTTTCAGTAACCTGAAGACAATGCATGGGTCTTCCCAATGTAGTTGACTAAGCCAGAGCCATAAATAGCATGTGGTTGCACACGAAAGCCACAATTGGAGAAACATGTTCAATCTCTAAGTTTCCTGGGTGGTTTTCCTTTGGAGCACAACACAAAGAGATTGCCATAGACATGGTTCATTTTGTTCCCACCTTCTACAAAACACAAAGTCCTTGTCCACCTAGGTGGTTCATTGAGTCCTTGTTTTATTATGTAAAATCACAAGTCCTTTTCTCAACTTCATAAAATCTCAACATGTATCTCTTTTCAAAATATAGCATGGCTAAGCATGTAACAACTACATTGTTTTCACTAAGGAATGTATAGGGAATCCTATTAGGATTTAGCATAGCATAAGTATAGAAATTCTTTTCATGCATGTTCCAAAATCCACTAAGTATAATGAAAATAGTAGGACTTTAGATGATAGTGTCACTTGCCTTTTTGGTAGGGAATGATGGTTCACTTCTTGATCTTGCTAGTTTCACACTTTTCGAACTTCACTACAATCAATCAAGCAAACACAATATCAACTAGCATTCCAAACCAATAATCAATCAAACAATTCACACACATAAAACAATGGGATCTAAGTTTTGCATGCAAGCATGCAAGAGGTAGTTTTATTTGCAAAGATGGTTTCTACTAGGATCTAATCTTTGTAAAGTCCAAAGTGGTCATTTTCCTAAGTGGCAAAGTCATTTGCAAAAGGGTTTTGTCTATATACCATTTTTAAATCCTTTCATTATTTTATGTGGTGGAAAATATTTTTATCAAAGCAACAACTTTATGTTGTTCACCAAATAAGTTGTTGTTTCTCAAAACTTGGTGTTTAGGGTCAGTAGGTTTGCTCTAAGTCATTTTCCCAATGTTTTTATTCCAAAGTCACTTCCATAGCAAAATCCATATTTTTATTTGGCTAGAAATGGCTAAATCAAGTTTTTATTCCCAAACTTCACAAAATCCATTTTTAAATCCATGGGTTGGTTCCTAGGGTCAGTAAGTTCACCACAAACTAATTTGCAAAGATTTTAACCTTGAAAACATTTTGGAATAATTTTTCTAATCTAAACAAGCATACAAATGTTTCTGTAAAAACAAACATTTTAACAGAGGATTTTTACTAAACAAATTACATGGTTGGCTAGGGCTTGTTCCACTGATTCCAATGATATAAAGTTTGTAATTTTTGGACGTGTATATCAAAAGTTATAGGGTTTTCAAATCTGCATCTAATCTGTTTCCAAATTTCTGTTTTAAACTAATTGGTGACACGCGGCGTGATATGACTGGCCAGTACCGGTTCGAGTGGATCGTGCTCTGCGGTTCGTTGGATCTAAGCAGATCGCACGGCTCGGGCTAGCTCATACCGCTTCGTTCAGTTCTAATCTTAGCCCTGCGATATCGATCTAACGGCTACTATCTAATTGCCACTAACTGGCGGCGCTCGACGGCTGCGCGCGGCGGCGACGGTCAGGCGACGGGGGAACTGGCGATGCAGGAAGCTAGAAAGGAGGGGAGTATGCTCACCGTGATCTCAGAAGCTTGGGGAGCTCAACGTGGAGTCGTCTTGGCAAGGGGCGCACGAGGACAGGAGGAATCGCTCACCGGAGTTAGGTCTAGCGACGGTTGCACGCGGTCGTGGTCGAGGACGGTGCTACGGGTCACGAGAGGGCAAACAAAGAGCATGGTTAGATGCGCATGGTCGAGGCAATGACGCGTGCGTGAACGAGAAGGCGCGGGGTGGTCTGTTCTTACCAGGGAATTTCGCCGGAGAAGAAGGCAGACACGGCGGCGCTCAGTCGGAGTGGTTGCCGATGTTCTGCGGCGCCCGCGGTTAAATGGGAGGTACAGGGAGAAGCGTCTGGGAGTGGGGAGTGTGCCCGTGTGCTCGGGGAGGCAAGTGGTGGCGTGGGGTTGCCGGAATCCTCGCCGGAGCGTCGTCAGACAGTGGCGGTGTTTAAGCGAAATTCGACAGCCTGGGGGCGTGTTAGAGTGAGGCGACTGGGGAAAACCAAAGAGGATATGCTGGCGCTTAATAAGGCGAGATTGTTGAGCGGAATCACTACAGCAATGAAGTGAATTTACTCGGGGTTTGATTGATAGAGAACGGCAGCAAGGTTTGGGGAGAAGAGGTCGCGGCGGGTGAGGAAGAAGGCTCGGGAGTGGGACCGTTTCGTTAGTGGAGTGAGAGAGGGAAGAAGGGGCCACCAGTCAGTTGCTCTGCGGGTCAGTTAATAGGTGGAAAACGTTTCGCAGAGGAGAGTGGGAGTGGGCTGGTACTGGGCTTAGTGGGCTTGTCGACTGGGCTGTGTCTGATTCTTTTTTTTCTTCCTGAAAGTTTTATCTTTTTCCAAATCTATTTTCTGTTTTGAATTTCCAAACAACAATTCAACTATTCAAATCAATTCAAACTTCCACCAAACAATACATTTGAATTTGGTTATGTTTAACAACATAAACCCAAGTGCAAAGATCAAATTAATATTTTTATTTTAGGGTCCATTATTAATTAAATAAATAGACCATTGTTAACAAATCAAATAGATTTTGATTTATTCAAAACTCCATTTTGAAATCTAAAACAATAACAAAACCAAAATAGTAGGTTTTATTTGAGAATATAAGATATTTGGAAAACTTGTTCAAAACAAATAAATAAGTTTTTGATGTTTTACTTAAAATAGTAAAACCTTTTATTTTTAATAAACTTGGATATTAAATCCTTATTATTTTATTTGAGCAAACCTTTACTGTTTTTATCAAATAGGAATATTTTTATTTCAAAGGCTTGGCCAAGGTTTTTGGTTTCATAAAATAATCCTTATTTATAAAACTATCTTTTCCTTTGAAAACCAAATCTTTTATTTTAAAGATCCAAAATAGTAATTCCAAATAATTTTATTTTCCTTTTATTAAATGTTTATCTTTATAAATTCCTTAAGGATTTATTTGATCCAAATTGGTTTGAAGGTTTCAAATGGGATTCAAAAAGTTTCTTCTCACCCTGAAAATCAACAAAGTTTTATTTTATTCATTTATTTTTCACATTACAAGATTTGGAAAATCTTGGGATGTGACAGGCTACCACCCTTAAAATAAATCTCGTCCCGAGATTTGGGAAAGCTAGGGTTACAAGTAGGCTCAAAACAACTAGGGTACTACCACCCTTAAAATAAAATTTCAAACAAAATTACATATTGGCCTTCTTGGGATCCTGGGGAAACTCCTTTGGGCAACATCTGCATTGTGTCCTTTGTTTCCACACTTGACTCATGGGCCAAGGCTGAGATCCTTCATAGGCTTGTTTAACTTGTTCTTCATCTTTTCTGGACAATTGCTTGCATAATGTCCTGGGTTTTTGCAGTTGAAACAGTTGATATCTTTGAGTTCTTTACGTGTCTCTTGTGGACAAGTTGCTACATAATGGCCTAACTCTTTGCAGTTGTTGCACATCACTTGGCCAATCTCCTTATTCTTCTGGTTCTCTGGGCATTCACTGGAATAGTGACCCATTTCCTTACATTTATGACATTGCACATGGCTTTTGTCCTTCTTTTGCTTTTTGGGTTTCTCCAAAGCTAGGAGTGCATCCAGTTCATGTTGTTCATATGTTATCTGGTAGGTAGGAATGTCTACATGTTTCCTGGGCCTTCTATTGCTCTTTGGAAAAATTTTCTTTGGTCCTTTGATTTGGGTTGTTTTGTTTGGAGGTATAAGTGGACCTTTTCCTTTGTCATCAACCTTCTTGGTAGACTTGGATCCTTCTTGATGGTTTGCAAGCATTTGTTGCACTCCACCTTGTTTCCTTTGTTCCACAATGGAATAGATGGGGCGTTGGATAGGGACATGGTTGTTTCCTTCACATAGGTAGCAAGTAGCTTGAGAGGAGGGACATTGGCCTACTGGATGTTTCTCTTCACAGTTGGGGCATTGATCTCCATGCTCCTTGGAAGTATGATCCTTGTCTCCACAAATAATTCAAGCTGGGACTCCATCTAGAACAACATTTCTGTCATCCTTGTTGTCACAAACTGTTTTGGAATAGCTTTCTTCCATGTTGATCATTTGATCAGTCACCTTAGGCATCAATTGAGCTTGAGTTTCTAAAAATCCTTGCAGGGTTGGATCTTCCCCACTGGTGTTGGCTATGAATTGAGCTGTCATTTGGTTCAACTGGTGTTGGGTTGCTATGAGCTCTTTCATGCTGTCCTCTTGGTTGGTGTTGGTGTCATCAACCTTGATGTTGGAGTCTCTTGGAGTAGTCATCTGTTTGGGTTGATTCAAGATTAGAACAGACAAAATATTTCCAAGGAAATAGTTATAATCACACACATTACAATTCACACAAGCAAGGTACAATCAATCACAAACAACTTTTCACTCAAACAACAATGTTCAAGCACATACTTAGACAACAAAATATTTTTGTTACACCACATAAGTTGGTGTGTTTGACTTAACTAAATTGGGTGGTCCTTCTATATGGTTCACTTGTGATCTTTTTGTAAGATCCCTCCTTTGTAAAGGAAAAGGATCCCTGTGATTGCAATGCTAGTCCCTGGATCAATGCTAGCATCCATAGTTTAAGATGAAGTACACAGATACAATGGTCATTTATTACATCCATTCCAGAGATAAAACATAGTCTTTTACAACTCATGGCCATAGGCCTAATACAAGAGTTTTGGAATAAGTAAATAAACACAAGTCTTCATCTTCATGTGCCACAGGCAAGCATGTTGAGTGTAGACTCATGACTCCTAATCATCATCGGAGTAACCTGCAACATCACAAGTTACAGCCACAGTGGGTCAATACTTTGGAATAGTATTGGCAAGTGATACCTTAGTAAATTTTAAGTGGACTATATTACTATATGCATTTTGGCTAAGTGTAGCTTGGCTTGCTTTGCTTGAAAATAGGTTTTCCCTATTAGTTGAAATCACTAAGTTTTTCTTTGTCAAAACTTTCCCAAGAAACCACCAATAGACATTGGGGTCCTTCACCCTTGTTCACCCACAAGTTTTACTTTAGAAGTTGGAGTGATGAGATTCTTGTAGCTTCCATGTCTTGATGCTCAAGTTGTCCATTGCCATGGACTTGGCTAAGTACTTAGATTTTCCATCTGCAGAGGTTGTGCACTTTCCCCACCAGACTTGGTTTCCCAAGACAGGACCTTTCAGAAGCCTTTCCTTAGTCAAATGGACGCACTCCAACCTATTATTCCCACTACCACCAACTATCCAAGTGACTAAGTTCTAGCAACCTATATGATCATGGCAGAGCCTATATTGCCAAGTGGTTGCACTGTAAGCTTTCTCAACACTTGGCCTCCAAATCCCTTTGTGCCTGGGTGGCATACCACAAGTGAGATACACAAGCCATATCCATGGCCTTGTGTAACCACTCAACCAAAAACCACCAATTCAAGTCCCATTCCACCCAGGGGGTTCATTGACTTAGTTGTTTTATTAAGAAATGCATAAGTCCAAAAGACTTAGAATTATTTTCATCATAGCATGTACATACTTTACCAACCCTTGGTTTTCTACTAGCTACGCTAAGCATGGCATAGTAACTTAACTTAGGAAATTCCCTAGCAATTCTACAATACTACAACTACTTAGGATTTCCCAACATAGCATTTGGCAAAAGTAGCATGCAAGACTTAGCAAAAATAATTCTAATGCTTATTCAAAATAAAGGGGTGGAAATATCATGAAGTATCACTTGCCTTGGTAATGGGGAGAGCAGCACTCTTCACAATCACAGTCACTAGCAAAATCTACACAAAGTTTGTAGCACAAAATTACACACAATTCATATACAAATAAAAATATGCATGCATGCAAGAAAATGCTAAGTGATGATTTTTGAAAACTCCACCAAGCAAGTGCATGATATAGAAACATAACCAAGTCAAATACTTGCTAACTAAACTTATTTAGCACTAAAACCATTTGCTAAAAAAAATCTATACTCAAAATGGACCTAAATATGTTTCTGCATACAAAGTCATTTTAACAGAAACTTTTTGTTAAACACATTGCAGATTCAGAAAGGTCTTGACTCACTGATTCCAACGGTATAAAATTTGCAAAAATCTAACGTGGGAATCTCAAGTTATAGCCATTTGAAAATTGGATCTAAATCTGATTTGAATTCTAATTTTAAATCCAACCCTAGACACGCGTCACGATTTTACTGGTGCGTACCGATTCGCATCGGATCACCCTTCCGTGCCGTTTGATCTAACTATCGCTGCACGGCTCAGATATATCCATACCCCTTTGCTAAGTGAACTATTTCTACGCGCTGGATCTGGATCTGACGGCTAAGAATCTTCTAACCAAAAACGAGCGGCGCTAGCGGCGGCGGCTGGCGGCGGCGCTGGCGCTCTGGGTCGCCCGGGGAAGAAAGAAGGCGCTTACCAGAATCGCAGGATGCTTCCGATGCTCAAGGTGGCGATGGTTCGTCGAGGGGCGCGCGAACACGGCGAGGATTTCTCGTCGGAGTTGAGACAGACGTCGGGCACGGTCAGTCGTCGACGTTGGCGAGGTTTCTCGTCGCGCTAAGCCAAAATAGGGGTACCGTTAGATGCGCACAACGATGTAGATTCTAGGTGTACCAGTCAGAGGGCAAGGGGCGGTGGCTACTTACGGAGGGAGGCCGCCGGAGTTCGTGCAGAGAACGGTGGAGGCCGGTCGTCGACGTTGCTGGAGCTACGGATCATGCGAGGGCAAATGGGGAGTGTCAGTAGGTGCGCAAAGACTCGCTGAACTTGATAGCATGAACTAGAGACAGAGAGGAACACGGAGCTCACCGGAATTCACCGGCGCAGTCGTCGGAACAGTGGCGGCGTCGTGCGAGTTGTGGGCAGCCTGGTGGCGTGAAGGCGAAATTGTTTTGGGGGAAATGGTCGCTAGGATGTGGGGATTTTATAGCCAGAGGCTCGACAAGAAACGCTTGCTGCATCAATGCCAATTAAGCTCGCGAAATCAGTGCAGCAACGGGCAGCGGCGGAGGTCGTGCGCGGAATCAGGGGAAGACGAAGCTGACGTGGAGAGGGGCCTGCTTGTCAGCGAAGCGTGCGAAGGGGAGGTGGGGTCTGGCTGTCAGCGGCTGTGTGGGTGCGCGGGCGCATGCGAGAGAGAAAAAGATGGCCCGGGTGGGCTAGCTGGGCCTGTTCCGATGCTGGGCTAGATTCCTGGCGCTCGGCCCTTTTCTTTTGTTTACTCCTTTTCTTTTTCTATTTTGATTTTCAGGAATGGTTTTGAAATGAATTCAAATCTTTCTGGGGTTTTTGCAGGGTACAGTAGTCTCCAATATAGGCATAAAAACAAGCGGTTGCTTTGCAAAGGCTTGGTCAAGCTTGGAGATCAAAATAACAGAGACTTGGCACTTGGTTTGCAAGATTTGAAAAATGGTTTTTGAAACCATTTCCAATTTGAATTTTTTTGGTTCAAAACCACAAAATCCCTTCTATGAGGAAGACAAACAAGTTAGGTTTAAAATCACTCAAACTTTCAAATGGTGATGGCCATTTGATTTAAATCTGCTCACATAAAATCATAGCACTTTGTGCTTCTGTTTTTCTAAAATGAGTTTAAAATTGTTCTCAAATCTATATGCATGCATGAATGATATGCAAACTTTGAAATTATGATTTTAGGGATGTTACACTTTTCATCCTTCTTTGGTTGATTCTTCTTGCATGAAGTCATGGTTTCCTTGAGAAAAAATCTTGGTTACAATACTTCAAGTGATGTGGGCTCCTTCTAACTTTTGCATTCCCTTAGTCTCTAAATCTTGAGCAAGATTTCCTTGTCTCACTTGTAATCCTTAGTGGTATCCAAGTTGGAAGTCCTTGGTGAATATGCTGAAGATGTTGAAGTCATTAGAGTTGAAGATGTTGAAGTCATTAGAGTTGAAGATGTTGAAGTCATTAGAGTTGATGATGTTGAAGTCATTAGAGTTGATGATGTTGAAGAAGTCATTTGCACATGGTGTAGTCTTTGGCCATGGGTAGGTTTTTCCATCAAGTTGTAGGTAGATGAGATGTAGAATCAAAATCAAAGTGGTTGAGGAAAGAGTTTACAAGTTTGTTTTGTAAATAAGTTTTGGAACAAGAACAACTCCTATTTTCTAAGGGTTTTTGTCCAATCCTAGGTTTACAAATCCTACAGGCAACACAATGCTCTGATACCATCTATAAGGGTCCCAACCTTAAAATAAGGTAGAGTCCCCTGTGTTTACAATGCTAGTCCCTGGATCAATAGCTAGCATCCACAGTTAAGATGTAATATCAAGAAACAAAGGTCATAATATAACTTTATAATCAGGAATAACATAATTTTATTACATCTTACATAGCTCATTTGGCTATTACATTACATTGCGGTGGAATAACTATAGTCATGGGGTCCTTCATCTTCAAAGTGCCACAGGCAAACATGTTGGTTGTAGACTTTGTAATCCTAATCAATCAATCTTCACTAAAATCAATCAAACCTGCAACATTACAAGTTACAGCCACAAGGGTTAATACATTTGAATTGTATTGGCAAGTTTCACTACTATGTTGAATATAAGTGGATCCTATCATTACATGCATATTTGGCTAAGTAGGGTTTTAGGCTCATTTGCAGAAAGCAATAATTTATCCTATCTTTTCAAATGGTTTTGTTTCCTTTGTCAAATCTCTTTATCAAATCCCTTGATCTCCTTGGTATCCCCAAGTATTCAAGTCCTTGTCAAAAATCTCTTGAGCTCCTTGGTATCCCCAAGTGCATCAAGTTTTATCAAAATCTCTTGAGCTCCTTGGTATCCCCAAGTGCATCAAGTTTTATCAAAATCTCTTGAGCTCCTTGGTATCCCCAAGTGCATCAAGTCTTTTGTGGTCACTTAGAAAGTTTTCTTTTAGAAATTGGAATGTCGAGATTTCCCATAGCTTCAAACTTTAGTTTCTCAGTAATGTCCATAACCGGGGACACGGCTAAGTACTTAGATTTTATTATCTTCTGCAGAAGTAGTACACTTTACCCACATGTCACAATCCCATCTTGTTGCCACCAGTGGCCACTGGATTAGTACTCACCAAGATGGAGTACTGGAAGATTGAGAATGTGACGAAGTCTTTCCAGAGGTCCTCCCATACACCATTGCTAGCTTGTCTTCAGTACCCATGTAGGATTCCAGGTCCTCATTTTCAGTAACCTGAATACAATGCATGGGTCTTCCCAATGTAGTTGACTAAGCAAGAGCCATAAATAGCATGTGGTTGCACACGAAAGCCACAATTGGAGAAACATGTTCAATCTCTAAGTTTCCTGGGTGGTTTTCCTTTGGAGCACAACACAAAGAGATTGCCATAGACATGGTTCCTTTTGTTGCCACCTTGTCCAAAACTCAAAGTCCTTGTCCACCCAGGTGGTTCATTGAGTCCTTGTTTTATTATGTAAAATCACAAGTCCTTTTCTCAACTTCATAAAATCTCAACATGTATCTCTTTTCAAAATATAGCATGGCTAAGCATGTAACAACTACATTGTTTTCACTAAGGAATGTATAGGGAATCCTATTAGGATTTAGCATAGCATAAGTATAGAAATACTTTTCATGCATGTTCCAAAATCCACTAAGTATAATGAAAATAGTAGGACTTTAGATGATAGTGTCACTTGCCTTTTTGGTAGGGAATGATGTTTCACTTCTTGATCTTGCTAGTTTCACACTTTTCTAACTTCACTACAATCAATCAAGCAAACACAATATCAACTAGCATTCCAAACCAATAATCAATCAAACAATTCACACACATAAAACAATGGGATCTAAGTTTTGCATGCAAGCATGAAAGAGGTAGTTTTATTTTCAAAGATGGTTTCTACTAGGCTCTAATCTTTGTAAAGTCCAAAGTGGTTATTTTCCTAAGTAGCAAAGTCATTTGCAAAAGGGTTTTATCTATATACCATTTTTAAATCCTTTCATTATTTTATGTGGTGGAAAATATTTTTATCAAAGCAACAACTTTATGTTGTTCACCAAATAAGTTGTTGTTTCTCAAAACTTGGTGTTTAGGGTCAGTAGGTTTGCTCTAAGTCATTTTCCCAATGTTTTTATTCCAAAGTCACTTCCATAGCAAAATCCATATTTTTATTTGGCTAGAAATGGCTAAATCAAGTTTTTATTACCAAACTTCACAAAATCCATTTTTAAATCCATGGGTTGGTTCCTAGGGTCAGTAAGTTCACCACAAACTAATTTGCAAAGATTTTAACCTTGAAAACATTTTGGAATAATTTTTCTAATCTAAACAAGCATACAAATGTTTCTGTAAAAACAAACATTTTAACAGAGGCTTTTTACTAAACAAATTGCATGGTTGGCTAGGGCTTGTTTCACTGATTCCAATGATATAAAGTTTGTAATTTTTGGACGTGTGGATCAAAAGTTATAGGGTTTTCAAATCTGCATCTAAATCTGTTTCCAAATTTCTGTTTTAAACTAATTGGTGACACGCGGCGTGATATGACTGGCCGGTACCGGTTCGAGTGGATCGTGCTCTGCGGTTCGTTGGATCTAAGCAGATCGCACGGCTCGGGCTAGCTCATACTGCTTCGCTCAGTTCTAATCTTAGCCCTGCGATATCGATCTAACGGCTACTATCTAATTGCCACTAACTGGCGGCGCTCGACGGCTGCGCGCGGAGGCGATGTTCAGACGAAGGGGGAACTGGCGATGCAGGAAGCTAGAAGGGAGGGGAGTATGCTCACTGTGATCGCAGAAGCTTGGGGAAGCTCAACGTGGAGTCGTCTTGGCAAGGGGCGCACGAGGACAGGAGGAATCGCTCACCGGAGTTAGGTCTGGCGACGGTTGCACGCGGTCGTGGTCGAGGACGGTGCTACGGGTCACAAGAGGGCAAACAAAGAGCATGGTTAGATGCGCATGGTCGAGGCAATGATGCGTGCGTGAACGAGAAGCCGCGGGGTGGTCTGTTCTTACCAGGGAATTTTGCCGGAGAAGAAGGCAGACACGGCGGCGCTCAGTCGGAGTGGTTTCCGATGTTCTGCGGCGCCCGCGGTTAAATGGGAGGTACAGGGAGAAGCGTCTGGGAGTGGGGAGTGTGCTCGTATGCTCGGGGAGGCAAGTGGTGGCGTGGGGTTGCCGGAATCCTCGCCGGAGTGTCGTCGGACAGTGGCGGTGTTTAAGCGAAATTCGACAGCCTGGGGGCGTGTTAGAGTGAGGCGATTGGGGAAAACCAAAGAGGAGATGCTGGCGCTTAATAAGGCGAGATTGTTGAGCGGAATCACTACAGCAATGAAGTGAATTTACTCGGGGTTTGATTGATAGAGAACGGCAGCGAGGTTTGGGGAGAAGAGGTCGCGGCGGGTGAGGAAGAAGGCTCGGGAGTGGGGCCGTTTCGTTAGTGGAGTGAGAGAGGGAAGAAGGGGCCACCAGTCAGTTGCTCTGCGGGTCAGTTAATAGGTGGAAAACGTTTCGCAGAGGAGAGTGGGAGTGGGCTGGTACTGGGCTTAGTGGGCTTGTCGACTGGGCTGTGTCTGATTCTTATTTTTTTTTCTTCCTGAAAGTTTTATCTTTTTCCAAATCTATTTTCTGTTTTGAATTTCCAAACAACAATTCAACTATTCAAATCAATTCAAACTTCCACCAAACAATACATTTGAATTTGGTTCTGTTTAACAACATAAACCCAAGTGCAAAGATCAAATTAATATTTTTATTTTAGGGTCCATTATTAATTAAATAAATAGACCATTGTTAACAAATCAAATAGATTTTGATTTATTCAAAACTCCATTTTGAAATCTAAAACAATAACAAAACCAAAATAGTAGGTTTTATTTGAGAATATAAGATATTTGGAAAACTTGTTCAAAACAAATAAATAAGTTTTTGATGTTTTACTTAAAATAGTAAAACCTTTTATTTTTAATAAACTTGGATATTAAATCCTTATTATTTTATTTGAGCAAACCTTTACTGTTTTTATCAAATAGGAATATTTTTATTTCAAAGGCTTGGCCAAGGTTTTTGGTTTCATAAAATAATCCTTATTTATAAAACTATCTTTTCCTTTGAAAACCAAATCTTTTATTTTAAAGATCCAAAATAGTAATTCCAAATAATTTTATTTTCCTTTTATTAAATGTTTATCTTTATAAATTCCTTAAGGATTTATTTGATCCAAATTGGTTTGAAGGTTTCAAATGGGATTCAAAAAGTTTCTTCTCACCCTGAAAATCAACAAAGTTTTATTTTATTCATTTATTTTTCACATTACAAGATTTGGAAAATCTTGGGATGTGACACTTACTAAGGGAAAAATTGCTGCTATGCTCATCATACCTTCCTCTTGGGGTCTCCCAACGAAACTCTACAGTGATCTAAGCTACACATTATCAGTTAGCAGCAAGACGAAAGCTATCAAAGCACCCAAGTTAAGTCCTATCTCGTTTCAAGGCGGCTGAGATAAAAGCTAGATCAAATGCAGATAATTTACTAGCAGGAACACACTTGGCAATGAAATAGGAAAAATATCTAATGGATGGGAGATGAATATTCTGAATTTTACCAATCTCCTTTGAGAAGCTGCAACCTTGGCAAATCTCTGCATATAAGTCCATGAGTGGCGTGGGCCTCTCCCTAATCTTCTCACATGAACTCCACTGTGGCACTCTGATAGGTGCACAAAAATCATCAAAAGGGAGCTTGACAGCTATATTGTAAATTTTGTACTGAACCATAGGGTTAGGCAAGGACCAATGATGTCTACGCACTTCTATTCTTGTAGATAGTTGTTGGGCCTCCAAGTGCAGAGGTTTGTAGAACAGCAACAAGTTTCCCTTAAGTGGATTACCCAAGATTTATCGAACTCAGGGAGGAAGTGGTCAAAGGTATTCCCTCTCAAGCAACCCTGCAATCAAGACACAAGAAGTCTCTTGTGTCCCCAACACACCCAATACACTTGTCAGGTGTATAGGTGCACTAGTTCGGCGAAGAGATAGTGAAATACAAGTGGTAACGGTGCCAAAAAATAGCTTCTAACTTGTTGTTGACGTGGGGTTACGGTGCCAGAAAAGAGCTGATGGTGTGGAGGAAAGGTAAAAGCCCAAAACCTCCCCGGCAAACGGAACAAATATGGAAGCAAGCAAACATGCAACAAATCTAGTAGAAAACGGTGTTTCAATGTTTAGAAACAAGGACTAAGGATCATACTTTCACTACTGAACACTCTCTCATATAAATATCCTCTCTTCATGATACTACTCTCCGGTTGGACACACTAATCCATGGTAGGGATATAACAGCACACCTCAAAGTCCGCATTCCCCAATCTAGATAACCCCACACTGTCACCTTGAGCGCTAGATGGTTCCAACAAACACCATAATTTCATAAAGACAACCAACTCTAAATATAACTCATAACAAATATTCAATCTAGCCAAAGTTCCACACACGGTACGCCCGCTATCACTTTCACACACGTGGGAAAAAACATAGATCTATTAAAGCACAAAGAGTATTTATGTAGACTCAAGCCTAAGTGCCACCATGGCGTGCACGCTGTAACTTTCACACACATGGGGAGAGCAGAGATCTATTAAAGCACTTGAGTAACAAGTTAGATCTACTTGATTACAAAGCTCATGACCACAACAAGATCATGCATAGAGAGAGATGAACACATAGCTACCAGTAGAGCCGTTAGCCTCAAAGGAGAACTACTCCCTCCTCATCATGGGAATCAGCAACGGTGATGGAGATGGTGGTGGAGATCGATGGAGATGGCTCTGGGGGAACTTCCCCGTCCCGGCAGGGTGCCGAAACAGAGACTTTCTGTCTCCTGAATCCCCCCTTCGGTGGCGGCGGTGCTATGGAGGTTTTCGTGGATTTCTGCCAGATTATTTAGGGTTTTTGGGTCGGAGGCTTCTTATAGGCGAAGGAGACAAGGTCGATGGAGGTCTAGGGGCCCACACCCCCTATGGGTGCGGCCTAGGGTGGGGCCGCGCCCACCTAGGGTGTGGCCACCCTGGTTTCCTCCTCCGTCTCGTCTTCGATTTTCTGTATCGCTTCCGAGAAAATATGAACTTTGGCTTTTGTCCCGTCAAATTCCGAGAATATTTATTTTTTAGCTTTCTGAAACAAAAAAACAGGCAACTCGCACTGTGGCATCTTGTCAATAGGTTAGTTCCAAAAAGTGTATAAAAATACCTCAAAGTGTAGACAAAACATAGCAAAGTGGATACTAAACAAGCATGGAACATAAAATATTATAGATACGTTTACGACGTATCAAGCATCCCCAAGCTTAACTCCTGCTCGTCCTCGAGTAGGTAAGTGATAAAAAGAACAATTTTTGAGGAGACATGCGCACCATCAAAATCAAGATCAAACTATTTGCAAGCATTGAAAGATGGGATCAAAGAACTCTAAACATGTGCATGAAAGATGGAGTTCTAACAATAGGACAAAGTAACTATGCATGCAACATGAAAGGCTACAAACAAAGATCATGAATAACATGCACTGAAAAACGTTTGTTTGTTTCACATACAAAAAACATGGCATAGTGGCAATCAGCTTGTCCCTCATAGAGTAGCAAATAGATGCATAACACACCTTCAAAGTTCACAAGGGTGACTAGAAACAAATAGCACAAGAACAAGTAATATCACAATATGCATCAATCAATAAGCTTTGGGACATTGCACACAGAATGGCAACTATGCTCTCTTAATGGTGCCTATAGGTAGAAGGTGGAGACTCAATAATAGTGGAAGAAAGAATCTTTGTAAAGGGAAGCAGGGATTTCAAGTTTCAAAAAGAGCTTCCAAAAATTATGGTACTTGTTAGCTTTCAGCCCTCATTGCCCCTATCATAAGCATCTTGAAGTGGTTAAGGTTAAAGTGCACAAACTATGGAGTATATGCTTGACGAAGTATAAGTTGGCAACCTCAAGTCCCTTGAATACGAGGGCCACACCTCATGCTACTCAACTTCAGTCACCTGTAAGTTCTTGTCATTGTAAGTACATGCGTATCATAGAGAACCGCCAACAGGGTACCCCTTGCACATGGTACATGAGCTATCCCATAACAAATATGACAAGGCAAGCAGACAATGAGCATCTCAGCGATCTTTTTATTTACTATATGCATAGCTTTTTATTGAGGATGCTTCATAGATAGCTCACTATAGTGATGCTGCAAGTTTCCACCATGATTAGGCATGGCTTAGGCTAGCGGCCCAGGCGTTTCTCTAACACAAAATACAAACTCCATGGACTTACAAGTTCCCTCTTTATTTCACACCGGTGACATCCATAGACAAAAGAGCATGATGTCAACTGTGTACAAAGTACAAGTGCAATGTTGAAAGTGTTCCCCGTGACAGCACGGTTCTGCTAATTCCAACGTATAAGTGCAAGCATATACAACATAGACGACACAATACTTCAATTTTATTAGGGGCAAGAAAAATAAAGTGTGCCATCAAGTTCGTGAGAGCTTTAATAACTAAGTTTTCACATAACAAAATACTTTTTAATTGGAAGATAGATAAAAATAAGAATATACTTGGAATGGTGTAACACACCATGCATAGGAATTTATAGTGGACACTTTGGAAAAACTTGGTTTCTTGGGAGTTGGAAGCATGAGTAGAGCTTATTCATACAAGTGGAGGCTAGCAAAAGACTGGGAGCAACCAACTAAAAGAGCAATAGTGGCCAAAATCATGCAGTGCGACAAAACATTACTAATCAAAGCATATAGTGGTACTACAAGTCAAGGACTAAATGATCATAGAGGCTATGGTGATTTGTTCATAGTCATAACATGGTGTGAGCATGTGCCAAGTCAACCCAAATAAAGCACCAAAGGAGAATACCACAATACTATGCTTTTGTATGCTAAAACAATGCATAATTTCTTCAAGGCACATTAAGCAATCCTAATTGTTTGGAACAAGTCATGCTACAGCAATAATCATTAAGCATAAGGTCAAAACAAGATCTAGCATGACATGATAAAGTCTAAGCCACAGTCAGAACAAGCTCCCTTTTGTACCACTTAAGCATGAAGCTTCCTACTCTTTTCCAACACCAAACAACTTATTTGAAACAACTCACAAAGATAATAATCAATAAATATCAGTGAGCTTATCTCACAAATCCACAAAGAAGAACTAAAAAGTTCTAAGCTGAAAGCACAAGAAAACTAAGGCTGAACGCAGTGCTAGCAAAAGTGAACACTCACAGAACAATAAGAATGAAAACTAGAGTGTTCTAGGCAATCGAAACAGAGTGTGTCTCTCTCCAAAACAAGTGTGGTGTAACCAAACAACTTACTCAAGAAAACTAAGCAAGCAAAAACCAAAAATTAAAACTAAGACGCTCCAAGAACAACACAACAATGCATGAAACAATAAAAACGAAGTGTCTAGAAAGACCTGAGATTTTTATTGATGAAGAAGGTGATGCCTTGGGCATCCCAAAGCTTTGAAGCTTGTACCTCTTGGATATTTCTTGGGGTGACACCGGGGTGGCATCCCCAAGCTTGAGCTTTTGTCCATTCTTCATCTCATTACATCATTCTCTCTCTACACCTGAAATTTTTCCTTCATACAAAACTTCACACAATCTTCATTAACAACATTAGTGTATTCTAAAGATATTAGACCCTTAGGAAAAGCTTTGGAACAGCAAAACTCTTCACTAAAAAGACAAGCTACTGTATCAACTCCTTCAAAAAGCTCAATTCCCCAAAAGAGAACTCAAAAAGGAATCACTAAGAAGCAAATACAAATAATGGCAGAAATCTGTCAAAATAGACCGACAGGTAGAAAATGATTTTTTAGAAAATCTTATGTTGCTCAAATCAAAAAGTGTTGAACTAACGATTTATTAGTAAATTTTCAGCTCAATCCGAGTTACAGAGACTCCTCACGAATTTTTATGGTGGAGGACAGAAATCTGTTTCGGGACAGCAACTCCCCAAATCTTACTTCCCTCTCATTAGAGGTCATTCCTGGCACAAAAAGCAAACAAAAAGGATAAGGAGAGGTCATTACTGAAGTAATAACTTCCAAGACTCAAGAAAACTCTTGGGTTATCTCCCAACAAGTACTTTTCTTTAACGCCTTTAAGTTAGGATTGATAGTTTAAGAAGATGCTCACATAAGAAATATGAATTGAAGTAAAAGAGAGCATCAAGAAGCAAATTCAAAACACATTTAAGTCTAACCCACTTCCTATGCATAGGAATCTTGTAAAGAAACAAGTCATGAAAGCAGAAAGCAACAAGCATAGGAAAGCAAATCAAGTGCAGCTTCCAAATTTTCAACATAAAGAGGGGAAAATTAATATTGTTGAGATACATAAAACCATGTCTCCATCTCTCGAAATAACTTTCAGTAGAAACATGAATAAAGTTAACAATATAACTATCACATAAAACATTCTTATCATGAGCTACATGCATAAAATGATTATTAGTCTCCACATAAAAATAGTCATTCTTATTAATTGTAGTAGGGGCAAATTCAACAAAACAGCTATCATTATTATTCTCATCAACATAATCATCAAATATAGGAGGCTTATTGTAATCACAATTAATTTCCTCCTCAATAGTAGGTGGACTGAAAATATCATATTCATCATTGTAATCATCATATATTGGAGGTTTGGTATCATCATAAGCAATAGAATAGCTATCTTCCAAAGCTCGGAAACTAAAAAGATCATTTTCATCAAAACTAGCTTCCCCAAGATTAGACTTTTCCATAGCATTAGCAATAATGGTGTCCAAATAATTCATACTAATAACATTGCTATTAGCATGCAAATAAAACTCCATAGGTTTTTTAATTTTCTCTTCAAACACTTCATGTCCTAGCTCAAGATAAACACTATAAAGATATCTAATTTTTTTGTTGTTTTCCATTAATTCTAACTAGTGAAAACAAGAAACAAAAAGACACAATTGCAGAATCTAAAGGAAATAACTTCGAGCACTCAGACCAGAGGATGTGAGTACCTTTTACCTTACCTCCCCGACAACGGCGCCAGAAAAGAGCTTGATGTCTACGCACTTCTATTCTTGTAGACAGTTGTTGGGCCACCAAGTGTAGAGGTTTGTAGAACAGTAGCAAGTTTCCGTTAAGTGGATTACCCAAGGTTTATCGAACTCAAGGAGGAAGTGGTCAAAGGTATTCCCTCTCAAGCAACCCTACAATCAAGACACAAGAAGTCTCTTGTGTCCCCAACACACCCAATACACTTGTCAGGTGTATAGGTGCACTAGTTCGGCGAAGAGATAGTGAAATACAAGTGGTAACGGTGCCAAAAAATAGCTTCTAACTTGTTGTTGACGTGGGGTTACGGTGCCAGAAAAGAGCTGATGGTGTGGAGGAAAGGTAAAAGCCCAAAACCTCCCCGGCCAACGGAACAAATATGGAAGAAAGCAAACATGCAACAAATCTAGTAGAAAACGGTGTTTCAATGTTTAGAAACAAGGACTAGGGATCATACTTTCACTACTGAACACTCTCTCATATAAATATCCTCTCTTCATGATACTACTCTCCGGTTGGACACACTAATCCATGGTAGGGATATAACAGCACACCTCAAAGTCCGCATTCCCCAATCTAGATAACCCCACACTGTCACCTTGAGCGCTAGATGGTTCCAACAAACACCATAATTTCATAAAGACAACAAACTCTAAATATAACTCATAACAAATATTCAATCTAGCCAAAGTTCCACACACGGTACGCCCGCTGTCACTTTCACACACGTGGGAAAAAACATAGATCTATTAAAGCACAAAGAGTATTTATGTAGACTCAAGCCTAAGTGCCACCATGGCGTGCACGCTGTAACTTTCACACACATGGGGAGAGCAGAGATCTATTAAAGCACTTGAGTAACAAGGTAGATCTACTTGATTACAAAGCTCATGACCACAACAAGATCATGCATAGAGAGAGATGAACACATAGCTACCAGTAGAGCCGTTAGCCTCAAAGGAGAACTACTCCCTCCTCATCATGGGAATCAGCAACGGTGATGGAGATGGTGGTGGAGATCGATGGAGATGGCTCTGGGGGAACTTCCCCGTCCCGGCAGGGTGCCGAAATAGAGACTTTCTGTCTCCTGAATCTTCCCTTCGGTGGCGGCGGCGCTACGGAGGTTTTCGTGGATTTCTGCCAGATTATTTAGGGTTTTTGGGTCGGAGGCTTCTTATAGGCGAAGGAGTCAAGGTCGGTGGAGGTCCAGGGGGCCCACACCCCCTGTGGGCGCGACCTAGGGTGGGCCATTCCCACCTAGGGTGTGGCCACCCTGGTTTCCTCCTCCATCCCGTCTTTGATTTTCTGTATCGCTTCTGGAAAAATATGAACTTTGGCTTTTGTCCCGTCCAATTCGGAGAATATTCATTTTTTAGCTTTCTGAAACCAAAAATAGCAGAAAACAGGCAACTGGCACTATGGCATCTTGTCAGTAGGTTAGTTCCAGAAAGTGTATAAAAATACCTCAAAGTGTAGACAAAACATAGCAAAGTGGATACTAAACAAGCATGGAACATAAAAAATTATAGATACGTTTACGACGTATCAACCAACTAAATCGAAAGTCCTACACTACAGACATAGTTAGTTTAACATATTGGTAGGGTTCCTCTCCAACAAAATGCTCCAACCCTGCATTAGAAATTAGAGTCTGGAAATCTTGAAATATCCCTACAGCTCTTATGAATTCGGGTCATGGATATATAGAAGAGAAAACTTCCTCCTCACGGTGGGCTTTCATAATCTTAGGCACCCTTAATTCATGTTGGTTCAGCCGGTAATTACTCATCTTATTTTCTGAAATTTTTAGACAAACATCAAAGCAAGTGATTTCCAATCTAATAAGTTATGGGGAACTACTATAGGAACTTGCTAGAGGGCTAAACATGCATCAAAATGAAATATCTAAGCATAGAACAAGCAAGCAAGCTCACACAACCTATCACCTACAGTAGAAAAATACTCAAGATACAATCCATCAATCAAAAATCTAATTGTACAAGCGGAGGAGGCACATACCAGAGAGCAATCCCTCCAAAAATCAGCAACAAAGATGGGCTGAGCAAGGAGATCAAAAATCGGGAGCAAGAACAACAGGAACTCGAGCTATGCAAATTTTTCCGATGTTTTTGGGGAGAGAGAAAGAAGTGGCTGGAAGGAGGCTAAGTGGAGGGCCAGGGGTGGCCCACACCTAGGCCAGGGGCGCCCTAGGGCAGGCCGCGCCACCAGGGGGTGTGCCTACCCAGTGGGCCCCCCTGGGTCACTCCAGGTGCCACTCTGGCCCTTTTTCGAGAAAAAATTTAATATGAATTTTCTGGAATTTTTCGGGAAACTTTATTTTTGGCTAATTTTCAGGTTATGAAAATTGATTTTCTCACAGAAAAAGATTTTTGAGAAGAAGCAAAAGCAAACCAAAACTGAAAATACAGAAGTTCTAAGACACTCTAACAAGCAAGCAACTAACAAAACTAAAACTAACAAGAGGAAAGACAAAGATTGTAATGGAGAAAAATAAAAGTGAGCAAGGATAATCATTGTGAAAGCATTGTTTTGTCCATTAAAATCACTTTGTTGACAAGTTTGATCAAGTCTTGTTACCAAAACAATCTTATATGAAACAAAACTTTGCAGTTCACCAAATGATTATGTTACCTCAATGTTGATAGCAATAGTCCCAATCATAATAGTTTCAAAACTTTCTTATGGAATGGGACAATATATTTCTCCAACTTTGATGCCCTCAATATTTTCAATTGAAATTAGGCCATAACTCTTATCAATCTTCTTGGGGAAATAGACAGTATGCTCTTTGTCATTAATATTAAAAGTTACTTTTCCTTGATTACAATTGATGACAGCACCTACAGTATTAAGAAAGGGTCTCCCAAGAATAATAGACATATTATCATCTTCAGGCATCTCAAGCACAACAAAATCAGTTAATACCAAGCAATTATGAGCCACTTGAATAGGAACATCCTCACATATACCAACAAGAATAGTAGTTGACTTATCAGCCATTTGCAAAGATATATCAGTAGGTATCAATTTTTCTAGTTGAAGTCTCTTGTAGAGAGAAAAAGGCACAACACTAACTCCTGCTCCTAAATCTCACAAAGAAGTTCTAACATAATTATTTTTAATAGAGCAAGGAATAGTTGGGATCCCTGGATCCCCAAGTTTCTTTGGAACCTTACCATAGAAGGAATAACTAGCAAGCAAACTGGAAATTTCCTCATTAGGAATCTTCCTTTTATTAGAGACAATATCCTTCATATTCTTTAAATAAGGAGGCAACTTAATAGCATCAGTCAAAGGGATTGAAAAAATAACGGTTTCATCCACTCACAAAACTTGTGATAGTGTTCTTCTTCCTTTGACTTGTGTTTCTTATTAAGAAAAGGCATTGGTTTTTGCTCCCAAGGTTCTCTTTCAATACCATATTTATTAGCAATAAAATCTTCCTTAGTGTACTTAGTGTTCTTAGTGTGCTTTTCAGGTTCATCTTCAACTTCTTCCTTATCAGGAGCATCATTGTTATCATTACCACTTTCAGTTTCCGCATCAGAGACAAATATACTATTAGGATCTATAGCAGGTTCAGGAGATTCTACAATGGTCTTATGTTTCTTTTTCTCTCTTAGAAGAAGTACCACTATTTTCAGCTTGTTGAGAATATTGCTCAATTCTTTTAGGATGTCCCTCAGGATATAGAGGATCCTGAGTGGTAGCACCACTCCTAGTTCTAATTTCATAAGCATGTTTATCTCCAGAAGCATTAACTAGCATATCCTTTTGTACTTTAGCAAGTTGATCAATTTGAGTTTGAACCATTTGGAAGTGTTTAACAAGCATTTTAACATCATTAGAAGTTCTTTCCACAATATCTTTCAACTCATTAATAGCTCTAGAGTTTTCCAATAAATGATTCTGAACTTGTTTATTAATTTTACATTGCTTAACAATAAAGATATCAAGTTCCTCTAAGCATTTATCAGGAGTTTTACCATAAGGAATATCACCTTCATCAAAATGTTGGAGAGATTGTACCTCAATAGTAGATGAGTGGGAGATTGGCTTACATAATTCTTCTATAGGAGGTAAATTCTTCACATCTTCAGATTTAATACCCTTCTCCTTAAGACATTTCTTAGCTTCTTTCATCACTTCATCATTTAATTCAATCACTCCTCTCTTCTTTGGTGTTGGTGTTGAGGTTGGTTCATGCACAATTGGTTCAGGTGTAGTTGGCTTAGGTGTAATTGGCTCAATTGTAGTCCAATCATCATAATTATTGCTTATTTTAGTCATTAATTCCTTAGCTTTTGCAGGAGTTCTTTTCCTGAAAACACAATCAGCAAAACTATCCATGTATGTCCTAGATTCATCAGTTAGTCCATTATAATATATATCAAGAAGCTCATTTTTAGGTAATGGACATCTAGGATGTGCATGAATCAAGCCACAGAACCTTGTCCATGACTCAGGGAATTTCTCCTCTTCTCCCTGTTTAAAATCAAAAAGTTTCTAAAAACAGCATGTCTAGCACTAGGAGGGAAATATTTCTGAAAGAAAGTAGCAATCAAGCAATCAGGGCTATCAATGGATCCATAAGGTAAATTATTAAACCAAGCTTTAGCTTCCCCTTTTAGTAAAAAAAGGGAAAAATTTAGTAACAAGTAGGCGTGCATCTTAACATCATCAGAAAATAAGGCACTCATAGTAGAAAGCTCAGTCATATGTGCCAGAGCCCTTTCATTTTCAGTCCCACAAAAAGGTTATTTTTCAACAATGTTTATATAGGATAAATCAAGAGAGAAATCATAATCTTTATCTTTAATGTCTATGGAAGATGTGGCAAACTTAGCATCAGGGAAAAGTTTAGGTATAATAGTACGCTTCTCAAGAAGACTCCTAATAGCACTAGCACCACGTGTGTTTCTATATTCTTCAATAAATTCATCAGTCATTTCAATGTAACAATAATTAATATCATAACTCTCTCTAGACTCAGGTGAGCTAACAGGTGTAATAGTGTCTTCACTAGAAGTTTCAATGTTTTCCAATATAGTTCTAGCAATTGTAGCATCTAGGAAAGGACCTAATGAACCACTCTCATCAAGCACAGTAGAAGTAACATCATGAGCATCAGAAGAAATTTTAGATTCAGCAGTAGTACCAGTGTGTGTAGCAGGTGTATGTGGTGGTGTAACAAGCTTACTTATAACAGATGGTGAATCAAGAGGAGCAGAGGTGTTTAGAACTGTACCTCTTCTTGTAGTGGATGGTAATATAGGAAACTTCCCATCACGAGTTTTTTCCATGATGAAAAGGATATCATCAAACAATAATAATCCCAAGTGAACTTACAAATAAAGCTATGCTCCCCGGCAACGGCGCCAGAAAAATAGTCTTGATGACCCACAAGTATAGGGGATCGCAACAGTCTTCGAGGGTAGTATAACCCAATTTATTGATTCGGCACAAGGGGAGTCAAAGAATACTTATAAGCCTTATCAACTGAGTTATCAATTCAGCTGCACCTGGAAATAGTCTTGCTCACAATAGTTTATCAGTAGCAACAGTTTTGTAGTAGCAATAGCAAAGCAACAGTAGTAGTAAAACAAAGGCAGTAGTAACAAAAGTAGAAACAGCAGGATTTGAGTGCGGTAGGCATATGGATAGATGGACGGGCGTTGCATGGACAAGACTATTCATGTAATATCAAGATCTAGGGCATTTGCATATAAATAAGATAAAGCATCCAAGTAATAAATAATCATAGGCATGTGTTCCATATATAATCATACGTGCTCGCAATGAGAACTTCCACAACATCTTTTGTCCTGCCAGCCCGTTGCAGCGGGGCCACAAGGGAATCTACTGGCAATTAAGGTACTCCTTTTAATAGAGTACCAGATCAAAGCATTAACACTCCATGAACACACGTGATCCTCATATCATAGCCATCCCCTCCGGTTATCCCAATTTCTGTCACTTCGGGGCCTTTGGTTCCGGACAATAATATGTGTAAACAACTTGAAGACCAGATCAAAAACAATACTATCATCATGAACCAATAACATGTTCAGATCTGATATCATGGCACTTGGGCCCTAGTGACAAGCATTAAGCATAACAAGGTGCAACAATTTCAAAAAGCACTAACAAAGATACTACGCACCATGCCCTAACAATATTATTTGATTACAAGATCGATCTCATCAGATCCTTACCATCCCCATAGCCTACGGCGGGGGATTACTCACTCATGTATGGGGGAAACATGGATGGTTGATGGAGAGGCGTCGGTGATGATGATGGCGATAATCTCCTCCAATTCCTCGTCCCGGCAGGGTGCCAGGACGGAGTATCTAGTTCCGAATCGCGGTTTTTTGGTGGTGGCGGCGCAGCAAAACTCTATTTGGAAAAACGTCAAAACCCCCTCTGTTTTTAGGTCAGAGGGCTTATGTAGGCGAAGGGGGAGACCGAGGGGGTGCCCGAGGTGGCCATACCACCCCAGGCGCGACCTGGACCGGCCCGCGCGACCAGGGGGTGTGGGCCCCTTGTGGCCATTCTCCGTCCTATCTTCTGCCTCCATGAGTCTTCTGGTAAAAAAGGAGTTTTGTGATATTTTCTGGGATTTTTCCTGAAAGTTGATTTCGTGCACAAAAACTAGACACCAAAGCAATTCTACTGAAAACAACGTCAGTCCGTGTTAGTTGTATCCAAATCACACAAATTAGAGGAGAAACAATATCAAAGGTGTTTGGGAAAGTATATACGTTTTGGACGTATCACTTGCCATACGGGCTGCCAGGACTAGACTGACAACAATGGAAACAGTGTTCTATAGAACATGTTTCATTATATTCATTAATAGTTGTATAACTTTTCTGTTGCTGATGAAGCATCATTGCAAACGGCCTTAGTGTCTAATATCTTTCCATTGTGGGAAGCTTAGAGAATCCCAAAAGCTAGCGCATATTGATACGTCAAAAACGTATCTATAATTTTTTATGTTCCATGCTTGTTAAGTATCTACTTTGCTTTTGTCTACACTTTGAGGTGTTTTTACATGCTTTTTGGTACTAACCTATTAACAAGATGCCATAGAGCCAGTTGCCTCTTTTCTTCTGTTTTTGGTTTCAAAAAAAGCAGAAAATCAATATTCTCGGAATTGGACAGGACAAAAGCCAAAGTCAATATTTTACCGTGGGGAACATGGAGCCAGAATATGAGACGGAGGGGAGCCACCAGGGGGCCACACCCCATGGTCATGCGGCTAACCCTAGCCCGTGCCTAGGGGGTGCGGCCGCCCTGGCTGCCCCTGCCTCGCCTCTTCGCTTATAAGAAGCCCCCGATACCAAAACCCTAAGGAACCGATCAATCTTCCACGAAATAGTCCATAGCCGCCACTACCATCGTCCCTAGATCGGGGGGATCTGAAGCTCTTCCCGGCACCCTGCCGGAGGGGAGATCATCCCGGAGACCTTATTCTTCACCATGCCAGCCTCCGGTATGAAGCGTGAGTAGTTCCACCTTGGACTAAGGGTCCATGTAGTAGTTAGATGGTTGTATATCCTCCTTTGTGCTACCATGTTTAGATCTTGTGAGCTCCGTTCATGATCAAGATGATCTATTTGTAATCATGCATGTTGTGTTTGCGGGGATCCGATGGATATTGAGATTACTATGTGAGATTGATTAATGGTTTTGTCTTATTGATTCTATCATGTCTGTGTTGTTTGTGATCTTGCATGCTCTCCGTTTCTAGTAGCTATCTTGGCCAAGTAGATGCTAGTGACTCCAAGAGGGAGTATTTATGCTCGATAATGGGTTCATGCCTCTATTTAATCTAAGGGAAGTGACAGAAATCTCTAAGGTTGTAGATGTGTTGTTTCTACTAGGGGAAAACAACGGTCTCTTGTTCATGGAACAAGTGGATTGTTTACCTTACACACTTTGCTTAAAGCAGTTATCCGTTGCTTGCAACTTAATACTAGAGGGGGTTCGAATGATAACCTGAAGGTGGACTACTAGTCATAGATGTAGTTGGATGGCGGTCTATGTATCTTGTTGTATTGCCCAATCAAATCTCATAGGATCATGAATGTCTAGTGTTGCATTGTTATGCATTGCTCAGTCATGTCAATTGCCCTGCTATAATTTGTTTACCCAGCATGCCATGTTTGTTTATCTTAAGGAGAGCACCTCTAGTGAACTATGGACCCCGGTCCAATCTTTACCATTGATACATCTTCCACTTTTACTGTTTACTTTCTGCAAACCATTATTAACTTCCACACCATACAGTTAATCATTTGTTTTTAGCAAACTAGTGAGATTGACAACCTCACTATTTGCTGGGGCAAAGTCTTGAGTTTGTGTTGTGCAGGTTTCCAAGTTGCTAGCAACACCTTTGAGTCATTTCCTTCCTCCTACTAGTTCGATAACCTTGGTTTCTTACTGAGGGAAAACTTGCTGTTGTGCTCATCACACCTTCCTCTTGGGGTCTCCCAACGAAGCCTACATTGATCTGAGCCACCATCAAAAAAATTCTGGCGCCGTTGCCGGGGAGGCTAAGGACGTCTTCACAAGGGGAGTCCTTCACAACCTTTCTATTTACTTTGTTTTTTTTCTTAGTTTCTTTTGCTTGGTTTTGTTTCCCTCTTTTTATCAAAAAATCCAAAAAAAAATATTTTCATTTGTTTTGCTTTCTCTTATAAAAAACAAAAAAAAATCAGTTTCCTGCTCTAGTTGCTGCTGCTGTTGGCTTGCTCCACTTTTGCCAAAATGAATTCTGCTGAGAACACCAAGTTGTGTGACTTCACTAGCACAAACAACAATGATTTCCTAAGTACACCTATTGCTCCACCTGCTCCTGATACTACCTTTTATGAATAAGCCTGCTTTGTTGAATCTTGTGATGAGAGAGCAATTTTCTCGTGCTAGTTCTGATGATGCTACTGCCCACCTCAATAACTTTGTTGAACTTTGTGAGATGCAAAAATATAAGGATGTAGATGGAGATATTATTAAGATCAAGTTGTTTCCTTTCTACTTGAGAGGAAAAGCTAAAGAATGGTTGCTATCCTTGCCTAGAAATAGTATTGATTCTTGGATTAAGTGCAAAGATGCTTTTATTGGAAAATTCTATCCTCCTTCTAAGATAATATCTATGAGAAGTGAAATAATGAAATTTAAACAACTTTATAATGAACATGTTGCTCAAGCTTGGGAAAGAATGAAATCTTTGGTTAAGAATTGTCCCACTCATGGACTTATTGCTTGGATGATTATCCAAACTTTTTATGCAGGTTTGAACTTCTCTTCAAGAAACCTGTTGGATTCAGCTGCTGGAGGTACCTTTATGACCATTATCTTGGGTGCTGCAACAAAGCTCCTTGATAATATGATGGTTAATTATTCTTAATGGCACACTGAGAGCTCCACATGGTAAGAAGGTAAATTCTGTTGAAGAAACCTCATCTTTGAGTGATAAGATTGATGTTATCATGGCTATTCTTGTTAATGGTAAAGCTCCTATTGATCCAAATAATGTTCCCTTAGCCTCTTTGGTTGCTCAAGAAGAGAAAGTTGATGTGAACTTCATTAGAAACATCAATTTCAACAACAATGCCTATAGGAATAATTTTGGTAGTAACAACAATTATAGGCCTTATCCTCCTAATAATGGCAATACCTATGGAAAGTCCTACAACAATACTAGAAGTGCTCCCTCTGAACTTGAAGTCATGCTTAATGTAAGAGGTCCCAACCTTTAATAAGGTAGAGATCCCTGTGTTTACAATGCTAGTCCCAAGATCAATAGCTAGCATCCACAGTTAAGATGTAATATCAAGAAACAAAGGTCATAATACAACTTTATAACTAGGTATAAAATAATTTATTACATCTTACATAGCTAATTTGGCTATCTCATTATAATGCATGGGGTCCTTCATCTTCAAAGTGCCACAGGCAGTCATGTTGGTTGTAGACTTGTAATCCTAATCAATAAACTTCACTAACATCAAACAAACCTGCAACATAATAAGTTACAGCCACAAGGATCAATACATTTGAATTGTATTGGCAAGTGATACTATGGTAGTATAGTGGAGTCTATCATCTAGATGCATTTGGCTAAGTGGACCTTAGGCTTTCTTTGCTCAAAATAGATTTTCCTTATCAATTTGAAAACACTAAGCTTTTGCTTGACAAAATTACCCAAGGCATCTCCCAATAGAAATTTGTGATTATTCAACCCTTGTTCAACCACAAGTTTTTAACTTAGAAATTTGGATGAGGAGATTCTTGATAGCTTCCATGTCTTGATGCTCAAATTGTCCTTTACCAGGGACATGGCTAAGTACTTAGATTTTACACTTTGTAGAGGTGGTGCACTTTCCCCACAAGACTTGGTTTCACCAAGACAAGATCTTTCAGAAGCCTTCCCTTAGACCAGAATGGACGCCCTCCAACCTAGCATTCCCCTACCACCAACTGTCCATTTGGCTAAGTTATTGCAACCTATATGATCCAGGCAGAGCCCATAATGCCAAGTGGCTGCACTTGAAGCTTCTCAACATTTGACATCTCAAATCTCTTTGTTCCTGGGTGGCCATCCACAAGTGGGATACACAAGGTAAACCATAGAAATGGGCCTTGTGTAACCACTCAACACAAACCATTCCTTCCATTCCACCCAGGTGATTCATTCACTTAGTTGTTTTATTAACAAAACACAAGTCCTTGACTTAGAAATATTCCATAACATGAATATAATCCACCCTTGTTTTCTACTAGCTAAGCTAAGCATGATAGTAGTAGGAATATTAACTTAGGAAATTTCAACTATGGTTTCATGTACTAGGATTTCCCATGGCATAGTTTATACTTAGCCAAAATTCCATGCAAGTCCTACTTAGAAATATCACTAATGCATAGTGAAAACAATGGGACAAAAATATGAAGCATCACTTGCCTTTTTAGTAGAGAATATAAGTTCACTCCTTGATCTTGCAATACTCACACTCTTCAAATCACTACAATTAAATCAATCAAGCAATATTTCAATCTACCATTCAAGCAACATCACATAAAATAATAGAAACAAAGCAATGCATGCAAACATGCCAAATATTGTTTTATTTGGAAAAGTGGTTTTTAATAGGTTATAAACATTCTAAAACACCTATTGGTCATTTTATAGAAGTGGCAAAATGTCACATCCCAAGATTTTCCAAATCTTGTAATGTGAAAAATAAATGAATAAAATAAAACTTTGTTAAATTTCAGGGTGAGAAGAAACTTTTTGAATCCAATTGGAAACCTACAAACCAATTTGATCAAATAAATCCTAAAGGTATTTAAAAAGATAAAACATTTAATGAAGGAAAATAAAAATATTTGAAATTACTATTTTGAAATCTTTTAATAAAGGATTTGGTTTTCAAATAAAAAGGATAGAAATAGAATAAGTATTTATTTCTAAAAGAGCCAAATTAAAACTTGGCCAAGCCTTTGAAGTAAAATATTTCTATTTGATAAAAAAAATAGTAAAGGTTTATTTAAAATAAAATAATGATGATTTAATATCCAAGTTTATTTAAAAATAAAGGTTTTACTATTTTGAATAAACATCAAAACTTATTTATTTATTTTAAACAAGTATCCAAATATCTTATATTTTCAAATAAAACCTACTGATTTAGTTTTGAAAAAATGAGTTTTCAAATGGAGCTCTTAATTAAAATAAAACCCATTTGATTTATTAACTAATGTCCATTTTATTTAATTATAAATGGACCCTTTAATGAAAATATTATTTTATTTTTGGGATTGGTTTATGTTGTTAAACATAACCAAATTCAAATGAAAAATGGTGAATGGTTGAATTGATTGGAATGCTTGAATTGTTGTTTGGAAATTCAAAACAGAAATTGAATTGGAAAAAGAAAAAGATTCAGAACTGGAAAAAAATATGAATCTCGTCGACCCAACCCAGCAGCCCAGTCTAGGCCCAACGCGCAGCCCACCTTTCTTTCCCTCAGTGAAACGTTGTTCACTCGATCACGCACCCAGACAGACGATGACAAGTGGACCCCATTCCCTCACTCCCTTTCTCACTGACCAGCCGACCCCATCCTCTCCTGTTCATCGTCTACACCCGCGACCAGATCTTCCCCGCTCCTGCCGTTGATTCCTCCGGTTTAATTCGTCTTAACGCGGCCACCATTACTCGCTTTGATCACGCAAGCTTAAACGCCCATGCCTCCTCTCCATTTCCCCTCTGTCACCCCACATTAGCACGCCCCAGGCCGCCCTGATTCCTCTCCGAAACTCACTGCCACCGACGAACTCTTCCCTCGATTCCGGTCGTGTCCTGCCACCCCTCATCTCCTTGACCACACTCGCATACTCCCCAAGCCCTGGCGCACCTTTTCGCATCGCCATCTCACCCGCGCGAACTCTGCAAGCTCGACAGTGTCACCCCGAGCCAGCGCCGCCGTCTGTCTCCAACTGCGGCGACGTCTCCCAGGTAAAGCAGGCCTCCCCTCTCTTCCCCGTGGACGCGATAATGATCGCCATGCTCTTGCGAACCTAACTGTGCCTCCCGTTTGTCCTAAGGTGCTCTCCATCCTCGCCCTCGACGATCTCCAGAGAACGCCCGCCGCTGTGTGGGCTCCGGTCAGCAATCCACGTCGGACCAGAGCGCCCCTCGACAAACGAACCACACGTTGAGAATCAGCACGACACCACGAACACAGTGAGTATCTCCCCAGCCACCCTTGCTTCCTGTATCGCCGGCGCCGCCACCGTCTGGCCGCTCCGCCACTAGTAGCCACCGCAGCACCGCCCATCTATGGCTGGCACGCTGCGCACCGTAGGATCTTGATCCGACGCTCATGATAGATCCTTAGCCGAAGGGGTACTCGTCCATCTGTGCCGCACGTTTTCAGTTAGATCCGACGCACCCCGTAGCCGATCCGAGCGAACCGTTATTGTCCAATCAGAAACTGCCACGTGAACTGGAATTGATTTAAAACAGATTTTGGATCTGATTAGAATGCAAATTTGTAATTGGTATAACTTTTGATCCACACGTCCAAAAATTACAAAATTTATATCGTTGGAATCAGTGGAACAAGCCCTAGTCAACCATGCAATTTGTTTAGTAAATAGTATCTGTTAGATTGTTTGTTTTTGCAGAAACATTTGTATGCTTGTTTAGATTAGAAAAATTGTTCAAAAATGTTTTTGAGGTTGAAATCTTGGAAAATTAGTTTTTGGTGAACTTACTGACCCTAGGAACCAACCCATGGTTTTAAAAATGGATTTGGTGAAGTTTAGGATGTATTAATTGATTTAGCCCATTTCTAGCCAAATAAAAATATTGGTTTTGCTATGAAAATTGTTTTGGAATAAAAACTTTAGAAAAATGATTTAGAGCAAACCTACTGACCCAAAACACCAAGTTTTGTGAATTATCAACTTATTTGGTGAAAGACATAAAGTTTTGATTTGATAAAAATATTTTCCACCACATAAAATGATGAATGGATTTAAAAATGGTTTAGGAATAAAACCCTTTTGCAAATGACTTTGCCACTTTGGAAAATGACCACTTTGAACCTTACGAAGTTTAGAAACCTAGTGGAGACCATATTTGCAAATAAAACTACCTCTTGCATGCTTGCATGCATGACTTAGATCCCATTGTTTTTGTGTGTGAATTGTTTGATTGATTATTGGTTTGGAATGCTAGTTGATATTGTGTTTGCTTGATTGATTATAGAGAAGTTAGAAAAGTGTGGGACTAGCAAGATCAAGGAGTGAACCAACATTCCCTACCAAAAGAAAGGCAAGTGACACTATCATCTAAAGTCCTACTATTTTCATTATACTTAGTGGATTTTGAAACATGCATGAAAAGAATTTCTATACTTATGCTATGCTAAACCCTAATAGGATACCCTATACATTCCTTAGTGAAAACAATGTAGTTGTTACATGCTTAGCCATGCTATATCTTGAAAAGAGTTACATGTTGAGATTTTATGAAGTTGAGAAAAGACTTGTGATTTTATATAATAAAACAAGGGCTCAATGAACCACCTAGGTGGCCAAGGATACTTTGAGTTTTGGAGAAAGTGGCAACAAAAGGAACCATGTCTATGGCAATCTCTTTGTGTTGTGCTCCAAGGAAAACCACCCAGGAAACTTAGAGATTGCACATGTTTCTCCAATTGTGGCTTTCGTGTGCAACCACATGCTATTTATGGATCTGGCTTAGTCAAATACATTGGGAAGACCCATGCATTGTCTTCAGGTTACTGGACATGAGGACCTGGAATCCTACATGGGTACTGATGACAAGCTAGCAATGGTGTATGGGAGGACCCTCTGGAAAGACTTCGTCACATTCTCAATCTGCCGGTACTCCATCTTGGTGAGCACCAATCCAGTGGCCACTGGTGGCAAAAGGATGCGATTGTGACATGTGGGTAAAGTGTACTACTTCTGTAGAAGATAATAAAAATCTAAGTACTTAGCCGTGTCCCCGGTTATGGACAATACTGAGCAACTAAAGTTTGAAGCTATGGGAAATCTCGACATTCCAATTTCTAAAAGAAAACTTTCTAAGTGACAGCAAAAGACTTGATGCACTTGGGGTTACCAAGGAGCTCAAGAGATTTGATAAAACTTGATGTACTTGGGGGTACCAAGGAACTCAAGAGATTTTGATAAAACTTAATGCACTTGGGGTTACCAAGGAGCTCAAGAGATTTGATAAAACTTGAAGTACTTGGGGTACCAAGGATCTCAAGAGATTTTGACAAAGACACTTGGTGGATTCCAAGGAGTTCAGAAAATATTTGACAAAGGAACAAAACCATTTTGAAAAGATAGGATAAAGTATTGCTTTCTGCAAATGAGCCTAAAACCCTACTTAGCCAAATATGCATGTAATGATAGATCCACTTATATTCTACTTAGTAGTGAAACTTGCCAATACAATTCAAATGTATTGACCCTTTGTGGCTGTAACTTGTAATGTTGCAGGTTTGATTAATTTTAGTGAAGATTGATTGATTAGGATTACAAAGTCTACAACCAACATGTCTGCCTGTGGCACTTTGAAGATGAAGGACCCCATGACTATATTTATTCCGCTGCAATGTAATGTAATAGCCAAATGAGCTATGTATGATGTAATAAAATTATGTTATTCCTGGTTATAAAGTTATATTATGGCCTTTGTTTCTTGATATTACATCTTAACTGTGGATGCTAGCTATTGATCTAGGGACTAGCATTGTAAACACAGGGGACTCTACCTTATTCAAAAGGTTGGGACCCCTTACACAAAACCATTTGCAAAATATTTTACCTATAAACCATTTTTAAACCAAATCTATATTTTATGTGGTTGAAAAATGTCTTTAGTAAAGCAATAATTTTTATAGGGTTCACAAAATATATTATTAAATCATAAAACTTGTGTTTAGGGTCAGAGAGTTTAAATCAAAACATTTTCCCAAAGGGTTTCCTCCAAAAGCATTTTTAATATATAAACATTATTTTTGTTTGACTAGAAATGTTCTAAATCAAAGATTTTAATCTTTTGCTTTACAAAATATGTTTTTCAAAATGCAAGTTGATTTAGATGGTCAGTAGGTCCAAACAATCCATTTTCCCAAAGGTTTTATCACAAAAACAATTTTATAATGAATTTTATATTCAAAATATGCCTACACAAGTTTCTGTAAAAACAACCATTTTACCAGAAGCAATTTATTGAACAAAGGGCATGGTTGGAAAGTACTTGTCTTGCTGAATCCATTGATATAAAATTTGCAAAATTTGGACGTGTGGATCAAAAGTTATGCAATTTACAAAATCTCATATCTAATAGAAATGTTTCTGTTTTTAAAACGAAGTCTGAGCCACGTGGCGTGTTTTCACTGGCCGATACCATTTCGTGTGGATCGACAGATACAGGCCGTTGGATTTAATTGAGATCGCAGGGCACAGAATCGAACTTACCCCTTCAGGTTATGATCAATCGCATCACTCGGATCTAGATCGGACGGCTCCTATTGCTTTGCCAAGAACTGGTGGTGCTGGCGGCGGCGGCGCGCTCTGGCGGCGAGGTTGCCGGTGATTCAGAAAGCGCGCGCGCGCGCGCGCGCGCGCGAGAGAGAGAGAGAGAGAGAGAGAGAGAGAGAGAGAGAGAGAGAGAGAGAGAGAGAGAGAGAGAGAGAGAGAGAGAGAGAGAGAGAGAGAGAGAGATGGCTCACAGCGATCACAGCGTCGTGGGGAAGCTCGACGTAGTCCTTTCCTGGACAGGGGCGCACGAGGGCGACCGAGATTTCCCGCCGGATTTCTTCCTGGCGTCGAGCTCATGCTGGTCTTGACGGAGGCGAGGATTGAGAGCACGCTAAGACGAGTGGAGGATACGGTCAGATGCGCAAGGTCGTGGCGCGCACATGAGTATCAAAAAGAGGGGAAAGGGAGGTCAGAGCTCACCGTGTGGTGTCGCCGGAGTCGAGGCAGACGGTGGCAGAGTTCAGTTTAGGTTGTTGTCGAGCGTCTGAGGCGCGCGCGAGTGAGGGAAAGGCACGGGCAGGTGCAGGAGATGCTGGCGAGCAATCTCGTGTGGTTGAGGGATCAAGGGGCGATGAGGAGCTGTCGGAATTGTCGCTGGAAGGTTGTCGGGGCCGCGACGGTGCAAGGTCGATTCGAGGCAGCCTGGTGGCTCCGGTGGCATGGGGTCTGAGGGGAATTGGAGTGGAGGGAGAGGCGGTTAAGAAGGCGTGGTCGTGGGGCTGTTTCATGGCGTAGTTAACGCGAATTTACGCCGGCATTCAAACGGCCACAACGGCCGGGGGAGGGCGAGGTTAGCGCGCGGGTGAGAACGAAGGGGAGCTGGCGGTGGGGTCTGGCATCAGCAAGTGAGAGAGAGTGGGGTGGGGTCTGGTTGTCGTTGGGTTTGCGGGTTCGTCTATGAGTGAAAGAAAACGCTTCGGGGAGAGAAGAGAGGTGGGCTTGCTGGGCTTAGTGGGCTAGCTGGGCTGGGCTGCTTTGTTTCATATTTTTTTCCTTCTTCTGTTATTTTTCTTTTTCCAATTCTTTTATTCTGTTTGGATTTTGTTTAATCAATTCAAGCATCCATTTGAATTCAAATTTCAACCAAACTTTGTGTATCTTCAAATACTGTTTATTAATGCATTTTAAAGTCAAATTTAGAATATTTCTTTTACTCTTTTTAGGGTCTTTTAATTATTTAAAATAGGCCCTTGCATTTATTCAAAAAAGATTTAATAATATTTTTCAAACTCCATTTGAAATCTAAATATTTCCAAATCTTTTCAGTAGGTTTTATTTTTTTATTTGGGTGTCAAATAATTCACCTTGAATTATTTGGAATGTTTTTAATATGATTTATTAATCATTTAACATTGGGTATTTGTCTTTATTCCAATGAAATTAAATATAGTTTTAATTCCATAAATTTTATATGGAAGATTTCTTTGATCTTATTTAAGTTAATTAAACAACTTTTATTCCACTTGGGTAAATTCCAAATATTATTTTCCCATGATTTAATTAATCATTTCTTAATAGGGATTTTATCTTTATTCAAAATAGAAATAGAATTTGGTTAATGCCACTTTATTTTATTTGGAAAATTCTTTATCCATTTATTTTATTTGGATTAGGATTATAATTATTCCATTTGCTTATGGATTAGGTCAAGATTGAATTTGGTCTTTAAATATTCCTCATTTAATATTTCTATCTTTATCTTATAAAATCCATATCTTTTTATTTGTAGATCCAAACTTGGTGATTCCAATTTGTAAAATCTTATTTAATATTTGTTTATCCTTTTAATGTATTTAGGATTATTTGCTCACCATTTGGTATGGATTTTTAGATAGGTGCTTTATTAGTTTTGGAAATTCAATTTCCTTATCTTATTAAATTCATAAGATTTTATCTATGGCTCCAAATTAAGTGAAACCAATTCATATGGTTTTATAATATTTATATTTGTCATTCTTGATCATTTTGAAATGTTTGTTTGACCAATTTTTATATGGATCCAATCCATAGACTTAGATATAACTTGGAAATGGTTTCCTTCCATTAGGGCTTTAGGGTTTTGGTTTATTTTCCAAGTGTTTAAATTTTAAGATGCATTTTATGAGGAATGCATTCCTCTTGATTTGAATTTAGTTGGATTCAAATATTAACCAAAGTTTGTTCAAGGTGGGATTTTAAGTTTCCCTTTAGAAATAAAAGTTTCTTCTCACCCTAATTTTCAATAATTATTTATTTTGTTTATTTATTTTTCACATTACAAGATTTGGAAAATCTTGGGATGTGACACTTAAAGACTTTATTAGTAAACAAACCACTTTCAACAAGACTCTGGAGGAAAAGCTTTTGAATGTTGAGAAAAATATTTCATATTTGTCTGAAGCACAGTCCTCTTTGATTAATAAAATGGTTGCTAAACCTAAAACTTTGGAAAGTACCTTTGCTGCTACTCATGCCATACAAGTTACTATTGATGAAAATGTTAGACTATTAGACCAACTACATGCTAAGTGGGAAAGAGAAGCTGAAATTGCTGGAAACAATAGTGTGTGCACTCTTACTACCACCAATATGGATGCCACTAAACCATAAGAAGTCCCTATTCCTCCTACCACAATGCCTAAACCCAATGAGTCTACTACCAGTGATGCTAAGTTTGATTTTGATCTTGATGGTTGCAATATTTCTGAAGTGATTATGTTCCTACAAAAGTTTGCTAGAAGTCCTAATGCTAGTGATATGAATGTAGCTTTCGCCAAACACATTACAGATGCTCTCATTAAAATTAAGGAAGAAAAATTGAAACACAAAGCCTATATTCCTAGGAAAGTAGAAGATAGTTGGGAACCCATCATTAATATGCAAGTGAATGACTTTTATCTCAAACCTTCATGTGACCTTGGTTCTAGTGTCTCTATTATGCCTAGAAAGATTTATGAAATGCTTGATTTGTCACCTCTGGAAGATTGTTATTTGGATGTCCCACTTAATGATAATGCTAAAAAGAAACTCATGGGAAGTGTTAATGATGTTCTTATTATGGTTAATAATTCCTATGTCCCTGTTGATTTCTATGTTTTGGATGTTGAATACAATGCTTCTTGTCCTATTACTTTGGGAAGACCTTTTCTTAGAACTGTTGGTGCCATCATTGATATGAAAGGAGGCACCATTAAATATCAATTTCCATTCAAGAAAGGTATTGAACACTTCCCTATGAGGAGAGATAAGTTGTTTTTTGATCCTCCTTTGAAAGCAAGATTTGATGTTAATGCTTCTTCATTTGAAAATACTTGATTCTTGCTTCTTGTGCCTAACTTAAAGGCGTTAAAGAAAAGTACTTATTGGGAGATAACCCAAAAGTTTTCTTGAGTCTTGGAAGTTATTACCTCTGTAATAACCGTTACTTATCCTTTTATTTGATTTTTGTGCCAATATTAACCTCTAATGAGAGGGAAGTAAGATTTGGGGAGTTTCTATCCCGAAACAGATTTTTGTGATCCACTGTAAAAATTCGTGTAAACTCTCTATAAGTCGGATTGAGCTATAATTTTCTGAATAAATCCCCCAGGTTGTTAAATAACTTTTGTTAGTTCAACACTTTTTTATTTGAGCAATAGAAGGTCTTCGAAAAAATCGGATTCCTCCTAGTGGTCTGTTTTGACAGATTTCTGCCATTATTTGCATTTGCTTCTTATTGATTCCTTTTTTAGTTCTATTTGGGAAATTGATATTTTTGAGGGAATTGCTTCAGTAGCTTGTGTTTTTAGTGAAAGTTTTGCTGTTTTGAAACTAAACCCCAAGGTATATTATCTTTTGAATACACTAACGTTGCTAATGAAGATTGTGTGAAGTTTTGTATGAAAGAAAATTTGCAGGTGTAGAGAAAAAATGATGTAATGAGATGAAGAATGGAAAAAAGCTCAAGCTTGGGGATGCCACCCCAAGAAATATTCAAGAAGTACAAGCGTCAAAGCTTGGGGATGCCCAAGGCATGCCCTTCTTCGTCAATAAAAATCTCAGGTCTTTCTAGACACTTCGTTTTCATTGTTTCATCCACTGTTGTGTAGTTCTTGGAGCGTCTTAGTTTTGGTTTTTTGGTTTTTGTTTGCTTATTTTGCTTGAATAAAGTAGTTTGGACCCCCGTTCTCGCTGTGTTGTTTCAAATAAGTTGATTGGTGTTGGAGAGAAGTAGAAATTTCTTGCTTGAATAGTACAAGAGGAGCTTGCTTTGACTGTGACTTAGACTTTAGCATGTCATGCTAGATGTTGTTTTGACCTTATGCTTAGTGATTATTGTTGTAGCATGACTTGTTCCAAACAATTAGGATTGCTTAATGTGCCTTGAAGGAATCATGTGTTGTTTTAGCATACAAAAGCATAGTATTGTGATATTCCCTTTGATGCTTTGTTTGGGTTGACTTGGCACATGCTCACACCATGTTATGACTATGAACAAGTCATCATGGCCTTTATGATCATTTATTCCTTGACTTGTAGTACCACTTTATGCTTTGATTAGTAATGTTTTGTTGTTCTGCATGATTATGGCCATTATTGCTCTCTTAGTTGGTCGCTCCCAGTCTTTTGCTAGCCTCCACTTGTATGAGTAAGCTCTAATCATGCATCCAACTCCCAAGAAACCAACTTATTCCAAAGTGTCCACTATAAATTCCTATGCATGGTGTGTTACACCATTCCAAGCATATTCTTGTTTCCATCTACCTTCCAATTAAAAAGTCTCTTTGTTATGTGAAAACTAAGTGATCAAAGCTCTCACAAACTTCATGGCACACTTTATTTTTCTTGCCCCTAATAAACTTGAACCATTGTGTCATCTATGTTGTATGTGTTTGCACTTATACGTTAGAATTAGCAGAACCATGTTGTCAAGGGGAATGCTTACAACATTGCACTTGTACATTGTACAAAGTTGATATCATGCTCTTTTGTTTATGGATGTCGTCGGTGTGAAATGAAAGGGGAGCTTGTAACTCCATGGAGTTATGTATGTGTGTTAGAGAAATGCCTAGGCCGCTAGCCTAAGCCATGCCTAATCACGGTGGAAACTTGCAGCATCACCATAGTGAGTAATCTATGAAGCATTGTTCTTATAAAAAAGAGATAGAAAAGGAGATTGAGAAAAAGAAAAAAATATGAGAAAAGAGGAAAGAGAGAAAAAAGCACCATTTTCCCATGGTAAATAAGAAGATTGCTAAGATGCTCATTGTCTGCTTGCCTTGTCATTTTGATTATGGGATAGCTCATGTATCATGTGCAAGGGGTACCCCGTTGGCGGTTCTCTATGATACACATGTACTTACTATGACAAGAACTTACCGGTAACTAAACTTGAGTGGTATGAGGAGCGGCCCTCGTATTCAAGGGACATGAGTTTGCCAACTTATACTTTGTCAAGCATATACTCCATAGTTTGTTCACTTTAACCTTAATCACTTCAAGATGCTTATGATAGGGGCAATGAGAGCTGAAAGCTAACAAGTACCATAATTTTTGGAAGCTCTTTTTGAGACTTGAAATCCCTTCTTCCCTTTATGATGGGCCTTTCTTCCACCATTATATTGAGTCTTCACCTTCTATCCTTAGGCACCAATTAAGAGAGCATAGTTGCCATTCTTAGTACTATGTGCATTGTCCTGAAACTTATTGATTGATTCATATTGTTGATATTGCTTGTTCTTGAACTATTTGTATCTAGTCACTTTTATGAACTTTGAAGGTGTCCTATGCATCTATTTTCTACTCCATGAGCGACAAGTTGAATGCCACTATACTATGTTTTCTATATGTGAAACAAACAAACGTTTTTCAATGCATTATTATTCATGAATCTTTGTTTGTAACCTTTCATGTTGCATGCATAGTTACTTTGTCTTACTATTAGAACTCCATCTTTCATGCTCATGTTTAGAGTTTTTGATCCCAGCTTTCAATGCTTGCAAATTATTTGATATTGATTTTGATGGTTCATGTCACCTAAAAAAATATTCTTTTTATCACTTACCTACTCGAGGACGAGCAGGAGTTAAGCTTGGGGATGCTTGATACGTCGAAAACGTATCTATAATTTTTATGTTCCATGCTTGTTTAGTATCTACTTTGCTTTGCTTTGTCTACACTTTGAGGTGTTTTTATATGCTTTCTGGTACTAACCTATTAACAAGATGCCACAGTGCGAGTTGCCTGTTTTCTTCTATTTTTGGTTCCAGAAAAGGCAGAAAATTAATATTCTCAGAATTGGACGGGACAAAAGCCAAAGTCAAGATTTTACCGTGGGGAACACGGAGCCAGAATATGAGACAAAGGGGAGCCACCAGGGGGCCACACCCCCTGGCCGCGCGGCTAACACTAGCTCACGCCTGGGGGTACAGCCGCCCTGGCAGCTCCCCTTCCTCGCCTCTTCGCCTATAAGAAGCCCCCGATACCAAAACCCTAAGGACCCGATCAATCTTCCACGAAACCGTCCGTAGCCGCCGCCACCATCATCCCTCGATCGGGGGATCTGAAGCTCTTCCCGGCACCCTACCAGAGGGGAGATCATCCCGGAGACCTTCTTCTTCACCATCCCAGCCTCTGGTATGAAGCGTGAGTAGTTACACCTTGGACTACGGGTCCATGTAGTAGCTAGATGGTTGTATCTCCTCCTTTGTGCTACCATGTTTATATTTTTTGAGCTCCATTCATGATAAATATCATCTATTTGTAATCATGCATGTTGTGTTTGCCAGATTGATTAATGGTTTTGTCTTATTGATTCTATCATGTCTATGTTGTTTGTGATCATGCATGCTCTCTGTTTCTAGTAGCTATCTTGGCCAAGTAGACGCTAGTGACTCCAAGAGGGAGTATTTATGCTCGATAGTGGGTTCATGCCTCTATTTAATCTAAGGGAAGTGACAGAAATCTCTAAGGTTGTAGATGTGCTATTGCTACTAGGGGAAAACAATGGTCTCTTGTTCATGGAACAAGTGGATTGTTTACCTTACAACTTTTCTTAAAGCATTTATCCTTTTCTTGCAACTTAATACTGGAGAGGGTTCGAATGATAACCTGAAGGTGGATTACTAGTCATAGATACAGTTGGATGGCGGTCTATGTATCTTGTTGTATTGCCCAATCAAATCTCATAGGATCATGAATGTCTAGTATTACATTGTTATGCCTTGCTCTGCCTTGTCAATTGCCCTGCTGTAATTTCTTTACCCAACATGCCATGTTTGTTTATCTTAAGGAGAGCACCTCTAGTGAACTATGGACCCCGGTCCAATCTTTACCATTGATACAACTTACACCGTTACTGTTTACTTTCTTCAAACCGTTATTACCTTCCACACCATACAGTTAATCCTTTGTTTTCGGCAAACCGATGAGATTGACAACCTCACTGTTCGTTGGGGCAAAGTCTTGAGTTTGTGTTGTGCAGGTTTCCAAGTTGCTAGCAACACCTTTGAGTCGTTTCCTTCCTCCTACTAGTTCGATAACCTTGGTTTCTTACTAAAGGAAAACTTGTTGCTGTGCTCATCACACCTTCCTCTTGGGGTCTCCCAACGAAGCTCTACATTGATCCGAGCCACCATCACATATCACTATCGGAATTACATTATTTTCCATGTCACGCACGGGACAAGGCAAAGCCTCGAAAAGGCACGGCAAAGTTTGCACGACAAAGCGACAGCAAAGCCATCTTTTCCATGTGCTTCTGTCAATATGCACTACAGAGCCTTTGTCGTGCGCTAGACAACAGTGCACGATAGAGAAAAGGGACTTGATGACGCCCTAAGCGAGACGGAGCCGTGACAGTGGGCCTAGCCTAGCCTTTGTCGTGTATCCAACCTTCGTTGTGTGTCTGAGGGGGGTCCCACACTGCCTGTTTGTTGTGCTGCCTTTCTTTGCCATGATTCCTAGCGTTGTCGTGGCCTACTGCTTTGCCATGTGCCTTCTCTTTGAATTGTCCCTCTTCTTTGTCGTGCACTTATCTTTGTCGCGTGCCTTTCTTTTTCATGGTCATGCGCTTTGCCGTGCACATATCCTACCAAGGTCATGGCAGAGACAGCCACGCACTTCCCAGGTTGTCACACTACAAGAATCTGGACGGTCCATGACGATCTGATATCGTCGTGGATCAGTGGCAAAATTTCACAGATCACCATTCATGACGAATTTTGCGATGAAAAAAGGTCATGAACCTCACGTCATAATATGATCCGCAGCGTTTTTTGTCTAAAAACGTCACGACCGTCCATGGCGTTTCTTCAGTTTCGTCGCAATCAACAGGACCGGCCCAGCCCAGGCCCACCCGGTCGTGTCTTTTTTTCGTCATGGTCAACACCACGAGGCAGACGGCGCCAGCGGGCGGCCGTTAGAGACGTCAGCTGACATCGTGTCGGCCGTTAGTGATGTTGCGTCGGCCGCCAGTGACATCATCATCGTCCTAACATTTTGTTTTCGTCGTGGCTTGTTTCCATTCTCGAAGATTCCATGATGTCATACATCATGTTCCTGACGTCAAGAAGGCTGTTCCGGACGTCATCAAGTCCGTAACGAATTTGTTTTCATTGCCACCTGTCTTCGACCTGCTAACACGTGGATGAATTGAACGACGCTACATGGGGCACCTACTGCTTGACACATGGTCTAATCAGAACAGGACACGTATCTCCTAACCATGACAAACTCTATGTGATGACGTCATCGTTGGCTTGACGTTCCTGTTTTTTTCTAGGTCATTGATCAATGAAAGCGGGCCACGTGGGCGTTTATCTGTGATGGATATTTTCCGTGATGTACTAACTGTAGGGTTCATAGCATAGAAACAGAAAATTCTACCTCAAGGACGAACAAAACCAAGATCCAATCTATAGCAAAGCCAAGATCTAATCTACGAGATAGGTGCAACGATATAGATGAGAACTAACCCTCAAATATCCAAAGCCTTAATGAGATCTAATTTCGTGGTTGATGACGATGATCCTTCCGGTGCTGCGATCCGACAGCGCTTCCGCACTCGGTCACACGTACGGACTCGATGAAGACCTTCATCTCCCCGTTCCAGTGGGTAGGGGAGGTAGTATATCCCCTCGGAATCCCATCAGCACGACAGCATGGTGGTGGTGGTGGAGGATAATTCCTGTAGGGCTTTGCCTAAGCCGGAGCAAGAAGAAGGAGGAGGGAGGAGAGGTGGTGGCTAGGCTTGGGTGGAGGGGCAAGGGGGCCGGCCACCCCTCCCCTCTATTTATAGAGGGAGGGTGTGGCTAGGGCTCCCCCCTTTTCCCTCCACCTCCTAGGGTCGGCGCAAGAGGGAGGGGGAACTTGCCCCTCAAGTCTTCCCCCTATTTTTTAGGGATTCAAACCAAAACCCTAGGGGTTGGCCGGTTGGGCCTCTTGGGCCTGGTGCAGCTAGACCATGGGGCCCACAGCATTCCCCTCAGCCCATGTGGCCCCTCCTGGGATGGTGGGCCCACTGGTGGCCCTCTAGAACCTTCTAGAAGCTCCAGTCAGAATACTGAAATTTTTTCCGTACCCCGGAAGATGACTTCCATTATATGAATCTTATTCTCCAGACCATTCCGGACCTCCTCGTGATGTCCTAGATCCCATCCGAGACTCCGAACAACATTCGATCTCCAACTCATATTCCATATCTACTTTAAACAACATCGAACCTTAAGTGTGTCACCCTATTGTTCACGAACTATGCAGACATGATCGAGACAACTCTCCGGTCAATAACCAATAGCAGGACCTGGAGATCCATAATGGATCCCACATATTCAACGATGACTTCGTGATCGAAAGAACCATTAACATACGATATTGATTCCCTTTGTCACGTGATACTCTACTTATTCGAGGTTCGATCATCGATATCTCCATACCTAGTTCAACCTTGTTACTGATAAGTACTTTACTCGTACTGTGATATGACATCGCTTGTGACCTAGTCACATGCTTGCAAGCCAATTGGATGACATTCCACCGAGAGAGCCCAGAGTATATCTATCCATCATTTGGATGGACAAATCCCATTCTTGATCCATGCGCTTCAACACATACTTTCAGAATCCAATACCACATTTATAACCACCTAGTTACAAAGTAGCGTTTGATGTCATCAAAACACTCATCCAGTGATGGTGATTAACACGATCTCATGGTCTAAGGATTAGGTTGCTATGTATTTGAAAGCTTGTAGCAAAACGAAGTTAATGACTTGATCTTATGCTATGCTTACTATGGGTGTGTGTCCATCACATCATTCTCCTAATGATATGATCTTGTTATTAATAACATCCAATGTTCATCATCAGGAAACCATGATCATCTATTAATAACACGCTAGTTTAACAAGAGGCTTACTAGGGACTCTTTTATGTTTACAAAACACACAAGTATTAATGTTTCTTGTTAATACAATTATAGCATGGCATGTAAACATTTATCATAAACATAAATATATAATAATAACCACTTTATTATTGCCACTTGGGAATATATTCAACACTAACGAGACAAATTCGTTTTCATCATGGATGCGAGCTGGTGTTAGGGGACATTTGTATGCGTAATGCTTGCGGGTAAAATTCTACTAGCCCTAATCGTTTTTGGCCCATTTCAATCTAGATGCATCAAATGACATAATTTGACAAGAAATTTCGGGACAAGTTTGCACATAAATTTCGACAGTAGCTCCCAAAGCCAAAAGCCTCACAAGTTTCCACACGTTAACTTACCCTGCCTACAAAATGACAAGTTTCAACCCCCACTTCACAAGTTTCCCTACCACACAAGTTTTTCCGCACCAGTAAACTTTACTTTCTCACCACAGTTTCCCTGAGCAAAAACTCAAGTTTCAACCACTAGTTCACTAACCTTGCAACAGTTGAGCTGTTGATGTTGTTGTTGTTGTTGCTACTGCTTCTGCTGCTGAGCCATCTGAGAGAACACTTGATGAATCAAGTGAGTTGAATGGTCTTGTTTAGCCTGCAACTCTTCTTGCTTGTTCCTTATGTCTTGCATGTCTTGAAGGAACTATAGTTTGTCTGCCTCGACAGCTTCTTTGGCTTTCTGTAAATCCACTATGGTTGAGGGAAGTTTGTCGCTACCTTCTCTCTCAGCATCCAATTCTGCTTCAAGGCCAGACATGCTTCGTCTTGAAGTATTTGGATAGAGGCCGATGTTCTTTAGGAACATTGGATTTCTCTCGTTGTTCTTGGAGAGTGCAAAGTGCACAACCTCAGTGGAAGAAAGTTGTTCTTCATCAGTGCCATTTTATGAAACAGATGGAGCTCCGAATGTCACCTGCCGATTTCGGGTACGGGTCTGGCACCCCATACCTGCACCCGCCCCATAACCGCTTCCGACAATGTTGTCGGGTACAAAACCCCACTAGACCCGCCACCCGTCGGGTATTTGGGACCCGACGGGTGATGCGGCTCGGTTGACTATAGAACCTCGTTGGGAAACCCCAAGAGCAAGGTGTGATGAGCACAACATCAAGTTTCCCTCAGTTATGAAACCAAGGTTAGCGAACCAGTAGGGGTAAGGAAACAACTCCAAGGTGTTGCTAACAACTTGGAACCTGCACAACACAAACTAAAAACTTTGCCCCAACTTACAGTGAGGTTGTCAATCTCACTGGTTTGCTGAAAACAAAGGATTAAACATATAGTGTGGAAGATAGTGATTGTGTTGCAGAATGTAAACAGTAACAGTAGATGATGTATCAATGATAAAGATTGGACCGGGGTCCACAGTTTAAGATAGATAGCATGTTGGGTGAACAAATTACAGCGGGGCAATTGACATATTGAGAAAGCATAACAATGCATATACTAGACATCTTGACTCCTACGAGATTTGATTGGGCATTACAACATAATACATAGAACGTAATCCAACTACATCTATGACTAATAATCCACCTTCAGGTTATCATCCGAACCCCTTCCAGTATTAAGTTGCAATCAACAGATAATTTCATTAAGCAATGTGTGTAAACTAAACAATACAATTGCTCCATGAACAAAGGATTGTTGTTTTCTCCCTAGTAGCAACAACACATCTACAATCTTATAGATTTCTGTCACTTCCCCAGATTACTAGAGGCATGAACCTACTATCGAGCATAAATACTCCCTCTTGGAGTTGCAAGCATCTACTTGGCCAAGATAGCTACTAACAACGGAGAGCATGCAAGATCACAAATAACATAGACATGATAGAATCAATAATGAATCTGACATAGCATCTCAATATCCATCGGATCCCCCACAAACACAACTTGTATGATTACAAATAGATGATCTTGATCATGAACATATCTCACAAGATCTAAACATGATAGCACAAAGGAGGAGAAACAACCATCTAACTACTGTATGGACCCATAGTCCAAGGGTGAACTACTCACATATCATTCCGGAGGCTGGCATGGTGATGAAGAAGGCCTCTGGGATGATCTCTCCCCTCTGGCAGGGTGCCGGGAAGAGCTTCAGATCCCCCCGATCTAGGGACAATGGTAGTGGCGACTACGAACTGTTCCGTGGAGATTTCATCAGGTACTTACGGTTTTTACATCGAGTGCTTTATAGGAGAAGAGGCGAGGCGAAGCCGCGCCACCCTAGGGTGTGATCGCCTCGTGGCCCCACTTCGTCTCCCCTCCGGAATACATGTTCCTTCTGGTAAAATATTGACTTTGGCTTTTGCCCATACAATTTTGAGAATAGTTCCTTACTAGCTTTTCTGAAACAAAAAACAACACAAAACAGGCAACTGGCACTACGACATCTTGTTAATAGGTTAGTTCTAGAAAATGTATAAAAATACCTCAAAGTGTAGACAAAACATAACAAAGTTGATACAAAACAAGCATGGTGCATAAAAAATTATAGATACATTTTCGACGTATCAAGCATCCCCAAGCTTCACTCCTGCTCGTCTTCGAGTAGGTAAGTGATAAAAAGAATAATTTAGGTGACATGCACCATCATAATCTTGATCAAAATATTTGTAAAGCATTGATAGCTGGGATCAAGTTACTCTAAACATGAGCATGAAAGATGTAGTTCTAACAATAATACATGTCAACTATGTTTTAACATGAAACAGTACAAACAAAGATCATGAATAACAATGCATTGAAAGACGTTTGTTTGTTTCACATATAGAAAACATATCAAGAGTGCTATTCAGCTTGTCCTTCATGGTATAGCAAAACATAAATGCATAGGACACCTTCAAAGTTCATAAGGGTGACTAGATACAAATAGTTTAAGAACAAGCAATATCAACATGAATCAATCAATAAGTTTTGGGACAATGCACATAAAACTAAGAATGACAACTATGCTCTCTTAATTGGTGCATAAAGATGGAAGATGCAGACTCAACATAAAAGTAAAGAGAAAGGCCCTTCATAAAGGAAGCAGGGATTTCAAGTTTCATAAAGAGCTTCCAAAAGTTATGGTACTTATTAGCTTTCAGCTCTCATTGCCCCTATCATAAGCATGTTGAAGTGATTAAGGTTAAAGTGAAACAAATATGGAGTATATGCTTAACAAATCATAAGTTGGCAATCTCATGTCCCTTGAGTATGAGGGCCATTCCTCATGCTACTCAACTTTAATCACAAACAAGTTCTTGTCATTGTAAGTATATGTGTATCATAGAGAACCGCCAACGGGGTACACCTTGCCCCATGACACAGGAGCTATCCCATATCAAAATGATAAGGCAACAGACAATGAGCATCTCAGCGATCTTTTTATTTACCATGAGCATGGTGCTTTTTTTCCTTTTTCTCTTTTTATCTTTTTTCTATATCTTTTTATGAAGATGCTTCATAGATTGCTCACTATGGTGATGCTACAGGTTTCCACCATGATTAGGCATGGCTTAGGCTAGCCACCCATGCATTTCTCTAACACATATACAATACTCCATGAACTTATAAGCTCCCCTTTTATTTCACACCGCCGACATCCATAAACAAAAGATCATGATATCAACTGGATAATATTTACAAGTGTTGAAAGCGTTCCCCATGACAACATGGTTCTACTAATTCCCAACTTATAAGTGCAAGCGTTCGCCATGACATCAAGTTTGTGAGAGCTTTAATCACTAATTTCTCATAACAAAAGTTTAATTTGGAAGATAGATAAAAACATGAATATACTTGGAATGGTGTAACACACCATCCATAGGAATTTATAGTGGACTATTTGGAATAACTTGGTTTCTTGGGAGTTGTATGCATGAATAGAGCTTACTAAGTACAAGTGGAGGCGAGCAAAAGACTGGGAGCGACCAACTAAGAGAGCAATAATGGACATAATCATGCAGAGCGACAAAACATTATCAATTAAAGCATAAAGTGGTATCACAAGTCAAAAACTCAATGATCATAAAGGCAAAGGTGACTGGTTCATAGTCTTAACATGGTGTAAGCATGTGCTAAGTCAACCCAAACAAAGCATGAAAGGAGAATACAACAATATTATGCTTTTGTATGCTAAAACAACGCATGATTCTTTCAAGGCACATTAAGCAATCTCAATTGTTTGGAACAAGTCATGCTACAGCAATAACCACTAAGCATAAGGTCAAAGCAACATCTAACATGACATGATAAAGTCTAAACCACACTCAAAGCAAGCTCCCTTTTGTACCACTATAAGCATGAAACTTTCTACTCCTTCTCTAACACCAATCAACTTATTTGAAACAAAAACTGAAAGCTAGGGTCCAAATAATTTATTCAAGAAAAACAAACGAAATAAAACTAAAAACGAAAACTAAGACGCTCCAAGAACAACACAACAATGCATGAAACAATAAAAATGAAGTGTTTTGAAAGAAAATCTAAGATTTTTATTGATGAAGAAGGGGGTGCCTTGGGAATCCCCAAGCTTTGACGCCTGTACCTCTTGAATATTTCTTGGGGTAACACGGGGTGGCATCCCTAAGCTTGAGATTTTGTCCATTCTTCATCTTATCACATCATTCTTCCCCTACACTTGAAAATTTTCCTTCATACAAAACTTCACACAATCTTCATTAGCAACATTAGTGTATTCAAGATAATAGGCCTTTGGGTTTAGTTTCAACACAAGTAAAACTTTCACGAAAACACAAGGTATTGTAGCAATTTCTTTTAAAAGCTCAAGTGATCAAAGAGAACCCAAAAAGAAACCGATAAGAGGCAAATGCAAATAATGGCAGAAATCTATCAAATCAGACCAGCAGGTGGAAACCGATTTTTTCGAAGACCTTCTATTGATTAAATCGAAAAGTGTTAAACTAACAAAAGTTAGATAATAACCTGGGCATAAGATCAGAAAATTACAGATCAATCCGACATACAGGATTTTTTCACGGATTTTTACAGTGAAGCACAAAAATCTATTTCGGGATAACAACTTCCCCAAATCTTACTTCTCTCTCATTAGAGGTTATTCTTGGCACAAAAACCACACAAAAAGGATAAGGATAGGTTATTACAGAAGTAATAAATTCCAAGACTCAATAAAAGAAAAACCTACTGAAATTTGGGTTATCTCCCAATTAGTACTTTTCTTTAACGCCTTTAAGTTAGGCATAGGAAGCAAGAATCAAGTATTTTCGAATGAGGAAGCATTAAGATCAATACCAGAAATTTCTTCAACAAGGAATGGTATCTCATCCAAATAAGTTCTATAAGTTCCTCTCTCAACACTCTTGGGTTCACTATTTTCATTAAAAGGGTTTTCAGAAACAATCCAATCAAAATTCTTTTCTAAGGATTCATGCATTCCTACCAGTTTAAAAGGTATTGGTATTTTAATTTCCTCTCCACTTTGGGTTTGGTTTTGTCCAACTTTTATAGTGTAGCCATAACATTCACACATGAGCCTAGCATATTAAAACGATCAAATACCTTTCTAGCCTCTTTAGCAACATCATTGAATTCTTTAAGCAAAGTTTATTGAATAAAATCTCTCTTTTCAGTATCCTCAATATCTTTAAGCTTAAGAAGAATTACTTGGATCATGTGGTTAAGGTTAACAAACCTAGCCTCCAACATGTGAACTAAAGAACCTGCTGCAATTTCATAGTTTGGAGAAAGTTCGGCTAAGGATCTATCCTCAATGTCCTCATGCTTACTAACATGATTAAAGAATTCTTCAATATTATCTTTCCCAATTATGGAGCCACTACCTACTGAAAGGTCTTTCAGGGTGAACTTAGGGATCAACATAGTGAGCTAAGAACAAGGTAACAACTAAAGGAAGAACTAAATTTTTTGTGTTTTTCATAAGAAAAGGCAAACCAAGCAAAAATAATTTTTTGTATTTTTGATAAAGAGAAACAAGCAAAACAAAGCAAAAGAAACTAAGCAAAACAAAATCAAAGTAAAGAGATTGGTTGTGAGAGACTCCCCTTGCGATAATATTCTTTCTCCCTGAAAGGAGACTGACGAGGAGGAATAGATTGAAGCTGCCCTTAACTCCCCGACAACGGCGCCAAAATGTCTTGATGCGGCTCGGTTGACTATAGAGCCTCGTTGGGAAACCCCAAGAGCAAGGTGTCATGAGAACAGCAGCAAGTTTTCCCTCATTTATGAAACAAAGGTTATCGAACCAGTAGGAGTAAGTAAACAACTCCAAGGTGTTGCTAACAACTTGGAACCTGCATAACACAAAACTCAAAAATTTGCCCCAACTTACAGTAAGGTTGTCAATCTGACTGGTTTGCTGAAAACAAAGGATTAAACGTATAGTGTGGAAGATAGTGATTGCTTTGCAGAAAGTAAACAGTAACAGTAGATGCTATATGAATGATAAAGATTGGACCGGGGTCCACAGTTCACTAGAGGTGTTCTCCTTAAGATAGATAGCATGTTGGGTGAACAAATTAGAGCGGGGCAATTGACAGATTGAGAAAGCATAACAATGCATATACTAGACATCTTGACTCCTACGAGATTTGATTGGGAATTACAACATAATACATAGACCATAATCCAATTGCATCTATGACTAATAATCCACCTTCAGGTTATCATCTGAACCCCTTCCAGTATTAAGTTGCAAGCAATAGATAATTGCATTAAGCAATGTGTGTAAAGTAAACAATACAATTGTTCCATGAATAAAGGGTTGTTGTTTTCTCCCTAGTAGCAACAACACATATACAATCTTAGAGATTTCTGTCACTTCCCCAGATTACTAGAGGCATGAACCTACTATCAAGCATAAATACTCCCTCTTAGAGTTGCAAGCATCTACTTGGCCAAGATAGCTACTAACAACGGAGAGCATGCAAGATCACAAATAACATAGACATGATAGAATCAATAATCAATCTGAAATATCATCTCAATATCCATCGGATCCCCGCAGACACAACATGTATGATTAAAAATAGATGATCTTGATCATGAATGGAGCTCACAAGATCTAACCATGATAGCATAAAGGAGGAGAAACAACCATCTAGCTACAGTATGGACCCATAGTCTAAGCGTGAACTACTCACGCATCACTCCGAAGACTGGCATGGTGACGAAGGAGGCCTCTGGGATGATCTATCCCCTCCGACAGGGTGCCGGGAAGAGCTTCAGATCCCCCCGATCTAGGGACGATGGTGGCGGTGGCTATGGACTGTTTCGCGGAGATTTGATCCGGTACTTAGGGTTTCTGCATCGGGGTGATTTTATAGGCGAAGAGGCAAGGCAGGGGCGCCCGAGGTACCCACACCTGGTGTATGCACCCCCCAGGCCGCGCCGCCCTAGGGTGTGGCTGCCTCGTGGCCCCACTTCGTCTCCCCTCCAGACTTTGTATTCCTTCTGTTAAAATATTGACTTTGTCTTTCGTCCCATCCAATTCCGGGAATATTTCCTTACTAGCTTTTCTGAAACCAAAAATAGTAGAAAACATGCAACTGGCACTGCAGCATCTTGTTAATAGGTTAGTTCCAAAAAATGTATAAAAATACCTCAAAGTGTAGACAAAACATAACAAAGTTGATAGAAAATAAGCATGGAGCATCAAAAATTATAGATACGTTTACGACGTATCAACGGGTACCCGCGAATAAATGACACAATGTTGTTCATCTACTAAGTGACAACAAATATAGAAAACATGGTATATGTTTGGCAGGAAATATTCAGCAAAAAAATTGACAGCAAAAAATCAGCAACAAATATTCAGCATATACTCATAGGTTCAAATATATAACAGATAATATAGCTCACACCTCAGTCCTCACATGTTCACAACAAATCAACAATATATGCAACTGGCACTGCGGCATCTTGTTAATAGGTTAGTTCCAGAAAATGTATAAAAATACCTCAAAGTGTAGACAAAACATAACAAAGTTGATAGAAAATAAGCATGGAGCATCAAAAATTATAGATACGTTTACGACGTATCAACGGGTACCCGCGAATAAATGACACAATGTTGTTCATCTACTAAGTGACAACAAATATAGCAAACATGGTATATGTTTGGCAGGAAATATTCAGCAAAAAAAATTGACAGCAAAAAATCAGCAACAAATATTCAGCATATACTCATAGGTTCAAATATATAACAGATAATATATCTCACACCTCAGTCCTCACATGTTCACAACAAATCAACAATATAGCTCACAGGTTCACAAAACTATAGAAATATAGCTCACAGGTTCACAAACCATAGGTCACAACAAATGGTCCACAGACATATTACAAGTAGTTCACAACAATATTACAACAACAAATAGTCCAGAATAACAACACATAGGTGACGACAAGTTCCATATCCAATACTCCATCCAGCAATCTTCAATCTCCAACTCCATTTGCAGCAAGTAATATGATCACATGGAGGCCAAACATGAATCCAATAACAATATATATTGGCAAACATAAGTTACTCTTTTTTCATTGTAGTCACAGAAATATTATAGAATTAAGCACAAATGCACATCATACTTACATCATCCTCTTCTTGTTTATCATGAAGGCAAGTCCTGACATGGGTATGCCCTATGGATGCCCGATGTTAGCCTACCTGGTCCATCCCAGCGAAAGCCCATGAAGAATGCATACCTCAATCATAAAAGACTAGGAGGATTTCAGGTGGCCCAAGCCTAGTAAAAATTTGACTCCTTGGCGGATACGTCTTCTTCGGATATAAAATTGAAGGGAGAAACCCTAAACTTGTAACCGACTCAGCCTATCCCCGAGACCCGGCCTATCTATATAAAGGCCAGGAGGGTACGACGAGGAGGAATACCTGATAACCTAGCATATACCTTGCCAGATCCAATCCGTGCACCCTGTAACTTCCGGCATCGCCATTAGCAAAGAGCAGACAAGCAGGAGTAGGGTTTTCCCCCAGGGGCCTAAACCTGGGTAAACACCGTGTCCCCGTATTTCTTGTTTGTTATCCGTTTCGCGATCTCTAGCGTCTTCTCCTTCTCCAAAACCCAAGTCCATAACAATGGGCGTTGATACGTCCAAAACGTATCTACTTTCCCGAACACTTTTGCTATTGTTTCTCCTGTAAACTTGTGTGATTTGGATACAACTAACATGGAGTGACGCTGTTTTCAACAGAATTACCTTGGTGTCTAGTTTTTATGCAGAAAATCAACTATCAGGAAAATCCCAAAAAATATGCCAAAAATCCTTGTCACATCCCAAGATTTTCCAAATCTTGTAATGTGAAAAATAAATAAACAAAATAAATAATTGTTGAAATTTAGGGTGAAAAGAAACTTTGATTTCTAAATAGAAACTTAAAATCCCATCTGGAACAAACTTTGGTTAATGATTTAATCCAACAAAATTCAAATCAAGAGGAATGCATTCTTCATAAATGCATCTGGAAATTTAAACACTTGGAAAAGTTAAACCAAAACCCAAAACCCTAATAGAAGAAAATCATTTTCAAGTTATCTCTAAGATCATGGATTTGATCCCTATAAAAATTTGTCAAGCAAACATTTCAAAATGATCAAGAATGACAAATGGAAATAATATAAAACCATATAAATTGGTTTCACTTAGTTTGGAGCCATAGATAAAATCTTATGAATTTAATAAGATAAGGAAATTGAATTTCCAAAGCTAATAAAGCCCTTATCTAAAATCCATACCAAATGGTGAGCAAATAATCCTAAAAGTATTTAAAAAGATAAACAAATAATAAATAAAGTTATAATAGTTGGAATCACTATTTTTTGATCTTTAAATAAAAAGATATGGTTTTGATAAACATAGGAAGAAATATAAATAAGGATTATTTTAAAGAGCCAAATTAAATCTTGGCCAAACAAATGAAATAAAATATTTCTATTTGTTAAAAATAATAAAGGTTTATTTAAATAAAATAATAAGGATTTATTAATATCCAATTTCATTTAAGTAAAGGCTTTTCCCTTTCAAATAAACATTAAAATTTATTAAAGTTTTTAAAATAAGAATTCCAAGTGTTTTAGTTATCCAAATGAAACCTACTGAAAAGATTTTGATATTATTTAGATTTCAAAAAGATTTTTAAAATAAATTAAAACCTATTTGAATTAAAGAATAAGGTCTATTTATTTAATTATTAATAGATCCTAAAAGAATAAAAGAAATATTCTAATGTTGACTTTAAAATGAACTATTAATCAGTATTTGAATCTACACAAATTTTGGTTGAGTTTTGAAATCAAATTGATGTTTGAAATAATTAAAAAAAAATCAAAACAGATTAATAGAAATGGAAAAGGGAAAAAGAATCTGTACAAAAAAATGAGAAGGAACAGCCCAGCCCAGCTAAGCCCATCTGGCCCAGCAGCCAACCTCTCCCTCTCTTCCCGAAGCGTTTTTCTTACCACTGAAAGAACCCACTCAGTCGCCGACTAGCATGCCCCACTCTTCCTCTTTCTCACTCGTTGTCAAACAGGCCCCACAGCCACGTCACCGTCTTCAACCGTGCGACCCGTTCTTCTTTCTCCCTCTCTCCCGTTACTGCCGATTGATTCGCGTGGTAAATTCACTTATGCCGCGTGATTCTCGCCCCCTGACCACACTCACTTAAGCGCCCATTTCCCCTCTTCCTCCCCCCCCCCCAAACATCACGCCTCGAGAGCCACCAGGCTGCTCGGAATCATCTCCGAACCCCCACTACCTCCGGCGAGCTCACCGACAAATTCCGACGAACACGTCCCACCCCACCGTCCCTGCTTCACACTATCCTGCTCACCAGAACCTTGCGCACCTACTCGTATCATCAGCCTGGCCACGATTGCCCTAGAGCGTCGGCAAGGACGACCTCTACACGCCGCCGTCGTCTGCTACCTCTCCGGCGAAACCCCCTGGTAATTCCTGGCCACCCCATTCCCTCTGGCTGATACTACCGTATTCGCCTTTCTCTCACGAACCTAATGGCGTTGATTGGTTGGTTTGGCGTGAACCGTAGACTTGCCTCCGACGACGAGCAGACAAACTTGACGCCAACGACAACACCGGCGAGCAATCACCAGCAGCATCGTGCGCCCCTGTCCCTGTGGCGACCACGTCGAGAATCAACGCAACCCTGCGAACCTGGTGAGCCTCTCCCCACCATCTCTTGCTTCCTAAATCGCCGGGAACACCCTCGTCTGAGCGCGCCGTCGCCTGTCGCCGCCGCCAGCGCCGCCCACCTTTGGCCAACACCTATGCACCGTTCGATTTCGATCCAACGTGTGTGATAGAATCATTAACCGAAGAGGTATGAAGTGTTTCCAGCAGTGCGATGCACATTAGATCCAGCGGCCCACAATAGCCGATCCACACGAATCGTTTTTAGCCAATCAGAGCCCTCCACGTGGACAAGGTTTGGTTTAAAACAGAAAATAGAATCCATTAGATATGCAAACTTGAAAAATTCATAACTTTCAAACCACACGTCCAAATTTTGCAAACTTTATATCAATGGAATCAGCAAGACAAATCCTACCCAACCATGCACTTTTTTTTAGTAAAATGATTCATTTAAATTGATTGTTTTTGCAGAAACTTGTGTAGGCATATTTAGAATATAAAATTTGTTCTAAAATTATTTTGGTGATAAAACCTTTGGGCAAATGGATTGTTTGAACCTACTGACCATAGAAATCAATTTTTGGTTTCAAAAACATATTTGGTGAAGCAAAAGAATAAATCTTTGATTTAAAGCATTTCTAGTCAAATAAAAATAATGTTTATTTATCAAAAATACTTTTGGGAGAAAATCTTTGGGAAATGTTTTGGAATAAACTCTCTGACCCCAAGCACCAAGTTTTATGATTTAAAAATGTATTTGGTGAACCCTATAAGGATTGCTACTTTGATAAAGGCATTTTCAACCACATAAAATAATGATTTGGTTTAAAAATGGTTTATAGGTAAAATCTTTTAGCAAATAGTTTTGCCACTTTATAAAATGACCAATAACTGTTTTAGAATGTTTATAACCTATTATAAACCACTTTTGTAAATAAAACAAAGTTTGACATGCTTGCATGCAATGTTTTGTTTCTATTATTTTATGTGATGTTGCTTGAATGGTAGATTGAAATATTGCTTGCTTGATTGAATTGTAGTGATTTGAAGAGTGTGAACATTGCAAGATCAAGGAGTGAACTTATATTCTCTACCAAAAAGGCAAGTGATGCTTCATACTTTGTCCCACTATTTTCACTATGCATTAGTGATATTTCTAAGTAGGACTTGCATGGAATTTTGCTAAGTATAAGCTATGCCGTGGGAAATCCTAGTAGATTAAACCTTAGTAGAAATTTCCTAAGTTAAGATTCCTACTACTATCATGCTTAGCTTAGCCAGTAGAAAACAAGGGTGGAATATATATTCATACTATGGAATATTTATAAGTCAAGGACTTGTGTTTTGTTTAATAAAACAACTAAGTGAATGAATCACCTAGGTGGAATGGAAGGAATGGTTTGTGTTGAGTTGTTCACAAGGCCCATTTCTATGGTTTACCTTGTGTATCTCACTTGTGGATGGCCACCCAGGAACAAAGAGATTTGAGATGTCAAATGTTGAGAAGCTTCAAGTGCATCCACTTGGCATTATGGGCTCTGTCTGGATCATATAGGTTGCAATAACTTAGCCAAATGGACAGTTGGTGGTAGGGGTTTGATAGGTTGGAACGCGTCCATTCTGGTCTAAGGGAAGGATTCTGAAAGATCTTGTCTTGGTGAAACCAAGTCTTGTGGGGAAAGTGCACCACCTCTGCAGAGTGTAAAATCTAAGTACTTAGCCATGTCCCTGGTAAAGGACAATTTGAGCATCAAGACATGGAAGCTATCAAGAATCTCCTCATCCCAACTTTTAAGTTAAAACTTTGTGGTTGAACAAGGGTTGAAGGATCACCAATTTCTATTGGGAGATGCCTTGGGTGATTTTTGTCAAGCAAAAACTTAGTGTTTTCAAATGATAAGGAAAATCTATTTTGAGCAAAGCAAGCCTAAGCTCCAATTAGCCAAATGCATATAGATGATAGACTCCACTATACTACCATAGTATCACTTGCCAATACAATTCAAATGTATTGACCCTTGTGGTAGTAACTTATTATGTTGCAGGTTTGTTTGATGTTAGTGAAGTTTATTGATTAGGATTACAAGTCTACAACCAACATGTCTGCATGTGGCACTTTGAAGATGAAGGACCCCCATGCTATTGTTATATTCTGATGCATGGTAATGAGATAACCAAATGAGCTATGTAAGATGTAATAAATTATGTTTTTCGTGGTTATAAAGTTGTACTATGACCTTTGTTTCTTGACATTACATCTTAACTCTGGATGCTAGCTATTGATCCAGGGACTAGCATTGCAATCACAGGGATCCTTACCTTTATAAAGGGAGGGATCTTACAATCCTATTTCACTAGAAGATTCACGGAGCCAGAATACGAGACAGAGTTGGGGCCTGAGGGGCCCACACCCTACCACGTGGGCCAGGCCTGGCCACGCCTGGAGAGGTGTGGACGCCTCATGCACCCCCTCGCCCTCCCTCTTCGCCTATAAGTTGCCTTCTGACCTAAAAACTCAAGGGGGGGTCGACGTTTTTCCAGAAAGAGTTCCGCTGCACCGCCACCACCAGAAACCGCGATTCGGAACTAGAAACTCCATTCTGGGACCTTGCCAGGATGGGGAATTTGGAGAGGATCATCGCCATCATCATCACCGACTAGGGCTGGAATTCGAGCCGAGCTGAGCCAACTCAGCTCAACTCGCTAAAGCTCGTTCAACTAACGAGTTAGCTCGACTCGGCTCGTTTACAGAACGAGCTCATATTTGAAACTCGGCTCGACTCGGTAAACTCACGAGTAGCTCGCGAGCAGCTCGTTTAGATTGTTATAAGTTATGAATATGAGCACATGTAAGAAAAACTAGTAATTATTCTACTAATTTGAAACTAGAACAACAATAGTACTTCCATAATAACACGAAGGAAAATCAATAAAAAATATAATAGCTCTACACCATTACAAGTTCAAGGAACATTCATAGTATGATACTTATCTATGAAAATTTTCAAACTCTATATTTGAACGAGTTTAACGAGCTAAATGAGTAGCTCGCGAGTATCTCTAGCTTGGGTGAACAAACAAGCTCAAATCAAAAACTTGGCTCGACTCGTTAGACACCGAGTTCGAGCCGAGTCGAGCAGTGTCACGAGTTACTCATTTCGCTCGCGAGTTTCGAGTTATAATTCTAGCCCTATCACCGACGCCTCTCCATCAACCATCCATGAGTGAGTAATCCCCTGTTGCAGACTATGGGGAAGGTAGGGATTGGATGAGTTCTATCATGTAATCGAATAAGATTGTTAGGGCATGGTGCCTAGTATCTCTATTAGTGTTATTTCACTTTGTTGCAACTTGTTGTGCTTAATGCTTGTCACTAGGGCCCGAGTGACATGATCTTAGATCTGAACTTATTATTGATTCATGATGATAGTATTGTTTGTGATCTTATCTACAAGTTGTGTACACATATCATTGTCCGAAACCAAAGGCCCCGAAGTGACAGAAATTGGGACAACCTGAGGGGATGGTTGTGATGTGAGGATCACATGTGTTCATGGAGTGTTAATGCTTTGCTTTGGTGCTCTATTAAAAGGAGTACCATAATTTCCAGTAGATTCCCTTGAGGCCCCGCTGCAACGGGCTGGAGGACAAAAGATGTTGTGCAAGTTCTCATTGCGAGCACGTATGACTATATATGGAGCACATGCCTATGATTGTTTAGTACTTGGATGCCTTATATTATTTATCTGCAATTGCCCTAGATTTGAAGTTACATGTTTAGACTTGTCCATGCAACGCCCGTCCATACATCGCTATGCCTACTGCACTCATATCCTACTGTTTGCTACTACTGTTACTATTGCTCCTGTTTTACTGCTGCTGTTGCTTTGCTATTGCTACTACAAAACTGTTGTTACTCATAAACTATTGTGAGCAAGAACTATTTCCAGGTGCAGCTGAATTGACAACTCAGTTGTTAAGTCTTGCAAGTATTCTTTGGATCCCCTTGTGTCGAATCAATAAAGTGGGTAATACTACCCTCGAAGACTGTTCCGATTCCCTATGCTTGTGGGTCATCAAGACTATTTTCTAGCGATGTCGCTGGGGAGCATAGCTTTGTTTGTAAGTTCACTTGGATCTATTATTGTTCACTGCTACTCCTTTCATCATGGGGAAGTCTGGTGATGAAATTTTTCTTATTTTACCATCCACTACAAGAAGAGGTACAATCCTAAACACCTCTGTTGCTCTTGATTCACCGTATGTTATAAGTAAGCTTGTTATACCACCACCACATACACATGCTACACACACTACTACTACTGCTAAATCTGAAATTGCTTCTGATACTCATGACGTTACTTCTACTATGCTTAATGGGAGTGGTACATTAGGTCCTTTCCTAGATGCTACTACTGCTAGAACTATTTTAGAAAACACTGAAACTCCTAGTGAAGACACTGTTACACCTGTTAGCTCACCTGGGTCTAGAGAGAGATATGATATTACTGATGGTTACATTGAAATGACTGATGAATTTATTGAAGAGTACCAAAACACACATGGTTCTAGTGCTATTAGGAGCCTCATGTACCATTATTCCTAAACTGTCTTCTGATCCTAAGTTTGCCACTTCTCCCATAGATATTAAAGATGAAGATTATGATTTCTCTCTTGATTTATCCTATTTAGAAATTGTTGAGAAAGAACCTTTTTGTGGGACTGAGAGTGAGAGTGTTGTGGCACATATGAATGAGCTTTCCACTATGAGTGCTTTATTCTCTGATGATTTTAATATGCGCAAGTAATTTGTTACTAACATCTTCCCTTTTTCACTAAAAGCAGAAGCTAAGGCTTGGTTTAATAGATTGCCTCCTAGATCCATTGATAGCCCTGATTATTCGATTCCTTCTTTCTTCCAGAAATATTTTCCTCCTAGTGCTAGACATGTTGTTTTGCCGAGACTTTTTTATTTTAAACAGGGAGAAGAAGAGAAATTGCCTGAGTCATGGACAAGGTTCTGTGCCTTGATTCATGCACATCCTGGATGTCCATTGCCTAAAAATGAGCTTCTTGATATTTATTATAATGGACTAACTGATGATTCTAGGACATACCTAGATAGTTTTGCCGATTGTGTTTTCAAGAAAAGAACTCCTACAGATGCTAAAGAATTAATGGCTAAAATAAGCAAGAATTATGATGATTGGACTTCAACTGAGCTAAATACACCTGAGCCTATTACTCCTGAACCAATTGTGCCTGAACCAGTTCCAACACCAACACCAAAGAAGAGGGGAATGATTGCACTAAATGATGAAGTGATGAAAGAAGCTAAGAAATATTTAAAGGAGAAAGGTATCAGAGCTGAAGATGTGAAGAATCTACCTCCTATAGAATAATTATGTAAGCCAATTCCCCACTCATCTACTATTGAGATACGCTCTCTCCACTTTGATGAAGGTGATATTCCTTATGGTAAGCCTCCTGATCAATGCTTAGATGAACTTGACACATTTATAGTTAAACAAGGTAATTTTAATAAACAAGTTCAGAATCATTTATTGGAAAACTTTAGAGCTATTAATGAGTTGAAAGATATTGTGGACAGAACTGCTAATGATGTCAAAATGCTTTGTAAACACTTACAAATGGTTCAAACTCAAAACTTGCTAAGGTACAGAAAGATATGCTAGTTAATGCCTCGGGAGATAAACATGCTTATGGAATTAGAACTAGGAGTGGTAGAGCCACTCAAGATCCTTTATATTCTGAAGGACACCCTAAAAGAATTGAGCAGGATTCTCAATAAGCTGAAAGTAATGGTAGTCCTCATAAGAGAAAGAAAAAGAAACACAAAATAGTTGAGGAACCACCTGGACCTACTGTAGATCCTAATAGTATATCTGTCTCTGATGTTGAAACTGAGAGTGGTATTGATAAAAAATGATCCTCCTGATAAGGAGGAAGTTGAGGAAGAACCTGAGAAGCACACTAAGAACACTAGGCACACTAAGGAAGATTTTATAGCTAAAAAACATGGTAGTGAGAGAGAACCTTGGGTGCAGAAACCTATGCATTTTCCCAATAAGAAACACAAGTCAAAGGAGGAAGAACACTACAACAAGTTTTGTGAGTGGATGAAACCTTTATTTTTGCAAATTCCTTTGACTGATGCTATTAAGTTGCCTCCTTATTCAAATTATATGAAGGAAATTGTCTCCAATAAAAGGAAGATTCCTAATGAGGAAATTTCTACTTTGCTTGCTAATTATTCATTCAATGGTAAGGTTCCAAAGAAACTTGGTGATCCAGGTATACCAACTATTCCTTGCTCTATTCAAAATAATTATGTTAGAACTGCTTTATGAGATTTGGGAGCTCGAGTTAGTGTTATGCCTTTTTCTCTCTACAAGAGACTCCAGCTAGAAAAGTTGATACCAACTGATATATCTTTACAAATGGCTGATAAGTCTAGTACTATTCTTGTTGGTATATGTGAGGATGTTCCTGTTCAATTAGCTCATAATTGTTTGGTTTTAACTGATTTTGTTGTGCTTGAGATGCCTGGAGACGATAATATGTCTATTATTCTTGGGAGACCTTTTCTTAATACTGCAGGTGCTGTCATCAATTGTAATCAAGGAAAAATAACTTTTAATATTAATGACAAAGAGCATACTGTCTATTTCCCCAAGAAGATTGATAAGATCTATTGCATGAATTCCATTGAAAATATTGAGAGCATCAAAGTTTGAGAAATATATTGTCCCATTCCACAAGGAAGTTTTGGAACTATTATGATTGGGACCATTGCTATCAAGTTTGAGGTAACATAATCACCTTGTAGAATGCAAACTTTTTATTCATATAAGATTGTTTTGGTAACAAGACTTGATCAACCTTGTTAACAAAGGGATTTTAATAAACAAAACAATGCTTTCACAGTGGTTATACTTGCTCACTTTTATTTTTCTCCTTCCTAGTCTTTGCTCTTTCTCTTGTTAGCTTTACTTTTGCTAGTTGTTTGCTTGTTAGAGTGTCTTAGACCTTCTGTAGTTTTGGTTTTGGTTTGCTTTTTTGCTTCTTCTAAAAAATCTGTGTCTGCGAGAAAATCAATTTTCATAACCTCAAAATTGGCCAAAAATAAAGTTTCCCGAAAAATTCTAGAAAATTCATATTAAATTTTTCCTCAAAAAAGGGGCAGAGGGACACCTGGAGTGGCCGAGGGGGACCCTCCAGGCCAGCACACCCCCTGGTGGCACGACCAGCCCCCAGGGCGCGCCTGGCCTTGTTGGGGCTCACTTGTGGCCCTCCAAGATGCCTCCTCCTAGCCACTTCTTTCTCTCTCCCAAAAAACACTGGAAAAATTTCTCAATATCGTGTTCCTGCTGTTCTTGCTCCCGATTTTCGATCTCCTTGCTCAGTCCATCTTTGCTGCTGATTTTTGGAGGGATTGTTCCTTGGTATGTGCCTCCTCCGCTTGTCCAATTAGATTTTTGATTGGTAGATTGTATCTGAAGTATTTTGCTGCTATAGGTGTCAGGTTGTGTGAGCTTTTTTGCTTGTTCTATGCTTAGAGATTTCATTTTGATGCATGTTTATCCCTCCAGCAAGTTCCTATAGTAGTTCCTCATCATTTACCAACTTGGAAATCACTTGGTTTGATGTTTTTCTAAAAATTTCAGAAAAAAGGCCTCTTCGTCGCATTACGAACGCGCACCTTCCTGACCAGGATGGGATTGATCCCCACTTAGGCCAAAAGCCTAAGCTTGGGGGGAGGTACACCGACATCACACTCATCTATATATCATGTTCCGTCAGTTCTTTGTATATCCATGTTTCGCTTTCTTTTTGGTTTTTGTTTATGCTTTCTAAAAACACAAAAATACCAAAAAAAATCGTTGTTTCTCTTGGTTTGTTTCTTTGCTTTTTAGCGTTGGTTTGCCTTAGAAAAAATGCAAAAATATTTTCCTTTGTTTGTTTTTGCTTTTTGCGCTTGCTTTGAAAAATCGAAAACACCAAAAATATTTGTTCTTGTTCTTTGGTTTTGTGAAGTTTTTTGCAGGGTTCAGCAGACCTCGGTGGACTTTGGTTTCATGTTATTATTAAAGCCACACAAGTGAAGGGCAATAATGAATATTAAGACAACTTGAGGTGTGGTAAGAGGCTGGTAACGAACTCTATTTGTTTTCATATTTATACATATACTCATCATTGTGGGCATGCTTAGTCTGTTCATGTAAGGTGTATGTTATTTATGGATGCTTAGTAGTTCTTTCTTTATTATGAGTAGCTCTAGCTTGCTACTAGTTTGTAGCATGTTATATGAATGTTTGCTTGCATTATTCTTGTCACATCCCAAAATTTTCCAAAATTTGAAATGTGAAAAATAAATAAACAAAATAAAACTTTGTTGAAAATTAGAATGAGAAGAAACTTTTTGAATCCAATTGGAAACTTTCAAACCTATTTTGATCAAATAAATCCTACAGGGATTTAAAAAGATAAACAATTAATAAAGAAAGTTTTGATAGTTGGAATTACTATTTTAGATCTTTTAATAAAAAGATTTGTTTTTCAAAAGCAAAAGGTAGAATGAGAAATAAAGATTATTTCTTAAAGCCAAATTAAAATCTTGGCCAAGATTTTGAAATAAAACATTCCTATTTGATAAAAAGAGTAAAGGTTTAATAAAATAAAATAATGAGGATTTAGTATCCAATTTTATTTAAGTAAAGGCTTTTCCATTTTAAATAAACACTAAAACTTATTAAATTATTTTAAATAAGATTCAAATAAAACCTACTGAAATGTTTTTGGTATTATTTTAGATTTCAAATAATGATTTAAAATAAATTAAATCCTATTTGAATTAATAACTAAGGTCTATTTTATTTAATTATTAAATAGATCCTAAAAGAATAAAAGTATTATTTTGGACTTTTGAATTGTGTTGATAAACACAACTAATAAGGATACAAAGTTTGGTGGAAGTTTGATTTCATTTGGTGTTTGAATTGTTTGTTTGAAAATCAAAACAGAAAATCAACTAGAAAAAAAGAAAAAGCTTACAGAATAAAAAAAAGTGAAACAACACAGCCCAACCCAACAAGCCCAGCATCCCAACTCACCCCCCTCTCTGCGAATCGTTTTCCACTGAAAATTCAACCCGCAGAGACGCAGACAAGTGGCCCCATTCTTCCCTCCCTCTCCCTCACTGACAGGCAGGCCCCACTGCCTCGTCATCGTCATCAACACCTCGCCAGCCGTTTTCCCCTTGCTCAACAGCGTTATGCCGCGATTAAAATCTCTTGATTGCGCGTTGATGGCCAGAGTAAACACGCCAGTAACCATGCCTGCATAAACGTCTCTCCCTCCCCTCTCTTTCCCCTCGCTCGCCCCTCCTTCTCTGCCCCAGGGCTGCCCAGATTTTCCCCTGCACCGCCGCGGACTCCGACGAGCTTCGCGACCAATTCCGGCGCCGTCCAGCCTCGCCTGTTCTCCACCTCCAGGCGCACCTACCAGTGCCTCCCGTTCGCCCGCGCTTGCCCCAGAACGTCGGCAAGGACAAGCTCAACTCGCCACCGCCGTCTGCCATTGCTCCGGCGACTCCTCCTGGTAAGCCTCGACCGCCCCGGCACCTCCTGTTGATACTCACATCATCCCCAGTTCAGCCCGCGTCTAACTTTGCCCTTGCCGTGCATCGGCACGACCTACATCCCCATCCCTGACGACACCCGAGCGTGCCCGACGCCGCCACCAACTCCGGTGAGCGATTCCTCCTGTCCCCGTGCGCCCCTGGCCTCCTCGCGACCACGTCGAGCATCGCCACGATCCCCTGAGCACGGTGAGCTGTTTTCCCCTCTTCCTTGATTCCTGTATCGTCGGCAAGCTCGCCGCCAGAGCGTGCGCCGCCGCCAGCCGCCGCTAGCGTCGCCCAACCATGGTCAGAGGAGCTGTGTCCATTAGATGTTGATCTTGCGGCTGAGATTAGAACTAGACGAAAGGGTACGAGTTGATCTGCACCGTGCAATCTAAAAAAAATCCTATGGTCCTCAGAGGCCGATCTGCACGAAGAGGTACCAGCCAATAGTATCACGCCGCGTGGCACTAGTTAGTTTAAAACAGAAATTTTGAATCACATTGAATTGCAAAATTGTAAATTGCATAACTTTTGATCCACACGTCCAAAATTTGCAAATTTTATATCAATGGAATCAGTAGAACAAGTACTTTGCAACCATTCAATTTGTTTAATGAATTGCTTCTGGAAAATTGGTTGAAATTGCAGAAACATGTGTAGGCTTATTTTAAATATAAAAAATTGTTCTAGATAAATTTTTAATGTGAAATCTTTGCAAAATGGTTTGTTGTGAACTTACTGACCCTAGGAACCAACTCATACATTTAAAAATGAATTTTGTGAAGTTTAGGATTAAATACTTGAATTAGCTCATTTCTAGCCAAATAAAATATTGATTTTGATATGGAAATGATTTTTGAGTAAAACCTTTGGGAAATGATTTGATTCGAACCTTCTGACCCTAAACACCAAGTTTTGAGAATTAAAATATAATTGGTGAGCTCTTTAAAGAATATTGCTTTACTAAAAGCATTTTTCAACCACATAAAATAATGAAATGACTTAAAAATGGTTTATAGATAAAACCTTTTGCAAATGGTTTTACCACTTTAGTAAAAGGACCACTTTGAACTTTATAATGTTTAGAGCCTAGTAGAAACCACCTTTGCAAATAAAACTATCTTTTGCATGCTTGCATGCATGACCTTGTTTTTGTTTTTTTATGTGTGATAGATTGTTTGAATATTGGTTGGAATGCTAGTTGAATTGTGTTTGCTTGATTGATTTGTAGTGAAGTTAGAAGAGTGTGATATTTGCAAGATCAAGAAGTGAACCAACATTCTCTACTAAAAAGGCAAGTGACACTATCATCCAAGTCCTATTATTTTCATTACACTTAGTGGATTTTTGAAACTTGCATGATAAGCTTTACTATATTTTATGCTATGCTAAATCCTAATAGGATACCCCTATATATTCCTTAGTGGAAACATTGTACTTGTAGTATGCTTAGCCCCGCTATATATTTGGGATGGGATACATGTTATGATTATATGAAGTATTGAAAAGACTTATGTTTTATATAATAAAACAAGTACTCAATGAACCACCTGGGTGGACAAGGATACTCAAGGTTGGACAAGGTGGCAACAAAAGGAACCATGTTTATATGGCAATCTCTTTTTGTTGTGCACTAGAAGGAAACCACCCAGGGACTTAGAGATTGAACATGTTTCTCGTACAGTGGCTTCCGTGTACAGCCACATGCTAAATGGGCTCTGGCTTAGTCAACTACATAGTGGAAGACCCATGCATTGGCATCTTCAGGTTAACTAGAATTGTGTAAGGGAACTTGAAACCCTACATTGGTGCCTGGTAGACAAGCTAGCATTGTGTATTGGGAGGACTCCTATGGAAAGACTTTGTCACATTCTCGATCTGCCGGTACTCCATTTTGGTGAGTACTTATCCAGCGGCCACTGGTGGCGTCAAGACGAGATTGTGTCATGTGGGTAAAGTGTACAACTTCTGCAGAAGATCAAAATTCTAAGTACTTAGTCGTGTCCCCGGTTATGGACAATTCTGAGCAACTAAGGCCTGAAGCTATGGAAGATCTCGACATTCCAATTTCTCAAAGTTAAAACTTGAGGGTGACAACAAGGGATTAAAAGCACTTGGAGTTTTCCAAGAAGTTCAAAAGGATTTGACAAAGATCAAAAACTACTTTGAAAAGATAGGATAAAACTATTTTGCTTTCTGCAAAAGAGCCTAAACCCTACTTAGCCAAATATGCATGTAAATGATAGGATCCACTTATTTCTACATAGTAGTGAAACTTTCCAATACAATTCAAATGTATTGACCCTTGTGGCTGCAACTTATTATGTTGCAGGTTTGTTTGATGATTAGTGAAGTTTATTGATTAGGATTACAAGTCTACAACCAACATGACTGCATGTGGCACATTGAGGATGAAGGACCCCATGCTTATAGATATTCTGCTGCAATGTAATGTGATAGCCAAATGAGCTATGTAAGATGTAATGAAATATTTTAATCCTGGTTATAAAGTTGTATTATGACCTTTGTTTCTTGATATTACATCTTAACTGTGGATGCTAGCTATTGATCCAGGGACTAGCATTGTAAACACAGGGATCTCTACCTTATTAAAGGTTGGGAACCTTACAAATGGTATCAGAGCATTGTGTTGCCTGTAGGATTGTAACCCTAGGATTGGACAAAACCCCTTAGAAAAATAGGAGTTATATTTGTTCCAAAACTTATTTACAAACAATCTTGTAAACTCTTACCTCAACCATTTGGATTTGATTCTACATCTCTTCCTTTTCAACTTGATGGATAAAGCCTACCCCATGGCCAAAGACTTCACCATGTGCAAAAGATTTTATCAACTCTAATGACTTCAACATCTTCAACTCTAATAACTTCAACATCTTCAACATTTTCACCAAGGACTTCAACCTTGGATATCACTAAGGACTACAAGTGAGAACCAAGAGACATTAGATTGCCCACCAAAGTTATTGATATCAAGTTAGAGTATGAATCATATTGACCTATGAGGTATGATTATACTAGGTTTTATATTTCAAGAAAACTTGTTGTTTCCTTCAACTCATGAGTTAAGCTCATAAGTTGTTAAGTGGATAGTTGCTTGTTGATTGTTTGATTGAACTTGGTTGTTTTGAATTGTGTGTTAGAACTTCTTAAAAAAAACCTATCCACCAATACTTATCCCTATCAAACTAACAGATGCCTCCCCGTCGTTCCAACCCCAACCAAAACAACAACATCACCCCTGAGATGCAGCAGATGATGGCATCTCAGACATAGTTGATGCAACAGATGACCACACTCATACAGAATCAGAACAACAACAACAACAACAACAACAACAACAACAACAACAACAACAACAACAACAACAACAACAACAACAACAACAACAACAACAACAACAACAACAACAACAACAACAACAACAACAACAACAACAACAACAACAACAACAACAACAACAACAACAACAACAACAACAACAACAACAACAACAACAACAACAACAACAACAACAACAACAACAACAACAACAACAAAAACAAACAACAACAACAACAACAACAACAACAACAACAACAACAACAACAACAACAACAACAACAACAACAACAACAACAACAACAACAACAACAAAAACAACAAAAACAACAACAACAACAACAACAACAACAACAACAACAACAACAACAACAACAACAACAACAACAATAACAACAACAATCAGAATAATCCTCCAGCACTTGATATGCTCACCAAGTTTCTGAAACTTAGGCCTGCAAGGTTCTCTGGAACAACTGATCCAATGGAAGCTGATGATTGGTTATGTTCAGTGAACAAAGACCTAGTGACTGTTGGCTGCACCGATGAAGAAAAAGTTAGGTTTGCAGCATTTTTGCTTGAAGGACCAGCAACAACATGGTGGGACAACTTTCAGATCACCACTCCCCTTGAAGATGTAACTTGGGCTATATTTGAGGATGGATTCAAAACAGCTCACATCTCACCTGGAGTGATGTACTTGAAGAAAAAGGAATTCCACAACCTGAAACAGCGTCACCTCAGTGTGGCCGAGTATATTGAAGAATTCAACAATCTGGCACGCTATGCACCGGATGAAGTTGACACAGATGCTAAGAGAAAAGAAAAATTTCTTGAAGGACTTAATGATGAGTTGAACCTGTAGCTAGCTGTTGCCTATGTCCCAACTTATCAATCACTCTGTGACAAAGCCACTATATTGGAAAACAAGATGAATCAAGTTGAGAATAGAAAGAGGAAACATAAACTCAAGAATCACTCAGGATCGTCAAAGAAGAAGCATTCATTCAAAAAGAGCAATGAAAATTCTGAACCACATCAAGATCACCACAACAACAATGGAAGTGAGAATAATGGAAATGATATTGACAATGGAGATGACCTTGGTCAGAATCAACATGACACTTTCAAGAAGAAAGATATTAGCCAGTTGCAGTGCTATAACTGCAAGGAACTTGGACACTATGCATCAGACTGTCCTGAGAAGAACAAGAAAAAGGATGCTAGAAGAGCCAATGGAAATGATTCCAATGTGACCCAGAAAGGACATGTGAACCACATTGATCTGGATGGAAACTTTGAAGAGATAGAAGAAGTGGATGTCAGAAACTAGTTAACTCAGAAGAGTCAAGTAAGGATTCCTTGTCTGGATATTAAGTGTTGAACCCATAGTCAAGTGAACCATCAATGTAACCCTATGAGACTTTATTTTTAAGGGTGGTAGTACCCTAGTTGCCTTGAAGCAAACTTGTAGCCTTTAGCCTTCCCAAATCTCGGGACGAGATTTATTTTAAGGGTGGTAGCCTGTCACATCCCAAAATTTTCCAAATTTTGAAATGTGAAAAATAAATAAACAAAATAAAACTTTGTTGAAAATTAGGGTGAGAAGAAACTTTTTGAATCCAATTGGAAACTTTCAAACCTATTTTGATCAAATAAATCCTACAGGGATTTAAAAATATAAACAATTAATAAAGAAAGTTTTGATAGTTGGAATTACTATTTTAGATCTTTTAATAAAAAGATTTGTTTTTCAAAATCAAAAGGTAGAATTAGAAATAAAGATTATTTCTTAAAGCCAAATTAAAATCTTGGCCAAGCTTTTTAAATAAAACATTCCTATTTGATAAAAAGAGTAAAGGTTTAATTAAATAAAATAATGAGGATTTAGTATCCAATTTTATTTAAGTAAAGGCTTTTCCATTTTAAATAAACACTAAAACTTATTAAATTATTTTAAATAAGATTTCCAAGTGTTTTATTTATTCAAATAAAACCTACTGAAATGTTTTTGGTATTATTTTAGATTTCAAATAATGATTTAACATAAATTAAATCCTATTTGAATTAATAACTAAGGTCTATTTTATTTAATTATTAAATAGATCCTAAAAGAATAAAAGTATTATTTTGGACTTTTGAATTGTGTTGATAAACAGAACTAATAAGGATACAAAGTTTGGTGGAAGTTTGATTTCATTTGGTGTTTGAATTGTTTGTTTGAAAATCAAAACAGAAAATCAAATAGAAAAAATAAAAAGCTTACAGAATAAAAAAAACTGAAACAACACAGCCCAACCCAACAAGCCTAGCAGCCCAACTCGCAGCCCAACTCACCCCCCCTCTCTCTGCGAATCGTTTTCCACTAAAAAATCAACCCGCAGAGACGCAAACAAGTGGCCCCATTCTTCCCTCTCTCTCCCTCACTGACAGGCAGGCCCCACTGCCTCGTCATCGTCATCAACACCTCGCCGGCCGTTTTCCCCTTGCTCAACGGCGTTCTGCCGCGATTAAAATCTCTTGATTGTGCGTTGATGGCCAGAGTAAACACGCCAGTAACCACGCCTGCATAAACGCATCTCCCTCCCCCTCTCTTTCCCCTCACTCGCCCCTCCTTCTCTGCCCCAGGGCTGCCCAGATTTTCCCCTGCACCGCCGCGGACTCCGACGAGCTTCGCGACCAATTCCGGCGCCGTCCACCCTCGCCTCGACTCCCACTGCACACTAGCCTGTTCTCCATCTCCAAGCGCACCTGCTAGTGCCTCCCGTTCGCCCGCGCTTGCCCCATAATGTTGGCAAGGACAAGCTCGACTCGCCACCGCCGTCTGCCATTGCTCCGCCGACTCCTCCTGGTAAGCCTCGACCGCCCCGGCACCTCCTGTTGATACTCACATCATCCCCAGTTCAGCCCGCGTCTAATTGTGCCCTTGCCGTGCATCGGCGCGACCTGCAGCCCCATCCCCGACGACACCTGAGCGTGCCCGACGCCGCCACCAACTCCGGTGAGCGATTCCTCCTGTCCCCGTGCGCCCCTTGCCTCCTCGCGACCGCGTCGAGCGTCGCCACGATCCCCTGAGCACGGTGAGCTGTTTCCCCTCTTCCTTGCTTCCTGTATCGTCGGCAAGCTCGCCGCCAGAGCGTGCGCCGCCGCCCAACCATGGTCAGAGGAGCTGTGTCCGTTAGATGTTGATCCTGCGGCTGAGATTAGAACTAGACGAAAGGGTACGAGTTGATCTGCGCCGTGCAATCTAAATAAAATCCTACGGTCCGCAGAGGCCGATCCGCACGAAGCGGTACCAGCCAATAGTATCACGCCGCGTGGCACTAGTTAGTTTAAAAGAGAAATTTTGAATCAGATTGAATTGCAAACTTGTAAATTGCATAACTTTTGATTCACACGTCCAAAATTTGCAAATTTTATATCAATGGAATAAGTAGAACAAGTACTTTGAAACCATGCAATTTGTTTAATGAATTGCTTCTGGAAAATTGGTTGAAATTGCAGAAACATGTGTAGGCTTATTTTGAATATAAAAAATTGTTCTAGATAAAATTTCATTGTGAAATCTTTGCAAAATGGTTTGTTGTGAACTTACTGACCCTAGGAACCAACTCATACATTTAAAAATGAATTTTGTGAAGTTTAGGATTAAATACTTGAATTAGCTCATTTCTAGTCAAATAAAATATTGATTTTGATATGGAAATGATTTTTGAGTAAAACCTTCAGGAAATGATTTGATTCAAACCTTATGACCCTAAACACCAAGTTTTGAGAATTAAAATATAATTGGTGAGCTCTTTAAAGAATATTGCTTTACTAAAAGCATTTTTCAACCACATAAAATAATGAAATGACTTAAAAATGGTTTATAGATAAAACCTTTTGTAAATGGTTTTACCACTTTAGTAAAAGGACCAATTTGAACTTTATAATGTTTAGAGCCTAGTAGAAACCACCTTTGCAAATAAAACTATCTTTTGCATGCTTGCATGCATGACCTTGTTTTTGTTATTTTATGTGTGATAGATTGTTTGAATATTCGTTGGAATGCTAGTTGAATTGTGTTTGCTTGATTGATTTGTAGTGAAGTTAGAAGAGTGTGATATTTGCAAGATCAAGAAGTGAACCAACATTCTCTACTAAAAAGGCAAGTGACACTATCATCCAAGTCCTATTATTTTCATTACACTTAGTGGATTTTTGAAACTTGCATGATAAGCTTTACTATATTTTATGCTATGCTAAATCCTAATAGGATACCCCTATATATTCCTTAGTGGAAACATTGTAGTTGTAGTATGCTTAGCCCTGCTATATATTTGGGATGGGATACATGTTATGATTATATGAAATATTGAAAAGACTTATGTTTTATATAATAAAACAAGTACTCAATGAACCACCTGGGTGGACAAGGATACTCAAGGTTGGACAAGGTGGAAACAAAAGGAACCATGTTTATATGGCAATCTCTTTTTGTTGTGCTATAAGGAAACCACCCAGGGACTTAGAGATTGAACATGTTTCTCGTACAGTAGCTTCCGTGTACAGCCACATGCTAAATGGGCTCTGGCTTAGTCAACTACATAGTGGAAGACCCATGCATTGGCATCTTCAGGTTAACTAGAATTGTGTAAGGGAACTTGAAACCCTACATTGGTGCCTGGTAGACAAGCTAGCATTGTGTATTGGGAGGACTCCTATGGAAAGACTTTGTCACATTCTCGATCTGTCGGTACTCCATTTTGGTGAGTACTTATCCAGCGGCCGCCGGTGGCGTCAAGACGAGATTGTGTCATGTGGGTAAAGTGTAAAACTTCTGCAGAAGATCAAAATTATAAGTACTTAGCCGTGTCCCCGGTTATGGACAATTCTGAGCAACTAAGGCCTGAAGCTATGGAAGATCTCGACATTCCAATTTCTCAAAGTTAAAACTTGAGGGTGACAACAAGGGATTAAAAGCACTTGGAGTTTTCCAAGAAGTTCAAAAGGATTTGACAAAGATCAAAAACTACTTTGAAAAGATAGGATAAAACTATTTTGCTTTCTGCAAAAGAGCCTAAACCCTACTTAGCCAAATATGCATGTAAATGATAGGATCCACTTATTTCTACATAGTAGTGAAACTTGACAATACAATTCAAATGTATTGACCCTTGTGGCTGCAACTTATTATGTTGCAGGTTTGTTTGATGATTAGTGAAGTTTATTGATTAGGATTACAAGTCTACAACCAACATGACTGTCTGTGGCACATTGAAGATGAAGGACCCCATGCTTATAGATATTCTGCTGCAATGTAATGTGATAGCCAAATGAGCTATGTAAGATGTAATGAAATATTTTAATCCTGGTTATAAAGTTGTATTATGACCTTTGTTTCTTGATATTACATCTTAACTGTGGATGCTAGCTATTGATCCAGGGACTAGCATTGTAAACACAGGGATCTCTACCTTATTAAAGGTTGGGAACCTTACAATTCTATTCATAACTTGGTATGATATCGTGGTATCCTCCTTTGGATGTTTTATTTGAATCGACTTGGTACATGCTCACGCATGCATATGACTGAACAATAGTCAGTAAGCCTCGATGATTTATTTTGCCTCAGAGTTCTTGTATCATTTTCATGCCATAATTAGTCCTGTTTTGTTGCAAGCATCATTATGACAGTTATTGCTCTCTTGTTTGTCGCTCCCTCTCTATTGCTATCCTTCACCTGCACTGAGTATGAGCTCTACTCATGTTTCCAACTCTCAAAACCAATATTGTCAAAAGTGTCCACCATACCTACCTACTAGCATCATTTGCTATTCCGTGCAAATTCATTATGCCACGTTTTCTTCCAAATAAAATGTTTGACTATTTTGAGAAAGTTAGTTAGTAAAGCTCTCACGAACTTGATCACACTTTATTTCTTGCACTTAATAAACCTGAACCATTGTGACCTATCCATGAAAGTTATATGCTTGCAAATTATAAGCTGGGAGTTAGCAAAACCATGCTGTCACGGGGAACGCTTTCAACACTTGTAAATATATACCCAGTTGATATCATGCTCTTTTGTCTACGAATGTCGTCGGTGTGAAATAAAAGGGGAGCTTGTAAGTCCATGGAGTTATGTATATTTGTTAGAGAAACGTCTGTGTCGCTAGCCTAAGCCATGCCTAATCATGGTGGAAACTTGCAGCGTAACCATAATGAGAAATCTATGAAGCTTTCTTCTTATAAAAAAAGAGACACATATTGAAAAGAGGAAAGAGAGAAAAAAGCACCATTTTCCCATGGTAAATAAGAAGATTGCTGAGATGCTCATTGTCTCCTTGCCTTGTCATTTTGATTATGGGATAGCTCATGTATCATGTGCAAGGTGTTCCCCGTTGGCGGTTCTATATGATACACATGTATTTACTATGACAAGAACTTGCAAGTAACTAAAGTTGAGTAGCATTAGGAGCGGCCCACGTACTCAAGGGACATGAGATTTCCAGTTTATAGTCTTCAAGCATATAACTCATATTGGACCTCACTTTCACCTTAACCATTTAAAGATGCCTATGATAGGGGCAATGAGAGCTCAAAGCTAATGAGTACCTTACTTTCAGCATTTGGAAGCCTTTCAAACTTTTCAAAACCTTTTCACTTCCTTGTTGAGTCACCACTTATTCTATGAGAACCTTCTTGAGAGCATAGTTGTCATTCTTAGTGTGATGTGCTTGCCTCAAAACTTGGTTAATTATGTCATGACTTTGATGCTTGTATCTCTAATATCTTTACTTCTGGTCTTCACTTGAACTTCAGAGGTGCCTTGGCATTCATGTTTTGCTCCACCATCAAAGGCAAGCGAGATACCACTCTATCATACCATCTTATGAGAATTGCAATGTTGCTTATGTTTATTATTCATGTTACTTATTATTATTGAGTTGGAATCTCTTCATAGCTTGCAGTGACTATTAAGTAGACTTAGTTGCATAATCCTTATTATGAATTGTCTAAGTATCTACTCCTGTGCTGAGAATTATACATCATATGAAGCAAATGTGTTCGTGAAAGTTCTTTTATTGCACTCAGTTTTCAACTCAATTGCTTGAGGACAAGCAATAAGCTAAGATTGCGGGGAGTTGATACGTCCAAAATGTATCTACTTTCCTGAACCCTTTTGTTATTGTTTCTCCTCTAAACTTGTGTGATTTGGATACAACTAACATGGACTGACGCTGTTTTCAGCAGAATTTCCTTGATGTCTAGTTTTTGTGCAGAAAATCAACTATCAGGAAAAATCCCGGAAAATATACCAAAAATCCTATTTCACCAGAAGATTCATGGAGCTAGAATACGAGACGGAGTGGGGGGCTGAGGGGCCCACACCCCCTGTCGCGCGGTCCAGGCCTAGCCGCACCTCGAGGGGGTGTGGCCTCCTTAGGCACCCCCTCGGCCTCCCTCTTCGCCTATAAGTTTCCTTCTGACCTAAAAACTTAGGGGTTTCGACGTTTTTCTAGAAAGATTTACGATGCACCGCCACCACCAGAAACCGCGATTCGAAACCAGAACCTCCGTTCTGGCACCCTGCCAGGACGAGGAATTTGGAGAGGATCATCGCCATCATCATCACCGACGCCTCTCCATCAACCATCCATGTTTCCCCCATCCATGAGTGAGTAATCCCCCGATGTAGGCTATGGGGATGGTAGGGATTGGATGAGTTCTATCATGTAATCGAATAAGATTGTTAGGGCATGGTGCCTAGTATCTCTATCAGTGCTATTTGACTTTGTTGCAACTTGTTGTGCTTAATTCTTGTCACTAGGGCCCAAGTGCCATGATCTCAGATCTGAACTTATTAATGATTCATGATGATAGTATTGTTTGTGATTATATGCAAGTTGTGTACACATATCATTGTCTAGAACCAAAGGCCCCGAAGTGATAGAAATTGGGACAACCTGAGGGGATGGCTGTGATGTGAGTATCACATGTGTTCACGGAGTGTTAATGCTTTGCTCTGATGCTCTATTAAAATGAGTACCTTAATTGCTAGTAGATTCCCTTGAGGCCACGCTGCAACGGGCTGGCAGGACAAAAGATGATGTGCAAGTTCTCATTGCGAGCACGTATGACTATATATGGAGCACATGCCTATGATTGTTTAGTACTTGGATGCTTTATCTTATTTATCTACAATTGCCCTAGATCTTGAAGTTACATGTTTAGACTTGTCCATGCAACACTGGTCCATCCATCCCTATGCCTACCACACTCATATCCTACTGATTGCTACTACTGTTACTATTGCTCCTGTTTTACTGCTGCTGTTGCTTTGCTATTGCTACTACAAAACTGTTGCTACTGATAAACTACTATGAGCAAGAACTATTTCTAGGTGCAGCTGAATTGACAACTCAATTGTTAAGGCTTGCAAGTATTCTTTGGCTCTCCTTGTGTCGAATCAATAAATTGGGTAATACTACCCTCGAAGACTGTTGCGATCCCCTATACTTGTGGGTTATCATGCATTGATGAGTCGAACCCTCGTCAAGTCCAAAAGTTTCCTTCATCAATATGAGCATCTACAAGGAAATAATTTTGCACATACAAGAACGTAAGCTCACAAGCATAGGTAAGAGAAGACATAAGAAATAAATGTCAAGAAAATGCATTATTCCCTCACCTTTGTACTTATTTCTAAGCCAATCTTGATAGCACATCAATACCTCAAGCATGTGAGAAGTGAGTCAGCTCCTATGTTCATTGACTATCCTGCCACTAGTACTAAATGCATATTCCGAAGCAACCGTTGTGACTGGAATAGCAAATACATCTGTTGCAACCTTTCTTAGTGTTGGGTATCTTGTGCTAGCCACTTTCCACCAATCCAACACGATAAACTTATCAGTATATGGCACTAGGTCGTCTGACAAGTAATGGTCCATCTCACCTTGAATTTAGTTGTTGCAGACCTTTGTTGAGCTACAATATCATGGAAGAATGACATGATGGAAGGATCAGGCATTGAAGATAAGGAACATTCTACGGCTGCTTGATATCCATCTCCTTCCACTTCATACTCATCGTTCAATTGATGAAGATTAGCAACTACTTCGACAAATTTTTCTATGCAGCCATATGAGGTTGGCTCAATGCCATGAAGCATTGCAAATCATGCAATCAACATTTGCTTCTTATATCTAGGGTCAAGTAGTGTAGCTACGCCCATTAGCCCTTGGATATCTTTCCAATACTTATCAAATTTTCTAGTCATAGAATTGGACATTTCTTGGATAACCAAGTCAGAAGAGGTTCCCCACTGCCAAATTTTCATCTTGATTTCACATATTTTAGGAAAGTACACATTGACAGTGACATAATCAGTCCCAGAGAACAAAGTACTTATGTCATAGAACAACTTAAGCCTCAGTATAACCTCTATAGCAAAGTCCCATTCTTCACGAGTAGGCAATATTGTATATTGCTTGTCTACTATTTTGGCTCTTTCAAAGACAACTCTATAAGGCAGGGTTATGTCAAGCATGAAGAAAACAGAATTCCACCTAGTCTTATCCTCGAAGTTCTTTCCCGAGAAGGCATGAGTGACTGCAAATCTTCCTCCACACATATCGACACCAAAGGCAAACTTCCTGCTTTCGCTGGACCACCCGTGGCTGACCTCTTTTTTTACCGCAGCTTAGCCGCTGCTCCCCAAAACATAACCCACACTCAACCTGAAATTTTCTATGTCGTGCAACAAGTCTGCCTCCATATGCACGATCCCCGCAAGCCTCATCTTCTCCTTATCAAATGAATCCTTTGCTATCTCAAAGGAACGCTTGATCATGGTCTCACTATCCACTCGACCACCTCTCATTCTCTCATTGCCTATTCAGATGCCGATTGGGAAGGATGTCCAGATACTCGCCGGTCTACCTCGGGATACTGTGTGTTCTTGGGCGACAATTTGGTGTCTTGGTCGTCTTGCCGCCAGCCTACAGTTTCTAGGTATAGTGCAGAGGCCGAATATCGTGTTGTTGCCACTGCCATCGCCGAAACAAGTTGGCTTCGTAGTCTTCTTCAGGAGCTTCGGTGACCTATTGACAGTGCTGCTGTTGTTTACTATGATAACGTCAATGTTGTATATCTCTTAGCTAACCCAATGCAGCATCGCAGTACGAAGCATATTGAACTTGACATTCACTTTGTTTGTGAAAAGGTGACTCTTGGTGCTCTACGGATCCTTCATGTTCCCTCCAATTCACAGTTTGCTGACATATTTACGAAGGGGTTGTCGTCTGCATTATTCACTGAGTTTTGAGCCAGTCTTCACATCGGTGAGCCTTCGAGTTCAGACTGCGGGGGCGTGTTATGGAGATATCCTCCACTGTTAGAAATAATGGGCCAATCCATTTAGGCCCATGTGTATTTCAGATTTTCCCTAAATCTCAAAGCCCAGATTTGTGGCAGCCCAGATTTGTGGCAGCTCACATGAAAGTGGAGTGGGAGCTCAAGTTTAGTCCCACATGGGAAGTTGGAGGAGAGTTGCACCACCTTATAAGGTGGAGTGTTGCACCACTTTGTAAGTGAGTGGCAATAAGAGAGATACACGCGCGCGCTCCTCCTCCGACGATGCCGCTCGCCCGCCCGCTCGTCTCGCCACGACGCGCGCGCGCTGCGGGTTGCGGGAATCTCGCCGAGCCGAGCTTTATTTTCCTGCTCAGGAAAACTATGAGGTTTTTACAGACGTGTCAAACAGTTAGCTTATTTGGGTTGCTCCCGGATCATGGGGTACTATAACCGACTCGAACATGCATAACGTGGACTCGGCCCATGTTCGCCTTCGTTAGGGTTTCCTGAGCCGCTCTATATAAAGTCATGCGCGGCTACCGTCATAATACCACCGAAAACCAATCTAGGGTTTTGCCATCCTCTCTACTTGTGCCGTCATCGTAGTCTACTCCATCCCGTTTGCTGGCGTGCACCGGCGGACGGGAGAGCAGGTCTCCGGAACCACTCGCCCTTGTGATCCTGTACAAGAGAGGGCGAATGAGGTTTTTGGGAAGCGCTCCACGCGACTGCTCAAGTTCGTCATCACGGCGCGTCTTCCCGGTCGTTAAGTCGGAGCTCGTGCTCGTCGTCTTCAACGCCGACTTCTTCGATAGTCTACTGCAAATGCTGCACCAACAACGACTTCATCAGCAACCGATCAGTACGTATACCGTCGTCAGATCTGTTGCTTTAGAATGGCTCTTAGTGCATATATTCTGCTACTGTTCATGTTGATCAATACATCTAGTATGTTAGAGGTTCATGTGATTGTAGCTGCTGTTGTCATGATTTATATTCTGGAATTAATCGTGGAAATTATGCCTAATATTCCAATAATCCAAAAACCTTATTGTAGGCAATTTCCTGAATTAACAATGGTTGGTTTTACTGATGCACTAAGGCCGGATAAGTTTGCCGGTGTGCACTTTAAGAGGTGGCAGTACAAGGCTGAACTTTGGCTGACCACGATGAAAGTGTTCCATATCAGTAAAGGCAAACCTGAAGGAACTATATCTGACGAGGATCAGAAGAATTTTGAGGATGCCAATACTGTCTTTGTGGGATGTATTCTGAGCATTCTTGTTGACCGTCTGTGTGATGTGTTTATGCACATAAAAGACGGGAAGGAGCTCTGGGACGCACTGGATGCAAAGTTTGGTGCTACAGATGCTGGCGGTGAACTATATATCATGGAGAGCTTTCATGATTTTAAGATGACAAAGGACCTTCTTGTGGTTCAACAAGCTCATGAGATACGGTGCATTGCCAAAGAGCTCGAACTCCTTAAGTGTATCTTACCCGACAAGTTTGTGGCAGGTTGCATTATTGCTAAGTTGCCCCCTTCATGGAGGAACTTTGCGACAACTCTCAAACACAAGAGACAGGAGATATCAGTTGAAAATCTGATAGCGTCCCTTGATGTTGAGGAGAACTCGGGATAAGGACACTACTGAGAAAGGAGAGAGTCATGCTACTGCCAACTTTGTGCAGAAAGGCAAATCAGTAGGCAAGAACAAAGGGAACTTCAAACCCTCCTTTAACAAGCCTGTAAAGACTACAACCTTCAAGAAGAAGAAGACGGACAGGGACAAGAGTGATCTGTCTTGTTACACTTGTGGAGAGCCCGACCACTTTTCCAAGGAATGTCCAGAACGCGCAGACCGCAGAGGGAAAAAGGCCAATACTGTCAACGTCGTGACCGCTAGCAATACTGATGGGTTTGGTAATCTATTTACTGTTCTTTCAGTATTTCAATCACCGTGTTGGTGGCTTGATACGGGTGCTAATGTTCATGTGTGTGATGACATCTCTATGTTCACTTCTTATCAGGTCACTCAGGATTCATCCGTCCTAATGGGGAATGGATCACATGCTTCTGTTCGTGGTGTTGGCACAGTGGATCTGAAATTTACTTCCGAAAAGATCATGCAGTTGAGGAACGTGCAGCATGTCCCTACTATGAACAAGAATCTCGTTAGTGGCTCCCTTCTATGCAGAGATGGGTTTAAGGTTGTCTTAGAGTCTAATAAAGTCGTTGTTTCGAAACATGGATAATTTATTGGTAAAGGTTATGAGTTCGGAGGCTTGTTTCGGTTTTCACTTTCAGAGTTTTGTAATAAATCTGTGAATCATATTTGTGGTGGTGTTAATGATGATACCAGTGTTTGGCATTCTCGTTTATGTCACATTAATTTTGGTTTGATGTCTCGGATGTCCAGTATGAGTTTAATTCTGAATTTCACTATTGCCAAAGGTTCTAAGTGCCATAGTTTTGTGCAATCAAAGCAACCTCAAAAGCCTCACAAGGCTGCCGAGGAGAGAAACTTGGCACCTCTAGAACTCATACATTCTGATCTATGCGAGATGAATGGTGTGTTGACAAAAGGTGAAAAGAGATATTTCATGACATTGATAGATGATGCTACTAAATTCTTCTATGTTTACTTGTTGCAAACTAAAGATGAGTGTTTAGACTACTTTAAAATCTATAAGGCCGAAGTTGAAAATCAACTAGAGAGAAAGATCAAGCGTCTTAGGTCGGATCGTGGTGGTGAGTATTTTCCCAAAATATTTGACGAATTCTGTGAGGAACACAAAATTATTCATGAGAGGATGCCTCCCTACTCGCCCAATAAAACGGGGTTGCCGAGAGGAAAAACTGCATGCTAACTAACTTGGTGAATTCCATGTTAGCCACCGCTGGTTTATCAAAGGCATGGTGGGGGGAGGCCTTGTTGACTTCATGCCATGTCCTGAATAGAGTTCCTAACAAGAATAAAGAAAAGACCCCTTATGAGGAGTGGGTTGGGAGAAAACCATCACTTTCGTATCTGCACACTTGGGGGTGTTTGGCAAAGGTCAACATACCGATCCCCAAGAAACGCAAGCTCGGACCCAAGATAGTGGATTGTATCTTTCTAGGATATGCTCCACGGAGTGTAGGCTATATTATAGTGGTTAAATATGAGGTACCTGATATGCATGTTGACACTATAATGGAATCTCGTGATGCAACATTCTTTGAGAATATTTTTCCTATGAAAGATATCCATAGCATTGGTAGGATTTCTTCTGAAATACTTCCTGAATCTAGTGCATCTATTGAGAATTATGAACAACCACATGAGGAATTCCTTGAGAAGGATGACGATGAACCTCTCACGAGGAGTAAGAGACAGAGGGTTGCAAAATCCTTTGGTAATGATTTCATCGTGTACCTTGTGGATGATACTCCCAGATCCATTACTGAGGCATATGCATCTCCTGATGGAGATGATTGGAAAGAAGCTGTCCAAAATGAGATGGACTCTATTCTTTCTAATGGAACTTGGGAATTATCAGAACGACCCTATGGTTGTAAACCTGTGGGATGTAAGTGGGTGTTCAAGAAGAAACTAAGGCCTGATGGTACTATTGAGAAGTACAAGGCGCGTCTTGTAGCTAAGGGCTACACACAGAAAGAAGTCGAAGATTACTTTGACACATATTCACCTGTCGCTAGACTGACGACCATTCGAGTACTACTATCCCTAGCTTCCTCTTATGGTCTTCTCGTTCATCAAATGGACTAGAAGACAACTTTCCTTAATGGAGAGTTGGAAGAGGAGATCTGTATGGATCAGCCGGATGGGTTTGTGGTAAAAGGTGAAGAGACAAAGGTGTGTAAGTTATTAAAATCTTTACATGGCCTGAAACAAGCACCTAAGCAATGGCATGAGAAGTTTGACAGAACTCTAGTTTCTGCTGGCTTTGTCATTAATGAGGCTGATAGGTGTGTTTACTATCGCCATGGTGGGGGCGATAGCGTTATATTATGTTTGTACGTGGATGACATTCTGATCTTTGGTACAAACATGAAAGTGATAAATGAAATCAAGTCTTTTCTGTCAAATAGTTTTGATATGAAAGATCTGGGAGAGGCTGATGTGATTCTGAACATCAAACTTATTAAGATCGAGAATGGGATTACTTTAACGCAATCTCATTATGTTGAGAATATCTTGAGCCGTTTTGGCTTTAATGATGGCAATACTTCTCCAACACCTTATGATCCCAGTTTGACATTACGAAATAATAAGAAGGAACCAACAGATCAGCTGAAATATTAACAAGTTGTTGGTTCTCTCATGTACTTAGCAAGCGCTACAAGACCCGACATCTCTTTTGCTGTGAGCAGGTTGAGTAGGTTCATGTCTAACCCGGATATTAATCATTGGCATGCACTTGAAAGGGTCATGCGCTATCTATGTGGTACAATGAGATATGAGATTCACTATTCAGGGAACCCTGCTATGCTTGAAGGATATAGTGATTCGAATTGGATCTCTGATGTTGATGAACTCTACGCCACGAGCGGGTATGTGTTTACCCTTGGAGGTGGTGCGGTGTCATGGAGATCCCGTAGACAGACCATATTGACGAGGTCAATTATGGAAGCAGAGCTTACTGCTTTAGACACAACCACTGTTGAGTTAGAATGGCTACGTGAGCTCTTGATGGACTTGCTTGTGGTTGAGAAACCTGTGCTGACAATCCTTTTGAATTGTGACAACCAAACTGTTATTGTAAAAGTAAACAATACTAAGGATAACGCGAAGTCATCAAGACACGTGAAGAGACGTTTGAAGTCTGTCAGGAAATTGAGAAACTCCGGGATAATAACTGTTACATATATTCAAATAGACAAAAACCTGGCAAATCCCTTTACAAAGGGACTATCACGAAATGTGATAGAAAGTGCATCGAGGGAGATGGGGTTGAGACCCATGGATGTCACATCTTAGTGGTAACCCAACCTATGTGATCGAAGATCCCGTGAATTAGGTTCTGGGAAGAACAAACTAGTCGTTTGACGGAGGAGAGTATTTTGTAACCCTCTCTATGTGAAGATGCATAACTCTCATAATCTATAAGGCAGGTTGGCAACATGCCTTAATGTGTTTCTGTTGGCTTTAATTAGCAAAGATGCCGTCCTACAGGGCATTTTGAAAGAACACACCTATATGAGCTCGACTGTAAACGTCGCGGTCTATGAGACTTGAGTGATCTCTAGTAAACTCATGAAGATACCAGGGAGTATGACACATATGCTCCAACCCGCGGGGTAGGCTACTGGCAGCCAGAGTACTAGTTATGTTTTTGAGTGAAATCTATTGGCACCAAACTTGCAATTCAAGGTTCGTCCATTGTTCAAGTTGTTGATAGACGTAGTTCAAGATTTTAGGCGGAAGTTCAACTTAACAGTCTCTAGTAAAATACTGATATATAAACAAGTAGCAATGGTTGGAAAATCTTCAAATGGGCATTTGAGATATGGTTGGGGATTGTTAGAAATAATGGGTCAATCCATTTAGGCTCATGTGTATTTCAGATTTTTCCTAAATGTCAAAGTCCAGATTTATGGCAGCCCATATTTGTTTGGGTTGTGGCAGCTCACATGGAAGTGGAGTGGGAGCTCAAGTTTAGTCCCACATGGTAAGTTGGAGGAGATTTGCACCACCTTATAAGGTGGAGTGTTGCACCACTTTGTAAGTGAATGGCAATAAGAGAGATACACGCGCGCGCGCTCCTCCTCCGACGACGACGCCCGCCTGCTCGTCTTGTCACGACACGACGGGTCGCGGGAATCTCGCCGAGCCGAGCTTTATTTTGCTGCTGTGAGGTTTTGACAGACATGTCAAACAGTTAGCTTATTCGGGTCGCTCCCGGGTCGTGGGCTACTGTAACCGACCCGAACGTGCGTAACGTGGCCCACGTTCGCCTCCGTTAGTGTTTCCTGAGCCGCTCTATATAAAGTCCTGCGCGGCTACCGCCACAATACCACCGAAAACCAATCTAGGGTTTTGCCATCCTCTCTACTTGCGCCGTCACCGTAGTCTACTCCACCCCGCTTGCCGGCGTGCACCGGTGGACGGGAGAGCAGGTCTCCGGAACCACTCGCCCTTGTGATCCTGTACGGAAGAGGGCGAATAAGGTTTTTGGGAAGCGCTCTGCGCGACTGCTCAAGTTCGTCATCACGGCGCGTCTTCCCGGTCGTCAAGTCGGAGCTCGTGCTCGTCGTCTTCAACGCCGACTTCTTCGATTGTCTACTGCAAACGCTGCACCAACAACGACTTCATCGGCAACCGATCAGTACATATACCGTCGTCAGATATGTTGCTTTAGTATGGCTGTTAGTGCGTATATTCTGCTATTGTTCATGTTGATCAATACATCTAGTATATTAGAGGTTCACGTGATTGTAGCTGCTGTTGTCATGATTTATATTCTGAAATTAATCGTTAAAATTATGCTTAATATTCCAACATCCACCGCGTATAATAAAAATTAATTAGTCCTGATTCTTGTGTAACAATTCTTTGTAATCATGACTTGCAGTCCAAATCACGGCTTATACTACCTTTGCGTATAAATAGAGGAGAAAAGGACCGAGAGCGTGCCATTAAACAGCCCAGTTTTACTAAACTACACATGCCATAAGCCAAGTCAAGTAAAAAAATGCATCTTTCAAAAAAATAAATATGCCAATGGTAGAACTCCGATCCACATCATGTCCCGTGCTTAACTCCATGACCATGTCGCTTGTGCGGGGTTTAAGTTGGCGTAGGCGTATAGCATAGCGCCTAGCACGGCCTACACGTGACGACGACGTGCACGGTGCATATTCATGTGTGCCGTGTGCGTGGTCGATCGGCCGGGCAGGCATGACATGCAAACAACTCTGTTGAGTTAAGTACGTACGGACGTAGGGCATGCACTACTCGACAAGCAAGCACGTGCGGTGCAAAGAGTATTTTTCTTTTTAGAAGTATTAATAATCATCAAAGGTGGTACAAAGAACAACAAAAATAGTAAAAAATATAAATAAAATTTAGACGACTACAAATGCAATGCGAGTCAATCGCGCGACGGATCCATCAAGACAGACAGATCTAGATGAATATTTGGGTGTACGGTTGTACATCCAATATTTTGAGGGGAAGAACTTTGCCAATGTATTATACATATATAATAGCCGTTCTCGTCCCTCTTTTACTGAAGTCAGACAAAGCTTCTGGTACTAGAGCTTGTTATAGTAGACTTACGAGAAGTCGTCGTGCTTAGATCTCAAAGAACATGTGCACCAGAGCAGCAATCATCGTTAATAATGACAATCGTAGATTGAAATAGACTGATCTAAACCCATACCAATGAACACGAAAACCGACTGGTTCATAGGAGATATGTTGAACACACGACTCCACATTCTTTCCATCGGCGCTAGACGCACAACTGAAGCCACGATAGAGCGAGAAGAACTTTATTCTAGCTTCGAAATATACCTATCTTTTCATTATTTAGAAGACACTAAAAATAGACTAAACAAAGAACCAAAACTCTCCTATTCCCGTGACCCATACGTTCGTGCATACACAAGCACTTGAACATGAAAATTCAGAGAGAGAGTGTGGACACCTATATTAGTATAATAACGGTACTTCCTCCTAAATTCATCTAGATACAAATACATCTAATCTAAATGTTTAATTAGATACACAAGATGAAAAGAATCTAGACAAAGCGAAGAACATATTAACCGAAGGTAGTAGTAGAGTGTATTAGCGGTTTCGTGAATTACAGGGCGTGGTGTGGAAATGCAGGAGCACAGGCGGGCCGAGTGCCCCGGCCCCGAAGTGGATGGACACGGACGGCTGGGAGATTGGTCTGGAAAAGCGGGTGGGTGTAGGTGTAGGTGCCTGCGCAAGTACCAGGACCGCTCCGGTGGCCAGTTCCCACCATGATCAACAGAGAGGAAGAGGGGGACCTCGCTGACTCAGCGATGGCCCGCCCCGCCTCGCAGCTGCGCGCTGTTTGGACTGGACTTGCCTTTCTTGGCAGGTACGATACCCCAGCCACAGCCACAGCCACAGCCAGGCACCCCACAACCACGCCCATCCTCGATCGATCGCTGCGTTGCCTCAGGTACGATACCCCAGCCACAGCCACGGCTCCAACTTGCCTGTGGCCTAGCTAGCTAGCCAGTACAGATCTCGGTGCCGGCCGGATCCTCTGCTGGCTGCACGGCTGCACCCCACAGGCCACTGTCGATACGTCCTGGTGAGTGGTGACTGCTGCTGCACGGCGTGCGTTGCCGCTGGGCGCTGGGCTCCTGCGGCGCGAGCTATGCTCGTTCAGTTCTTTTGCTCGCTTTCTCGGTGATCTCTATCTCCCAGCTCAGGTGGCTGCCGGCGCCTGCATGCACACAGCTCTGCCCCGCCTCGTTCTTCGCAGATCAAGACTGGCACAGACCCTGCAGCGACGACAGCTGTGTAGAGTAACAAAGAGCGACGATTGACAGCAGTGGCTCGAGCTAGCTACACTCCTGCCGCCATCGATCGGATAAGCACAACCCGTCAACCATCGACGCCGTACGTGATGGTCTTCTCTTGTTGCATGGATTACCGAGAGTTGTTTGAAACTTCAAAATACTAGTACTAGCATTTTTTTATTTTTTAATACTTTTAAGGCTCGGGAGCCAAATCGAAATAGAGTAGTGCACGCGCTAGCACTATCGTTAACTTGCTATGTAGCAACTGTGTTGTATTGTCTTGTTAACGAATCTTTTCTCCGTATAAAATTTAGTTTCCCTTACCCACCGTGATATGTAATATCCCAACTTTGACCATTACCCAGTTTAATCAGATTTAGTATATGCAACATAATAAACTAATAAAGTCAAAAATCATGAAATTGATGATTAGTTTATTAATTTTTAATATTTTTCCCATGAACCACGATTAAGTGGCAATACAGACGGAGCCAAAAATATTACACAAGGGAGCCCAAGTGAATATTATAAAGCTTGGAGGGGGACATATGAGTAAATTCTGGCAAATTTGACTGTCAAATTTACATACTACAAGGGGCGTTTCAAAAGAAATCCAACGTAGAGGGGGCCATGGCCCCAGTCCACACAACCCTAGTTTTGTCCTTGAGTGTAACACAATTGTTTATGCTGAAATATAAATGCATTGCCCTCTTTTCCCTATCGGCTTAGCTTTTGGTGAACTGGTTCGATTCACACAATTCTACATAGCATCAGAGCCCGTGAACTGGCGTTTAAAGTCTCAAGTTCTAGACCTCGATTGGGCAGTTTGAAACAATGTATCCCTTGTTCAATTAAAATTTAGGATTGATGGAGCCACACATGATGGGGAGTGACCCCTTCTTTCCCCATCAACTTCGGCTTTTGCGAGCCACAAGTGAGGGAAAGTGATCATCCTTTCCCAATCAGCTTGAGATTTTGGATGATCTATTTGGATGCACACAATTCTACATTCTATCATGCCAAGAGGTCTTTAGTTCAAGGTCGAACCGGCGTAATATAGAACAAAAATATTGTAGCACTTTTTGGTCCATGTTTAGGCCTATATGAGCCATACGAGGAGAGTGCCGAAGTATAAATGCATCACCTTTCTTTCCCCATAAATTTGAGCTTTTCTGTGAACAAGTTCAGTGCACACATTTGTATAGTTTATATGCAGTTAACACGAGAAGTTTAAATTTATATTTAGTGGCTTACCAAAAATTTATTGTTTCATGTTCATCTTTTGTCTCCGAGAAAGTTTTATGTCCACCATTACTACTTAGGCCCTCTGAAAGGGAGAAAAACAAGAGGAAGACTAACAACACTTTGGACTTCGGAGATTACCTTTAGGGCCTCTTTGATTCGAAGGAATGATAGGAAGACCACAACATTGTAATGTCATATCAACTCGAATCCTAGAGAATTTCATACAAACCAATGTTTGTTTAATTTCATCGCATGAAAAACAAAGGATTCTAAAAAAGATCTTAAAGTGGATGTTAGACCTATGAAATCTAGTGCAAATGATTTCTTAGAAAAAATCCTATGGGGTTTAATCCTACAAATCAAGCAACAACTACATAAAAAATTCCTAAGAATTTGATTCCTTGAAAAGTCCTACGCAAATCCTTTGAATCAAAGAGCCACTTAGACCCGATTTGGCATCATTTAGTGGAGCAGCAAGGATGCAGATGATCCACACATGCATGGCAGGCTAGGTCGATCGGTCTCAGAGAGGACCCTTGTCCCTTTTGGTGGTAACTGTATCTTTGTGGAGCATTTAGATTTCCAAGAATAGAGAAATCTTTGATGACGTCGAAATCCCAATTCAAAATGTGGCCAAACAATGCATGGAAACGAGTAAACTATGCACACACACAGAGCCAAGCAGGATGAAAAAAGGCCTTCCAACTTTAGGTAACTAAATGGCATGATTTATTAGTTTTAGACATTAGTTTATTTTGCATTTTGCTCTTTCTCCCTTTTGTAATCTCCTGTATGTAACTTAAAAGAGCTGCGTTAGCTCTCTCTTTTCAATAAAATCTAGGTAGGGGTCACCCCCTCTCGCTAAAAAAAAACATTGTCCCTTTTACATGGGGAGTGTTCACCTCCTGCAATATCGGTTGTAAGTCTTTGCAAGAGAATTTAATTCGTAGTCAATTATAAGATCAAGTTACCGCTCCATATATCAGAAGATTAAGGAGAGTGGACAACGGTGGCCCGAAAAAAATGTATTGTACTAATAGCATCTTCACTTGTTGGGCGTTCTCGGGGCAAAATCTAGACCAAACTTTGACCGGACGAAACACGTTTTCGGCCTAGGAACGCCGAGTTTCCCACTCGCGTTTTCAGGCCGAGTTCCCGGATTGCCCTTTTCTATCTAAATTCGGCTCAAATTCGTCCAGATTTCGGCATAATATGAACACAGAACATTGTTCGGCCTAGTTCAGCATACATTCGCATAGTTCGGAAATTTTTTAAACATAATTCGGCGTAAATTTAAACATAGTTCGTCCTACAGTGAAAATACATATTTCGGCCTAGTTCGAGCTACGGGAAGTTCGGGCGGCGGAATGGGCGGCGACTACGGCGAGCATATCTAGAGGTGTGGGCATGTCTCGGCGTGGAGGAGCTCCGCCGGCGAAGTCATGGCGACAGAGGCGCCGGGAGCTCTTCGCCGCAGTCTGGGCAAGTGGAGTGGGGGGGGGGGGAATGGGACTGTCTCGCCGACAGAACTGACCCACACCCATTTTTGCTTCGTCCGGCGTTACCAGTATCCTGGGAATAGCCTGGGAAGTCCGAACCAAAGTTCGTCCAAATCCGGACCAAAAGAGGTTCCTGACAACGCGACTGGACCGATTTTCGGTGTCTGGACCTATATTCGGCATTCGGATCGGAATGCTAGTGGAGATGCTATAAGAAAGTTCACGAATGCGTGCTGGTCATCGACCTGCAGTGATTCAGCTAGTTACCGATTGCCCAAAACTGTCGAGCTCTAATTACTCTCGTTCTGCCCCATTAGAAAATGCTCCACCACTATATATCATGTACTGCTGTGACCTATGAGACTGCGACTTGGAACTAGAGAACAACTATTAGACATCCAACTAGACTACTGAAACAAGCAGCTGCGAAAACAAAGTTTGCTGTTCATGAAAGGGTAATTGCCCCTATGTGTGGTTTTGGTGATTAATGACAATCCCTATGGACTAATATTTTCACTGAATTTTATATGAAGGTATATTCCATAGGTCATGCTTGTAGTCCATGTGTTGGATTCAAGTATGGATGCCATGAAGATAAAGATATACCTTGAGTATTGGCATCAAAATCATCGAGATGAAGAGAAGAATATGATATGATCAAGATCTTGAGAGTGTGATCTCAATAGAATAATTCAAGATATGGCTCTAAATCGGTGTCATGATAGCCTCATTAGTTGAGATATGGTTGACTAAGATTTAGAGCATGTAATCAAATGAATAGTTCCTTATGTACCTCGAGATATTAAGATGGAGCACGAGAAGATACTTGGTTGACCAATAACAAAGAGTGAAGATTGATTTCAAGTTGGTCAACACATGAAGCATAAAGAATGTACCACATGGTCTTGTGGTATGGTAAGCCTTATCAATTATGCATCATGAGCTAACCCATTATATATTTGCCTTTGTGTTTTCTATATGGGACAGGTATCTTTCCATGGGCATTCTTCAAAATGAAGACATTATATAGACCATGAGAGGATGACATCAAGTGGTGATCGTCATCAAGGTTGAGAAGGGCAAGTTCAAGATAAGCATCTCAAGAAGATCATTTGCTTGAAGCTTGACGTCCATATTGGTGATAATGGACATGTGAAGACATTTATTAATGAAGCTATCCCATAGTGGTGTATGGGGAAGAAAATTAGGAGTCTTCACGAAGCAACAATGATCAAGTGTTGCATTCCGGCTTGGGTGGAGCTTGAAGTGTTGTCATCAAGATCAAGCAGTATGCACAAGGCAAAGGTATGGCCTTGCTAGGTTTTCCTTTTACCGGTCTCAAGGTGGTTGTTGGGAGACCGGGTTATAGGATAGATAGTCGCACTATCAAGAGGGGCTTTCAGTTGTGTAACTTGATCACATCGTCATAGGAAGCTCAATCCTTTGCATACTTTGCATCTTCCTATTTTGTTGCTTCTTGGTGTTTCTCCATGTGAGTTTCTTGAGCTTGTTTCTAGCTCTTTAACAAGCCCAAGTTCATTGAAAACAGAATTCGTATGCATCTTCTATGGCGTTTTCGAGTTTGAAGGTTTTATCGGTTCTTATTTAGGGAGGCTTCTTACCTTTCTTCATTTTGTTTTATACTCCTTTGTTGGGCTATGATGTTTCTCTGCTCAATCTTGTAGAACTTGTTGTCCTCGTCAAAACAAGCCCAAGATCATCAAAATCGGAGTCTGGATGCAAAAGTTATTGCCTTTTTCGTGAAGCCTGTTTCATCCCGGTTGTGGATTCGGTTCAACCGGCTCCCAGACCGGGTGGTCCGGTGCCAGGACCGGAAAACCGGATCTGAAACCAGGATTTTCGGTTTTGCTATACCGAGTCTATCCGAGACTGTGTACTGACCATAATTCCGGTTTTAAGTTCGGTTTTCCGGTCCAGAAACCGGACCGTCTGGTTCTGGAGCCGGTCCAACCGAACTTTCAACCGAGTTCGCACAGATTTCTTCCAATGGCCATATTTGCTTTCCACTATAAAAGGGGGTTCTTCCCCCAACGTTTTAGGGTGTTCTTGACCATGAAATTGACCTCCATTGTTGAACCTCTTGAGCTTGCTTCCTCCCCCTTCCCTCCTATGATTCTTGCATCTTTTTGAGGGCTTTGGAATAGGAGATCTAGATCTACAATCCCCACCAATCAATTCCTCCTCTAAGTGAGGGGAACCCATTGGATCTAGATCTTGGAGTCATTGGTTGACTTCCACCATTGTTCTTCCTCTCTAATTCCTCCCTAGCACTTGTTGCTTTGGTGGGATTTGAGAGTGAAGGATTTGAGCACCCTTGGTGGTCTTGCTTTGCATTTTTGCATAAGTGTTGAGCTCTCCATTACGATTTGTTCGAGTGAGAGACCATGAGCTTGTTACTCTTGGAGGGTGACCTCCTATTTGGCTTGGCGGTTGGTACCGCGGTGTTCTCTTCGTGGAAGATTGTGAAGAGACCCGGGATTCTCCTTCGTGGAGCTTGTGAAGTGTAGCTTGCCATCTCCGGAGTGGAGTAAAAGCTAGTCATAAGGAAAGGGCCTATTCCTTCGTGGGATAGACTCGGAGAAGAAGGTGAGCCTTTGTGGCGCGCGAGGAATCCTTCGTGGAACCTCATACCTCTCCAACGTGACGTAGCCCCCTTCCCAAAGGTGGTGAACACAGGAATACATCTTCGTCTCTGCGTTCCTAGGTTATCTCTATATCCGAGCTTACTTTCCTTGTGATAGCCATCGAGCTTGAAGTACTTATATCTTGCTTATCACTTGTGGTATATTTATCTTGTGCTATCTTTCTTAGCTTAATTTGTTGTTGGTGCACTTAGTTGAGCCTAGTGTATTTAGGTTTTGTGCTTGTAAAATAAACGTTAGTTTAATTCCGCATTCTATCAAGCCAAAACCATAATAGTTTTGAAATTGCCTATTCACCCCCCCTCTAGGCGACATCTCTATCCTTTCAATTGGTATCAGAGCAAGGTCTCTCCTTGTTTAGGCTTCACCGCCTAGAGTGTAAAAGATGTCGGCTAGTAGTATAGTGCACAATTACACAATTATCTTTGATGTCACAAATTATGCTTTGTGGAGAAATTGCTTGCTTTGTAATCTTCGGACCTTGTGTCCAAATATTGAGAGATTTCTAGATGTAGGTTTTTCTCCTCCTATGGATCCTCAAAATATATCTTTAGAGGATGAGAAAAATTTACATCTCGAAGCTCAAGTATCTAATGAGCTTATTTTATCTTTGAGCCCCACAGTTAATTTGTTCTTGACGATTGTAAAGCGCAAGTCGTCTCATGAGAAGTGGACCAAGCTTAAAGAAATATTTGGTGGTTCCATTTCTAATATTGTCGGTGGTTTCTCCGAGGAGATCTCTTTTCCTTCACATCATGAAGAGATCCAAGTTGCTTCCACCTCCGACCGCAATGAGTTCTCATCCTCACCCACTTCACCAATGTGTGGCAAGACACAAGGTAAAGATATGGTGAGTGGTGTTGGGAATTGCAATGTTGATATTGTTCTTGCTAATGATGATCCTTCATCTCTATCCCATTGCAATGTTTCTTCTTTGGACTTAAGCACTTCTTGCAACAATAATGCTATATCCCCTTGTGTTGCTAGTCCTTGTATATCATCTAGAAATTATTTGAGTACTAGTGTAGATGATACGCTTGATTTGCCTTGTTACCATGAACAAAATGCTTATATTTCCTCTAGTTGTTTATCTAACAATGTAGAGGAAATCAAACATTCTATGAAGCAAGACATGATCATGAATGAAGATTCAAGAATATCCTCATCTTCATTCTCCCATGCTCACATGTGCCTTATGGCAAGAGGATCAAAGGTATCTCCTACTTTGGATCCCAATATATCTTGTAAAGATAATAGCAATGATAATGATGCTAGTGATGATGACATTGATGAGGATACTAGTGCTCTCTTGCTTGAGTTGACTTTTTTGTGTACCTCTCTTCGTGGTAATAATAAGGCCATTACTTGTCTCAAACACGTTATGGACACCATAACTAAACAAACGGGAACCATAGAGGAGTTGGATTTCCAACTTGATGATGTGAGTCGGAGATTCAATCTCCTTAAGCAAGAGCTTGCCGAGGAGAAGCACACTAATTGTCTCCTCACACAAAAAATTGAATCTTATGAGCTTGAAAAGGAAAATTCCATTAATGATGCTTGTGCTACTAACTCTACTTCTTGTGAAGCATCTATCCTAAAGGAGAATGTTGAGCTAATGGCTCAACTTGAGTTGCTAACTAGCAAGTATAGGAAATTGGAAGAAAGTCACGAAAAGCTCTCGGGCTCTCATAATGATCTTCTAATCTCTTATGATGGGATAAAGTTAGCTCGTGAGGCAAGTATTGCTAAGGTAACATCTTGTGAGCCTCTTTTGGACATTAGCACAACTTCTACTCAAAATGCTATTTTGCCATGTGCTAGTCCTAGTAATTCATCTAGACATACTATTGATAAACCTTGTGTTGGATTAATTGCTTTGCCTTGTTGCTCTAACAATGAAGCTCCTACTTCCTCTAGTACTTGTATTTATACTAACCATGTAGAGGATATCAAAGAGCTCAAGGCTCAAGTCACTTGCTTGAGAAATGACTTGGAAAAGAGTCATGAAGGGAAATCCACACTCGATAATATCTTGAGTGTGAAAAAATCCCCTAATGATAAAAGTGGACTTGGATTCAACTCCAATAACAAGAACAAGTCCAATATAAACAAGAAGAAGGGCCAAAACCAAGTCAAGAATTCGACCAAGATTATTTGCTTAAAGTGCAAGGTTGAAGGACATCATGTAAGATCTTGTCCATTGAAGAAAAAACACTTGAGTGAGAAGCAACAAGGGAAGCGGCCACAAGTTCATGTTCAAGCCCAAGTTGAAGTTGGGCCACTTCCGAAGAAAAATCAAGATAATGCTCCCCAAGCCAAGAAATCAATGAAGAAGAGAAAGGGGAGCACTTGTTGCTACATATGTCGTGTGAAGGGGCACTTTGCCTCTTCATGTTCAAACGGTACCTTATCTAACCCTATCATTGTTGATGATGATTATTCTCTTAGGAAGGATAAGGATGGCAATGTGTTTGCCAAGTTTGTTGGAACTCAAAGTGGTGTCAAGAAAAGAACCATTTGGGTTGCCAAGCCTATTGTGACTAACCTCTTAGGACCCAATTTGGTTGGGACCAACTAGCTCAAACTTGATCAATAGGTGTTTTTGGAGGGCATTGGAGACTTGGCTAACTCATGAAGAATTAAGGGATCTTCATATGTTATATTTGATCAAGCCAAGTCCTTTGGATTATTATTTCCCTATCTTATATCCAATGTGCCTCTTGGCGGTAACTTTTACTTAACTCATTTATATTGTAAGTTACTTGCCCCTTTACATGTTTTGATTTTATACCAAGTATGTGTTTGTATTTGGTGTGCCTCATGCTTGATTATTTTGTGTATTCAAGTATGTCTAGGTGTTTGGCACATCATTTACTCGTGTGTTTTATTTTGAGCCTCTAATGCATCTTGATGATATCTTATTTGGCTCTTTTAGAGTGGTTAATGGAACATACCATTTTGGGTGAGTAACATGCCTTGTGCATCTCTCAAACCTTAAAATGTGTGTATGTGAGTACTACCACTTAGTATTGATATTGCAAGCTTATCTAGTCACTATGTGGTGTGCCATACTCATGAGAAATTCAAATTCTAAATGTCCATTAATTCTCTCTAGTTGAGGTTGTTTTGCCTCTTATTAAGAAAAAATGAATATCACATTATGGGGGAGTAATATGCTTCTTTTGCATATCACAATCCTAGGAAATGTGAACATATGAGGTAGTGCCACTTAGAGTTGATATTGTTGATTATCTTGTTTCTAGGTGGCATGTTGGCTCAAACAAGGTCCTATTTTTGGTAGAAGATTTTATTCCTCGTATTTTGGTCTTTGTTTGAGTAAGAAATTCTTGGTGCGGTCTTTCTCAAATACATATCTCTATATCTTATTTGGGATACCATTTGCTTCAAGTTATTCTAATCATTGCTTTGCATGATTTGTGACTAGTTGAAGCTATCATTGCATAGTGCTTAATGTTTTTATTTCTATCCTATGCTTTTTATTGTGAAGATTTATCTTTAATATTCGTGCAATATACCACCGGAAATCTATTCCAATACACTCATTGTCTTTGACAATTGATATACTTGTGTGTGGTAGCATTTGTGGATCATCTTAACTTTGGAGTTAACCTCTTATTGCCTTATTTTATTTCCAAAACTTTGGTGTGGCTCCCATTGTATTCCTTGGCTTTTGAACATATATTTGATGATGTTTTTGATTATTATCAAATGTGTTTTAGTGGAAGACAAACCTTTTCTTCTCGGAACCTTGTGCCATTGTGAAAAGTGTTGAGGGTTTGGTTTATTTGTTGAAACCTTGTTCTTTTGGGAGTTTGTTATCTCATTCTTTATTCTCTATTTTATTTTCTTAAATGAGATAAATCTTTGAGCATTTGTGTTCTTATTTCATCTTTCATGCTTAATAGTTTTTGCTCGGTTCATTTGTTGAACTTTGTTGAACAAACCTTGTGTTGATTTGATTCTTTGATATAGTTTTGACAACAAATGTGTTTTGTCACACCTTGTATGCCTTCTTGAATATTTTTGGTGTTTTGTCCAAAGTATATCTCCGTTGGATCTTGAAATTCTCGCGCATGCACGTTTAATAAATGTATATCTTATGTCATGTTTTGCTTTCTTTGATCCAATATATATGGTATACTCCATCAAATCCTTAAATGGCTAAGATGTGCATGAAATTCAAATTTCATCTCTAAATATGCACATATTTTTATGGAATGTATCCTATGTGTTGTGGTTATTCTAACCACTTTGGACCCAATAAGTTTGGGGACCAAGATGTACTTGAATGTTGTTTTAGGTACATTGAAGATGCAATGGATGCTTGTCTCGTCAATAAGGAAAGTGTTGTCACCACATGATAATTGGAGCCAAGCTAGGATGATCTAAAAATTCTTATCTACTACATCATACCATTGCTATCTCGGTAACAAGTATCTTATTCATGCATATTATTCTTCCATCCAATCTCTTGTAGGTTGCATCTTGGCATGAATTTATTTGTTTGTAAATGTTCGATTCTTGCAATTATCTTTGAAAGACTTTTGTATCCTTATTGCTTATGTGAGTAATTTGAGATGATGCATATAATGGGGAGTGTATAAAATCATGTTCATGATTCACCAATTCCAAATATGCCTTCTAGCAATTTATTGCATATCAACTCCTCAAGGTACTCTCATGTGCAATATTGTTGAAATTGCATTAAATCATTCCTTTTGATACTTGTTGCCTTTCTCAAAGTATCCCAACTAGCATTAGTTCCCTTAGTGTTAGTTGTGATGGTTTTGAGATTTTTTTTTTGTTTTTCTTTGGTGAAGTTCATTGATATACCATAAGATAAAATAGAGCCATGGGCTATATATGCACTTAAGCAAAATATCCTCTTTGGTATATCTTATGACTTCCGCTTGGATATCATGTATTCTTTTTATTAACCTCTTAGGTGTGGATGTTTCTTTGTGGATTATTCTCATGTTTTTCCCTTAGAAACTCATATACACTAGAGTGTTAATCTCTCGCCTTGATATGCTCGCTCTTTTCCGACCATCTCTCTTATCCTCTTGATTTTTAATGGTATTGGTAAGGTCTTGATTTATGAGTGCTTGGTTTACTTTTATTGCATCTTCACGCACTCATATCTCATATTTGGTTTCTCTTGGACTTAAGCTTGTCTTGACAAGTGTATTGGTTTATATCTAATCCTTGTATCTTGGTTGTGTTCTAAATAATATAGAGGGAGTGAGGATTCCATGTTTGTGCATATTGTATTCAAATGAAACAACTAATTTATGCACGAACCTTGGGGAGCTTCCTTATTTCACTTAGATCTCTATTTGTCCATTTGATTATTTGGATCTTTTGATTGCTTGCTTCATCCGTTGAAGTTCCTTCACCTTGTTATCCTTTTATCAATCCTTGATCCTCAATATAGTTTGATTTCCTCCAAGTCTTCGTCATTGGTTATGTGCATTTGATTTCACTCATATTACGAGTAATGCACACCTTGTGTAGGAACTCATACTATATTGTCCTTCTAACCTTGTTATCCATTTTGGCACTTGTTGTCAATGGGGGAGAAGTTTAGAGGGTTTTAAGGAAAATGGTTTTCTACTTAAGATTGGTTTGTTCTTAAGTGTTTGCCTTTCATGCATCTCATCTTTATTATGTTTTGAATGGTTGTATATATAGTGGAAACTCTCCCAAAGGTTATGCTTGGCAATGTATGCAATGAAATTCAAGATCATCACACGTGCATATATTGTGGGGGAGTTTGCTCTATATATGTTGGTTCTACTCACATTTCCTTAATTAGTTGTAGTTTATGTGAGTAGAATCGGTTTTGATATGGGCGGTTCTTGAGCTTGTTTCTAGCTCTTTAACAAGCCCAAGTTCATCGAAAACAGAATTCGTATGCATCTTCTATGGCGTTTTCGAGTTTGAAGGTTTTATCGGTTCTTATTTAGGGAGGCTTCTTACCTTTCTTCATTTTGTTTTATACTCCTTTGTTGGGCTATGATGTTTCTCTGCTCAATCTTGTAGAACTTGTTGTCCTCGTCAAAACAAGCCCAAGATCATGAAAATCGGAGTCCGGATGCAAAAGTTATTGCCTTTTTCGTGAAGCCTGTTTCATCCCGGTTGTGGATTCGGTTCAACCGGCTCCCAGACCGGGTGGTCCGGTGCCAGGACCGGAAAACTGGATCTGAAACCGGGATTTTCGGTTTTGCTATACCGAGTCTATCCGAGACTGTGTACCGACCCTAATTTCGGTTTTAAGTTCGTTTTTTCGATCCAGGAACCGGACCGTCCGGTTCTGGAGCCGGTCCAACCGAACTTTCAACCGAGTTCGCACAGATTTCTTCCAACGGCCATATTTGCTTTTCACTATAAAAGGGGGTTCTTCCTCCAACGTTTTAGGGTGTTCTTGACCACGAAATTGACCTCCATTGTTGAACCTCTTGAGCTTGCTTCCTCCCCCTTCCCTCCTATGATTCTTGCATCTTTTTGAGGGCTTTGGAAGAGAAGATCCAGATCTACAATCCCCACCAATCAATTCCTCCTCTAAGTGAGGAGAACTCATTGGATCTAGATCTTGGAGTCATTGGTTGACTTCCACCACTGTTCTTCCTCTCTAATTCCTCCCTAGCACTTGTTGCTTTGGTGGGATTTGAGAGTGAAGGATTTGAGCACTCTTGGTGGTATTGTTTTGCATTCTTGCATAAGTGTTGAGCTCTCCATTACGATTTGTTCGAGTGAGAGACCGTGAGCTTGTTACTATTGGAGGGTGACCTCCTAGTTGGCTTGGCGGTTGGTACCGCGGTGTTCTCTTCGTGGAAGATTATGAAGAGACCCGGGATTCTCCTTCGTGGAGCTTGTGAAGTGGTTGTGCAGCTTGCCATCTCCGGAGTGGAGGAAAAGCTAGCCATAAGGAAAGGGCCTATTCCTTCGTGGGATAAACTCGGAGAAGAAGGTGAGCCTTTGTGGCGCGCGAGGAATCCTTCGTGGAACCTCACACCTCTCCAACGTGACGTAGCCCCCTTCCCAAAGGTGGTGAACACGAGAATACATCTTCGTCTCTACGTTCCTCGGTTATCTCTATATCCGAGCTTACTTTCCTTGTGATAGCCATCGAGCTCGAAGTACTTATATCTTGCTTATCACTTGTGGTATATTTATCTTGTGCTATCTTGCTTAGCTTAATTTGTTGTTGGTGCACTTAGTTGAGCCTAGTGTATTTGGGTTTTGTTCTTGTAAAATAAACGTTAGTTTAATTCCACATTCTATCAAGCCAAAACCGTAATAGTTTTGAAATTGCCTATTCACCCCCCTCTAGGCGACATCTCTATCCTTTCAGTTCAGCCCAACACTAGTATCAGTACTTTGAAAGTATTTGATTCTGCTGCTCAACTTTTTACCTAGATTATTATACTGTACATAGCGATGTATAATCGGTCCATCAAATAAAGTGGCCTTTTCACTGACTTAAATTGGAAGGACTAGCAACACAGAACACTGAGAGAAGCGAAATAACTTCTGATGAGTTGCAGAGAAACTGATGTACATCAGATTTTTTCCCCAATAGGATATGCCCAATAAGGTGTCAAGTGGGATCCCACCTAGATCCCACTTCTAATTCATTTTAAATTTTGTAGTGTCAACATTTTACACTAGAAATCTCAAAAAGAACTAGGGGTGGGACTTAGGTGGGATCCCACTTGACACCCTAATGCCCAAACAATCATAAAAATAAAGAAAATGGCATGGATTCTATCAATAGTAAAGAACTCTGTAAGCATCTGATCTGATCTTGGTTAATTTGCAGATAACAAACAACATAACACTGTATCTAAGACACATTTGTAGCATTAGTTATCATGGTCCATGTGTAAATGTTTACAGACCAAGAACCTTAATTTTTCTCAATATTAAGCTTGCAACTGTAGATTTGCTACATTTCCGAAAGGAAAAGCTGGATTTGAAGATCATTGACTCCACAACTTGAATAATACTAGTACATAGAAAAAATTGTCTTAATATAGAAAAAGCAAGACTGAAAAGCAACATACATTTTTTCAACGAAGATGATGGTATCCATTTGATCACCTGATTCACATGAGAACATGCATCAAATGTACAAATTGTACAATTTCGTTAAGATATGACTTAGCCAGTTCTTTAACAGCTAAATCTAAGATGCACAATTATACTAACAAAATAACTAGTTTTTTCCAATAATATTCTAGGACCCTGCGACCGTTGCAATACTAGACCAAGCTCAACAAGTGAATGCTCCTTTTTGAAGCATTTCATATGTAATTGAAGTCTTTCACAACCTGATGGACAATAATTGCATATGCCAAAAAAGTAAATCGTGTTCTTGGAGAGTGTTGTTCTTTTACATAGGAAAAATAAGAACAAATTCGTCAGATATTATTGACCTTAAACCAATAGATAGAAGAAGAATATTGTCAGTACATGAAGCGAACTCCATATATTTTTCCACCTCTAATCTCCACCATTGGCTCTAGTGCGTTTCGTTTTTTGGTGTTCTGAACTCCTAGTTGGATTTTAACCAACCAAGCAGTAAATTGTACGAAGTGGCTGTTACATTGAAAGAAAAACCTTATGAACATAACATATTTTATATTACTAAAACGTGGCCAAATCCACATTCACTCCCAAAGGCAAGGAATTCACATAAAAAGGAAGAGATCCACACTGCTTATTTCAGTGGGGACAATTTAGAACAACACATATTAAACATATATATCTTACAGCTGCTGAGGTTGTATAACATTTATAACTCTATTTCCAACCATAAGAAAGTACAACTCTATTCTCAAACATGTACATACCTATTGTAGTATTTAGCCTCATAGTTGTACCAGGAATTCAGCTAGTTGCATAGTTAAAGGATGGCCTAGTTAGTAAGATGGTAAATACTTTGCTGGAAAAGCATAAGGTCCTGTACATCTTCTTATGTCTCTAGGCCCATAGTATACAGTACGTAGATAAGCACTGATTAGCTTTCGGTTTTACCAACTATCCAGTCCAAGAATATGGAGCACGCTCAACAACTAAATAGTCCCCTCTTATGTCCTTTGCTACACGGATTTCATCGTCCAAATAAACCGTGTCAAACCTGAAAATGGTAATACATAGTACGTTATTGCAGGAAAGCAAAAGAGAGGCAATACATTGTAATAATGCTGGAGACACAACAAAAATATCCAATTTTCCAGGTTTGACATATTCTGTTTGACATGATTACCAGTGCTATATAGAAGGAAGGATCAAGGCCAAGTTATTATTACATAAGTAATTAGAATTTTATTCTCCATTAGTATTGTATTAAAATTGCCCAGTCTGGTTGATAGGAACCAAGTACCCACACCGACTATACTTGGCAATAGAAAGTCCTAATGATATATAGACAAGGAAATAATAAATGCCATGAAAACCTTTGATCTTACAGCTAGCTTCCATTCTGAAAATAATCACCTTGAATCCAGACCTTTTTATGTAGATACCCAGCTCCTTTAGATGAATAAGTTGAGTTCTATTTGAAAGGGGGAAAAACTAGAGAATGTAGCAAACTTGGACTCATGCCAACAATGTTGCAATTCTCAAGTTCTCGAGATAGTTAGTCTTGTCAAGCTCCAATGCAGTGTATGAAGACAATACCATGCCAAGCAGATAAGCATTGTTGGGACTAAACATTCCTGCATTCCAATAGAGTCATCTGATCCAGTGAACAGTGATAGAGATACTCTATTTCCATTTTCCAGCCTCCTAATGCTATTGACAGTGACTAAACTGAAGCGCTCAAGTTTCTGTGCATATATATCTTTACTCTATCTTCTATGTGTTTTGCAATAGAAAATTCTAAGCTATTGTCAAGCTAATAAACAATTGATGCACTCACCATCCTTTGCCAAACGGCGGAAAAGGAACCTCCCAATTGCCCCCCTTCAGCATAGCACGTGTAAATCTACAAAAACGTCGATGCAAGCGTTCTGTCCATATGTTAAAAAGAGGATCAAATAACTAATGCAAATGTGAAAAATAGGAGAGCCAAAAATCTCCTGCCTAAAATTCACTCGCTGCGGTGGCTCGATCTCGATAGTGCCGTTCACAACGAATGCACCGGACGGCGGGAAGGTGATGACGTTGTTGAGGCTCCCACCTGGAACGTCGATGACCTGCAGCACGTCACCGGCGGCGGTGCGGAAGGTGGGGGCGTTGCGCACGATGAAGAGCTGCTCCTGCTCGGTCGTCCAGAGGAGGCGCCAGGTGCCAGAGAGCTTGTCGGCGTCCGATACGGTGTCTGCGTCTGGGGCGGAGGCGGCGAGGGCGTCTATGCAGGAGACGATGTCGGCGAGGCGGGAGGGGTCGGACTGGGTGTCGAGGCCGCGGCGCTGGTCGGCGATGAGGCGGAGGAGGTCGGCTTTGGCCGGTGGCGGGCGTGGAGGGAAGAGGGCGCGGAGGAAGCCGACGGCGTGAGGCGGGGGTGCGAGGCGGCGGCTGCCCCGCGGAATCGGCGAGAAGATTTGTGCGGCCCCGTGGGTTTGGGAGAGAAGTGGCGCCATTGGCGAGGATTTGGTTTGGGTGGTGGAGAGTTCGGACTTCGGAGACGGCCGTAGAGAGGGGAGCGAGCTCGCGCAGTCGCGCTCACGTGCTGGTGTTTGGGCTGGGTTAACTGTTCGTGGGCCCATCCGTGGATCTGGACTCTGGTCGCCAAGCCCATGAGCGGTCAAAGAGCAAGAGCTACAACGTCCACGCCACGAGCCCACTACCTCGCCGTTCCCTAACCCCGCCGCTGCTCCCGCAAACTGAAGCAGCAAAACCACATTCGCAGGCGCCGAGCTCCGTCTCGAACGCTCCAGCCCTCGCCGCCGCCGCCGCCTTAGCCGTCGCCATCGCCATGGCGATCTCCGCCCAGACTGTCGACATCATGGGCGAGCGCCAGTCCGGCCAGGACGTGCGCACTCAGAACGGTAACACCCTCACCCTAACACTTGCCATGCCAGATTCCGCAGGGTTGCGTGGGGTTCCGTAAGATCTAGTGGCCCAAGTAGACATCCGAACGCGCGCTTGTTTAATTTGCGTTCGTGCTTCTCTGGTTGCAGTGGTGGCGTGCCAGGCGGTGTCCAACATTGTCAAGTCGTCGCTCGGCCCCGTCGGGCTCGATAAGGTATGTCGCTTCCAATATGATCTACATGGTCGGGCATACCTTGCTACTGCCCGTGTGTGTGTCTGGGGCGGAAGGGGGGCTCCGAAATTATATGTTCGTAAATTGTTTGATCCACAACTTAAAATGGTGTTTTGCACCTTGAGGGATATTATTTCTACCTTAGGACACGACATCACCCGCGAACAGAGTTACCAGTCTCATTGTGAGATGCACTTCAACCGTGATCAATACCATAACCTGTAATGTGCTTCAGTGGCGTAATCAGTAGTTGTGAAGTTAGATGGAATCTGGAGCCCCCAGCAATCTTGAAGAAACCATTGTTCGGATGAACTAATTTGGTATCTGCAACTTATAGATGCTTGTGGATGATATCGGTGATGTTACAATCACAAATGACGGAGCAACAATTTTGAGGATGTTGGAAGTCGAGCATCCAGCGGCGAAGGTGATGCCTAGCTGCCCAAAATGGCCCTTCTTTGTTTTGATCACTGCTTGTGCTTAGCTTTTCATGGGTCCATTTATTTTTAGGTTCTTGTGGAGTTGGCTGAGCTTCAAGACCGAGAGGTTGGAGATGGAACAACGTCTGTTGTCATCATAGCTGCAGAGTTGCTCAGGGTAATCCACTAAGCTTTAACAGATTTTTTCTTTCCTGTCAATTTTCCTATCATTGTGCATACACATGATGTTTCCTTTCATTTTATCAGAGAGCCAATGATCTTGTGAGAAACAAAATCCATCCAACCTCTATTATTAGCGGCTACAGGGTAAGATTATAATTTCAAATGTTAGCTGCAGTAGCACTTCTATTCTAAATGAACATTTTGAAGGAAACACATAATCTCTCACATTATTTATTTTGTGACCTTCATATTGTACCAGCTTGCTATGCGTGAAGCTTGCAAGTATGTTGAAGAAAAGCTCTCTGTCAAGGTAAAACAATACTTCTGTGGAAAAATAGCAGTGACCGCTGATCCATTTGCTTATTCTCATGCTGACATCAATATTTGTACGCACTTTCAGGTTGACAAACTTGGAAAAAATTCCCTCATAAACTGTGCAAAAACTAGCATGTCTTCTAAACTGATCCATGCTGACAGTGATTTCTTTGCAAATCTGGTAAGTTACTACGCTCATGTGTGACTTTAGGTTTTTTAATCATGCCTTATTTCTTACATTTATGTGCACAGTAAAACTCACATATTTGATGATATGATTGCATATTTGATTTCAGTGACATTTAAAAAATCTGAAATAATAAAGTAGTCCATGATTTATTCCAAGGTTGCTATTTTCTCATTCTATTCTTTTGATAATCCTTGGATGTAATGTTGTTTATCTGACGAGATGCTTATCTTTGGAACCAAATGTTTGGGATTTGGTTCTCTGTTGGCCTTGTTTAAAACAATCTGCTATTTAATTGACCTGGCAATGGTTTCTTAGGTGGTAGAAGCAGTTCAAGCTGTGAAGACTACTAACTCTAAGGGAGAATTGAAGTATCCAATCAAGGTAAATAAAGTGCATTTGGTTACAGTACTACATTAAATTAATTTTACTTGTCGTAACTGCTATATTGTGAGTGGTGCACTATGTTTTGTGGCATTGTAATATTTTACTCCTTTAATCCTTTTTTTACCCACTGGACCTTCTTTCTGAATGTAGATCTATTTATTCCCATTTGTGTTTTGCTTTGCTCTATGCACTATTTGTTTTTCCTGCTGAGTTATCTATTAGACATCTTGATATTAAATGTACTAGTCTATAGCAGTCTTCCTTCTGTTTTAATATTGTGTTGTCCTTTTCCTTGATATACATTTAAACTATTCCATGTAGTCATGATATTAATTTCTTCTGCACAAGGTTATGGAGATTGTTTTTCTACCACTTAACTCTTGCTTGTAACGATTGCTTTTTGTATTCTGCAGAGTATTAATATTTTGAAAGCTCATGGTAAAAGTTCTAAGGAAAGTTACCTGCTGAATGGTTATGCACTGAACTCAGGCCGTGCAGCTCAAGGAATGCCTACTAAAGTGACCCCTGCTAGAATTGCTTGCCTTGATTTTAACCTTCAAAAGACAAAAATGCAAATGGGTGTTCAAGTCCTTGTATCTGATCCAAGGGAACTGGAGAAGATCCGTCAGAGGTATATCGATTTTTTGTTTTTGCAATTCATTAAAACTCCTTTTTTTTTGTCCCTTGAACACATTGGTCTCCTGTTTATTTCTCATTTCTTATGCTATGCCTTTGGTCATTTACAACCAATTTTTTTCTATTCTATGGTTTCCATTAGTGTATCTTATAATTATAATTTCTTGGCAGAGAATCTGACATAACAAAAGAGCGAATTGAGAAAGTCCTCAAGGCTGGTGCTAATGTTGTATTTACCACCAAGGGAATTGATGATATGTCACTGAAGGTATGTTTTAATAAATCAAGCAGAAGAGATTTTTTTTTCCTTTTGAATGTGATTTTGATATAGTTGCGCAGCACTCAAGTGCAGACTATTTATATATTTTGTTGAACTGGTATGCGCTAATACTGAATGGCACACTACTTAGCTGCTGGTAGTTTTGGTGGGTAGTGTACACAATTTGCCGTATGACACTTAACGTAGCATAATGTATTACACACATTCGACTTTTTGGTTGATTCTCACTGGCATCTAACATCCGGATCAAACAATGCTTTATCTGGGTTTTGTGGCCTCAGAATTTTTTGTTTCTTAACTGAATTTTGAAAAGATTTACTGAATTACTGGGTTATTGTGATGAACATATATATCTCTTCCTGATGACTTTAACTAAATCTGCTTTGTCATTGTGTTATGAAACATCCTTTCAGTACTTTGTTGAGGCTGGAGCAATTGCAGTACGGCGTGTGCGTAAGGAGGATTTGCGCCACGTTGCCAAGGCAACTGGTGCTACAATGGTATAGACTTTTTCCTCATAATATTGTCGATCAGATTGTTATGATCAAGCAGTATTTTATAATGCATACTCATTTTAATCCCGTTGATGACTTTTGTTGACTTGGTTTTCTGTGAACTTTTTTTTTTGAATTCTACTTAAGTTGGTTGAATTTTGTGCGAAGGCTCCGAGGCAACAGGCAACACATTTCCTTAGCTCTCATTGCCTTTGCAATAATTGAATACGTTCATTTGACGACTTTTTTTTCTGAATATACTATGCTATTCTTGTGTGTGACCTGTTTGTCAATATCCTAAAAGTAGTAGGAAACTGCAGGTGACTACATTTGCTGACATGGAGGGTGAAGAAACATTTGATTCATCATTCCTTGGACATGCTGACGAGGTTGTGGAGGAAAGAATTTCTGATGATGAAATAATCCTGGTGAAAGGCACAAAAAACACAAGTGCGGTTAGTACTTTTCCCCGGCGAGCTAGTTTTACTATGAATCACACAACATTAGCTTTTAAAGAATGAAGATAAGGACTTCAAACTTGCATTTCTGTTATGCAGGTCTCCATTATACTTAGAGGAGCTAATGACTTCATGCTAGATGAAATTGAACGATCTTTGCATGACGCATTGTGCATTGTGAAGAGAACCCTGGAATCCAATATGGTAGAACCTTTTGCTGCTGTTCCTTTACCTTTTAGTTCTCTGTAGCTGATTACACAAACACAGATTTCTTCATGGTTATAGTATATGCTGAATATGAGAAAATATTCACCTTTGCCCCCCTGCCTTGTTTTAGCATTGTTCTTTCTGCTTAGTATGACCGCATGTTAAACTGATTTTTGATTCTTTTATTTAATCATGCTTGTCTCCTAACCATGCTGGTGCCTGTTTTTATGATTTATTGTTTGTGGCTGTTCTTAATAGCTGCAACCTCAGTTATCTATTACTGTGTATATGCTTGGAAGGAGAATAAGAACATTTAAAACTCATCATGTAAATGACCCACGTACTGCTTTAATCTCTGCATCTGTTACCCAGAATTCCAGAGTGGGGCCAGCGTTAACTCTTCTCAAGTGAGAGTGGATGTAGTTCTGTAAGGCATTAATATATTTGTCTGTAGAAACTTATTCTTTAATGGGTCATGCAGGTAGTTGCTGGTGGCGGGGCAGTGGAAGCTGCGTTGTCTGTGTACTTGGAGAATCTTGCTACAACTCTTGGATCTAGGGAACAACTGGCGATTGCTGAATTTGCGGAATCTATGCTAATCATACCCAAGGTTTTATCAATTATATTTGATGTGTCATTTACTTGCATACTGAACCACATAATAATGTATTAATGGAAGTATGGCCGTGTGATGACAGGTTCTCTCTGTTAATGCCGCAAAAGATGCAACTGAGCTTGTAGCAAAGCTTAGGGCATATCACCATACCGCTCAAACAAAGCCTGATAAGCAACACTATTCAAGGTAATTACAAAATATATTATGTTCATTACTTATCTGAACAAACTATGATCCTGCTATGTTGCATTTGCACGGTGTAGCATTTCTTTTTGTCATAAGCGTTTGAAAACTGCTTTGAATGCTTCTATAGCACTGAAAACATCTGTAGATATATTATTGGATACAAATTAACTACTCTTTAGAAACAAGAATTTTGTAATCTCCCCATTTTTTTGCACTACACCGCAAGCTCCATGTTGATCATTTTATTGTAGAGTGCTAGAATACATATTGTTTGAGTTTTACTCGATTGTTGGATAAGTGAGCCGAATGCATAATTTGGTAATGCTGACCGCTTCTAGATATATATTCCACTTCACTGTATTTACCTCTTGCTATTCTGTTCTGCAACCGGGCATCTTCTGCTCAATCAGTGAATTTTCTTATGTTTGCTGCAGCATGGGTCTTGACCTGACAAAAGGTGTCATCCGCAACAACCTTGAGTACGGTGTGATTGAGCCAGCAATGAGCAAATTAAAAATTATCCAGGTTGGTACACTCAGTTAGCTTTCTCGTCGTCACGGTTGTTTCATGACTTTTAGATTCATTCCACATTTTTATGCATCTTCCTTGCAGTTCGCCACTGAAGCAGCCATTACTATAGTGAGGATTGACGACATGATCAAGCTGACCAAGGAAGAGTCTGGTAACGAGGAGTGTCAGTGATGTTTATTTATTGTGTGGTCTCTGCTGGGCTGTTCATTGTGTGATGATGGCTGGTGGTAGTTGCGGACTCCTAGTTTTTTTTTGAGGGAATACGGACTCCTAGGTTGTTAGCCATGTTGTTTGTTTCTTTTTTCTGTTTCTCTTCGAATATTTTATGGAAGATGCAAGCTAATGTGTATCGTCTTGTGTTTGAATGTGCGTGGGCGGAAGGAATAGTGAAGGAAAGTTTTTTTTTTCTAGGGCACTGCTGTTGTTCCTTCACGATTCCATACTGCCGTGTTTCGCTAGGACCTGCGGTCTCGTGCTCCGGAGTTGCTGTCTGGAGCACCTTTGTAAGTACACTGGACGCGATCAAACGGGTATTTTTTTTTTTTTTTGAGAAACAGATGTGTAGGTAAAGGGAAAGGAAAGTAGAGCTCACAGTCCACCGGGTTGGGCTAGGTTACGAGAAAAGGTTGGTTGTCGGCTTGACCGAATCGCTGTATGTTTGTAGTGGGACTACAATGAATCCGAATCTGCTTCCACTTCCCATCGTTAAAAGAGCGATCTCCTGATAAAATCCTACTACTATCTAGACCAGCCCTTCTCAGAGAAAGAAATCCTTGATCGAGCTGACGCATCGGAACCAGAATTCAGAAGCAGTATGGCGGCCGAACCCCGGGGGCGGTGGGAGCCCGTGGAGGATCCCGTGGAAGTCGACAGATACATGGCGAGGTACAAGCGATTCAAAGTTTCCATCAGGCGTTGGATCCTTATGGGCTCGGTAGTTGTGGGATCCTTGCTCTCCAGCTTCCTACTCCGCGCCAAGGACCCCTCCTCCATCGCTCGAGAGTGTCTGCTGCAGCAGATCTCCTGGTTCTGTGTCGCCGGATTCGTGATCCACACCGGTTACCATGTATCGGTGTTCGGCTGTTCCGCCCCCAAGATCGGGGTTCCAAAACGGTGGAGGTGGGTCCGTGCAGGTGAAGGTGAAGGTGCAGGTCGGGACACGCGTGTAGAGTACCCACCTGTGATCTGGGGATAGTGTGCTGGTGGGCTCAACCACATTACACGCCGTACTTCTTCCGTGTCATCTAGTAGTACTAGTTACATGGCAATGTATTTTTTTCGACAATCAATACAATGTTAGTATTATATAATAAATGATGGATAGTACATGGTAGACGGTAGAGATACAAGAGCTATCTTAAACGATTACAAAACGAATTCTAAAAGAAAAGAGCAAATCATTTAGGTTTTCAAACCCTTTCTTCTCCACATATACAGTCTTGTATTCTTCTCAAGTCAGTTGGAGAAAAACGATATAGATATCAAACCATGGAGCTTTAAGCCATAGTGGCAAGGCTACGTGCATGGCTCAACCATTAGATTAGTTAACCAACATCGGTAAAAGTGCTAGCACCAGTATTTTAGGAAAAAACAACCGAACAGCTTCGTCACCGTGCGAGCCGAGAGTACAAATCACCATTGTCCTCAAGTACATAGCATCCATGACAAATCTCACGGTTATAATCAACATTTCACACTTCATGTAATTATTAACTTAGTTTAGTACACATAAATCAACATTCAAGCATTATTCTCAACGTACATAAAACACAAATAATTGATTTCCATCTGATGTTATCTCTCCAGCAGGGATCTCTACTACACAAACATGTCAAGCACATTTTACGTCAAAGAGGATGTTACTCCGAATTATTAGCATAACTCTTTCTTCTTCACATACGCAGACTTGTATTCTTCTCAAGTCAGCCGGAGAAAAACGATATAGATATCAAACCATAGAGCTTTGAGCCGCAGTGGCATGGCTATGTACACGGACCCCAACCATTAGGGTGGTTAACTAACAATCGGCAAAAGAGCCAACACCATTATTTCATGAAAAAACAACCGAACAACTTCGTCGACGTCCCTAACGAGTCGAGAGTACGAATCATTATTGTCAAGTACATAGCATCCAGGACAAATCTCACAAGGATAATCAACATTGACACTTCATGTAATTATTATTAACTTAGTTTAGTACACATAAATCAACATTCAAGTATTCTCAACGTACATAGTATAAAACACAAATAATCGATTTCCATCTGATGTTATCTCTCCACCCGGGATCTCTACTACACAAACCAGTCAAGCACGTTTTACATCAACGAGGACGTTACTCCGAATTACTAGCAAAACTATCCCAGTACTCCCGTAGAGTTGGTTCCTGTGGCCATTGATGCACCGGTTGATGAACTTGCCCACCGTGCTGTGAGGCAACATGTGCTTCAAAATTCCGGTACACCCGTAGGCTGTCCAACGGTGAATGCGGTTGCCTACCAGGCTGCCAGGATGGTTCAGCTTGCTGGCTGTGTCCTGGAGGTCGCCACGGTGGAGCAGCACTGCCGTGGTGGCTACCGTTCTCCGGTAGCCTCTCGACAGAAGATGGCGGTTGCCACGGTGGAGCAGCACTGCCGTGGTGGCTACCGTTCTCCGGTAGCCTCTCGACAGAAGATGGCGGTTGCCACGGTGGAGCAGCACTGCCGTGGTGGCTACCGTTCTCCGGTAGCCTCTCGACAGAAGATGGCGGTTGCCACGGTGGAGCAGCACTGCCGTGGTGGCTACCGTTCTCCGGTAGCCTCTCGACAGAAGATGGCGGTTGCCACGGTGGAGCAGCACTGCCGTGGTGGCTACCGTTCTCCGGTAGCCTCTCGATAGAAGATGATGGCGGTTGCCAATTGGAGCCCTGTGGCTGTGGTGGAACGACGACGCATCCACCTGCACCAGGCCACCATTGTTGCAGAGGTAAAACTTGCTCGCCGTGCCACCCCATCATCCCAGTGTTATCGGTACACGCCCAAGGGTAGGGTGCCGCCATGGTACCATCGGAAGTAGTAGGAGCTGCCGAGGGCATTGGTACCCCTTGGATCCCGCCGCTGGGAACCGGCTGCTCTCTATGCTGAAGCAGTTGTCCAGTCTGAAAATGTCTCGTCTGCACCGAGGCGGTGGCGGCGGATGACTTTCTACGGTCACCGTTCAGCAAAGCCGGCACGGTCCGGTTGTCCGGCAATCGCACGTCGCCGTTCAGCCGGTTGTCCGGCAATCCCACGTCGTCTGGGACGGCCATGGCGGTTTGCTGGGTCTCTGTTCCTGGCGCTCTTGGCCAGGCACCCGCGCCACGAACCGTTCGGTACCGATGCACAAGAAGTTTGAACCGCTCGGCCTGCTTCCTCAAATCCATCTTGACGTAGTACTCCTTGAAGAAATCAATGTTCTGCTGACGAAGCTCCTTGTAAACTGGACGACAGGCACCAATCAGATTCATAATAAGTGTGCCGTGCCTGACATGAATCTGCTGTAACCTAGTAGGTTTCTTGACATGCTGAACATGAAACTAATGTGGAAACGTACATCTTACCGGCAAACGCGGCCGCCGGGTGAGACCCCTTCTCGCGAAGCTCCCGGAACATCTCCTCCTTGCTCATGCCTGCCCCCAGGCATCTCTCCACCTCCTCCTTCACCTTCGGTACCGTCCGGAATTAACCAAGCATTATTAGATTGATTTCACCTAGCTAGTTCTAGCCCCGGCGAACAAGGAGTACTTGATCATGTTACAACTTACAAGAGTAGATAATTGATTAAGCATCGGATTTTACTTGGATAATGAAGGCAAGGGCGTCGTCGTCGTCTTCGCCGTGGCGGCCGGCGGTGAGGGCTGCTGCCCTGCTATCTTGATCATTGCCGCTGTTGCCTGCGTCGCCCTGTCCAGGCCAAAACAAAGCAAATTATATATCTATCTAATCTAAGTAGTAAAATATCTTGTGGTTCGGATATATGATGTGCTTACCATTGCGCAATGGTTCAATGCTCCTGGCTTTTTCTGCCGTGGTAAAAATTAAACACACGGCGATAAATTGGGGATAAAGTAGTCGAGACGCGGTGGAAGTTGTGTAAACACGGGTCTCGTTCACCGTTGCGTCGTTCCCCAGGCGGTTTAACCTTTTCCAGAGTCCATGGTCCACACGTGAGTACGCTCTTCGCCTGGTGATGCGCACACCATCCATCGTCGGTTGTTACGTACGTCGATCCGATGATCCTACCGAACTCCAAAAGAGTCCAGACACCCTTCGCCGGCGCCTGCGGTTATACGTATCTGGAAGACCGTCGTCGGTTGGTCCGGTGTCTAGCGAGCGCCTGACATCTGACCTTCTGATCATCTGACCGTAGTAAAGCAAATACAGATGATCAGAAGATGGGAAGGGGCATACGAACAGATGGGCGGGCATGGAAGTTGTAGGTGCGCTTGTATAGTTGTAAGCACCAACATTGCCAGTTGCTCGTTGAGCAAAAAGGAAGATTCTACCGGCCATTGCAGCTTACGGTTCACCGGAGTTTGCTTTTAACGGGAGCACTTGAGATTTTTCCGGGGAGCACTTCATCCCCAACTGTGCCGATGGGGATCTCCAAAACAAAACAAAAAAAAACCCAGGAGTCACAAATCACAATGTTCACTCGTTGGGCCTCGAAATAGAACGCTTACACGCCTGATATGGGCCCATCTCCTAGCCAGTCCAGTTTGATGGATCGCAAAGTTTAGAGCATATCTCTCTCTCGAAACATGCTTTCGCCGCGTTTTATAAATAAAGCAACATTCAAATACAAGTTCAGACACACAACCATAGCCGAGGCCAAAGGAAAAAAACGGAAAAAGTCGGTCAACAACTAGGGCCACATCACAACAAAGCCCAAGGGAAAAAGAAAAAAAGGCGTGACGAAGGGGACGAAGGAACCCCTCAGGATGCCGTAGGGGTAGATGAAGCCGGAGCCGAGAAGGGAAGCGCCGCCATCCTCAAAGCCCACACGGAGACATCGAAGGAAGACCGGTCACGCTGCCGCACCAAGGGGGACCACTGCTGCAGGAAGGCAAGCATAGCAGAAATAGAGTCAGACGCCTGGGAGAGAAATATCCTCTCAATCACCATCTTGTTGCATATATTCCACAACGTCCAGGAGATGGTCGCAAACAGGATCCAGAAGAGGCGGCGACCTCCTCCGGTCCTGTTTGCCTGGGTCTGCAGGAACTCCCCAAGTTCCTACGCCTGCCACGCAAGACCCAGTGCCTCCCTAACAAAACTCCACAAAAACTACGCCGCCGTGCAAGAGAACATAATATAGGCGCAGGTCTCCGGTGTCCCATATAGGGGGCAGCGCCCATTGCCGGGGCAATTTCGCTTGGCCACCTCAACACCCGAGGGTAAGCGGTCGCGGAGCAACTGCCAAACGAAGATGTGAATACTAAGGGGGAGGGGGGCTTAACCAAAGGGGCGCCGTCCATCGCAGCTCCGGTCCCTGGAAAAGGGACATATAAGCTGAGCTCACCGAGAACTCCCCTGACAGTAGTAGCTGCCAAGAGACCGAGTCCGGGCCCTCGGAAAGAGAGGCAGGGAGGGCCTCCAGCAGCAGATTGAACTCCTCAGTTTCAACCGCATTAAGGGACCGGCGGAGCGTGAGGTTCCAACGGTCCTCAAGGAGGTTCTCGGCAACGAGGGACGCCGGGGAGCCCGAGATGGCGGGGAATCGGACCCCCAAGGGGATGTGGAAGATCCAGGGATCTAGCCAAAACCGTACCCCCTGGCCATTCCTCGCAGCGAACGAGATGCCCAACCCGATGAAGTGCTTAATGTCTTGGATGGCTCTCCAGAACTGAGAGCCCTCCCTACTATCGCATGCCAAAAGGGGTCTGCCTCGGAGTTATTTGTCCTTGATAAGCTGGAGCCATAGACCTTCGTCGTCCCTAAGGACGCGCCAAACCCATTTCAGCATCAAGGCCACGTTAAAGCGGTGCGAGTCAAGGATACCTATGCCCCCAAGGCTTTTGGGGGCGCAAACATCTGCCCACTTTACCATATGGTACCTCTAGTGGCCATCTCTCGCCGCCCAAAAGAACCTAGACAACTCGTTAGAGAAGTCAGCATGGGTCCCTTCTGGTAGCAGGTACAGCCCCTTCTGGTACATGGGCAGGCTCGAGAGACAGGCGTTGATCAGGACTGCCTTGCTCCCCTTAGTCGTGAGCCTTGCTCGCTAGGGTTCAGCTCTGGAGCGCACCCTCATGAACAGGGGGCAAGGTCCTTGATCAAGACCCTAGTTTCCTGAATGGGCATCCCCAGGTAGGTAATGGGGAACTCAGCCAACTTGCAGTTAAGATTGTCAGAAATCCTCTGCCTATCCTCGTCAGCGAATCCGAGGACCATGACTTCGCTCTTGTCGAAGTTGATATTTATACCTGACATGGACTCGAAGCATAGCAGCAGGAACTTCAGATTAATAATGTCGAGGTCCAAGCCCTGCACCATGATCATGGTATCATCCGCATACCGGAGATGGAAGATACCCCCTCCCAGGATAAGATGCTGATGACCCACAAGTATAGGGGATCGCAACAGTCTTCGCGGGTAGTATTACCCAATTTATTGATTCGACACAAGGGGAGCCAAAGAATACTTGTAAGCCTTAACAACTGAGTTATCAATTCAGATGCACCTGGAAATAGTTCTTGCTCATAGAAGTTTATCAGTAGCAACAGTTTGTAATAGCAAAAGCAAAGCAACAACAGCAGTAAAACAAGAGCAATAGTAACATTACCAGTAATAGTGGGATTCAGGTGCGGTAGGCATAGGGATGGATGGACAGGTGTTGCATGGATGAGTCTAAACATATAACTTCAAGATCTAGGGCATTGCAAATAAATAATAATAAGCATCCAAGTACTAAACAATCCTAGGCATGTGCTCCATATATAGTCATGCATGCTCGCAATGAGAACTTACACAACATCTTCTGTCCAGCCAACCTGTTGCAGCGAGGCCTCAAGGGAACTACTAGCAATTAAGGTGCTCCTTTTAATAGAGCACCAGAGCAAAGCATTAACACTCCGTGAACACATATGATCCTCACATCACAACCATACCCTCTGGTTGTCCCAATTTCTGTCACTTCGGGGCCTTTGGATCCGGACAATCATATGTGTACACAACTTGCAGATAAGATCACAAACAATACTATCATAATGATTAAATAATAAGTTCAGATCTGAGATCATGGCACTCGGGCCCTAGTGACAAGCATTAAGCACAACAAGTTGCAACAAAGTCAAATAGCACTAATAGAGATACTAACAAGTTGCAACAAAGTCAAATAGCACTAATAGAGATACTAGGCACTATGCCCTAACAATCTTATTCGATTACATGATAGAACTCATCCAATCCCTACCATCCCCATGGCCTACTGCGGGGGATTACTCACTCATAGATGAGGGAAACATGGATGGTTGATGGAGATGCGTTGGTGATGACGATGATCCTCTCCAAATTCTCCGTCCCGGCAGGGTGCCAGAACAAAGTTTCTAGATCCGAATCGCGGTTTCTGGTGGTGGCGGCGCAGCGAAACTTTTTCTGGAAAAACATCAAACCCTCCTCGGTTTTTAGGTCAAGAGACGTCTTATAGGCGAAGAGGGAGGCCGAGGGGGTGCCTGAGGTGGCCGCACCCTCCCAGGCGCGGCCAGGCCTGGCCCGCGCCTGGCAGGGGTGTGGGCCCCTCAGGCCTCCACTCCGTCTCGTACTCTGGTTCCGTGTATCTTCTAGTGAAATGGGATTTTTGGCATATTTTTCGGGATTTTTCCTGGTAGTTGATTTTCTACACAAAAACTAGACACCAAGGTAATTCTGCTGAAAACAACGTCGATCGTGTTAGTTGTATCCAAATCACACAAGTTTAGAGGAGAAACCATAGCAAAAGTGTTCGGCAAAGTAGATACGTTTTGGACGTATCAACTCCCCCAAGCTTAGCTTATTGCTTGTCCTCAAGCAATTCAGTTGAGAACTGAGTGCAATAAAAGAACTTTCATGAACACATTTGCTTTATATGATGTATATATTCCCAGCACAAGAGTAGATGCTTAAACCATTCATAATAAAGAGCATGCAACTAAGTCTACTCAATAGTCAATGCAAGCTATAAAGAGATTCCCAACTCAATAATAATAAGTAGCATGAAACATAAACATAAGCAACATTGCAATTCTCATAAGAAGGTATGATAGAGTGGTATCTCCCTTGCCTTTGTTTGTAGTGAAGGGAATATGCCCGAGAGGCAATAATAAAGTGGTTATTATCGTATTCCTTATTTATGATAAATGTTTATTTTGCATGCTATAATTGTATTAATACGGAAACGTTAATACATGTGTGTTTAATAAACAAAAAAAGGAAGTTCCTAGTTATGCCTCTCTTATAAACTAGCTCGTTGATTAACATGATGATCAAAGTTTCCTGATCATGGACATTGGATGTTGTTAATAATGAGGTCACAACATTAGTGTAATGATGTGATGAACATTCATCCGAAGTATAGCATTACGATCAAAGTCATTGAGTTTATATTGCTATAACAACTTACGAAGTGATCCTAATCCTTAGACCATGAGATCATGTCAATCACTAACACCGGAAGAGTTTCTCGATGACATCAAACGTCACACCGTAACTGGGTGATTATAAAGATGGCTTCAGAACTACTAAAGTGTTATGTTGAGACCCATGGATCAAGAGTGGAATTTGTTCATCCCGATGACGGATAGATATACTCTGGGCCCTCTCGGTGATATCACATTGGTTAGCTTGCAAGCAAGTGATTTGATCACTAGAATGTTATATCACGGGAACGAGAAAAGAGTGCATGTCGGTAACGAGATCAAACTAGGTATGGAGATACCGATGATCGAATCTCGGACATGTAATATATCGTGAAACAAAGGGATTAAGATACTAGCTAAAAAGGTTCACACGATCACAGAAGTCATCGTTGAATGTGTGGGAGTCAGTATGGATCTCTAGGTCCCGCTACTGATTATTGATCGGAGAAGGGTCTCGATCATGTCCGCATTATTCGTGAACCATAGAGTGACACACTTAAGGGAAACCGACACCATTCAGAGCAAATGATATGCCAGAAAAAGAAAAGGAAAGCGCAGGAATTTATTTCACTAGACACCGAAACTGTTTCAGTTGAAATTGCTGAAACTGGTTCTGCATGTGAAATTGAAATGTTGTAAGGGGTTTTATGTGAATGTTTGTTAATTAAAGTAATTAACAAAATTCTGAATAAATAAATAAATAAATAAAAGAGTTTTATTTAAATGAGAGCTTGCATTAAATTTGGTGGAAATTTAATGCATGTGAGTGGAGGCTTTTTTAATGGGAGTGGAGGCTTTTCATTTTGAGTGGGAGCTCCACCCACATGAATGTGGAAGAGGTGGGGGCAGCCCCATGGCTGGGCGCCATGCCCCTTGGGTGCCCCCCTCTCCCCTATAAAATGCCCCCTCTCCTCCTCTCAAAGCACACCTCCTCGCGAAGGATCTCTCTCCCCCTTTTAGAATTCCCCATGGTCTCGGATCAGCGAGATACATGTTCCCGTTGGCTTTTTCTGGAAGGATTTGTTGCTTCCGCTGCTTCGCTGGAGCGAGGGCGCGGAGGTTGTTGGGGTACCCGTACGTGTGTGCGATCACGGATGCACCACTGCTTTGAGGTGCTGGACTTGATCGTGCTGGACCGGCTGGACCAGATGGACTTCATCACGATCTTGAGATCGGCAAGCGTTCGTCTACATCATCCACGAGTACAACCTCGTTAACGCTATTCGGTCTTCGAGGGTATGTATTCTATGGATGTATATCCACCCGTTGCTTGTATCTAGTAGATAGATCTTGGTACATAGATGTTCCCATCATAGGAAAAATTTTGTTTTCTATGCTGCGAACCCTACAGTGGTATCAGAGCCGGATCTATGCGTAGATGTTTTGCACGGGTAGTACACATATGAGTATGTGGGCGATGATGATCATTTTATTGCTTCTTAGTTGTACTTTGGATATTGGTGGCATAGTGGGATGAAGCGGCCCGGGCAAACTTTATATGTCCTCGCACATGAGACCTGTTCCACGCTTGACATGCAACTAGTTTTGCTTAAGTGGCTAGCGGGTGTCTGTCTCTCCTACTATAGTCAATATCTATTTTGCAACGAGTTGTCAACAATTTGGTTATCCTCGTTGTGGTTCATGTTCGTAGGTAAGAACGGTTCTATCTTCGAAAGCCCTAAGCCACGTAAAATTTGCAATGGATAAATTAGAGGCGTCTAGTTTAGATTGTTGCTGGGCTAGTGTTATGATATGGTGATGTTGTAAGTAGAAGTATGAGATGATACTCTTGCAACACACATAACGTTTAAACTCCATAGACCTTGGATTTACACATAAATATATGATAGTGATCATACCACGGTGCACATGATAGAGATCATATGCGGGAACCATATCATTTCACTAAATAAATATGTGATGTTTGATTGCATCTTATATTGCTTGTTTGGCGTTTTATTAGCATAATAAGATGATCCCTCATTTAGATATCAAGATAAAAATGTGTTCTTCCTTAAGTATGCACCGACAATGTTTCGTCGCTTCAAGGCATCACGTGATGATCGGGTGTACTTGAATCCACGAGCATATCTCGGGTGTAAGACAATTACACACGCGAATACTAAGGTTCTTACTTGGCGAGCCTAGCATGTACAGACATGGCCTCAGAACACGGACCGAAAGGTTAAGCATGAGTCATATGTTTTGATATGATGACCATATGGATGCTCACCTTTGAAGCTACGCCGACTCACGTGATGATCGGACTTGGTGTAGTGGATTTGGTTCATGTAATCACCAAAAAGGCACGAGGGATGTCGTTTTTGAGTGGGAGTTCATTTCTAATTTGGATTAGTAGAACTCAATTTATCATAAATTAAATCAAAGTGAATTTTCATAATTTGTTGTAGTCATTGGCATTCGTTCACCATCTTATGCATAGTTGTAATTGAGATAATAGAACTATAGAATTCTGGATATATACTTTACGAACTAGTATCGTATTATGTTGAGTGTCAATCTAAAGTTTAAAGTCCTATTGCAAACTTTCAGCAAAATTCTATTTACTCCGTGAAATTTAATAATTGGTATTAAATCGAGAGTAACAATTCCAGTGTTAGTATCTTAAGTATCATGTTTGCCTCCATGATTCTTGATTGTTTTAATATCAAGTTTATCTAGGAGCGGAAAGAATTGTTTCAGAAACCATCATGTGTGGCAGATATAACGTTATCTGAAACAATGTTTTGGTTGCAATATGATAGAGTATAATATATTTTCTCATATTGGATGATAATTTATGAAGGTTGGAGATGCTAGACATCCTAATCATCCAAAAGGGTTTTGGAAAGTAATGTTATACTCACGATTCACCTTTATAAGCTACAGTAGCTTGATCATGAATGTCATCATGATAAGGGTGAATATAATATGTATGTAAAATGTTTACTACACTAAAAGATTACTAAAGAATAGTTTTTGAAAGAATACCGATCATTTTGATGATGGTGATCTACTTCAAAGTGCAAGTCCAAAGGTATTATTATTTGAATATACACGCTTTGGACTCTATGTCATGTATATGGCGCCACTGTTGATGTTGATAGATTCTTTTAAAAGGAAAAAGAAAATGCTGGAAGAGAATCTATAAAATATACTTGGCAGAAAAGAAAAGATTGGAAATATCCAATTTAGGTATATAGATGATATACAAGTTATGGTTGTATTCTTTGCTTGTTAAACAATGTGGTTCTTGGGTATTGGATACCGAATTGGTTGGTATGAAATTTCATACGGATCGACGCAATTCATAAACCACAATGGCCTAATTAACTAGAAAGAGAATATGTGATGATGTTCATCGAAAACAAACAAACCATTGTTTGTATTTCTCGTTGACATCAAAGCTTGACTTCAAGATTTGTTTTAATAATTGTTATTTGAATCAGGTATTATGAGAACAAAGGTTGTTCAAATAATTACCGTATTCCATATAAGATGGATGATTTACAAATCTAGTTGGAGAAATCACATCCATAAAACCTAATGCTAAAATGTCGCAAGACAAATGATTGAAAGATCACTTACGAAGTGACATCGCCGTTTAAATTATATTGGAAAGAAAACATGAAGAATCTTCATATTCATGGATTTTTGGAGTCTTTGATTTGATAAAGTGACGCTTGTGAGACTTTCCTCGGGATAATTAAAACTTCGTTCAAAGGCCAAAGAAGAACAAACGACTAAATTATTGGAATTTATACATATCGATGTATGTAGTCCATTATGTATAGTCGTAAGCGATGGATATCAACTTCATATGCTTCCTACAGAAATTTGAGTGAATGTTCACTTAATGAGAAAGAAGTATGAAATATTTGAAAAACGTTTCAAAGACTTTCAAGATGAAGTGAAAATCATTGTAACAAGAAAATAAATGGTTTATGATTTTATCATAAGGGATTTATTTGAGTTACAAGTATAATAAGAAAAATAAATGAATTATGATTTTATCATAAAAGGGATTTATTTGAGTTACAAGTTTAGCAAAACACCTAGATTTACATCTCCCGAAACACCATAGGAATATGGAGTGTTTGAGATTTGTAAGGAAACCTTGTTTGACATGGTTGGATCAAAGATGTTATTTATAAAACTGCCAGTATGTTTTAAAAGATTAAAGCTTTAGAGACTACCGCTTTTATACTGAAAAGAGCTCCATCTTGATCCGTTGAAATGACACCATGGAAGTTATGGTTTGGGGTAAAACCCAAGTTGTCATTTCTTAAATTTTGGTATGCTAAACATAAGTAAGATGTTTACAACCGAAGTCGGATGAGCATGTTTTTGTAGGTTATTTCGAATAACAATTGGTTACTCCTTCATAACACCAAGGACAAAAGGGTTTGTCGCTTGAAACGTGAAGTTTCTTGGAGAAGGAATTTTTCGTAAAAGTTAAGTGGGAGGACAATAGAACTTTGATAAGGTTAACAAACCTTAACTAAATGTGCTGAGTTGCGCAGCGCCGGAAATAGTTCCGAAGGCTGCCATAATGCTCATAGCTTATGTGCCTCAAAGGTTATGGTCACGGAGATCTAAGTTCTTATTGAACCAAGTCGGTCGGATAAACAAATCAAATGCTGAGATTTGAGAGTAAATCATTATTGTTTGACAATGATGAACCGACTACATACAAAGAAGCGATGATGGGCCCTGACTCCGTCAAATGGCTTGAAGCCATAAAATCCGTGATAGTTCCATACACGAGAAATCAAGTTTTGAACTTGGAAGACCCTCCGGAAAGGTGTAAAAACCTATCGGTCGTATTTGGTTCTATAAAGAAACAGACATGGATGTTTCAAATCTATGAAATAGTCGACATGTCGTAAAGTATTTTATGACAATGTTCAAGGAGTTGACTATGACAAGATTTGATCTTTCATAGCAATATTTAGTCTGGACGGATTAAAGTAGCAACCACTACATATAATTTGGTATATGGTAGATGAATAAACAAAACAAAGTTCTTCTAATAGAATGGTTACCTAGGACGTGTACATGACACGGTCCAAAGGGTTTTGTTAAATTCAAAGGATGCTAAAAGGGCATGCAAACTTCAATGGTTGAAGTAAGCATCGCGGAGTTGGAATCTTCACCGTGATGAAAAGGAGTTTTCATCCGGAGACGATGAAGATGCTTGCATTTGCAAGAAATTAAGTGGGAGCGCTGAGACACATTTCTAATACATTATGTGGATGACGTCTTGTTGATTAGAAATGATGTATCTTTTATTGACAAAGGTTAAGAATTTCATTTCGATGAAAGACTTAGGCAAAACCCGAATATTTAGCATGAATGTCTATAGTGGATAGACTGTGACGCTAATATGTTTATGCCAAACGTACATATATGAGATATTGAAGGAGTTCAATATAGAAACGACTAGAAACGGTTCTTGTCGCATGGAAATAAATTTAGTCAAGATTCAAGTGTATCGACACTTGATAAGTGAAACAAGATTCAAGTGCTTTGACACTTGATGAGTGAAATCACGAGAATGTTTTGATCAATCATACCATGATATGTACACATCCAGATATGTCCTATGCTCTAAGTGTTATGAGCATATACCAGAATGAATCATAAAATGATCATTGGACGATAGTAAGGATATTCTTATGATCTTTTGGAAGAACTAATAATATATTTGTGTAGAGGTGACAAACAATTACAAATAGTTCATTGTAAAGAGTTACATTGATACTAGTTTTGTCACAAGATACAAATTAAGTTTATCTCAATTTAAACTATGGGTGGCACAATGTAATGGAAAGGAGATTCCATGATGGATTTGGAAGAGTTCCAAAGTTAAGACATTGTGACGAATACTACAACAAAATGCTAAGTATATGACTGCTATAGTAGCAGTAAAGGAAGGAATTTGTGTCAAGTAGTTTGTTATCAAACTAAGGTGTGGTTCGCAACGGGCTAACACTAAAGATATATTGTGTGACAATAGTATCGACGTGTTTTAACCCCAAGTAACTAAAGGTCTCACCAAAAGACCAAATTTATACAATGCCATCTCATTGGAGAATGAGTGATGCATGAAGACGCAAAGACATGCAAATACACACGGACCTGAAAGTGTCAGATCCGTAGATTATGTTAACCACTTGGAATTACGTATTTGGAACACTGGAAAGCCATAGGTGTTCAATACACAAAGTTTTCAAACTAGATTATTGTCTCTAGTGCAAGTGGGAGACTGAAGGGAATATGCCCGAGAGGCAATAATAAAGTGGTTATTATCGTATTCCTTATTTATGATAAATGTTTATTTTGCATGCTATAATTGTATTAATACGGAAACGTTAATACATGTGTGTTTAATAAACAAAAAAAGGAAGTTCCTAGTTATGCCTCTCTTATAAACTAGCTCGTTGATTAACATGATGATAAAAGTTTCCTGATCATGGACATTGGATGTTGTTAATAACGAGGTCACAACATTAGTGTAATGAACATTCATCCGAAGTTTAGCATTACGATCAAAGTCATTGAGTTTATATTGCTATAACAACTTACGAAGTGATCCTAATCCTTAGACCATGAGATCATGTCAATCACTAACACCGGAAGAGTTTCTCGATGACATCAAACGTCACACCGTAACTGGGTGATTATAAAGATGGCTTCAGAACTACTAAAGTGTTATGTTGAGACCCATGGATCAAGAGCGGAATTTGTTCATCCCGATGACGGATAGATATACTCTGGGCCCTCTCGGTGATATCACATTGGTTAGCTTGCAAGCAAGTGATTTGATCACTAGAATGTTATATCACGGGAACAAGAAAAGAGTGCATGTCGATAACGAGATCAAACTAGGTATGGAGATACCGATGATCGAATCTCGGACATGTAATATATCGTGAAACAAAGGGATTAAGATACTAGCGTAAAAAGGTTCACACGATCACAGAAGTCATCGTTGAATGTGTGGGAGTCAGTATGGATCTCCAGGTCCCGCTACTGATTATTGATCGGAGAAGGGTCTCGATCATGTCCGCATTATTCGCGAACCGTAGGGTGACACACTTAAGGGATACCGACACCATTCGGAGCAAATGATATGCCAGAAAAAGAAAAGGAAAGCGCAGGAATTTATTTCACTAGACACCGAAACTGTTTCGGTTGAAATTGCTGAAACTGGTTCTGCATGTGAAATTGAAATGTTGTAAGGGGTTTTTATGTGAATGTTTGTTAATTAAAGTAATTAACAAAATTTTGAATAAATAAACAAAAGAGTTTTATTTAAATGAGAGCTTGCATTAAATTTGGTGGAAATTTAATGCATGTGAGTGGATTTTTGAGTGGAGGCTTTTTTAATGGGAGTGGAGGCTTTTCATTTTGAGTGGGAGCTCCACCCACATGAATGTGGAAGAGGTGGGGGCAGCCCCATGGCTGGGATCCATGCCCCTTGGGTGCCCCCCTCTCCCCTATAAAAGGCCCCCTTCTCCTCCTCTCAAAGCACACCTCCTCGCGAAGGATCTCTCTCCCCCTTTTAGAATTCCCCATGGTATCGGATCAGCGAGATACATGTTCCCGGTGGCTTTTTATGGAAGGATTTGTTGCTTCTGCTGCTTCGCTGGAGCGAGGGCGCGGAGGTTGTCGGAGTACCCGTACGTGTGTGCGATCACGGATGCACCACTGCTTTGAGGTGCTGGACTTGATCGTGCTGGACCGGCTGGACCAGATGGACTTCATCACGATATTGAGATCGGCAAGCGTTCGTCTACATAATCCACGAGTACAACCTCGTTAACGCTATTTGGTTTTCGAGGGTATGTATTCTATGGATGTATATCCACCCGTTGTTTGTATCTAGTAGATAGATCTTGGTACATAGATGTTCCCATCGTAGGAATTTTTTTGTTTTCTATGCTGCGAACCCTACATTTAGAGCACAATATAAATGCCAAGGCACATCTGAAGTTCAAGTGAAGACTAGAAATAAATATATCATAGATACACGCATCAAAGTAATGACATAATTAACCAATTTTTGGAACAAACACAAGAATGACAACTATGCTCTCAAGAAGGTGCTCATAGAATAAGTGGTGACTCGACAAGGAAGTGAAAAGGTTTTGAAAATTTTGAAAGGTTTCCAAATGCTGAAAGTAAGATAATCATTAGCTTTGAGCTCTCATTGCCCCTATCATAGGCATATTTATATGGTTAAGGTGAAAGTGAGGTCCAATATGAGTTATATGCTTGACAGACCATAAACTGGAAATCCCATGTCCCTTGAGTATGAGGGCCACTCCGCATGATACTCAACTTTAGTTACCTGTAAGTTCTTGTCATCGTAAATACATGCATATCATAAGAACCGCCAGCTGGGTACACCTTGCACATGGTACAGGAGCTGTCCCATAACCAAAATGATAAGGCAAGCAGACAATGAGCATCTCAGCGATCTTTTTATTTACTATTTGTAGATATTTTTATTGAGGATGCTTAACAGATGGCTCATTATGGTGATGCTGCAAGTTTCCACCATGATTAGGCATGACTTAGGCTAGCGGCCCAGGCGTTTATGTAACACAATGTATATAACTCCATGTACTTACAAGCTCCCCTTTTATTTCACACCGACGACATTCGCAGACAAAAGAGCATGATATCAATTGGATAAGTATCCATAAGGTGTTGAAAGCGTTCCCCGTGACAACACGGTTCTGCTAACTCCAGCATATAATTTGCAAGCATATAACTTTCTTGGACAGGTCACAATGGTTTAGGATTATTAAGTGCAAGAAATAAAGTGTGCCATCAAGTTCGTGAGAGCTTTACTAACTAACTTTCTTAAAACAGTCAAACATTTTATTTGGAAGAAAATGAGGCACAATGAATATGCACTGAAATAGCAAATGATGCTAATAGGTAGGTATGGTGGACACTGTTGGCAATATTGGTTTTGGGGGGTTGGAAACACGAGTAGAGATCATACTCAGTGCAAGTGAAGGCTAGAAATAGAGAGGGAGTGACAAACGAGAGAGCAATAACTGTCATAATCATGCTTGCAACAAAACAAGACTAATTATGGTATGAAAGTGATACAAGTACTCTGAGGCAAAATAAATCATCGAGGATTATTGACTATTGTTTAGTCATATGCATGTGTGAGATGCCAAGTCGATTCACATGAAACATTTAGACAAGGATACCACAATATCATACCAAGTTATGAATAGAACAATGCAATCAAACATTCGTATGACATGCTACAAACTATTAGCAAGCTGGAGCTAATCACAAGCAAGCAAGAACTACTAAGCATCCATAAATAACATACACCTTACATGAATAGACTAGGCATGCTCACAATGATGAGTATATGTACAAAAATGAAAATAAATAGAGTTCGTTACCAGCCTCTTACCACACCTCAAGTTGTCTTAATCTTCATTATTGCGCTTCACTTGTGTGACTTGAATAATAACATGAAACCAAAATCCACTGAGGACGGATGAACCCTGCAAAGAACTCACAAAACCAAAGAAGAACAACAATTTTTTTTGGTGTTTTCGATTTTTTTTAAAAACAAGCAAACAAAGCAAAACCAAACAAAGAAAAAGCAAACCAAACGAAAGCAAACAAAGCAAAATCTTTTTGGATTTTTTTAAGGAAAACCAAAACTAAAAAGAAAAGAAACAAACCAAGAGAAACAACGAAAATATTTTTGGTATTTTTGTGTTTTGAGAAAGCAAAAACAAAAACCAAAAAGAAAGTGAAACAATGGATATACAAAGAACCGACGAAACATGATATATATATATATATATATATATATATATATATGATTGTGATGTCAGTGTACCTCCCCCAAGCTTAGGATTTTGGCCTAAGTTGGGCTCAATAGCACGGGTAGTAACCCCAAGCTGGTGGGTCATCATAGGAATGATCATAGTCATGCGCTTGCGATGAAGAATAAGACGCACCCCAATCATAAGAAGGCTGCTGGTATGAAGACTCTCCCAAGTTGGAGGGCTGAACCGAATCATTTTTGGCATCCACTCCAACATTCTCCTCTTGATGGGAGAGCTCCGCCACGTATGTGTCAAACTCCTCCGTGAGCGACCATCCTTGCCTGTTATCAAAATTAAACAAAACAGGTGCAGGCAAATAAACTACTTTCTCAGTCCTACCCCCTCTCTAACCACGCTTGGCAAAATATAATTCATACGGTAAACTTCTCACAGTAGCTCCTAAAGAAACAAAATTATGCTGAACCATGGAGTCAAGATCAAGCCTCTCTATGGGGAACCGATAATCTGAATGGTGATGCTCTAAACCATGGAAAGCTAGCAACCTAGAGGCGATAAGACCTCCACAAATTCCACCCTTCTCGCGGTTAGTGGTAAGATGGTAAGCTATCAAAGCACCCAGGTTATAAGATCTATCCCTATTCAACGCAGCTGCGATAAAAGCTAGATCAAATGAAGATAACTTTCTAGCAATCTTTCTAGCAAGAACACACTTGGTAATGTAATAGGAAAAATATATAATGGATGGGAACTGAATGTTCCAAAGTTTACCACTTTCCTCTGAGAAGTCGAAACCTTGGAAAATTTCAGCATATAAATCCATAAGTGACTTAGGCCTCTCCTTGATCTTCTCACAGGATCCCCAATATGGCACTCTAATAGCTGCATAGAAATCAGCAAGCGGCAGGTCGACAGCTATATTGTAGAGTTTATAATGGACCATGGGATTAGACGAGGACCAAGTAAACCATAAATCCTGCACCAAAGCCATGGTTAGCTTAACATATTGAAGTGGTCCCCCTTCAATAAAGTGTTCCAACCCTGCATTAGTAATCATAGTTTGGAAATCTTGGAAGATCCCCGCGGCTCTCATAAATTCAGGGCATGGATATATGGAAGGGAAGACTCCTTCCTCACGATGAACTTTCATTGGCTCAGGTACCATCAAATCATATTGATTCAGTGGGTATGCACTCATCTTCCTTTCTAAAAATTTTAGACAAACATAAAACCAAGTGATTTCCAAGTTGATAAATGATGAGCAACTACTATAGGAACTTGCTAGAGGGATACAAATGCATCAAAAATGAAATTTCTAAGCATAGAACAAGCATGAAATCTCACACAACCTGTCACATATAGCAGCAAAATACTCAAAATACAATCTACCAATCACAAATCTAATTGGACAAGTGGAGGAGGCACATACCAAGGAGCAATCCCTCCAAAAATCAGCAACAGGGATGGGTTGAGCAAGGAGATCGAAAATCGGGAGCAAGAACAGCAAGAACTCGATCTTGAGAAAGTTTTCCGGTGTTTTTCGGGAGAGAGAAAGAAGATGGCTGGGAGGATGCACCTTGGAGGGCCATGTAACTACCTCGGTGAATTACGCTCCTAGATACAAGCCTGGATGAGTGGTAGTGGTTCAAATAGTACGGTGGGGCCCCAAAAGCCACTCACTGGTAGTCCTTTCAGACGTCCCAACCACTACCCTCTCAACGGGACCTGTACGGGCGGCGTAATCGGCAGGCGAAGGGATCAACTACGTACACAAGTGGGTATGTACGCAAGCCACCATACAAGAGTACATCAGAGCCATACCATCTAGAAAGAAAGGAAATATAGCAACGCCATACGGCAAGATTCAAATGCCCTAGATAGATCTATATTTTAGGATACTTTCTCATTCAACACACATCAGAGTATCATGCGGAAGCGGCAAACAAAATCCGAGTACAGATAAGAAGAAAATCGGCATAAGATGCCATAGAAATAATCACATCCCAACTACAGGTCTCACGGATCCCCGTTCCCGGAATCTCTACACCGAACGATCGTTGCCCACATCATCAGCTTCTTCCACCCAGTATCCGTCCTGCGGGGGTACCTGTCCATCTGAACCAATAATTTATCGTGTGAGACCCTAAGGGTACTCAGCAAGTCTTAATGCCTCTAAAGGGGACACAACCTGGGGTGACGCAATTGCAGCAAAAGATAAAACCCTAGCAGTTCTACAGATAAACGCTAACCATCCGCCTAACCAATGATAGACGGATGTCCGTGAATTAAGAACAACAGTTATAATGGTAATCTCATCCGATCCATCCTCCTCCCTGCTTACCAACAAGGAAGCGGACGAACAACCCCCCATCCGTTGGCAATTTTATTAACCATTCCATGAGTGTTGCACTATTTACTAGTCAAGATACTTAGTCAGATTAGAAGTGGTACTTTAGTTATGCTTGTCTATGATCGAGAAACTGTGCTCCAAGTCGTCCATATCCGCGGACACGGCTTTCAGAAAGTTTTACCCGGCCGGGGTGCACCAATAGCAACACACACTCGATCAACCTCGGAAAAACCAAATCAAAACCCAACGAGGCCTTCACGACAAAGCAATCACAAGATTCAGAATTATTTCAGGGGGCCACCCCTTGAAGTACACCCGCAACGAAGTAAGCTAGCTCCGAGACGGACTCAAGGTCTGGGTAGACGTCTGTGAGCGACTGGGAACCCCAAACGGGGCTTGTCGACACCGCGAAAACGTGTCCCGAGCCTAAACAGTACAGGTGCTATCTGTCGCACAATCGTAATTAAAGCGGTAAAACATGGCATAAGTACAGGATCGTAAATAAAACCTCAAACTAGTTTGTGGCCCCAAGAAATAAGACGGAATCAAGCTCTGGCTCAGGGGGGTCCCATATACCTCCCGGATGTGGATAGCGCGATAAATCAAGGAACAGGAATCAAGTACTCGGGGTCTTACGGGACACAAGTGAGCAGGAAAAACCAAATAGCAGATGTTGCTCACCGGTGCCACTTTCATTAGTTATCCCATACTACTCAGGTTAAGTTGTTTAGGTACCTCATTATTCATCCGACACTCACAACCCCTACACATGCTGTTCTACGACTCGCATGGCTCAAAACAACTCCTGTAGTAATGGCTCATGGGATGGAGGTACAAGCTCGGTGGGGTTTAAAAGTAAAGGCTATGCATACTTGGGATTCAATTTAATGCAATCGCGACTCAATGATGCAAGAATAAGATAGAGGCAATAGGTACTGTATGTATGCAAGCATGTGGAAATGCTTGCCTGTTAACTCAGTTGAAGCGAGGGACGGATCTGGGTAGTGCTCCTGGTTCTCTTGATACAACCCCTGCTCAGTGTCTATCCGAGAAAAACCAAACAAACAAGGCCAACATGAATATAAAGCACAAGCATATGAATAAGATGCGTCAAGCAAACAATCATGCCATGATGAATGATGCACAATTTACATGGCAAGAAGGTAGCATGGCATGGTGAGGTGTGGAAAACAAGTAGCAACATTTTAGTGGAGTTTTGGTTCACATTTGGTTGCCATAACAGTTGATGTTCACTATATTTTTATATGATGCATGCTGCAATTGAAGTCATGGATAGCATAAACAGAAAGGTCTCGTCGAGCTGATCATTTTAGACATATCATTTGCTAAATTTGGAATTATAAAACAAAAGTTATTAATTATTGAAATTCTAGTGGCAATTGGGTAATTTAAATAAACTTGGAAATTTAAATGTGCAAAAGGCAATTTGAATGGCATATTTGAAATCCTTGCATTTTTCTGGTTCAGAAACATATATTGTTTATATTATTTGGACTAATATATGAAAAGTTGTTTGAATCTGAAAAATATTTGAATTTGAATATTCAGAAAAAGATTTGAATAAATAAAACAGACCCAGCCATACTTTTTACACCCAGCCTATTCTAGCCCTGGTCTCTGACAGGTGGGGACAGGCGCACCTGGACCCACATGCCAGCGGCTAGGAGGGGAAGGACAGCGGGTTGATACTCGAAATCTCCAGGAGCCTTTTTATAAAACTGCGCAGAGACTGACATAGGGGCTACGCGTACCGCGGGTTGCTAAAAAGGTTTGGGGAGGGGTTCTGTGCAAACTGCCACGCGTACTGTACTTCTTCCTCTGCCTGGCCGAAAAGAAACAGCGCGGCGCGACGGAGGGGGATCGAACCCGCGACCGGGGGCGCTTGCGCGGACGCGGAGCCGCTGCGGTGGCTTGGGGTTGGTGCTAGGAAGGGGCTAAGCGTCTAGGTGAGGCTTCCCGCGACGCGGCGACGCAGAGGACGCACGTGCTCGCGACGCACCCAGAGCGCTCGACGCAAGGTCCGGCGTGCACAGAGAGCTACGGCGAGGGCGGAGGTGTCAGGGTGGTTCGGGTGCTCACCGCGGGCGTGCCGGAGTGGCCGGATCGGGCCGGGGCGGTCGTGAACGACGGTGAGGCAGACGCACTGGAGCTAGGGTTTGCCGGGCGGCGCCGTCGGTGTCCAGCGGGGCTGGCCTTCTCCTCCTCTTCCGCGAGTACAGGGCGTTGCAGGGGAGCGGCCTCGGCCTTGCAGACACGCTCCTGCTCGCCTACGCCTCCTGGATCTCTGAAGACGGAGGGGGCCGACGGTGGTTGAAGGTGGGAAGGGAGAAAGGGCGAGGCAGGGCCTCTGGGGGATGGATCTGGGAGAGGCTAGGAGGGAAGGGGGAGGATAAGAACGAGGGCGAGGTGGGGCTTGCGTGGGGGAGGGGAAGCTGGAAAAAGGTGGCTCGGGTGCCACCTCTCTCTCCTTCCTCACGTGCTAGGTCGGGCAGCAGCAGGTGCATGGGGGAGGTGAGTCTAGGGAGGGTGGCTGGCAGGTGGACCTGGGGGAGCTCGTGGCCCAGGCATGAAGGGGGGCCCTAGGGCAGGGAGAGAGAAGAGGGGAGAGGTGGCTCGGTTCGGTCTAGGGGAGCTAGGGTTTGGGGTGGATATTAGGGTTTAGCTAAGAGGGGGTAGATAGAGGGAGGGGTACTCCACTTGATCAAGCATGCTTCATATACAAACTCACAAGATCAAGAAAAAGGAGAAGGAGGGAAAGGTAGGGAGAGAGAGATGATGGGGTTTTTCCTTTGGTCCATGCATGCTCCAAATAATGACCAAGCATGATCCAAGAAAAGAGATAGAGAGAGGAAGGTGGTTTTAAGTTTGGTGCATGCCACACTAGCACATGTGTGTGCATGGAGCATGGGATAGAGGTTTAGCTAGAAAGGATAGAGATAGATGATATGGTGAAGAAACTACAAGACAAAACAAGATTTGAACAAAGGGAAGATGATCCACTTAGAATTCAAGTAAAAACCAAATACTAGAAAAGGTGGCACTTGCATGGCCCATGCAAAATAATTAATGCCAAATTTATCCTTGTGAAAACAATAAGATTTACATGGCATTATTCATCTGCATTCCCAAAAGATGGGCAAGGCCAAGCAGAGATTATGGGTGGAATCCAACCAACCAACATGAGCTAGAGATAACCCAAATTAAAATGCCAAGCTCATATTAATTAGATGGTGGAATATAAGGTGGTGAAAGAAAAGGTGGTGGAGTCAATAAGAGAGATGCCCCCAACTCAACTTGGGCATTTAACAATATATCAAGAGCCAAATACAATATCAAGAGGCAAATACAATTAATCATGCACATGAGATAAGAACCAAACAAGAAAGGGTTTTATATGATGCTCAAATGCAAGGTGGCATGATGATATGAACATGCTATGATGATGATGCAACAATTATATGTTGGAAGTGGCCCTTTTTATTATTATAACCAGTAGCATTACAGGGGTTAGACAAGTGGGATGCTACAACTCTCCCCCACTAAACAGGAATCTCGCCCCGAGATTCTAGGAAGAAGAAGAAGATACAAAGAGAGAAGGATGGTTGGCACGGAGTTCATCTTCACGCTCCCATGTGGCTTCATCAACAGAATGGTGTGACCACTGCACCTTGCAGAATTTGATGGACTTGTTGCGAGTCCTTCGTTCTGCGGTCTCAAGGATTTTGGTGGGGTGTTCTTGATAGGACAGATCTTCTTGGAGGTCGATTAGCTCATGATCCACGGTCCTGCCGGGATCTTTGAAGCACTTCTTGAGCTGAGAGATGTGGAAAACATCATGGACTTTGAGTTTTTCCGGAAGCTCCAGTGCATAAGCAACTTCTCCTCTTCTACCACGTATCTTGAAAGGACCGATGTATCTAGGAGCCAACTTTCCTTTGATACCGAAGCGATGTGTTCCTCTCATGGGAGTGACACGAAGGTAGACGAGATCACCAGGGGCATATACCATATCCGTGTGTTTCCTGTTGTAGTTGCTCTTCTGACGACTCTGAGCAATCTTCAGGTTCTCCAGAATGATATGCACCTTCTCCTCTGCTTGAGTTACAATGTCAGGGCCAAACCAGATTCTTTCTCCTGCACCTGACCAACCAATCGGAGTTCTGCACTTGCGTCCATAGAGAGCCTCGAATGGTGCCATCTTCAGACTCTTCTGGAAGCTGTTGTTGTAGGAGAATTCAGCATAAGGAAGGCATTCCTCCCACTTCATTCCAAAAGAGATGACGCAAGCTCTAAGCATATCCTCCAGAATCTGATTGATCCTCTCCACTTGTCCTTGCGACTGAGGGTGGTAAGCAGTGCTGAAGTTCAACTTTGTTCCCAAAGCTTTTTGGAAACTCTCCCAGAACTTTGAGGTGAAGATGCTCCCACGGTCTGAACTGATTTCAAGTGGAACCCCATACAGAGAGACAATTCTGTTGATATAGAGCTCAGCCAACTGAATTCCAGAAATTGTTTCCTTGACGGGGAAGAAATGAGCCACTTTAGAAAGCCTGTCGATGACAACAAAGATTGCATTGTTGCCCTTCTGCGATCTAGGAAACCCAGTGATGAAGTCCATCTCTACTTTCTCCCATTTCCAATCCGGAGGTTTCAATGGCTGAAGAAGACCAAATGGTTTCTGATGAACAGCCTTGACTCTGCGACAGACATCACATTCTGAGACATACTTGGCACAATACCGTTTCAACCCAGGCCACCAGTATTGTGTTTTCAAGTCCATGTACATCTTTGTGCTGCCAGGATGGATAGATAGAACCGAATCATGCGCCTCCTTGAGAACTTGGTCTCTCAGACCCGGGTAGTTTGGAACAAACATCCGGTGGTCGAAGAAAAGCGTGCCTTGATCATCAACGTGGAAGGACTCATACTTCGGAAGCCCAAGTTTAGAGATGAGCTTTCTGGTGTGCAGATCACCACGCTGACGAGAGCGAATCTTTTCTTCCAAGAGAGGAGTAGCCAGCAGGTTCAGGAGATACCCTTGTTCCACAACTTCAAGGTTGAGCTGACGGAATTCCTCGCACAAGAGAGGCTGCTGCTCTTCTATCATGAGGTTGTTGACATAAGCTTTTCGGCTAAGCGCATCAGCCATGACGTTTGCTTTGCCTGGAGTGTAGTTGATGGTCACATCAAAGTCATTGATTGCTTCAATCCATCTCCTCTGCCGAAGGTTGAGATCAGGCTGAGTGAAGATATACTTCAAACTCTTGTGGTCCGAGAAGATCTCACAACGGTTACCAAGCAAGTAGTGCCTCCATAGCTTCAAAGCAAAGACAACTGCTGCTAGCTCGAGGTCATGTGTGGGATAGTTAATCTCATGCGTCTTCAACTGACGAGAGGCATAAGCAACCACCTGTTTCTCTTGCATAAGGACCGCACCCAATCCTTGCAAAGAGGCGTCGCAGAATATCTGGAAAGGCTTAGATGTATCTGGAGGAACCAAGACTGGTGTGGAAGTGAGCTTCTCTTTGAGTGTCTCAAAACTTTCTTGACAAGAAGGAGTCCACAGGTACTTCTTGCCTTTCTTGAGGAGATCGGTAAGAGGCTTTGCTATCTTCGAGAAGTTATGAACAAAGCGACGGCAATAGCTTGCCAAGCCGAGAAAACTCCGCACTTCCTTGACATTAGCAGGAGGAAGCCATTCAACTATTGTCTTCACGGTTTCCGGGTTGACTGCAATGCCCTTGGCAGAGATAACATGACCCAGGTATGTTACTTCAGGCAGCCAAAACTCACACTTTGAGAACTTTGCATACAAGCGGTTCTCACGAAGCTTGTTCAGGACACACCGCAGGTGTTCTTCATGCTCCTCCTTAGACTTGGAATAGACCAGAATGTCATCCAGATATACCACAACAAACTTATCAAGGTACTCCATGAAAACGGAGTTCATCAACCTCGAGAAGGTAGCAGGTGCGTTGGTGAGACCGAAAGACATGACCGTGTACTCATACAGGCCATAGCGGGTGGTGAAAGCTGTTTTGGGCACATCTTCTTTGCGAATCTTGATTTGGTGATAACCACTTCTCAAGTCCAGCTTAGAGAACACCACAGCTCCTGCCAGCTGATCAAAAAGATCATTTATCCGAGGGAGAGGATATTTGTTCTTGATGGTTTTAGCATTGAGAGCCCGATAGTCAACACAAAGTCTATCAGTTCTGTCCCGCTTCTTCACAAAGATTGTTGGGCTACCCCAAGAAGAAGTGCTGTGTTGAATGAAACCCAACTTCTCTTGTTCATCAAGATGGAATTAATCAAGATTAAAGGATACAATTTACTGAGATGATATTAAAATATCAACAAAGTTCATAGCACCTCAAAGATATTAAGCATATCGCACACGACTGAAAAGGAGTGTGGTACACAAATATATCAAAGAAAAAAAAATTTCCACAAATTTCGGCATTAAAATACCAATAGATGCGCAAAATTACTTAACGAATCAAGATTAGTGACTCTACCGATTCAATATACAAAAGCGAATGAGAAGAGTAGTGGTATGGTCGCGACTCCATCCCGCACTCAAATCATTACTCCGCACATGAACAAGTGGAACACATATCCTAACCCCTTCTTCTCACGACGAAACCTAAAGATTGGTAACTACGGAAACGAACACCCCAAACAAGATAGCGTCGGATACAAAGAGGGAGACAGATTGCGTCGGTTTGCAAAAGCCTGTCGGTATGGAATGTACCAACAGTTGATAACCAAAGGCAGATAAGATAACAACTTGGATGCAACAGATAGACAAGGGATTACACACACACACACACACACACACAACCTATGGTACTACGGAAACCCAGAACACGTGAACCCTAGTTTGAATTTTGAGAAGAGGATTGAAAACGTTGCACTTCCTTACCAGAAAAGGGTGGGTGGGAGGGTAAGAAGAAAAGTGGAAGCAGTCCTACTCTCGCGTTTTGTTTTTCCCTAATATACATAACTACCAAAATATTTACTAGACTGACAACGACCGTTTGGCTGAAACCCTGAAGGTCGGGATGGCTCTGATACCAATTGTAACTACCTCGGTGAATTACGCTCCTAGATACAAGCCTGGATGAGTGGTAGTGGTTGAAATAGTACGGTGGGGCCCCAAAAGCCACTCACTGGTAGTCCTTTCAGACGTCCCAACCACTGCCCTCTCAACGGGACCTGTACGGGCGGCGTAATCGGCAGGCGAAGGGATCAACTACGTACACAAGTGGGTATGTACGCAAGCCACCATACAAGAGTACATCAGAGCCATACCATCTAGAAAGAAAGGAAATATAGCAACGCCATACGGCAAGATTCAAATGCCCTAGATAGATCTATATTTTAGGATACTTCCTCATTCAACACACATCAGAGTATCATGCGGAAGCGGCAAACAAAATCCGAGTACGGATAAGAAGAAAATCGGCATAAGATGCCATAGAAATAAGCACATCCCAACTACAGGTCTCACGGATCCCCGTTCCCGGAATCTCTACACCGAACGATCGTTGCCCACATCATCAGCTTCTTCCACCCAGTATCCGTCCTGCGGGGGTACCTGTCCATCTGAACCAATAATTTATCGTGTGAGACCCTAAGGGTACTCAACAAGTCTTAATGCCTCTAAAGGGGACACAACCTGGGGTGACGCAATTGCAGCAAAAGATAAAACCCTAGCAGTTCTACAGATAAACGCTAACCATCCGCCTAACCAATGATAGACGGATGTCCGTGAATTAAGAACAACAGTTATAATGGTAATCTCATCCGATCCATCCTCCTCCCTGCTTACCAACAAGGAAGCGGACGAACAACCCCCCATCCGTTGGCAATTTTATTAACCATTCCATGAGTGTTGCACTATTTACTAGTCAAGATACTTAGTCAGATTAGAAGTGGTACTTTAGTTATGCTTGTCTATGATCGAGAAACTGTGCTCCAAGTCGTCCATATCCGCGGACACGGCTTTCAGAAAGTTTTACCCGGCCGGGGTGCACCAATAGCAACACACACTCGATCAACCTCGGAAAAACCAAATCAAAACCCAACGAGGCCTTCACGACAAAGCAATCACAAGATTCAGAATTATTTCAGGGGGCCACCCCTTGAAGTACACCCGCAACGAAGTAAGCTAGCTCCGAGACGGACTCAAGGTCTGGGTAGACGTCTGTGAGCGACTGGGAACCCCAAACGGGGCTTGTCGACACCGCGAAAACGTGTCCCGAGCCTAAACAGTACAGGTGCTATCTGTCGCACAATCATAATTAAAGCGGTAAAACATGGCATAAGTACAGGATCGTAAATAAAACCTCAAACTAGTTTGTGGCCCCAAGAAATAAGACGGAATCAAGCTCTGGCTCAGGGGGGTCCCATATACCTCCCGGATGTGGATAGCGCGATAAATCAAGGAACAGGAATCAAGTACTCGGGGTCTTACGGGACACAAGTGAGCAGGAAAAACCAAATAGCAGATGTTGCTCACCGGTGCCACTTTCATTAGTTATCCCATACTACTCAGGTTAAGTTGTTTAGGTACCTCGTTATTCATCCGACACTCACAACCCCTACACATGCTGTTCTACGACTCGCATGGCTCAAAACAACTCCTGTAGTAATGGCTCATGGGATGGAGGTACAAGCTCGGTGGGGTTTAAAAGTAAAGGCTATGCATACTTGGGATTCAATTTAATGCAATCGCGACTCAATGATGCAAGAATAAGATAGAGGCAATAGGTACTGTATGTATGCAAGCATGTGGAAATGCTTGCCTGTTAACTCAGTTGAAGCGAGGGACAGATCTGGGTAGTGCTCCTGGTTCTCTTGATACAACCCCTGCTCAGTGTCTATCCGAGAAAAACCAAACAAACAAGGCCAACATGAATATAAAGCACAAGCATATGAATAAGATGCGTCAAGCAAACAATCATGCCATGATGAATGATGCACAATTTACATGGCAAGAAGGTAGCATGGCATGGTGAGGTGTGGAAAACAAGTAGCAACATTTTAGTGGAGTTTTGGTTCACATTTGGTTGCCATAACAGTTGATGTTCACTATATTTTTATATGATGCATGCTGCAATTGAAGTCATGGATAGCATAAACAGAAAGGTCTCGTCGAGCTGATCATTTTAGACATATCATTTGCTAAATTTGGAATTATAAAACAAAAGTTATTAATTATTGAAATTCTAGTGGCAATTGGGTAATTTAAATAAACTTGGAAATTTAAATGTGCAAAAGGAAATTTGAATGGCATATTTGAAATCCTTGCATTTTTCTGGTTCAGAAACATATATTGTTTATATTATTTGGACTAATATATGAAAAGTTGTTTGAATCTGAAAAATATTTGAATTTGAATATTCAGAAAAAGATTTGAATAAATAAAACAGACCCAGCCATACTTTTTACACCCAGCCTATTCTAGCCCTGGTCTCTGACAGGTGGGGACAGGCGCACCTGGACCCACATGCCAGCGGCTAGGAGGGGGAAGGACAGCGGGTTGATACTCGAAATCTCCAGGAGCCTTTTTATAAAACTGCGCAGAGACTGACATAGGGGCTACGCGTACCGCGGGTTGCTAAAAAGGTTTGGGGAGGGGTTCTGTGCAAACTGCCACGCGTACTGTACTTCTTCCTCTGCCTGGCCGAAAAGAAACAGCGCGGCGCGACGGAGGGGGATCGAACCCGCGACCGGGGGCGCTTGCGCGGACGCGGAGCCGCTGCGGTGGCTTGGGGTTGGTGCTAGGAAGGGGCTAAGCGTCTAGGTGAGGCTTCCCGCGACGCGGCGACGCAGAGGACGCACGTGCTCGCGACGCACCCAGAGCGCTCGACGCAAGGTCCGGCGTGCACAGAGAGCTACGGCGAGGGCGGAGGTGTCAGGGTGGTTCGGGTGCTCACCGCGGGCGTGCCGGAGTGGCCGGATCGGGCCGGGGCGGTCGTGAACGACGGTGAGGCAGACGCACTGGAGCTAGGGTTTGCCGGGCGGCGCCGTCGGTGTCCAGCGGGGCTGGCCTTCTCCTCCTCTTCCGCGAGTACAGGGCGTTGCAGGGGAGCGGCCTCGGCCTTGCAGACACGCTCCTGCTCGCCTACGCCTCCTGGATCTCTGAAGACGGAGGGGGCCGACGGTGGTTGAAGGTGGGAAGGGAGAAAGGGCGAGGCAGGGCCTCTGGGGGATGGATCTGGGAGAGGCTAGGAGGGAAGGGGGAGGATAAGAACGAGGGCGAGGTGGGGCTTGCGTGGGGGAGGGGAAGCTGGAAAAAGGTGGCTCGGGTGCCACCTCTCTCTCCTTTCTCACGTGCTAGGTCGGGCAGCAGCAGGTGCATGGGGGAGGTGAGTCTAGGGAGGGTGGCTGGCAGGTGGACCTGGGGGAGCTCGTGGCCCAGGCATGAAGGGGGGCCCTAGGGCAGGGAGAGAGAAGAGGGGAGAGGTGGCTCGGTTCGGTCTAGGGGAGCTAGGGTTTGGGGTGGATATTAGGGTTTAGCTAAGAGGGGGTAGATAGAGGGAGGGGTACTCCACTTGATCAAGCATGCTTCATATACAAACTCACAAGATCAAGAAAAAGGAGAAGGAGGGAAAGGTAGGGAGAGAGAGATGATGGGGTTTTTCCTTTGGTCCATGCATGCTCCAAATAATGACCAAGCATGATCCAAGAAAAGAGATAGAGAGAGGAAGGTGGTTTTAAGTTTGGTGCATGCCACACTAGCACATGTGTGTGCATGGAGCATGGGATAGAGGTTTAGCTAGAAAGGATAGAGATAGATGATATGGTGAAGAAACTACAAGACAAAACAAGATTTGAACAAAGGGAAGATGATCCACTTAGAATTCAAGTAAAAACCAAATACTAGAAAAGGTGGCACTTGCATGGCCCATGCAAAATAATTAATGCCAAATTTATCCTTGTGAAAACAATAAGATTTACATGGCATTATTCATCTGCATTCCCAAAAGATGGGCAAGGCCAAGCAGAGATTATGGGTGGAATCCAACCAACCAACATGAGCTAGAGATAACCCAAATTAAAATGCCAAGCTCATATTAATTGGATGGTGGAATATAAGGTGGTGAAAGAAAAGGTGGTGGAGTCAATAAGAGAGATGCCCCCAACTCAACTTGGGCATTTAACAATATATCAAGAGCCAAATACAATATCAAGAGGCAAATACAATTAATCATGCACATGAGATAAGAACCAAACAAGAAAGGGTTTTATATGATGCTCAAATGCAAGGTGGCATGATGATATGAACATGCTATGATGATGATGCAACAATTATATGTTGGAAGTGGCCCTTTTTATTATTATAACCAGTAGCATTACAGGGGTTAGACAAGTGGGATGCTACAACTCTCCCCCACTAAACAGGAATCTCGCCCCGAGATTCTAGGAAGAAGAAGAAGATACAAAGAGAGAAGGATGGTTGGCACGGAGTTCATCTTCACGCTCCCATGTGGCTTCATCAACAGAATGGTGTGACCACTGCACCTTGCAGAATTTGATGGACTTGTTGCGAGTCCTTCGTTCTGCGGTCTCAAGGATTTTGGTGGGGTGTTCTTGATAGGACAGATCTTCTTGGAGGTCGATTAGCTCATGATCCACGGTCCTGCCGGGATCTTTGAAGCACTTCTTGAGCTGAGAGATGTGGAAAACATCATGGACTTTGAGTTTTTCCGGAAGCTCCAGTGCATAAGCAACTTCTCCTCTTCTACCACGTATCTTGAAAGGACCGATGTATCTAGGAGCCAACTTTCCTTTGATACCGAAGCGATGTGTTCCTCTCATGGGAGTGACACGAAGGTAGACGAGATCACCAGGGGCATATACCATATCCGTGTGTTTCCTGTTGTAGTTGCTCTTCTGACGACTCTGAGCAATCTTCAGGTTCTCCAGAATGATATGCACCTTCTCCTCTGCTTGAGTTACAATGTCAGGGCCAAACCAGATTCTTTCTCCTGCACCTGACCAACCAATCGGAGTTCTGCACTTGCGTCCATAGAGAGCCTCGAATGGTGCCATCTTCAGACTCTTCTGGAAGCTGTTGTTGTAGGAGAATTCAGCATAAGGAAGGCATTCCTCCCACTTCATTCCAAAAGAGATGACGCAAGCTCTAAGCATATCCTCCAGAATCTGATTGATCCTCTCCACTTGTCCTTGCGACTGAGGGTGGTAAGCAGTGCTGAAGTTCAACTTTGTTCCCAAAGCTTTTTGGAAACTCTCCCAGAACTTTGAGGTGAAGATGCTCCCACGGTCTGAACTGATTTCAAGTGGAACCCCATACAGAGAGACAATTCTGTTGATATAGAGCTCAGCCAACTGAATTCCAGAAATTGTTTCCTTGACGGGGAAGAAATGAGCCACTTTAGAAAGCCTGTCGATGACAACAAAGATTGCATTGTTGCCCTTCTGCGATCTAGGAAACCCAGTGATGAAGTCCATCTCTACTTTCTCTCATTTCCAATCCGGAGGTTTCAATGGCTGAAGAAGACCAAATGGTTTCTGATGAACAGCCTTGACTCTGCGACAGACATCACATTCTGAGACATACTTGGCACAATACCGTTTCAACCCAGGCCACCAGTATTGTGTTTTCAAGTCCATGTACATCTTTGTGCTGCCAGGATGGATAGATAGAACCGAATCATGCGCCTCCTTGAGAACTTGGTCTCTCAGACCCGGGTAGTTTGGAACAAACATCCGGTGGTCGAAGAAAAGCGTGCCTTGATCATCAACGTGGAAGGACTCATACTTCGGAAGCCCAAGTTTAGAGATGAGCTTTCTGGTGTGCGGATCACCACGCTGACGAGAGCGAATCTTTTCTTCCAAGAGAGGAGTAGCCAGCAGGTTCAGGAGATACCCTTGTTCCACAACTTCAAGGTTGAGCTGACGGAATTCCTCGCACAAGAGAGGCTGCTGCTCTTCTATCATGAGGTTGTTGACATAAGCTTTTCGGCTAAGCGCATCAGCCATGACGTTTGCTTTGCCTGGAGTGTAGTTGATGGTCACATCAAAGTCATTGATTGCTTCAATCCATCTCCTCTGCCGAAGGTTGAGATCAGGCTGAGTGAAGATATACTTCAAACTCTTGTGGTCCGAGAAGATCTCACAACGGTTACCAAGCAAGTAGTGCCTCCATAGCTTCAAAGCAAAGACAACTGCTGCTAGCTCGAGGTCATGTGTGGGATAGTTAATCTCATGCGTCTTCAACTGATGAGAGGCATAAGCAACCACATGTTTCTCTTGCATAAGGACCGCACCCAATCCTTGCAAAGAGGCGTCGCAGAATATCTGGAAAGGCTTAGATGTATCTGGAGGAACCAAGACTGGTGTGGAAGTGAGCTTCTCTTTGAGTGTCTCAAAACTTTCTTGACAAGCAGGAGTCCACAGGTACTTCTTGCCTTTCTTGAGGAGATCGGTAAGAGGCTTTGCTATCTTCGAGAAGTTCTGAACAAAGCGACGGCAATAGCTTGCCAAGCCGAGAAAACTCCGCACTTCCTTGACATTAGCAGGAGGAAGCCATTCAACTATTGTCTTCATGGTTTCTGGGTTGACTGCAATGCCCTTGGCAGAGATAACATGACCCAGGTATGTTACTTCAGGCAGCCAAAACTCACACTTTGAGAACTTTGCATACAAGCGGTTCTCACGAAGCTTGTTCAGGACACACCGCAGGTGTTCTTCATGCTCCTCCTTAGACTTGGAATAGACCAGAATGTCATCCAGATATACCACAACAAACTTATCAAGGTACTCCATGAAAACGGAGTTCATCAACCTCGAGAAGGTAGCAGGTGCGTTGGTGAGACCGAAAGACATGACCGTGTACTCATACAGGCCATAGCGGAATTTATTTTGAATTTTATGGAATTTTTCGGAAAACTTTATTTTTGGCCAATTTTCAGGGTATGAAAATTGATTTTCTCGGAGAAAATATATTTTAGAAGAAGCAAAAAAGCAAACAAAAACCAAACTAAAGCAACTCTAAGACACTCTAACAAGCAAACAACTAGCAAAACCAAAGCTAACTAGAGAAAAAGCAAAGACTAGGAAGGAGAAAAGTAAAAGGGAGCAAGTATAACCATATTGAAAATATTATTTTGTTCATTAAAATCCTTTTGCTAACAAGGTTGATCAAGTCTTGTTACCAAAACAATCTTATATGAAACAAAACTTTGTATTCCACCAAGTGATTATGTTACCTCAATCTTGATAGCAATGGTCCCAATCATAATAGTTTCAAAATTTTCTTGTGGAATGGGACAATATATTTCTCCAACCTTGATGCTCTCAATATTTTCAATGGAGTTTAGACAATAGATTTTAGCAACCTTCTTGGGGAAATATACAGTGTGCTCTTTGTCATTAATATTAAAAGTTACTTTTCCTTGATTAAAATTGATGACAGCACCTGCAGTATTAAGAAAAGGTCTCCCAAGAATAATAGACATATTATCATCTTCAGGCATTTCAAGCACAACAAAATCAGTTAAAACCAAGCAATTATGAGCCACTTGAACATGAACATCCTCACATATACTGACAGGAATAGTAGTTGACTTATCATCCATCTGCAAAGATATAACAGTTAGTATCAACTTTTCTTGCCAGAGTCTCTTGTAGAGAGAAAAAGGCATAACACTAACTCCAACTCCCAAATCACATAAAGCAGTTCTAACATAATTATTCTTAATAAAGCAAGGAATAGTTGGTATACCTGGATTACCAAGTTTCTTTGGAACCTTAGCATTGAAGGAATAATTAGCAAGCAAAGTAGAAATTTCCTCATTAGGAATCTTCCTTTTATTAGAGACAATATCCTTCATATACTTTGAATAAGGAGGCAACTTAATAGCATCGGTCAAAGGAATTTGCAAAAATAAAGGTTTCATCCATTCACAAAACTTGTTGTAATGTTCTTCCTCCTTTCACTTGTGTTTCTTATTTGGAAAAGGCATAGGTTTCTACACCCAAGGTTCTCTCTCTTTACCATGTTTATTAGCAATAAAATCTTCATTAGTGTACCTAGTGTTCTTAGTGTGCTTCTCAGGTTCTTCCTCAACTTCCTCCTTATCAGGAGCATCATTTTTTCATTACCACTCTCTGTTTCAGCATTAGAGACAGATATAATATTAGGATCTATAGCAGGTTCAAGGGGTTCCTCAGCTGTTTTATGTTTATTTTTCTTTATCTTGCAAGGACTACCACTAATTTCACCTTGCTGAGAGTCCTTCTCAATTCTTTAGGGTGTCCTTTAGGATATAAAGGATCTTGAGTAGCTATACCACACCTAGTTCTAATTCCATAAGCATGTTTATCTCCTGAGGCATTAACTACAATATCTTTTTATACCTTAGAAAGTCAATCGATTTTAGTTTGAACCATTTGAAAGTGTTTACAAAGCATTTTAATATCATTAGAATTTCTTTCCACAATATCTTTCAACTCTTTAATAGCTCTGGAGTTTTCCAATAAATGATTCTGAACTTGTTTATTAAACTTACCTTGTTTAACAATAAAAATGTCAAGTTCCTCTAAACAATGATGAGGAGTCTTACCATAAGGAATATCACCTTCATCAAAGTGTTGGAGAGAGTGTACCTCAATAGTAGATTAGTGGGTAATTGGCTTACATAATTCATCTATAGGAGGTAGATTTTTCACATCTTCAGCTCTAATACCTTTCTCCTTTAGACATTTCTTAGCTTCCTTCATCACTTCATCATTTAATGCAATAACTCCCCTCTTATTTAGTGTTGGTATTGGAATTGGTTCAGGCACATTTGGTTCATGAGTAATAGGATCAGGTGTATTTAGCTCAGTTGAAGTCCAATCATCATAATTCTTGCTTATTTTAGTCATTAATTTTTGAGCATCTATAGGAGTTCTTTTCCTGAAAACACAATCAACAAAGCTATCTAGGTATGTCCTAGAATCATAAGTTAGTCCATTATAATAAATATCAAGAAGCTCATTCTTAGGCAATGGACATCCAGGATGTGCATGAATCAAGGCACAGAACCTTGTCCATGACTTAGGAAATTTCTCTCCTTCTCCCTGTTTAAAATAAGAAAGTCTCTGCAAAGCAGCATGTCTAGCACTAGGAGGAAAATATTTCTAGAAGAAAGAAGAAATCAAACAATCAGGGCTATCAATGGAACCAGGAGGCAATATATTAAACCAAGCCCTAGCTTCTCCTTTTAGTGAAAAAGGGAAGATGTTAGTAACAAAGTACCTGCGCATATTAAAATCATCAGAGAATAAAGCACTCATAGTAGAAAGCTCATTCATATGAGCCACAACACTCTCACTTTCAGTCCCACAAAAAGGTTCTTTCTCAATAGTGTCTAGATATGATAAATCAAGAGAAAAATCATAATCTTCATCTTTAATATCTATGAGAGAGGTGGAAAACTTAGGATCAGAGGTCAATTTAGGAATAATGGTGCATCTTTCTAGGAGGCTCTTAATAGCACTAGTACCATGTGTGTTTTGGCACTCTTCAATAAATTCATCAGTAAACTCAATGTAACCATCATTAATATCGTATCTCTCTCTAGACTCAGGTGATCTAACAGGTGTAACAGTGTCTTCACTAGGAGTTTTAGTATTTCCTAGACTAGCTATAGTAGCATCTAGGAAAGGACCTAATGAACCACTCGCATCAAGCATAGTAGAAGTAACATCATGCGTATCAAAAGCAGTTTCAGATTCAGCAGTAGTAGCAGTGTGTGTAGCATGTGTATGTGGTGGTGGTGTAACAAGCTTACTTATAACAGACGGTGAATCAAGAGCAACAGAGGTGTTTAGGACTGTACCTCTTCTTGTAGTGGATGGTAAAATAGGAAACTTTCCATCACGAGACTTCCCCATGATGAAAGGAATAGCAGTGAACAATAATAGATCCAAGTGAACTTACAAATAAAGCTATGCTCCCCAGCAACAACGCTAGAAAATAGTCTTGATGACCCACAAGTATAGGGGATCACAAAAGTCTTCGCGGGTAGTATTACCCAATTTATTGATTCGACACAAGGGGAGCCAAAGAATACTTGCAAACCTTAACAGCTGAGTTGTCAATTCAGATGCACCTAGAAATAGTTCCTGCTCATAGAAGTTTATCAGTAGCAACAGTTTGTAGTAGCAAAAGCAAAGCAACAACAGTAGTAAAACAAGAGCAATAGTAACAGTAGCAGTAACAGTATGATTCGAGTGCGGTAGGCATAGGGATGGATGGACGGCGTTGCATGTATGAGTATAAACATGTAACTTTAAGATCTAGGGCATTTCAAATAAATAAGAATAATCATCCATGTACTAAACAATCCTAGGCATGTGCTCCATATATAGGCATGCGTGCTCGCAATGAGAACTTGCACAACATCTTCTGTCCAGCCAGTTCGTTGCAGCGGGGCCTCAAGGGAACTACTGGCAATTAAGGTGCTACTTTTAATAGAGCACCAGAGCAAAACATTAACACTCCATGAACACATGTGATCCTCACATCACAACCATCCCCTCCGGTTGTCCCAATTTCTGTCACTTTGGGGCCTTTGGATCCGGACAATGATATGTGTACACAACTTACAGATAAGATCAGAAACAATACTATCATAACGAGTCAATAATAAGTTCAAATCTGAGATCATGGCACTCGGGCCCTAGTGACAAGCATTAAGCACAACAAGTTGCAACAAAGTAAAATAGCACTAATAGAGATACTAGGCACTATGCCCTAACAATCTTATTCGATTACATGATAGAACTCATCCAATCCCTACCATCCCCATGGCCTACTGCGGGGGGATTACTCACTCATAGATGAGGGAAACATGGATGGTTGATGGATATGCGTTGGTGATGACGATGGCGATGATCCTCTCCAAATTCCCCGTCTTGGCAGGGTGCCAGAACGGAGTTTCTGGATCCGAATCGCGGTTTCTGGTGGTGGCGGCGCAGCGGAGCTCTTTTTGGAAAACATCGAACCCCCCTTCGGTTTTTAGGTCAAGAGGAATCTTATAGGCGAAGAGGGAGGCCGAGGGAGTGCCTGAGGTGGCCGCACCCCCCCAGGCGCGGCCAGGCCTGGCCCGCGCCTGGCAGGGGTGTGGGCCCATCAGGCCTCCACTCCGTCTCGTACTCTGGCTCCGTGTATCTTCTGGTGAAATAGGATGTTTGGCATATTTTCCGGGATTTTTCCTGATAGTTGATTTTCTGGACAAAAACTAGACACCAAGGTAATTCTGCTGAAAACTGCGTCAGTCCGTGTTAGTTGTATCCAAATCACACAAGTTTAGAGGAGAAACAATAGCAAAATTGTTTGGGAAAGTAGATACATTTTGGATGTATCAGATGCCCAACCACACCAGTGATGTGGCCAGCGACTTTCGCTCTATCCAAAATCTCTGCCAGGGCATCCACCGCAGAGTTAAATAGGAGGGGGGAGTTTGGGTCCCCTTGTCTAACCCCGCAGGAGGGCCTAAAATATGGACCAATCTCCCCGTTGATGTTGATCGCCGTCCTACCACTCATCACAAATTGCATGATCCAGCAGATCATGCGGTCATCAAACCTCCTTCTCTCCAAAACTAGCCTCTAGAAAGCCCAATCCAAGCGGTCGTAGGCTTTCTGGAAGTCCAGTTTGAGGAATACCCCTTTCTGATGGCAAGTCTTGACCTCATGAATAATATCATGAAGGGCAAGAACATCATCATGAATCAGGCTTCCCTTCAGGAAAGAGAACTGGAGAGGATGTGTGAGCCTCTCCAGGACAGGGCCAGACGGAGAGCATAGACCTTTGCAAATAGCCGCTGGATGACGCTAATCACAGTGACGGGTGGAATTGAAGAATATTCGTGGCTCCCACAACCTTAGGGATCAGGGTAATCACACCAAAGTTCAGGCGAGACATCACCAAGGTCCCCGTATAGAACTCCTGAAACATCTGCAAGACCACCGGTTGCAACTGGTCCCAAAAGGTCTGGAAGAAGCTCATAGGAAGCCCGTCAGGTCCTGGAGCCGACCCAGTCTTCATGGATTTCAGGGCCGCTGTCACCTCCTCCGCGAGAAACGGGCGGGTACGATCCGCGTTCTCAGTCGGGGTGACAAGCGCCCCCTCTGCCCAGAAGTCCAGAGCCAGCGAGAGGCCCGAGGGGGAGACATCAAGAACAGAGCCTTGTAGAAGTCATAAATATGGGAGGGAAGAGCCTGAAGGGATTCCAGCAGAGACTCCCCCTCCCAGAGGTAGGGGATCGAGCACTTCCTCCTCCTCCAATTGCCATGGCATGTAAGTAGGCCGTGTTCGACTCCCCATAGACAGTCCAGTTCTGACAACTCCACTGTCGCCAGAACGCCTCCCCCCTGTAGATCTCTATAATGGAGGTCTCCAGGGAGTGTCTATGGGACTAGGCTCCCGCCGAGAGCCCATGTAAATTGGCCTCCCAGTCCAAGGTCTGGATATCCCGCAGGATGGCGCCCTTCTGGGCTCTGGGAGCTGCTCCCAAGTTGCCCCCCACCCTCATGAACTGACGGGATACCTTGGCACAGTGGTGTCAGATATCAACCGCGGAGTAGACCCGGGGGGGGTGAGGCCGTAGCCGACATCCATCTGGCGCGAATTGCCTCCACGAATCCCTGTTTCTGTAGCTAGAAGGATTTGAAGTGGAAGAGGTTCAGCCGAAGTGTGCTGCCCCCTCTAGTGGAGAGGAGGATGGGAGTGTGATCAGAGCCAATCCGGGTGACCGCCCGTAGAGAACAAAGGGGGAAATCCAACTCCCAGTCCACAGACACAAAACCAAGGTCTAGGACACTATGAATCGGGGCAAGCTGCATATTGTTCCATGTATATCTAGTACCTACCCGCGCAATCTCGCGGAGAGCAAGATTCACGATGCAGTCATTAAACATACGCATCCTAGGGAGGTCTGAAGGGTTTCGCAGCATAGTAAATCAAAAAAAATCTCCGGATGCGAACGGGAAAGCCAAGATCAAATCTAGGAGATGCAATCAACGAGAGGGATTGATGAGATCTTCATACCCTTGAAGAAATCGCACAGCGGAACGTTCAACAGAACGTGGTTGATGTAGTCGTACTAGCCTTCTCCTCCTCGCGATCCGATCCGATCCAACGCCGCAAGTGGTGACGCCTCCGAGAGATGCACACATACGGCACCGCGATGTCTCCTCCTTCCTTGGTCCAGCAAGTGGGGTGGAGAGATAGATTGGATCTACAGCACGACGGCGTGGTGCAAAGGTGGAGAGTTTCTGCGGCAGGGCTTCGCCTACGCGCAGTCGGGAGAGAGAGAGAGAGATCTGGAGGGTAGGAGGTAGGCGGCTAGGGTTCAAGGAGGGGTGGAGTGTTGGAACTATGCCCTAGAGGCAATAATAAATATGTTATTATTATAATTCTTGTTCATGATAAAGTTTATATTCCATGCTAGAATTGTATTAAGCGGAAACTTTAATACTTGTGTGGTTTGTGAATAACACCATGTCCCTAGTACGCCTCTATGGACTAGTTCATTGATTAATGATGGTTAAGGTTTCCTAACGATAGACATGAGTTGTCGATTAATAATGAGATCATATCATTGGGAGAATGATGTGGTGAACAGACCCAAACTAATCGGAGCAATTAGATCGTGTCATCGTGTTCATCTTTGCGAAGCTTTTCTTATGTCAAATATTGTATTCCTTAGACCATGAGATAATACAACTCCCTGGTATCGGAAGAAAGCTTTGAGGTCATCAAACGTCATCCTATGAGAGGGTGATCATAAAGGTGTCTCTCAGGTGATCGGAAAGTACCTGTTGGGTTGTATGTATCGAGATGGGATTTGTCCCTCCCAAGTCGGAGAGATATACTTCAGGCCCACTCGGTAATCGATATCAACACCGCTTGCAAGCATGTGGTTAAGGAGTTAATCACAAAGTGATATCGGATTACGGAACGAGTAAAGTACTTGCTGTGAACGAGATTGAACTAGGTATGACGGTACCGACGATAAAATCTCGGGCAAGTAAAATATCGCGAGACGAAGGGAATATATATGGGATTGATTGAATCCTGGCATAGTGGTTCATCTGATATGATCATCGATGAATGTGTGGGAGTCAATATGGGTTTCCAGACCCCGCTGTTGATTATTGATAGAAGATCATGTCTGCATATTCTTGAACCCGAAGGGTCACACACTTAACGTGTCTCGACGCTAGGATAGATTGAATAATTGGTTTATGAGTTTTTGTTCGGAGTCTCGGATGGGATCCGGGACATCACGAGAGGTTCCGGAATGGTCCGGAGAATAAGATTCATATAAGGCAATGCAGTTTTTGGAGTTCGGAATTGTTTCGGGTTAATCGGTATTGTACCGGAAGCTTCTAGAACCTTCCGGAGGGGGACCAACGTGGCCCCACCTACCGGGAGGGGGCATGGGACTATGAGGGAGTGCCCTGGCCGCATTGGGCCAGGGGCACAAGGCCCCATAGGGCCCAGCCGGCCAGACCTAGGGCAAACCCTAGGAAAGCTTCTAGAAGGGGGGGGGACTTGCCCCCCACCCGTCCCTCCTTGGCCGCCGGCCTAGGGCTTGGGGGAGGGGCTAGGGCTGGCGCCCACCCCTCTATATATATAGGGCTGGGGCGCACCCTCCCCCCACACCTCCTCCACAACCCTAGCCGCCCTGCTGCCCTCCTCTCTCTCTCCCTCCCGACTGCACGTAGGCGAAGCCCTGCTGCAGAAACTCTCCACCACTTGCACCGCACCGTCGCGTTGTAGATCCAATCCGTCTCTCCACCATACTTGCTGGACCGAGGAAGGAGGAGACGTCGAGGTGCCGCACGTGTGCATCTCTCGGAGGCATCGCCACTTGCGGTGTTAGATCGGATCGGATCGCGAGGAGGAGAAGCGAGTATGACTACATCACCCACGTTCCATCGAACGTTCCGCTGTGCGAATCTTCAAGGGTATGAAGATCTCATCTAATCCCCCTCATTGTTTGCATCTCCTAGATTAGATCTTGGCTTTCCCCGTTCGTATCCGTATAAAATTTTGATTTACTATGCTGTGAAACCCTTCATGGAGGAGGGCTGCGCCCCTGAACCTCTATATATAGGGGGCTGGCCGGCCCCCTTGGCCCCTCCTCCAAGCCCTAGGGCGGCGGCCCCAAGGGTTGGAGTGGGGGGCAAGTTTTCCCCCTCCTTCTAGAAGGTTTCCCTAGGGTTTCCCCTAGGGTTTGGCCGGCTGGGCCTATGGGGCCTTGTTCCACTGGCCCAATGCGCCCAGGGCACTCCCTCGTAGTCCCACGCACCCCTACAACAAGTGGGGCCACGTTGGTCCCACTCCGGAAGCTTCTAGAACCTTCCAGTGCAATACCGAAACGATTCTGAAACCCAAAAACTGCTTTACTTTATATGAATCTTATTCTCCGGACCATTCCGGAACCTCTCATGATGTCCTGGATCTCATCCGAGACTTCGAACAAAAACTCATAAACCAATTATCCATTCTATCCTAGCGTCGAGGCACGTTAAGTGTGTGACCCTACGGGTTCGAGAATATGCAGACATGATCTTCTATCAATAATCAACAGCGGGGTCTGGAAACCCATATTGACTCCCACATATTCATCGATGATCATATCGGATGAACCACGATGCCAGGATTCAATTAATCCCATATTTATATTCCCTTCATCACGCGATATTTTACTTGCCCGAGATTCGATCGTTGGTATCGGCATACCTAGTTCAATCTCATTCACAGCAAGTACTTTACTCGTTCCGTAATCCGATATCACTTTGTGATTAACTCCTTAACCACGTTCTTGCAAGCGGTGTTGATATCGATTACCGAGTGGGCCCGAAGTATATCTCTCCGACTTGGGAGGGACAAATCCCATCTCGATACATACAACCCAACAAGTACTTCCGATCACCTGGGATACACCTTTATGATCACCCTTTCATAGGATGACGTTTGATGAACTCAAAGCTTTCTTCCGATACCAGGGAGTTGCATTATCTCATGGTCTAAGGAATACAATAGTTGACATAAGAAAAAGCTTCGCAAAGATGAACACGATGACACGATCTAATTGCTCTGCTTGATTTGGGTATGTCCATCATATCATTCTCCCAATGACATGATCTCATTATTAATCGACAACTCATGTCTATGGTTAGGAAACCTTAACCGTCATTAATCAATGAGCTAGTCCATAGAGGCGTACTAGGTACACGGTGTTGTTCATAAACCGCACAAGTATCAAAGTTTCCGCTTAATACAATTCTAGCATGGAATATAAACTTTATCATGAACAAGAATTATAACAATAACATCTTTATTATTGCCTCTAGGTCATAATTCCAACAAGGTCCACATTCATCGAGCTCTTGTCCTTAGCCGAACGGATCAGGTTGAAATCACCGGCCACCATAACCGGAATCTCAGCCCATTCCACTTTCAACTTGAGCTCGAACTGGAACTCAACGGACCTCCTATGGTCCGCGGGGCCATAGACAATGATCACTTCCCACTTCAAGCAAGATTGTCTATGTGTGAGCGACATGCTCACAAAGAACTCCCCGCGGTCCATATCATCCACCTCGAAGGTATCCTCCTTGGCCCCTAGGAGGATCCCCCAGAATGGCCAATAGCAGGAAGCCAAGTCCAGGAGAATTTGCAACGGCTAAGGCCTTCCGAATGAGAAATGGGGAAGTCCTCATGGATCGTCTCCTGAAGGCCGACAATATATGACTCTTCCAATCGAATTTACTCCTTCATCTGACGACGGCGGCCCTCGTGACCGAACCCTCGGATGTTCCGAATGAACACCAGGATGGCCCGAAGGAGATCCATCGGTGGATCTCAAGCTATGGGGGGTTGAAGGGAATATGCCCGAGAGGCAATAATAAAGTGGTTATTATCGTATTCCTTATTTATGATAAATGTTTATTTTACATGCTATAATTGTATTAATACAGAAACGTTAATACATGTGTGTTTAATTAACAAAAAGGAAGTTCCTAGTTATGCCTCTCTTATAAACTAGCTCGTTGATTAACATGATGATCAAAGTTTCCTGATCATGGACATTGGATGTTGTTAATAACGAGGTCACAACATTAGTGTAATGATGTGATGAACATTCATCCGAAGTATAGCATTACGATCAAAGTCATTGAGTTTATATTGCTATAACAACTTACGAAGTGATCCTAATCCTTAGACCATGAGATCATGTCAATCACTAACACCGGAAGAGTTTCTTGATAACATCAAATGTCACACCATAACTGGGTGATTATAAACATGGATTCAGAACTAATAAAGTGTTATGTTGAGGCCCATGGATCGAGAGTGGAATTTGTTCATCCTGATGACGGATAGATATGCTCTGGGCCCTCTCGGTGATATCACATTGATTAGCTTGCAAGCAAGTGATTTGATCACTAGAATGTTATATCACGGGAACTAGAAAAGAGTGCATGTCGGTAACGAGATCAAACTAGGTATGGAGATACCGATGATCGAATCTCGGACATGTAATATATCGTGAAACAAAGGGATTAAGATACTAACGTAAAAGGTTCACACGATCACAGAAGTCATCGTTGAATGTGTGGGAGTCAGTATGGATCTCCAGGTCCCGCTACTGATTATTGATCGGAGAAGGGTCTCGATCATGTCCGCATTATTCGCGAACCGTAGGGTGACACACTTAAGGGATACCGACACCATTCGGAGCAAATGATATGCCAGAAAAAGAAAAGGAAAGCGTGGGAATTTATTTCACTAGACACAGAAACTGTTTCGGTTGAAATTGTTGAAACTGGTTCTCCATGTGAAATGGAATACTGGCAAGGGGTTTTATGTGAATGTTTGTTAATTAAAGTAATTAACAAAATTCTGAATAAATAAATAAAAGAGTTTTATTTAAATGAGAGCTTGCTTTAAATTTGGTGGAAATTTAATGCATGTGAGTGGATTTTTGAGTGGAGGCTTTTCATTTTGAGTGGGAGCTCCACCCACATGAATGTGGAAGAGGTGGGGGCAGCCCCCATGGCTGGGAGCCATGCCCCTTGGGTGCCCCCCTCTCCCCTATAAAAGGCCCCCCTCTCCTCCTCTCAAAGCACACCTCCTCGCGAAGGATCTCTCTCCCCCCTTTAGAATTCCCCCATGGTCTCGGATCAGCGAGATACATGTTCCCGGTGGCTTTTTCTGGAAGGATTTGTTGCTTCCGCTGCTTCGCTAGAGCGAGGGCGCGGAGGTTGTCGGGGTACCCGTACGTGTGTGCGATCACGGATGCACCACTGCTTTGAGGTGCTGGACTTTATCGTGCTGGACCGGCTGGACCAGATGGACTTCATCACGATCTTGAGATCGGCAAACGTTCGTCTACAGCATCCACGAGTACAACCTCGTTAATGCTATTCGGTCTTCGAGGGTATGTATTCTATGGATGTATATCCACCCGTTGCTTGTATCTAGTAGATGGATGTTGGTACATAGATGTTCCCATCGTAGGAATTTTTTTGTTTTCTATGCTGCGAACCCTACAGGGGTCACCTTAGCGAGGACCGAATGAGCACGACAGGGTAGGGGGCGGGGCGCAGCGGCCTTGGGAGATCTCCCTCGAGGCCTACCCAAGTAGGCAGGCTTCGGGGTAACCTCCCGCTCATCAGGTGCAGGGGGATCCTCACTGGGGCCTGGTCCAGCGGACCTGGCTTTCGTAAGGATCTAGGCACGTTCCCGCTCCCGGGCGTCCTACGCCCGGGCAGCAGCGATCGCACCCGCGTACCCCTCCCGCGCCTTGATGGCGGCGAGATGCTCGATCCGGGGCCCCTTCTTGCCCCGGAAGATAATGCCACCGTCATCAGCAACCTCTCCCAGGTGGGCGAGAGACACCTCGGACAACACACAAAACAGAGACCCAAAAAAGCCGAAGGAGTCGGGGTTAGATGGAACAACTAGAGGGTAAAGGGAGGTACCTGGGAGCTCGTCACGAGCCGCGACCCGGCGATAAGCCCGCTCTCCCACCGTCGGTTCCAGACCGGTCAGGCCCACCCTTGTGCCTGCGAGGCAGACACTATGGCCGGAGGGGGTAGGGGCGGCGGCCTGGGGGTCTTGGTCCTACACAGTGAGGGGGCGGCCACGGGGGAGTCAGACATGGGCGTGCCGGCCGTCGACGCAGACATTTTGGGGGTGTCCAGGGCGAGGGAGTAGCACACCACCCCGGGGGAGCGCGGGGACTGGTGGGGGCAAACTACCAACCCCACACTCCCCGAGGTCTCCTCCTCGGACGAGAGCAGAGCGGAGGGCGGGGAACCAGGGCGAGCAACAGGCTCCAGGGCGAGGTTGGATCCGTACTGGGCGATTTCAAGGCCAATGGACGAAGGAGGGTCAGGGCGGAAGCAGCGGGGGACGTCCACCGGAGCCAGCTTGGCTGGAGCGCTCAGCGACAGGGGGCGCCTCCCAGGGAAGAACGGGCCTACTCCCGAGGGACCGTCCGCCAGGAGGTAAGCAGAGGGGTCGCGAACTCCTCCTTTCGGAGGCAGCGGGAGAGGGGAGGCGACACATCTGTGGTCAGAGGGGACTCCGGGTCAGATCCGACATTGATGTCGCAGAGCACCCAGTCCCTAGAGCCTCCACCCTCGGTCCCAGTGTCGCCATCGGTAGGAGGAGGGGACGGACAGGGAGACTAAGGGGAGGCCTCCAGGGGAACCACCTCCTCGTCAAGCTCCACCAGGAGGTCCCTTCCCACCCGGTCAAAGAAGACGTGCGGCAGGGAGACAGGGAAGACCGACGTGTCCGGGCAGAGGAGGCGCAGGCGAATCGGCCCGTGGCCAGGCAACGAGCCCATGCCCACCTCAGTGAGCTTGCCTACCGTCTGGTACACGAGGGACACCATCTCAGGCCTCCGAGCTTCGTGCGGGACCATGTGGAGGCGTACCCATACCTCCGAGAGATTGTCCACCGTCTCCTGGGTGTCCGAGGAGGGCTGGATGGAGACCTTTAGCTGGTGGATCGGCAGGGTGAAGGACATGCCGCACGTGCACATGCGCAGGATCACCACGGACGGGAAGTACACTGCGAACTCAGAGTCCGAGAAACGGTGCACCGGCCACTCATGGCGGCCAGGTAGGATCACACTGAGCTCCTCCTGGATCAGGCCCTCCGTCACCTCCACCTCGAGGGGTGGATCCTGGACATGGAGGATCGTCACCATGGCAAGCATCTCTGGGACGGTCATCTGCACGCCACCCATATCAATGAAGTATAAACCGCCGTCCACCCCGTGGTTGTAGTACTCTAGGGAATCCCAGCGGCGTGGGATGGCAGCAGCCGAAAGCACACCACCCCCCAATGCTGATGGCACCCCTGGAGGGGCGCCCAGCACACCAGGGGCAGGATCAGGCACCACCGACGGACCCGCAGCGATAGACACCGAGCTCTTCTTCTTTATCTTGGTCATTCTCTTCTTCTTCTTGGGCACCGACGAGTCGTCAACCTCACCATCGCGCCGCACGGCAGCCTCCACGGGCGGTTGGACCAGGCCCCGACCCTCTCGCCAGGAGGCCCCATCAGCCCGACCCGCACCCTGGCGTGACACAGCCGCCGCTTCCCTGGCTTGCACCGCCTTGGCCCGGAGGCGCTCCTCGCGGGCAACCTCCTGGGGAGGAGGTGGGAATGTCTCAGAGCATCCAGGCAACATCATGCGGGGGAGGGGGAGCAGGAAGGCTGGCGTGGCAGCGGGTATCGCGACGGCGGTAGGGACCGCTGAACCGGGTGGAGGTAGGAGCCGAGCTATCCTCACGCGAGGGGGGGGGGCGATGATCACGGGCAGGGAAGGGAGCCCGACGAGTCGGGGAAGCACGACGCGGAGAGAGCGCCCGACGTGGCGGTGGCGAGGTGCGACACGGAGAGAGGGCACAGGCCGCCAGCGGATGGGAGGGGGTACGGGGGTGGGGTAGCCATGAGCGCCTCCCGGTAGGTCCTGGTACGCGGGGGGGGGAGGGGGGCAGAGAGCAGGGAGGGGGCGATAGGGGATAGGGCAGAGGCGAAGCGGCGGCGGACGGGGAACAGGAGCATTCGGGACAACGTGCTAGGGTTAGCTCCTGCGAGTGGTCTCTCCGCGGCCCAGTGGACCGGGGCTGCCGCGAGGAGTAACCGCCACCTGGGCGAGCGTTATTGGGCAGAGCAGGACACTTGAAAGAGCCTCCATTTGGCATTGGTGCCAGACACCTTAGTGGGCACACCAGTGAGATACTCTTATACTAGTCACAATGAAGGTATCATATGTAGTATCATGAATTTTATGCATGCAAAAAGCTGACATGTCACTGTAATTAATGATGAGAGAGATCATGGTGGTATCATAGAAAGATATCATATCATAGCACGTAAAATTAGAAATTTTAATGTCAAATAAATCTTAAACATAAATTTGCATTAAGATTCTATAAATCAATAAATTTTATGGCACCATGATATTAGTACATAATACCATGCACTATAGAGATAGTAGTATCATATACTAGTATTATATGCATGATACTATTATATGATACTACCCATTGTGACTAGTCTTAGAATACGATGCATGTAAAAGCGTATATGAACTTTCGAATTTATTATGTCATAATACTTCATATTTGCATCATACAGTTATATCATTTTTAATGATTTTAGGAATTTACTACATAGTCCAATTATTTTGGTATTTAACTTGGGATGGCAAAAAAATTATATTAGTATATTTTAACTTGTAGGGAGCTTCATGACTCAGAAAGGACAATTTCAACAAGCACTCTTCAAATTTTTAGATATGCATCCAACAAGCTGAAGTAGAGAAATAGTGGCCTAGCAAGGCGACCATGAGGGCCCATGGTGTGGCATCCCTGTTTTAAAAGAGTAATGCTATAGGTTCGAAATCTTTTTTACGGAATTGGTGTGCACCCCTGTTTTAAAAGAGTAATGCTATAGCTACGGAATCTTTTACGGAATTGATGTTAAGCAATCAAGAAGGTTGCAGCACTATAATCACGGAGGGTAAGAAATTTAGACCAACCAATAATCCAGTACGTCCGTAGGAATATTTTTCCTAGGTTTAGGACTACCGGTTTTAAAAATACATGTATTTAGACACATTTAATTGATTAGATTCACCCATTTTAAGCTGAATGAATATAGCCTATTTTAGGACTACCGGAGTATCTAGAACGCTTACGTTAGATTTCGTGGATCCGTTCCGGGTCGCGAGGACAAGATGCCTGCATCTGCATGCAGAAGGGAGAGGGCGGTGCTAGAACTTCACGTTACGTGCCGTGCTCGGTCGCCGGCTGGGATCTACTGGTATACGAGTTTTTTACCTGATTACAGTACTCAACAGGCCGCGCACTTATTACGACCACCACGACTCGTGCAAGTTAACTCCACGCCATGAAACGTCGCGCGCCAGCCACAGTACGCCTACCGTACCTGCTGCATATGCATGGCACTCGGATCCCGGCGGGCCGGCCGGCCCGGCGCACGTTACCATCGGCCAAATTCTCGCGGGAGGGAAGAGGATTGTCAGGGGGAGGCCGGCGAGCGAGCCGGCATTGATGCCCGGAATCACGGCTTCTGCCGCTCGCAGCTCGCCGCCCGGTGGCCGGGCCGGGTCAATGTGGCCCACATTATGTGGGGAACGGACGAGCCGGGAGCTATCGTGAACAGGGTTTGGCGGCGCTGATAGATACGGGGCGGGCGCGGATTTGGGGAAGGCGGTGATTGGCTCAGGTTGGTTGGTTAGTTGACCGCCCGGCCAGCTGGGAGGAAGGAGAGGCGTCTAGGGGTTAGCAAGAGCTATTAGTGTATCTTACGTGTCCAACTGAAATAACGGTCTCTCACATTTGTATGTATTGCCTCGTCTATGTGGGTGTCACTGAAATAAATAGCGATCACCCGGAAACTTGCTGGATTGGGGATTGAAAAGAATGGTACGCCCTTTTGAGCAAGTTGATCAATTGATAGGTATTTCTCTATCCACAAATAAGTGTAATTTTTAGATTTATCTTAAGTTTGATCAAATTTGTAGTAGAAAATAGCAATGTTTACAACATCAAATTAATATCAGATGCATCTTGGAATATACTCCCTCTGTTTCAAAGTATAAGATGTTTTCTTTTAGTATGTAGGTTCACTCAAGTTTGGTGTGAATCTACACACTAAAACAAGTCTAGATACATTTTCTTCACAAACCTAAAACATCTTATATTTTAAAACAGAAGGAGTAGTTTCATAATGTATTAATTTCATGCCATAACATTGCTACAATTTTCTATGAAGTTGGTCAATTAAATAGTAAAGATTGATTTTGAATAAAATCTAAAAGTACACTTATTTAGAGACATATGAAGTACTAGCGGTACATACGAAGCAGCCAAAAACGGTTTCGAGACGATGGTTCTCTGCTACAGTGTCAATAGCTAAGATCTAGGAAGGAAGGATTGTAATTTGTCACAAAGGAGCCGCACTGCCAATGTGCCATATGCATGCATGGTCCCGTCGAACGAACGATTAAGGATCGGATAAGTGAACTATACACAAAGGACCGCCCCCCTCTACGAGCTAGGACGTACTACGCAGCTAATTACATTTCAGATAACATGTTTGACCCCTAGCCATGTGCCATATGCATGGCACGATCCAACGGTGAGCCACCGAGATCTCTGCATGCATGCATGTGGGTGCTCACCAAGTCACCATTCACCGTTTTGCCGCCTATAAATAGAGCAACCTTCCACCAACATAGCTCACACCATTCCACATCTACTTGCCTCCTCCCAATCCTTGCAAAGCCCACGATATCCATCCTATATTCCTAGCAACTTTCGCCATGGCTTCCTGCAGGTTCCTGCAGCTCATGTCGTTCATCGCCATATCTGTTCTCGCGTCGCTCATCCACCCTTGCGCATCCACCGAGTTTCACCGCAAGCTCTCCAGTTGGTCCACCGCCGGCGCTACATGGTACGGCGCCGCCAATGGCGCCGGAAGCGATGGTATGTATTTAGTCATCATGTCACACGAATCCGTGTGTCCATAGTGATGTCTGATGCATGTGTTGCGCTAATAGCTCATGTCTTCACCTCATGCTAATTTGTATATATACTTGTACAGGTGGTGCATGCGGGTACAAGGGCGCCGTCTACACGCCACCGTTCTCATCCATGATCGCCGCCGGCGGCCCTTCCCTTTACAAGTCTGGCATGGGATGTGGCTCTTGCTACCAGGTATTTGATTCGTACTGAACGCGTTCTCGGGCATCATGCACGCTCACACACAGTCATGTTTAGTACGGCGTCGTTTTTGTGACGTTTTGTTGGCTATACATGTATGCAGGTGAAGTGCTCTGGTAACGCCGCCTGCTCTAGCAGCCCCGTGACCGTGGTGATCACCGACGAGTGCTCCGGCGGCCCTTGCCTGAACGAGCCGCACTTCGACCTCAGCGGGACGGCCTTCGGCGCCATGGCGAAGCCCGGCCAGGCCGACCAGCTGCGCGGCGCCGGCGTCCTCGAAATCCAGTTCACCCGGTACGTAGTACATATTAACGCACTCTCGCCGTGCGCCGCTTGAAACGGCCAGGGGCACTACACGCCACATGCACCTCACGCACCTTCGGAACATCCGATAATTTCTTACCTTTGTCGCCACAGACCGTGCACGGGCCGGCACATGTACTGTTTCCCATGTGTAGCCGAGCTTTCCATTAATTCCCTGAGTTAATCGAGTTTTTGTTACCCGCCGCAGTGTGCAGTGCAACTGGGCTGGAGTGAAGCTAACCTTCATCGTCGATGCCGGCTCGAACCCACAGTACTTCGCCGTGCTAGTCCAGTACCAGAACGGCGACGGCGACCTCTCGGGTGTCGAGCTCATGCAGACCGGTGCCGGGGCGGCGTGGGCGCCGATGCAGCACTCGTGGGGCGCTGTCTGGAAGTTCAGCGCCGGCTCGGATCTGCAGGCGCCGCTCTCGCTCCGCCTGACCTCCAGCTCTGGCACGAAGCTCGTCGCCAGCAACGTCATCCCCGCCGGGTGGAAGGCCGGCGCCACGTACCAGTCGGCGGTGAACTACTAGTAATCGATATGCTAGTTTCTTACTGTTTTATGCTATGTGTGTGCGTGTCGGTTGCCTATATTGGGATGGTGCAACATGCAACCAAGTATGTGTGTTTGTGTGGTAGTAGTAGTTCGTGTGGTAGCGCAGTACTACTACGAACAGAAATAAGGGCAAAATGCCGATGAGGAGGAGGCGCGCGCGGATGTATGGGTATAGTTCTCCCCTGTTGGCCGTATAGTCAATGTTTATCTGAACGTGTTAAACATGTATGTAACGAAAGCACAGTATAGTGCCTACTACGTGCTATATATCAATATATGCTTATCGCTTTATACTTATGCGATGCTGTGTAAATGTTGTATGTGTTCAATGTTTTCATGACACCAAGACTTCTTTCAGAATTATATGGGGCAAAGATGTGTGTGTGGCTGAACCGTGCACCAATCTTTACAGCGGCGCGCCTTTGGATCGTTTTCTAGATGGCCCAACGACATGTTTGTAATTTTTAGTACTTTTAGGTTTGCTTGTACTTCTGTTGATGAGTATGAATAGATCAGTCGAATTTCTGCAAAAAAGAAAACAATCAAGTTCCATCGGGTTGTATGAGCAATTGGGGTTTAGGGACCCCTACGCGAAAATGTTATATGCTGAGTATCGGGCTTTGCCAAGTTCTTTTTCATGTGTAACTTTGCTGACTGTTGTGTTCAGTAAACAACAAATACTTAGCAAAGCATAAATGTTTTTATAATACACTCTCTTTGCAGTGCTTTTTTTTTTTATAAAACTCTGGCCAAACAATTAAAACACAACAAAATGCATGTGTCCAATTGAATTTTAAAGACCAAACTTCATCGACTCGCCTTATTATGTTTATACCCTCAAGATACACATTACATGATCCATGTAAAAATTTGGTATCTTTCGAGGAAATTAAATGCATTTCTAGGCATCCTGTGAATATAATAAAAATTTGATCTACAAGTGCATAAACTAGTTGGTAAAATTGTGTTAAAAAATCATATTTGTGTTCTTGAGTCCATGTTTAGGACTTATCCAACAAAAGGAAAGGAACTTCATACATCAGGGTGCAAGGGCACGACCTCAAACATGGATTTTGTTGTTTTTTTAAATTTGAAGAATGCAAACGAAGTTCGAAAAGCATGAAACTCGCATGCTGGCCTCATTTGACACCTAGAGGCAACGGTAAAAATTGGGAATGTTTCGCAAAAGTTGTAACATAAAATTATTAAAAAGCGAACCATCCCTGAGGAAGTATCATGGTTTTGAGAGGCAATAGGATAGCTACGAACACAACATAACCATTGCTTCATCTAATGACCTTGAGTTTTTTCTACAATCTAGGTATACCATTATATGATCCATGTATTTTTTGTATCTTTCGGGTCGTTTGCTAAATTTATGCTATTAAATGCATTTATAGGAATTTTGTGAATCTAATAGAAATTGAACTGCAAGTGCATGAACAAGTTGGAAAAATCGATATGTGGCTCAAGTTTAACACGGGCGGTGCTTTCCTGGCGTCGGAGGGCTGTGGTGGTGGTGGGGTCGTTGTGCGCGACCATACTGGCCGCTTCCTAGCTGGAGCATGCCACTTTTTCCCTACTGCTATTGACCCAGAAGGTGCTGCAGTTCTGGCGTGCAAACGAGCGCTACAACTCGCAAAAGAGATGGACTGCGACAAGTTTATTCTGAAGACAGACAGTGCAAACGTTGCAGCTAAGCTAAAGGATGAGGCAAAGGATCTTTCATCCTTGGGGCCGATTTTTGAAGAAGTGAAAACAATGATTCGGGAATTCTTGTCATGTGAGGTGAGGGTTGTGCGTTGCACATGCAACTATGTAGCTCATAAGCTAGCTAGGGAAGGTTGTAAGAATAAAATCTGTAAAACTTGGTTCAGCGAGGCGCCGGTCTGTATTGAGTCGGCGTTGTCTGGTGACTTGGGTATTGAATAAATGAATCAGCCTTTTCCGCTCAAAAAAAAAGTTGGAAAAATTGTGTTGAAAAATCATATTTGTGTTCCTAGTCCATGTTTAGTCCTTATCCAAGAAAAGGAAAAGAATTCCAAGTATCGGAGTTTGTTTGTTTTTAATTTGAGAAGATGCAAATGAAGTCTGAAAAGATGAAACTTGTCATGGTGTTGTGGGGACACTGGACTAGCTACCCGAAATCCCTTCATGCATTCAACCGCAATCCCATGATCAGTGTGTTATAGAGCATAATCAATGTGATATCGAAGTTTACTTCCATTACACCAACGAATAAGTCTTACACATAAAGCCAACATAGCTTGTTTTCTATTGTGCCTCGCCGGTCTAAACCTCCCAACCATCAGCACTGGAACATTAGAAGAACGAAGGGCCCAAGTCACGCATTAATACTACATGCAACTGATCGGGAGAACATACTAGTTTGGATGAATCCTCCATCCATATCATGCTCCTCCATTTCTGACCAAGTTAATAGCCAGGAACATATTGTCATGTGAGTACTTTTGAATATACTCGCAAATCATCTTAGGATAAGAAGGAATGTATTCATGCATAACTAAGTAGGAAGGCTTTGTGGTATGTTTCTTTTGAATAAAAATATTTTCTCTTATAGATATAGCATACAACATTTTCCCAAGTACAAACTACAAGATTCAGGTTTATCCATCTCCAAACCAATTCCACCATAATTCACCTCATCGATTAATTCCCCAACATCATTAAATATTTTTAGAGCCATTTCACTACAAAAATATCCCCATACCCGACGGATTTTTGGGACGGCATAAGCGAAAAGAACCGGCAAAAGTTGGTTACGCGGCAGATGGGCTATCGCGGCGGCCAATTATACGAGTCTGGAGACAGAGGGTATCAGTGGATTTTGGTGCTGTGGTAGGTGTCCGGATAGGTCGACGCATTGTAATGCCACAGTAAATGGATGGGGGTATATATTAGTGCACCGTGCATTATAGAGCCACAACAGAGTGTGTCCCACATTATCAACTGGTCAACCAGCACAAGTTGACCGGTCAGGCTGGTCTCACTGACTAGTGTGACCCACCACGGTAGAACTGTTTTGTTCTCTATTGTATACTCTACATCCACATCCACACATCCTCTTCCTACAGCTTTCACTAACGCACAGAGGGGACTGTAGAGGTGGTTGCCGACGGCAACATCAAGATGCAGAATCCTCCAGGTGCTGAGCGCGAAGGCGGCAACGAGATGCTGCATCGTGGATGTGTTTAGGGTGGCGGTGAAGTCCTTGCTTATTAATTTAATTTCGTATTTCTTTTATCTCCTATATCTGAAACACTAATTTGGGGCTTTCTCGATCAGGGCATGGTGCCGAGGTGGATCGATTTGGAAGTAGATGGGTGGACCGACATCATCTTCAAATCGAACTCTGATCTACTTTGTAAGTGCGGCCTATAGCCGTGTTGCTTAATCGCATACGAGGGCGTGAACATCAACCATAAGTTCCTTGGGTGTCACCATGAGCAAACGAAGTGCGGCTTCGTATTTTATGTTGATAAAGAACACTCGTCGGAGCTTCAACATGTGTTGGTGGACTTGTGGGAGGACACCGTCCATAACTTGTCCAAATTGTCCGACTCGTACTATGAGTAAACGGTGATGCAAGTGAAGAAGGAATCAGAGGACGAGGTGGATCCTACGATAAGCACGATTAAGGCTACGTGCGCGTCCATGGCCAACGCGCTGGAGCCACTTGCGAAAGCTCTAGACCAGCTTACTTATGAGTAATTTCAATTTAGGCAGCAATATGTAAAACACTTATATATATTTTTAGCATAAATAATTTAGATCTCTTTATTTGAGATAATAATTTATTTCTCTCACTCACTAGCATGTCCCACCAACAAGTGAGAAGGGGATTAGCCTACTATTGGTCCTCGGAGCTACCGCGGGCCATAATATTATGCCGTACGACCTAAAGGTCCATCAAAAACCCTAATCCCCATACCCTAGTCTTAGTTCCTATATAACACAACAAATCCTTGACTCGGCAGCCGTTGTAATCCTAGATCTCCCCACTATATCAATCATAAATTTTCCCACTCCATCTTCTTCTCTGTAACACCCCAGTTTTAGTTAAATAGTAATTAGGGTTTTGATTGTGCATAGCATGAGCATCATCTCTTAAAATTTCATTGAAGAAAATAAATCAAACCCTAAACCCTAGTTTTCTTCCCTCTCTTTGAAACACATTCAAATGGTTAGAATTTTGAAAACCACCAAAATTATTGAAGCCCACATGGATTAAAAGGGCTCCACAGTATTTTAAATGTCTTACAAACCCCTCTGATATTTTTGAATGATTCAAAACAGTTTGGAAACTCAAATACAAAAGAGAGAAATCAAAAACAGAAAATAGAAAATGTTTCTCGAAAGAAAAATAGCATCAGCAGCTTCACAGCTTGTAGCCCATTCCCTCTCTCCCCTCTCCCTGCCGCCCGCGCGCAGCACCTCGCGCCCCAGCAGCGGCCCACCCCAGCCCAATACCACTTCGCTTTGTTCATGTCTTCTTCCTCCCAAGCGGCAACCTCCTCTCTGTCGCGTCGCCGGCTGTCGATCTGTGCCGCTCGCTTGTCGCCGTCCGTCACGCTCCGAGGTAAGGATAAGAGCCACGCCGACCCCTTGTTCCGTCCTTATCCCCTCCCGCTCTCTCTCCCGACCTCCCTCTCTCTCGTTCCCTTGGAGACCGAAACCCTAGCCGCTCCTCGCCGACGAATCGCTGTCGTTCCGTGCCACCCCGTGTCCTACGTATATCCCCACGAGCTTCGCCTCGCCGCCCTCTACCTCAGCACAGAAGTAATCGAAGAGGGGCGCCCGGAATCTCCGCATCGCCGTCGTCTTCCTCAAGCCCAACGAGCTCCACGCCACCGTCGACATCGAGTCCGACCTCCCCACGACTCTCCGAGCCCTTCTTCGACACCACAGTGAGCTCCTGCTTCGAAAGGACTCCTTCAACCTCTCCATCTCGCTCTGTAACCACCGGCCGGCGATGCTCTGCAAGCACCGCCACCGCCCGTCGCTCCGGCGACCAAGGAGCAGCGGCGCCGCCCCTAGATGGTTTTCTTTGCCTCGCGCTTTCTAACGATCCCATATGTGCGTGTCAGTGAGGCCTCTGTCGTCGCCAGCGACCATCGCCTAAGGGTGGACATCATGCTGACGTCATGCCCATGTCAGGGTGACGTGGCCCACGGGTCCGCTGACCGTTGAATGCCTAGGTGCCAGTGACGTGGCCTCGGCCCCACTGGTTAGTCTCTGCAGGTAGCCCCAGACCCAGTAAGAAATGCCCCCCTTGTTGATGTCACAGTGACACATTAAATCATTTTAAATGATTTAAATAATTTTAGAAATTGAATAAATCTTGTAAAATCAATATCTAATTATTTATAAGTCAGAAAAATATGTATAATATATCAAAATGTTCAGAAAAATGAAACCTGTCTAATTAAACTATAATCATGCATTGTTAACCAACTTTCATAACAAGTTCAATTAGAGAACTAAATGTACCCCTCTCATATGAATCCGGAGTTTCCCCGAGTTAGGGTTTGCACCCCTCGGAACCCCGATTAAACTGTCGAGCATGTTTTAGGGTTACATTTCAATACTAATCAACTTGCACTAGTGCAGGCCACCCCCTTTAACTCCGGTTGGGAGGGCCCTCTAACAGCGGTTCCCCAACCGCTGTTGAGGGTTCGGTGTTAGAGGGGGGGCCCCTTTAACACTGGTTCTTATACGAACCGGTGTTAAAGGGTGGAGCACGTGGGGCTGCCGCAGGCCTCAGCCCCCCCTTTAACACTGGTTCGTATCTGGAACCGGTGTTAAAGGTTCTTCTGCCGCGGCAGAGATTTAGGCCGTTTTCCTGCCGCGGCAGAACTCTGCCGCGGCAGGAAAACGGCCTAAATCTCTGCCGCGGCAGACTTCTGCCTCTGCCCCGTTCTGGGCGTATTTCTGCGGGAGGGGGGGGCGAGGGGGAATCGATCGGGAGCGGTATACACAAACATCGTCATCGGTACATACGAGTACATGAATAATTAAGCAACTATTATTATACACAAACATCATCATCGACACATACATCGTCATCGGCACATACATCGTCATCGTTCATTTTGCTGGATATCTAAAGAGTTCTCCGCCAGGCGTGACGACCTCATCAAGTATGAACCCCGCCAATTCCTCTTGAATGGCTCGTATGCGTTCAAATGGTAGGAGTTGGTCCCGCATCCGTTCGATCTGAATATATATGAAGAATGGGCCGTCAATATATATATAATAATACAACTCAACACAATTGATGGTAATAAAATAATGTTGTGGACTTTGTTTACTTACTCTAAGTTGTTCTAGTGCGGCTTGGCCCGTCGCACATATCGTGTTGCGAATGAATTTGCAAACATAGTACCCACATAAGTTATTGCCGTGTCCCTGATGCGCGCACTTTACGAGAATAGAGAGTTCAATCAAAATAATAATCAATAAAGCATGATATAACGGAATTGGAAGCTAGCTAGTATTACTTACATTTTGGTCTATAAATTTTAGTTCTTCTGACCATTCACCCACGACCCTGCCCGTGAACCTTTTCCAAACCCTGTCCGACAAAGAAAATGGATAAAGGAGTAATTAATTACTTATTGTCACGAAAGTTGCCGATCTAGTGCGATAATATGATTGAAATTACCTCTGGAGCATCTCTCTAAAGTTTGCCCATATCTCTTTTTCTTTTCGTAACGAGTCCATGACAAGGACTTTTCCTGAGTCGGGTTGAATGACTAGCAGAATAAAGTGGAACCTACGCACGCATAACTCATCATCAGTTACACTTAACATCGAGTAAGCTGAAATAGAATGTGTACAAGAGAGAGGGTAACAGTACTCACGAGAAGTTGTAAGGCAATAGTATTTCCCTTTTGGTTTGTTGTCTCAGTAAAGACGTTAGCAAGTAATCTTCTGTTTGCCCGGGTTTGGTTTCTACCACTTCTTCATGAACTCTATTTGGGTCAACGAACCCAATGTCAAAAGGGCCTCCTTTCTTGCATTCCATAACCTTTTTCCTGCATAATAGTATATACATATATGGTGAGCATATATATATACATGCAATTAATAAAGTGAATGAGATGAGATATAAATTATAGAAATAGTACTTACACACAATAAAGGCTGATGGCAGCTTTGTCGAGTTCCTTCTGATTGAATAGAAAATGCAAGTCTTGAATGTTGAAGTCGATCGCGTCATCTCCGCAGAAGAAAATATCATCTCTTATATTCGCCGTGATCCATTCTACCTTTCTCGTCTTGTAGAAATGAAGGTACCACTTGTGCAATTTTCGCATCTTTGTTGGTATAGTCTTGAGCTCCTCTTTCTTGACGAGATTCTTCCCATACTTCCATGGTTGTATGGGGTTGGCATCGCATTTGGGCAAGTTGTCTCCCATGACGTTCAAGTATGCAATGTAAGTCATCCCCATCTCATTGGCCTTTCTTTGTAGCTCTGCCTCGTAATCATTTACGGGAGGAGCGTCCCGTGTGTCGAACATTTGGAGCGGGGCACATGATTGGTTTTCCTGCTCTCCGAGCATGGGAACTGTTTTCTGGGGTGCCTCACGACTGCTACTTTCAGTTTCCCTACGGCGCCTTGCATCCGCCTTCAAAATCTGGCGCTCGTAGTCCGGCACAAGTGGGGTTTCAGGTTTCAAAAGATTATTGTAAAACTTCTCCACCACCGCCGGATCTATTTTCTCCTTTGGCTCGGCCCGTCTAGGTGCAAAGAATTTCTTGACCTGTTCTTCCGAGATCCTATTGGTCTCCTCGTCGCTGCGATTCCACGGTAAAACTGGCAATGGCTTGGCGGAAGGCTGCGGGACGTAGTTTTTTGAACTCTTTGGCGTACGGTTTCCTGCGGATTTCTTTGTGGCAGTGCTACTGATGCTCCTCGTGGCAGTGCTCTTCCGCTTACGCTGAGGAGATGGCTGAAGCACCGGAGATGGCTGACGGGCCGGAGATGGCTGCCGTGCGGGAGATGGCTGACGGGCCGGAGATGGCTGCCGCGCAGGAGATGGCTGCCGCGCAGGAGATAGCTGAAGCGGCTCAGACTGCTGACGCTGCGGAGACGGCGGGGGTGCCAGTGACCTCCAATTTGGAAGCACAACGTGTTCCTTCTTCCAAAGAATGGTTGTTTTCACTGCAAATTTGAGTTGAGTTTCCCCTTCACCTGTAGCATGGTCAAGCTGTGCTTCCTCATATTCCTTCACAACCTCATCCACCCTGACGATAGCATAGCCATCTGGAATCGGTCGGCAGTGGTAAGTTCCACCAGCTACAGGAGGTAAGGCATAGCCGACAGCCACCTTAATGGATAAGCCCATTAATCTCACATGCAGCTCAGCGTGTTCGCTCTCCATGATCTCATCCACGGGGTATCGAGGACCCGTCATTTCAAGCGTGGGCTGCACGTTCTCCGTGGAAGCCACACTGCTTTTCCGCGCAGAGTCTAGGCCGCGGGCAGCTTCCAATGCAGGCTCTTCGTGCCGCTGAGATGGGCCAGTAGCTTGATGGCTCTGTTGTGCATTCACTTGCGCCTGCAGCGCCGCAAGTGCATGTTCTATCTGTGTCATCCGCTCTGTACGCTCTTTTTCTTTTCTGTCGCGCCATCTGTAAGAGTCGCTCCAGTCGGCAAACCCATCCTTCCACGTCATACCCCCTGTGCCTCGTGCATGTCCAGGGTGTTCTTTTTTACCGATGGCGCGTGTGAGCTGGTCATTCTCTCTGTCGGGATGGAAGGTCCTGGCGGATGTTTCCTCGTATGCCGTGATGAGTTCAGTGACGGGTTTGGCAAGGAGGGTTGGGAAGATACACAATCCTGTTTCTGGGTCCAACCTTGCCCCGATTCCGTAGAACCAAGTCTTTGCACGTAGGTCCCACTCATCTGTCTGGGGTGTGATACCTCTCTCGCGCAGGGCCTTCTCAGCTTCCTCCCACTTAGGCCTCTGAGATATGTAGCCACCTGACCCCGTCCTCTGGTGATATTCCTTCTTCAGGGCATTAAGCGTATTGGTTTCTGACCTCTTTTTAGCTATAACACTTTTTTTATATGTCTCAAATTCGGGCCAGTGAGGTCTTATCTTCGCATAATATGCGTCTTCGAAATTTGGAGTCTTGCCAGATTTGACAAATTTGTTCAATTTTGTCTTCCAGTTGCAGAAAGCGTCAGCCATCTTCTTTAGAGTCCACTCTTTGACCTTTTCCTTTATAACCGGGTTGTTTTCATCCTCCTCTGGCGGAAGGGTGAAATTTACCAACAACGAATTCCAAAGCGTTTCTTTGGATCTGTCATCGACAAAGGTACCGTCGCCCTTCTTTGGCTTATTCCAATTTTCAATTATGATTGGGATTTGGTCCCTAACAAGAACTCCAGCCTGACGTACAAATTTGTCTGCGGCCTTCTTGGGCTCCATCGGCCTGCCATCAACACGGACTGCTTCGATCGTGAACTTTGCACGATCTTTCAACCGCTGGCTCGCGCCTCGCTTGCTCTTTTTCGTAGAAGAAGATGGTTGCTGGCTGGTCGATCCAGAGGGCTAAAAGAAGAAAGAAGCGTTAATTTGTATACACGAAAGTCAACAGAGGCTTAATCAATGCATATACCTTGCCGGACTTTGTAACCATTAAATTGAGTTCACCGGAGTCTTCATCTTCTCCATGACTAGTAATTGAGCTGTCGTCATCATGTCCCTCCAAGTTCAGATATTTTGAGGTGTCCTCATCAATAATGTTCTCCATTATTTCTTATTCTTCAAGGTTTCTACTAAGTGGATCCATAGTTTCTAAAACAATAATATTATCTAGAGTAAGAGTGTAAACATTCAAGTGGACTTGGATTCATACACAAATATACATATTATTCATACCAAAATACACAAATAAATACACAAATGAGTCAGAGGTCCAATTTGTATACAAGTTTTAATCTATGCATGTAGTACAATTTATCGAGCAAACAAGTTTTAATCAGGATGAGTCAGCAATCATACACGTGGCAGACACGTGGCGCTCACCGGTGGGGTCACGTTGTCTCGTCGGGCGGCGGTGCTCATCGGACGGATGCGGCGGTCTCGTCGGGCGTGGTGCTAGCGGCGGGCTCGTCGGGCGGCGAGCGGCGTCGGCGTTTAGGCGTGGCCTATGAGCTCCGAAGCGGCGGCGGCGAGACGCTCCTGCACGGGGAAGAGAGCGAGGTGGTCAGGGTTTAGGCGTGGCCTATTATAATATCTTTGCTATAAGCTATTTTCTTTTTACTCCACATGCTTCTAATTCACATCTCGCCCATCTTTGGCACCCTGGAATCGTTCCGAGGGTCAATTGGCGATTATTTATTTTCATCCCAAGACTATGTAAATGAAAGGGATTGGCCAAACAAAAAAATACTATACAGAAATAGACAAGTACTCCATATTTCTCGAATTTTTGCCTCGGCGGGGAGGATGATGCGGATTGGACCGTAACCCAAGTCAATCCCGGTCTTCTAGAGCCTAAACCAACGAGGCCTAAAGAACTGTGTTTATATAGTTGATATATTATGCAAATATGTTCATATGTGTCCCCTCCGGCAGCGCCCAATCGAAGCCGCAGAGCATGCTGGCCAGGGCGAACTCCACGTTCATCAGCGCCATCGACCTGCCCGGGCACAGCCGCCGCCCGGAGCCGAACGACACCATCTCCAGATGCGCGCCGTGCAGGTCCACCTCGCCGCCCGCGAACCTGTCCGGGTCGAACCGCGCCATCGCCCCAGCTTACCGGGTCCCTCCCGATGGCCCACGCGTTCACGGCCACCCTCGTGCCCGCCGGCACGTCGTAGCCGCCGACGCTGACGTGCCGCATCGTCTCCCGCGGCAGCAGCAGCGTCGCCGGGAGCAGCAGGAGGAAGAGGGCCAGGCGCGGGTGGCCTTGTCCGGGAGGAGCGGGGGAGGGCCGAGCGCGGCCGGAGCAGGCGTTGGAGGGCTAGGCGCGGGCGTCTAGGCGTCGAACGAAGGAGCGGCGGAGCCCCACCGTGTTAGAGGGAGGGGAAGGATGCGGGAAAGAGAGGGTCGGGGGCGGCGGACCTCGAGCTCCGAAGCGGCGGCGGCGAGACGGCGGGTCGGGGGCGGCGAGACGGCGGACCTCGAGCAATGAAGAAGCGGCGGCGAGACGGCGGGTCGGGGGCGGCGCTTCTCTGTGTTCGATCTGGCTCAGTAGGGGGAAGAAAGGAAGGGGAAGGTGAAATAAATACACCCCCCTTTAACACCGGTTCGTGGCTGGAACCGGTGTTAAAGGGGGGGCGTTTCCCGCGCGCATTTATTACCCCCCCTTTAACACCGGTTCGTGGCTGGAACCGGTGTTAAAGGGGGGGGCGTTTCCCGCGCGCATTTATTACCCCCCCCCTTTAACACCGGTTTGTGGCTGGAACCGGTGTTAAAGGGGGGGGGGTGGTGCGCGCGGGAAAACGAAATAAATGCCCCCCCTTTAACACCGGTTCCTGTATGGAACCGGTGTTAAAGGGTGGGGGCATTTATTTCATGCATTAAAGGGGCATTTTTAATTCAAAAAATATGATATGAATTTAGAAAATCCATATCTTTTTCATTTCAACTCAGAAAAATATGAATAATATATCATAATTTTCATAAAAATAATTTCTATCCATTCATGTAAATCATTTTATATTTAATTTACATGAAAATTTTCAAAATAATTAAAGCACTTACATATAAATTTTGATTATTCAATTCAAACCAAAATAAATTGTTAAATCCTAAAACTTTGAACATAAGAAATATTAAGCATCTAAAAAATGATTTTTATTAGATCAAATCATATTTTAATGCCGCATCTTTTGTATTAACATTGGTCATAACATTGGTCATTTGACCCAAAAGCCAAGAAACCTCGAATGAGATAGGTCATTTTGAGACAGTTACATAAAGCCGAACTGGAACTAAAAATTAAGATACATAAAAGAACTGAAAATTAAGATACATGGCCAGATTAAGTAACAATCGGCCAAACTGGAACTGAAAATTAAGATACATAAAATAACTGAAAATTAAGATACATGGCCAGATTAAGTATCAATCGCCCGAACTTGTTTCGGAATGTTGGAGTGATTCAGTCATGCTCCTGCCTACACCTGTAATACTCGCCACTGTAGTCATCGTACTCACCGCCGCCGTCATCGCTGTCGTCGTCGGGGTCGCCGTAATTGAACCTCTGGAGAGTACGCGTGGGCTGGACTTGAGGGTAGCGCGTGGGCTGGACTTGAGGGTAGCGCAGACGGGGGTTAGAGTCGGCGGCAGTGTCATAGGCCATGACGCTCTGGAGAGTCCGACCGCGCCACCATAGCCGACGGCCGGCCTCGTTGAAGTTAGGAGGAGGTGGGCCGTCCTCCTCGTGCCTGGCGAGCGCCCTCTCATGCCGATCCACGAAGAAGGCTTCCCAAGTAGGGAAATAGTCGGGATGCCATCTGGGATTCCTCCGCTGCTCCGGCGTGAGCTCGAAGTAGTAGTGGTTCGTGATGGCCATCCGGAGCACCACACCTAGAGGGACAGGAGGAACCGGCACGCCTCCGACGCTCAGCATCCAGCCGACGGGGACACTGTAGCCCGGCGGGCAGGGGTAGTTCGAGGCGCAAAGCGCCTCCGCCTCCCTCGGGGTTAGTGCTACGGTGGAAGCCATGGGAAAGAGTGATGAGGTTGCAGATATGAGTATAGAGATGTGCAATGACAATGGAGGCCAACCCCCTACATATATATATAGTGAACTAGCGGGAAGAACTGGAGGGAAGAACTGGCGGGAAGAAAAATGGCGGGAAGAAAAATGGCGGGAAGAAGAACTGGCGGGAAGAAAAATGGCGGGAAAAAATGGCGGGATGAACCTTTAGTCCCGGTTGGAGACACCAACCGGGACTAATGATGAACCTTTAGTCCCGGTTGGAGACACCAACCGGGACAAAACACGAGTCAGCACTAATAATAGGGGTGAGTGTCAACATTATGTCGTGCGGCGTGTACCTTGTCCCGGATGGTGTCACCAACCGGGACTAAAGATGAACCTTTAGTCCTGGTTGGAGACACCATCCGGGACAAAACACGAGTCAGCACTAATAATAGGGGTGAGTGTCGACATTATTTCGTAAGTGTCAACACTATGTCGAGCTGCTTGTACTATAAATAGGCATCCTTGTGAGTCCAGTCCTCCAGCCAGTTTGAGGCAGGGACACCACTACGGCCAGTTTCAGGGAGATGTCGACGGAGCCCAGTCCTCCGGCATCTCCGAGAAACTGGTCATAGAGGCACTCCCTAATATGTGAAATTAGTTAGCTCCCAGGTGTATTGATCTAGTTAGAGAAGTTACAAAGCTGCAAGATGGTTTTCGAGAGCAGGGACACCACTACGGCCAGTTTCAGGGAGATGCCGACGGAGCCTAGTCCTCCGGCATCTCCAAGAAACTGGTCATAAAGTCACTCCCTAATATGTGACCGCGCGCGTTTGGAGATCAGATCTTAATGGTAAGTACGAATCGGGACAACTTCTTCTCATAGTCCCGGTCCATCCACAAAACATGACTAACACTCAAGACATGTATTAATATTAAAAACATGAACTAGGGTTACATAATATGAGCATGAACTTCTTGGCATATGTCCTTCATTATGATCGCTTCAGACGTAACCATGGAGCATCTTCTTTACTTAACGGAATGCTTGGGTCAGTTTTCACTATGAAGGGCGTAATTTCATCAAACTTATTATAATCTTCTGACATGTCTGTCTTGTCCTCGATTCCCACGATGTTTCTTTTTCCTGAAAGAACTATGTGACGCTTTGGCTCATCATATGATGTATTCGTTTGCATATTTTTGTTGGAATTATGCCCTAGAGGCAGGGACGGAGCCAGGAATGTGGGATAAGGGGGGCGAGAAGTATGAAAATCACAAGAAAAATAGTCACAAGTCGAAACGCACTAATTTTATCTCATTTTTCCTGCAATATGAATTGGCTTTAATTTTTTTTTAAAAATATCCATTAAATTTTGAAGTTACAAACTGATCTAATATGGAGAATCAGACTAAGGCACCAACAAAATTAGCTAGACAAGTTATACGACTAAACTACTGTTCTTTCTTCCATCGTTGTCCCTGATGTTGACGGCGTTGCAAACAGGCCATGCACCCGTGCCTTGCAGCAGCGCTTTGGATTGTTGCCGCTTTCTCATATCTCGTTTGAATATTTGGAATTTCTGAATTGGAGCCTCGGCGACAAACCGCACAACTGACGCCGATCCGAACTAGAAACGGCGGTGGAAAAAGAAAGAGTTTGCAGGGACAAAACGACTGTCGAACTAGAAACGGCGATCCGATCTACCTGCTTGGTTGTGTGCGTGCGTGTTGTTTGTGATTTGCAGGTCGATGGCTCTCTGTTGCTGCTTGCCTGCTTCCTAATGGGCCTAGTACTAGTAGTCGCAATCAGTTTCAGTTTTCAGGCCTTGGCCTAGCCATCAATGGCACATCAGATGGGCTTCAAGGGGGCAGCCTTTACCTGAGTTGCACACGGACAGGGGGGGCGAAATTAGTGGTGGAAAGCAGATATTAGCGTTTTAACAGATCGTTGTTAAGGTGCGACGGAAACGTTGGCGGGGGTCTCGCCCCCGCTCGTCCCCCCTTCCCTCCGTCCCTGCCTAGAGGCAATAATAAAGATGTTATTATTATAATTCTTGTTCATGATAAAGTTTATATTCCATGCTAGAATTGTATTAAGCGGAAATTTTAATACTTGTGTGGTTTGTGAACAACACCGTGTCCCTAGTACGCCTCTATGGACTAGCTCATTGATCAATGATGGTTAAGGTTTCCTAACCATAGACATGAGTTGTCAATTGATAATGAGATCATATCATTGGAGAATGATATGATGGACAGACCCAAACTAAGAGAAGCAATTAGATCGTATCATCGTGTTCATCTTTGCGAAGCTTTTCCTATGTCAAATATTGTATTCCTTAGACCATGAGATAATACAACTCCCTGGTATCGGAAGAAAGCTTTGAAGTCATCAAACGTCATCCTATGAGAGGGTGATCATAAAGGTGTCTCTCAGGTGATCGGAAAGTATCTGTTGGGTTGTATGTATCGAGATGGAATTTGTCCCTCCCAAGTCGGAGAGATATACTTCGGGCCCACTCGGTAATCGATATCAACACCGCTTGCAAGCATGTGGTTAAGGAGTTAATCACAAAGTGATATCAGATTACAGAACGAGTAAAGTACTTGCTGTGAACGAGATTGAACTAGGTATGACGGTACCGACGATCGAATCTCGGGCAAGTAAAATATCACGAGACGAAGGGAATATATATATGGGATTGTTTGAATCCTGACATCGTGGTTCATCCGATATGATCATCGATGAATGTGTGGGAGTCAATATGGGTGCCCAGACCCCGCTGTTGATTATTGATAGAAGATCATGTCTGCATATTCTCGAACCCGCAGGGTCACACACTTAACGTATCTCGACGCTAGGATAGATTGGATAATTGGTTTATGAATTTTTGTTCGGAGTCTCGGATGGGATCCGGGATATCACGAGAGGTTCCGGAATGGTCCGTAGAATAAGATTCATATAAGGCAATGCAATTTTTGGAGTTCGGAATTGTTCCGGGTTAATCGGTATTATACCGGAAGCTTCTAGAACCTTCCGGAAGGGGACCAACGTGGCCCCACCTTCCGGGAGGGGGCATGGGCCTATGAGGGAGTGTCCTGGCCGCATTGTGCCAGGGGCACAAGGCCCCATAGGGCCCAGCCGATCCTAGAGAGTTTAAACTCGTTTAAACTAGAGATAGGGTTTCTAGAAGGGGGAGGGTCCTTGCCCCCCACTTCTCCCTCCCTTGGCCGCCGGCCAAGGGCTTGGAGGAGGGGCAAGGGCTGGCCGCCCCCCCTCTATATATAGAGGGCTGGTGCGCCCCCTCCCCCCTACACCTTGCTCCAAACCCTAGTTGCCCTGCTACCCTTCCTCTCTCCCTCCCGACTGTTTGTAGGCGAAGTCCTGCTGCAGAAATTCTCCACCATATACACCACGCCGTCGTGTTGTAGATCCAATCTATCTCTCCACCATACTTGCTGGTCCGAGGAAGGAGGAGACGTCGAGGTGCTGCACGTGTGCATCTCACGGAGGCACCGCCACTTGTGGTGCTAGATCGGATCGGATCGCGAGGAGGAGAAGCGAGTATGACTACATCACCCACGTTCCGACGAACGTTCCGCTGTGAGAATCTTCAAGGGTATGAAGATCTAATCCAATCTCTCTCGTTGATTGCATCTCCTAGATTAGATCTTGGCTTTCCCTCTATTCGCATCCGTAGAAATTTTTGATTTACTATGCCGCGAATTCCTTCAATTTTTTCTTTTTTTTGGTCTGGAGGACATGTCCTTCACATAGAAAACCTGAGCCACATCATTGGCTAGGACGAATGGTTCGTCTAAGTTCTTCATAAGATTGTTGAGATCCACCGTTGTCGTTCCGTACTTCTTGTCTACCTCAACCCCTCCTCCTGTTAGCTTGACCCATTTGCATCGAAACAAGGGGACCTTAAAATTAGGTCCATAGTCAAGTTCCCATATCTCCTCTATGAACCCATAATACGTGGTCTTTTGCCCATTGTCTTCTGCTGCATCGAAGCGGACACCACTGTTTTGGTTGGTGGTCTTTTTATCTGGCCTTTCGTGTAAAATGTATTCCCATTTATCTCGTACCCTTGGAAAGTACATACAGCCGAAGATGGTGTCCTGGCCAACAAGTACAGCTGATCCCCAACAGTGGTGTTATTCGTGAGAAGTCTTTGCAGCCAGCTGCCAAAACTCGCCATGTGTTCACTTATAATCCATTCATCAGACTGCCCCGGGTGTTTGAGGCGTATTAAATTCTTGTGTTCATTGATATACGGGGCAACCAAGATAGATCTTTGTAAAACCGTGTAGTGTGCTTGATTGAGAGAATGCCCGTCCCTACATATCATTGCTTTACATCCTAGGGTGCCTTTTCCACGCAGTCTCCCCTCATGTCGTGATTCTGGAACACCAATCGCCTTAAGGTCAGGAATAAAATCAACACAGAACTCAATGACCTCCTCTGTTACATAGCCCTTGGAGATGCTTCCTTCTGGCCTAGCACGGTTATGAACATATTTCTTTAAGACTCCCATGTACCTCTCAAAGGGGAACATATTGTGTAGAAATACAGGACCGAGAATGGCAATCTCTTCTACTAGGTGAACCAGGAGATGCGTCATAATATTGAAGAAGGATGGTGGGAACACCAACTCAAAGCTGACAAGACATTGGGCCACATCTGTTTGTAACCCTGGTAGGCTTTCTGGATCGATTACCTTCTGAGATATTGCATTGAGGAATGCACATAGCTTCACAATGGGTACTCTAACATTTTCAGGTAGAAGCCCCCTCAATGCAATCGGAAGCAATTGTGTCATAATCACGTGGCAGTCATGAGACTTCAGGTTTTGGAATTTTTTCTCTGCCATATTTATTATTCCCTTTATATTCGACGAGAAGCCAGACGGGACCTTGATACTGCTCAGACATTCAAAAAATATTTCCTTCTCTGCTTTGGTAAGAGCGTAGCTGGCAGGAGTTAAGTGGCATCGTTTACCCTTCTCGTTCTCAGGATGCATAGGCTCTTCAGGGGCCTTCAGACGTTGCTGGTCCTGTCGTGCTTCCGGTGTATCTTTTGTCTTCCCATACACTCCTAGAAAGCCTAGCAGGTTCACGCAAACATTCTTCGTCACGTGCATCACGTCGATTGAAGAGCGGACCTCTAAGCCTTTCCAATAGGGTAGGTCCCAAAATATAGATTGCTTCTTCCACATGGGCGCGTGTCCGGCATCGTCATTCGGAACAGATAGACTGCCAGGACCTTTTCCAAAGATTACTTCTAGGTCCTTGACCATACCAAATACCTCCTCACTGGTACAGAGGACAGGCTTCCTCCGGGGTTCTGCCAGCCGTTTGAAATGCTTGCCTTTCTTTCTTACTGGATGCAGGTTCGGAAGAAATCGGCGATACCCTAGGTACACAACCTTCTTACATTTATCCAAATATACACTTTCAGTATCATCTAAACAGTGTGTGCATGCATTGTATCCCTTGTTTGTCTGCCCTGAAATGTTACTAAGAGCAGGCCAATCATTGATGGTTACGAAAAGCAATGCTCGTAGGTCAAATAGCTCCCCTTTGTGCTCATCCCACATACGTACACCTGGTTTGGCCCACAGCTGTAAAAGTTCTTCAACTAATGGCCTTAGGTACACATCAATGTCGTTGCCGGGTTGCCTCGGGCCTTGGATGAGCACTGGCATCATAATGAACTTCTTCTTCATACACAACCAAGGAGGAAGGTTATAGATACATAGGGTCACAGGCCAGGTGCTGTGACTACAGCTCTGCTCACCAAAAGGATTCATGTCGTCTGTACTTAGACCAAACCTTAAGTTCCTTGCGTCACGTGCGAAGTCCGGGTACTCTCGCTCGACTTTTCTCCACTGTGACCCATCAGCGGGGTGTCTCAACATCGCGTCTTTCTTACGGTCTTCCATGTGCCATCGCAATAACTTGGCATGCTCTTTATTTCTGAAGAGACGTTTTAACCATGGTATTAGGAGCATACCACATAACCTTGGCGGGAACCTTCTTCCTAGGGGCCTCGCCCTCAACATCGCCAGGATTGTCTCGTCTGATCTTATACCGCAGTGCAGTGCATACCGGGCATGCATCCAAATTCTCGTACTTCTCACCGCGGTAGAGGATGCAGTCATTAATGCAGGCATGTATCTTCTGCACGTCTAATCCTAGAGGGCAGACAACCTTCTTTGCTTGGTATGTACTATCGGGCAACTCATTATTTCTTGGAAGAAGATTCTTCATTTTTACCAACAACTTTGAAAATGCGCTGTCAGTCACACCATTCTCTGCCTTCCATTGCAGCAAATCCAGTGTGGCACCTAGCTTTTTGTGGCCATCTTCGCAAGTTGGATACAACAATGTTTTGTGATCCTTTAACATCTTCTCCAGCTTCTCCTTCTCCTTTTCAGTTTCACATTCTTCCTTTGCATCAGTAATGGCCCGACCAAGATCGTCATCAGCGGGCCCATGTGCTCCCTCTTGATCTTCATTATCTACCTCCGTTGCATTATCATCATATTCAGGATACATATTATGATAGTTTTCATCATCCTCTTCTTCTTCGTTGTCTTCCATCACAACCCCTTTTTCTCCGTGCTTGGTCCAACAATTATAGCTGGGCATGAAATCGGATCGAAGCAGGTGGGCGTGAATGGTTCTGGTATTTGAGTAGTCTTTCTTGTTCTGACAGTGAACACACGGACAACACATAAAACCATTGTGACCACGTTTTGCATTAGCCACAACGATGAAATTTTGGAGGACCGTAATGTACTCGGAAGTGCGGCGGTCACCGTACATCCATTGCCGATTCATCTGCATTAATATGTAGTATATATCAAAAAATAATAGGGAGATGACCATTTATATATATAGTATCAATGACACATGAAACTATAGTTGCCGACCTCGATTGAGATGGAAAGAGCAACAAGAAAGCTTATTTTGAGCTCTCGGGCATTTCACCGAACACCTCTAGTGCATATGAAAAAAACACAAACTAGCACTCTTCACACCCTCTTGCTAGGCTCCAAAATGTGAAAGAATGGAAGAGTGGGGTGTGTGTGGGCTAGGGTGGTGTCTTATATAGCCCCCCCTTTAACACCGGTTCATGCCATGAACCGGTGTTAAAGGGGGGGGGTGCGCGGGCCACTGCTGCAGGGACCTTTAACACCGGTTCGTGGCACAAACCGGTGTTAAAGGGGGGCTCCTTTTTTGCCGCAGGGGCCACGCTGGTACGGCCCCCCTTTAACACCGGTTCGTAGAAGAACCGGTGTTAAAGCCCCTTTTCGGGATCAACAAAAGACCTCGTTTCCACTAGTGTTGGCATATCATCATCCTTGTTTGAGCATTGCATCGATTCCATGTGTTGATTGTTTCCCCTTTATTTCCGGTGTTTGGTTCTTGTCCGATAGAATACGATATCGAGATCGAGACCGAAGACCAAGATCAAGACCATCGAAGATCCAAGATCGACGAATGGTACTTGACCAAATATAACCAAGTCAAGTACAAGGCTCCTGAAGATCTGCTTATCGGTTATCAACTAGCAAAGGCAAGCATAGCCCCACCATGATATAATCCTATGATTTCGAAAGCATTTCAATTCCTGCCATGATGCATATGATTCTACTGTGGTCTTTTATCGATAGATAGAGTATCCTATCTATTGCATTATTCCCTATGAGCTTATATTACTTGCTCCACTGCTCCTAGCATAACTAGGTTTGGCTTGTGTGCTCTGCTAGAGCTTATATATGTGTCTTCTTAGCCATGCATAGCTGTCAGTACTGGTCCATCCAGATGATGTATCAGATGCAGAGAATCTAGTATGACAGGAGAACGTGATGAGATGATACCAGAGGTGATATAAGTTAAACATGCTAAGGCTTGCATGTGCGGCCACGGTGGGATGTGGTTTTTCTATTCCCATGTGAAATGGATCGTATGGGCACCTAGAGGGGGGTGAATAGGTGCTACCCAATTTTTAGTACTTTTTCAATTGTAGGCTTGACACAAAGTAAATTCTATAGATATATAACTACGAGAATTTCCCTATATGCAAACCTAGCTACTAAGCACGTAAAGAGAGGAGCGAGGGAACCGTAGTGGAGCACGCGGAGACACAAGGATTTGTTTTACCGTAGTTCCTTCCTTGTTAAGGGAAGTACATCTGCGTTGGAAGGGTGGGCGGTTCTAAGACCACCACGCCACAATAGTCCTCACCCTATTGTCCGATGGATCTCGCCATGAGAGGCCTGATCTACCTTTTCCACTATTGGTACCCTTCGAGGCGGGAACCGGTGCCTTTTACAACGCTACTGAGGCACACACCCACAACTGAATTAGGGGCTCCTGAGATGACAACAAGCTGTCACAAGAACAAGGTTTATCAATATAAACAAAACAAGGATCTAGGTATTTGCAAGAAATACTAGATCGGTGATTCTCCAAATGAATGGAGAGGAGATGAAGCGCTTGATTGCTGATGATGAAGATCGAGTTCTCCTCCTTCGATTCCCCAAGGGACGGGGCCTTTGGGTGGATCTAGGTGGAGCTCTCTTGGATGAAGGTTGCAGATCAGATCTTGACTTTTTCGAATGGACCAAGGGGTCTGGAAGGAGGGGAAGGTTGGCTTAAATACCCCCTGCCCAGATCTGGCCGTTGAACAAGTTTGGGGGCGGATTATCCGCCCCCCACTAGGGGCGGACTATCCGCCCCCTGGGAAAACTCCGCCCCCAAGGCGGATATTCCGGGGAGAAAATCCGCCCCCTCTCTGGGGCTGGCGCCTGTAGAACTTGATGAAGACCTTGGGGGCGGATTATCCGGCCCCCTCCAGGGGCGGATTATCCGGCGTGGCTGGAAACTCCGGCCGAAACTCCTCCCATATTTACAATTTGCATTTGAATACAAATACACACACTAGAGAGAACACAACTTTCATAGCAAAGATAATTGAAACAAGGTGGGTTGGGAAACAAGGTCATACCACCGGGATGTGATTATAGCCAAGGAAAATAATGATATTGTTAGACTCCAAGCACATCCCACAATATTGATGCATACACTAGATAATCCCATGAATCCATATGCCATCAAACAGACTCCATAGATAAATCCAGAATTCCATGAGGGTAGATCCACAATATAAATCCAGAATTCTAGAATACCAAACAAGCAATGTAAAGCATGACATAGTCTTACATAACCAAGCACAAATAACAAATAAGTTCACGCTAAAAGGGCACAAGCAAGCAAATAAAACGACTGAAAGACAAGTGCTTGCGCCCAACCCTTGCAAATCCACGATACCTAATAGAACTACTTCTCCCCCTTTGGCATCGAAACGCCAAAAAGGAAGAAGAGCGATGCTAACGCCCCTGAAGATCACGCCTCCTCATCCTTGTCGTAGTCATCACCGTCCCCTTCCTCTTCATCATACTCATCATCATCGTCATCAGCTGGAGGAGTGGGTGCCCTCGGAGGTGGTGGAAAGAGGCAACTCTCGAGCTCACCATAGTTGATCCCTGAAGTGTTCCACTGAGCATATGGTTCCGGAGCAGTGGGAGGAGGTGGATGGCCAGTGGCACCTGAGACATGGTGAAGAATAAGCTGCTGAGTGTGATCCCTCTCATGATCCCTTCGGTACGCCTCATACTAGCCCTTGTGAGTGTCAATTCACATGCAAAGGATGTGCCGATGGAACCAAGTGAGCTGTTTAACCTCGCGTGCCATTGGGGACACTGTGGAACGATGACCACTAGCCTGTGCATCACACATGAAGGACTCAGGGGCAATGGAAGGGTGATGGGTCTTCTGAGCCTTGTTGTAGATTTTCTTGGGCTTGTGAACCCCATCCAAAGCAGTGCCAAAGTCCTCAAGAGACAACATATGCTTGATGAGCATCATAATGAAAGGAGCATATGGAATAGAGAGCCTGTTGATCATAGCATCCGTCATCTCATGATATATGTAGTCCATGACATCCAGTTTGTAATCTGTAGCTGAACCAGAGTTGGTGGCACACTCGTGAGCAAAAGCAAGGAGAGGAACTAGATGACCACAGATCTTGTCATTGTTGCCTCCACTCGGAGAAATGATGTCCCTAAATATGCCAACAAGGGAGGCATACAAGGGAGAGAGACCAGTGAAATTACCCACAACACCATCAGGAGAAAGGCAAGGAGCGAGCACAGTATCCTTGGATGGCTTCAGTGGGGAAATGATGCGATGGCCAGAAGGAGTTTCACGGCCATGGAAAGCATACCCAAGAACCTGCCCAAAAATGCGGAAGTCCGACTGAATCATTGTTGTCCCGGTCATCCACTTCATGGTACGACGCTCATCACCGCAAATCACAAGTGTCGAGAAAAACTGCCTCACAATGGAGGAATAATAGTTGAATTGGAGAGTCATAAGGTGGTGAAGCCCCATCTTGTTGGTCACATCCAATGCCTCAAGGAGCCTTGCCTTGGATTGAGCCTCAGTCAAATTAATGGGGTGCATTGGGCGAAGCTTGAGAGTGGCATACACATCATCATGAATATCCCGAAAGTGGGCATTCCAAAACATAGGGTCCTCTGGGGGACCATCACTGTCAGCTTCATCATAGTAATCAGTCTGGCGAATGGAGGCATACTGAAGGCTGTCCATAGCCTTATAGTTGGGCCGACACTGTTTTCCCTTGCGAGATGCAGTCCTCTTTGTTTTCTTTCATGCCTCTGCCATCCGTTCAGCCTCTCTTGCTGCTCTGCTAACTTCGGTTTCGTCAATGAACGTCCCTTCTGCAGTGGGCTTGAGATAACGGGCACGAGGACGACGAGAGAAGGTCTTGGTAGGCTTGGAACCACCTGTGAAAAGCATGAGAGGGATAACATGGAGATAAGCACACACACAAGTCCAGGAGAAATGGTAGAGATAGTGGAAAAAAATCCATAAGCCAAAGATTTGCATTGCAGGAATCAGGACCAAACCAGACCAGATGTAAGTCTCCAGGCTGGATTATCCGGCCCTGGCAAGGGCGGATAATCCGCCCCCGCAGAAAATTTCTGGAACGACCTAGATTTACCATAGCAAAATAGATCGGGCACTAGGGTTGCAATACTACTGATTCTAGCAAGCAAGGAAAACACCAAGAATCTTCTACAACAAGATTTCCACCAAAAAAATGTATCCCATACAAAATGAGAGAGATGATGGAGTTACCCTCACTCATTGGAGGAAAATCGCGGAGGAGAAGATACCCGGAGGTGAGGTGAAGAAGATCCGGGGAGGGCCCGGAGAATCCGGTGGTCAAATCGACTCCGGGAGGGGCGGAGGCTCCGACGGCGGCTAGGGGCTAAGCTAGGGTTGGGGGAGGGCTAGCTGCTCTGTTTGAGCCTGGCCTCCTCGACCCAGCCTTTAAGAGGCAGAATTCGCCCGGGGCAGATAATCCGCCCCCCTATTAGGGCGGATAGTCCGCCCCCCTCTGAAATTTCTGTTAAAAACAGATTCAGGCCGGAGCACCCTTGCAAAACCCCTCGCTGGTGTATATAGGACTTGTGTGCAAGAATAGATGGTTCAAGGAGGGAAAGAAGGCTTAGGTTTATAGCAACAAACTGAGATGGTACTACACACCCAAATTTGCAAGAACCAAATCAAACAAAAACCAAAGTTGAGTGTTTTTTCCATAAGAACAAGAAATATGCAAGAAAATTCAAAGAGAGCCATTAGAAACCAACTCTTCTCAAGGAAGAGGGCGGTGGACAAAGCCACCATGTTGGAGCGCATGGCATGACACCGCGAAGATGTATCTTGAGTTCAAAACCAATGCTCATCGATGACCCACATATCACAAAATGATATTAAGGGAAATGATTTTTCTTGCTTTTGGCATTATGGGGGGAGGGTTAGGCCAATCAATTAGGACCACACTCCCCCTATGTCTATGCCCGCATCTAAACCAAATACATGAATAAGAGCAAGTGAGTGTGCAAGGGTAGTCAAGCCAAACTCCTTGAATCTATGATATTTAGCTCATTCCTCAAATAACAAAATCTTGCTTCATCAAGGGGCTTCGTGAAAATATCAGCAAGTTCGTTCTTCATGCTCACAAAGGATAAGGTAATATCACCACGAGCAACATGATCCCGAATGAAATGGTTGCGAATCTCAATATGTTTTGTTCTTGTATGCTGCACGGGATTGTAAGCAATTTTGATAGCACTTTAATTGTCACATAATAGAGGCACTTTGTCACAATTGACACCATATTCCTTTAAATTTTGCCTCATCCATAATAACTGTGTACAAGCTCTTGCAATAGCAACATATTCAGCTTCGGCGGTTGAGAGTGAAATACAATTCTGTTTCTTTGAAGACCAACACACTAGAGACCTGCCCAAGAATTGACATGCACCAAAAGTTGATTTTATATCATCTTTGTCACCTGCCCAATCTGAATTAGTGTAACCACATAGAGAGAAACTTGAACCCTTGGGATACCATAACCCAAAATTTGGGAATGAACCAAATATCTGAAGATTCGTTTGACCGCCACTAAGTGGCTTTCTTTAGGAGCGACTTGGTACCTTGCACACACTCCTACACTTAACACGATATCGGGCCTAGATGCGCAAAGGTAAAGGAGAGAGCCGATCATGGATCGGTATACCTTTTGGTCCACGTCTTTACCCTTGGGATTGAGCTCAAGATGACACTTTATTTGCATTGGAGTAGCAACGCCATTGAGATCCGTCATCTTGAACCTCTTGAGCATGTCTTGAATGTACTTAACTTGATTAATAAAAATTCCCTCTCTAAGTTGTTTGATCTCGAATCCAAGAAAGAACCTCAATTGACCCATCATCGACATCTCAAACCTGTCAGTCATAAGCTTTGAAAATTCATCGTTAAAAGCTTGGTTAGTAGAGCCAAAAATAATGTCATCTACATAAATTTGGCATACAAAAAGCTTCCATTGACCTTCTTAGTATAAAGAGTGGGATCGATTTGCCCAACTTTGAATCCACGGTCTAACAAAAGCTCTTTAAGGTGCTCATACCACACACGTGGGGCTTGTTTAAGGCCATAGAGCGCCTTATCAAGTTTGTAAACATGGTTCGGAAATTTGGGGTCCTCAAAACCCGGGGGCTGCTTGACGTATACCAACTCATGTAGTGGACCATTAAGAAACACACTCTTAACATCCATTTGCTATAATTTAAAATTATGATGAGCGACATAGGCAAGAAGGATACAGATGGACTCAAGACGATCCACAGGAGCATAAGTCTTGCCAAAATCAATTCCTTCCACTTGAGAGAATCCTTGAGCAACGAGTCTTGCTTTATTCCTCACAACAATGCCATTTTCATCTTGTTTGTTCTTGAAAATCCACTTGGTGCCGATAACATTGCGGCAATCCTTGGGTTTCTCTACGAGCTTCCAAACTTTGTTGCGCTCGAAGTTATTTAATTCTTCATGCATTGCAACAACCCAATCGGGATCTCAAGAGCATCAAAGACCTTCTTCGGTTCAACCATGGAAATGTGAGCTTGATGATCACAGAAGCTTGCAAGTTCTCTTCTAGTAGACACGCTTCTTCGTAGATCACCAACAACCTTGTCAAGAGTGTGACCCCTTAGTTCAAGGTTCCAATCAGCACGAGCCTTGCGATGAGCCTCAATGTCCTTATTGTTTCTAGAAGGAGTTGATTCAATATTTGTATCCTTGTCTTGTCCACTACCTTGCCCTTGATCTTGATCTGAGTTGACAACAGGAGCTTGCTGCTGAACTTGTTCTTCAGGGCCGTATAATCCGCCCCTTGGTGGGGTCGGACTATCCGGCCTGGGAGATGAGGCACCGGTTTCCTCTTCCTGAGAATGCCTGATAGAGCTGGGAGATCCAGAGCCGGATAATCCGCCCTCGGGGGCCGGAGAATCTGGCCTGGAGTCTTCTTGGTTGTTGTCTTTTTCTTTGGATCCCCTCGGAAAAGTTGCAGTGCCAGGGCGGATTGTCCTCCCCTTGGAGGGGGCGGATAGTCTGGCCTGGGACTACCATTTTGTCCAGGAGATTGATGATCTTCAGTAGGTTGTGGTGTCGGTGCAGAGTTTTCTCCAACAGTAGGAGCTTGTTGATCTTGTGTAGATGAGGGCTCCACTTGAGTGGAGCATTGTCCTTCCCGATCCGCCACAAGGGGTTCCTCAATGGGGCGGAAAAATCCCACGCCCATTCTTCTTATGGCATCTTGGTGCATTTCAACATCTGCATCACAAACATCAACTTGCCCTACATAGGAGCCGTTATTTTCATCGAACTCCACACTACAAGATTCTACAACAATCCCGGTGAGCTCGTTGTAGACTCTATAAGTGTGGGATTCGGCACCGTAACCAACAAAAATACCTTCTAAAGCCTTGGACTCAAATTTAGACAAGTGGACACCTTTAATAAGAAAGAAACACTTACACCCGAATACCCTGAAGTATGAGATGTTGGGCTTGTTACCGGTAAGTATTTCATATGGAGTCTTGTCCAAAATCTTTCGGAGGTAGAGCCGGTTCGATGAGTGATAAGCAGTGGATATGGCTTTAGCCCAAAAATTGTAAGGAGACTTGAATTCAGCCAACATTAATCTTGCCATATCCATTAAAGTCCGGTTCTTCCTATCGGCTACACCATTTTGTTGAGGGTGTACGTAGCGGAATATTGATGTCTAATCCCCTCTTCGCTTAGAAACTCATTCAAAGTGTAGTTCTTAAATTCGGAGCCGTTGTCACTTCTTATTGCCAAGATAGGAACATTGTGTTGACGTTGAACTTCATTGTCAAAGTCAATGACTGTTTGTTGAGTCTCACTCTTTAGCTTGAAGAAATAGACCCATGTATATCTTGAGTAATCATCGACAATGACCAAGCAATATTTCTTCCCACCAAGACTTGCATGAGAAGGAGGACCAAATAAATCCACATGAAGTAATTCCAAGATCATCTTTGAAGACACAATAGTCTTCCTCTTGTGGGGAGAGTCATGCATTTTGCCTTCAACACAAGCCCTGCAAACACGATCTTTGGCAAAGGAGACATTGTCTTTTAGTCCAAGGATGTGGCCACCCTTGTGGAGACTTTGCAAAGTTCTCATGTTGACATGGGCTAAACGGCGATGCCATAACCATCCCACGTCAGCCTTTCCGAAAAGGCACATCGGACCTGAAGTGGTTTTCCCCGAAAAGTCCACCACATACAGGTCATTTTCGACGTACCCAACGAAAGCGACCTTTAGAGACTTGCTCCACAAGAGTACCACCAAATCATCATCGATAAAAACAGCAAAACCCATCTTGCCAAGGGCACGAACAGAAAGAAGGTTGTAACCGAGGGTCTCAACAAGCATGACGTCCACGAGAGAGATATCGTGGGCAACCACAACCTTACCAAGACCCAATACCTGAGATTTAGACTTATCACCGTAGGAGACTATAATATTATCATGATTTGGATGCATCTCCGTGATGATCTCCTTGCTTCCGGTCATATGACTAGTGCATCCACTATCCAGCACCCATTTCGACCCACCGGAAGCATAGCCCTGCAAGAGAATTACTTCTTGGTTTTAGGTACCCATTTTCAATGGGTCATTTCATGTTAGTAACAAGGGTCTTTGGAACCCAAATAGACCAAGCAATATATTCATCAAAGGGACCGACATAATAGGCATAAACATCGCCATAATCATCACAAAAGAGTTCATAATTTGGAATGCGAGACCCTGCAAAACCAATATTGTTAGTTTTGCCTTTGGTGACATTCTTCTCAGCGATGCTTGTCTTTGATTGAACATTCTTGGTCTTGTTCTTCTTGTTTTTCCTTTTCTTGGACTTGGTGACATATCCAAGTCCCTCTTTACCATGATTTGACCTTTTCTTGCCAAGAACTTCATCAAGAACACCCTTATCCTTGGGAGTGATGTCCTTGACCAATTCTTCTTCCACACTAGCATTTTCCTTATGACTATATGTTGAATTGGAAGTGCTAGGAACATCATACTTGGCCAATCGAATTTGGAGCTGATCATGTGACTCGATGAGAGTGGAGAAGTCGCTTTTCAACGCCTGGTGAGCGTTGTCAAGTTTCTCCAATTCCTCGGAGAGTCTATCATGAGCAGCCCCATAGTCAATCTTTTCCTTCTTTAGCTTCTTTGCTTTAGTGACTGCATTGTCACGTTCCTTAAAAAGTTTGGCCACTATTTATTCAAGGGGATCCTCAAGGGACTCAAGCCTCTCTTCAAGAGAGACCCGAGCCTCTTCTTCTTCAAGAGCATTTTTTAAGGATGCAATTTCCATTGCATCCTCCCTTTCAATTATGCCCTTTTCTTCGAGGAGAGCTTCATTTTGGGCAAGCTGGTCCATAAGAGCTTCAAAACGTATTTTGTGCTCACCTTGCAAGTTAGTGAAGAAATAGTCCAAAGCAATAATCTCTTCTTTAACCTTAAGACTAGTAGGATCATCCATGTCAATCATAGCCTTAGGAAAAGAAGAGTTAGAAGAAGTTACCTCGGAGCTTCTTGCCATGAGACAAGTAGCATTCTTGTTGATGATGTTTTCGTTCGGAGAGTCGAAGAGAGATGTTGATGTAGATGTGGTGGCTATAGCAGCCACCTCTTGAGAGCTATCATCCTCGTCCTCATCTTCACTTCCCGAAGAATATTCTTCTTGAGCCACTAGAACAATCTTTGGTTGCTTCTTGAAGGGAGCATTCTTATTTACAAACTATTTCTTGCGTGGAGTCTTTGACTTGTCTTTGAAAATAACTCTTCCTCCATTATCTTCCCTACTTTGATATGGACACTCAGCTACAAAGTGCAGCCGGTCACCACAGTTGAAACATGTTCTCAGCTTGGGACCATTTTTCTTTCTTCCATAGGCTCGACTCTTGCGTTCTAGTTCAGCTTTAGCCTTGGTCGGATCTTTCCAAAAGTTTCTAGCATAAAGAGCCAGGTATTGTCTGTGGATCCTATTTATATCCTCGGGACATTCCATACCTTCTATGGCATATTCATCATGATCAATCACACTAGTCTTCAAGGCCATGTTGACCCCCTTTTGCATCCACATAGCTCGTGCACGAGCATCTTCGGCATTCTTGGCAGCCACTTTGAAAGCGGCCATTTCTTGCATTACCTCATTGGATGCCATGAGGTGGTAGTTATGCCTACCTTGGAGACTTTTCAAATCTGTGGGCTCAAATGGCATAGGAGCACTGACATACTTGTGCTTGATCCATGCATCATCAACATGAGTGGCACCATGGTTTCTGAAAGTTGTGGCTATTGCCTTGAGCCTCCTATACATGTCCTTGTGGTTTTCTCCATCCAACATATAGAATCCTTCAGCTTCGTTGCTCAAAGCATCATATCTATTCCTTCTCATACTTTCATTTCCGATGAAGAGCTCGATGAGAGCATCCCAAGCTTCCTTAGCTGTATTAAGATGTTGAATGTGTGGCATATCTTTGTCACCCACACCAAGTTGTATCATTTGTAGAGCTGTAGCATTGAGTTGGCTATCAACAACTTCTCTTCTTGTGAGATTGTTGGGGTTTCCAACATGAAGACCATTTTCGATGATTTTCCACAACTCAATGGAGGAACTGCACACATGAGACTTCATCAAAAATTGAGTAAAAGTAGATGCTCAAAGTTTGGGTGGATCACCCCTATTATGTATATGTGGGTGAGGGATAGGTGGATCAGGAGAATACACACGAGAAACCTCATTGTATCCATCCTTACCACTATCCTTTTTTGAGGAGGAGCTCTTGCTAGTGTAATCACCAACCACTTCGTTATCTTTGGAATCGGTTTTACCCGCTTCCTTGGATTGTGGAGTGGTAGCCTCACAGTTATATGGAGGTGATGTTGTGGATGTGGAGAGACGCATTATCAATTGACCCATCTCTTCCATCTTAGCCTCCATTGAACTCACCAAGGTTGTTCCCAACGTCTTGAGATCGTTCATGGTGACTACCTCCGGAGCATCACTCCCATCTACCTTGGAACCCATACTTCTCTTAGGCGGTTAAGCCCGAAATAAGAGCCGGGGCTCCGATACCAATTGAAATGGATCGTATGGGCACCTAGAGGGGGGGTGAATAGGTGCTACCCAATTTTAAGTACTTTTTCAATTTTAGGCTTGACACAAAGTAAATTCTCTAGATATGTAACTACGAGAATTTCCCTATATGCAAACCTAGCTACTAAGCACGTAAAGAGAGGAGCGAGGGAACCGTAGTGGAGCACGCGGAGACACGGAGATTTATTAACCGCTGTTCCTTTCTTGTTAAGGTAAGTACATGTGCGTTGGAGGGGTGGGCGGTTCTAAGACCACCATGCCACAATAGGCCTCACCCTATTCTCCGATGGATCTCACCACGAGAGGCCTGATCCACCTTCTCCACTATTGGTACCCTTCGAGGCGGGAACTGGTGCCTTTTACAACGCTACTGGGGCACACAGCCACAACTGAATTGGGGGCTCCCAAGATAACAACAAGCTGTTACAAGAACAAGGTTTCTCAATATAAACAAAACAAGGATCTAGGTATTTGCAAGAAATACTAGATCGGTGATTCTCCAAATGAATGGAGAGGAGATGAAGCGCTTGATTGCTGATGATGAAGATCGAGTTCTCCTCCTTCGATTCCCCAAGGGACGGGGCCTTTGGGTGGATCTAGGTGGATCTCTCTTGGATGAAGGTTGCAGATCAGATCTTGACTTTTTTGAATGAACCAAGGGGTCTGGAAGGATGGGGAAGGCTCGCATAAATACCCCCTGCCCAGATCTGGCCGTTGAACAAGTTTGGGGGAGGATTATCCGCACCCTACTAGGGGCGGACTATCCGGCCCCTGGGAAAACTCCGCCCCCAAGGCGGATATTCCGGGGAGAAAATCCGCCCCCTCTCTGGGGATGGTGCCTGCAGAACTTGATGAAGACCTTGGGGGCGGATTATCCGGCCCCCTCCAGGGGCGGATTATCCGGCGTGGCCGGAAAGTCCGACCGAAACTCCGCCCCCTCTCTGGGGCTTGCGCCTTGGCAGTGAGCCTTAGGGGCGGATTATCCGCCCCCCTGAGGGGCGGATTATCCGGCGGGGCCGGAAAATCCGGCCGAAACTCCGCCCCCTTCTGGGTCTTGCGCCTATTTGGGAAAAGGGTGGGGCGAATTATCCATCCCTGGTGGGGGCGGATAATCCGCCCCCAAAGGCAGATTTCTTTTTCTTTTATCCTTAGAGAGAGCTGCAACACTTCAACACACATTAAATAATCCTTGATATTGTTATCTAACACACAAAACACTAGGGATTATGAAATGTTCTTTCACCATGCTCGCCACCACTAGGAACTGAGTTCTTTCCTTTGGAACCGAGACGAGCGTACAACCACACGGGGCCGGGAAAACCTTACGAGCAACTAACTTGCCTAGTAGATTCCATGAGTCACATAGTTCAGGCGTTCCATTCGACATGCATTCTGGATCTTCTCGAAGGCGGTGAAGGAGGTGCATTCATAACAGGTAGGGAACCGTGGAACCGGGTTGCTTGGGGTAGATAGTGCCCCTGGTAAACCAAGCTCGCCTCACATATTTAAGTATCGGCTTCGCGATTTGACCCGTTACGGTGGAACCATACTTATTACGTGACTCATGGTCTCGGCGAAAGCAAGGTAAAGGTCGTGTCTAACCACCCTCTACCGGCCTTCCAAGGAAGAGGGCTAATCATGTGGCATTAAGAGAAGGTTAGTATGTGTGGGTAAAGTTGTACACCCCTGCAGGGTAATAATATTTTCGAAAAGTCGTGTTCACGATTATGAACGCTTGGTGACCATATTCTAAGATCATAGAGAACATGATCGTAAAACTTGGTAGATCAACGTGTGCTTAAGGATGCTTCCTCATGGGTACGAGGGGGTGATCCTAGTTAGGGTTGAGATGATGATGACTTGGTGGATATCAAAAGATGATGATCAATACTTCGGAGATGTCGCTCTCTTATCCCCTTTTAAAATACTCTGAATAGACGGGCTTCTTCCCCCTCTGACTTTATAAACAAAGATGGCTTTATGCAAAACAACTCCACCAGCCATAAGTCTTGCGGAGTACACCCTGTACTCACCCTTGCTTTGTTGATACTTTTGGCAGAGTAAGTGTTCACCTGAAGATCAGTTCCGTACTACATCGACATTGACGAGTAGCTTGGGGTTCCTGGCCGACAGCCTAGAATCTATGGGATGGGACGTCATCGTTATGCTTCAGGCCTCTTAGGCCATTTGTTAAGTTTGTTATACTTAATAGCATAATTTGCCTTCCGTTGTTTGATGTTTGTGGTCAGTGACCTCTGCTTGTAATAATTTGGTTCTCTACTCAGTTATGAGCTTGCTGTAATAAATTTTGTGTCGTAGGGTCACTGCTGTGTTACCGATTCTTCACTGGATATCCTCGAGCTCAAGGTTAAGCTTATGTCAGACGGAGGTTTGGGATTTGTTTAGCCCTGATCCCGGGGGTGTCAGAGGTTTTGGTATCCGAGCAGTACCGACCATAGGAAAACCTTACTATTGGTCGATGTTGAGTCTAGTGCTTGTGAAAACTATTTTAAAGATGAAAAGTATTTGTGAAAACTCTAGTATGCTTCTTTTTCTTCTTATCCAGTTTCGCTCTAACTCTAGGACATCTTATCTTGTGTTGATTTTGGAAAAGTTTTGATATCTCTTCTAGTCTTTCAAAACTTAGGTGCCTTCTTGGCATGTCGTTTCTCAGCCAGTTGACCTAGTGTTGATTTCTCTAGAGTTGTGTGTGTTGTGAATTCCTTGTTCCCTTTGCTCTTATTCACATGAGAGATTCCTTTCCATCATGATCTTTATATCCTTTGGACCCACAATATTATATTGTTTGTTCCATAGTGTTCTGTTCTAGGCTTCGAGGTCACCTTTCGCCTCGTGTGCCTCCTTTTTATTTGTTTGGGTACTTCAGAAGTCGTTTCTTCTCTTGGAAGCTACCTCTTGATTACTACCTTCCAGTGCACGCTATGTCACTCAAGTAGTAGTTACTTCTTTCTTTGGGTTTTAACCCTTGGACTTGAACCTAGGATCCCGGATTGTGCTGGATTCTGGTGTTGTGAATCTTGTACATGAAGCTGACCTTTAACCCAAGATCCATTCCTCTGACCCCTGTCGTTAATGTTCACACATTACCTCAGGATGGCTGGTGTAGCATCCCAGTTGTCTAACACCTGTAATGCTACTTGATCTAGTAATAAAATGGCCACTTCCTACAAATAATTGTTGCATCATCATCATGTCATGTTCATGTCATCATGCCACCTTGCATTTGAGCATCATACAAAAACCCTTTTGTTTTGGTTCTTATCTCATATGCATTAATATCTGTATTTGCCTCTTGATATTGTATTTGGTTCTTGATATATTGTTAAATTCCGAAGTTGATTTGGGGGCATATCTCTTATTGACTCCACCACCTTTTCTTCACCACCTTATAATTCCACCATCCAATTAATATGAGCTTGGCATTTTAATTGAGTTTACCTCTAGCTCATGTGGGTTGGGTGGATTCCACTCATAATCTTATGCTTGGCCTTTTCCACCTTTTGGAAATGCATGGAATAAGGCCACATGATTTTATGTTGTTTTCACAATATGAATACATGGCATTTATTGTTTGCATGGGTCATGCAAGTACCACCTTTTACTTGACATTTGAATCTTATTGTTTTGCTTGCATGGATCACCTCTTTTCTTTTCCTCTTTTGGCCATCTTGTTGAGCTTGTGTGGATCATGCTTGATCTAATAAAACCACCAAACCCTCCATCTCTCTCTCTTCCCCCCTCTAGCTATACCCAAATCACCTTTTCCCCACCCATGCATGCACATGTGATCATGTGGGCATGTATAAGCCCTAAACCCCCCTACCCCTCTCTTTAACCTCCCACCACACCTTGTGCTTGACCATGTGATGCCATTGTCATGTGATAAACATGGGCATCTCCCTTTACCCTCTCATCTCTCCTCTCAACAACCATAAACCGAACCCTCTAATCCAAACCCTAGACCATGCCCTATCTCTCTCTCTCTCGGCCCCCCTCTCTCTACCATGCCGGCCCCACCTGGCCACCCTCTCCCTGGCCCCACACCCCAGCCCTCTCTCTTTCTCTCTTCCCACAAACCCTAAGACCAACCCTAGCCGAGCCCTCCCAACCTAGCTACAACCACACCCGATCCACCTCTCTCCTCTCTCTTGCTCTCTCTGCCGGCGTGCCCCACCCGAGCTCCCTCCTCCCTGGCCCTACCTGGCAGCCCCATCCCCATGCCTAGCTACCCCTGCCCCTGGCCGATCACGTGAGGAAGGACAAAGGTGGCACCGAGGCCACCTTTATCACCTTCCCCTCCCCCACGCCATCTGCTCTCCCTCCCCCGTTCTTATCCTCCCCACGGCCTACCCTGCACCCCCCAGATCCACCAGAGGCCCTGCCCCTTCCTCTCTCTCCACGCCAAGGCCACACCGACGCCGGCCACCACCGTCGGCTCCCTCTCGTCCACAGCTATCCAGGAGGCGGGCGAGGTGCTAAGGGTGTCGAGGAAGCTCTGCAAGGTCGCCGCATCACCCCTGTACCCGCAAGCGAGGAGGAGGAGGAGCCCCAGGCCGAGCTACCCGCCGACGTACCGACGCCAACCCTAATCGTCGGTGCGCCAGCTCCGCCAACGATCGCGACCGCCTCGAGCCGAACCACCTACGCCAACACCCTCGCGGTGAGCCCCCGAACCCCCTGGACATGCTCCGGCTCTGCTTCGTTTCCTGTCGGCGCCGTACGTTTCATCGAGCAGCCTACGCGCGCCGCCGCTCGCTGGCGCCTGCACGCTCGCGCGCCCGCGCAGACCCTATCTAGCCGCCCCCCCCTACCAGAAAACTACCCCGCCTAGCCGCAGTGGTCGCCACCGCCGCGCGCAAGCGCCAGGTCGCGGGTTCGACCCTCGCCCGCGCCGCGCGGCCGCTGTCAAACGCGCGCCGTCAGTTTCGTCAGGTGCGGAAGAAAAACAGTGCGCATGTGGCACTTTGCGCTTAACCCCCTGGCCTTTTTGCCGCTCAACCCGCGATCCCAAGCCCCACCTGTCTGTGTCTCTGCCTTTTGCAAAAAGGCTCCCGACAAACGTGGCAATCAACCCGCAGTCCCCTCCCTTTTGACCTGTGCGCGTGATGGGCCAGTCAGCCAGGCCCCACCCGTCAGCGGCAGTGGGTAGGATCTGCTGGGTACCAAAAGTCCAGCAGCCTGTTTGTTTTATCTCTAATTAAATTCAAATTAATTCAAATTCAACTATCAATCTGATTTCAAATAACTTTTCAATTATAATTCCAAATAACACAAATAATATATGTTTTTGAATCAGAAAATGTGAGGATTTCAAATATGCTATTCAAATTACCTTTTGCACATTTAAAATTTCAAGTTGAGTAAATTACAACAAATGCCACTGGAAATTAATAAATTAATAACTTTTGATTTATAACTCCGAATTTAACAAATGATATGTCTAAAATGATCAGCTCGACGAGACCTTTCTGTTTATGCTATCCATGGCTTCAATTGCAGCATGCATCATGTAAATATATAGTATACAGCAACTAATATGACAATAAAATGTGGCCAAACCTTAATAAAATGACTTATTCTTGTATACCACACCTCACCCATGCCATGCTACGTTATTGCCATGCAACTTGTGCATCATTCATCATGATTGTTTGCTTGACGCATTTTATTTCTATGCTTGTGCACTTTATTTATGTTGGCCCTTGTTTGTTTGGTTCTTCTTCGAATAGACGCTGAGCAGGGGATACATCAAGAGAACCAGGAGCACTACCCAGATCCGTCTCTCGCTTCAACTGAGTTGCCAGGCAAGCACTACCACATGCTTGCATACATACAGTACCTATTGCCTCTATCTTATTCTTGCATCATTGAGTCGCGATTGCATTAAACTGAATCCCAAGTATTGCATAGCCTTTACTTTTAAACCCCACCAAGCCTGTTCCTCCATCCCATGAGCCATTACTACAGGAGTTGTTTGAGCCATGCGAGTCGTAGAACAGCATGTGTAGGGTTTGTGAGTGTCTGATGGATAACGAGGTACCTAAACAACTTAACCTGAGTAGTAATGGGATAACTAATGAAAGTGGCACCGGTGGGCAATATCTGCTATTTGTTTTTTCCTGCTCACTTGTGCCCCGTAGGACCCCGAGTACTTGATTCCTGTTCCTTGAATATTCGCGCTATCCACATCCGGGAGGCTTATGGGACCCCCCTGAGCCAGAGCTTGATTCCGTCTTATTTCTTGGGGCCACAAACTAGTTTGAGGTTTTATTTACTATCCTGTACTTATGCCATGCTACTGTTTATTTACGATTGTGCGAGGAGCACACTGTACTGTTTAGGTAAGCGGAGTGTTTTCGCGGTATCGACAAGCCCAGTCACACTTTCGGGTTCCCGGTCGTTTACAGCCATTGTCGCAAACCTTGAGTCCGTCTCGGAGTCAGCTAGCTTCGTTGCGGGTCTACTCAATGGGGTGGCCCCCTGAAATATTTCTGAATCTTGTGATTGCTTTGTCGTGAAGGCCTCGTTGGGTTTTGATTTGGTTTTTCCGAGGTTTAGCGAGTGTGTGTTGCTATTTGTGCACCCCTGCAGGGTAAAACTTTCTGAAAGCCGTGTCCGCGGTTATGGACGACTTGGAGCACAGTTTCTCGACCATAGACAAGCATAACTAAAGTACCGCTTTAAATTGACTAAGTAACTGACTAGTAATTAGTGCAACACTCATGGAATGGTTAATAAAATTTGCCAACGGATGGGGGTTGTTCGTCCGCTTCCTCGTTGGTAAGCGATGAGGAGGATGGATCTGTGGATATTACTGTTATAACTGTTGTCATTAATTCACGGACACCCGTCTATCTTTGGTTAGACGGATGGTTAGCAATTATCTATAGAACTGCTAGGGTTTATCTTTTGCTGCAATTGCGTCACCCCAGGTTGTGTCCCCTTTAGAGGCATAAAGACTTGCTGAGTACCCTTAGGGTCTCACACGATAAATTATTGGTTCAGATGAACAGGTACCCTCGCAGGACGGATACTGGGTGGAAGAGGCTAATGATGTGGGCAAAGATCGTTCGGTGTAGAGATGCCGGGATCGGGGATCCGTGAGATCTGTGGGCGGGATGTGCTTATTTCTAAGGCATCTTATGCCGATTTGCTTCTTATCCGTACTCGAACTTTGTTCTGCCGTTTCCGCTTGATACTCTGATGTGTGATGTATGAGGAATTATCCTAAAATATTATATCTATCTAGGTCGTTTGAATCTTGCCGTATGGCGTTGCTATATTTCCTTTCTTTTTATATGGAATGGCTCTGATGTACTTTTGTATGGCGGCTTGCATACATACTCATTTGTGTATGTAGTTGATCCCTTCGCCTACCGGTTACGCCGCCCGTACAGGTCCCGATGAATTGGAAGTGGTTGGGACGGCCGAGAGGTCTACCCGTGAGCGGCTTTTGGGGCCCCACCATACTATTTCAACCACTACCGTTCATCCAGGCTTGTATCTAGGAGCGTAATTCACCGAGGTAGTTACAATTGGTATCAGAGCCATCCCGACCTTCAGGGTCTCAGCCAAACGGTCGTTGTCAGTCTAGCAAATATTTTTGGTAGTTATGTATACTAGGGAAAAACAAAACGTGAGAGTAGGACTGCTTCCACTTTTCTTCTTACCCACCCACCCACCCTTTTCTGGTAAGGAAGTGTAACGTTTTCAATCCTCTTCTTAAAATTCAAACTAGGATTCACGTGTTCTGGGTTTCCGTAGTACCATAGGTTGTGTGTGTGTGTGTGTGTGTGTGTGTGTAATCCCTTGTCTATCTGTTGCATCCAAGTTGTTATCTAATCGGCCTTTTGGTTATCAACTGTTGGTACATTCCATACCGACAGGCTTTTGCAAACCGACGCGATCTATCTGATTCGTTGTTTACCGACGCGATCTGTCTTACTCTTTGTATCCGACGTTATCTTGTTTGGGGTGTTCGTTTCCGTAGTTAACAATCTTTAGGTTCGTCGTGAGAAGAAGGGGTTAGGATACGTGTTCCACTTATTCATGTGCGGAGTAATGATTTGAGTGCGGGATGGAGTCGCGACCATACCACTACTCTTATCATTCGCTTTTGTATATTGAATTGGTAGAGTCACTAATCTTGATTCGTTAAGTAATTTTGCGCATCTATTGGTATTTTAATGCCGAAATTTGTGGAAAATTTTTCTTTGATATATTTGTGTACCACACTCCTTTTCAGTCGTGTGCGATATGCTTAATATCTTCTAGGTGCTTTGAACTTTGTTGATATTTTAATATCATCTTAGTAAATTGTATCCTTTAATCTTGGTTAATTCCATCTTGGTACTATTTTGGATTATTATCATTCTCCATTATAGTACTGACTTGTGTTTTATATCAATCACAGGATGGCTCCACCACGCCGTTCTGATGAGGACATACCACCGGAACTTGGGGCCGCGTTGTCAAACATAGCCAATGTCTTGGCAGCAATGCAGCAGAACCAGCAGCGTTTGGAAGAAAGTGTCAGGAGAAATGAGTTTGCTCCACTCCCTCCACCTCCCAAGCGGGGTGACATCAAAAGCTTCCTGAAGTTCAACCCACGCCAATTTGATGTTTCTGATCAACCACTTGATGCTGATGATTGGTTGCGTGAGATGTCAAGGCTACTGGAGACTGCTGATGTGCCTGAGCAAGAATGGGTGAAATGTGCTACTCACCTTCTGAAGGGAGATGCAGCTCTTTGGTGGGAGAATTATCTGAAGGCAAGCTGCACTGGTTTTCAGCCCACTTGGGAACAGTTCTCTGGAGCTTTCAAAGAGCAATTCCTGTCAGAGATTGTCATGGAAAGGATGAAGGAAGTCTTTCTCAACCTAAAGCAGGGAAATGATAATGTCAATACCTACATCAGGAACTTCATGAAACTCTCTCGTTATGGTGGTGATGAGATCTCGGATGACAAGAAGAAACAAAAGAGGTTCAGGCAGGGGCTCAATGCATCGATCAAATATGCAATCACACATGCAAGGCCGGCATCTTTCCTGGAACTTCAGCATACAGCTTTGCAGGAGGAAGCCAGTAGGCAAGTGTTTGAGGAGTCAAAGAAACACAACCGGGACGAACCAAGCTCTTCAGCTATGTCAGCTCCTTCTAAGCGGCGTGTCTGGGTTCCTAACACCCCACCGTCGCTCCCGTCTTCACCAAGACCGTCAAGCTACGCGGCAAGGCCACTAAACTCCATCACTGCTGCTCCCAGGGGCTACAACCACCACTACCCTGGAGCGCCTGGCGGAGTCCCTGGCCACATTGCTCCACGTCCACCTGGTGCTTGTTTCACATGTGGAGATCCTGGACATCTGAACTGGAACTGTCCGTTGAAGAACAGAGCTCTTCCTCCACCCCCTCCAAGATCTGCGGCAAGCTCTCCTATGGTTCGTGCACCACCACCTCGGGCTCTCAACATCAACACCAAGCCCGGGTCTACGGTTGCTCGTGCCAACTGTGTCAACGCCGCTCAAGCTGAGCATGCACCGGGAGTCGTGATGGGTATGCTTTCCGTTAACTCAGTCCCTGCACGAGTTTTGTTCGATTCTGGTGCATCGCATTCTTTTGTTTCTATCAAGTTTGCAAGTGAGAATGGGTTAGCGTCGGATCCTCTTCTCAAGAGGTTAATGGTTCTTTCTCCTGGAGCAACAATGGCAGCTTCTAAAATCAGCCATGGCAATCAAATTGAGATTGGTGGCTCTTCGTCCTCGGCTTCTTTAATTGTTCTGGGCAGTTCTGACATTGATGTCATCTTGGGCATGGATTGGTTGACAGCAAATGCAGCTGTGATTGATTGTGCTGAACGCTCGGTTTCTCTGAAGATTCCTGAAGGCCATATAGTCTTTTCTCCAAGTCTGACTCCTGTTGTCCAGCTTTTCTCTTTGGCGGCTCTGAATGATGATGCTATGGAAGCTATTCAGAGTGTACCGGTGGTCTGTGAGTTCCCAGATGTCTTTCCCGAAGAGTTGTCGGGTATGCCTCCGGATCGTGAGGTTGAGTTTGTAATTGAGCTTGAACCTGGAACGGCTCCTATCTCCAAGCGGCCTTATAAAATGGGTCCTTCTGAGTTGGCTGAACTCAAACGACAGCTTGATGAACAAGAGAAGTTGGGTTTCATTCAACACAGTACTTCTTCTTGGGGTAGCCCAACAATCTTTGTGAAGAAGCGTGACAGGACTGATAGACTTTGTGTTGACTATCGGGCTCTCAATGCTAAAACCATCAAGAACAAATATCCCCTTCCGCGGATTAATGATCTCTTCGATCAGCTAGCTGGAGCTGTGGTGTTCTCTAAGCTTGACTTGAGAAGTGGGTATCACCAAATCAAGATTCGCAAGGAAGATGTGCCTAAAACAGCTTTCACCACCCGCTATGGCCTGTATGAGTACACAGTCATGTCTTTCGGTCTCACAAACGCACCTGCTACCTTCTCGAGGCTTATGAACTCGGTTTTCATGGAGTACCTTGATAAGTTCGTTGTGGTCTATCTGGATGACATCCTGGTCTATTCTAAGTCCAAGGAAGAGCATGAAGAACACCTTCGTTGTGTACTAAACAAGCTTCGTGAGAACCGCTTGTATGCAAAGTTCTCAAAGTGTGAGTTTTGGCTGCCTGAAGTAACTTATCTTGGCCATGTCATCTCTGCCAAGGGCATTGCAGTCAACCCGGAAACTGTGAAGACAATTGTTGAATGGCTTCCTCCTGTTAATGTAAAAGAAGTGCGGAGTTTCCTCGGTTTGGCTAGTTATTGTCGTCGCTTCGTTCAGAACTTCTCGAAGATAGCGAAGCCTCTTACCGATCTCCTCAAGAAAGGCAAGAAATACTTGTGGACTCCTGCATGTCAAACAAGCTTTGAGACACTCAAAGAGAAGCTCACTTCCACACCAGTCTTGGTTCCTCCGGATACATCTAAGCCTTTCCAGATTTTCTGTGACGCCTCTTTGCAAGGATTGGGTGCGGTCCTGATGCAAGAAAGACAAGTTGTTGCTTATGCATCTCGACAGTTGAAGACGCATGAGATCAACTATCCCACACATGACCTCGAGCTAGCAGCAGTTGTCTTTGCTTTGAAGCTATGGAGGCACTACTTGCTTGGCAACCGTTGTGAGATCTTTTCTGACCACAAAAGTTTGAAGTATATCTTCACTCAGCCTGATCTCAACCTTCGGCACAGGAGATGGATTGAAGCAATCAATGATTTTGATTTGACCATCAACTACACACCGGGCAAAGCTAATGTCATGGCCGATGCTCTCAGCCACAAAGCTTATGTCAACAACCTCATGATGGAAGAGCAGCAACCTCTCTTGTGCGAGGAATTCCGTCAGCTCAACCTTGAAGTTGTGGAACAAGGGCATCTCCTGAACCTTCTGGCTACTCCTCTCTTGGAAGAAAAGATTCGCTCTCGTCAGCTTGGTGATCCGCACACCAGAAAGATCATCTCTAAACTGGAGCTTCCGAAGTATGAGTCCTTCCACGTCGATGATCAAGGCACGCTTTTCTTTGAACACCGGATGTTTGTTCCGAACTACCCGGGTTTGAGAGAGCAAGTTCTCAAGGAGGCGCACGATTCTGTTCTATCTATCCATCCTGGAAGCACAAAGATGTACATGGACTTGAAAACACAATATTGGTGGCCTGGTTTGAAACGGTATTGTGCCAAGTATGTCTCGGAGTGTGATGTCTGCCGCAGAGTGAAAGCTGTCCATCAGAAACCTTTCGGTCTTCTACAGCCATTGAAACCCCCGGAATGGAAATGGGAGAAAGTAGAGATGGACTTCATCACTGGTTTTCCAAGGTCGCAGAAGGGCAACAATGCAATCTTTGTTGTCATCGACAGGCTTTCTAAAGTGGCTCATTTCTTCCGCGTCAAGGAAACAATTTCTGGAATTCAGTTGGCTGAGCTCTATATCAACAGAATTGTCTCTCTGTATGGGGTTCCGCTTGAGATCAGTTCAGACCGTGGTAGCATCTTCACTTCCAAGTTCTGGGAGAGCTTCCAAAATGCTTTGGGAACAAAGTTGAACTTCAGCACTGCTTACCACCCTCAGTCGCAAGGACAAGTTGAAAGGATCAATCAGATTCTGGAGGATATGCTTCGTGCTTGCGTTATCTCTTTTGGCATGAAGTGGGAGGAATGTCTTCCTTATGCTGAATTCTCTTATAACAACAGCTTCCAGAAGAGTCTGAAGATGGCACCATTTGAGGCTCTCTATGGTCGCAAGTGCAGAACTCCGATTGGTTGGTCAGGTGCAGGAGAAAGAATCTGGTTTGGCCCTGACATTGTAACTCAAGCGGAGGAGAAGGTGCATATCATTCTTGAGAACCTGAAGATTTCTCAAAGTCGTCAGAAGAGCAACTATGACAGGAAGCACACGGACATGGTGTATGCCCCTGGTGATCTCGTTTACCTTCGTGTCACTCCCATGAGAGGCACACACCGCTTTGGTATCAAAGGAAAGCTGGCTCCTAGATACATCGGTCCATTCAAGATTCGTGGTAGAAGAGGAGAAGTTGCTTATGCCCTTGAGCTCCCGGAAAGACTCAAAGTCCATGACGTTTTCCACATCTCTCAACTCAAGAAGTGCTTCAAAGATCCCGGCAGGACCGTGGATCATGAGCTAATCGATCTCAAAGAAGACCTGTCTTATCAAGAACACCCCACCAAAATCCTTGAGACCGCAGAAAGAAGGACTCGCAACAAGTCCATCAAGTTCTGCAAGGTGCAGTGGTCACACCATTCTGTTGATGAAGCCACTTGGGAGCGTGAAGACGAACTCCGTGCCAACTATCCTACCCTCTTTGTGTCTTCTTCTTCTTCCTAGAATCTCGGGGCGAGATTCCTGTTTAGTGGGGGAGAGTTGTAGCATCCCAGTTGTCTAACACCTATAATGCTACTTGATCTAGTAATAAAATGGCCACTTCCTACAAATAATTGTTGCATCATCATCATGTCATGTTCATGTCATCATGCCACCTTGCATTTGAGCATCATACAAAAACCCTTTTGTTTTGGTTCTTATCTCATATGCATTAATATATGTATTTGCCTCTTGATATTGTATTTGGTTCTTGATATATTGTTAAATGCCCAAGTTGATTTGGGGGCATATCTCTTATTGACTCCACCACCTTTTCTTCACCACCTTATAATTCCACCATCCAATTAATATGAGCTTGGCATTTTAATTGAGTTTACCTCTAGCTCATGTGGGTTGGGTGGATTCCACTCATAATCTTATGCTTGGCCTTTTCCACCTTTTGGAAATGCATGGAATAAGGCCACATGATTTTATGTTGTTTTCACAATATGAATACATGGCATTTATTGTTTGCATGGGCCATGCAAGTACCACCTTTTACTTGACATTTGAATCTTATTGTTTTGCTTGCATGGATCACCTCTTTTCTTTTCCTCTTTTGGCCATCTTGTTGAGCTTGTGTGGATCATGCTTGATCTAATAAAACCACCAAACCCTTCATCTCTCTCTCTTCCCCCCTCTAGCTATACCCTAATCACCTTTTCCCCACCCATGCATGCACATGTGATCATGTGGGCATGTATAAGCCCTAAACCCCCCTACCCCTCTCTTTAACCTCCCACCACACCTTGTGCTTGACCATGTGATGCCATTGTCATGTGATAAACATGGGCATCTCCCTTTACCCTCTCATCTCTCCTCTCAACAACCCTAAACCGAACCCTCTAATCCAAACCCTAGACCATGCCCTATCTCTCTCTCTCGGCCCCCTCTCTCTACCATGCCGGCCCCACCTGGCCACCCTCTCCCTGGCCCCACACCCCAGCCCTCTCTCTTTCTCTCTTCCCACAAACCCTAAGACCAACCCTAGCCGAGCCCTCCCAACCTAGCTACAACCACACCCGATCCACCTCTCTCCTCTCTCTTGCTCTCTCTGCCAGCGTGCCCCACCCGAGCTCCCTCCTCCCTGGCCCTACCTGGCAGCCCCATCCCCATGCCTAGCTACCCCTGCCCCTGGCCGATCACGTGAGGAAGGACAAAGGTGGCACCGAGGCCACCTTTATCACCTTCCCCTCCCCCACGCCATCTGCTCTCCCTCCCCCGTTCTTATCCTCCCCACGGCCTACCCTGCACCCCCCAGATCCACCAGAGGCCCTGCCCCTTCCTCTCTCTCCACGCCAAGGCCACACCGACGCCGGCCACCACCGTCGGCTCCCTCTCGTCCACAGCTATCCAGGAGGCGGGCGAGGTGCTAAGGGTGTCGAGGAAGCTCTGCAAGGTCGCCGCATCACCCCTGTACCCGCAAGCGAGGAGGAGGAGCCCCAAGCCGAGCTACCCGCCGACGTACCGACGCCAACCCTAATCGCCGGTGCGCCAGCTCCGCCAACGATCGCGACCGCCTCGAGCCGAACCACCTACGCCAACACCCTCGCGGTGAGCCCCCGAACCCCCTGGACATGCTCCGGCTCTGCTTCGTTTCCTGTCGGCACCGTACGTTTCATCGAGCAGCCTGCGCGCGCCGCCGCTCGCTGGCGCCTGCACGCTCGCGCGCCCGCGCAGACCCTATCTAGCCGCGCCCCCCTACCAGACAACTACCCCGCCTAGCCGCAGTGGTCGCCACCGCCGCGCGCAAGCGCCAGGTCGCGGGTTCGACCCTCGCCCGCGCCGCGCGGCCGCTGTCAAACGCGCGCCGTCAGTTTCGTCAGGTGCGGAAGAAAAACAGTGCGCATGTGGCACTTTGCGCTTAACCCCCTGGCCTTTTTGCCGCTCAACCCGCGATCCCAAGCCCCACCTGTCTGTGTCTCTGCCTTTTGCAAAAAGGCTCCCGACAAACGTGGCAATCAACCCGCAGTCCCCTCCCTTTTGACCTGTGCGCGTGATGGGCCAGTCAGCCAGGCCCCACCCGTCAGCGGCAGTGGGTAGGATCTGCTGGGTACCAAAAGTCCAGCAGCCTGTCTGTTTTATCCCTAATTAAATTCAAATTAATTCAAATTCAACTATCAATCTGATTTCAAATAACTTTTCAATTATAATTCCAAATAACACAAATAATATATGTTTTTGAATCAGAAAAATGTGAGGATTTCAAATATGCTATTCAAATTACCTTTTGCACATTTAAAATTTCAAGTTGAGTAAATTACAACAAATGCCACTGGAACTTAATAAATTAATAACTTTTCATTTATAACTCCGAATTTAACAAATGATATGTCTAAAATGATCAGCTCGACGAGACCTTTCTGTTTATGCTATCCATGGCTTCAATTGAAGCATGCATCATGTAAATATATAGTATACAGCAACTAATATGACAATAAAATGTGGCCAAACCTTAATAAAATGACTTATTCTTGTATACCACACCTCACCCATGCCATGCTACGTTATTGCCATGCAACTTGTGCATCATTCATCATGATTGTTTGCTTGACGCATTTTATTTCTATGCTTGTGCACTTTATTTATGTTGGCCCTTGTTTGTTTGGTTCTTCTTCGAATAGACGCTGAGCAGGGGATACATCAAGAGAACCAGGAGCACTACCCAGATCCGTCTCTCGCTTCAACTGAGTTGCCAGGCAAGCACTACCACATGCTTGCATACATACAGTACCTATTGCCTCTATCTTATTCTTGCATCATTGAGTCGCGATTGCATTAAACTGAATCCCAAGTATTGCATAGCCTTTACTTTTAAACCCCACCAAGCCTGTTCCTCCATCCCATGAGCCATTACTACAGGAGTTGTTTGAGCCATGCGAGTCGTAGAACAGCATGTGTAGGGTTTGTGAGTGTCTGATGGATAACGAGGTACCTAAACAACTTAACCTGAGTAGTAATGGGATAACTAATGAAAGTGGCACCGGTGGGCAATATCTGCTATTTGGTTTTTCCTGCTCACTTGTGCCCCGTAGGACCCTGAGTACTTGATTCCTGTTCCTTGAATATTCGCGCTATCCACATCCGGGAGGCTTATGGGACCCCCCTGAGCCAGAGCTTGATTCCGTCTTATTTCTTGGGGCCACAAACTAGTTTGAGGTTTTATTTACTATCCTGTACTTATGCCATGCTACTGTTTATTTACGATTGTGCGAGGAGCACACTGTACTGTTTAGGTAAGCGGAGTGTTTTCGCGGTATCGACAAGCCCAGTCACACTTTCGGTTTCCCGGTCGTTTACAGCCATTGTCGCAAACCTTGAGTCCGTCTCGGAGTCAGCTAGCTTCGTTGCGGGTCTACTCAATGGGGTGGCCCCCTGAAATATTTCTGAATCTTGTGATTGCTTTGTCGTGAAGGCCTCGTTGGGTTTTGATTTGGTTTTTCTGAGGTTTAGCGAGTGTGTGTTGCTATTTGTGCACCCCTGCAGGGTAAAACTTTCTGAAAGCCGTGTCCGCGGTTATGGACGACTTGGAGCACAGTTTCTCGACCATAGACAAGCATAACTAAAGTACCGCTTTAAATTGACTAAGTAACTGACTAGTAATTAGTGCAACACTCATGGAATGGTTAATAAAATTTGCCAACGGATGGGGGTTGTTCGTCCGCTTCCTCGTTGGTAAGCGAGGAGGAGGATGGATCTGTGGATATTACTGTTATAACTATTGTCATTAATTCACGGACACCCGTCTATCTTTGGTTAGACAGATGGTTAGCGATTATCTATAGAACTGCTAGGGTTTATCTTTTGCTGCAATTGCGTCACCTCAGGTTGTGTCCCCTTTAGAGGCATAAAGACTTGCTGAGTACCCTTAGGGTCTCACACGATAAATTATTGGTTCAGATGAACAGGTACCCTCGCAGGACGGATACTGGGTGGAAGAGGCTGATGATGTGGGCAAAGATCGTTCGGTGTAGAGATTCCGGGATCGGGGATCCGTGAGATCTGTGGGCGGGATGTGCTTATTTCTATGGCATCTTATGCCGATTTGCTTCTTATCCGTACTCGGACTTTGTTCTGCTGTTTCCGCTTGATACTCTGATGTGTGATGTATGAGGAATTATCCTAAAATATTATATCTATCTAGGTCGTTTGAATCTTGCCGTATGGCGTTGCTATATTTCCTTTCTTTTTAGATGGAATGGCTCTGATGTACTTTTGTATGGCGGCTTGCATACATACTCATTTGTGTATGTAGTTGATCCCTTCGCCTGCCGATTACGCCGCCCGTACAGGTCCCGATGAATTGGAAGTGGTTGGGACGGCCGAAAGGTCTACCCGTGAGCGGCTTTTGGGGCCCCACCATACTATTTCAACCACTACCGTTCATCCAGGCTTGTATCTAGGAGCGTAATTCACCGAGGTAGTTACAGCTGGTATTACAACTCTAGCCTTCAAGCTTGGGGTTATTGTCGCGATTGATTTGTGACAACTAAGGACTTCCCCTACCACTAGCTATGGCAGATGTTCTTTAATGGAACAAAATAGATCACGACAAGAGTACTCCTCGTGAGTCTCGCATCTATATTCGTGACTCTGCCACACCTTACCCCTTCTCTGCATTGGTTTTCGGAAGATTGTTAATCTATGCATCCAAATCTCGGGATTCTACCCTGAGCATGTTCTTCTTTCCCCTTGTTTCTTTCCGACCTTTTCTTTACCAGTTGGTAGCCAAGTAGTACATGTGCATTGGTGTCTTCCGATGCAAGATACTCTTATGGTCCGTCAAGACAAACCATTTCGGAATGTCTAGGAGAAACAAACTTCAGTACCACGTCATATCTAGGACCAGGTCAAAGTGTTGTAATCTGCAGATCAAGAGGCGTTGATAACCTTCTGTCTGTTCCACCTTAAAGTATCACACCCTTTTTACAAAGAGGTCGTGATAAGTTTCATGACCCCTTAATGAAGTGATGCTTTTACACATCTATACTCGCCCTTCCTCGAGCTTTCGCGCTCGTGAGTGATGCGTGTGCGTAATAATGTGGCCATTTGAGATTCTTAGCAATTATCATTGCTTTGAACTCTAAGGACATTTGCATCATTCTTAGCGTGATTGGTTAATCATATCACTAAGCAAAGTTTGACTATGCTACCAAATCCGTTATTCTGATACCTCTCTTCGGTCAAAGAGTTAGGCTCATGCCGAAGCTCTGAGATTGTGTCTTTTTGCCTTACCAATCAAGTTTCCTCTCGAACTAAGTGACATATCGGTGGTTCGTGATATTCTGGACGTCTTTCTAGAAGTATCGCCATGTTGCCACATGACCGCGTTGTCAGGTTCTTGAGCAAGCAAGTTCTCTGAACTGCACTTTTCTCCAAGGATCCGTACTGGATACCCCTGAACTAATTGGTTGATCTTAAACAACAACTTGGAGAGTTGTAAGACAAAAGTTTTACCCGACTTTGTTCCTTCTTAAAGGGTTGTATAGTTTTGTTCATGTTGAAGAAATATAGTATTTCCTTTGTGGATATGTTATCTTCCCCCAACTTTGGTCTGATAAGGCAATTGTCAAATCAAACTCAGTTCCATGGACTATCTTGACAATGTCCCTACTCGTGATGCTTCACTTGAGTACATCTTCATGTTCTTTGGTCTGGCCAATATTCTCACCATGACCATGAAATATATGAGTCCATCTTCTTGGAGTGTTCCGGTATGTTTGTTATTAAGACCATCATTGACATCCTTATCTTCTCCATGCTAGACAAGATTCATATGGAACAATTGACATTAATGTTGGAAAAATTCGAGAACCGTCTTTGAGTCATCTCAAAGTATGTGTTCTGGATGTTAGAAGTAACCTTCTCTAATTCATGTGCAACTGTTGAAAGATGACGTCGTGAACTCGAGCAGAGTTACCTCCGTTCCTGAAGGATACATGTGTGTTCTATTGTTAGCACTTTATGCGTGTGCAATTGTGTTTCGACAAGTTGCAAATGCATGGGTCTAGCAATCTAGCTCATTCTTTTGGATCTTGACATTGTATTCCCAATCTTGAGAATCTAGTGACTTTACCTTCTCGGTAAATGTTACACATTTTCTATTCGTACATACTGAGTCTGAAGTATCATCTCACCTAACCAAAGTTGAATCTCAAGCAGCAACAATGGTTGGTGTTCCTCAAGGTTTGACATATGTCTCTTTTAAAATCTGGTAAGATCGGTGTAATGGTTGACCCAACTAACCGGAAAGACCTTTTGTCATATTCTCATGCATCAGTAATAACAACCACTCATCATAAGGCTTCTTCTATATTTTATTATAGGAGTTATGTTTATGGTTTCCTTTGTATCCAAAGTCCGACATTTACTTGATGTTTGTTTTCTCGAACATCAAGGAGAACATTTAAAGTAGTGTTGCTAAACGTCTCTCGGTCGATCCTCGAGACCCTTTTATAATGGCAAGCATTTTGTTGTGCCAAATAATTGAAGTCTGAGAATGAAGTTTCTTTTTCTCGTGTCATTAGGAATCTTCTTAACTATTCATCTTAGTGGTGCAAAGTGATATCAAGATCTACGGCAAAGATTTGATAAACCTAGATGAATAAAGAGTTTCCTTCGTTTTCTTTCGCATGTTTTAAGAGTGACTATGATTTTAGTAATCAAAAGTTTCTCTTGTTACATGTTCCTTGTGACTCTTCCGAGTCCTCTCCATCAAAACACCTTTCTGTCTTGGTATTCTGTTGAATGAAAGAGTGACCCTTTTGTTTCAAAAGTAGTTCAACGGCTTGGTTTTGTTGATACATATCTCTACTTAAGTCTTTTAGTAGAGGTTCTTTACCGAAGTCTGTGGTCATGTTCTTTCTGTTGAAACCTCCCTTCTCAGAAGCTTATATCTTTTGTGAGCTCCATGGTCTCAATCCTTATGAAGACCATCTATCTAACAACTTGAAACCATCTCCTCTTGTTTCCTCTGTTACCTTGACGTGTTTCATGTTCGTCATCTCAGAGTTGTTCTGAACACTCCATCAGTGAGTCGACCATGAGATACTCTGTGCGATGTTTAGTGTGTTTACCTCTTATCTTAGAGTGACCCTGTTTCTTTCTCTCTCTGTCTCTCTTCCTACCTTTGGAATCTCGGGTCGAGATTCTCGTAAGGGCAATAGAGCTGTAACACCCCAGTTCAGTTAAATAGTAATTAGGGTTTTGATTGTGCATAGCATGATCATCATCTCTTAAAATTGCATTGAAGAAAATAAATCAAACCCTAAACCCTAGTTTTCTTCCCTCTCTTTGAAACACATTCAAATGGTTTGAATTTTGAAAACCACCAAAATTATTGAAGCCCAAATGGATTAAAAGGGCTCCACGGTATTTTAAATGTCTTACAAACCCCTCTGGTATTTTTGAATGATTCAAAACAGTTTGGAAACTCAAATACAAAAGAGAGAAATCAAAAACAGAAAATAGAAAATGTTTCTAGAAAGAAAAATAGCATCAGCAGCTACACATGTCGTAGCCCATTCCCTCTCTCCCCTCTCTCTGCCGCCCGCGTGCAGCACCTCGCGGCCCAGTAGCAGCCCACCCCAGCCCAATACTGCTTCGCTATGTTCCTGTCTTCTTCCTCCCGAGCGGCAACCTCCTCTCTATCGCGCCATCGGCGTTGATCCGCGTCACTCGCTTGCCTCCGTCCGTAGCTCTCCAAGGTGAGGATAAGAGCCACGCCGACCCCCTGTTCCATCCTTATCCCCTCCCGCTCTCTCTCCTAACCTCCCTCTCTCTCGTTCCCTTGGAGGCAGAAACCCTAGCCGCTCCTCGCCGATGAATCGCTGCCATTTTGTGCCACTCCGTGTCCTACGTATAGCCCCACGAGCTTCGCCTCGCCGCCCTCTACCTTACCGCAGAAGTAATCGAAGAGGGGCGCCCGGAATCTCCGCATCGCCGTCGTCTTCCTCAAGCCCGATGAGCTCCGCCACCATCGACATCGATTCCGACCTCCCCACGACTCTCTGAGCCCTTCTTCGGCACTACAGTGAGCTCCTGGTCCGGAAGGACTCCTTCAACCTCCCCCTCTCACTCTGTAACCACCAGCCGACGATTCTCTACAAGCACCGCCGCCGCCCGTCGCTGTGGACGTCGCTCCGGTGACCAAGGAGCTGTGGCGCCGCCCCTAGATGGTTTGCTTTGCCCCGCTCTTTCTAACGAGCCCATCCGCGTTTGTAGGAGAGGCCTTTGTCGTCGCTGGCGACCACCGCCTGAGGGTGGACGTCGTGCTGACGTCATGCCCGCGTCAGGGTGACGTGGCCCACGGGTCCGCTGACCGTTGAACGCCTAGGTGGCAGTGACGTGGCCTCGGCCCCACTGGTCAGTCTCTGCGGGTAGCCCCAGACCTAGTAAGAAATGCCCCCCTATGTTGATGTCACAGTGACGCATTAAATCATTTTAAATGATTTAAATAATTCTAGAAATTTAATAAATCTTGTAAAATCAATATATAATTATTTATAAGTCAGAAAAATATGTATAATATATCAAAATGTTCAGAAAAATGAAACCTACCTAATTAAACTATAATCATGCATTGTTAACCAACTTTCATGACAAGTTCAATTAGAGAACTAAATGTACCCCTCTCTTATGAATCCGGAGTTTCCTCGAGTTAGGGTTTGCACCCCTCGAAACCCTGATTAAACTGTCGAGCATGTTTTAGGGTTACATTTCAATACTAATCAACTTGTCATATCATCATCCTTGTTTGAGCATTGCATCGATGCCATGTGTTGATTGTTTCCCCTTTATTTCCGATGTTTGGTTCTTGTCCGATAGAATACGATATCGAGATCGAGACCGAAGACCAAGATCAAGAACATCGAAGATCCAAGATTGACAAATAATATTTGACCAACTGTAACCAAGTCAAGTACAAGGCTCCCGAAGATCTGCTTATCGGTTATCAACTGGCAAAGGCAAGCATAGCCCCACCATGATATAATCCTATGATTTCGAAAGCATTTCAATTCCTGCCATGATGCATACGATTCTAATGTGGTCTTTTATCGATAGATAGAGTATCATATCTATTGCATTATTCCCTATGAGCTTATATTACCTGATCCACTGCTCCTAGCATAACTAGGTTTGGCTTGTGTGCTCTGCTAGAGCTTATATATGTGTTTGCTTAGCCATGCATAGCTGTCAGTACTGGTACATCCAGATGATGTATCAGATGTAGAGAATCTAGTATGACAGGAGAACGTGATGAGATGATACCATAGGTGATATAATTTAAACATGCTAAGGCTTGTATGGAAGGCCACGGTGGGATGTGGTTTTTCTAGTCCCATGCTCGCCACCACTAGGAACTGAGTTCTTGCCTTTGGAACCGAGACGAGCGTACAACCACATGGGGCCTGGAAAACCTCACGAGCAACTAACTTTCCTAGTAGATTCCATGAGTCACATAGTTCGGGCGTTCCATTCGACATGCATTATGGATCTTCTCGAAGGCGGTGAAGGAGGTGCATTCATAACAGGTAGGGAAGCGTGGACCGGGTTGCTTGGGATAGACAGAGCCCGAGGTAATCTAACCTCGCCTCACATCTTTAAGTACCGGCTTCAGGATTTGACCCATTATGGCAGAAGGATACTTATTGCGTGACTCATGGTCTCGGCGAAAGCAAAGTAAAGGTCGTGTCTAACCACCCTCTACCGTCCTTCCAAGGAAGAGGGCTAATCATGTGGCATTAAGAGAAGGTTAGTATGTGTGGGTAAAGTTCTACACCCCTGCAGGGTAATAATCTTTTCGAAAAGCCGTGTTCACGGTTATGAACGCTTGGTGACCAGATTCTAAGATCATAGAGAACATGAACCTAATCGTAAAACTTGGCAGATCAACGTGTGCTTAAGGATGCTTCCTCATGGGTACGAGGGGGTGATCCTAGTTAGGGTTGAGATGATGATGACTTGGTGGATATCAAAAGATGATGATTAATACTTTGGAGATGTCGCTCTCTTATCCCCTTTTAAAATACTCTGAATAGACGGGCTTCTTCCCCCTCTGACTTTATAAACAAATATGGCTTTATGCAAAACAACTCTACCAGCCATAAGTCTTGCGGAGTACACCCTGTACTCACCCTTGCTTTGTTGACACTTTTGGCAGAGTAAGTGTTCACCTGAAGATCAGTTCCGTACTACATCGACATCGAGGAGTAGCTTGGGGTTCCCGGCCGGCAGCCTGGAATCTATGGGCTAGGACGTCATCGTTATGCTTCAGGCCTCTTAGGCCATTTGTTAAGTTTGCTATACTTAATAGCATAATTTGCCTTCCGTTGTTTGATGTTTATGGTCAGTGACCTCTTCTTGTATTAATTTGGTTCTCTACTCAGTTATGATCTTGCTGTAATAAATTTTGTGTCATAGGGTCACTGCTGTGTTACCGATTCTTCACTGGATATCCTCGAGCTCAAGGTTAAGCTTATGTCAGACGGAGGTCTGGGATTTGTTTAGCCCTGATCTTGGGGGTGTCACATTCTCTTCTTTAGTCCCTTTTTTTATGAGTTAGATCGACCGCGGGCAGATCCACCATGAGAAGATCGACTGTGGGAAGCTCGATCACGAGCAGATCCACCGCGTGGAAGATCTACCGTGTGATGATTGACCGCGAGTAGATCCACCGCGCAGAAGATCGACCGTAGGCAGATCCACCACGAGCAGATAGACCGTGGGTAGATCCATCGGGAGGAAGATGGTGGTGAGGCCTTGAAGATCCACTACATGGAAGATGGTGCCAGCACTCTGCAGATCCACCTTTAGGAATATCGACAGGGCCTTGCAGATCCACCACACACGAGATGGTGGCGAGGCCTTGAAGATCCACCGGAATCAAAGAAAAAAGTGTAATTAGGTTAGGTGGTTAGGTTAGATGAACGATTATTGCACTTTTGTAATCGTTCTAATCTTAAAATCGGATCATTAGAAGAGTGTAATAATGAAATGTAGTGTAATGAGTTTTATGTTTTAAAATAAAAATGGAATTTTATATCTTAAACAACTATGCATCACAATCTGTTTATATTATCAATGTTAATTGGTTATTCTTAATGTAATTAACTTGTTGTAACACGACACATAATTCATGGTTATGACGGCACTAAAGTTCTGCCGTCTTTAGTAATGTAACGAGGCACATTCTCTGTTGCATCGTGGAAGTGATAGCTCGGCGGATCACGTTGTGTAGAGCCAAAAAATCCACCATCATTTCAGAATCCCTGACGCAGTTATCCCTAGCTGATTTTTTGTCGTGACAGCGCGAGCATTGTGAGTAAGGTTGTGCCTCAGTGTCTATAACCGCCAGCGCCCGAGCTTTGTATTGTAGTGTTTCTAACTTTAGTGTGGACTCACTAACTATCCATAAATAAGGACATTACTATTCGAATAGTTTAACTCTCTCCAAAGGTTGTACACTTTACCCATAAGATTTTATATATCCTTCGTGAGAGGCCATAAAAAAGTCATACAAAGGTATGTGATGTTCGTATATCAAAGAAAACCTTTCATTTATCTACCCTAGTATAGGCACCTTCCTATGATAAGGCCTCTCATAACCCATATGCAAGCTCACTTCACTCTTAGGAGAATGACTCCACCATCTATGAGGGTATCATGTTAGTCGCCCGTCCATAGTAAAATGTGGTGTATCATCCCTTAATAAGGGAGAAAACGGTTTCAATGGAAACAATTTTGATCCCTTATGGATTGAGGAGGTAGCCCATTATAAACAACTATTAGTTAAGCCCCTTCCAATATAGGGGAAATGTGGTTGCACTTGTCAGTCTAGATATTAGCCACACCAACACATAGAAGTTTTTAGAACATCCTTCTCTTAATTCTCCAATTAAACCTCCTTGAGTTCTACACTCGGGAGAATCCTGCCAAGGTTCACCAACATTTTTAGAGTGGTAGATGGTTAATTCAACTTACAATTTCTTCTTACTTACCCACATAGGATAAGCTTGATGCTCTTGATGTTATATCAAGATATATTCGATAACTAACCCAATAGGAATAGTAGGTTGTTAGCGGGGAGTATCTTCCTAAGAATCCTACTGAACCATAACCCAACTTAGGGATCCATAATCTAAATAGCTCAAATAAAAATTACTATAGTACCAGTACTAGATATGCCATGTGTAAAATAGAGAAAACATGGATAACAAAAATATAGGATAATGGGATGATGATTGATACATCCCAAATATATCTAATGTTTTGGTCTGAAATCACATCATACTTGAATAAACTTCTGAATCTAATGTTGTTTTTAGCAAAAGTATTCTTTCTGTCTCTTTTTAAAGGAAATAAAATCAGGGAAAATACTACGTAGGTATTTCACTGGAACAAGGACCTTGGGCTTTGGAACCTCACAAAAATGCCACGAGGCCCAAAAGAGCACTAGTGGCATGGCCCAAGGTGGGGCCCCAGCCACCCAAGTCATTTTGGCCCTAGAGCATCGCCCCGCTGCCTCCTTTCGCGTACTCCCTTATATACCCTAAAAACCTACCCTGCTATAAGAAAGGAGCCATTCACAAAACAGAGAGCTGCCACCACCACGATCTTCATTGTGGAGGCCAGATTGGTCCTGCTCTCCACCCTAGAGAGGTGGATTTCGACACCGACTTCATCACCATCTTTATCAACGTCATCCCCAACATCCATGGGCTCACTCTCCATCACCATGAGTGATTGAGTAGTTCTTTATAGGCATGTTAGGTGGATTGGATGAGATTGATCATGTAATCATGCATATGTATCAAGATTTGAGGTGTTTATCTTGAGGATATTCTTGTATGGTGCTATTATACTTTTAATATATTCATTGCTTGTTAGTAGGGCTCGAGTGACATGATTTTAGTACTGAACTTTTATTGCTCCATCATATATATGAGTTTGGTATTTATCTGCAAAGTTACCTGTTATTATGTTGAACCTACGAACCCTAAATTGATAGTTAGGGAAAACATGGGGAATATGTGATAGATTGAGGATATTGTGTGTTCATGGAATTTTAATGCATTGTTTCGGGATATTCGAAAGGGTAGACCTTAATTACCTATAGTTCCAAGATGGCCTCGGTGAAATGGGAAGGTAGGACAATAGCTGGTGTGCAAATTCTTTTGGTTAGTATGCATAACTATATTTGAAACACATATCTAGACACAACAGAGTTAAAGATGAACACCATGTTATTTGTATGACATTATAGGATCAATCTTATTCATGCAACACCCCGCTATCACCTCATGCCTACGCTTTTAGTCACTGGAAGATACAACTTCACTCCTTCCGGTGAAAGCTAGAAATCTATTGCTACTGTTTACTATTTTACTTTGCTGCTTGGGTTATACTGCTATAATCACCATTTGATTCTTGAGTATATTGATATACAGGTGTGGTTGGAAGTGACGTCTCAATTGCTAAAGTATTATTGATATTCTTGCGTTCTCCTTGAGTCGAACTATAAATTTGGGTAATAATTCCCATCGAAGATTTAAGTGATCCCCTATGCTGGTGTGCATCAATGATAAAATGGCTTGCCTAGCTCAGCAAAGTGTCACTCGATGACTTCTTCTTGCTAAAAAAATCTCTTCCTTCCCCAAGTCCTATAAAATATAAAAACAAGCATATAGTTACCAAACAATCCAAAGAAAATTCATACAAGTACAAACAACGTATAAATTGATAGATCTTGATTTATAAAGTCCACATAAATTGGTTTAGATTCATTTAGAGTTATAATTATTTTATTATGATTCTTCGAGTGCAATTATGTGGCTATTTGACTTTTAGTTCAACATAAATTCTCTTTTAATCATAAAATTATAGCAATAGAAGGTAACATGTAGATTTCCATTTGTGACATCTGAGATTTGGAATCAACTCCATTTCAATTCTAGAATTGGCTAATTAATTATTTGAAGTTGAATTTTTTACTTATCTTTTAAAGTTTTCTACAAATCCAGTTGGCTTTAATTTAGATCATTGACATTTGAAAGATATTTGAACTGTCTTTCTAGTTTAGTTGGTTTCAATTTATTTCGATTCCTAAAACTCTAGAATTAAATTTATAAAGGTATTATAAGAAGAACATTCATTTTATTTCACCATTAATTTTCTGTCAATCACAAAAATATGGGACCAATGGCATTTAATAGATATTAAATCTGTGAGCAAAGGGAAAAAGAATCACCTCATTTTGATCAAGTATGAGGGAGATATGGTTGTCCTTTGATTTCTAAAATAGTGGACAAAAGGATCTAGAATAATGTCCATTATCGGCCTTAACGAACGAAATCCACAAAATAGCTCCTTCAGGATTTCTGGCTGGAGCAAGAATGTGTAAGCTAGGAAGTACGCTTTCCTATTAGAAACATGTACTAGTGTTAGCGCATGATTTAGTATTTGAACCCGATAAGTGTGAAGGGTTTCGCGGCATAGTAAATCAAAATTTTCTACGGATGCGAACAGAGGGAAAGCCAAGATCTAATCTAGGAGATGCAAACAACGAGAGAGATTGGATTAGATCTTCATACCCTTGAAGATTCGCACAGCGGAACGTTCGTCGAAACGTGGGTGATGTAGTCGTACTCGCTTCTCCTCCTCGCGATCCGATCCGATCTAGCACTACAAGTGGCGGTGCCTCCGTGAGATGCACACGTGCAGCACCTCGACGTCTCCTCCTTCCTCGGACCAGCAAGTATGGTGGAGAGACGAATTGGATCTACAACACGACGGCGTGGTGTATATGGTGGAGAATTTCTGCAGCAAGGCTTCGCCTACAAGCAGTCGGGAGGGAGAGAGGAAGGGCAGCAGGGCGGCTAGGGTTGGAGGGGAAGGTGTGAGGGGTTGGTGCGCCCCCACCCCTCTATATATAGAGGGGGGGCGCAGCCCTAGCCCCTCCCCCAAGCCCAAACCGGCGTCCCCAAAGGATAAGGAGTGGGGGGCAAGGAAACCCCCCCTTCTAGAAGGTCTATCTCGAGTTCAAACCTCTCTTGGCCGGCTGGGCCCTATGGGGCCTTGTGCCCCTGGCCCAATGCGGCCAGGGCACTCCCTCATAGGCCCATGCCCCCTCCCGGAAGGTGGGGCCACGTTGGTCCCCTTCCGGAAAGTTCTAGAAGCTTCCGGTACAATACCGATTAATCCGGAACAATTCCGAACTCCAAAAACTGCACTGCCTTATATGAATCTTATTCTCCGGACCACTCTGGAACCTCTCGTGATGTCCAGGATCCCATCCGAGACTCCGAACAAAAACTCATAAACCAATTATCCAATATATCCTAGCGTCGAGACACGTTAAGTGTGTGACCCTGCGGGTTCGAGAATATGCAGACATGATCTTCTATCAATAATCAACAACGGGGTCTGGAAACCCATATTGACTCCCACACATTCATCGATGATCATATCGGATGAACCACGATGCCAGGATTCAATCAAGCCCATATATATATTCCCTTCGTCTCGCGATATTTTACTTGCCCGAGATTCGATCGTCGGTACCGTCATACCTAGTTCAATCTCGTTCACAGCAAGTACTTTACTCGTTCCGTAATCCGATATCACTTTGTGATTAACTCTTTAACCATATGCTTGCAAGCGGTGTTGATATCGATTACCGAGTGGGCCCGAAGTATATCTCTCCAACTTGGGAGGGACAAATCCCATCTCGATACATACAACCCAACAGATACTTTCCGATCACCTCAGAGACACCTTTATGATCACCCTCTCATAGGATGACGTTTGATGACCTCAAAGCTTTCTTCCGATACCAGGGAGTTGTATTATCTCATGGTCTAAGGAATACAATATTTGACATAAGAAAATCTTCGCAAAGACGAACACGATGACACGATCTAATTGCTTCGCTTAGTTTGGGTTTGTCCACCATATCATTCTCCCAATGATATGATCTCATTATTAATCGACAACTCATGACCATGGTTAGGAAACCTTAACCATCATTAATCAATGAGCTAGTCCTTAGAGGTGTACTAGGGACACAGTGTTGTTCACAAACCACAGAAGTATTAAAGTTTCCGCTTAATACAATTCTAGCATGGAATATAAACATTATCATGAACAAGAATTATAATAATAACATCTTTATTATTGCCTCTAGGGCATAATTCCAACAGTCTCCCACTTGCACTAGAGTCAATAATCTAGTTTACATTTGGCAACAATCTCACACCCATGGCACTGAGGTGTTGATCATGTTTTACACGTGGAAGAGGTTTAGTCAATGGATCTGCGACATTCAGATCTATATGTACTTTGCTAATCTTCAGATCTCCATCTGCTATATAATCTCGGATTATATGAAACTTGCGGTTGATATGCTTGGTCTTTGGATAATATCTTGGTTCCTTAGCGAGTGCTATGGCACCAGTGTTGTCACACAATATCTCCAGTGGGTCCAATGCACTTGGAACCATGCCAAGCTCAGTGATGAAGTTCCTAATCCAAACTCCTTCACTTGACGCTTCTGCAACAGCCATGTATTCCGCTTCTACTGTAGATCACGCTTTGCTTGCAGCTTCTCCAGCTCACATCTCCTAAATTCAAAATATAAACGTATCCTGTCTGAGATTTAGAATCATCCTTGTCGGTGTTGAAACTAGCGTCGACGTAGCCTTTTACGACGAGCTGTTCATCACCCCCCATAGACTAAGAACATTTCTTTAGTCCTATTCAGGTACTTTAGGATGTTCTTCACAGCTGTCCAGTGTTCCACTCCTGGATCACTTTGATATCTGCTCGTCAAACGAAGATCATTGGACACATCCGGTCTAGTACACAGCATGGCATACATGATAGAACCTATGGCCGAGGCATAAGGCACTTTGCTCATAGCTTCCCTATCATTTACCGTAGCTGGACACTGAGCCTTGCTCAATATCTTACCTGACAAATCCAAAGCTCCCACTCACTTTCTTGTAGATACAAGCTTCGTAGCAATTTGGAACAAATCCAAAGCTCTTTATCACTTGATCAAAACGAAGGTTCCAACTCCGAGATGCTTGCTTTAGTCCATAAATGGAACGCTGAAGTTTGCGTACTTTATCAGCATCCTTAGGATCGACAAAACCTTCGGGTTGCATCATATACAACTCTTCATCAATGTTGCCATTGAGGAACGCAGTATTGACATCCATCTGCCATATTTCATAATCATGAAACGCAGCAATTGCTAATAAAATCCGAAAGGACTTAAACATCGCTACGGGAGAGAAAGTCTCATCGTAGTCAACACCTTGAAATTGTCGAAAACCTTTCGCGACAAGCCGTGCTTTATAGACGGTAACATTACCATCCGCGTTCGTTTTCTTCTTGAAGATCCATTTGCACTCAACGGCCTTTCGGTCGCTAGGAGGGTCCACCAAAGTCCATACTTGGTTTTCGCTCATGGATCCCAATTCGGATTTCATGGCTTCTAGCCATTTCTCAGAGTCTGGGCTCATCATCGCTTCCTCATAGTTCGTAGGTTCACTGTCTTCTACTAACAAGACAGTCAAGACAGGGTTGCCGTACCACTCAGGAGGGGCACGCGACCTTGTCGACCTGCGACGTTCAGTAGCAGCATCGTCCGAAGCTTCATGATCCTTGTCATTAGCTTCCTCTATTGTTGGTGCAGGCGGCACTGGAACAATTTAAGGTGCTGCGCCACTCTCCAATTCAAGAGAAGGTTCAATAACCTCGTCAAGCTCTACTTTCCTCCCACTCACTTCTTTCGAGAGAAACTCCTTCTCAAGAAAGGAACCGTTCTTTGCGACAAACACTTTGCCTTTGGTTCTGTGATAGAAGGTATACCCAATAGTTTCCTTAGGGTATCCTATGAAGACGCATTTCTTCGTTTTGGGTTCGAGCTTGTCCGGCATCAACTTCTTGATGTAAGCTTCGCATCCCCAAACTTTAAGAAACGACAACTTAGGTTCAGCACCAAACCACAGTTCATACGGTGTCGTCTCAACGGATTTAGATGGAGCCCTATTTAAAGTGAATACAGCGGTTTCTAATGCATAACCCCAAAATGATAACGGCAAATCAGTAAGAGACATCATTGATCGGACCATATTTAATAAGGTTCGATTCCGGCGTTCAGACACACCATTGCGCGATGCGTGAGAAAATCATAACTCAAATATTCACCTCCACGATCGGATCGTAGAAACTTAATCTTTCTGTTACGATGGTTCTCCACTTCATTCTGAAATTCTTTGAACTTTTCGGACGTTTCAGATTTATGTTTCATTAAATAGATATACCCATATCTACTTAAGTCATCGGTAGAAGTGAGAAAATAGCGATATCCATCGCGCGTCGAAACACACATCGGTCCGCATACATCGGTATGTATGATTTCCAACAAGTCCGTTGCTCGCTCCATCATACCGGAGAACGGGGTTTTGATCATCTTGCCCATGAGGCATGGTTCGCATGTGTCAAATGATTCAAAATCAAGAGACTCCAAAAGTCCATCAGAATGGAGTTTCTTCATGCGCTTTACACCAATATGACCTAGACGACAGTGCCACAAATAAGTAGTATTATCACTATCTACTTTGCATCTCTTAGCCTCAATGTTATGGATGTGTGTTTCATCCCTTTCGAGATTTAGAAGAAATAACCATTCACAATAGGTGCATGACCATAAAAGATGTTACTCATATAAATATAACAACCATTATTCTCCAATTTAAATGAATAACCGTCTTGCAATAAACAAGATCCAGAAATAATGTTCATGCTCAACGCAGGCACATAATAACACTTATTAAGGTTTAAAACTAATCCTGAAGGTAAAACTAAGGAGAGCGTGCCGACGGCCATCACATCAACTCTTGATCCGTTGCCAACGCGCATCGTCACCTCATCCCTCGCAAGCCGTCGTCTATTCCGTAGCTCCTGTTTCGAGTTACAAATATTAGCAACTGAACCGGTATCAAATACCCAGGCACTACAACAAGGGCTAGTAAGGAAAGCATCAATAACATGTATATCAAATATACCTTTGATGGTGCCAGCCTTCTTGTCCGCTAAGTACTTCGGACAGTTGCGCTTCCAGTGACCCTTGTCCTTGCAATAGAAGCACTCAGTGTCCGGTTTAGGACCAGACTTGAGCTTCTTCTCAGCAGGGGCAACGCGCTTGCCGTCGCCTTTCTTGAAGGGCTTCCTTGCACCCTTACCTTTCTTGAAGGTGGGGGGCTTGTTGACCATCAACACATGATTATTCTTTTTGATGTTCACCTCCGCTACTTTCATCTTAGCAAAGAGCTCAGTGATCATATCAGTGGAACCAATCTGATTGTGATCAACTACAAAACTTTTGTAGCTAGGAGTGTCAATCTTGAGGTCCTCTGGAATCTTGCAGTCCAGTTGCTCAAGGCGTTGAGTGTAGCCCGTCATCTCAATGGCGTGCTCACTAACGGAACTCCCTTCCTCCATCTTGTAGTTAAAGAATTTCTTAGAGATCTCATATCTCTCAGAACGGGCTTGAGTCTGAAACATGTTTTTCAGCTCCTCGAGAATCTCAAAGGGCCCGGCGAACTCCTCAAAACGATTTTGAAGATCCGATTCCATAGCATACAACATGGCGATCTTAATCAAATCATAATCATCCTTGCGCGACTGATAAACAGCTTTTTCATCAGCCAGCGCATCTATAGCAGGGGCGTCACCTAGCGCTTTCTCAAGGACATAGTCCTTTTGTCCGCCAGCGAGAATGATTCTCAGAATGTGGAAACATTTGGTGAAGTTAGACCCATTGTTTCTAAGCTTTTCTATCTCAGCAAAAACGTTGAAGTTGAAGTTGGACTTGCCCATGTGATCTACAGTATTTGCAAGTACAATTTAGACTATGTTCATGATAAATAGTTCAACTTAATCAAATTACTAGATGAACTCCCACTAAATTCAACATCCCTCAAGTTGTTTAGTGAACACGATCCAAATTCACCACACCTAATCCGATCATCACGAGAAGAGATGTGGTTTCAATGGTGGACAACGAAGTGTCGATCATATCATTCATATGACTCATGCTTAACCTTTCGGTTCTTGTGTTCCGAGGCCATGTTTGTACATGCTAGGCTCGTCAAGTTAGACCCAAGTATTTCCGCGTGTGCAAAACTGGCTTGCACCTGTTGTATGTGAGCGTAGAGTCTATAGCACCCGATCATCACGTGATGCTTGGACACGACGAACTTTCGCAACGGTGCATACTTGGGGAGAACACAGTTTTTATCTTGATCTTTAAGTGAGGAATCATCTTATAATGCTACCGTCGTGATCTAAGCATAATAAGATACATAAAAGGATAAACATCACATGCATATAACTTTGTGTGACATGGTATAGCCAATCTTCACGCAATGATCTCCATCTTGTGCGTTCCGGCATGATCTCCATCACTCCACCATGATTGCCTCCACCACGAATAGCAACTACAACTATTGCTAACTACTTAGCGATAAAGTAAAGCTATTACATGGCGTATAAGAAGTTGACTCGCAGGTCATACACAATTATAAAGACAACCATATGGCTCCTGCCGGTTGTGTACTCATCGACATGCAAGTCGTGAAACATTACAAAACATGATCATCGCATACAATATACACATCACATCTTGGGCCATACCATATCACAGAAAACACTCCCTGCAAAAACAAGTTAGACGCCTCTACTTTGTTGTTGCATGTTTTACGTGGCTTATGGGAGTAGATGCTAAGAACGATTCTTACCTACGGACAGCCACAACGGTGATATTATGGTTGCCAAAATCCGGTGTTAATCCCATGACAACTATAGTGAGAGAAACTGACATCCACCAGCCGCATGTGTGGAACAAGCCACACGTCAAGTGCGGAGCCGGTCTCGCGAACGACGTCGTGTAAGGTTGGCCTGGACCGCTTCAATCTCACTATCCCACGTCATAAGAAGAACACAAACAAGAGGCTTGCAACAGAAAACATCAACGCCCGCAACAACCATGTTGCGTTCTACTCGTGAAACACATCTACGCATAGATCTAGCTCTGATACCACTGAAGGGTTTCGCGACATAGTAAATCAAAATTTTCTACGGATGCGAACAGAGGGAAAGCCAAGATCTAATCTAGGATATGCAAACAACGAGAGAGATTGGATTAGATCTTCATACCCTTGAAGATTCGCACAGCGGAACGTTCGTCGGAATGTGGGTGATGTAGTCGTACTCGCTTCTCCTCCTCGCGATCCGATCCGATCTAGAACCACAAGTGGCGGTGCCTCTGTGAGATGCACACGTGCAGAACCTCGACGTCTCCTCCTTCCTCGGACCAGGAATTATGGTGGAGAGACGGATTGGATCTACAACACGACGGCGTGGTGTATATGGTGGAGAATTTCTGCAGCAGGGCTTCGCCTACAAGCAGTCGGGAGGGAGAGAGGAAGGGCAGCAGGGCGGCTAGGGTTGGAGGGGAAGGTGTGAGGGGTTGGTGCGCCCCCACCCCTCTTTATATAGAGGGGGGCGCAGCCCTAGCCCCTCCCCCAAGCCCAAACCGGAGGCCCCAAAGGATAAGGAGTGGGGGGCAAGGAAACCCCCCCTTCTAGAAGGTCTATCTCGAGTTTAAACCTCTCTTGGCCGGCTGGGCCCTATGGGGCCTTGTGCCCCTGGCCCAATGCGGCCAGGGCACTCCCTCATAGGCCCATGCCCCCTCCCGGAAGGTGGGGCCACGTTGGTCCCCTTCCGGAAGGTTCTAGAAGCTTCCGGTACAATACCGATTAATCCGAAACAATTCCGAACTCCAAAAACTGCACTTCCTTATATGAATCTTATTCTCCGGACCACTCCGGAAGCTCTCGTGATGTCCCGGATCCCATCCGAGACTCCGAACAAAAACTCATAAACCAATTATCCAATCTATCCTAGCGTCGAGACACGTTAAGTGTGTGACCCTGCGGGTTCGAGAATATGCAGACATGATCTTCTATCAATAATCAACAACGGGGTCTGGAAACCCATATTGACTCCCACACATTCATCGATGATCATATCGGATGAACCACGATGCCAGGATTCAATCAATCCCATATATATTCCCTTCGTCTCGCGATATTTTACTTGCCCGAGATTCGATCGTTGGTACCGTCATACCTAGTTCAATCTCGTTCACAACAAGTACTTTACTCGTTCCTTAATCCGATATCACTTTGTGATTAACTCTTTAACCACATGCTTGCAAGCAGTGTTGATATCGATTACCGAGTGGGCCCGAAGTATATCTCTCCGACTTGGGAGGGACAAATCCCATCTCGATACATACAACCCAACAGATACTTTTCGATCACCTGAGAGACACCTTTATGATCACCCTCTCATGGATGACGTTTGATGACCTCAAAGCTTTCTTCCGATACCAGGGAGTTGTATTATCTCATGGTCTAAGGAATACAATATTTGACATAAGAAAAGCTTCGCAAAGACGAACACGATGACACGATCTAATTGCTTCGCTTAGTTTGGGTCTGTCCACCATATCATTCTCCCAATGATATGATCTCATTATTAATCGACAACTCATGTCCATGGTTAGGAAACCTTAACCATCATTAATCAATGAGCTAGTCCTTAGAGGCGTACTAGGGACACGGTGTTGTTCACAAACCATACAAGTATTAAAGTTTCCGCTTAATACAATTCTAGCATGGAATATAAACATTATCATGAACAAGAATTATAATAATAACATATTTATTATTGCCTCTAGGGCATAATTCCAACAAAGTGGGCCCTGCTCGGCAATGAGAGAGGGGAAATTGGGAAGTTGATAGGTGGGCCCAATGGCCACTTAAGTGAAAGGGGTAAGTAACCGTTGGATGAGAATCCGATGGCGAGGAATACATGACTTAAGTGAAAGAGCGGCCTTGGATCGAGTTGGTGGGGATGTTGGGCATCGATTGGAGGTGCATGAGAGAGGGAGAGAGAGAGAGAGGAGTGCTAGTGCATGTAGGGTGCTCGACATAATTCCCCAATGGGGTGAAAGGGAAAAAGAGAGTAGCTTGGGTATTGTAGTTTTTCTATTTTGCTTGGCATATACCCTTAGCACTATAGAGAGAGAAGAGAAGAGAGAGAGAGATCGCATTGCTATTATGTCTTTATTGTTTTGAGAGAGAGAGAGAGATGCTCTAGGGGTGTCCACTATGTGCCAGGTGGACTAGGGTCCCATTGGTCAGTGGTAGGAAACAAGGGAGATGGTAGATAAGGGTTTTAGGGAAGGAAGTTTTCATGGAAGGTTCTGGGTATCACAAGATTTCTATTGAAGTGCATATGGTCTTGATGATCTGGAAAGTGATGTTATGTCCAGTACTCCCTCCATTCAAAAATATAAGACATTTTAGCTTTGTGAAATGAATGTATCTAGATGTCTTTTAGTGTATAGGTTCTCCGAATATATACACATAAGTCGTCCAAATACATTCGTTTCACAAAGCTAAAACATCTTATATTTCTAGATGGAGGGAGTAGATACGAGTAGATTAAAATGCATATTTTCTAAGAGTTTGAGATGTTTCAGATCATTTCTAGTTGGGTTTTGATCATATTTTCAATATGAGCAAAAGTGGTTTCTGATACGTCCAATTTGCATCACCATTCTATATCATAATTTGCCTCTATTCATTGATATATTTCTTATTAAGAGGTGTTACTTATGTCTTTTCATCTGTTTTTAGATGTTGGATGATTCTTGGAGGATGAACTGCCGGAGTTAGGTTTCTGATAGAAAAAGAGGTGTTTTGATACAATTTCGCGAAGATCAGAAAAATACCAGAAAAACTACGGAAAATCATATTTTCCCAGAAGACGAAGGAAGCCAGAAGGGGAGGCAGAGATGGGCCATAGGGGGCCCACACCCCCCAGGCGTGGGCCACCCCTAGGCCGCGCCTACAGGGGATGTGGCCCACCTGTCTCACCTCTGGCTCTGCCCTCTCACCTATATCTTCTCCTCGAAACCCTAAAACACAGGGAGCGGATACAGAAAGATTTCGCCGCCTCTGCGGGGCGGAAAACACTGAGAGAGAAAGAGCTCTCCGCAGACAGATTTCTGTCAGGGAAATTCCTTACCGAAGAGGGGAGATTGTCGCCATCAACACCATCATCAAGCTAGACTTCATGGGGATCATCATCATCCACACCATCATCTCCACCATCACCATCATCACCACTCCATCCCGCTGTAACAATCGTGTTGAATACTTGCTTAGTTCTTAGGGGAAACTTTCTCGGTGTTGATTACTATTGTAATTGATGCTTATGAGTGGAGCCATTGGATTATTGTTTATGTTCAGATTGTTATCCATCACCATATCATCTTTGATCTTGATCCATAAGATGTCTTGTGAGTAGTTCGTTTAGTTTCTTGAGGACATGGGAGAAGTCATGTTGTTAGTAGTGGATTTGTGTTGAGATATTATTCAATGGTTTAGTATTTAAATTGTGGTGCTATTCTTCTAGTGGTGTCATGTGAACGTCGACTACATGATACTTCACCATTTATGGGCCTAGGGGAATGCATTGTGTATTTGGCTACTAATTGTATGGTTGCCGGAGTGACAGTAACCTGAACCCCCATTAGGACACCATTGCACAAGGGAGCGTAGGATCTCAGAGTTTAAGGCTGTTGTTAGGTTTATATCTTAATTACTTTCCTGTAGTTTCGGATGCTTGCAGGGGTTTAATCACAAGTATGTATTAGTCCAAGTAAGGTCGATACATTAGCACAGGTTCACCCACACAATACTTACAACACCAAAGAAGACTATTCAGCTATTTGAAGCGAAAGCACTTGACAGAATTCCCATGTGTTCTTAAGAACGTTTGGTCCTTATAAGTATTTCCACCGACCTGTCCTTTGCTAAGAAAGGATTGGGCCACTCGCTCCAATTGTTTGTTATCTTTATTACTTGCACTTTATTTCTTTGCTTTATCAGAAAACCCCTAAAAATCCGTTTGCTAAATATTTACAGAGATTTCCTGCTTCATACCACTAGTCAACACCTCTGCTCCTCGATGGGACCGACACTCCTATTTATCAAAAGTACTATGATACACCCGTATACTTGTGGGTCATCAGTTTTTTAATTAAGTTTGAGAAGTTGAACATGCCAAGGTCGGTTTTAGTGGAAATAGTTCATAAATACCATAATACACCTTAGATTGTTTTCCCATGATTCATGGTTGAGTTAAATAAATAGAACACTTATTTTCCTATTTTTCCCAAAATAAAAATAGGTAAAAAATATTTAAATACTTTGGAAGTAAAGTGAGACATAATAGTATAAATGTCTCAAATATAGATTTTAACAAAATATTAGTTTGTAGGAAACAAAATTTTATCAAGTAGATAAGTTTTGAGGTTTTTGGACAAGAGAACATGTAAATTATTTTAGGAAAAAATAATTATGAAAATACCTTTTAAAACTTTATTTTGGAAACTATATGAGGTGAAATGTAAGGTAGACCTCACCCATGAATTTTTATTTTTGAAAATAATAACTCTGTTTGAGAGAATAGAGTTTTAGGGTTTAGGGAAAGAAAACGCCTAAGTTTCCTTCGCCTCTCTGCCCCTCGGGTTGTGTATGGAGGTGCAAGAGAACGACAACCTTTATGGAGAAGAGATTGAAAATCCCTGTCAATGATGTGTTTGGGGAGAGAGAGAAAAATGGTTCTTAGGGCATCTCTAACCGATCCCCAAAACTTTAGAGGAGCAAACTGACTCCTAAAACTTAGAGGAATAAAAGTACTCCTCTAAAAGAAGGTGGTACCGAACCGATCCCCAAAACTTAATTCCCTAAAACTAAAATTTGGCTCATACATTTCATCGAACGCTTCCTATACGCTGGCAAGGAGTCGACCAAGGTGGCGTACGAGTCGGCTGCCAAGCACGACGCGCGGCGTCGTGCTCCTGTTCCGCGCAGCGTCGGCTTCCACGCGCGTCGTGTTCTTCATCTCCTTCTATAGCACCAGGAGAGACGACATGGGCTCGCTATGCGGGCAGGTGATCGACGACGTCGCCGTTGTCAGCATGCGCGTGCGTGCGCCGAAGCACGCCTAGAAGGCTAGAGATAGTTGGCCGACCGGACGATCGATTGAGAGTGTGCGCTGGGCAAGACCGAGATATGTACCTTGTTGTTACTGCCAGGCGATGTGGTGGGCGACCTTGAGGCCCTGCCAGTGTTAGTCGGGGTTGAAGTAGGTGCGCACCAGCAGCGCTTTCGCCGCGCGGAACGCCAGCGCGAGCGCCAGCACCCGCCGCCCTAGCCACGGCCGAAGATGTCGCGCCTTCCCCGACGAAGGAGGCGAGAAATCCCCTGCTCCCTCTTCCGAATAAGCATAGAAATCCCCAGCGAAGGAGTAGGCGGCTGGCGCGGTGCTTCCCCTCCCACTTGACGACTGTGGAGCCTCGCGTCACGCGCGTCTCCGGTGGTGGCAAACAGATACAGGGAGGTCACGCGCGTCTCCTCCTCCAACGCCGACGGAGGCCGAATTGGAAGAAATCGGGGAGGCGGCCGGGGAAACTCTATCCCCTCATCGATTCCGGCGGCGCTGAGAATCGGCAAGCGACAGAGGGGTGGCCTGGAGGGCGGTGCAGGGACCGGGGTGGCGGCAGTGGGGTACGGTGGTCACCGCCGGCGACGCCGGCGTGAATGGATGTGGTGTTTTGGAGACCGGAGTTTTTCTCTAAATTGATTCTCAACTCCTAAATTTACTCATCGGAGGTCAGTTTTACTCCTCCGTTGAGTTAAATTTTACTCCTCCAACCATTTTAAGAATCGTTTAGGTACATCTCCTGCCGATTTTTACTTCTCTAACCGTTTTTGATCGCTTAGAGATGCCCTTATACCAAGCTAAAAGAAGGAACCCAGTACCGAGTGAACGTTTTCGAGAGCGGACGCATCCAGAAGTTGGCACGTGGCAATGGTTTAGCCTACAGTTGCCATCTACCATTAATCAAAAAATCCGACGGCTGGCAATTCGTTAACTCCGTGTTGTAAAATCGCTCGTTATAATATATTTTTTTAAGTTTGACCCCATGCGTGATAAATGATAAAACTGGCCCTTTTTAAAAGGAAGATGTTGAGCGTCCCCTGGACCGATACAAGTTTTCAATCTTCCTGATCCGTTGCCTGACACGTGTCCTGTTTTTTCCCATAAATCTCTTTTTGCTGCAAAACATCCTGCTTTTGCTACATATGTCCTCGCTTTTGCTTTTGAAGAAAAAAAGGGTTTATTTTAGAAATAGAACGTCTCGCCGGAGACATCGTCGGAGACCTCATCGGAGACCATGCAGCAAAAAAATTGTGCTAATTTAGCAAAACCGACTTCGCCGAAGACATCGTCGGAAAAACTCACTGGTGATTCTCGTCGGAGACCTTGTAGCAAATAGTTGACACTGTTGTAGCAAAACCACAAAACGGTTATAGCAACAAAATTCTTCTAATGTAGCAAAAAACCTGTTTCGTTGGAGACATCGCTGGAGAATTTAGTCGGAAGACCTCATCCAAGAACTTGTAGCAAAATTTTCATGGTATTGTAGCAAAACAGAGATAGCAGAAAAAATGTATCAATATAGCAAATCGAAGGCCAGCATTTGTAGCAACAACACCCAAGGTGGGTAGCAACGACGTCGGAAGTAGGTAGCAACAACTTCGTCCGTCGGTAGCACGAAGAAGCACGACGGGGCCCGGAAGCGCGGAGACGCGGCAGACGAAATCTTCGTGCCCCATGGACTCGAACCAGAGCCAGAGCACCAGCACCCACCTCATGCTCTCGGCGTCCTGCGCCAGGTCCCGCACCAGACGATGCGGGCACTCCAAGCTGGAGGAGTAGGCGGCGGTCAAGCACTGCTGGGAGCGCCCCGAGCTGCTCGCGCTCGCCCCGCCACCGCTACGCGCTCGCCGACGCGCACCGCGCATACGCCGTCTCTCTCACCAGGGTCAACGACACGCTGCACGACGCCATGGCACGGGAGCAGCTCGACGAGCTCGCCCGCGGGCTGGAGGCGAGGGCGTCCGAGGGAAAAGGACCGCGGCGGCAGCGGGGAGGCCCTGGCGGCGGAGTTGTGGCCGGAGGACGAAGCCGGGGCGCACCCGCGTGGTTGCTGGCGAGCGGGCGCGAGGGCGGCCGAGGGAGAAAGACCGCGGCGGCGTGGATGCGGTTGACGAGGTGATGCGCGGGGACGGCACGCTGGTGTTCGGGAGGCAAGCGCAGGCGGCGGCGGACACGAGTAAGGAAGGGGCGACGGCGGTGGGTACTCCTGGGCGGCGGCAGGACCGCGTCACGACGGGGATGGGGGAGATGGGTCGACGGGTCCAATTTTTTTTGGAGGGCAGTGCGCTGCACCAGGACGATGGATCCCCCGTGGGACAGGGATCATTTTCCTTTTCAAAAACTTCGGCACAATATAAACCCGATCCAGCCGCAGTAAAAACCGGATCTGTTTTTTTTTTTTCTTCAAAGAATGACCTTACACATAACAATCCTGATGAGTATCTTTATCCAAAATCTCGGGAGGTTGGAGAGCTCCCGTCATCACCTCCACAGTTCCGATATCAAAGGGTGGGTAGTTTCAGTTTAGTTGACCCCGCGCATGTATGCGCTCCCTCTCCCTAAATCTTAGTTGCAGACACGTTCACCAAAATAATTCGTGTGTGCACGACTGCACTTATTTGTTCCCACGTTTATAGTAGAACACCTAAAACCTTCCTATATATACCGATCCAAATCGCGCTAGTCCTGCAAGCGACCTGCGAGTTCTTACCATTGGCCTTTGCTAGCCAAGATCCACTAGCTAGGCGGTCAAGAGATGGCTGGTCGAGGCACTATGATAATTGCCACAGTGCTCGTCATCCTGTCAATTCTTGTAAGCCCCATCTCTTGCTGGTCCTCGGGCGGCGCGACGTGGTACGGGAGCCCCTACGGCGCCGGCAGCGACGGTAAGTCGCATACACAGATCACTTATGGAGTTATATATGGTGCAGGGATCGATATGCCTATTATGTACACTGACCACATCTCTAACTCTGTCGCGCGAACGAAATGCAGGTGGCGCATGCGGTTACCAGCGCGCCGTCGGCCAGCACCCGTTCAGGTCGATGATCGCCGCCGGCGGACCCCATTTTTTCAAGAACGGCAAAGGCTGCGGTGCATGTTATCAGGTAATATACGCGTATGTAGTTATTTAGTTGTTTCATGTGAAAAATTGATGCGCAAAGTTGAGTGTGCTAATAAGTGGATGTATCCGGGACCTTCACGGATGTGTGCGTGCTACATTACAGGTTAAGTGCACCGGCAACAGAGCCTGCTCCGGCCGTCCAGTGACCGTCGTCATCACCGACTACTGCCCCGACGGCATATGCGCCTCACAGCCGCACTTCGACTTGAGCGGCACCGCATTCGGCGCCATGGCCGTCCGGGGGATGGCCGATCGCCTCCGCTCCGCCGGGCAGCTCAAGATCCACTACGCGAGGTGAGAGGAGAATGCATTCCGTTTTGATCCAAGAATATCTGTGATGTGTGTACTGTGCCGGAGGAATGATTAATTAACAGTAACTAACAATATTGGTTAATTAATTCCGATCCTCAGGGTGCCGTGCAAGTACAACGGCATGAACATCGCGTTCAAGGTGGACGCGGGCTCCAACCCGTACTACCTGGCCGTGCTGGTCATGTACCAGGCCGGCGACGGGGACCTCCGCTCCGTCGACATCATGCAGGGCGGATGCCAGCCCGGCCAGCACGACAGAAGCGGCAAGCCGTGGATGAGGATGCAGCAGTCGTGGGGCGCGACGTATATCATCAACTCCAACGACGGGAAGCCTCTGCGCGCGCCCTTCTCGTTCAGGCTCACCTCGGGCTCCGGCAAGGTGCTCGTCGCCACCAACGCCATCCCCAACGGATGGACGGCCGGGATGAGCTACCGCTCCTCGGTGAACTACAGAGCCTAGGTCTGTTTTCGCCGAGCGATCAGATCTAGTAGCTCTGCGGTTTGGTGGAGCTCTTGCCCTGTCAACAGGATTCGGTATGCGCGTCCGGGAATTGTGAGCGGCCGCGTCAGAAGAGGAGGAGGTCAAGTGTTCTCTAACGTGTTCTTCCTGGCCTCTCCACGGCCACCGGCTTGCAGTTATTTTCCTAGTGATGTTGTCTCTTTTTGGTTATATGTAACCTCGCAATCAGTTTCGAAGTTTTCACATGTTACTGTCGCGGAGGTGAAGTTGCAGCAAAGCATGCTGATGTAGCAATAGATGTTGAGTTTCTTGGGTCCGTTTAAAGCTTGGGCTTAATTTGTTTGACCAATTGTGATGATTTATGCCTCCCTTTTTTAATACTCTATAATCGTAAAAAATAGCTCTGAACAGTAAAATAAATGGTTAACCACAAATACGAGCAAAATAGCAAAAGCTAGTTGGATAAACATATTAGCCTAATTCAGCGTAATAAATGCCTGGTAGTTGGCTTATAGTATTTTCTTGAATCTTGCTTGAAGCTTGAATTGGAAATCAAAAGGGGAAAAAATAAAAAGAAGAGGGAAAAAAGTACTCCCACCGGTCCATTAAAAGTGTTGCTGATTTAGTACAATCGGAGTGAGTAGTAAAAATAGCATCAAGAGGATATGAATTACAAAACAACTAAAATAAACATAGGTGTGAATAACACAACATTGACAGTAAATCTTTGGTTTATTCGAATTAAGCATGTTTTTACCCAATTACACACAACACTTGAAGAAGGTACGACCGTGGGTCTATCTGCTCCTAAGTTGTCTAGAATTTTTTTCAATCTCGACCATATTAGGCTTGGAACCAACATATAACAATTCTTATTTCCATTTGACTTCATTGTAACTCTAAGATCCAAGATAAAATCTATTAGAGTCACACAAACTTCATGAATTAGTTGATTAATCCTAATATAAACATAAAATGAAAAATTATCGGTTGTAAGGATCGGTTGATTTTTGGAAGAAAAAAGTATTGTGGTCCTAAAGAAAAGATAATATCCTATTCCTGGGCTTATAGCTCCTATGCGACGTCTTTACATGGAATTGGAAGGAAAGCGACATCGTTGAAAAGAATAGTTCGCATGCGACGGTTGTGAGGCAGCTAATATCCCAGGGCCACACGGGCCTTAAAACGGTCGTACGGACACATTTAACTTTGTTCCAAGATTAGGGTTAAGCCAAACCGGTTGGTTGGGACAGTCAGTCAAGCCAGTCAAACCAACCGCTTCCGACCAAGAGCGCGCGTCACACTGACTGTAGCTTCCCCGACGGCGGCGGCGGACCTCACCCATCGTTCTCGGCGCCGACGGCGGCGGCACGGCAATTAATTTAGGCGGCGGCGCTTTCGTTCGACGGCGAAGGTGGTGAGTGCCATTTGAGAGCTAATTCCTCTCCCATTCTTCTCAATTCGAGATCTGAGCGTGCCCATTGATGCTAGATTGTGGAGGCGAGGGTGTGCTGAACGGGGCGAGGGGGAACGATATGGAGCATGGAGAGGGGACTTCTAATCGGTATATCCCGTATCTCTGCACTTAATTTCTCTAAGGTTGAGCTCTTTGTTCGTTTCCGCTAGCTCACAGTGCCCGCCAAAAACAGGGGAGACGATGTTGCGCGCCAAACTTTCGAATTTCGCATCAATTTCTTTCCCTCTAGGGTTGTTTTAGTTGATGGCAGCACGCAGATCATTGAGAGAGACACGGTTGTTAAATGGGAGGTGGAATTAGAACATGTTGATCCCCAAGAGCTAATAAACATGGAAGAGGAGGCGGTGAGGAAAATGGTGGAAAAAATTGGGGATGGTGTGGTTTGGGGGCCAGGGCAAGAAGTTTCTTTGTTACGATTTGATGATTGCAAATGTGACTATGTTAGGGTTGAGACAGGGGAACATATAGTTGATGAAATCGATGAGCGAAACGGTTGGACAAGCAAAACTGTTCTGTTTTTAGCAGAGCTCATTGATCTGAAACCTGATTCGAGGGTTGGATATGTGGCCTCGAAGCTGGCTGCTCAGATGGTCGACGATGATTGGGCTGCACAAAGGCAAGTAATGCCTATACTTACTGAGTTGGAAGTGTTAACAGTGGAGGATGATGATGCTAATGCACAAGGGGAGGCTGCAGATGGTAATGCACAAAGGATTGTAACCGTTGATTGGAATTCAGTTGAGATACATGACCGGACTGATTTGGTCACTGCACCAATAGATGACATTGAAATGGCAAAGCTTTTTGGCATTCCTATAGATGACAGAGACAAGGAGAAGAAGAGGGATGAAGCTGCAAATGATGGTGACAACCATTTAAGAGATGAAGAGGCAGATATAGATCTAGAGTTGTTGGAAAATGTTGCAGTTCATGTAGATGATGCACATGATGATGATCTAGTAACAGTTTATGACAAAGAGGACCCATTTATTGAAGTTGGGAGATTATTTCCAAGCATGGATGAATTCAGGATGTGTTTCAGGACATATGCAGTCAAACGTGAGTTTGCTACCAAGACTATGTGGACTGATAAAAAGAAGTTCTATGCAAAATGCATAGGTTATGATGGTGACATGGTTATACCCCGTGGGTGCATGATCTCAGCATACCTGGTCCAGCCCAAGGAAGGCCTACGGCAAATGTACGCCGGCCCATGAAGACTTTCGGGTGGCCCAGGCCCACGACGCCTTCGGATCCTTGGAGAGCAAGACTAGAGTAGATAGGAAATTCAAAGGGGTAAAACCCTAGAACCTATAACCGACTAGGTCTATGCCCGGGACCTGCCTAAGTCTATATAAAGGCCAGGAGGGCACGACCTAGATCTCTCGACTCATACTTTCGCATACACACCTCCACGTCAGATTGCATCTACGCACCCCTGTAACCTTCGGTTCCGCCATAATCAAGAGCAGACAAGCAGGAGTAGGGTTTTCCCTACGGGGGCCTGAACCTGGGTAAACCTTGTGTCCCCGTGTTGCTTGTTTGCTAACCGTTCCACGATCTCCAGCATCCCCATCTTCTCCAAAACCCAAGTCCATAACAATGGGCATTGATGAGATCCAACCTCGTCAATTGGCGCCGTCTGTGGGAACTAGGGACGCTGATTGTGCGGTCGTGACGGTCCCAACCCGATCGATCTAGAACTCTGCGGCGACGGAGAGTCACCTCCTCTTCGGCGCTTTCGAATTCACCGCCCACTCACCGGCCACCATGAAGGACTTCGAGCCCGTAGGCGACGGACTCAAAATCCTGTTCGGGAGCTTCTGCTTCCAGGTGGGGCAAACCGGCACCCTCCGCCTCCCTGAGCGGGTGCCCCTGCCATCAATCAGGCCCGCTTCATGGACCCCACACCCCGTGCTACGCACAACATCATCAACAGATGATTCCTACGACAGCAGCTGCTGCAACTCCGATCCGTGCGATCCGCCATCGGATGCAGGGACCTACGGTTCCGGATCTGAAAGATGCGGCATCAGCGGACCAATCTACGAGCGCTACCAATGCACCATAGTCATCCAGAGCGACGCGGATCAGCAAACACCCAACCCGCCGCCCAAGCCGACGCCTAACCCGCCTGAATGAAACGGTGGGAACAGAAGAAGCCAGTCCCCCCCACCCGAAGGGGAAAACAACGGCGGCCACGTCATCCGCCTTAGCAAAGAAGGATGGGCCCAGGTCCGCAACGCCGTGGCAGGCAACATAGTACTTCCTGCAGACGCCTCCCGGGATATGCTGATGGCCTACCACCTGCTCCTGATCGAGGAACACAAGAAGCAGGTCAAGATGCAGGAGGTGCTCGACAAGCGCAAGCAAGCAGCCTCAGAGTCCAGCGCGCGACGAGCTGCGCTCTCCGCCATGGGCATCGGCTCCAGCTCGAACGCCAACCAAGGCAACAAGCACCGCTCCAGGGTGGAGAACATGGACCCCGAGGAGCGCCGTGAGGTGATCCGAACCCTCCACACATCCTTCATGGAGATGGACGCCGACGGCAAGGTCATCCCGAAAACGCCGCAGGCTGTGATCATGGCAGCCACTGCGTACCTCGCGGCCCACCCACCGCCGGAGGGGGGCCCGAAGAGGGCCATGCACAAGTCCGCACTCACCGGACTCGGACTCGTTGGAGCTGCACTCCACCAGGAAGCTCCCACGGAGCCGAAAAAGAAAGCTCCGGTCAGGTTCGACCGTAGCCCCACCCCTTCATCCGAAGAAGAGAACATGACCTTCCTCGAAGGAAGAAGAGTTCGCGCCGCCACGACCGCGACTACGACGCCAGAGATGCGCTCACACAGCGCAAAATCGACAAAGCGCGAGCCAAGCGCGCATGCTCGTCCGAATCCGAGATGGACGAAGACGAAGGAGAACTCTGCGGAGCTCGATGCTTCAGCAGATCCGTACGGCGAACGCGGATGCCGTGAAATTTCAAGCTTCCTTCGGATACTCTGAAGTTCGACGGCACTCAAGACCCAAAGGCTTGTCTCAGCGACCACTTATCATCCATCAAACTGCACGGTGGAAACAAAGAGACTGCCATGCAATGCCTTCAGCTGCAGCTGACAGGCGCAGCCCAGATCTGGCTCAGCAGCCTATCTTCAGGGTCCATCCGAAGCTGGGATGAGCTAGCTTGCAGCTTCATCCGAAACTTCAAAGGCACCAGGAAGAGGCCCGCCTCAATCGAAGAGTTGCGAGCCTACACTCAACGAACGGGCGAATCCATTCGCTCGTACATACTACGCTGGTCCAACACAAAGAACTCCGCAGCGCACATCTCCGAAGAGAGGGCCATCGACGCCTTCAGGGACGGCGTCAAGCGCTAAGACTTCAAGGAGGAACTTGGGCGCGTCAAGCCCAAAACACTCGACCACCTCATGGACATCGCCAACAGGTGGGCTAACGGAGAAGATTCCATTCACCGAGCACAATCGGAAGAAGAAGACGACTACGATCAACGGCGAGAGCGCCGTATCAAAAGAAGATCGCGCGTCTACGACGATCGCGACGGACCCGACATGGTCGCGGCTGGCTACGCCGATCGCCGCAACGATGCCAACCGCAACAGCGGAGGAAACTTCCGCGATGGGGGACGCCCAACGCAGTCGTGGCAACGCCGTGACCGCGATAACGGACCCTCAGCATACGAAAAGCTTTCGGTTCCATGCACCATCCACTTCTACATCGACAAGCAGGATGGAAAAAAGAAGGCCAGCCACATGCTCAAGGACTGACGCGAGTTCCAGAAGCTCAGCGAAAGCATGGTGCAGATGAGGCAGCAAGCCCCAATCCCTGCGTTCGGAAATGCACCCGCGCCAGGTGAAATAGCGCACGGAGCTCCTCCACCGCCACCCGTAGGAGGCCCAAACCAACCAGTCGCACCAGCACAGAACAACGCTGGGAACGGGTATCCCCAGCCGAAAGGAGCACTGATGATCCAAAAGGGGCGCCCCACGAATAGGGTGCAGAAGAAAATCACCCGACAGATCAACCTGGCCGTGGCAACTCCACCCGCCATCCCTGAGTACCTCAGCGGATCAGAGCCCTGCATCACATTCAGTCGTTCGGATCACCCCTGCCAGATCCCTCGCCTAGGTCATGCTGCCCTGGTGCTGGAGGCGCAGATCGGAGGTTTCGAGATGAGTCGCGTCTTCATGGACGGCGGCAGCGACATCAACCTGATGTTCGCAAGCACTCTAGCAGCAATGCGGATCCCGCAGTGCAGCCTGGAACAGTCAGACACAACGTTCCACGGCATCGTTCCAGGGAAGGGCATATTCCCCCTGGGCAAAATATGGCTCGACGTCATCTTCGGCAAGCCGGACAACTTCCGGCTGGAGCGACTCGAATTCGAAGTGGTGGACTGGCCATCACAGTACCACGCCATCCTCGGGCGTGTAGCATTCGCAAGGTTATTTGCCGTACCACACTATGCATACCTGCTACTCAAGATGCCAGGACCAAAGGGCGTCATCACAATCCACGGGAGCTTCACCCGATCGGACCAATGCGACAGAGATTTCAACAGAATCTCCCAGTCATTTGGCATGCAGGAGGAGCTCCTAAGGCTCCGCGAGGTGACGGACAATGGGGCACCCCCAGTCGCACGACAAAACGCACCTGACATGTCTTTCGACTCCACCTTCAACACAAAGAAGGTGCAAGTCCATCCGACGGATGCCTCCAAGACGGCGCTGATCGCCAACGACCTCAGCCCCGCATAGGAAGGCGCGCTCGTCGAATTCCTCCGTGAGCGCTGGGAAATCTTCGCCTAGTGTCCTGCGGACATGCCAGGAGTTCCCAGGGAATTCGCCGAGCACGCACTTAACGTCTTTCCAGACACCAAGCCCGTCAAGCAGTCCATCCGGAGACTGTCCGAGCCACGGGCCAAAGCTATCGGCAAAGAAATCAACAGACTACTCGCTGCAGACTTCATCAGGGAAATCAAAGAAAGCGAGTGGCTTGCAAATACAGTGATGGTCCCAAAGAAGGACACGGACATCCTGCGGATGTGCGTGGATTTCACGTCGCTAAACAAGCACTGCCCAAAAGACCACTTCCCTCTTCCTCGGATCGATCAGATCATCGATTCGACTGCATGTTGCGAGAAACTCTCCTCCTCGACGCCTACTCAGGCTACAATCAGATTCGACTCAAGGTCGAAGATCAGGAGAAAACGACGTTTATCACACCGTTCGGAGTGTTCTGCTACAACACAATGCCCTTCGGGCTAAAGAACGCGGGTGCCACGTACCAGCGATGCATGCAGGCATGCCTCAAGGACTAGATCGGTCGCAACGTTCAAGTCTATGTCGACGACATAGTCATAAAAACCAGGGAGGCGAGGACACTTATCGACGATCTCCGCGAGACGTTCGACAACCTCGATCGCTACAGGATCAAACTCAACCCAGTGCGCCTTTGGCGTCCCATCGGGTCAGCTGCTTGGGTACTTCATCTCTCAGCGAGGGATCAAGGCGAACCCGAAGAAAATCAGATCCATCATGGCAATGGAGAAGCCGAAAAACCTCAAGGGTGTCCAACAGCTTGCAGGACGAATAGCGGCGTTGAGCAGATTCATCAGCCGCATGGGTGAGAAGGCCCTGTCATTCTACCAGCTGCTACTCAAGGCAGATAAATTCGAGTGGACGCCCGAAGCCGGCGACGCGTTCGAAATCCTCAAACGGCTACTCTCCACCTCGCCCGTCCTGGTCATGCCAAAGGAGCGCGAGCCTCTGCTGCTGTACATAGCAGCCACACACCAGGTGGTCAGCACCGTGCTAGTGGTCGAACGACCCGAAGAAGGCAAGACCCACGGGGTCCAACGCCCAATCTACTACCTCAGCGAGGTACTGACGCCAACAAAACAGAGGCGTGTTCATGACGGCTCGACGGCTGAGCCATTACTTCCAGGAGCACCAGGTGATGGTCGTCAACGATGATGGGGATATGCCTACTGGGGTATACCCAGCAGGGCGTTTCCGACTGGCCCGTGAGCTGGCGAGTGGGCCTGCAGAACGGCGAGTGGATTGAAGCCCAGCAAGGTACCGAGCGACTGGAAGCTGAAGGCCCAGGCGAGTAGATAGGCCTAGTTGGACTAGGTTAAACGACTACTGAAGCCTTAACCGAATCGGTTGAGATATGTAAACCCTAGGGGTGGTGAGCCTATATAAACCTCCCTACAGGGTGAGAAGAGACACGTTCCCTGATACACCCAAGCGACTCGCCGCCTAGCCGCCGAGCTCGCCCATTGTAACACCTCCATAATACAATCTAGCAGGAGTAGGTCTTTACCCTCCGGGGGGCCAAACCTGGGTAAAACCCTGTGTGTTTGCCCTCATCTCGCACCGCAGATGGCTGGCCGCCCTTGCCCCTTGTTCTACTACTCGCTGCCGATTGCAGCATCTGCCGTGACCATTCCCATGACAGTGGCGCCCACCGTGGGGCCTGGCCGGTCTGGCCGGTGTTCTGCGGCGAGATCCAATCTGCCCATCAACGAGATGGTCGCCACCGGCCGCATGATAGCGATCGGCGAGATGCTCCAGATCTTGCCGAGCAGCTACGTCCCGGCGGCGCGACCCGTCACGCACAGCGTGATCCTGCCTATCGGCACGATCAGCCTCTTCGTCGGCCTCACCGACGTCATCGTCTCGGAGGACTCGGCTCGCATCCGCGAGTCGCCGCCACGCGATCGGCTCTCCGAGAGCCAGATCCGCACGATCCACCGCCTCGCCTCCGAGTACAGCTCGGCCCACAGAAACGTGGCCGGGAATTCAGCGGCCGCAGAGGATTCGACCCTCACCGACGACGCCGACTCGGCGACCCCGGCTTCACTCGCCGGATCCATCACCGCGGCCTCGTCCACGGGCTCCATCGCCCAGGTCTCCAACGCGGGAGACTTCGAGGACCCCTCCATCCTCGAGATCTTCGAATTCGACTCCGGGTCGGAGAACTCCGCCGACCTCCGCGACGAACCGGTCACCACGCCGCGACCTACATGGCCACCGGCGCCGATCTGCTGGAGGATCCTTTCTCCACCCCAATCCCTCCTAACGCCATGGCAACGGAGGTCGAGGAACTTCGCCTGAAACTGGCGGAGGCGGTGCGCAAGGAGCAAGCCGAGCGCGAAAAATTTCGCCTCGAGCAGGTGACGGCGCAGGAGCTGTCACGCTACCACCAGCAGCGGATCAGGTCACGCCTGAACCCCACCTTTCAAGGGCGTGCCCTGAACTTCGACGACGAAAACGACCCGGCCCGCGTGGCCGAACGCGCGATCTGCGAGAACGCGCCACCAGGAGGAAGCGCCCGGCCCCCGCCAGGATCAACGGCGAGGGGCGCCCCACCTCCACCCAACCGCACCCCTCCCAGGGACCAGCCGCGGATAGTAGTCTCCTCACGGGAGCGAGACGCAAACGGCCTCCCACTGTCCTCCGCCCCAATGGACAACCTCGTGGCAGGACGAGCAACAGCCGACAACATCACAGCCACAGGCGACGGCGCCCTACAGATCCAATACGTCAGGGCCCTGCTCGCGAAGGCCGTCGAGCAGCAAAAAGCGGGCGCCGACTCGGCAGGTCGAGTATACTCGCGTTCCTCGGGAAGTAGAGAGGCCTCCAGCGGCCGCCCAGCAGCGGCAAACACCCTCAACTGCCCGCCGCCAGAGCCGCTGCAGCTCCAACACCGACCCGCGAACGCGGCACTCTCCACCAACGACCCCAGGCCGGCAACCAACCTTGTCACCGCCAACGGGCAACCCATCGACGCCCGCACCCACATCATCAACAACCAAAGTTGGCGCGCACGCCAGCCCGACGACTTGCGGCACACCCTAACTAATCGCCGCGACGGCGAGCCTATGGGGTCGCTCAGTCGACTCGGACCCAAGTGCTTCGGACCAATGATCCGAGGCGAGAAGTACCCGCCAAACTTCAAGGCGCCAAAGGAGATAGAAAAGTACGACTCCTCGTACGACCCCGCCGTCTGGCTCGACACATACCTCATGGCAATGGGGATCGCGGGTCACACTGACCTGCTCGCCGCCCGTTACCTCCCCCTGATGATGGAGGGGACGTGCAGGCAGTGGATCAACACTCTCCCCCAGGACAGTATCGACTCCTGGGAGGAAATGCGCGACGCCTTCGTCAGGCACTTCGAGTGCTCCTACACCCGCGCCACCACTATTGAGGACCTGGAACGATGCGTCCAGGGACCCCGCGAGTCGACCCACAACTGGGTCCAAAGGTGGCAAGAGCTTTGGTACAACGCGGTCGGCATCCACCCGGACACCGCAATCCATTGCTTCAAGACCTCGTGCCGCTACGAGCCCCTAGTCGCCAAGCTCAAGCGACACTCCCGCACACTCGACAACATCCCTGACCTGCTCGAGATCGCTAAACGGTACGCCGAGGAAGACCCAAACCAGGAAACTGATGACGAGTCAGGAGTTCAATGCCGCACAGGCGGCAACGACGGCGGACGCTGAACCGACCTACGCTACAGCGGCACTCGCCTCACTGGCAAGCGCCGCAGTGACGGGCGAGTCGACTTCGTCGCCAACGCCGGGCACGCGCAGCGCGAGCCCAAGAGCTTTCGCCGCGACAGAGGGCAACGCCGCGACGGCGGAAACTACAAGAACAAGCCAAGGTTCGACCCCGCGGCCCTCCTTAACCAAGCATGTGCGTTCCATAGCAGGGAAGGGAAGCCCGCAACGCACACCACCGCCGACTGCCACACCCTCAGGGAAATCGAGAAGGCACGGCAAGCGCGGGAGGACCCCGACAACGACCCGCCACAGGACGCGTGGCCCTGTGGGGCATCGAGCTGTCACCCCTGGACATCATCTACGAGAAGAGACTCGCAATCAAATCTCAAGTCCTCCCGGACTTCCTTGTACATTGGATGGAGCTACAACTGCCAGACACCCCAGACATGTCGCAGTCATGGACAATGCACTTCGACGGCTCCAAGCGTGAAGCTGGAGCAGGAGCCGGGGTCATACTGACCTCCCCGCAAGGCGACCAGATGAAGTACGTCCTCCGGATGAAATTCCGAGCCTCCAACAACGAGGCCGAATACGAAGCCCTCATCCATGGCATGAGGATGGCAATGATCTGTGGCGCAACGCGCCTGGTCATCTACGATGACCCCAACCTCGTCGTCCAGCGGACGATGAATGAGTGTTTAACACCCTCAGAATCGGCCCTATGCAAGTTTTAGCGAATCCCGCCAAACCCGCATAGAAACGATTCAAAGGTGCCCACCAGGCACTTTCGTGCGGGTGGAAAATGAAGTAATATCATTACACAATAGTCCACGATGGAACCCACAGAACAGATATATACAACAACGACTCCAAGAGTCAAGAATACAGATATACAATACAAAGATCCAAATCACCTTGAAAACGATACATCATCCGACTACGGACAAGAAGCAAATTGAGCTAAGAGCCCTGAAGAATAACCAATGGCGTCCATAACCCTGCCCGGGCCAAGCCGGAAGGGTAACCCTGCTAACGACGTCGATCTCAAAACCTGCTTAAACAAAAGGGGTGGCGACAAAGGGCAAAGGAAAAAGAGAGAGCGGTCAGTACTGAGGCCAGTACACGGCGAGGCTAGAATTCGGCGGTCCTCGCCTACATAGGTATGGTGGACTGAGCGGCAGCGCAGCATGCACTAAACAACCTATAGAGACACGATATAACTGTCGGCTACCAGAGAGGGATAAGAAAGTCCTATTCAGAACCATCTTGATACTACCACCAAACATACCCATCCTGGTATGTCCCCCTCGAGACCAAACGAGGAAGTCAACCGAGGAACTCACACAGTTGGCCGTTTTATTTATTCAGTTATCGTTGCAGCAATTACTAGTCAGGTATAGATAGCATGAGTCGTCCTGATATATTAAGCAGTGGGCAGTTTTAGCTAACCATTCCGTTGTAGTGCAACACTTACTAGTCAGATATAATAAGCATGAGATATCCCAAACCCAGCAGTTGTTGGTACTTTTATTTAGCCATTCCGTTGTAGTGGATCTGATTATTAGTCATATCGGATACAAGTCAATTTATAACAGTAAACTTTAGTTATAGTTGTCTATGATCGAGAACTGTGCTCCAAGTCGTCCATAACCGCGGACACGGCTTCTCGAAAAGATTTAACCCTGCAGGGGTGCACCAAAGTATCCACACGCACTTCGACCCTTTTTGCCAGATCAGTTAACATACACCCATCGGTATGTCGGCGGGGCCTAAGTCATGACGTTTCCTAGACCCAAAGCAAGTACATGGGGGCCACCCCACTAAGCTACCCGCAACGAAGTCGGCCGGTCTCCGAGACGGACTCAGGGTTTGTGTAGACGGCTGTAAACGACTGGGAACCCGAAAGTGTGACTGGGCTTGTCGATACAGCGAAAACGTGTCACGGTCCTAAACAGTACAGGTGCTCCTCGCACAATCGTAAATAAAGCAGTAAAGCATGGCATAAGTACAGGATAGTAATAAATCCCCAAACTACTTTGTGGCCCCCGGTACAATACTTTGAAATCAGGTACTAATCGATGGGGGTGCCCACACACCCCACCTGTGGTTAGCGCGCTCGATCTCGGAACAGGTGTCAAGAACTCGGGGTCCTACGGGACACAAGTGGACGGTTAACACCCAAATAACATCTATTGCCCACCTGTGCCTCTGCATTTACCTACTTCCAATTTTAGTTATTAAATAATAATTAAAGTCTTGATCATCTCCAACATTAAACATGCGGCAAAACTTCAACAACTGTGGTACTTGGCGACACGCAACAGCACTTGAGCAAGCGACTACGACGCGCAAGTCCAACTATCTACCAATCAACAGGTAATAGGATGTGTCCAAGGCAATATAAGGCTGCAAGGGATATCACGGGTACGAAAACTAGAGCATTGCAACACAGATAGCAATAGGTCAACAGGGGGGAATAAATACTATAAATGCAAAATAGGTAGAAGGGGAAGGGATGATCGCCTGAAAAACATTGCCGAAGGTTCATCCGAAGGTCGGGTCGACACTCGCATCAACTCATCGGCCTAATCTGTGAAGAAGCAAAGCACTAGAAGAAACACCGGATGCACTATTTAATACTACGGCAAAAGATCGGGCATGATGCATGTATGATGTATGACCTGGCAAAGATGCGATGCAATTAGGCAATATTAAGCGGAACCGGGGTCCCGACAATTAAGTATATGGTTTTAGTTGTTTAGCTACCCTGCAATTTAAATGTTGTCTTAATAAGGCGATATTATGTCACCGGTTCGGTACATAAATTTAATTGAGGCCAATGTAAGACTAGATAAGCTCACATATGACCTCCATAATTAATTATTAGGTGAATCGGCATAAGGCCCCCAAACCCCACAATATGTATGCAACATGAACAATTAAATATGCAACAATTTATATAGTTGACAATTTATAAAATAGGGGTCTCGGATAGAGGTCACACATATGGGGGCTCGACGATCTTGGGGGGTTCGGGGTTGGGCTTGAACTCCGAGGACGGCCTTTGGGTTCGGTCTTATATCCATGTAGGAGTGCTTGACGGTTCCGGGAAGAAGACCTTGGAGGTATCCGACTTCAACTAGCGAAGGTGTACTCGGTTTCGGTGTCGGTAGTCTTCGGAGGATCTTGGCAAAAATTGGGAACAAAGATATTCACATGCTCCAGTACTCTTCGAGTGGCATCGTGCAACTTTACACAATCGCCATCCACGCCACACCCCACGCGTACATCATCAGGTTAGATCTTTGAGGACCGATGTGCCCTCTCCAGTACAACACATCATCAAAACACGAGTGCAAGATGCATGGATAAAATGCCGTGAGTGAACAAGTTCTGTACATACATTTTACCAAACACCTTCTGGGAGCCTGGGCGTCGACTGCAAGGGCCATGCCAGAAACAACCTGGCAAGCCCGATGGTTAGGGGTGACCACGCGGAAGGCGGCGGTCGGTGCTGCAGCATCAAGCGGGGGAAGCGGTGAGATGAGGGAGCTCGGGGAGGCGGCTCGGCCTGGCCGGAGAGCGGCGGCACGCGCATGCGGGAGATGTAGGGAGGCAGATCAAGCGGCGCCGGAGACGAAACAGAGGATGGCAGCGCTCGGAGGATTGCAGGGCAGAGGAGGGGCGCAGTGCTTGCTCGCGGACGCGGCCTGCAGAGAATCCCCGCTACTGCCGGAGGGTGGGTACGAAGCCCGCGACGGCGAAGCTGAGGCGGCCGGCTTGGCGGCGGGGTCGGTGATGCGAGGGCACCGGAGAGAGAGCCACGATGGTGCTCGAGTTCGGGCAGACGGGAAGGAGGGGCGACGGAGATCGGCGGTGCCGGGGCGTGGAGAGCGGGCCCCCCTGCCGGCGGCGGGGACGGCTTGGCGATGGGGAAGGAGCTTGGGGGCGAGGTAGGCGCAGGTGCCCACGGCTAGTGGATCTAGGGAGCACCAGGAAGGAGGGTAGCGAAGAGGCGGCCGACGGCGGGGTCGGCGACCGGAGGAGAGGAGATGCGGGGCGTCGGCGGGGACCTACGGCCAGCGGCGCTCGGCGGTTGTTGAGCAGAGAGATGGGTCGGGGAAGAAGAGACGCGGGGTGGGGGTCGCGTGGCCCGGGGCATCGAGGAGGTGGGGGCGGTCTCGGGGGAGTGCCGCGCGAGGAAACGTGTTGGGGTGGGTCTGATTAGTGTGCGTGTGTTTGGTGTGCGCGTGTAGAGCCAGGGGTGGCGGCGGGTGAGAGGGAGTGATGGGGCAGGGGCCAGGGTGAGGTGGCGCGTGGTGGTTGGCTGGAGGATTGGGCCAGGGTGAGGTGGCGACATGGGATTGGAGGGGGTGAGGTGGAGGGGCTGGGTAGGGAAAAATAGGGTAGGGTTTTTGGTAGAAAAGGTTAGGGTAGATTCTGGGTAGGTAGGATTTTATCTGGAGGTGGCCGGCTAGGCTTTCGGGCCTGGCTGGCTGCCTCCCAAAAATAATTTAACTATTTTATTTATTTAAAACGAGGCTTTTGCAAACCGCTGGTAGACAAAACAAAATAATCCGGAGAACCGGGTTTTAATTTTAATTTGAATTAAAGACGGGGCATTTAGAAAACAAAAACAGATTTTTCGAAAATAGTTTTATGCAATCAAATACAAGATGACATGACGATGCCCAAATGCAATGTGGCATGATGACATGAGCATGCAGTCATGATGATGCAATGCACAGAAACAACGCGATTTTCTAGTAGTGGTTTTTGCGGGATGCCACAGAGTGCGACGCACACGCCGAAAACATGATCGCGTACCGCGCACTCTACAACGCACTCGAAGGAGAATTCGACGGCTGCGAGCTTTGGCACGTTGGAAGAGAAAGCAACGAGGAAGCCAACAGACTCGCCAACATCGGCTCCACCTGCGCAAAGGTGCCACCAGGTGTGTTCCTCGAACAGACCTGCGTGCCATCCATCAAGCGGAAATTCCCCAAGGGATCACCCGAAGAAGCAGAATACTCGGGGGCTACGCTGCCCGAAGGACACGAAGGACCCAAGAAGCTGGACACAGAGGTTGCTATGGTCAACCTGATGCAGGTCATGGCAGTCGAAGAAACTTGGACGCGACCGTACCTCCAGTTCTTGATAAACGGTGAACTGCCTGACAGCCCGACAAATGCCCGGCGCATATCTCGTCGGTCAAAAGCCTTCACCATCATCAATGGCGAGTTGTACAAGCGCAGTATTACGGGTGTACTACAAAGGTGCGTCACCATCAGTGACGGGAAAGCCATCCTCCAAGACATCCACGAGGGCATCTGCGGCCATCACGCAGGCAGCCGCTCCCTTGTCGCCAAAGCTCTACGAGCCGGATTCTACTGGCCAACGGCCATGAGGGATGCAAAGGACATCGTCCGAAGATGCAACGGGTGCCAACGGTTCGCCGACAAACCGCACGCACCCGGGTCAGAGCTCAGACCCATACCTATAGCTTGGCCTTTTGCTCAATGGGGCCTCGACATGATCGGCAAACTGCCAAAGTCCTCGAAAGGGGGGCACGTTTACCTCCTGGTCGCAGTCGACAAATTCACCAAGTGGGTCGAGGCCATGCCGGTCACCAACCAAAAGGGCAAGACTACCGTCAAGTTCTTCGAATCCATTGTCTACAGGTTCGGCGTACCGCACAGCATCATAACCGACAATGGATCGAACTTTATCTCCAAGGAATTCCAGGACTTCTGCGAAGGCCTCGGGATCAACATCACGTACGCCTCAGTGGCACACCCGCAAACGAACGGGCAAGTGGAAAAGGCCAACAGCCTAATCGGCGTTGGCATCAAGAAGCGCCTCATGAGCCCACTTGAACGAAAAGCTGGAACCTGGACGAAAGAGCTACCATCTGTCCTGTGGAGCTTACGGACTACGCCAAACAGCTCCACCGGCTACACGTTGTTCTTCATGGTGCACGGAGCCGAGGCCGTGCTACCAGCCGAATTACGCCACCAGGCCCCCTGGGTCGTCGCTTACAGCAAAGCCGAATCCACGGCTGCACTCGAAGATGCCGTGGACACACTCGACGAAGCAAGAGACGTAGCAGCAGCTCGATCAGCGGTGTACCAGCAGAGTCTCCGCAACTACCACAGCTGACGGCTACGCCCAAGGTCCTTCGTCGAAGGAGACTTCGTCTTGCGACTCAAGCAAGAGCGACCGAAGAAATTCGAGTCGCCATGGGAAGGACCCTACGTCATCACCGAAGTCATCCCAGGTGGCGCCTATCGCCTCAAGCACGTGGAGTCTGGAGTCGTATACTCCAACCCATGGAACATCGCACACTTACGGCGATTCTACCCATAGCTACCTACCCTTTATAATTTCAATAAGGCTTTTCAGCCAAGGCTATTCAGCCAAACAATGTACTTCCTCCATTACGATATAAATAAAGCTAAGTGTCTCGCCCCAAATTTTCGTTTTTCTATTTGCAACTTTACTTTATACTACAAATGCACTCGGGGGATCCCCCCACCTCACGATTTCATCGACCGAGGATCACACGTGTACACCTGAGTAGCTGACAACGTCAGGCAAACGAAAAGGACACGTATCCAAACAAAGCACTGCGTGCTCACAACAAACAAACCTTTACAACAAAGGGCACAACACGCCCAGTCGAAATATACAAATTTTACATCTATCTGTTTTACAGGTACTACCTATTCTGAAGAATAACTTGAGCACGCAGCTCAAGCAAATCTACGACATGTTCGGCATACTGCCTTACAGCCGCATAATGTGGACGCATGTCCCACTCATCACCATCCGGTCGAGGAGGTGGCCCAGCCGCCACAGCAGACAAATCTACATCTGGCCGGTGCAGCCTCACAAGGGACAATGCAGCCTTCACTCCTGCGACGAGTTGTTGCCGCACCAGCTCCTTGACATTATTCACGCTTTGAAACTTCGACAGAAGACCCGCAAGGCTTGTTGGTACGGCATCCAATGGAAACATGACATGCAACACTGAGGCAAGCGAAGTCTGCACTTGACGAAGCACCCGCAAAACCTGGTGCACACGATCCTGCACCGTCGCTAGAGCCATGGCACGGTCACGATCCATCCAGAAGAAGCCGCCAGCCTCCATGTCCTGTTGAGTCAAGCAATTGACCCGAATAGCGACACGCTCTTTCTCCTCCCTAGGAGCAAGGTTGGCACCTGCGACAATTGCACAAAATAAGAAGCAAGGCCAGCAGGCACATCCGAAGAACTGAGTTGCAGCTCGAAACAAAGAACAACTTACATTGAAGCTGCTCAGACAGCCGAAGCAGTTCCACCATCAATTACTCCTCTCTGGCTACACCGCGATCCTCCTTGGACTTCCAAACATCGGTGTGACCACGCACCCCAAGCAACTCCCTCTCAAGACTACGGACACGGTCTCGAAGAAAAGCGAGTTGTGAAGAATCATCCTAAGGTGGCTGCAGTTGTGCTGCAGGCGAGGTGTCAACAGGGTCAGCACCCGAAGGAACCTAGAACAGCAGAAAAGCAAAGGACATAAACATTCAGACAGAGAAGAGCACAACTCAGCAAAATTCATTAAGCATATAAATGCCACTACGTGGCACAATGATTTCGTTCCTCAACATAGTTACAGCAAAAGGAGACTACAAACTATCCTACAGCTACAACGCCTAAGATGCGGCACCCTGCGTAGCCTCAGAGCCGGACTGCCTCGCCTTGGCCTCCCCCTGTTGCCGCAGCGCATACTCGGACAGCAGATCAATGAGCTTCGGCCCATATCTCTTGCAGCGAGCAGAGTAGGTAGCAAAATCTACCTCGGATCCATCCGCGGTCGTCGGCATCCGGGAGGTGATCTGGGAAAGGTCCAGCTCCGCTCCAGCCGCCAAGCCCATCGCCAGCCCGACGAACGCGCCGATGCCCTTCTTCTTACGCTTGTACGCCGCAGGCGCTTCGGCTGACAAGGCCTCCGCCAGGGCGTCAACATCATCAAGGGCCACTCCCTTAGGGAGAAGCTCCTTGTAGAAGCGGCCAAGGACTTCCTTCGCCTTGGCAAGGGAGCTGACGACGGTGCTGCAGCGATCTTCGACCGCTGTAGTAGCATCATCTAGAGCACTCCCGTGCTCCAGAGCGCCGCGGTCAAACTCGATGCCTGCGGCATCTGAGGCAAAACAAAAAGAGAAGACTAAGGACAGTAACACAGAATAAAGGCAAGAAAACGAAAAATACAGAAGCAAAAATAAGGTACTCACCCGAAACAGCCTTGGCAGCAGCCATGAGCTTGCCTGCCACCTCTCTTTCACGCGCAGTCGCAGCAGTGGCAAGCTGCTCCTCGCGGTCCGTGGCCTCCCGATGCAGACGCTCCTTAGCTTCGGCTACCTCAGCCAGCTCCAGCTCAAGGCGCTCTTTCACACCGACGGCGGCCTCGGCCTTCTTCTCCGATTGACCAAGGCTCTTCTTGAGAGCGTCGATCTCACGGAGAGAGGTATTATGCTCCTCTGCATTCAAAACAAGCAAACGTCAGAAAGCAGGACAAGAATAAAGGAAAAAAGCACCAAAAGCATACGGGTACCTTGAAGCTGTTGGAGGTTGGCCTCCAGCACCAGGCGCTCCTGCACCAGTCGCTTGGCTTCCTGCACAAAAGGCTGCAGGAAGAAGAACCACCATTCAGAAAAAGGACTCGGGGGCTACGCCCAACAGGAGAAGGCAGAAGAAAAAGACTCACACGAAAACACTTGGGGGCTCCCCCCGAGACTCGAAGAACAAGAAAAGAGAACTCTTTTACACACGCTCGGGGGCTCCCCCCATGACAGACGACTTACATGATCCAACGGTGATGCCGAAGGCCCGCTGGCGAAATTCTGAGGCGCAACCACCTGCACCTCCTACAGAGGAGGGTTCGGAGCAGCGCCCCCCGAAGTTGCCACCGTCTGAGGAGGAGGAGACGCGACCTTCGACTCTCCCACCATCTCCCGAGCACCATCGTTGGAGGAGTCGTGGGAGGAATGCCTGCACACGAAAAAATTAGCACAAGTCAACAGGAAAAAGGAAAGCAGTATAACAGAAGCTTACGAGTCCAGTGAGATCAGGTCGAAGACAGGAGGAGTCCTTCGGGCTCGCTTCTCCCCTTTCTTCTCTTCCTTCTTCTCTTTCTTCTTTTCTTCCTTCTTCCGCTTCGCTGGCGGGTGCGGCGCTATAGCCCGCACAGGAATGGCATGAAGAGGGGAGGAAGAGCCTCCATGCCCGTCACTGTGACGCTCAAGGCATAGAGGGTTCCTAGGAGTCGGAGGAGTCGAGGCATCCGAAGACTCGCTGGAGCTCCGTGATCGTTTGCGCGTGTGGTCCTCGCTCGACTCGTTGGCATCTTCCGCCGGAGATCGCGCTGACGGCAGCTCGGACACAGAATCCACCACGTCATTATCCGGAGCATCCGGAAATATTTCAGACAATGGCGGAACCATGCCCGGCACCTTGAAGCTCTGCAAAAAAGAAAGAATTTTGTTAGCAAACAAAGAAAAATAAATACGCAGTCGACGAAAAGCGCTACGCGCACGAATCTACACCTGTGGAACGGCCAACGTTGAAGAAAACGGAGGAGTCAGCGACTTCGCCGGGATTTTTTCTCTGGCCTTGAACTTCAGCAACAAGCGAAGGGCCCTGTCAAGATCTCCCTCGGAGATTTTCTCAGCTGAAACTCTCGTCGGATCACGGCGCCCAGAATAAAGAAACATCGGGTGCGTCCTAGCCTGGAGAGGCTACACCCGACGCTCGAGAAACGTGCGGATAATATCCACGCCGTACACTTCCTTCTCCGGAATCAACTGGAGATCCTCCACCCGACGGTAAAGGGCCTCTATCTCAGCTGACTCGCCATCTAAGATCTGGATTTTCCAGGACCTTTTCGGCTCGATTATCTAGGAGGGGTCGAAAGGAGCAAGACCAAAATGCTGCCCAGCCACTGTGGAGTCGCGAATGTAAAACCACCGCCTCCGCCAGTACTAGACAGATTCAGACATAGAGAAACAAAAGAAAAGAATATTGGCCCTGAGGGAGATGATGCAACCCCCAATGGGATACACACCATCCGAACCGAACCGCCTCTTCACGGAATAGAGTTTTCGGAAGAGACCAAAGTGCGGCTCGATGCCGAGCCAGAACTCGCAGAAAGTGATAAAACAAGCAATGTGAAGAAGAGAATTGGGGGAAAGATGATGCAGCTGGATGCCATAGAGGAAGAGCAGCCCACGAAGGAATTCGTGGACTGGGAAGGAAAACCCAAGCATAACGAAGGCGAGAAACATAACCCGATACCCAGTGGGGGGACGGGGGGTTACCTCGTTCCCGGGGAGTCTAACGACCTCCCTATCCCGCGGGATCAAACCCTGCTCGCGAAGTTTGCGGAGGTCACTCTCCCGCGTCTCTGATCGCCGCCAACCACTGTCAGTGACGCGGGTAGCGGTGGCGCCTTTCTTTCCTCCGGCGACGCTGGTACCAACCATCGATGATGATTTCTTCGGTTTCCCCATCGCGCTACGGCGGCGCCGGCGGTGAGAGCGCAGAAGGGAAGACGGAAATGGGGAAGGATATTCCAGCGCGCAGCAAGAACTGCTAGAGCACAAGGAGGCAGTGAGAACAAGATTAGATGCGGTGAAAACAAACTGCAGCTTTCCCCAATGATTATAACGGCGAAGACGATGCACGGCAACCGTCCATTAAGAAGACCTAACGCCAACGGCAGATCTAGCCATACACGTGTCAGCAGCACAACGAACCGTCATTACCATGCCGTCCACTACGCGCGGAAATCGAGGAGACGCCGTAATTATCTCCACGCCGCGCGTGACCGGTCAATTCAAGGTCAGCAAGTGGGACCCATGTTTGTCCAGTCAAGTCATCTCTGGCGCAGCAGACGCTTGAGGTCATTGATCGTCAGCACTGATGTCATCAAAAGCTATACTAGCAACAACTACAATTTCTTCGGCTTCAAAGCTAAGAGTACTCACTCGAATCTACGATTCGACTAAATACTTGGGGGCTACTCCTATTAGGAGCGCTGACCGCGCACCCGAAAGATGAATAAGAACGAACTATTTCTTCGAGTCCTACGCCGAGTCTACGGCTCCACTACGGACTCGGGGGCTACTCCCATAGGGAGGATGGATTTAAGCATCCGAATTTTTTTGTGTCCTACGGACTTAACAACTGAACAATGTTTGAACTAAAGTCTCCGCTCGAGTCTACGACTCGAACAAACACTCGGGGGCTACTCCCATAGGGAGCGTTGGTCGCGCACCCTATGAATTCTTCGACTGCGATCTTTCGGATCAGCATGCAAAAACTTTTCGGCAACTCTGCCCCAACAAAACGATGAGTGAGCAACGATCTCCTTGGCCACCCGAAACACCTCCGCGGTGACAAACATTCAGATGTTGTGTCTGCGACACAAAGATAAGACCTACAGATATCATCTGATGGCCTGGCAACGCACACGACTGCGCTCTGCTAGTACGAACCCGTGCCAGCAGGCGCGATGAAAAATCCCGAAGGACGCATTGGGTACATCAATTAAAATCACTGGAATTCCACTCCTGTAAGTCCTCCGCGGCCTGAGTCGAATTACACCAGCATATGTTCCAGGTTCGAAGTTGAGGGACTCGAACCTGAAGAAGATCGTGTAGTTTCGTCCTAAGACAGTTAACTGACCCTGGTCCGTTGGGTAAGTCAGGCACACGCATCAACAATCCCTACACATGAACTATTGAAATACATAGTTGCACCCGAAAGATTGAAGAGTCCTCAGCCGAATCTACGATTCGACTGATCACTCGGGGGATACTGACATGGTTATACCCCGCGGGTGCATGATCTCAGCATACCTGGTCCAGCCCAAGGAAGGCCCACGGCAAATGTACGCCGTCCCATGAAGACTTTCGGGTGGCCCAGGCCCACGACGCCTTCGGATCCTTGGAGAGCAAGACTAGAGTATATAGGAAATTCAAGGGGTAAAACCCTAGAACCTGTAACCGACTAGGTCTATGCCCGGGACCTGCCTAAGTCTATATAAAGGCCAGGAGGGCACGACCTAGATCTCTCGACTCATACTTTCGCATACACACCTCCACGTCAGATTGCATCTGCGCACCCCTGTAACCTTCGGTTCCGCCATAATCAAGAGCATACAAGCAGGAGTAGGGTTTTCCCTCCGGGGGCCTGAACCTGGGTAAACCTTGTGTCCCCGTGTTGCTTGTTTGCTAACCGTTCCTCGATCTCCAGCATCCCCATGTTCTCCAAAACCCAAGTCCATAACAATGGGCATTGATGAGATCCAACCTCGTCAGATGGTGGTGCCAAGCCTTGCAAGTGGTATATATCTGCTAGACGCCAACCTGATGGAAGGACAATAAGAGTGAATCAAATTCCAAAACCTCATACTTGTATTACAAGTTCTCAAACAGTTATAAAGATGATATCACAATTATGGGTTGCAGAAAATATCAATCCCATCTTAGCCACAACACCAAACAGCACTGCAAAGAGACTGAAAATAGACTTGGAAAAGCAGTACCCCATTAAGCTGAATTATACTACACTGTGGAAGGCAAAGCAAAGGGCAATGAAAGAGCTATATGGTGATTAGGCAAATACCTTTCGAATGCTTTATGACTTCAAAGCAGAAGTAGAGAATAGGTCACCTGGCAGTGTTGTGGAGATAGATACTGAGGTAACAACTGATGGGAAAGTCTTCTTCTCTAAATTCTTCATGGCTTTAAAGCCTTGCATCGATGGCTTCAAAGCAGGGTGCCGTCTGTAGGGGGTTCGTAGCATGGAAAACAAAAAATTTCTACCGCATACAAACAAACAAGCCAAGATATATCTACTAGATTGTAGCAACGAGTCGATAGAATAACTCACCCTCGAAGATTCCAAAGCGTTTAACGAGAGCGGATTCTCGTGGGTGATGTAGTCATACTCTTCCCGATCTCAAGATCGCATAAACGATCCTTCCGGCGCTGCGTTCCGGCAGCGCTTCCGTAGTCGGTCACACGTTCGGTACTCGACGAAGACCTTCCTCTCCCTTGTTCCAGCAGGCAGCGGAGGTTGTAGCACTCTCCTCACGATTTTGGCAGCACGACGGCGTGGTACCGAAAGTAGAGGGGAGATCTCGTAGGGCTTCGCCTTAAGCCGGAGCGAGTATGGTGGACTATGAGAGAGCCTCGGTGATCTAGGGTTTAGACACACCAAGTAGAAGGAGCTAGGCCGGCGGCTAGGGCAACTATAAGCCCCAACTCGGCGGCTTGGGAGAAACCCTAGGGCGGAGGCGGCTATGGTGGGCGGCGGCGGCTAGGGTTAGGGTTTAGAGGGGTGTGGTGTTATGTGCTTGGAGGGGCAGCCCTGCCCCTCCTTATATAGGTGGAGGGGCGCGCCAAGGGGAGGGGAGTCCCTCCCCAACTCGGTCTCCAAGGGCCGGCGGTGGAGGGAGAGGGACTTCCTCCCCAAGTAGGTTTCCTACTCTCCCTCCACCAAACAAAATAGCCGTTTGACTTTTCAAATTGGCGTTTGACTTTTCAAACTAGGATTTGATTTATCCCTTTATTTTGTTCAGCGATGACAACTAGTACATGATGCAACCATTCCAACTTGTTATGACACATTCATGTACCCTTCCCCTCCAGAGTGCCAGACATTCCGGAACCTTCTAGAACATTCCCGATGAAAACACCGAAACCATTCTCCAACCCCGAAACAGGACTTTCCTTATATGAATCTTATTCTCTGGACTATTCCGGATCTCCTCGTGATATCCCGGATCCCATCCGAGACTCCGAACAACATTCGGTCTCTTACTCATCATTCCATAACTACTCAACAACGTCGAATCCTTAAGTGTGTCTCCCTACGGTTCGTGAATTATGCGGACATGATCGAGACACTTCTCCGAACAATAACCAATAGAGGAATCTGGAAATTAATATGTCTCCCACATATTTCTACGATTACTTTGCGATCGAATGAACCACTTACATACGACACCAATTTCCCTTCGTCTCATAATAACCGAGGTTATGATCGTCAGTATCTCTGCATACCTAGTTCAACCTCGTTACTGATAAGTACTCTTTTCTCGTTCCCGTGATATGTGATCCCTTGTGAACCAGTCACATGCTTGCAAGCCAATTGGATGACATTCCACCGAGAGGGCCCAGAGTATATCTATCCGTCATATGGATGGACAAATCCCACTCTTGATCCATGTGTCTCGACCAATACTTTCCGAACACTCAATGCCACCTTTATAGCCACCCAGTTATGGTGTGGTGTTTGATGTCATCAAAGCATCCTTACGGTAATGGTGATATGCATGATCTGATGGTCGAAGGAATTAGGTTACTATGTATCAGAAAGCATATAGCAATTGAACTATTAAAATGACTTGATCTTTATGCTACGCTTATCTATAGGAGTATGTTCATCATATCATTCTCCTAACGATATGATCTTGTTGTTAATAACATCTCAGTGTTCATGATAGGGAAACCACAATCATTTATTAACCAACAAGCTAGTATTATAAAGAGGCTTTACTAGGGACTCTATTTTAGTTTACAAATCACACAAGTATTAATGTTTCCTTGTTAATACTATTATAGCATGAATGTAAACATTTATCATAAACACAAAGATATAATAATGACTACATTTATTATTGCCTCTAGGGCATATCTCCAACAGTCTCCCACTTGCACTAGTCAACTAATCTAGATTACATGGTAATATACCGAACACCCATGGCAGTTTGGTGCTGGTCATGTTTTGCCCTCGGGAGAGGTTTAGTTAATGGATCCGCCACATTCAGATCTGTGCGTACTTTGCAAATCTTTATGTCACCATCTTGGACATGTTCTCGAATAGCGTGAAAACGTAGCTTGATATGCTTCAGCTTCTTGTGTGACCTTGGTTCTTGCGCATTGGCTATGGCGCCCATGTTATCACAGTAGATAGACATTGGGTCCAGCGCACTAGGAACCACACCGACCTCTGTAATGAACTCTTTCATCCATATCGCTTCTTGTGAAGCCTCCGAAGAAGCCATGTATTCCGATTCAGTTGAAGATCTCGCCACAACGCTTTGCTTTGCACTCCTCCAGCTAACTGCTGCACCATTCAAAGTAAATACGTATCCAGATTGTGATTTGGAATCATCCGAATCGGTGTTCCAACTAGCATCGGTGTAACCATTAACAACGAGCTGTTCATCACCTCCATAAGAAAGAACCATATCCTTAGTTCTTCTCAAGTACTTAAGGATGTTTTTGACCGCTGTCCAATGATCCACTCCTGGATCACTTTGATATCTGCTAGTTAAACTAACAGCATATGCAATGTCGGGTCTAGTACATAGCATGGTATACATTAGAGATCCTATGGCTGATGCATAGGGAGTTTTACTCATCCTTTCTCTATCTTCTACCGTTGTCGGACTTTGAGTTTTACTCAACGTCGTATTGGGCAACATGGGCAAGAACCCTTTCTTGCTATCTTCCATTCCAAACCTCTTTAGAACTTTGTCCAAATATGTACTTTGTGACAATGATATTAGGCGTCTCGATCTATCTCTATAAATCTTTATGCCAATATGTAAGCTGCTTCGCCAAGATCTTTCATTGAAAAACTATTATTCAAATATTCCTTGACACTATTAAGAAGGTCTACATTATTCCCAATCAACAATATGTCATCTACATATAGTATTAAGAATGCTACAGAGCTCCCACTCACTTTCTTGTAAATACAAGCTTCTCCATAAGTTTGTATAAAACCAAAACTTTTGATTATCTTATCAAAACGTTGATTCCAACTTCGGGATGCTTGCTTCAATCCATATATGGACCTTTGAAGTTTGCACACCTTGTTAGCATCTTTAGGATCGACAAAACCTTTGGGTTGCATCATATACAACTCTTCATCAATGTCTCCATTGAGGAATGCTGTTTTGACATCCATCTGCCATATCTCATAATCATAATATGCAGCGATTGCTAACATAATCCTCACAGACTTTAGCTTCGCTACAGGTGAGAAAGTCTCATCGTAGTCAACTCCTTGAATTTTTCTAAACCCTTTTGCGACAAGTCGAGCTTTATAGACAGTAACATTACCATCAGCATTTGTTTTCTCCTTGAAAATCCATTTGTTCTCGACAGCCTTCCGGCCATCCGCTAAGTCCACCAGAGTCCATACTTGGTTTTCGTGCATGGATCCAATCTCGGATTTCATGGCTTCTTGCCATTTATTGGAATCTGGGCTCATCATCTATTCCTCATACGTCGCAGGGTCATCGGTGTTATCCACCAACATGACACTCATAATGGGATCATACCAATTAGGAGTGGTACGAGTTCTCGTTGACCTGCGAGGTTCTGTAGCAACTTCAACCGAAGTTTCATGATCATCATCATTAGCTTCCTCTCTTACTGGTGCAGGCACCACAAGAACTTCTTCCGGTGCTGCGCTACTCGCAATTTCGAGAGAAGGTTCGACAACCTCGTCGAGTTCTACTTTCCTTCCGGTCACTTCTTTCGAGAGAAATTCCTTCTCTAGAAAGGATCCATTCTTGGCAACGAAGATTTTTCCTTCGGATCTATGATAGAAGGTATACCCAATAGTTTCCTTTGGATATCCTATGAAGACGCATTTTTCCGCTTTGGGTTCAACCTTGTCCGGCTGTAACTTCTTTACATAGGCTTCGCAACCCCAAACTTTAAGGAACGACAATTTAGGTTTCTTCCCAAACCATAATTCATACGGTGTCGTTTCAACGGATTTATATGGTGCCCTATTTAAAGTGAATGTGGCTATTTCTAATGCATAACCCCAAAATTATAGCGGTAAATCTGTAAGTGACATCATAGAATGAACCATATCTAAGAGAGTTCGATTACGACGTTCGGACACACCATTACGCCGTGGTGTTCCCGGCGGTGTCAATTGTGAAAGTATTCCGCATTTCTTAAAATGCTCGCCAAACTCGTAACTTAGATATTCACCTCCACGATCAGAACGTAGAAATTTAATCTTCTTGTTACGTTGATTCTCAACCTCACTTTGAAATTCCTTAAACTTCTCGAAAGTTTTGGACTTATGTTTCATGAAATAGATATACCCATATCTACTCAAGTCATCCGTGAAGGTAAGAACATAACGATAACCACCGCGCGATGCTACACTCAATGGACCACACACATTGGTATGTATGATTTCCAATAAGTCCGTAGCTCGCTCCATCATACCAAAAAATGGAGTTTTAGTCATTTTACCCATCAGACATGCTTCGCATCTTTCAAGTGATTCGAAATCAAGTGATTCAAGAAGTCCATCGGAATGGATTTTCTTCATACGCTTCACTCCAATGTGACCAAGACGACAGTGCCACATATAGGTCGAGTTATCGCTTGATTTCAAACATTTAGCTTCGATGTTATTAATATGTTTATTTCCACTATCGAGATTCATAAGAAAAGACCATCTACCAAAGGTGCATGTGCATAAAACATATTACTCATATAAATCGAACAACCATTATTCTCGGACTTAAACAAGTAACCGTCTCGCAATAAACAAGATCCCGATATAATGTTCATGCTTAACGCAGGCACCAAATAACAATTATTTAAGTGTAAAACTAATCCTGATGGTAGATGAAGAGGTAGCGTGCCGACCGCGATCACATCAACCTTTGATCCGTTTCCAACGCGCATCATCACCTCGTTCTTCGCTAGCTTCCGTTTATTCTGCAGCACCTGTTTCGAGTTACAAATATGAGCAACCGAACCAGTATCAAATACCCAGGCACTACTACGAGTACTAGTGAGATACACATCAATAACATGTATATCGGATATACCTTTCTTCTTGATGTTGTCGTTCTTCAAATCCGCCAAGTACTTTGGGCAATTCCGCTTCCAGTGACCTTCTCCCTTGCAGTAAAAGCACTCAGTATCAGGCTTGGGTCCAGCCTTGGTCTTCTTCGTCGGTGCGGTAACTTTCTTACCACCCTTCTTGAAGTGTCCCTTTTGCTTAGACTTGCCTTTCTTGAATTTGGTGGTCTTATTGACCATCAAAACTTGGTGCTCTTTCTTGATCTCCACTTATGCAGATTTTAACATGGAGAAGAGTTCTGGCAACTGCTTATTCATGCTTTGCATATTGTAGTTCATCACAAAGTTCTTGTAACTTGGTGGTAGTGATTGGAGGACACGGTAAATCCCTAAAGCATTAGGAATCACTATACCCAAGCTTTGAAGTTTGTTTGCGTGCCCAGACATCTTAAGCACATGCTCACTAACGGAGCTGCCCTCTTCCATCTTGCAGTTAAAGAACTTTTCAGAAGCCTCATAGCTCTCAACTGCCGCATGAGTCTCAAAGATCAATTTGAGTTCACGGACAATATCATGTGGGTCTGAATTCTCAAACCTTTTCTGAAGCTCCGATTCTAAACCATACAAGATAGCACACTGAACTGTGGAGTACTGATTCTTCCGAGCGAGATAAACATTCTTTACTTCATCGGTAGCATCAGCTGCAGGCGGGTCACCCGGCGGTGCATCCAGCACATAGGTCAAATTACCAGCATTGAGGACAATCCTCAAATTGCGGAACCAATCCACGAAGTTGCTTCCATTGTTTTTCAACTTTTCTTTCTCTAGGAACGCATTAAAATTGATGGTAGGGGCCGCCATTGATCTACAACATATTTGCAATAGTTTAGACTAAGTTTATGACAAATTGAGTTCTAATTAATAGTTAAATTAATCTAGGTGAACTCCCACTCAAAACAATATCCCTCACATTGTTTTAGTGATTACACGAACCAAATCCACCACATCAACACCGATCATCACGAGAGTTGATGTAGCTTCAATGGCGAACAATCGACATGTTCATCATATCTACTATATGATTCATGCTTTACCTTTCGGTGATCCGTGTTCCGAGACCATGTCTATACATGCTAGGCTCGTCAAGATCAAACCTTAGCTTCCGCATGAGCAAATCTGGCTTGCTCACGTTGTATACACTTGCGGAATCTAACACACCCGATCATCACGTGGTGCTTCGAAACAACAAGCTTTAGCAACGGTGCTTACTAAGGGTGAACACTTTAGAACTTGAAATTCATGTGCATGAGGGATCATCTTATAATGCTACTGTCGTTTAACTAAGCAATACAAGATGCATAAAGGATAAACATCACATGCAATTCATAATATGTGATATGATATGGCCTTTCTACTTTGTGCTTCCGATCTCCATCTTCAAGCACGAACATGATCTCCATCATCACCGGCATTGCATCAAGGTCAATGACGCTGCTCCATGGTTGTCGTCCACCAGCTTCAACTATTACAACTACTTTGAATAGACACGCGGGTCTTAACATGAATTAAAGACAACCATATGGCTCCTGCCGGTTGCCAACTTACAATAAGGAACATTGCATACATATAATCACAATCATGGCCATATCACATCACAGCACACCCCTGCAAAACAAAGTTAGATGCCTCTACTTTCTTTGCATATTTTACGTGGTTTGGGGATTTCAATAAGTGTCGATCTAACTTACGACAAGAACCACAACGTTGATGTTTGAACTATCAAATGCCCGTTGTAAATTGGATCTATACTATAATGGGAGAGACAGACACCCGCAAAGCCACTTATGCAATACAAGTTGCATGTTGAGCGTGGAGCAAGTCTCATGAACAATGTCATGTAAGGTTAGCCCGGGCCGCTTCATCCCATCATACTGCAAGATGCAAAGTACACAAGAAGCAATTGATAATAAAAGCACCACCGCCCACAATGACCATTGTGTTCTACTCGTGCAACAGATCTACATATAGACACGGCTCCGATACCACTGTAGGGGTTCGTGCATGGAAAACAAAAAATTTCTACCGCATACAAACAAACAAGCCAAGATCTATCTACTAGATTGTAGCAACGAGTCGATAGAATAACTCACCCTCGAAGATTCCAAAGTGTTTACCGAGAGCGGATTCTCGTGGGTGATGTAGTCGTACTCTTCCCGATCTCAAGATCGCGTAGACGATCCTTCCGGCGCTGCGTTCCGGCAGTGCTTCCGCAGTCGGTCACACGTTCGGTACTCGACGAAGACCTTCCTCTCCCTTTTCCAGCAGGCAGCGGAGGTTGTAGCACTCTCCTCGCGATTCCGGCAACACGGCGGCGTGGTACCGGAAGTAGAGGGGAGATCTCGCAAGGCTTCGCCTTAAGTCGGAGCGAGTATGGTGGACTATGAGAGAGCCTCGGTGATCTAGGGTTTAGACACACCAAGTAGAAGGATCTAGGCCGGCGGCTAGGGAAACTAGAAGACCCAACTCGGCGGCTTGGGAGAAACCCTAGGGCGGCGGCTAGGGTTAGGGTTTAGAGGGGTGTGGTGTTGTGTGCGGGCTGCCCCTCCTTATATAGGTGGAGGGGCGCGCCAAGGGGAGGGGAGTCCCTCCCCAACTCGGTCTCCAAGGGCCGGCGGTGGAGGGAGAGGGACTTCCTCCCCAAGTAGGTTTCCTACTCTCCCTCCACCAAACAAAATAGCCGTTTGACTTTTCAAATTGGCGTTTGACTTTTCAAACTAGGATTTGATTTATCCCTTTATTTTGTTCAGCGATGACACTTAGTACATGATGCAACCATTCCAACTTGTTATGACACATTCATGTACCCTTCCCCTCCGGAGTGCCGGACATTCCGGAACCTTCTAGAACATTCCCGATGAAAATACCGGAACCATTCTCCAACCCCGAAACAGGACTTTCCTTATATGAATCTTATTCTCCGGACCATTCCGGATCTCCTCGTGATATCCCGGATCCCATCCGAGACTCCGAACAACATTCGGTCTCTTACTCATCATTCCATAACTACTCAACAACGTCGAATCCTTAAGTGTGTCTCCCTACGGTTCGTGAATTATGCGGACATGATCGAGACACTTCTCCGAACAATAACCAATAGAGGAATCTGGAAATTAATATGGATCCCACATATTTCTACAATTACTTTGCGATCGAATGAACCACTTACATACGATACCAATTTCCCTTTGTCTCACGATAGTTTACTTATCCGAGGTTATGATCGTCGGTATCTCTGCATACCTAGTTCAACGTCGTTACTGATAAGTACTCTTTTCTCGTTCCCGTGATATGCGATCCCTTGTGAACCAGTCACATGATTGCAAGCCAATTGGATGACATTCCACCGAGAGGGCCCAGAGTATATCTATCCGTCATATGGATGGACAAATCCCACTCTTGATCCATGTGTCTCAACCAATACTTTCCGAACACTCAATGCCACCTTTATAGCCACCCATTTACGGTGTGGTGTTTGATGTCATCAAAGCATCCTTCCGGTAATGGTGATATGCATGATCTCATGGTCGAAGGAATTAGGTTACTATGTATAAAAAAGCATATAGCAATTGAACTATTAAAATGACTTGATCTTTATGCTACGCTTATCTATAGGAGTATGTCCATTATAATATTCTCCTAACGATATGATCTTGTTGTTAATAACATCTCCATGTTCATGATAGGGAAACCACAATCATTTATTAACCAACAAGCTAGTACTATAAAGAGGCTTTACTAGGGACTCTATTTTAGTTTACAAATCACACAAGTATTACTGTTTCCTTGTTAATACTATTATAGCATGAATATAAACATTTATCATAAACACAAAGATATAATAATAACTACATTTATTATTGCCTCTAGGGCATATCTCCAACACCGTCCATATTTGAGTATAGACTCATCTTTCTTGACTGGAAAGTGGAATGGTCAACTAGCAGCATGCAATGCTTTAGATGGACACAATTGGATGTTCCCTGTAGCTATTGGCATGTTTCAGTCTGAGACAGAGGCATCATGGACATGGTTCATGATGCAGTTGAAAAGATGCATAGGGTCAGTCTCTCCATTGGCAATGCACACAGATGCATGTAAAGGTTTAAAAAATGCAGTGAAGATTGTTTTCCCTCATGCTAAGCAGAGGGAGTGCTTCAGCCATATGTGGATGAATTTGATCAAAAAATTCAGAGGAGATGATTTTGGACGCATGTGGCCAGCATCAAGATCTTACACCAGGCAGACACATTCATATCACCTTGAGAAGATTAAGGCAGCATGCTCTGAGGAGGATAGGGTCAAGTTTTGTACATGGTTGGAAACCTACCATTCTCTTTTATGGTACATGTCTGGTTTTAACACTGCCATCAAATGTGATCATATCAACAATAATTTGGCAGAAAGTTTCAACAACAAAGTGAAGGAGTTAAAAGACTTGCCTGTCCATGACATGGTTGACCAGATCAGGATCATGATCATGAGGTTGTGGGAATTGAGAAAAAGGCTTGGTGATGTTCTTCAAGGAGATAAGCTTCCTGATGTTGTGCAGCAGGTGGTCAACAGGAGGAGAAATCTTGCACATTTGCGTGTTGAGAAATCCTCATTGTGGGGTGCTGAAGTCAGAGATACAAAGACTGGCAGGAGGCATGTTGTTGACACTCAATTGCATGAATGCACATGCCTTGAGTGGCAACACACTGGGAAGCCTTGTGAGCATGCCATACTTTTCTTGGCCTCCAAACACAAGCTAAATATGCACCCATATTTGCATGAGTATTATTCTGTAGCAAAATTCAAGGCTGCATATGGAACACCAATTCCAGCACTTACAGATCAGTCTCAGTGGCCTGAAGTGGATATTCAGTTCTCCTTGTGTCCTCCTTTGATGAAAAGAAAGGCTGGCAGGCCCAAGCAGAGTAGATTCAAGGCTTGGTTTGAGAAAGGTGGGAGCAGCAAGAAGGGAAAGAAAGATGAAAAGAAAGATGCCAAGCAAAAAAGGGCCCAAAAAGGTAAAAAGAATAGATGCAAACTCTGTGAAGAACTTGGACACCGAGTTGGCTCTACCAAGTGCAGATACACTGCTGAAAAGCCAAAGTATGTTCATCCAAAATCTATCCCATTTCTTGTTGATGATTTTTCTCCCCCAGCTAACTTGCTTGTTTTCAGGAGGAAGCGTGGAGAAAAAGGCCCACCTCTTGTTGTTGACGAATGCTGGCCACTGAAAAGGGCAAGAATCAATGGCCAAAGAAAGAAGAGAACTAACCAGATCATGTTTGGTGCTGCTGAGGTGCAATCTGAACTTGTTTTGGAGGATGATGTGCAAACTTTTGAGGCTTTAGGGCACACCGTTTCTGATTTGGAAGCTCTGGTGCAAAATGAGGGGCAAAATGAGCCTGTTGTTGAGGCTCTAGTGCAAAATGAGCCTGTTGTTGAGGCTCTGGTGCAAAGTGACCATGTTGATGAGGCTCTGGATCATGATCATGAGGTTGTTGAGGAGGTGCAGAAGGTGAAGGAGACTCTTGGACGTGTTGTGGGGAGACCCTTCCGACACCGAAGTAAGCGACGAGGACAACCACCCGGACCACAAGCAGTGGTGGGAGAAGGAGGCGCCCACGCGCCCCAAGCGTGGAAAGAAGAAGGAGTCCCCGCCCTGCCCCTGGGGGGAGCAGGGCCCCATCGTCACCAACCCAGTCCCCAACCTCCCCGGCGGCGGCGACCTCCCCTCCGAAGCCTACTGGGATAAGGCAGCGAAGGACGAGGCAAAGCAGGAGGCTGCTATCGCCAGGTGGGAGGAGAAGCAGGCCCAGCGCGCCTTGAAGAAAAGGCGCAAACGGGAGGAGGAGGAGCAACGGGAGGCCAATGGCTGGGCCTTCCGGGAGGAGCAGCGGAAGCGGGACCAGCAGGAGAGGCTGGCGACGTGGAATGCCGCGAAGGCGGCTGCACCGGCACCGCCTCCACCGCCGATGGAGTAGGGTAGCTAGGGTTAGGGTTTAGGGGCTAGCCCAGGGTTTAGGCGGGGCGCCTATTCCCTTCTATATTATTGTACTTTTTTCTTTTTATTGTAATGTTATCGATCCCCCCTATCTAATATAAGTAATGTTATCCCAATATTATTTATCCCCTTGTTTTATTGTAATCTGTGTTTTATTGTATTATCATTTGTCAAAACACCCAAAACAATAAGTGTATAAAACAAAAGACACAAAAACAAGTTCATATAATACTCGTGCAATATTTATATATTTACAAGTGTATAAAACAAAAGACACAAAAACAAGTTCATACAACACATGGTTCATTTTCAAATAAGACATTACATATTTATATAAGTTAAAGGAGCGCCCAAGTTATGTTAGTTAAATGGATGTCCTTTAAATTCATTTATATATTTACTTTCGCAAAAAAAAAGATTGTGACCTGAGCACGAGTATCTGCAGATCCACACGTCCCTATTTAGATTGTAACGTGAGTACCATTTTTTTTGCCCAATCAACATATATTTACTATTGGGCCTGGATACGTCCATTTTGGCCTGGCTAAGTTCTATTTGGGCCTGGCCTTTTTCAATCCTCGTCAATTGTTTTTTTTTACTTTTCAACCCCTCCCCCTCCCATGCACACGGTCGCCCCCTGCACACTGATAAAAGGAACACTGACGAAACTGAAGGAACACTGATTTCGAAAACAGAGCAGCTCAAAATTAGCCCGAATTTGTGTTGCATTTTATTCAAGCCAAAGACATAGACCAATACATCCATTACAAAGCATCACTCGAACACTGACTGCGCTGTATAATGACTAACGATAAGGAGATAAACTAATCCGAGAGAAATTACATAAAAATAAAAAAAAACGGCCATCAGATTGTCCTGCTTCTTCAATTGATGATTTGCCTTAGCTGCTTGTTCATCTTCTTCAGCTCGGCCTTCATTTCCGCATCCACCGTAGTACCAGTGGAAATGGGGTTGCCACATCCCAATTGCTCCACCACGGACGGGTTTTCGAGCTCCCGGGATGCTACCTCCACCCCAATTCGCTCGATGTATTCATCAAGCCACTCAAAATGCCCACATTTTGGCAATTCCTGAAATTGCAGAGATGAAACCTAAATCCCAAATTCGATGAAATGCATGAAATTTCGAAAGAAAAGCGAGAAATTGGCGCTCGGAACACTCAGATCTCACCTTTCCCGGCTCGGGCTTGCTCTCACACTTCACAAATTCCCGGCCAATGTTGTCGTTCTTGTCGGTGGATGTGACAAGCTGCTTCAGGGGCGCGGTACGGGGGCAATCGGGGCACCTCCTCATCGGCACCGCACCATACCGAGGCCATGAGCGGTGGGAGGAAGAAGAGCTCGACATCCCTCGTCGGCGTTGCCGCACTTGCTCGCCGGAGAAGAAAACGGAAGGGGATGAGATGCTAGAACGGTGGCGGGCGTGCTCGGGTGCGGGGACGGATCGGGGCCAACGGCTCTCTTCGACCACAGGGTGGGTCCCACGATATGAGGTGGACATCAGGTGAGTTCCGCCGTGACGTGGAGAGGTTGTGGGTCCTACTGTGCTCAGCTGATTCGAATTCATTGACGGTCTCGTGGGGTTAAGTAGAAGTGTCGCACGGGAGTTATTTGCCGTTTCAGAAGTGTCGCATACGAGCTATTGTTTGCAACGATGTCGCTTTCCTTCCAATTCCACGTAAAGACGTCGCATAGGAGCTATAAGCCCCCTATTCCTACCCTTTGAACATAGGACTGCACCAATGGAATTTTATAGTATAGGCAATTTTCCTACAAGTTTTGAAGGAAACCAAAACATGAGGTACGACCACGCCAATTTTTTGCTTGAAAGTTTCAAAAGTATGTTTTGTCTTTTTGAGAGAATTCCTTATTTGACACTACTTCTCAATATGATTCTTTATTTGACATTACAAATCTTTTACTTTCTTATTTGATCACTTGTGTAAATTTTTTGCCTTATACGACACTTTAGTCTATTTTACACGGTTAGTTGGGACCTATAAAGATACTTTTGTCTCTGGTGCATATTGATATTGTGACAAAATTAGGCACCAATCCAACAGATCAACACCACGGCAGGGTCCTGCACATTTACCTTCATCTTTGGCTCTCCTATACTAGGGCAAAGTACACAACGACCAAGCAGAAAATCTCGTCCGCCCAAGCATGCGAAGCTTAAATTGACGCTATGAAGAAATACTAGTATTCCCTCCGACCTATATTAATTGACTCATATTTAGATTTGGATGAATCTAGACACTATTTAGCATATAGATTCATCTAATTTTTAACAAATTTAAATCAATTAATATGAGTCTGAGGGAATACTATTTTGGTGTCCAGTACATGAACTAGTACTATATGCTAGTGTATTTTGGTGTCCAGTACATAAACTGTACTTAATTTTATTTATTCTCGTACAAAGATATATGTACTCCCTCCGTTTCAGAGGTTAAGGCGTCCTCGTTTTGCGTGTTTTTTCTTTGATCAAGAATTACTTTAAATACGTAAAGAGTTTTGGTATAAAACTAGTATCACTAAAAAAATATTTTTCAATATGAATCCAACGGTACTAATTATGTATAATATAATCAAAATTTTATTGTTTAATTCTTTCGGTCAAACTTTGTTTTAAAAAGTGTGTGCGCCTTAAACCGTGAAACGGAGGTACCACGTAGCAGAAATAAAGGGGATTAGGGAGAGTGAATCCACGCACGCCATCGGGTCAAATAAAAAGTCCACGCACGCCACACACGCTAAACAGAAGTTGTTAAAAGACCCTAGCTAGGGGCGCACGAGTTTGCATGCCGCACATGGATCAGCTCAGCTCGAGGTGGTGGACAGCTAGAATCGGTCTTCAGACTAACACCCTGTACCATCAGATTTACCGAGCGACAATAAAAAAAAGTGCAGAAACACACGAGATCGAGTGAATGGGTAGTTTGGTCCTTAAAAAAATACTGAAGAGCTTAACCAAACCGACAGCCGTGTCATATAACAAAAGAATTGTGCTTAAATAAGGAAGTAAATTTTGTTTGATGCCAAATAAATAATCATATTGGAAAATAGTATCAAATAAGGAATTCTCTCTTTGTCTTTCCCTTCTCAAAATGCCTCGTCCAAGCAAGAACATAACTCCGTGAGCACCCGGTGATCGATGAGTTAAATGTGATTAAACAAATAAAAGCAAGCACCCATATCAAATTAAAGAGGAAAAGTGACACAATATGAAGAGAAAAAAAGACTTACCTTGGAATGAAGGGAATGTGTATCTAGTCCATTTCCCTATGATGGAATCATGAGCCTATCATACTCGTCATAGTCTTTTTTATCGCGCAATATCTAGAAGATAACGATTGTTATGAATCGCGAATCTACAACTACAACTTTTGACGACGCGTGACAATTGCAATCTTGAGCGTAATAGAGCAACCATAGCCTCACGAGTGTGATGTCAAGTATGTAGAGCTTGTGGATATTAAACAACTCTTAGAAATTGTTGAATGTGTTGTTCATATGCTCTTGTTAGAAATGATACATCTTTGATACCTTTTTGAGTGGATGAGAGGGAGAGAAAAGTGGGAGACATCTAGATGTTTGGAGAATCATCATGGTTGGAGGTTCAAGAAATGGTCTAGGGACCACTATATTTCACCCATTGAGACTAGTCCCAGTGGGGTTATCAGATTAGACCCAATGGGAGTGTCATAGGTAGTACCATGCATTACATGCATGCAAAATGCTTATGTGTTGCTGCAATTAATGATAAAATATATCGTATTGGTATTATAGGTAGATACGGTATCATAGCACATGAAACTAGAAAACTAATCTCAAATAAATCTTATACACAAATTTACATTGAGATTCTACAAACAATAAATACACTAAGACTATGATACTACTATATGATATTATGCATTGTGGAGATGGTATCATATACTAGTATCATATACATGATACTACTATATGATACTTCCCATTATGACTAGTCTACATAGGTGGTATCATGCACTACATGCATGCAAAATGTGCATGCTTATATGTCATCGTAATTAATAATAAAATAGATTGTATAGGTATCATAGGTAGATACAGTATCATAGCACGTAGAACTAGAAAAACTAATACCAATTTTACATTAAGATTTTACAAAACAATAGATACACTAAGACTATGGTACTACTACATGATACTATACATTGTGCATATGGTATCATATACTATATGATACTCCCCGCTGTGACTAGTCTAAGAGGCATGACCGTCTCGCTTATATGCGGTTGCCCTAGTGCATGTTGTCCCATGCGCAAATTAACTCTTACATGCCACTCATAGGTATACCCATCCCTAATAAGAGCTATCACCAATTGGGTGGAAGACACTTCTGACTGTCTGTCTGTCGATGGCGCGTCTTGGGAATTCCAACATGTGTCGACGAGACGTATATAGCTGCCCATCAGAGGAAAAATCTCTACCAGTGGAAGTTGCTGGTTAGTGTATGCAGTGACGAGACTCTTAGTTCCCGTGAATGTTGTTTCAACTGGTTCCCGAGGTACTTTCATTCATGAACACTTGTCTCCCATTAGTGTATGCACATTAGTAACATGAGCGCCTTCTGCGTTGGTGGAGACAGATCAAGAGAGGGCCTTTTGCTGTTAGTGAGAGTATTCCCTTTTGACACCTCACTCTTTTCTGTCGTGCTTGGTCCTCGAGATCACATCACACGCATCCTCCTCGAAGGATGATATGGTGCCGATCATGGTTCCCAAAGTTCATTGTCTAATTAAACTCTTACCTAGGACAAAAAATACATTTGAAAGGATGAAATCATAGAAAACAAAACAAATGTTATGCTAAAATTGCTTATTCTTTCTCACGAGGTCATTGTCCCTGGGTAAGCCCACGAGACAGGAAGGAGGGCCACTCGACAGGGGCTCCTCAGCCACATGACTTATAGGCGCTCGGTCAGGACCCGCTCAACGATCCTGGAGTGTGAGCCATGCTGAGATCATGTCAGGGATTCTAAGGGATATGATTGTAATGATCGATATCGGATCTAGATATCTTGTTAAGAACCCTACTTTGTCGTAAGAAAATGCTTGGCACCTAGGCCACTATCTATTTAAGGGGTCTAGAGTCCAGCCGATCTAACACAGAACCAGCATCTCATTCATTCATTGTAGACGAGCTCGAGACCTCCTTGAGTTCATCCCCGATCGAGCACACCAGAGGTAATACCAGTCACCACTAACAAGAAGTAGGGGTGTTACCAAACAGTGTTGCTAGCCCGTCCGTGAACCCGTATAAACATTTATTTGTCTCCTGTGTGCTACCATTTGGTCTTGCAGGACATGCGCCTCGCTGAATAAGAACTCTACCCGACGGGAAAATACCACGGCACTATGTAAATTGCATATTCTCTATAGATCGCAATTTTGAACTAGTACTGTCCCGCGCACAAACGTTCTCAACCATACACTTGCACATGCTTAGTGGCATATTCAGTGATCATCTATATTTATACATATCCACTATATACCACCCAAACATATAACTATATATAGTCAAATTAACCAAGCGGTTACTATAAAACAACACCTAGCCCTCCAGCATTATACAGTCCTTCTCTTCCTCCTATCAACCAAGAAAAACGATGGCGGGCAGCCGAGGCACATTGTTCCTATTTGCTGCACTCGGCGTGCTGTCAGTCCTATCGCTTCCAGAGGCTACGCACGGCTGGTCGTCGGGCGGCGCGACGTGGTACGGTGGCCCCTCTGGCGACGGCAGCGAAGGTAAAGCAGAACATATGTGTGTTTCGGGATAGCCTAAACTTCGATGCAAGTATGTACTGTAGTACTACATTGACACGAGAAGTGCACGTACTATGTAACTTGTGAGAGAACGCAATTAATAAAAAATCTCGTTGTGTTTACACGATCGATCGAAAATGTATATGCAGGTGGCGCGTGCGGCTACAAAAGCGATGTCGCCCAGGACCCCTTCTCGTCGATGATCGCCGCCGGCGGAGAATCTCTCTTCAAGAAAGGCAAGGGCTGCGGCGCGTGCTACAGGATCAAGTGCAAAGAGAACCCGGCCTGCTCCGGCAACCACGTGACCGTGGTCCTCACCGACTCGTGCCCCGACGCGACATGCCAAAAGGAGAAGGCGCACTTCGACATGAGCGGCACCGCCTTCGGCGCCATGGCCAAGCCCGGCATGGCCAATCAGCTCCGTAACGCCGGAATCCTCACGATCGAATATGACAGGTACGGTGGGAAGCTCGCGCGCGCGTTCGATCGACTTGTTGTTGTAAACCTGCTAGCTCGTCGTCAAGAGGTTCCCTTCTTAATGAATTTTGTTTCGTCGTCAGGGTGCCGTGCAAGTACCACGGCAAGAAGATCAGCTTCAAGATGGACGCGGGTGCCAACCCATACTACCTCGCCCTGCTGGTCGAATACGAGCAAGGAGACGGAGACCTCACCTCCGTGGAAGTCATGGAGGCCGGCGGCACCAAAGGCAACGTCAAGTGGGAGCCAATGCGGCAGTCGTGGGGCGCCCTCTGGTGCTTGGACTCCAAGACCGGGAAGCCTCTGCAGGCCCCATTCTCCTTCCGGATCACCTCGGGTCACGGCAAGGTGCTCGTCGCCAACAAAGTCGTCCCCGCCGGCTGGACTGCCGGAAAATGCTACACGTCCCAGGTGAACTACCCCGCCTGAAGGCCTGCTTTGTTTGTGGTGGAGACAGACAGGACTATTTGGAGAAGAATGCATCGCGACAAGCCACAAGCTAAATAACAAGAGATTCAGAACCGCAATCGGATGGATAGATCTCATCATGCATGCAACTATATATATCAGCACCAAATTTGAATATCGGCAAACAACAATAGTGTTGTGATTTTGTTAAGAATATAATAGTATCATTGTCTAGCTTTTTCTTTATTAGTTTGGAATTTTGAGTTGGCTAGTGCATCAATTTTGAATAAAAAAAGGCATGCAACGGTTGTCCAAGGTTGCTTGGCTGCTAGCACTTCAGCTTTGAATGTCCTTTTTGTTGGGCCATGTTTCTCCACGTGGAGGTGTGTTGGCAGACCAACATCAGCCCGTATAAGTCCAACACGTTTCAACCGTTGATCGATGTTCGTATTCACGGATGAGGTGCTTCTTGGGAGAGGAGTAGAAAAGAAAATCCTAGCCATCCTTGGTGGCCGTGTGTCTCAATCAGAGAGTGAGCTGAGTAAGAGAGAGGTGAAAGAACACACAAGAACACCACAACCTAGTGAGAAGAGAGGAAGAAGAAGAGGTGATTTCTGTCCAGATTTTTGAGATCTGACCGGTTTATCTTTAAACTGGTGTTTGGAGGCACGAACGTGCTTGGATTGGCTCCAAACTTGGTGAACTTGTTCCTTGCTTTGATACTTCGATCTGATTAGCTGGTTTAAGATTTGGGTCAGTATAGCTTCAGATTTGAAAGCGGTTTATTCAGTTCGGGCTGCTGCAGTTTCATCACATATGAACACATATGAGGTTGGCTAGTGCATCAATTTAATATGAACACATATACAACAAATACCCATAAATAGAAATAAAAATGGCATGCAATGGCCGTCCATGGCTGCTTGGATGTACCACTTCAGCTTTGAACGTCCCTTTCTATACTTTCGGTGTTTTTCATGATATGTTTTATAGGTTTTCTTAGTTTTTAATGATATAGAATTTCTTGTATAGCCAAATTGATGTCAAGATCCGTGTAACTTTCTCGATGTTATATATTAATAGATTGGTGGAATTTCGCAATTTTTTTTTGCTTGTGCTCATATGAGAAATAAGATTTTACAAGCCAACTAAGGCACAAAAAAACCCTTTTTCGAAAGGAGGGATAACAAGCATCTATATCGATTAATGCATATCGCCTTTGCATTATTAAAATCTTGACAAGCCTGGCAAAACGTGTACTTCGGGTTTGCAATTGCCAAGTCGATTGCGAAATTACTATTTCTAAGTTGTCCATGTTGCTCATTTTGGAACATCGAGTTGTACACAATATTGTGTCTAACCTAAGGTTTGAAAATATATGTGCATTGCACATATTTTAATGAAAGTGTGTGTTGTGACATTCTTACATCCTGGCATAAGAAAGACACGTGGTCAAGTGCTTACCTCCTCCCTAGCAACTCGTGTTTTGTCTGCTCAAAGATCATTCAGAGTATAGTATATGATCTGTTTTGTATGTATTGATGACCACAATCCATGTGTACACCATTTTGTTAGGACTCCAAGCGTGGAGCATTGTAGCAAATATCTTTTCCTCACAAGGGTGACTCGGATTTAATACCAAATTCCTAAAAAAAAGTAGAACCCTTTCCTCATACTCTTCTAGCAACATAACCAAATAAAGTGGTTTGCCTTGTGTCTCCAACTCCACCTTAGCGGTTTTAAAGAAAACAAGACTAAACTAAACTAAACATAAATGCAATGGTAAAAAGTAGTCTAGTTGTTATGGGAATAATGAAAACTGTATGTAAAGTATGTGCAAGCTACATATATGTTTTTGTGTTTTTGGATTAATTAATTCTAGAAAATAAAAGTGTGTGTAAATGCAAGTAGAATGTGTTTCTTATGATTGAAAAATAGAGTGGGGTTCATGAGTTCACTTGTCTACTCTCAAATAAACATGGTAACACGAATATAGTTTTACAAAACAAGATAATATTGATCCAACTTCTATATCTGTAGTGTTTGATTCACGTTCATATGTTCATGATGTACTATAATAAAGGTGATGTGATACATCTTACTAATACTCCTATAGAAAAGGAAAAACTCTGCATACTAGATTTAAGAATAAACAGATTATTTACTTTGGTACTTTGACATGATGTTGAATGGAGTATCAAATATGCTATCTCGAAATAACAAGCTCATCTTTGTTGTCACTAGATGATAATAACATATGCATTAATTTATGCCTAGTGAGGTAATAACAATGGAAAGGTAAAAACCATAATAGTTCCCGAAATTTCTATCATTATCCAGTTGTTACTACCAGTTACTCTATCTAACACGCATGTTTCCCAACAAGCATCCTTGCATACTAGTTTAATCAGAACATGTGTACATGTAATAATATGCATCCACAAATACATCAAAATACTTAAAATTGCAATCTCATATATTTAGCACATAAATCAAAAGATCCACCAAAAAGGGTATTACATAAATGACCATAATCATGCAGGGCATCTCATATGGTTCTAAAACAATGATAGCACGAGAGAGAGGGGGGTTGTAACAAACCCATAATTCAGGGGTGCGCTACTCTCTCTTCATGATGGAGACAATGGAGATGATGTTGGAGAGAGTGGAGATGTAAATAGGTGTAACTCTAGTAGTGTTTTCCCTCCAATTTTCATAAGTCTTGCCTCTCTTTTGATGTTCTATAAGTTCCATGTCTCCATGTCTGCCTCTCCGGGAGATCGTGAAAAAAGGACAAATATATATAGTCGGTTTTAGGTAAAGGCGATTTTGTGAGAGCAAAGATGTATGATATTGGGGACTCAAGGCACCAGGTGGGCTCCATGGCACAATAGGACAATGTGTTCGTGCCATGGTCCCCATCTTGGGCCACAGGAGGCCTCTCATCTGGTACAAGCTTCCTTGGTCTTTGTTTCGGTGAAATTTTTCATAAAAATCTATAGGTCCTTTTGAGTTCGTGAAGGCCGCCAAAAATTGAAAATACACAAAATAGGGTTTTCTTGTTCCACAGAGTTATGACCCAAATAAAGGGGATCATTTGAAGAATCTCCAAAATAATTTCAACTAATGGATATAACTATAGATATGATGCAAATATGTTCGAATATATCACAATAAACTCAAAGTTCATGAATGCATTTCACATGCATCACATATCTTTTTTAAAGTATTCACAAGATCATTATTGTGAAGATTATCTCGAGCTCCATTTTCCACATTTCTTCATATTTTTATAATGGTTTCTTATACTCCATTCATCTCAAGATATAAGGTGCGCTACTTCTTTACTCATAGTTGATACACGATTTTATTACTACTATATACTACATTGTATGGACTATAATGTACAACTACTATCATTAGATTCTTCTTGGAAAAATATTTTGTTTCATACACTTTTATACTAATTCTCTAGACATATTATAAATACAAATAATAGTCAAAGTCGTAAGCCCAGTTAAAATCACGGGCGCCTTATATTTTAGGATGGAGGGGGTACTAGGTTGACCTGACAAATTGGATTCTTTGAGAGTTCATTTTGATTTCCTAAATCAATATTTTGAAGATGATTTAGTGGAATTTGGCTTATACATGGATTTCTTTGGGAAAAATGTAAAGCCAATATTTGAGTAAAGCATGAAATGGAGTTCTATAGGGCACTTGTAGTTGAATAGAGATCTTATTAGGAATCCAATATAGTTGAAAATAAACAACTACTCTTTGATCTAAAAATCCAATGAAAAGGTGTAAACTATGTATGAGTAAACACAGTAATCAAAATCTTTTGGAGAAAGCCATACATAATGCGATTAATTAGAAAAAGGAGTCTCCTACAAGGGGATAGTTTCAATAAGGTGAACAAATCTACATTCTTCTTACTTCTCGAGACCTTTTATGTTGCTAGGAGTCTCCTAAGAGCACCACGTTTAACTTTGATTTACTTACGAGCTTCTTCCTTGGATAGCATCCTAAATCTTTATTATGGCTCATGACCATCATGAAAAGGGGAATAAAGCAACAAGGCATAAGGAAAATGTGTAGGGTTCGCAGCATAGAAAACAAAAAAATTCCTACGATGTAAACTATATACCAAGATCTATCTATTAGATACAAACAATGGGCGGATGTATATCCGTAGAGAACATACCCTTGAAGACCGACAAAGCTTAACGAGTTCAACTCGTGGTTGATGTAGACGATCTCTTGCCGATCTCAAGATCGAGAGGAAGTCCTAGCGCCGCAAATCAGCAGCGTATCCGTGCTCGCACACACGTTCGAGGCACCGAGCAACCTCCGCCTCCTCGCTCCAGCGATGCAGCGGAAGCACAACTCTTTCTTGCTGAATAGCCACCGGGTACATGTATCTCGCTAGTCCGAGACCATGGGGATAAATTCTAGATGGGGAGAGAGATCCTTCACAAGGAGGTGTGAGTGAGAAGTGAGAGGAGGGGCTCCTTTTATAGGAGGAGGGGGGACCCCAAGGGGGTTGCCGGCGCATGGGGGCTTCCCCCTTGCCCTCCCCTCTTCATGTGGGTGGACACTCCACTCACAAAAATCCATTCATATGCCTCCACTCAAAATCCCACTCAAACATGCCATTAAATTTCCACCAAATTTAATGCAAACTCTCATTAAATAAAACTCTTTTGTTTTATTCAGAATTTTGTCAATTACTTTAATGACAAACATTCACAAATAACCCCTTGCTAGAATTCTATTTCACATGCATAACCACTTTATGCAATTTCACCCGAAAACCTGTTTCGGTATCTAGTGAAATAAATTCCTGCGCTTGTTCATTCTTTCGGCATGAAACTTTTGCTCCAATTGGATGTCGGTGTCTCTTAAGTGTGTCACCCTACGGTTCGTGAATAATGCAGACATGATCGAGACCCCTCTCGCATCAATAATCAGAAGCGGGATCTGGAGACCCATACTGACTCCCACACATTCAACGATGACTTTCTTGTGATCGTCGGAACCTTTTACGCTAGTATCTTAATCCCTTTGTTTCACGATATATTACATGTCCGAGATTCGATCATCGGTATCTCCATACCTAGTTTGATCTCGTTACTGACATTCACTCTTTTCTCGTTCCCGTGATATAACATTCTAGTGATCAAATCACTTGCTTGCAAGCTAATCAATGTGATATCACCGAGAGGGCCCAGAGTATATCTATCCGTCATCGGGATGAACAAATTCCACTCTCGATCCATGAGCCTCAACATAACACTTTGTTAGTTCTGAATCCATCTTTATAATCACCCTGTTACGGTGTGACGTTTGATGTTATCAAGAAACTCTTCCGGTGTTAGTGATTGACATGATCTCATGGTCTAAGGATTAGGATCACTTCGTAAGTTGTTATAACAATATAAACTCAATGACTTTGATCGTAATGCTATACTTCGGATGAATGTTCATCACACCATTACACTAATGTTGTGATCCCGTTATTAACAACATCCAATGTCCATGATCAGGAAACCTTGATCATCTTGTTAATCAACGAGCTAGTTTATGAGAGAGGCATAACTAGGAACTTTATGTTTGTTTATTAAACACACATGTATTAATGTTTCCGTATTAATACAATTATAGCATGCAAAATAAACATCTATCATATACTTGGAATACACATAATAAACACTTTATTATTGCCTCTCAGGGCATATTCCCTTCAGTCTCACACTTGCACTAGAGACAATAATCTAGTTACATAGTGATAAATCTAACACCCATTGAGTTCTGGTGTTGATCATGTTTTGCTCTAGGGAGAGTTTTAGTCAACGGATCTGCTACATTGAGATCCGCATGTACTTTACAAATCTTTATATCTCCACCCTTGACATGCTCGCGGATGGAGTGAAACCGGCGCTTAATATGCTTGGAATGCTTGTGAGACCTTGGTTCTTTGGCATTGGCAATGGCACCATTGTTGTCACAATAGATCACCATTGGGTCCAACGCGTTTGCAACCACTCCTAGTTCGGATATGAACTCCTTCATCCAAACTACTTCCTGAGCCGCTTCTGAAGCAGCAACATATTCGGCCTCCATTGTTGATCCCGCTACCACAGGTTGTTTGGAGCTCCTCCAACTAACCGCTCCGCCATTCTTGAGAAATACGTATCCGGATTGAGACTTAGAGTCATCCGGATCGGTGTCAAAGCTAGCGTCAACATAACACTTAGCGACGAGCTCTTCTTCACCTCCGTATACAAGAAACATATCCTTAGTTCTTCATAAGTACTTAAGGATATTCTTGACCGCTATCCAGTGTTCCGAACCTGGATCCGATTGGTACCTACTAGTCAAACTAATAGCATGTGCCACATCCGGTCTTGTACACAGCAAGGCGTACATTATAGAGCCTATGGCTGAAGCATAGGGGACTTTGTCCATTATCTCTCTTTCTTCCGCCGAAGCCGGACTTTGAGTCTTACTCAATGTCTTGCCTTGCAACATAGGTAAGAACCCCTTCTTACTTCCGTCCATTTTAAACTTCTTTAAAATCTTATCAAGGTATGTACTTTGCGATAGCCCTATTAGGCGCCTTGATCTATCTCTATAGATCTTTATGCCTAATATGTATGACGCTTCACCTAGGTCCTTCATTGAAAATTTGTTGTTTAGATAACTTTTAATACTGTTTAAAAGATCTATATCATTTCCGATCAATAATATGTCATCCACATATAATATCAAAAATGCCACATTGATCCCACTCACTTTCTTGTAAATACAAGCTTCTCCATAAGTTTGGACAAATCCAAACTCTTTGATCACCTCATCAAAGCGGAGATTCCAACTTCGTGATGCTTGCTTCAATCCTAGATGGATCGCTGAAGCTTGCACACCTTGTTAGCATCCTTAGGATCGACAAAACCCTTTGGTTGTATCATATACAACTCTTCTTCAATATTACCATTGAGAAACGCGGTTTTGACATCCATCTGCCATATCTCATAATCGAAATATGCAGCAATTGCTAACATAATCCTAACTGACTTTAGCATCGTTATGGGAGAGAATGTGTCATCGTAGTCAACTCCTTGAATTTGTCGAAACCCCTTTGCGACAAGTCGAGCTTTATAGACGGTCACATTACCATCAGCATCAGTTTTCTTTTTGAAAATCCATTTGTTCTCCACGGCCTTTCGGTCGTGAGGTAATTCCACCAAGTTCCAAACTTGATTTTCATACATGGATTCCATCTCGGATTTCATGGCTTCTAACCATTTGTTGGAATCCGGGCTCATCGTCGCTTCTTCATACATCGCAGGGTCATCATTTTCATCAACCATGAAATTCATGACAGGATTTCCGTACAGCTCGGGAGCTGCACGCGTCCTGCTTGACCTGCGAGGTTCGGTAGTACTCTCTTTCGGAGTTTCATGATCATTATCATTAGTTCCCTCTTCAATGGGTGGAGCCAACTCCGGAACAACTTCCGGCGCTGCGCTACTCGCCATACTTTGAAGAGAAGGTTGAATAACCTCTTCGAGTTCTACCTTCCGACTACTCACACCTTTCGCGAGAAACTCTTTCTCTAGAAAGGATCCATTCTTGGCAACAAAAACCTTGCCCTCGGATCTGTGATAGAAGGAATACCCAATAGTTTCCTTAGGGTATCCTATGGAGACGCATTTTTCCGCTTTGGGTTCGAGTTTATCCGATTGAAGTTCTTCACATAAACATCGCATCCCCAAACTTTAAGAAATGACAGCTTAGGTTTGTTTCCAAACCACAATTCATATGGTGTCTTTTCAACGGATTTAGATGGTGCCCGATTTAAAGTGAATGCAGCAGTTTCTAGTGCATAACCCCAAAATGACAACGGCAAGTCCATCAGAGATATCATAGATCGAACCATATCTAATAAAGTACGATTATGACATTCTGACACACCATTTCGCTGTGGTGTTCCGGCAGGCGTGAGTTGTGAAACAATTCCACACTCTTTCATGTGAGTGCTAAACTCGTAACTTAGATACTCACCCCCACGGTCGGACCGTAGAAATTTGATCTTTCTATTACGATGATTTTCCACTTCATTCTGAAATTCCTTGAACTTTTCAAAGGTTTTAGACTTGTGTTTCATCAAGTAGATATAACCGTATCTACTCAAATCATCCGTGAAAGTAACAAAATAACGATATCCACCTTGCGCCGACACACTCATTGGACCACATACATCAGAATGTATGATTTCCAATAAATCTGTCGCCCGTTCCATTGAACCGGAAAACAGCGTTCTAGTCATCTTGCCCATAAGGCATGGCTTACATGTATCAAATGATTCAAAATCAAGTGATTCCAAAAGTCCATCCGAATGGAGCTTCTTCATGCGTTTAACGCCAATATGACCTAGACGGCAGTGCCACATATATGCGGATATATCATCATTAAGTTTAATCTTTTTAGCATCAATATTATGAATATGTGTAACATTATCATCGAGATCTAATAGAAATAAACCATTCATTATCGGTGCATGACCATAAAAGATTTCATTCATATAAATGGAACAACCATTGTTCTCGGATTTAAATGAATAACCACTTCGCATCAAACACGATCCAGATACAATGTTCATGCTCAGTGCAGGCACCAGATAACAATTATTCAAGTTTATAACTAATCCCAACGACAAATGGAGAGGCAGCATTCCGACGGCGATCACATCAACGCTTGATCCATTGCCGACACGCATCTTGACCTCACCCCTTGCTAGCGGTCGCTTGTTCCGCAGCCCCTGATTCAAGTTACAAATATTAGCAACTGAACCGGTATCAAATACCCAGGTGCTACTGCGAGCACTAGTCAAGTACACATCAATAACATGTATATCATATATACCTTTGTTTGCCTTGCCGGCCTTCTTGTCTGCCAAATACTTGGGGCAGTTGCGCTTCCAGTGGCCAGTCCCCTTACAATAGTAGCACTCGGTATCAGACTTAGGTCCAACTAGGGGTTTCTTTTCAGGCACGGCAACAGGCTTGCCGCCCTTACTTCCCTTCCGTTTTCCCTTCTTGTCTTTCTTGAAACCAGTGTTCCTATTGATCATCAACACTTGATGTTCCTTTTTGATCTCCACTTCTGCAGTTTTAAGCATTGATAGAAGCTCGGGGAGAGACTTCTTCATGCCTTGCATATTATAGTTCATCACAAAGCTCTTATAGCTAGGTGGCAGAGACTGCAGAACACGATGGATGCCTAAGTCAATGGGAATCGTTATTCCCAAGGACACAAGCTTATCGGCGTAACCCGAAATCTTGAGTACATGCTCACTAACGGAGCTGTGCTCTTCTATCATGCAGTTAAAGAACTTTTCTGAAGCGTTGTAGCTCTCTACAGCAGCATGTGTGTCGAAAATCATTTTCAACTCACCCATTGTATCAAATGCATTGCCATTTTCGAAACGCTTTCGAAGTTCCGGCTCTAGCCCATACAATATGCCGCAATGAACTAAGTTGTGGTCCTCCTGACGAGTCTGATAGACATTCTTCTCCTCGTCAGGGGCATCCTCAAAAGGTGGGGGGCCTAGTGGCGCTTCTAGCACGTATTGCTTTTGTGCAGCAGAGAGGAGAATCCTCAAATTCATGGCCCATTCGGTAAAGTTGCTACCGTTCATTGCTATTTTCTCTTTCTCCATGAACACATTGAAATTAAAAGCAGGTGGTGCCATCTACAACAGAATTTGTAAAGTTTAGACTGAGTGTATGATAGATTGAGTTCAACTAATCCATATTACGAATGAACTCCCACTCAAAAACGACATCCCTCATGCCTTTTTGGTGATTACATGAACCAAATCCACTATACCAAGTCCGATCATCACATGAGTCGGTATAGCTTCAAAGGCGAGCATCAAATGGGCATCATATCAACTATATGACTCATGCTTAACCTTTTGGTCCGTGTTCCGAGGCCATGTCTGTACATGCTAGGCTCGCCAAGTTAGAACCTTAGTATTCGCGTGTGTGTAACTATTTTACACCCGAAATATGGTAGTGGATCCAAGAACACCCGATCATCACGTGATGTCTTGGAGCGACAAAACATAATCGGTGCATACTAAAGGAAGAACACATTCTTATATTGATATTTAAATGAGGGATCATCTTATTATGCTAACAAAGCGCTAAACAAGCAATATAAGATGCTATCAAACATCACATGTTTATTAGTGAAATGTTATGGTTCCCGCAGATGATCTCTATCATGTGCATCGTGGTATGATCACTATCATACCTATATGTGTAAATCCAAGGTCTATGGAGTTTACACGCTATGTGTGTTGTAAGAGTATCATCTCATACTTCTACTTACAACACTAGCATATCATAACACTAGCCCAGCAACAATCTAAACTAGACGTCTCTAATTTATCCATTGCAAGTTTTACGTGGCTTAGGGCTTTTGAGATAGAACCGTTCTTACCTACGAACATGAACCACAACAAGGATAACAAAATTGTTGACAATTCGTTGCAAAATAGATATTGACTATAGTAGGAGAGACAGACACCCGCTAGCCACTTATGCAAACTAGTTGCATGTCAAGCGTGGAACAGGTCTCATGTGCGAGGACATGTAAAGTTTGTCCGGGCCGGTTCATCCCACTATGCCACCAATATCCAAAATTACAACAAAGGAGCAACAACATGATCATCATCGCCCACATACTCATATGTGTACTACCCGTGTAAAGCATCTACGCATAGATCCGGCTCTGATACCACTATAGGGTTCGCAGCATAGAAAACAAAAAAATTCCTACGATGTGAACTATGTACCAAGATCTATCTATTAGATACAAACAACGGGTGGATGTATATCCATAGGCAACATACCCTTGAAGACTGAGAAAGCTTAACGAGTTCAACTCGTCGTTGATGTAGACGATCTCTTGCCGATCTCAAGATCGAGAGGAAGTCCTAGCGCCGCAAATCAGCAGCGCATCCGTGCTCGCACACACGTTCGAGGCACCGAGCAACCTCTGCCTCCTCGCTCCAGCGATGCAGCGGAAGCACAACTCTTTCTTGCCGAATAGCCACCGGGAACATGTATCTCGCTAGTCCGAGACCATGGGGGATAAATTCTAGAGGGGGAGAGAGATCCTTCACGAGGAGGTGTGAGTGAGAAGTGAGAGGAGGGGCTCCTTTTATAGGAGGAGGGAGGGAACCCCAAGGGGGTGGCCGGCGCATGGGGGCTGCCCGATTGCCCTCCCCTCTTCATGTGGGTGGACATTCCACTCACAAAAATCCATTCATATGCCTCCACTCAAAATCCCACTCAAACTTGCCATTAAATTTCCACCAAATTTAATGCAAACTCTCACTAAATAAAACTCTTTTATTTTATTCAGAATTTTGTCAATTACTTTAATGACAAACATTCACAAATAACCCCTTGCTAGAATTCTATTTCACATGCATAACCACTTTATGCAATTTCACCCGAAAACCTGTTTCGGTATCTAGTGAAATAAATTCCCGTGCTTGTTCATTCTTTCAACATGAAACTTTTGCTCCAATTGGATGTCGGTGTCTCTTAAGTGTGTCACCCTATGGTTCGTGAATAATGCGGACATGATCGAGACCCCTCTCGGATCAATAATCAGAAGCGGGATCTAGAGACCCATACTGACTCCCACACATTCAACGATGACTTTCTTGTGATCGTCGGAACCTTTTACACTAGTATCTTAATCCCTTTGTTTCACGATATATTACATGTCCGAGATTCGATCATCGGTATCTCCATACCTAGTTTGATCTCGTTACTGACATGCACTCTTTTCTCGTTCCCGTGATATAACATTCTAGTGATCAAATCACTTGCTTGCAAGCTAATCAATGTGATATCACCGAGAGGGCCCAGAGTATATCTATCCGTCATCAGGATGAACAAATTCCACTCTCGATCCATGAGCCTCAACATAACACTTTGTTAGTTCTGAATCCATCTTTATAATCACCCTGTTACGGTGTGACGTTTGATGTTATCAAGAAATTCTTCCGGTGTTAGTGATTGACATGATCTCATGGTCTAAGGATTAGGATCACTTCGTAAGTTATTATAGCAATATAAGCTCAATGACTTTGATCGTAATGCTATACTTCGGATGAATGTTCATCACACCATTACACTAATGTTGTGATCCCGTTATTAACAACATCCAATGTCCATGATCAGGAAACCTTGATCATCTTGTTAATCAACGAGCTAGTTTATGAGAGAGGCATAACTAGGAACTTTCTGTTTGTTTATTAAACACACATGTATTAATGTTTCCGTATTAATACAATTATAGCATGCAAAATAAACATCTATCATATACTTGGAATACACATAATAAACACTTTATTATTGCCTCTCAGGGCATATTCCCTTCAAAATGTGCACTTTCTTTTGACCGGGAATAGGAGGAGCTCTCCTTTTCATTATAGTAGGGGAAGAACTATACAATGTCATAGCCAGGAAAAGGTAAAAACCAAAATATAGACTAAAAAACACAACTACTCGTGGTATGTCGTGGATGGTTCATCCATGTCCGCTCTAATTTGTATAGATAACCCTCAGTAGATCTAGTCCCAATTCGTGATGCAATTAGATATGATGATTCAAGTCCTTGATGTATGTCCTTTGCATAAGGGCATCCAAGAACCAAAAGGTTTGCATTCTCTAAAACTTGATCATAAAAGGAATATTGGTCTTGATGCTCTCAACCTGTTGTTTCTAATCTTTCAGCGGTCTAGAGTATATTTTAAATTAGCAACTAGGTAAAACTTGATGTTTCCCTCTGCTCTAGCAGCCCAAACTAGATCTAATTTTGCGCGAGGAGGTCATCCAATAAACCTAGACAAATACATGCAAATGAGTATGTGTCATTTGACGATTTTGTCCAAGAGATGAAATCATCTTCTTCCAAGAGCTTAATGTGTTGACTAGGTTACAAAGGGATACAAATTGATTGATTAAATCAATTATGCGAATCCCTTTTAATCCATATCCCATTCTCCATGGTATCTTTGTCTATTATGTTTTTCAGCTAGCGAGTTTGAAATGATCTGGAAACAAATGTTGGGGAGCACCGGAGCAGTGTCATTTAGCCATGCATCTTTCCAAAAGAGTGCATTTTCTCCATACTAATTGAAGTGCACTCTTGGAAAAGATAATGTACATCATCATAGCTAATATGGATAGTCATTCCATGCCATGCACAATCCTCTAGATGCTAATCTAGCCACAACCAATGCAGACAAAGAGCCTTACTAAACAGATCAATATCCTTAATTCCTATGCCACCATAAAACTTGGATAGAACACTTGTTTGTTGTTAATCAGACACTTGGCACTAGAAATATTATGTTCTCCACACCATAGGAAATTTCTCCTACTTTTGTATATCCTCTTGATGAGCCATTTTGGATTAACACTAACCATGAGGAAGTAGGTCAGAATTGCAGTGGAGGTGGAGATAACAAGGGTGAGGTGACATGTTCGTGTCATTAATCTTTCTTTCCAAGGTTTTAGCTTCCTTGTAATCTTATCTATATATGGCTGGCGGTCAATTTTCCTAAGTTCTCCAAAGCCGAGAGGCAAACCCAAATAAATAGAGCGGAAGTAGCCAATTCTTCCACTAAAATCACCCATCAAATCCTGCTGATCCACATTCTCACATCTTATTAGATAAGTTGTGTGCTTGTTGAGGTTGATACTAAGACCCAAATTCTTCCTACAGAAAAAACTACCCTTACATCATTTTTACTTGGGTTTATGAATAAAGGTACATCATCAGCATAGATTTTTGTTCACATTCTTGTAGCACAGTAGGAAATGGTAGCGAGAATACGATTCTCGGTGGCATGTGTAAATATTCTCTATAAGCGCTCTAGAGCGAGAATGAACAACATTGGATCCAGGGGATTACCTTGCCGAAGGCCTCGGGTTATTGGAGAGGGTTTCCCGGGTCACCATTTAGCAAAATTTGAAAGCTGTCCGAAGAAAGCATAAACAAGATGATATTTCTCAATTCTTTCCAAAACCAAAGGCACGAAGAACATCGAGCAAGTATTTCCAATGGATGGAATCAAATGCTTTTGCAAAATTGAGCCTTTTTAATAACTCCCCTAACAAAGATGGAGTTGTCATGAATGGATCTCTTTTTTATAGAAGCACTATGACTCATACTAACAAGGTTGCTAAGCTCATGGGCCAGTTAGGAAACCATTAACTTGCCAAAAAATCGCGAAGTTGTGCATTGGACTAATATGATGATAACCTAAGGCGGTAGAAGCATCTTGTTTTTGGGATCAACAATGTTGACTGTGTTCATAAGATTCCAATTATTTCCTTGTAGGGAGAAACCTTGTTTACTATAGCATGCAAATAAGTGTAAATAACATCCTAACATTTTTTGTAGAATATCCCAATAAAGCCATCTTGCACTAGTGCATTTTCAGGGTGTCAATTGTGTACTGCAGATTTGAGCTCCTCCGATGAGAAAGGAGTGGAAGATGTGGAGCACCTTTTGTGGGAACATTTGGCATGAGGGAAATCACACATTGTGGATCAAAGGTTTCGTAGTCACAGTGAGGCAAAAAATGCTCCACGCTTCGCGTCGCCCACACGAGCGACTGGGGAGACTCTAACTGTATGTTTCCCTGACCAACCTCCCCAATCTCCACCATCGGCATGAGTCGCTGGGCAAAGCTAGGGCGATGCCGGTGGCGGCGGCCTTCTCTCCTTAAGTGCCAGGTGGGACTCTTAGGGAGGTGTCTTCTGGTGGCGGTGTGCGGTCGGTGTGTTGTCACGGTGGTGGTCGAGGGGACGCGGATGGGGGGATCTACACCTAGAGGTGGTGGTGTGTGGAGGCTAAGGCCTCACGACAACGCCATCTTCTTGGTCGGGGCCATGGAGGGATGGCTCTGTGGAGGATCTATGGCGCATGAAGACATGGACTACGCATGATGCGAGGCCCCAAGGTTCCATATATAGGTTGCGGTGTGGTACGATGGGAAGCTGGAGCTGGCTCATGGGGGCAAGCTCCTTGGCCTTGATCTTGGCCCTTTTAGGCCTGATCTTGTTTGGGGTGGGCCTTGATGCCAACATGGGTTTCAGGGGCTCCTGGTATGCCCGATAGGCTACCTCTTTCCATGGTTGTTGCTAGGGTGCTGGATCAGGGCGAGTGGCCCTAGTTCGGGTGTATACCCAGCAGTCCTGGTTTGATAACTGCAAGTGCGGCTTCTCTCACCGAGCCTACACTGTCCATGCACACGCTAGAGGGAACTACCCTACCCATCTCATTCCGGTGGTCTGGTCTTGAGGAGTCTGTCGTGTCGTAGGTGCAATGTCTAGGATGCCGGGTGGAAGTCTCAGAAGGTGGACTGTGCGAGCGACTCTACGACGAGCGTCGTGGCGATAGTGATGATCTCTATCTTTGATCATGTGGATGGAGAGGATCGGGCAGTGGGAGATCCTGGTGCTGGCAGCGCTTTGGCTTTGGCAGCTTTCAGATCCCTTGTCTAAGGCCTTACTCATGGTCACCAGACAACCAGAGCATGGAAGTGATGTGAAGGTTTTTCCGGTGAAAGATGAGCGCTTTGTGCTCCAACAACGGCGATGTCTACGAGTGTCCTAACCATATCTTGGAGTGCCGTTGTGGTTACCTTCCCCGTGATTGGCTCCGGATGAAAACCCTAGACTGTGGTCTCGATGGCGGCTGTGTGATGCGTCGTTACCCTCTTAGGAGCGTTGTCATGGTGCTCCGCTTTCACCCGGTCTCGCTTTGATGTCTTCGGTGGCAACTTTTAGCTTTCCGTGTGTTTTTCTTTTCAGTATCTTGATCTACTTTGTAATAGGTTCTTTCCATCACCTTGTATTGATTTAGCCGTTGTGGTTGTATATACAAAGGGGCCAAAGCCTGTTTAACGAGAAATCACATGTGAGTATTTACTATTATTAGAGCACCATTGTGTGGCACCTATATGCCGACGTTAGAACAACTCTAGGAGATAGGCTAAAATGGCCACACCCGTAAAAGTCCGGCAACTCTCTCTTTGTGTTTTTCGTAGCTAGAAGAAGCCAAAAAAGGCCCTTCTCGTAACGTTTCTAAGGTAGCCCGAAAACACACGCCTGCAGTCGGTATATGTAGCATGCAGATTGGCAGTTGTAGGTGCAAAACCCTTAATTTTTTTCCACCAGCACATCCACTCCGTAGACCCTACATTGCCCCCAAATCCACTCCTCCGGCGACCAGATCCTACCTCCCCACTGCATGATATGGCCGAGGCGTGCCTCAATCGGAGTGGCGGGTGGCCGTAGCGACCGCGGTGGAAGCTCCGGAGATGGAGGAAGCTCGCAACGTTGTGGCGAGCTCTCCAATGAAGAGAGAGCAAAGCTCATTCGCTCGGAGGGGACGAAGAAGAGGGTGAACCATCGATGGACCAACCGTAGCCTGACCCCACTGCCGTCCCCGTCCTCTGTCGCTGTCGTTCCCAAGCACATCCCATCCATCCGCAACTACGCCCATGACAAGAAAGGGGAGGGGGTTCCTTGCGTGGCCGCGCTTCTCTATACCCCACCTACTCCGGCGAGAAGTGGAGCATCCATCGGAGGACTCCCCCTCCACCAAAGAGTCGAAGGGGGACAAGGTGGCGCCAGGTGACTTTCGATAGCGATGACACGGAGCAGCACGGGCTGGAGACGCTCCTACGCCGCTCGGAGTGAGCACACACCGCGGAGCAGAAGCGCGAGGAGAAGGATATGTGTGCGGCCCTCATCGCGGTGGCGGAGTATAGTTTAATTTTTGTTCTAGGCTTTTAATTTCGTGAATTATGTATAATTATGCAGTGTTTTCGCATGATCAAACGGGAGTACATCACTGAATCTAGCAAAATTTGAAGAAGTTCAGTTCCTAGAAGGGTTGTATTCTTTGCGAATGAATTGCAAGCCAGAAGACCGCAAGTTCAGTGTCTTGTACCGGTGTTTTACAGGTATTCGGATCTGCTAGAGTTGCTCTTAGGATAAAAATTGTGTCCGTCCGATAGCAGTTCCGTGATCGATTCCCGAGATCAGTTGGTTTGGCCTCACTGCAAATAGCTGCGATCAGATGCTTTGGCCATCATTCCTCGCTTAATCGCCTTATCATAAGCACCCATAATATGTGGTTTGCCTCCCTATTAGAGGGTCTTATACCTAAAATTTATTCTTAAGCACCTACATAAGTGTCCATCGGTGTGGATACTCTTTGGGTTCTGCCTGATGCTTATGCATATTTGGAGTTACCAAATTAAGTAATGTTCGACCAAGTTGGTAAGTACTGTTAGTTAGGGCGCCTCCAACCACATTGTCACCGGCAGTGTTTGCTTGGACGTCTTAACAGAAGTCCCCAATTAGTGCATTGCCATCATAAACTAGACTCTGTGCAAGCAAGCAATCGAGAGGACACCCACGCCCACGCGTGACGCCGTGGCATTGAGATGCCCATACCATACCAGACCAGCAGGTAGCACGTACGTACGCAGGGGGAAAGGTCCCGAATAATCAATGGCAGCGGTACGGCGATCCACCGGCACCGGCAGACACCGACAAGATCGAAGATCTTTCGCACCGGTACCTATTTTCTAGCGTAAATCCAGCCATGGCCGATCACGGATGCCACTCCAGCCGCACTACCAGACAACGCCATCAAGCCCAAATCCGTCTCTTATTATACGCTTCATAATAAGCTTGGAAGCCATCAAGGCCAAAACCGAAGGTGCCTGAAGGCTTCGTCTCTGTTCTTTGCCCCCCACCTGCGTGCGCGCGGTGATTATATTATGCCCATGACTTTGCTTCCATCGACCTTTCCTCTCTTCTTTATAGCCACCGGCCCACATCCTGCCGCCCCCGCCTCCGGATATGCATAAGTATCTGCGTCCCCGAGGCCGAGGACCTGCGGTGTAGTGACTAGTGCGGGCGTGGCCAAGAACCAGCTTGCCATTTCATTCATTATCGTAGGCGTGTCGTGTCCAAGATCCTCGTGACCACCAGCGATAATTCTTCGAGAAATGGCTTCCGCCGAGGAGCTATCGTCGGACGCGTACGCCTTCCCGTGCGGCGATGATGGCTGCACGACGATGTCGGCAGCGCTGTCGCCGCCGGTCGTGGTGTCGGTGCTCGCGTCGCTGCTGGAGCGGCACATCGCCCGCAACGAGAGGGCCCTGGCCGCGAGCTCTGCCGCAGGCACAGCGTCGTGCCACGAGGAGGTGGCAGCACAGGACGCGCGGAGGATAGCGGCCTTCGACGGCGGCACGGTGCTGGACATGGGCATGCTGGAGTTCCTGGAGCGGTTCTCCCGGTACGCGCACGTCTCCCCGCAGGTGTACGTGGTGGCGTACGCCTACCTGGACCGGCTCCTCCGCGGCGGCGGCGGGCCGGTGGTGCGCGTGGTGCCGACCAACGCGCAGCGGCTGCTGACGGCGGCCATCCTCGTGGCCTCCAAGTTCGTGGAGGACAGGAACTACAAGAACTCCTACTTCGCGGCGGTCGGCGGTCTCAGCTCGGCCGAGCTGGGCGCGCTGGAGCTGGACTTCCTCTTCCTGATGCGGTTCAGGCTCAACGTGAGCGTCAGCGTCTTCCGGAGCTACTGCGGGCACCTTGAGAGGGAGATTGGCCACGGCGGTGGGTACCAGGTCGAGAGGTGCCTCGAGAAGGCGCTCCTCGTCCGCTCCGGCCAGACGCCGCACCGGCAGACGCCAGCGGCGGCGGCAGCTCAGTAGTAAAATTAAGGCAGCCAGCCATTGACGCGTGGTTTGTCAACTGCAAGCGCACGAGCTAGTCGCCGTGTCGTCTGCCATGACACGTGTGCCCAGACGGGCTGTACATATATAATCTCTGCTCCGTTTGCTAATCTGCCTATACCTCGATTGGGAAAGAACTGATGCGAGGATTAGTACAAAACTCCTCTGTTTTCTGGGGTTATGCGAGCTCCATGAGCAGCATGACAAACACAGTTCCTTTTCAGCATCTAAACGAAATTGATAGGGACTTTCAGCTTCAGGATTATTACGAATATTAGTGTAACCAAATCATGTTTTCCATTGAACAGAAAGAGATGGAGACGCTTTACCCTAACTCCCGGCCCACGATCATCCCAACCGACGGCAACAAATCATTCCACATTTCTTCTTTAATCTACAAAAGGATGATTACGTACCAGTACCGAACACAATCTTCTTCATTTTCTTTTCGAATAATATGTCGATTGTGTTGTCGGTGCAACATCTCCATCATCAGCAGCAGCTAACTTTGCGGATAATAAAAGGTGGTAGGCACATTCCAGTATTCCACACGCTGCAGCAGCGAACCCATCACCATCAGCCCCCACAGCCACAGGGATACGGAAAAGGACACGCATCCGCCCGGCCCCTTGGAGGATCAGATCCCGACAGTGCAGCCATGGGGAAGATGCCCCTGGCCCTGGCCTTCCTGACCTGGTCCGTCCCTAGACATGCATGCGCAGACAGAATTCCGCGACATCTTACGGTGAATACTAAGCGGAAGACACTCACTGGTGACAAAACTTCACCAGGGCTTTGGATACGCAGCTCATCGAAGGTGACGATGGGCAGTCTGGACCATGCGGAAATTGTACGTACAGTAAGAAACGGTGCTAAAAAAACAGAAACCCGGTAGTATAGTTAAAATGGCCCTCGTAAAAATAAATGCTTTGAGAGACCGTGGTCCTAAAGCCAAAATATCGTCAATTTCAGGCATATATGACACATGACAGAACAAAATGGTAGCTGGTAGTTGGTGCGTTTCAGCATCAGATATCAAGTTTGTGCCAACCAGACGTATTAAACACCGGGAATTTTTTTGATAATACGTTGCAATATACTCACCCTAATTAAAAGGAATGTAAACTGTACAGTGCCTCATACAATCATGCTTCCTTCTTGACTTGAAACGAGTGAACTCGATCTCTCCGACAAAAAATAGACGAGTGAATTGGGTCTAGGAGTTGGATTTCGTTCTTGACTTGAAACGAGTGAACTCGATATCCCAACCAAAAAAATAGACGAGTGAATTGGGTCTAGGAGTTGGATCCTATTTATTTTTTTCGAATCCTCTAGGAGTTGGATTCGGTGGGCAGGGAGGTGAGGATCACGGAAGCGGAAAGATTAAGACGTGAACATTGGGCAGTCCTTTGATAGTCGTAGCAAGCTGCCAAATTTGGATGGCTGTGCCGTGTTTGAGGAGCCCCTATTTGCCGCCCTTGCGGGATGGAAGACCGATTTGTCCGCCCGCATATAGGGGACTAAATGTGCTAATTTCATGGTGGCCCTGTAAACACAGGTATATTTCTTTGTAAGGATGACAATGGGAAGGATAGAGCAATACAATACTCATACTCGTATAGTTAATGGGTAAAAACTTATCCATACCCATACCCGCATGTATAAAACTTTACCCATATTCATACCCGCCGGGTACCCATACCCACCCGTTGGGTAGATCCAATAGTACAAATTACTCACAATTTTACGTTTATCAATAACATATATTTGGAAAAAAACAATATCTCGACTTAATAATTGGGAGACGAGTACATAAAAGTACCGAAGTTTAGAAATTCGCAATTGCATACTTGTCCCTAGGCTTCTTGGGAGCATAGGTTGACACTCTACAAGTAAATTTGACACGTTAGTTTAAACGAACAGGGTATGGGTACACCCATGGGTAGAAGTCTATACCCGTACCCGTCACTTACCGGGTAGGGTATGGGTATTACCTATGGATATAAAAGTGTGTCCATATCCCTAGGCTTCTTTTTTTAATAAATGTTGAGATTTTAAATTATTTATGTTTAATTTTTGTTCTGATGCAAATTTTGATCAAGTTTAATTTTTGTCAAATTTTAAAAATGTTTAGATTTTGAAAAGTTTGAATCTAAAAATATTCAAATAACAAATGTTCACATTTCCAAAAAAGATTAAATTTAAGAAGTGTTTGAATTTAAAAAATAGAGAAAAAAGAAAACAGAAAATCTGTCGAGAAAACCAAAAAAGAAAACACCGAAAACTAAAACCGACCGAAAAACAGAAAAAAGGGAAACAACCAAAGTCATCCCTGCTAAATGGGCTGTGGCCCACTTCTGTCTGCCAGTTAGGAACCCTATCCCTCTTGCTTAAGGAGAAGAATAGGGTTTGCCTTTGTTTGCCTCTTTCCTTTCATATTATTACTACCTTCTTTAAAGGAGAACAATTTCAAGCCTCCACGGCGCTTCGCCCTTACATGTATTGTTCGTCACACGATGAACAATGCATGATGCGTTCCCTGCCGTTGAATTTAGGTCGAACGGTGCATTTACTTTTAGCCTAGCCAGTAGAGTCATGACACAATGTGATAGCGTAATTTTACACGGTAATTTTGAGAAACAACTTCATCTCCGGCAATACAATTTCGACTTATTCTTACACAATAATAAGTTTTCGATGTTGCTTAATTTCTCACCCATCATACTCCAACGACCTTTCCCTAATAGTGTGTGACAGTAAATTTTTTATTGCAGCTTTGATTGGAATTTTAATGTAACAATTTGGCATACATCTTCTTGGTCGCCATAAATAATTTCCACGCCAGTCTTATCTACATTGTCTTTTTTATTTTTTCATACTACGACCGATAATTCTTCCACTTTTCATCAGTAATTTCCCATGCAGAGTTATCGTAAGGTAACTCCTTGCCGGTGCGTACTTCCTCAAAGGTAATTCGCCATGGTAATTTATTTTCCTAGATTTCTTTCTATTCTTTGACAGTACATCTTGACACGTTCTCCTAACCGTAATTTGACATGCGTAGTTATTCCAACGTAACTCCTAGACGGTGAGTGATTCTCTCTACTATGACTGATAATTCTTCCACTTCCCATTGGTAACTTCCCGTGCAAAGTTACCTTACGGTAACTCCTTGCCGCCCCAAAGGTAATTTGCCGCGGTAATTTATTTTCTTGGATTTCTTTCTATTCTTTGACAGTTCTTCTTGACACATTCTCCCAACCGTAATTTGCCATATGTAGTTATTCCAACTTAACTCCTAGACGGTGAGTGATTCTCTCACCGTAATTCCTCAACAATTATTCTTTGTGGTTATTTTCCAGCATATTTGTGTGGCTATAATTTTCCACTGGTACCTACCATTTGGTAATTCTTCGACCGTGAATAATTTTCAAGCCATTATACGCCATCGGTAATTCATATTCTTTTGAGATTTTCAATTCTTTGTCACTAATTTCACTGCCCTTCGCCTCTTTTGCAGTTAATTTGGACAATAATTTATACTAAATTACATATCAGGTAATCTCGAGTGGTACTTTTGACCAACTATTCAGCTGCTCCAGACGCGGCGTGTCGCCGCGGCACATTTCCTAGTAACGAGTTTAAACCTGAATGATTTTCCTACTTCCTGGTCCACATTGATGTTTGTCCGGTCTAAACTAAAAATTCCGCCGCCACGACATTGGATCTTGGGCCCGGGAAAAGCCAAGTCATGGCTCCGCCCATAATCTCGATATACTACCATACATTAGTTAGAGTTAAAGATCAATGCTTATGTTTAAAAAAATCATAATTGCGAAAAATATTTGTTTTGGGAAGGCATAGGTCGGTAGTAGTGCTCAGTTGACTCTACACTGTGTGTTTTTTCTCACAATTGTAGGCCCCAAGGCAAGTTGTAATCATACTTTCCTTCGGACTTTTTCCTTCACTCTTACTTAATGCAAAAAAGCAGAGCTCCTGCTCTTCTCGTGAAAAAAGGTGATCAAGTCACTTGGGATACTAGCATGCATACATGTGGACTTCACGTTCAAACATTACGGAGTGAATTTGGATGAGAAAAAGGCTTGCTAAAACGATAGATTCAAGAAAAAAAATATTATCAAAATCCAACACGGAAGTTTAGAAAATAAGAAACTAGTAAGCAATCTACATTCTTGGGTGCTTCGCAAAAAAATCTACATTCTTGGGTGGACAAAGAAGAAATAAAAACAGGTTAATACATGTATCTTGTGAATGGTGGGACCAACTTATTCTATTGTTTACTTCCCATTCTTCCCGTTCTCTTTGTAGGCCAGCTACCTTTGGGCTCGAGACCATCCACTCATCCACTATTGTTGCACCAAGGCCATGAAGCATAAGGTGTTAGCTGTTTTTTTACGAGAAGGACGGTTTGATGTTTCTAGAATAACGTGGAGGTAGATGCACGTTACTATTCACCACAAATCCTGCCGATTTCAGCCATTGGATTGAGAAGATCAACGGTTGGAATCGATGCTCCAGGCCAGGTTCAAAATTCGTACACTATATAGTGGTATAGAGATATAAATATGTGTTGGGGAGGCATTTTGGGACAATATGGGGAGGGCAAATGCCCCCTCCCTCCCCTCAAACAACACATAGATCTCCCATTGTATGCATGTAATCTTCTTAATTATATCAAATAAAATGACTAGTAATATTTGTACTTGTTATTCAGGTGAAAGAATTTCTTGAAAACCTAGTGTACTCTACTTTCATCTAATCTCCTAGTTTCACCCCCTTTTAAAATGCACTACTATTATACTCACTATGTTCCTTTCTATTATGTGTATTTGTGTTTTAAGTAAATTGGTAATTGTTACTCTAGCCGTCTTCATACTTATTGTATAAATTTAGTTAGAAAACTCAATCATTTTTAAATTAGTCTAAGCATATATATATATATATATATATATATATATATGTAAATATGAATATCTACAACACCGAACAAAGATAAGTAGATCCATAAGAAGGTATATTTTTTCAATGTATTTATTCAATATTATAATTGTTGATATTTCCTTCAGTATATTTGGTCAAACTTGCAATGGATTGACATTTTTATTAAGATTAAGCGTCATTTATTCGGGGAGGAGAGAGTAGTTGTGTTTTTTTTGACACAAAGACAGTGGGGAAGTCCCCCACTGTGTCATTTTTTATTTTATAAATAGGACACTGTACATGGTGAGTCACAGAGTGAGTCACAAAGAATAAACAGAAAATTACAAAGTATCTAACCACTTTTGCATGTCATCCAGTAAACTGGGTTTGATTCTATGTCTAATATCAGCCACTGATAATTTGAATATGCTATGACAATTATCCATGCACCTAGTGTGTTTCTCGAAGATGATGTTATTCCTGTGATTCCATAGGCTCCAGCAGCCTGTCATCATAGTGATGTTGAAGAACTGATCCAATGTTCTATCATGTGCCTCTTGAATCATATTGATAAGTGGATAGTCAGTATTCCATTCAATTCCAAGTTTCCACCAGAAATCTATTCTATTATATACTAAAAGCAATATAAGGATGTTTTTCGAGGCACCAGGTTGATCCACATCATCAGAATTATTTTGACAGTTGGATCTAAAATATGTGGCTATGATTAATGAAATATAATTAATTACGTAAATCTGTGTGGTAGAAATTTAACACACTTTTGGTACGTGTCAATAGATTTTTTTTAGGGAATATGTCCCTAGGATAGCTGAGTCCGTTTGGAATAAAAGACTTAGCCAGCTAGAGGTGTCCATTCAAATAAAACGTAGACCCTCTATGTAGCCGGCCTGCCGGAGTAGCTTTTTTTCCCTACGAATTAAGACGTATACTAGCTAGCTATGCGTTCCTTCGAGAAAAAAAAATCGTACACAAGTCTAGCTAGCAAGAACAATGTCTTTTTTAGAGTAGCTAGAATAATGCCGGAAGCAAGCTTTCATGTGGTAATATGTACTCCCGTTTTAATAAATAGGTCTTATATTTATTACTAAAAGTCAGACTAGAAAATATTATTACAATATACAATCTAAAATCAACACTTTTTAATACACCGTGAAATATATTTTCATGTGATATCTTTATAATGTCATAGTTTTTGATAGTCATTTTCTAAAACTTTGGTCAAAGTTTACTTAGTTTGACTTTTCAAAAAAAATATAGGCCTTATTCAATGCAATGGAGGTAGTATATGTACAGTTTTGCACACGCATGTTGAGTATACAAAAATTACCATGCGATATCTAAATATTTAATTTATCTACAAAATTTGAAAGAGATAAAATATTTTGAATATTAGTCTATCAAAACATTCGTCGGAATGTTGTTGTATCATACTCATTGAATATTAATAGAGAAATTACAAATGACTTATTATCTATTTTTTAAGTTTAAGCATCTGGTCTATATGTGTTGATATCAGCATGTTGATTATTTTAAAAAAGCTAGATATTACCACATAAACATATGTAGCCTTTAAATTATCAATTTGATCTATTATATATTACAAGAAAAAAAGAGATATAATTAATATTTCCATGAAACATTAAAGCACCCGAATCCAATCATTTTGCCAAAATTGATATATATCCCTAAGTATCCCAAGAAATATTTCATCATAATTATAATTAAAATGATTATGCACATGCTAGAATTTTTTGCAGAAATGTAAGCTTTCTCGGCATAAAATCCATAAAAACAATAGGTATTTCTAATTCTCATATATTATGTATTACATGGACAAACATAATGACACATTTAGCATTTAGCCAACACACCCTTGTGGCATCACCAAGAGGTGCCCACACTTTAATGTTAAAGGTTTGATACTGACAAATGGTAGGTCCAAGTTAAAAAAAAAGGTTGAAACTGAAAAATGATTATTTTAGTATATTTTTTCCTTTTCACAAAATCATACATAAAAATTTATATTCATGAGATAAAACAATGTATGCATCCTATATTAAAAATAGGATGCCACCATGCATGTTAGATATGCGACAAATCTTTAGGTAATATCGCGTATCCACATCATAAATCCTGACACAAATTATTTATTTAGTGGACCTAAAATGTGTAAATTTTTATTAGAAATTGTGTCGATGGATATTTTTCGGTTTGCATGATTAGACATATTTTGAATATTGCATGTGCCTTTTTATGATGCTGTGGAGTCAACATAAAGATCACATGCCGTCAGTGATTCAAAAAATTGAAATTTAGTTAAAAAGGTGGAGCCATGTCATCCAAGTCGTATATTCATGTGAAATGGAACCACAAATACATGTCGAGTGTGCATATAAAATGAATTGCCAAATAGGGAAACATGCAAAGATTTTCAAACGTAGATAAAAATACTATATCAAAACAGATGAGATTATAGAAAACTTCATGTCATAATTCTGTAACTTTTACTCATGACATTTAAAATGGTTAATGGATAGGTTGAAAACAAAAAATATCACTAAAATAGTGTTAACATACTAATCTTAATTTTAGGATAATGTTTACATACTCCCTCTGTCCCATATTAATTGACTCAAATTTGTTTAAGTTTGAATGAATCTAGACACTATTTAGTATATAGGTTCATCCAAATTTTGAGAAATCAAAGTCAATTAATATGGATCGGAGGGAGTACTAAAAAGTAAAAGTTTCACCATGAAGACTGTAAAAATCTAAAAGGTTTAATGTTTTGAAATTGGAAAACTAATTGTGACGAAGAAACACATATTGAGATTACAATTCTAATTGTTTATTTTTCCTTAACTATTAAAGATAATGAATTAATTTCGTTTAAGCTAATCAATTAAATTTATGAATGTTACTTAACCTGACATATCGACCTATCATCACACATACTTCTACTATTGAGATAATATTACTTACAAACAATGCGCATATGTGTTTCATGAAATGACCCAACATCATTAGCCCATAAATTTTGGTTGGGTAAAGGTGTTACTTAGCATATGTGATAATTTATTTATCCTATATTTATTTGTAGTCCATAGTCTTACTTTATTTATCATATATTTATTTATAGTCCTATAGTCCTACTATTTATTATTTTGAAATGTGATATCCCTGAAATAAGAACTTTATTTTTAAGACACTTTCAACTAATTAGATATTTTGCCCTCGCATTTGGGAGGGCCACCATGCTAGTTTTGACTAAAGTCACAACTGAAGAAGAGATGTTCAATAGATTCAATAGTGCTTTCCTCACAAAGGACACAAGTGTCCTCCTCAATGTTGAAATTTTTCCTGACAAGAAGATCTCTGTTATTTAATCTATCATTTAGTAGCAGCCAAAATAAGAACTTATGCTTGGGAAGAGATGGAGATTTCCAGATCCATTCAAAGGGCTTTGGTGCATCAGGTGCTTTGATAAGGAGGTCATATACCTTTTTTGTACAGAATATGTCTCCATGGGAATGTCCATTTGTCTTTCTCAAGAACATTTGAATTTTGAAGGATTATACATAGACTATTCATCTGGGTTTCAGCAATAAGAGATAGTGGCAATTGGAACAAACTCAATAACTCCCCTGCAAGTTGATATTGCTTAGCTTCCTCAGTTCTGATTTTTGGTTTTTTGGCAAATAAAAATAATTCAGGAAATTTATTACATAGCTTAGTGTCATGCCATTTGTCCTGCCAAAACATAGTGTTGTTTCCCTGGCCAGGCACAATAGTAGTCATATTCTTGAAGTCTATCAGAAGAGAGAGGCGGTTTCTCCACCAGAAAGATCCCTTGTGTGTATTGTGATCTGGTAGGGAACCATTCTGATAGTATGTTTGCCAGATAAGTTTGACCCAAGGAATATCCAGACAGTTGAAGAATTTGTAAAGGTTTTTCATCATCATTGCCTTGTTGTGTTGTCTCAAGTTCAATATTCCTAGTCCCCCTGCTTTTTTGGAAAGGCAAATCTTGTCCCAGGCAACCAGACATTTACCTTTTTTTCAATTTCATTCCCATGCCAAAGAAAAGTTCTTGTAGATTTGTTCACATGGTCAATATGTGTGTAGTGCAATTTCGTGGCACACATAATATGGTTAGGCATAGCAGATATTACAGATTTGATGACAACAACTCTTGAACAGTGGGATAATAAATTTGAGATGCCAGCCAGCCTTTTATCCATTTTGTTGATCAATGGTGTAAGATCACTAACACTGGGTTTAGTTGTACCCATTGGAAGACCCAGGTATGTGAATGGCAGAGATTCAAGTATGCAACCAAAACTATCAGCAAATGTTCTGCATCTGTCATATTGATAGGAACCATAGAGGATTTATGAAAATTTATTTTTAAGTCCAGTTGATTTGGAGAAAACCATCAGTAGATTCTTCAGATAGGAGAGCTGCTCCTGAATAGCAGGCAGGATGAGTAATGTATCATCTGCATACTAAAGAATTGGGTAATTCTGCCCATATGCATTATCAACAGGTAGATCTAACTCATTAGTTTGCCAGGCATGGTTCACAATAATTTGCAGAAGTTCAGCAGTTGCAACAAATAAGAATGGTGATAATGGGTCACCCTGTCTGACACCTCTCTTGCATCTAATATTTTTTCCAGGGACACCATTTAGGATCACAGAAGTGTTAGCACTATTAAGTATCTTGCTGATCCATCCAATGATCTTTTCCCCAAATCCAAAGTGCTTTAGCATGGTGCTGATAGTATAATATTCTATCATGTCAAAAGCTTTCTCAAAGTCAAATTTTAAAATGATGATCTCTCTCTTGGATCTGTGGCAAATGTGTAAGTATTCAAATGCCCATGCCAGAAAATCCTGAATTGTTCTATATTTGTTAAACCCATATTGCTTTTGCTGATAATTGGGATAATAATGTTCTGTATTCTATTGGCAATAAGTTTAGTCAGAATCTTGAGTGCCATGCTAACAAGTGAGATGGGCCTGAAATCAGAAGGCTTCATGGGGTTTGAAATTTTTGGAATGAGTGCAATGTAAGCAGTATTGATGTTGTCAATGTCCAGCTCCCCAGAGTGAAATCTATTGCAAAGATTGTAAAATTGGACTTTGATGATACTCCAATATTTTTTCATGAAGTAACCATTAAATCCACCAGGTCCTGGTGATTTATCATTTGGCATGAATTTGATAATATCATCAATTTATAATTGGGTAAATGGTTCTTCTAGTGATGTGAGATCATGTGGGGAAATAAGATTCTACAGGTCAAACCTCATCTCAGTTTCAGATGTTTTTCCAAGCCTATCTCTGAAGGAAGTCCATAATAGAGCAGCTTTGTGATCATGGTCAGTAATTTCATTGCCTTGTTCATCCAGCAGAGCAGCAATACAATTGTTCCTATAGTTTCTTGTGGCAATGGAGTGGAAAAACTTGGTGTTTTCATTACCAAGTTTAGCCCACCTAATATTAGCCCTTTTCCTCCAATATTTTCTTTTAGCTTCCAACAGTTTGGCCAGATGGGATTTTATGATATGCCTGAAATTTATCTCAGGTACAGATAATGTTCTTTGTTCCTCAAGACCATCCAAAAGAGATAAAACGAAGTTGCAGTTATCAATGACAATGTTGAGGTTGGAGATGGATTTACTCCATTTTTTTATAGCATGCCTCAAGTTTTTGAATCTGGCAGACAGATCATGTGCATCATTCTTCAACCTTCCTTTATTGACCTAGTTATTTTCCACAATATCTGATAGACCTTCAAATTACAACCAATAATCTTCAAATCTGAATAAATTTGATTTTGGTATTTCAGTACTGATTTGTATCAATATAGGAATGTGGTCTGAGCCCAATCTAGCCAATGGAGTGGCCATAGTGTTGGGGAAGGTGGTGGTCCATTCATGTGATGTAAAAATCCAATCGAGTTTTTCAAGTAGAGGTTGTTGTTGCATATTTGACCAAGTAAAAGCTCTCCCTTTAAGGGGTATTTCCTCTAGATCATGTTCCTGAATGATGGAGTTGAAAGAGTGGATATTTGAAATATTGCCTCCTGCTCTATTTCTATCTTCAGAGCTTCTGATCATATTGAAATCTCCCATAATTATCCATAATTTGAAGATAGATGAATCAACATGTAAGAACCAATCAATAAAATCAGCCCTTCCATCACTTGTGCATGGGGCATAAATGCTGGTGATGTAAAACTCCTCATTAGTAAGATTACAGTGCATCTTAACAGTCAGGTGAAAGGATGATTGGCTGATCACAGTGCCACTATACATGTTCCCATTCCAAATGATGATCAATCCACCAGAATTGCCAATGGAAGGTTGGTATGCAAACTGCCCTAGTCGTCTAGGGCAGAATTTTTGATGTAATTACTGTGAAAAGTTTCTCTCTTAGTTTCCTGTAAACATATGATATTACAATTGTTCTGATTGATTTTGTCAGCAAGGTCATCCCATCTTTCCTGTGAGTTAACACCTCTAATGTTCCAGTCTAGTATTTTGATTTGTCTACTCATTAGAAACAAAGTAAAGTTTGCTATAGCAGATATACAGGCACTGTATATCATGGGTGATAATACATGACAAGTGGGATTTGTTTTTATCTCTATGATGATCAGTACATTGTGTGTATAGATGTGACCAGCTGACAAATATCATGGTTTTCATGCACATAGGCAGTGGGCAAAAGTAAATATTGAGTAGGAGATCATTGCAGGCCAGATAAGATAAAACCATCTCAAACAGAGGATAGTACAACCCAGATAATATAAGATAAATGTTTTGCTCTGCACACACCACAGACTTTGGATGATAAACAAAATGAGTCTGACACAGTGACCTTACATGATAAAGACTGGAATAAAATCCTAGGATAACAGAGCATCTACTGTCCATGCTCTTGGACATAGTGAAATAGTGATTAAGCACTATCATTAGAACTGTCATAGTTCAGGTTTGCAGCAGAAACCTCCCCAGGAGGAATCTGACAGAAGCTGGTACCAATAGCCTGTATTGTATCAACTGGGAGGATTGGTGGGGGTGCACTGTTGTTGTCCATGACAATAGCTTCAAAGTTACCAGAGAGGTTCATGGGAGTGACTTGGGCATTGGAGGCATGTTCATCTGCACTTGATTTATTTTTGAAACCTGCATTGAGACTTGCAATCCTGCAGCTTCTCCTGACATATTTGACAGAACTAGGTTCAGGCTTCTTCCTTTTACTCTTGGGGACGTTATCAGGCTTGGGGATAACAGTAACACTGTCAGAGCTATCTGCAGGGACAGGAATGAAGCTTGGGCCAGCTCCATCAACTGCAGCATTATTGTTGCCCACCACCCGTGAAGCATTGTTTGCCTCCATCTGAATATCATGCTGCAAGGTGATTTGTTGATTGGGTGGGGCAGTATTGATCTCCAGGGTCACTTTGACAGTGTTGATGCCATTGTTGACAGATTCATTCATTTGAACTTTAGCACCAGTTATAGTGCTACCAGCAATATTAGGAAAGTTTGCATGTTCTTCACCACCCATCAGGCTAACAAGCAGACTGGAAAGGTTAGCAATTGGGTCTAGTTAGCGATGATAGATATGATCGGGAGATGTGTCCATAATTGTAGCATTGACGACAACGAACACGGTTACGAAAATCTGCGCGTAGATGGTCATTTACGGCCAGGCAACGTGTGCAATTAAATGGTTTAATGACGTGTTCATAAATGGGCAAATCCGAGTTATTTGGCAGTTCAAGTGAAACTCCAACAAGTGATACTTGACGATTGGATAATCCATCCCTAGATTGTTGGATCTCACTCCGTGATGTATGATCATGAGCATGCTCAGGATTTAAAAGTTGTGTACCGTTGTGAGATCGAGCCACGTCAACATATGAATCTCTATGCCCAACGGGAACACGATTTGCACCAGATAGTGGAAAATGAAATTTTGTAGAGGATGTGATAGTAGATGTACCTTGATGGTTGAGTGGTTCATGGGTGGATCCATGATGAATCCTCTTCCTCTTGTGTTGCACGAGAGTCCATTGTCTATCTTCTTCCTCGCACCAGAGAGTAAACTCACGTTTCCAATTTGGTCCACCATTGCTCCATAGATCAAAGTAGCATGTGAGCTCTCTAGATTTGTAAGATCTCATTTTGATGATCATGAACCCAATGGCCTTCGAACAAACATCAAATATGAAAACCCTACCCTTTAAGGGGGAGATTCGGAGTTTGTCCCAATCAGCACCGAGACATGCCGAGAGAGCCATACCAATATTGGCACAAGATAGATCAAACTTTGCATTGCCAAATGAAACCACCAGACAAAATCTAGATTCATCAAAGATTGGATGAACCAGGGTGGAATAAAGGTTCATCACTTTTTTTGAAAAAATCAAACCAGATTCAAGATCTAGGGGGAATGAAATGGTGGGTGTAGCCATGATGGCCAACAGATGGGTTTTGGAGTGAGTGGAGTAGATTGCACGACTGAGATTTGGGTTTAGATGGCCGAAGTTGAGAGATCGTCGGAGGGGAGGTGGGTGTCACAGTGGGGGTGGGAGGAGAGCCATTTGTTGAAGTAGTCGGTTCATTCCATACTTGCTTTCTTCTTGTTTCTAGAGTAGTTGTGTTTTTTAGGGATTTCTATTTTTGTGTCCCTGGTTCCTTAGTTGTCCTCACTTTTTCGCAGCCGCTTAGCTTTTCCTCACTTTTGCCCATCTACTATTATGAAACTCTAGCACGGTCTGAAACTTGATGTCCGTCAGCCTTGCCGTTAGATGCTGACAAATGGGTCCGCATCCAGTCGGGTCCCATAGTGGACCCTCGCCGTTACGTGCTGACAAGTGGGGCTGCGGTCTGTCAGGTCCCATAGTGGACCATTGCCGTTACATGCTGACAAGTAGGGCCACGATAAGTTGGTTCCCGTAGTGGACACCGCTCTCCACTTATCCATATCAGCATGGGACCCACAGCTTATCCGCGTGAGCGTCAGACCCACAGCTTATCCACATGAGCCAGCCCCGTGCTCGCACCCATGTTGTTGCCTCCCCTTTCTTCTTAGGTGACGGTGGCCCTTCTCCGGCGAGGACGGCCCTTTGTCGAGCTTCACTTCGGCATTCCGTTCGTCCTGGCCACAGTATGGTGTCGTCTCATTGACATGTATGAAGGATGACAATGGCAACCATGCACAGAGAAGGTTAGATCTCGCACCAAAATGTTCCGATTAGACGTGGTTGCTTGCTGTGGAGAATGCGGTCGGCGAGCCGTTCCGATGATTAATTGGTTTATCGAGTTAATGTCTCGGCTGCAATCAAGTGAAAGAGTGTTTATAATTAAAAATTAGGGACATGAATGTATAATAAATAAGAAAATAACACAACTCTTGAACAGTTTCAAATTAAAAAATTATACAACTCTTAATATACAAGAGTGTTTATAAATAACACAACTCTTGAACACTTTCAAATTAAAAAAAGTATACAACTCTTAGTGTAAAAGAGTGTTTATAATTGACACAACTTTTGAACACTTTCAAATTAAAAAAATTATTTAACTCTTAATGTAAAAGAGTGTTTATAATTGACACAACTCTTGATCACTTTCAAATTGAAAAAAGTATACAACTTTTAATGTGAAAGAGTGTTTATAATTGACACAACTCTTGAACATTTTCAAATTAAAAAAATTATATAACTTTTAATGTAAAAGAGTGTTTATAATTGACACGACTCTTGAACACTTTCAAATTGAAAAAATTATACAACTCTCTTTGTAAAAGAGTGTTTATAATTGGCACAAATCTTGAACACTTTCAAATTTAAAAAATTATACAACTCTTAATGTAAAAGAGTGTTTATAATTGACACAACTGTTGAAGACTTTCAAACTGAAAAAATTATACAACTCTTAATGTAAAAGAGTGTTTATAATTGACACAACTCTTGAACACTTTCAAATTAAAAAAATATACAACTCTTAATATAAAAAAGTGTTTATAATTGACACAACTCTTGAACACTTTCAAATTGAAAAAATTATACAACTTTTAATGTAAAAGAGTGTTTATAATTGACACAACTCTTGAACACTTTCAAATTAAAAAATATACAACTCTTAATGTAAAAGAGTGTTTATACTTGACACAACTCTTGAACACTTTCAAATTGAAAAAATTATACAACTCTTAATGTAAAAAAGTGTTTCTAATTGACACAACTCTTGAACACTTCCAAATTATATCGTCCTAAGAAAATCTTGAGAGTTTACCATTTTTAGAGTCTGAAAAGTGATCCCTAAACTTGCGTATACGAAAATTATACACCTTTGAACTCTTTGAAATCGCACTTAGGACATGATAACGTCGTGCTAATAAAATCTTGATCATTTATCATTTTCATGGAGTGAAATATAATGCAAACACGATTGAACACTTTCCCTTCAAATTATATTCAAAATCATTTGTTTATGGAGTTAAAGCATCGGTGACAAACTCGTTATTTTGCATGGATAGAGGGTGCCCCCCGATGGATACAGGAGTTATCCTGTCCGCTAGATCACAGAGGATCAATCAGAGGATCAACAGTTGGTCGGTACGATCCGCGTGACAGTTATCTCGACCAATCAGAGCGTAGCAGCCAAGATGAGAGCATGTGTGAGAGTTTGTGACTAAGAGAGAGGGGAAAACTGAGTAGAACTTAAAAACCAAGGGCAAAACTGACAAACGGGTTCAAATAGAAAACATGAAAAGATTTAAAAATGGAAAATGCTTCTTTTATATAATAAAATACATATTGGCATACATCAAACTATTTGCAATTCAAATATATACCAGTTTAACAATTATTGCCTCATTCAGACAAATTATGTTTTGGGGAGGATGATTTGGAAAGAGGCTTGAGTAGAAAGTCATGAACCTTCATAGATAGTAGGTGATTTGAGAAGTAGTGATTTAGGTTAAAACTTGATTTATATACATTTCTTATGGTGGCAGGTCACATAATAAGACTCCCTCGGTAGATGCCACTATGTTTTGATCTTTAAATTTGTTGTGCTGACTCAATTAGCTAGCTAAAGCCCATTCGTTGACTCTCTGTTGACCAGCCACTGGAAGGTAAAATTGAGTATATCGCACATGGCAGTGTTAGTACTGAAGGGCAAAACTGAGTACAACCAAACTGCCAGTGCTACACTCGAGGGTATAACTGAGCAGAACTAAGTGGCCAAAGTTAGACACGAGGGGTAAACGTGACGCATAATACACGTGTTGCGGTGCACGGGGCGGTAGCGACCGCGTGTGGCCGTGCATGGTGCAGTAGTGTACGCGGTTACGCGGTGCACGGTGGTGCAATGAAACGTCTCCTCCCTTCACCTTTATAGAGGCCTCCTCACTCTCACTCATCACTCGCTCACTCACTCATGCAACCATCTCCACTGTCCCATCACCTTCTGCAAACTGATACGTCAGAAACGTATCTATAATTTTTTATGTTCCATGCTTGTTTAGTATCTACTTTGTTTTGCTTTGTCTACACTTTGAGGTGTTTTTATATGTTTTCTGGTACTAACCTATTAATAAGATTCCACAGTGTCAGTTTCCTATTTTCTTCTGTTTTTGGTTCCAGAAAGGCAGAAAATCAATATTCTTATAATTGGACGGGACAAAAGCCAAAGTCAATATTTTACCGTGGAGAAAACGAAGCCGGAATATGAGACGGAGGAGACTCACCAGGGGCCACACCCCTGGCCGCGTGGGTGGGCCCACACCGCGCCTGGGGGTGCAGCCGCCATAGCGACCCCCTGTCTCGCCTCTTCGCCTATAAGAAGCCCCCAATGCCTAAACTGTAAGTACCTGATCAATATTCAATGAAACCGTCTGTAGCCGCCGCCACCATCGTCCCTAGATCGGGGGATCTGAAGCTCTTCCCGGCACCCTGCCGGAGGGGAGATCATCTCTGAGGCCTTCTTCTTCATCATGCCAGCCTCCGGTATGAAGCGTGAGTAGTTCCACCTTAGACTACGGGTCCATGTAGTAGCAAGATGGTTGTATCTCCTCCTTTGTGCTTTCATGTTTAGATCTTGTGAGCTTCGTTCATGATCAAGATCTCATCTATTTGTAATCATGCATGTTGTGTTTGCGGGGATCCAATAGATATTGAGATTACTATGTCAGATTTATTAATGGTTTTGTCTTATTGATTCTACCATGTATGTGTTGTTTGTGATCTTGCATGCTCTTCGTTGTTAGTAGCTATCTTGGCCAAGTAGTTGCTAGTGACTCCAAGAGGGGGTATTTATGCTAGATAGTGGGTTCATGTCTCTATTTAATCTAAGGGAAGTGATAGAAATCTCTAAGGTTGTAGATGTGTTGTTACCACTAGGGAGAAAACAACAGTCTCTTATTCATGGAACAAGTGGATTGTTTACCTTACACGCTTTGCTTAAAGAAGTTGTATGTTGCTTGCAACTTAATACTGGAGGGGGTTCGGAAGATAACCCAAAGGTGGACTTCTAGTCATAGATGCGGTTGGATGACGGTCTATGTATCTTGTTGTATTGCCCAATCGAATCTTATAAGATCATGAATGTCTAGTATTGCATTGTTATGCCTTGCCCAGTCCAGTCAATTGCTCTGCTGTAATTTGTTTACCCAGCATTCCATGTTTGTTTATCTAAGGAGAACACCTCTAGTGAACTATGGAACCCGGTCCAATCTTCACCATTGATACATCTTTCACCGTTACTTGTTGCAAACCACCATTACCTTCCACACCATACAATTAATCCTTTGTTACAGCAAACCAGTGAGACTGACAACCTCGCTGTTTGTTGGGGAAAAGTCTTGAGTTTGTGTTGTACAGGTCTCCAAGTTGCTAGCAACACCTTTGAGTCATTTCCTTCCTCCTACTGGTTCGATAACCTTGATTTCTTACTGGGGGGGAAAACCTACTGCTGTGCTCATCACACCTTGCTCTTGGGGTATCCCAACGAGGCGTTGACAACACGCCATCAAGCTATTTCTGGCGCCGTTGCCGGGGAGGCTAAGGACGTCTTCACAAGGGTAGTCCTTCTTGTTGGAATTATGCCCTAGAGGCAATAATAAATATGTTATTATTATAATTCTTGTCCATGATAATGTTTATATTCCATGCTAGAATTGTATTAAGCGGAAACTTTAATACTTGTGTGGTTTGTGAACAACACCGTGTCCCTAGTACGCCTCTATGGACTAGCTCATTGATTGATGATGGTTAAGGTTTCCTAACCATAGACATGAGTTGTCAATTAATAATGAGATCATATCATTGGGAGAATGATATGATGGACAGACCCAAATTAAGCAGAGCAATTAGATCGTGTCATCGTGTTCATCTTTGCGAAGCTTTTCTTATGTCAAATATTGTATTCCTTAGACCATGAGATAATGCAACTCCCTGGTATCGGAAGAAAGCTTTGAGGTCATCAAACGTTATCCTATGAGAGGGTGATCATAAAGGTGTCTCTCAGGTGATCGGAAAGTACCTGTTGGGTTGTATGTATCGAGATGGGATTTGTCCCTCCCAAGTCAGAGAGATATACTCCGGGGCCACTCGGTAATCGATATCAACACCGCTTGCAAGCACGTGGTTAAGGAGTTAATCACAAAGTGATATCGGATTACGGAACGAGTAAAGTACTTGCTGTGAACGAGATTGAACTAGGTATGCCGGTACCGACGATCGAATCTCGGGCAAGTAAAATATCGCGAGACGAAGGGAATATATATATGGGATTGATTGAATCCTGGCATCGTGGTTCATCCGATATGATCATCGATGAATGTGTGGGAGTCAATATGGGTTTCCAGACCCCACTGTTGATTATTGATAGAAGATCATGTCTGCATATTCTCGAACCCGAAGGGTCACACACTTAACGTGTCTCGACGCTAGGATAGATTGGATAATTGGTTTATGAGTTTTTGTTCGGAGTCTCGGATGAGATCTAGGATGTCACGAGAGGTTTCAGAATGGTCCGGAGAATAAGATTCATATAAGGCAAAGCAGATTTTGGAGTTCGGAATTGTTTCGGGTTGTTCGGTATTGTACCGGAAGCTTCTAGAACCTTCCGGAGTGGGACCAACGTGGCCCCACTTGTCGGGAGGGGGCGTGGGCCTACGAGGGAGTGCCCTGGCCGCATTGGGCCAGGGGCACAAGGCCCCATAGGCCCAGCCGGCCAAGCCCTATGGGAAACCCTAGGGGAGCTTCTAGAAGGGGGGGGGGAACTTGCCCCCCACTCCTCCCTCCTTGGCCGCCGGCCCTAGGGCTTGGGGGAGGGGCAAGGGCCAGCCGCCCACCCCTCTATATAAAGAGGTACGGGGGCGCACCCTCCCCACACCTCGTCCTCAAGCCCTAGCCGCCCTGCTGCCCTCCTCTCTCTCTCCCTCCCGACTGTGCGTAGGCGAAGCCCTGCCACAGAAACTCTCCACCGCTTGCACCACGCCATCGTGTTGTAGATCCAACCTATCTCTCCACCCCACTTGCTGGACCGAGGAAGGAGGAGACGTCGAGGTGCCGCACGTGTGCATCTCTCGAAGGCATCGCTACTTGCGGTGTTGGATCGGATCGGATCGCGAGGAGGAGAAGCGAGTACGACTACATCAACCACGTTCGTTGAACGTTCCGCTCTGCGAATCTTCAAGGGTATGAAGATCTCATCTATTCCCCCCTCATTGTTTGCATCTCCTAGATTAGATCTTGGCTTTTCTGTTCGCATCCGTAGATTTTTTTTGATTTACTATGCTGCGAAACCCTTCAGTGGTATCAGAGCTAGATCTTTGCGTAGATGTGTTTCACGAGTAAAACGCAACATGCTTGTTGCGGGAGTTGATGTTTTCTATTGCAAGCCTCCTATTTGTGTACTTATTATGACGCGAGATAGTGAGATCGAAGCGGTCCAGGCCAACTTTACGCGACCTCGTCCGCGAGACCGGCGCCGCACTTGACGTGTGGCTTGTTCCACACATGCGGCTGGTGGATGCCAGTTTCTCTCACTATAGTTGTCATGGGATTTACACCGGAGTTTGGCAACCATAATATCACCGTTGTGGATTTCCGTAGGTAAGAATCGTTCTTAGCTTGTTACTCCCATAAGCCACGTAAAACATGCAACAACAAAGTAGAGGCGTCTAACTTGTTTTTGCAGGGAGTGTTTTCTGTGATATGGTATGGCCCAAGATGCGATGTGCATGTTGTATGCAATGATCATGTTTTGTAATGTTTCACGACTTGCATGTCGATAAGTACACAACCGGCAGGAGCCATATGGTTGTTTTTATAATTGTGTATGACCTGTGTGTCAACTTCTTATACGCCATGTAATAGCTTTACTTCATCGCTAAGTAGTTAGCAATAGTTGTAGTTGCTATTCGTGGTGGAGGCAATCATGGTGGAGTGATGGAGATCATGCTGGCACGCACAAGATGGAGATCATTGCACGAAGATTGGCTATACCATGTCACATAAAGTTATATGCATGTGATGTTTATCCTTTTATGTATCTTATTATGCTTAGATCGCGACGGTAGCATTATAAGATGATTCCTCACTTAAAGATCAAGATAAAACTATGTTCTCCCCATGTATGCACCGTTGCTAAAGTTCGTCGTGTTCAAGCATCACGTGATGATCGAGTGCTATAAACTCTACGTTCACATACAACGGGTGCAAGCCAGTTTTGCACACGCGGAAATACTTGGGTTTGACTTGACGAGCCTAGCATGTACAGACATGGCCTCGGAACACATGAACCGAAAGGTTAAGCATGAGTCATATGAATGATATGATCGACACTTCGTTGTCCACCATGGAAACCACATCTCTTCTCGTGAAGATCGGATTAGGTGTGGTGAATTTGGATCATGTTCACTAAACAACTTGAGGGATGTTGAATTTAGTGGGAGTTCATCTAGTAATTTGATTAAGTTGAACTAGTTATCATGAACATAGTCTAAATTGTACTTGCAAATTTTGTAGATCAAATGGCTAAGTCCAACTTCAACTTCAATGTTTTTGTTGAGAAAGAAAAGCTTAAGAACAATGGGTCTAACTTCACCAACTAGTTCCGCAATCTGAGAATCATTCTCTCTGGCGGACAGAAGGTCTATGTCCTTGAGAAAGCGCTAGGTGACGCCCCTGCTGTAGATGCGTCGGCTGATGAGAAAGTTGTTTATGAGTCGCACAAAGATGATTATGGTGTGATTAAGAGCACCATGTTGTTTGCTATGGAATCAGACCTTCAAAATCGTTTTGAAGATTTCCCCGGGCCCTTTGAGATCCTTGAGGAACTGAAAACTATGTTTCAGACTCAGGCCCGTTCTGCGAGATATGAGATCTCTGAGAAATTCTTTAACTGCAAGATGGAGGAAGGGAGTTCCGTTAGTGAGCACGCCATAAATATGTCGGGCTACACTCAACGCCTTGAGCAACTGGACTGCAAGATTCCGGAGGAGCTCAAGATTGACAGGGTTCTGCAATCACTCCCTCGTAGCTACAAAGGCTTTGTAGTTACTCATAATCAGATTGGTTCCACTGATGCGGTCACCGAGCTCTTTGCTAAGCTGAAAGCTGCGGAGGTGGACATCAAGAAGTATAATCATGTGTTGATGGTCAACAAGCCCCCCAGCTTTAAGAAAGGTGAGGGTGCAAAGAAGCCCTTCAAGAAAGGCGGCGGCAAGCGCATTGCCCCTGCTGAGAAGAAGCTCAAGTCTGGAACTAAGCCGGACACTGAGTGCTTCTATTGCAAGGACAAGGGTCACTGGAAGCGCAACTGTCTGAAGTACTTAGTGGACAAGAAGGCTGGCACCATCAAAGGTAAATTTGATATACATGTTATTGATGTTTTCCTTACTAGCCCTCATTGTAGTGCTTGGGTATTTGATACTGGTTCAGTTGCTAATATTTGTAACTCGAAACAGGAGCTACGGAATAGATGGCGGCTGGCGAGGGATGAGGTGACGATGCGCGTTGGCAAGGGATCAAGAGTTGATGTGATGGCCGTCGGCACACTCTCCTTAGTTTTACCTTCGGGATTAGTTTTAAACCTCAATAAATGTTATTATGTGCCTGCGTTGAGCATGAACATCATATCTGGATCGTGTTTATTGCAATACGGTTATTCATTTAAATCTGAGAATAATGGTTATTCTATTTATATGAGTAACATCTTTTATGGTCATGCACCTACTGTGAATGGTTTATTTCTTCTGAATCTCGAAAGGGATGAAACACACATCCATAACATTGAGGCTAAGAGATGCAAGGTAGATAGTGATAATACTACTTATTTGTGGCACTGCCGTCTAGGTCATATTGGTGTAAAACGCATGAAGAAACTCCATTCTGATGGACTTTTGGAGTCTCTTGATTTTGAATCATTTGACACATGCGAGCCATGCCTCATGGGCAAGATGATCAAAACCCCGTTCTCCGGAATGATGGAGCGAGCAACGGACTTGTTGGAAATCATACATACCGATGTATGCGGACCGATGAGTGTTTCGATGCGCGGTGGATATCGCTACTTTCTTACTTTTACTGATGACTTAAGTAGATATGGGTATATCTACTTAATGAAACATAAATCTGAAACATTTGAAAAGTTCAAAGAATTTCAGAATGAAGTGGAAAACCATCGTAACAGAAAAATTAAATTTCTACGATCCGTTCGTGGAGGTGAATATTTGAGTTATGATTTTCTCACGCATCTTAAAGCAAGCGGAATAGTTTCGCAACTCACGTCACCCGGAACACCACAACACAATGGTGTGTCTGAACGCCGGAATCGAACTCTATTAGATATGGTGCGATCAATGATGTCTCTTACTGATTTGCCGTTATCATTTTGGGGTTATGCATTAGAAACCGCTGCATTCACTTTAAATAGGGCACCATCTAAATCCGTTGAGACGACACCGTATGAACTGTGGTTTGGTGCTAAACCTAAGTTGTCGTTTCTTAAAGTTTGGGGATGCGAAGCTTACGTCAAGAAGTTGATGCCAGACAAGCTCGAACCAAAAGCGGAGAAATGCGTCTTCATAGGATACCCTAAGGAAACTATTGGGTATAGATTCTATCACAGATCCGAAGGCAAAGTGTTTATCGCAAAGAACGGATCCTTTCTTGAGAAGGAGTTTCTCTTGAAAGAAGTGAGTGGGAGGAAAGTAGAGCTAGACGAGGTTGTTGAACCTTCTCTTGAGTTGGAGAGTAGCGCAGCACATGAAATTGTTCCAGTGCCGTCTGCACCGACTATAGAGGAAGCAAATGACAAGGATCATCAAGCTTCGGACGATGCTACTACTGAACATCGTAGGTCGACAAGGTCACATGCCCCTCCTGAGTGGTACGGCAACCATGTCTTAACTGTCTTGTTAGTAGACGACAGTGAACCTGCGAACTATGAGGAAGCGATGATGAGCCCAGACTCTGAGAAATGGCTAGAGGCCATGAAATCCGAATTAGGATCCATGAGCGAAAACCAAGTATGGACTTTGGTGGACCCTCCTAGCGACCGAAAGGCTGTTGAGTGCAAATGGATCTTCAAGAAGAAAACGGACGCGGATGGTAATGTTATTGTCTATAAAGCTCGACTTGACGCGAAAGGTTTTCGACAAGTTCAAGGTGTTGACTACAATGAGACTTTCTCTCCCGTAGCGATGTTTAAGTCCATTCGGATTTTATTAGCAATTGCTGCGTTTCATGATTATGAAATATGGCAGATGGATGTCAAGACTATGTTCCTCAATGGCAACATTGATGAAGAGTTGTATATGATGCAACGCGAAGGTTTTGTCGATCCTAAGGATGCTGATAAAGTATGCAAACTTAAACGTTCCATTTATGGACTGAAGCAAGCATCTCGGAGTTGGAACCTTCATTTTGATCAAGAGCTTTGGATTTGTTCCAAATTGCTACGAAGCTTGTATCTACAAGAAAGTGAGTGGGAGCTCAGTGACATTTCTAGTACTATATGTGGATGACATATTGATTATTGTAAATGACATTGACATGCTTAACGATGTGAAGAGTTATTTGAACAAATGTTTTTCAATGAAAGACCTAGAGGAAGTTGCTTATATATTGGGCATCAAAATCTATAGAGATAGACAAAGACGCCTGATAGCTTTAAGCCAAAGTACATACCTAGACAAAGTTCTGAAAAGGTTCAGAATGGATAAGGCAAAGAAAGGTTCAATGCCTATGTTGTCAGGTAAGATATTGAGCAGGGCTCAGTGTCCAGCTACGGTAAATGATACAGAACCTATGAGCAAAGTGCCTTATGCCTCGGCCATAGGTTCTATCATGTATGCCATACTGTGTACTAGACCGGATGTGTCCAATGCTCTTAGTTTGACGAGCAGATACCAAAGTGATCCAGGAGTGGAACACTGGACATCCGTGAAGAACATCCTAAAGTATTTAAATAGGACTAAAGAAATGTTCTTAGTCTATGGAGGTGATGAACAACTCGTCGTAAAGGGTTACGCCAATGCTAGTTTTGACACCGATAAGGATGATTCTAAATCTTAGACAGGATACGTTTATATTTTGAATGGAGGAGTTGTGATCTGGAGAAGCTGCAAGCAAAGCGTGATCGCAGGATCTACAGTAGAAGCGGAATACATGGCTGCTGCAGAAGCGTCAAGTGAAGGAGTTCGGATCAGGAACTTCATCACTGAGCTTGGCGTGGTTCCAAGTGCCTTGGACCCACTAGAGATATTGTGTGACAACACTGGCGCCATAGCACTGGCTAAGGAACCAAGATATCATCCAAAGACCAAGCATATCAACCGCAAGTTTCATATAATCCGAGATTATATAACAGATGGAGATCTGAAGATTAGTAAAGTACATACAGATCTGAATGTCGCAGATCCATTGACTAAACCTCTTCCACGAGCAAAACATGATCAGCACCTTAGTGCCATGGGTGTTAGATTGTTGCCTGATGTAAACTAGATTATTGACTCTAGTGCAAGTGGGAGACTGTTGGAATTATGCCCTAGAGGCAATAATAAAGATGTTATTATTATAATTCTTGTTCATGATAATGTTTATATTCCATGCTAGAATTGTATTAAGCGGAAACTTTAATACTTGTGTGGTTTGTGAACAACACCGTGTCCCTAGTACGCCTCTATGGACTAGCTCATTGATTGATGATGGTTAAGGTTTCCTAACCATAGACATGAGTTGTCAATTAATAATGAGATCATATCATTGGGAGAATGATATGATGGACAGACCCAAATTAAGCAGAGCAATTAGATCGTGTCATCGTGTTCATCTTTGCGAAGCTTTTCTTATGTCAAATATTGTATTCCTTAGACCATGAGATAATGCAACTCCCTGGTATCGGAAGAAAGCTTTGAGGTCATCAAACGTCATCCTATGAGAGGGTGATCATAACGGTGTCTCTCAGGTGATCGGAAAGCACCTGTTGGGTTGTATGTATCGAGATGGGATTTTTCCCTCCCAAGTCGGAGAGGTATACTTCGGGCCCACTCGGTAATCGATATCAACACCGCTTTCAAGCACGTGGTTAAGGAGTTAATCACAAAGTGATATCGGATTACAGAACGAGTAAAGTACTTGCTGTGAACGAGATTGAACTAGGTATGCCGGTACCGACGATGGAATCTCGGGCAAGTAAAATATCACGAGACGAAGGGAATATATATATGGGATTGATTGAATCCTGGCATCGTGGATCATCCGATATGATCATCGATGAATTTGTGGGAGTCAATATAGGTTTCCAGACCCTGCTGTTGATTATTGATAGAAGATCATGTCTGCATATTCTCGAACCCGAAGGGTCACACACTTAACGTGTCTCGACGCTAGGATATATTGGATAATTGGTTTATGAGTTTTTGTTCGGAGTCTCGGATGAGATCTAGGATGTCACGAGAGGTTTCAGAATGGTCCGGAGAATAAGATTCATATAAGGCAAAGCAGATTTTGGAGTTCGGAATTGTTTCAGGTTGTTCGGTATTGTACCGGAAGCTTCTAGAACCTTCCGGAGTGGGACCAACATGGCCCCACTTGTCGGGAGGGGGCGTGGGCCTATGAGGGAGTGCCCTGGCTGCATTGGGCCAGGGTCACAAGGCCCCATAGGCCCAGCCGGCCAAGCCCTAGGGGAAACCCTAGGGGAGCTTCTAGAAGGGAGGGACTTGCCCCCCACTCCTCCCTCCTTGGACGCCGGCCCTAGGGCTTGGGGGAGGGGCAAGGGCCAGCCGCGCACCCCTCTATATAAAGAGGGCCGGGGGCGCACCCTCCCCACACCTCCTCCTCAAGCCCTAGCCGCCCTGCTGCCCTCCTCTCTCTCTCTCCCTCCCGACTGCGCGTAGGCAAAACCCTGCCGCAGAAACTCTCAACCGCTTGCACCACGCCGTCGTGTTGTAGATACAACCTATCTCTCCACCACACTTGCTGGACCGAGGAAGGAGGAGACGTCGAGGTGCCGCACGTGTGCATCTCGAGGCATCGCCACTTGCGGTGTTGGATCGGATCGGATCGCGAGGAGGAGAAGCGAGTACGACTACATCAACCACGTTCGTTGAACGTTCCGCTGTGCGAATCTTCAAGGGTATGAAGATCTCATCTATTCCCCCCTCGTTGTTTGCATCTCCTAGATTAGATCTTGGCTTTCCCGTTCGCATCCGTAGAATTTTTTTGATTTACTATGCTGCGAAACCCTTTACTTCTCAATCTTTCTCTTTACTTTGTTTTTTGTTTTGCTTTGTTTCTTTTGCTTGGTTTTGTTTGCCTCTTTTTATCAAAAACTCCAAAAAAATAGTTTAGTTTGGTTTGCTTTCCCTTATCGAAAACACACAAAAATTAGTTCCTACTCTAGTTGCTGTTGTTGTTGGCTTGCTCCACTTTTGCCAAAATGAACTCTGCTGAGAACACCAAGTTGTGTGACTTCACTAGCACAAACAACAATGATTACCTTAGGACTCCTATTGCTCCACCTGCTCCTGATGCTACCTTTTATGAAATTAAGCCTGCTTTGTTGAATCTTGTGATGAGAGAGCAATTTTCTGGTGCTAGTTCTGATGATGCAGCTGCCCACCTCAATAACTTTTTTTGAACTTTGTGAGATGCAACAGTATAAGGATGTAGATGGAGATATTATTAATCTCAAGTTGTTTCCTTTCTCCTTGAGAGGAAAAGCTAAAGAATGGTTGCTATCCTTGCCCAGAAATAGTATTGATTCTTGGATTAAGTGAAAAGATGCTTTTATTGGAAAGTACTACCCTCCTGCTAAGATTATATCTATGAGAAGTGATATTATGAAATTTAAACAACTTGATAATGAACATGTTTCTCAAGCTTGGGAAAGAATGAAATCTTTGGTTAAAAATTTTCCCACTCATGGACTTACTGCTTGGATGATTATCCAGACTTTTTATGCAGGTTTGAACTTCTCTTCAACAAACCTGTTGGATTCAGCTGCTGGAGGTACCTTTATGACCATTGATACATTGGAAACGTATCTATAATTTTTTATGCTCCAAGCTTGTTTAGTATCTACTTTTCTTTACTTGTCTACACTTTGAGGTGCTTTTTACATTTTTCTGGTACTAACCTATTAACAAGTTGCAACAGTGCTAGATGCATGTTTTCTGCTATTTTTGGTTTCAGAAAAGTTAATAAATAAATATTCTCGAAATTGGACAAGACGAAGGAAAAAGTCAATAACTTTCCGTGGGGAGCAAGAAGTCCATAGGGGAGCTGGGGAGGCCGGCCAGAGGGTCCAAACCCCTCCCCCTAGACGCGGCCATAGGTGGGCCCGCGCCTGGCTAGGGTTTGGTGGCCCTGGCCGCCTCCCGGTATCGCCCCTTCGCCTATAAGAAGCCCCCTATGCAGAAACTCTTGGTACCTGATCAGGAATCCACGAAACCGTCTGTAGCTGTTGCCACCATCGTCCCTAGATCGGGGGGATCTGAAGCTCTTCTCGGCACCCTGCCGGAGGGGAGATCATCCCGGAGGCCTTCTCTCCGGTATGATTCGTGAGTAGTTCCACCTTGGACTATGGGTCCATGTAGTAGCTAGATGGTTGTATCTCCTCCCTTGTGCTTTCATGTATAGATCTTGTGAGCTCCATTCCTGATCAAGATCTAATCTATTTGTAATCATGCATGTTGTGTTTGCAGGGATCCGATGGATATTGAGATTATTATGTTGGGTTGATTAATGGTTTTGTATTTATGATTCTATCATGTTTGTGTTGTTTGTGATCTTGCATGCTCTCCGTTACTAGTGGTTATCTTGGCCAAGTAGTTGCTAGTGACTCCAATAGGGAGTATTTATGTTCGATAGTGGGTTCATGCCTCTAGTTTCCAAGGGAAGTGACAATAATCTCTTCGGTTGTAGATGTGTTGTTGCTACTAGGGAGAAACAACGGTCTCTTGTTCATGGAACATGTGGACTGTTTACCTTACACACTTTGCTTAAAGCAGTTGTCTGTTGCTTGCAACTTAATACTGGAGGGGGTTCGGATGATAACCTGAAGGTGGACTTCTAGTCATAGATGTAGTTGGATGACGGTCTATGTATATTGTTGTATAGCCCAATCAACCTCATAGGATCTTTCTGGCTAGTAATTGCAGTGTTATGCCTTTCTCAGTTCCTGTCAATTGCCCCGCTGTAATTTGTTTACCCTTCATGTCATGTTGTTTATCTAAGGAGAACACCTCTAGTGAACTATGGACCCCGGTCCAATCTTTACCATTGATACATCTTCCACTGCTACTTGTTTACTTGCTTCAAACCATTACCTTCCACACCATACGTTTAATCCTTTGTTACAGCAAACCGGTGAGATTGACAATCTCATTGATTCATTGGGGGCAAAGTCTTGAGTTTGTGTTGTGCGGGTGACGAGGTTTAATCTCGTCAATGCCCATTCTTATGAGCTTGGGTTTTGGAGAAGATGGGGGTGCTGGAGATCGCGGAACGGTTAACAGACAATCAACCGGGGGACACGAGATTTACCCAGGTTCAGGCCCCCGGAGGGAAAACCCTACTCCTGCTTGTCTGCTCTTGATTACGGCGGAACCGAAAGTTACAGGAGTGCGCAGATGCAATCTGGCGTGGAGGTGTGTATGTGGTGGTATGAGAGATCTAGATTGTGCCCTCCTAGCCTTTATATAGAGATAGGCAGGTCCCAGGCATAGATCGAGTCGGTTACAGGTTTAAGGTTTGCCCCCTTTGAATATTCTATCTATTATAGTCTTGCTCTCCAAGGATCCGAAAACGTCATGGGTTTGGGCCACCCAAAAATCTTCATGGGCCGCATATATTCTCATGGGCCTTCCTTGGGTTGGACCAGGTATGCTGATGTCGTGTACTCGTAGGGTATAACCATGTTAGCAGGTCTCCAAGTTTCCAGCAACACATGTGTGACGTTTCCTTCCTCCTACTGGTTCGATAACCTCGGTTTCTTACTGAAGGAAACTTGATGTTGTGCTGCTTCATACCTTGCTCTTGGGGTTTCCAAAGAAGCGTCCCACGACAAGTGGTGGGTGCCATCAAGCTATTTTCTAGCACCGTTGCCGAGGAGGCTAAGGACGTCTTCACAAGGGCAGTCCTTCACTTCCTTTCTCTTTACTTTGTTTTTAGTTTGCTTTGTTTCTTTTGCTTGGTTTTGTTTGCCTCTTTCCAAAAAAACCCAAAAAATAGTCTAGCTTGGTTTGCTTGCCTTATTCAAAAACACAAAAAAATTAGTTCCTACTCTAGTTTCCACCTTGCTCTAACTCACCATGTTGTTCCCCAAGTTTGCTCTGAAAGTTCTTACAATAGGTAGTGGCTCCATAATTGGGAAAGATAATTTTGAAGAATTCTTTAATCATGTTAGCAAGAATGAGGATATTGAGGAAAAATATATAGCTGAACTTGCTCCTAATTATGAGATTGCTGCAGCTTATTTAGTTCATATGTTGGAGGCTAGGTTTGTTAGCCTTAACCCCTTCATGCAATTCTTGTTTCTAAAACTAAAAGAAGAAAAGAATGCTGAAAAGAGGGAATTCATCCTTGAAACTTTATTTAATGAATTCCATGATGTTGTTAGGGAAGCCAAAAAGGTCTTTGAGCATTTCAATATGCTAGGATCAGATGTAGATGTTGTGGGTATGATTGATAAAACTAAGCCTAGAGAAGAATTTAAGATACCCATACCCTTTAAGCTTGTTGGAATGCATGAAGCCTTTGAAAAGAATTTTAATTGTATTGCCCCTAAAAATCTTTTTGATGAAAGTAGTAGACCAAAGAGAGATGAGAAGGTATCCTCCAAAACCCATTTGGATGAGATATCTTTCATAGTTGAAGATTTTGCAAGTATTGATGTTAATGCTTCCTCATTTGAAAATACTTGATTCTTCTTGCTTCTTGTGCCTAACTTAAAGGCGTTAAAGAAAAGTACTTGTTGGGAGATAATGCAAGAGTTTCCTTGAGTCTGGGAAGTTATTACTTCAGTAATGACCTATCTGTATCCTTTTTGTTTGATTTTTGTGCCAAGAATGACCTCTAATGAGAGGGAAATAAGATTTGGGGAGTTGCTATCCCGAAACAGATTTCTGTCCTCCACCAAAAAATTTCGTGAGGAGGCTCTGTAACTTGTATTGAGCTACAAATTTACAAATAAATACCCCAGTATGTTAGCTAACTTTATTTAGTTCAACATTTTTTTATTTGAGCAACAGAAGATGTTTTAGAAAATTCGTTTCTACCTGCTGGTCTGTTTTGTCAGATTTCTGCCATTATTTGCATTTGCTTCTTATTGATTCATTTTTGAGCTCTCTTCAGGTAAATTGAGTTTCTTTGAAGGAGTTACTACAGTAGCTTGTGTTTTTAGTGAAAAGCCTTGCTGTTCCAAAGCTTTGCCAGTGGTCTAATATCTTTTGAATACACTAATGTTGCTAATGAAGATTGTGTGAAGTTTTGTATGAAGGAAAAAATTCAAGTGTAGAGAGAGAATGATGCAATAAGATGAGGAATGGGCAAAAGCTCAAGCTTGGGGATGACACCATGGTGTCACCCCAAGAAATATCCAAGAGGTACAAGCGTCAAAGCTTGGGGATGCCCAAGGCATCCCCTTCTTCATCAATAAAAAGCTCAGGTCTGTCTAGACACTTTGTTTTTATTGTTTCATGCACCGTTGTGTTGTTCTTGGAGCGTCTAAGTTTTTGTTTGGTTTGTTTTGCTTGAATAAAGTAGTTCGGACCCCCTTTCTCGCTGTGTTGTTTTGCAAATAAGGTTGCTTGGTGTTTGAAAAGGAGTAGTAAGTTTTGCTTGAAGTGCAAGAGGAGCTTGCATTGACTATGATTTAAACTTTAGCATGACATGCTAGGTGTTGTTTTAGCACTATGCTTAGTGATTATTGCTGTAGAATGTCTTGTTCCAAACAATTGGGATTGCTTAGTGTGCCTTGAAGAAATTATGCGTTGCTTTGGCATGCAAAAGCATAGTATTGTGGTATTCTCCTTTGATGCTTTGCTTGGGTTGACTTGGCACATGCTTACACCATGTTATGACTATGACAAGTCACCATTAGCCTCTATGATCATTTAGTCCTTGACTTGTAGTACCACTCTTTGCTTTGATTAGTTTGCTTTGTTGCATTGCATAATTATGGCCATTATTGCTCTCTTAGTTGGTTGCTTCCAGTCTTTTGCTAGCTTCCACTTGAATGAGTAAGTTCTACTCATGCTTCCAACTTCCAAGAAACCAAGTTATTCCAAAGTGTCCACTATAAACTCCTATGCATGGTGTGTTACACCATTCCAAGTATATTCTTGTTTTCAACTATCTTCCAATTAAAAACTATTTTGTTATGTGAAAACTTAGTGATTAAAGCCCTCACGAACTTGATGGCACACTTTATTCTTTGCCCCTAATAAACTTGAACCACTGAGACAACTTTGTTGTATATGCTTTCACTTATAAGTTGGGATTAGCAGAACCGTGCTGTCACGGGGAACGTTTTCAACATTGCACCTATACTCTTTTTGAAGGGAATATGCCCTGAGAGGCAATAATAAACTGTTTATTATGTGTATTCCAAGTATATGATAGATGTTTATTTTGCATGCTATAATTGTATTAATACGGAAACGTTAATACATGTGTGTTTAATAAACAAACAGAAAGTTCCTAGCTATGCCTCTCTCATAAACTAGCTCGTTGATTAATAAGATGATCACAGTTTCCTGATCATAGACATTGGATGTTGTTAATAACGAGATCACAACATTAGTGTAATGATGTGATGAACAATCATCCGAAGTATAGAATTACGATCAAAGTCATTGAGTTTATATTTCTATAACAACTTACGAAGTGATCCTAATCCTTAGACCATGAGATCATGTCAATCACTAACACCGGAATAGTTTCTTGATGACATCAAACGTCACACCATAACTAGGTGATTATAAAGATGGCTTCAGAACTACTAAAGTGTTATGTTGAGGCTCATGGATCAAGAGTGTAATTTTTCCATCCCGATGACGGATATATATACTCTAGGCCCTCTCGGTGATATCACATTGGTTAGCTTGCAAGCAAGTGATTTGATCACTAGAATGTTATATCACAGGAACAAGAAAAGAGTGCATGTCAGTAACGAGATCAAACTAGGTATGGAGATACCGATGATCGAATCTCGGACATGTAATATATCGTGAAACAAAGGGATTAAGATACTAGCGTAAAAGGTTCCGACGATCATAGGAAAGTCATCGTTGAATGTGTGGGAGTCAGTATGGATCTCCAGGTCCCGCTTCTGATTATTGATCGGAGAAGGGTCTCGATCATGTCCGTATTATTCGCGAACCGTAGGGTGGTACACTTAAGGGACACTGACATCCAATTGGAGCAAAAGTTTCATGCCGGAAAGAATAACAAGCGAAGGAATTTATTTCACTAGATACCGAAACAGGTTTTTGGGGTGAAATTGCAGAAAGTGTTTTTGCATGTGAAATGAAATACTATCAAGGGGTTATATGTGAATGTTTGTCATTAAAGTAATTGACAAAATTCTGAATAAATAAAAGGAGTTTTATTTAATGAGAGTTTGCATTAAATTTGGTGGAAATTTAATTGCAATTTTGAGTGCGATTTTGAGTGGAGGGAAATTGAAGAGTTTTTGTGAGTGGAGTGTCCACCCACATGAATGAAGGAGGGGAGGGGGTGGCCCCCATGGCCAGTGGCCACCCCCTTGGGTGCCCCCTCCTCCTATAAAAGGAACCCCCTTTCCTCTCTCTCACTCACACCTCCTCGTGAAGGATCTCTCTCCCCCTCTAGAATTTATTCCCCATGGTCTCGGACTAGCGAGATACATGTTCCCGGTGGCTATTCGGCAAGAAAGAATTGTGCTTCCGCTGCATCGCTGGAGCGAGGAGGCGGAGGTTGCTCGGTGTCTTGTACGTGCGTGCGAGCACAGATGCGCTATTGTTTTGCGACGCTAAGACTTCCTCTCGATCTTGAGATTGGCAAGAGATCATCTACATCAACCACGAGTTTAACTCGTTAAGCTTTGTCAGTCTTCAAGGGTATGTTCTCTACGGATATACATCCGCCCATTGTTTGTATCTAGTAGATAGATCTTGGTACTTAGTTCCCATCGTAGGAAATTTTTGTTTTCTATGCTGTGAACCCTACAGTGGTATCAGAGCCGGATCTATGCGTAGATGCTTTACACGGGTAGTACACATATGAGTATGTGGGCGATGATGATCATGTTGTTGCTTCTTAGTTGTTATTTTGGATATTGGTGGCATAGTGGGATGAAGCGGCCCGCACAAACTTTACATGTCCTCGCACATGAGACCTGTTCCATGCTTGACATGCAACTAGTTTGCATAAGTGGCTAGCGGGTGTCTGTCTCTCCTACTATAGTCAATATCTATTTTGCAACGAGTTGTCAACAATTTGGTTATCTTTGTTGTGTTTCATGTTAGTAGGTATGAACGGTTCTATCTTCGAAAGCCCTAAGCCACGTAAAACTTGCAATGGATAAATTAGAGGCGTCTAGTTTAGATTATTGCTGGGCTAGTGTTATGATATAGTGATGTTGTAAGTAGAAGTATGAGATAATACTCTTACAACACACATAGCGTGTAAGTTCCATAGAACTTGGCCTTACACATAAAGGTATGATAGTGATCATACCACGATGCACATGATAGAGATCATACACGGGAACCATATCATTTCACTTATAAACATGTGATGTTTGATAGCATCTTATATTGCTTGTTTAGCATTTTATTAGCATAATAAGATGATCCCTCATTTAAATATCAAGATAAGAATGTGTTCTTCCTTTAGTATGCACCGATTATGTTCTTGTCGCTCCAAGACATCACGTGATGATCGGGTGTTATTGGATCCATGACCATATTTCGGGTGTAAGACAGTTACACACGAGAATACTAAGGTTCTAACTTGGCGAGCCTAGCATGTACAAGCATGTCCTCGGAACACGGACCGAAAGGTTAAGCATGAGTCATATAGTAGATATGATGCCCATTTGATGCTCGCCTTTGAAGCTATACCGACTCACGTGATGATCGGACTTGGTGTAGTGGATTTGGTTCATGTAATCACCAAAAATGCACGAGGGATGTTGTTTTTGAGTGGGAGTTCATTCGTAATGTGGATTAGTTGAACCCAATCTATCATAAACTTAGTCTAAACTTTAAAAATTCTATTGTAGATGGCACCACCTGCTTTTAATTTCAATGTGTTCATGGAGAAAGAGAATCTTGCAACGAACGGTAGCAACTTTACCGAATGGGCCATGAATTTGAGGATTCTCCTCTCTGCTGCACAAAAGCAATATGTGCTAGAAGCGCCGCTAGATCCCCCACCTTTCAATGATGCCTCTGACAAGGAGAAGAATGTCTACCAGACTCGTCAGGAGGACCAGAACTTAGTTTATTGCGGCACATTGTATGGGATAGAGCCGGAACTTCGAAAGCGTTTCAAAAACGGCAATGCATTTGATACAATGGGTGAGTTGAAAATGATTTTCGACCACATGCTGCTGTAGAGAGCTACAATGCTTCAAAAAAGTTCTTTAGCTGCATGATGGAAGAGCACAACTCTGTAAGTAAGCATGTACTCAAGATGTCGGGTTACGCCGATAAGCTTGTGTCCTTGGGAATATCGATTCCCATTGACTTAGGCATCCATCGTGTTCTGCAGTCTCTGCCACCTAGCTATAAGAGCTTTGTGATGAACTATAATATGCAAGGCATGAAGAAGTCTCTCCCCGAGCTTCTATCAATGCTTGAAACTGCAGAAATGGAGATCAAAAAGGAACATCAAGTGTTGATGATCAATAAGAACACTGGTTTCAAGAAATACAAGAAGGAAAAACGGAAGGGAAGTAAGGGCAGCAAGCAGGCTGCCGTGCCTGAAAATAAACCCCGAGTTGGACCTAAGTCTGATACCGAGTGCTACTATTGTAAGGGGACTGGCCACTGGAAGCGCAACTGCCCCAAGTATTTGGCAAACAAGAAGGCCGGCAAGGCAAACAAAGGTATATATGATATACATGTTATTTAAGTGTACTTGACAAGTGCTCGCAGTAGCACCTGGGTATTTGATACCGGTTCAGTTGCTAATATTTGTAACTCGAATCAGCGGCTGCGGAACAAGCGACCGCTAGCAAGGGGTGAGGTCAAGATGCGTGTATCAAGCGTTGGTGTGATCGCCGTCGGAATGTTGCCTCTCCACTTGCCGTCGGGATTAGTAATAAACTTGAATAATTGTTATCTGGTGCTAGCACTGAGCATGAACATTGTATCTGGATCGTGTTTGATGCGAAGTGGTTGTTCATTTAAATCCGAGAACAATGGTTGTTCTATTTATATGAATGAAATATTTTATGGTCATGCACCAATGATGAATGGTTTAATTCTTTTGGATCTCGATAATAATGTCACACATATTCATAATGTTGATGCTAAAAGGATTAAACTTAATGATGATATATCCGCATATTTGTGGCACTGCCGTCTAGGTCATATTGGCGTTAAACGCATGAAGAAGCTCTGTTAGGATGGACTTTTGGAATCACTTGATTTTGAATCATCTGATACATGTGAGCCATGCCTTATGGGCAAGATGACTAGAACTCCGTTTTCCGGTTCAATGGAACGGGCGACAGATTTATTGGAAATCATACATTCTGATATATGTGGTCCAATGAGTGTGTCGGCGCGAGGTGGATATCGTTATTTTGTTACTTTCACGGATGATTTAAGTAGATACGGTTATATCTACTTGATGAAACACAAGTCTGAAACCTTTGAAAAGTTCAAGGAATTTTAGAATGAAGTGGAAAATCATCGTAATAGAAAGATCAAATTTCTACGGTCCGACCATGGAGGTGAGTATCTCAGTTACGAGTTTAGCACTCACATGAAAGAGTGTGGAATTGTTTCACAACTCACACCTGCCGGAACACCACAGCGAAATGGTGTGTCGAAACGTCATAATCGTACTTTATTAGATATGGTTCGATCTATGATGTCTCTGACGGACTTGCCATTGTCATTTTGGGGTTATGCACTAGAAACTGTTGCATTCACTTTAAATCGGGAACCATCTAAATCCATTGAAAAGACACCGTATGAATTATGGTTTGGAAACAAACCTAAGCTGTCATTTCTTAAAGTTTGGGGATGCGATGTTTATGTTAAGAAACTTCAAACGGATAAACTCGAACCCAAAGTGGAAAAATGCGTCTTCATAGGATACCCTAAGGAAACTATTGGGTATTCCTTCTATCACAGATCCGAGGGCAAGGTTTTTGTTGCCAAGAATGGATCCTTTCTAGAGAAAGAGTTTCTCGTGAAAGGTGTGAGTAGTCGAAAGGTAGAACTCGAAGAGGTTACTGAACCTTATCTTCAAAGTATGGCGAGTAGCGCAGCGCCGGAAGTCGTTCCAGAGTTGGCTTCACCATTTGAAGAAGGAACTAATGATAATGATCATTAAACTCCGAAAGAGAGTACTACCGAACCTCACAGGTCTAGCAGGACGCGTGCAGCTCCCGAGCTATACGGAAATCCTGTCATGAATTTCATGGTTGATGAAAATGATGACCCTGCGACGTATGAAGCAATGATGAACCCAGATTCCAACAAATGGTTAGAAGACATGAATTCCGAGATGGAATCCATGTATGAAAATCAAGTTTGGAACTTGGTGGACTTACCTCACGATCGAACGGCCATGGAGAATAAATGGATTTTCAAAAGAAAAATGGATGCTGATGGTAATGTAACCATCTATAAAGCTCGACTTGTCGCAAAGGGGTTTCGACAAATTCAAGGAGTTAACTACGATGAGACATTCTCTCCCGTGGTGATGCTAAAATCAGTTAGGATTATGTTAGCAATTGTTGCATATTTTGATTATGAGATATGGCAGATGGATGTCAAAACCGCGTTTCTCAATGGTAATATTGAAGAAGAGTTGTATATGATACTGAAGGGAATATGCCCTGAGAGGCAATAATAAAGTGTTTATTATGTGTATTCCAAGTAAATGATAGATGTTTATTTTGCATGCTATAATTGTATCAATACGGAAACGTTAATACATGTGTGTTTAATAAACAAACAGAAAGTTCCTAATTATGCCTCTCTCATAAACTAGCTTGTTGATTAACAAGATGATCAAGGTTTCCTAATCATGGACATTGGATGTTGTTAATAACGGGATCACAACATTAGTGTAATGGTGTGATGAACATTCATCCGAAGTATAGCATTACGATCAAAGTCATTGAGTTTATATTGCTATAACAACTTACGAAGTGGTCCTAATCCTTAGACCATGAGATCATGTCAATCACTAACACCGGAAGAGTTTCTTGATAACATCAAACATCACACCGTAACAGGGTGATTATAAAGATGGATTCAGAACTAATAAAGTGTTATGTTGAGGCTCATGGATCGAGAGTGGATTTGTTCATCCCGATGACGGATAGATATACTCTGGGCCCTCTCGGTGATATCACATTGATTAGCTTGCAAGCAAGTGATTTGATCACTAGAATGTTATATCACAGGAACGAGAAAAGAGTGCATGTCGGTAACGAGATCAACCTAGGTATGGAGATACCGATGATCGAATCTCAGACATGTAATATATCGTGAAACAAAGGGATTAAGATACTAGCGTAAAAGGTTCCGACGATCACAAGAAAGTCATCGTTGAATGTGTGGGAGTCAGTATGGGTCTCCAGATCCCGCTTCTGATTATTGATCCGAGAGGGGTCTCGATCATGTCCGCATTATTCACGAACCGTAGGGTGACACACTTAAGAGACACCGACATCCAATTGGAGCAAATGTTTCATGCTGAAAGAATGAACAAGCGCAGGAATTTATTTCACTAGATACCGATACAGGTTTTCGGGTGAAATTGCATAAAGTGGTTATGCATGTGAAATAGAATTCTAGCAAGGGGTTATTTTTGAATGTTTGTCATTAAAGTAATTGACAAAATTCTGAATAAAATAAAAGAGTTTTATTTAATGAGAGTTTGCATTAAATTTGGTGGAAATTTAATGGGAATTTGAGTGGACTTTTGAGTGGAGGGATTTTAAAGGGCATTTTGTGAGTGGAGTGTCCACCCACATGAATGAAGGAGGGGAGGGGGCAGCCCCCATGGCCGGCGGCCAACCCCTTGGGTGCCCCCACTCCTCCTATAAAAGGAGCCCCCCTCCTCACTTGTCTCTCACACCTCCTCGTGAAGGATCTCTCTCCCCCTCTAGAATTTATCCCCCATGGTCTCGGACTAGCGAGATACATGTCCCGGTGGCTATTCGGCAAGAAAGAGTTGTGCTTCCGCTACATCGCTGGAGCGAGGAGGCGGAGGTTTCTCGGTGCCTCGAACGTGTGTGCGAGCACGGAAGCGCTGCTGATTTGCGGCGCTAGGACTTCCTCTCGATCTTGAGATCGGCAAGAGATCGTCTACATCAACCACGAGTTGAACTCGTTAAGCTTTGTCGGTCTTCAAGGGTATGTTCTCTACGGATATACATCCGCCCGTTGTTTGTATCTAGTAGATAGATCTTTGTATATAGTTCACATCGTAGGAAATTTTTTGTTTTCCATGCTGCGAACCCTACAGTGGTATCAGAGCCAGATCTATGCGTAGATACTTTACACGGGTAGTACACATATGAGTATGTGGGCGATGATGATCATGTTGTTGCTCCTTTGTTGTAATTTTGGATATTGGTGGCATAGTGGGATGAAGCGGCCCGGACAAACTTTACATGTCCTCGCACATGAGACCTGTTCCACGCTTGACATGCAACTAGTTTGCATAAGTGGCTAGCGGGTGTCTGTCTCTCCTACTATAGTCAATATCTATTTTGCAAGCGAGTTGTCAACAATTTGGTTATCCTCGTTGTGGTTCATGTTCGTAGGTAATAACGGTTCTATCTCGAAAGCCCTAACCCACGTAAAACTTGCAATGGATAAATTAGAGGCGTCTAGTTTAGATTGTTGCTGGGCTAGTGTTATGATATGGTAGTGTTGTAAGTAGAAGTATGAGATGATACTCTTACAACACACATAGCGTGTAAAATCCATAGACCTTGGATTTACACATATAGGTATGATAGTGATCATACCACGATGCACATGATAGAGATCATCTGCGGGAACCATATAATTTCACTAATAAACATATGATGTTTGATAGCATCTTATATTGCTTGTTTAGCGCTTTGTTAGCATAATAAGATGATCCCTCATTTAAATATCAAGATAAGAATGTGTTCTTCCTTTAGTATGCACCGATTATGTTTTCGTCGCTCCAAGACATCACGGGATGATCGGGTGTTCTTGGATCCACGACCATATTTCGGGTGTAAAACAGTTACACACGCGAATACTAAGGTTCTAACTTGGCGAGCCTAGCATGTACAGACATGGCCTCGGAACACGGACCGAAAGGTTAAGCATGAGTCATATAGTTGATATGATGCCCATTTGATGCTCGCCTTTGAAGCTATACCGACTCACGTGATGATCGGACTTAGTGTAGTGGATTTGGTTCATGTAATCACCAAAAAGGCACGAGGGATGTCGTTTTTTAGTGGGAGTTCATTCGTAATATAGATTAGTTACTCAATCTATCATACACTTAGTCTAAACTTTACAAATTCTGTTGTAGATGGCACCACCTGCTTTTAATTTCAATGTGTTCATGGAGAAAGAGAAACTAGCAACGAACAGTAGCAACTTTACCGAATGGGCCATGAATTTGAGGATTCTCCTCTCTGCTGCACAAAAGCAATATGTGCTAGAAGCGCCGTTAGGCCCCCCACCTTTAGATGATGCCCCTGACGAGGAGAAGAATGTCTATCAAACTCGTCAGGAGGACCACAACTTAGTTCATTGCGGCATATTGTATGGGCTAGAGCCGGAAATTCGAAAGCGTTTCGAAAACGGCAATGCATTTGATACAATGGGTGAGTTGAAAATGATTTTCGACACACATGCTGTTGTAGAGAGCTACAACTGTAGGGGTCCCAATCTTAGATAAGATAGAGCCTCCTGTGTTTACTATGCTAGTCCCTGGATCAATAGCTAGCATCCACAGATAAGATGTAATATCAAGAAACAAAGGTCATAATTTAACTTTATAACCAGGAATAATATAATTTTATTACATCACACATAGCTCATTTGGCTATTTACATTACATTGCAGCGGGATAACTATAATCATGGGGTCCTTCATCTTCAAAGTGCCACAGGCAGATGCTGGTTGTAGACTTTGTAAATCCTAATCAATCAATCAATCTTCTAAAAACAATCAAACCTGCAACATACAAGTTATAGCCACAAAGGGTCAATACATTTGAATTGTATTGGCAAGTGATACTATGGTATTTATAGTGGAGTCTAACATCTATATGCATTTGGCTAAGTGGAGTTGAGGCTTGCATTGCTCAAAATAGATTTTTCTTATCATTTTGAAAATACTAAGTTTTTGCTTGACAAAATCACTTCCTCAATCAAAGATTTCAAGATCCTTGTACCAAGCCATCTCTCCATCAATGATTGAAGATTTCAGACAACCCTTGTTCAAACCACAAGATTTTAACTTTAGAAATTTGAATGATGAGATTCTTGATTGCTTCCATGTATTAATGCTCAAATTGTCCTTTACCAGGGACATGGCTAAGTACTTAGGTTTTACACTCTGCAGAGGTGGTGCACTTTCCCCACAAGACTTGGTTTCCCAAGACAAGATCTTTCAGAAGCTTTCCCTTAGACCAAAATGGAAGCGTTCCAACCTATCAAACACTACCACCCACTGTCCATATGGCTAAGTTCTTGCAACCTATATGATCATGGCAGAGCCCATATTGCCAAGTGGTTGCACTTGAAGCTTCTCAACATTTGACATCTCAAATCCCTTTGTTTCCTGGGTGGCATTCCACAAGTGAGATACAAAATCCAAGCCCATGGCATTGTGAACCACTCAACCATTCTCCACCAAGCAAGCCCATTCCACCCAGGGGATTCATTATCTTAGTTGTTTTATTAAACAAAAACATAAGTCTTCAGACTTAGAATATTTTTCCATAGTGAATATATGTTCCACCCATGTTTTCTATTAGCTAGGCTAAGCTTGGTAGTAATAGGAATCTTTAACTTAGGAAAATCCTACTAAGGATTCATTACTATGTTTTCCTATAGCAAGATCTATACTTAGCAAAATCCATGCAAGTTTACTTAGCAAAATCACTAATGCATAGAAAAAGTAACGGGACAAAAAGTATGAAGCATCACTTGCCTTTTTGGTAGGGAATGGTGGTTCACTCCTTGATATTGCTAGTCTCACACTTCTCTACAAGTCAATCAAGCAAACACCAATTCAATTTACATTCCAAACCAATAATCACTCAAACAAATTCACACACACAAGACAATGGAAACCAATTCATGCATGGGAGCATGCACAAGATAGTTTTATTTTGAAAAGGGGTCTCCATGGGGTTTCTAAACTTTGTAATATCCAAATTGGTCATTTACCAAAGTGGCAAAGTCATTAGCAAGAGGGTTTTGTCCAAATACTATTTTTAAATCCATTCATCATTTCATGTGGTGAAAAATGTTTTTATTAAGGCAAAACTCTTAAGTTTTTCACCAAATGAGTTGCTATTGCAAAGCTTGGTGTTTTTGGGTCAGTAGGTTTGGTCCAAACCATTTTCTCAAAGTTTTCTTTCCATAAACATTTTTATAATAAAATCAACAATTTTATTTGGCTAGAAATGGATTAAACTAATTAATCCATTCCAAACTTTTCCAAATTTATTTTCCAAACCATGGGTTGGTTCCTAGGGTCAGTAAGGTCACAACAATCCAATTTGCAAAGGTTTTATCCTTAAATTCAATTTTAAACAATTTTTATACTCTACACAAGCATACAAATGAATCTGCAAAAATGAGCAAGCAAACAAATACTATTTGCTAAACCAATTCCACAGTTGGCTAGGGCTTGTTCTCCTGAATCCATTGATATAAAATTTGCCAAATTTGGACGTGTGGATCAAAAGTTATAAGGGTTTGAAAATGGCATCAAATTCTGATTTCAAACTCTATTCTAATTCATCCAGTGACACGCGGCACGTTCTTATTCGCTGAAAACGTTTCGCGTGGATCGACAGATATGGGCCGTTAGATTTTTAGTTGCATCGCATGGTCCAGAGATGCTACTTACCCCTTCACTCTTGTTCTATCCTAATCGTCAGATCAAGATCGGATGGCTACGAGATGCTTGCCAGGAACTGGCGGCGCGAGGTCATCGGCGAGCGGCGGAGCGACCAGTTGGCGGCGGCGCTGGCGAGGCAGGAAGCAAGAGAGGGTAAGAAGATGCTCACCAGCCTCAGGAGAACACGGTGAAGCTCAAGGTACTCGCGGTTGGTTAAGGGGCGTATAGATGGGTCGGCAATCTCTCGCCGGAGTCAGGGCGGCGTCGGTCTTGTTCAGATGTTGTCGACGGTGAGGATAGAGGGCGCCCTAGGACAAACGGAAGGTGCGGTTAGGTTCGTAAGAGCTTGGAGATCATCATCGTGTCCACGGGGATGAGAGGGGAGTCAGGTTTTACCGGGGAGACGTCGTCGGAGAACAGCAGTAGACGGTGGCGTTCAGTGGTGAGTTGGAGTCGAGGTTCTGAGGTGCCCGTGGTCGAATGGAAGGTGCAGGGAGATGCTACAGGAAGTGGGGAATGTGCCTGCGTGCTTGAGGAGGCAAGGAGTGGCAAGACACAGCCGGAATTCTCGCCGGAGCATCGTCGGAGACAGGGCAGTCGAGGAGAAATTGGGATGGACTGGAGGCGTGCTCGGGGAAGGAAACAGAGGGGAAAGGAGGAGTGAAGCATGGCGTTTAACATAGCATGGTCAATGGCGGGTTTAATCCATTCATCAACGCGAATTCAAGGGAGTTTACTCGGCAGTAAACGGCGAGGAACGGTCGAGCGGGGTGGAGAGGAAGAACAGTGGAGTGGGGCCGTTGCGTCAGTGGAAAAAGAGACGAGGAGGAGGTCCACCTGCCAGTGAGGGTGTGGGTTAGGTTTGCGGTGGAGAAAAACGGTTCGGGGGAGGAACAGATGGGCTAGATGGGCTGCTGCTGGGTTAGTTGGGCCAGATTGGTGGGCTGTTCTATTTTTTTTCTGTCTAAATTCTTTTTCCTTTTCTATTTCTATTATCTGATTTGTTATTTCAAACAATTCTCAAGCATTCAAAACATTTCAAATCTTCACCAAACATTGTAACTAAAAATTTGGTTCTGTTTAGTATTCTGAACCAAAAATCCTAAATAAATTGAATAACACTTTAATCTTTTTAGGTTCCATCCTTAATTAAATAAGTAGGCCATGGTTTATTAATTAAATAGAGTTTGATTTTATTAATAAAATCTTTATTTGAACCCTAAATATTTTCAAAACCAAATCAGTGGGTTTTATTTGGGAAATATAGAATACTTGGAGATTTGTTTTAAAATAAAATAACATTTTATTTTAGGGTCCATTATTAATTAAATATAATAGACTTTCATTATTATTTCAAATAGGATTTGTTTTATTGAGAATTTTTATTTTAAAACCTAAAATAAGCCAAAACACTTTAGTAGGTTTTATTAGAGAATATAAAATACTTGGAAAACCTATTTAAAACAATTTAATAATTTTTGATGTTTTAATTAAAATGGTAAAACCTTTTATTTGAATAAAATTTGATATTAATTCCTTATTATTTTATTTTAAATAAACCTTTGTTATTTTTATTCAAAACTAAATGTTTTAATTCCCAAAGTTTGGTCAAGGTTTAATTTGGCTTTATTAAATAATCTTTATTTATAAATCCACCTTTTCTTTTGAAAACCAAATCTTTTTATTAAAAGATCTAAAATAGTAATTCCAAAATATTATATTTTCCTTTGTTAATTGTTTTATCTTTTTAAATCCTTTTGAGATTTAATTGTTCAAAATAGGTTTGAAGATTCCTATTGGAATTCAAAAAGTTTCTTCTGGCCCTGAAAATCAAACAAAGTTTTATTTTATTCATTTATTTTTCACATTACAAGATTTGGAAAATCTTGGGATGTGACAGGCTACCACCCTTAAAATAAATCTCGTCCCGAGATTTGGGGAGGCTAGGGTTACAAGCAAGTTCAAAACAACTAGGGTACTACCACCCTTAAAAAAATTTCAAACAAAAATTACATATTGTCCTTCTTGGGATTCTGGGAAAAATCTCTCTAAGCAAACTTTTGCATTGTGTCCTTGGTTTCCATTCTTGACTCATGGGCCAAGGTTGAGATCCTTCATAGACTTGTTTAACTTGTTCTCCATCCTTTCTGGACAATTGTTTGCATAGTGGCCTAGTTCCTTGCATTTGAAACATGTGACAAGGCTGAGATCCCTCATAGGCTGGTTTATCTTATGCTTCATCTTTTCTGGACAGTAGTTTGCATAATGTCCTAACTCTTTGCAGTGTTTGCACATCACTTGGCTAAAATCCTTCCTTATCTTGGGTTTCACTAGCTTTTGTTTGTCTTCTTGTCTCTTCTTCTTTTCTGGGCATTCACTGTCATAGTGTCCCATCTCTTTGCAATTGTAGCATTGCAACTCGCTTATGTCCTTCTTCTTCTTCTTGGGTCTCTCCAAAGTTAAGAGTTCTTCTAGTTCATGTTCTTCATGAGTGGGAGATCTTTCTCTCTTCTTGAGGCATTGATCTTCATGCTTCTTGGATGCATGATCCTTGTCTCCACAAATATTGCTAGCTTGGGTTCCTTCTAGAATAACATCTTTGTCATCCTTGTTGTCATTAGCTCTTTGGGAAAAGTTTTCCCCCATGTTGATCATTTGAGTAACCAATCCTTGCAACAATTTGGATTGAAGTTTCAAAATCCTTTGTATGGTTGGGTCTAGTCCATTGTTGTTAGCTAAAAGCTGAGTTGTCTCTTGGCTCAACTGGTTTTGGGTTGCTATAAGTTCTCTCATGTTGTCTTCTTGGTTGGTGTTGGTGTCTCTTGGAGTAGTCATCTGTTTGGGTTGAATTGGGATTAGAATAGGAAAAATATTTCTAAGGAAATATTTCTAATCACACACATCACAATTCACACCAGCAATGTTCAAGCAATCACAAACCAAACATTCACAAACAATTTTTTTCACTCAAACAACAAAGTTCAAGCACATACCTAGACAACAAAAATATTTTTGTTACACCACATAAGTTGGTGGTTTTGTCTTAGCTAAAATATGGTGGTCCATCTATATGGTTTACTTGTGATCTTTCCTTCCTTCTTGATTCTTCTTGTATGAGATCATGGTTTCTTGAGAAAAACTCTTGGTCACAATACTTCAAAGTTGTTGATGGCTCCTTCTTATTTTGCATTCCCTTAGTCTCTAAATCTTGAGTAGGTTTTCCTTGTTTCACTTGTGGTCCTTAGTAGTATCCAAGTTGGAAGTCCTTGGTGAATATGCTGAAGATGTTGAAGTCATTAGAGTTGAAGATGTTGAAGTCATTAGAGTTGAAGAAGTTGAAGAAGTCCTTTGCATATGGTGTAGTCTTTGGCCATGAGGTTGGTTTTCCATCAAGTAGGAGAGAAGTAGAGTTGAAACCAAAATGGTTGAGGAAAGAGTTTACAAGTGTTTTTGTAAATAAATTTTTGGAACAAAATATAACTCCTATTTTTCTAAGGGTTTTTGTCCAATCCTAGGGTTTACAAATCCTACAGGCAACACAATGCTCTGATACCATCTGTAGGGGTCCCAATCTTAGATAAGATAGAGCCTCCTGTGTTTACTATGCTAGTCCCTGGATCAATAGCTAGCATCCACAGATAAGATGTAATATCAAGAAACAAAGGTCATAATTTAACTTTATAACCAGGAATAATATAATTTTATTACATCACACATAGCTCATTTGGCTATTTACATTACATTGCAGCGGGATAACTATAATCATGGGGTACTTCATCTTCAAAGTGCCACAGGCAGATGCTGGTTGTAGACTTTGTAAATCCTAATCAATCAATCAATCTTCTAAAAACAATCAAACCTGCAACATACAAGTTACAGCCACAAAGGGTCAATACATTTGAATTGTATTGGCAAGTGATACTATGGTATTTATAGTGGAGTCTAACATCTATATGCATCTGGCTAAGTGGAGTTGAGGCTTGCATTGATCAAAATAGATTTTTCTTATCATTTTGAAAATACTAAGTTTTTGCTTGACAAAATCACTTCCTCAATCAAAGATTTCAAGATCCTTGTACCAAGCCATCTCTCCATCAATGATTGAAGATTTCAGACAACCCTTGTTCAAACCACAAGATTTTAACTTTAGAAATTTGAATGATGAGATTCTTGATTGCTTCCATGTCTTGATGCTCAAATTGTCCTTTACCAAGGACATGGCTAAGTACTTAGGTTTTACACTCTGCAGAGGTGGTGCACTTTCCCCACAAGACTTGGTTTCCCAAGACAAGATCTTTCAGAAGCTTTCCCTTAGACCAAAATGGACGCGTTCCAACCTATCAAACACTACCACCCACTGTCCATATGGCTAAGTTCTTGCAACCTATATGATCATGGCAGAGCCCACATTGCCAAGTGGTTGCACTTGAAGCTTCTCAACATTTGACATCTCAAATCCCTTTGTTTCCTGGGTGGCATTCCACAAGTGAGATACACAATCCAAGCCCATGGCATTGTGAACCACTCAACCATTCTCCACCAAGCAAGCCCATTCCACCCAGGGGATTCATTATCTTAGTTGTTTTATTAAACAAAAACATAAGTCTTCAGACTTAGAATATTTTTCCATAGTGTGAATATATGTTCCACCCATGTTTTCTATTAGCTAGGCTAAGCTTGGTAGTAATAGGAATCTTTAACTTAGGAAAATCCTACTAAGGATTCATTACTATGTTTTCCTATAGCAAGATTTATACTTAGCAAAATCCATGCAAGTTTACTTAGCAAAATCACTAATGCATAGAAAAAGTAATGGGACAAAAAGTATGAAGCATCACTTGCCTTTTTGGTAGGGAATGGTGGTTCACTCCTTGATCTTGCTAGTCTCACACTTCTCTACAAGTCAATCAAGCAAACACCAATTCAATTTACATTCCAAACCAATAATCACTCAAACAAATTCACACACACAAGATAATGGAAACCAATTCATGCATGGGAGCATGCACAAGATAGTTTTATTTTGCAAAGGGGTCTCCATGGGGTTTCTAAACTTTGTAATATCCAAATTGGTCATTTACCAAAGTGGCAAAGTCATTAGCAAGAGGGTTTTGTCCAAATACTATTTTTAAATCCATTCATCATTTCATGTGGTGAAAAATGTTTTTATTAAGGCAAAACTCTTAAGTTTTTCACCAAATGAATTGCTATTGCAAAGCTTGGTGTTTTTGGGTCAGTAGGTTTGGTCCAAACCATTTTCTCAAAGTTTTCTTTCCATAAACATTTTTATAATAAAATCAACAATTTTATTTGGCTAGAAATGGATTAAACTAATTAATCCATTCCAAACTTTTCCAAATTTATTTTCCAAACCATGGGTTGGTTCCTAGGGTCAGTAAGGTCACAACAATCCAATTTGCAAAGGTTTTATCCTTAAATTCAATTTTAAACAATTTTTATACTCTACACAAGCATACAAATGAATCTGCAAAAATGAGCAAGCAAACAAATACTATTTGCTAAACCAATTCCACAGTTGGCTAGGGCTTGTTCTCCTGAATCCATTGATATAAAATTTGCCAAATTTGGACGTGTGGATCAAAAGTTATAAGGGTTTGAAAATGGCATCAAATTCTGATTTCAAAATCTATTCTAATTCATCCAGTGACACGCGCCACGTTCTTATTCGCTGAAAACGTTTCGCGTGGATCGACAGATATGGGCCGTTAGATTTTTAGTTGCATCGCACGGTCCAGAGATGCTACTTACCCCTTCACTCTTGTTCTATCCTAATCGTCAGATCAAGATCGGATGGCTACGAGATGCTTGCCAGGAACTGGCGGCGCGAGGTCATCGGCGAGCGGCGGAGCGACCAGTTGGCGGCGGCGCTGGCGAGGCAGGAAGCAAGAGAGGGTAAGAAGATGCTCACCATGCTCAGGAGAACACGGTGAAGCTCAAGGTACTCGCGGTTGGTTAAGGGGCGCACAGATGGGTCGGCAATCTCTCGCCGGAGTCAGGGCGGCATCGGTCTTGTTCAGATGTTGTCGACGGTGAGGATAGAGGGCGCCCTAGGACAAACGGAAGGTGCGGTTAGGTTCGTAAGAGCTTGGAGATCATCATCGTGTCCACGGGGATGAGAGGGGAGTCAGGTTTTACCGGGGAGACGTCGTCGGAGAACAGCAGTAGACGGTGGCGTTCAGTGGTGTGTTGGAGTCGAGGTTCTGAGGTGCCCGTGGTCGAATGGAAGGTGCAGGGAGATGCTACAGGAAGTGGGGAATGTGCCTGCGTGCTTGAGGAGGCAAGGAGTGGCAAGACACGGCCGGAATTCTCGCCGGAGCGTCGTCGGAGACAGGGCAGTCGAGGAGAAATTGGGATGGACTGGAGGCGTGCTCGGGGAAGGAAACAGAGGGGAAAGGAGGAGTGAAGCATGGCGTTTAACATAGCATGGTCAATGGCGGGTTTAATCCATTCATCAACGCGAATTCAAGGGAGTTTACTCGGCAGTAAACGGCGAGGAACGGTCGAGCGGGGTGGAGAGGAAGAACAGTGGAGTGGGGTCGTTGCGTCAGTGGAAAAAGAGACGAGGAGGAGGTCCACCTGCCAGTGAGGGTGTGGGTTAGGTTTGCGGTGGAGAAAAACGGTTCGGGGGAGGAACAGATGGGCTAGATGGGCTGCTGCTGGGTTAGTTGGGCCAGATTGGTGGGCTGTTCTATTTTTTTTCTGTCTAAATTCTTTTTCCTTTTCTATTTCTATTATCTGATTTGTTATTTCAAACAATTCTCAAGCATTCAAAACATTTCAAATCTTCACCAAACATTGTAACTAAAAATTTGGTTCTGTTTAGTATTCTGAACCAAAAATCCTAAATAAATTGAATAACACTTTAATCTTTTTAGGTTCCATCCTTAATTAAATAAGTAGGCCATGGTTTATTAATTAAATCGAGTTTGATTTTATTAATAAAATCTTTATTTGAACCCTAAATATTTTCAAAACCAAATCAGTGGGTTTTATTTGGGAAATATAGAATACTTGGAGATTTGTTTTAAAATAAAATAACATTTTATTTTAGGGTCCATTATTAATTAAATATAATAGACTTTCATTATTATTTCAAATAGGATTTGTTTTATTGAGAATTTTTATTTTAAAACCTAAAATAAGCCAAAACACTTCAGTAGGTTTTATTAGAGAATATAAAATACTTGGAAAACCTATTTAAAACAATTTAATAATTTTTGATGTTTTAATTAAAATGGTAAAACCTTTTATTTGAATAAAATTTGATATTAATTCCTTATTATTTTATTTTAAAAAAACCTTTGTTATTTTTATTCAAAACTAAATGTTTTAATTCCCAAAGTTTGGTCAAGGTTTAATTTGGCTTTATTAAATAATCTTTATTTATAAATCCACCTTTTCTTTTGAAAACCAAATCTTTTTATTAAAAGATCTAAAATAGTAATTCCAAAATATTTTATTTTCCTTTGTTAATTGTTTTATCTTTTTAAATCCTTTTGAGATTTAATTGTTCAAAATAGGTTTGAAGATTCCTATTGGAATTCAAAAAGTTTCTTCTGGCCCTGAAAATCAAACAAAGTTTTATTTTATTCATTTATTTTTCACATTACAAGATTTGGAAAATCTTGGGATGTGACAACAACGCTTCAGAAAAGTTCTTTAGCTGCATGATGGAAGAGCACAGCTCCGTTAGTGAGCATGTACTCAAGATGTCGGGTTACGCCGATAAGCTTGTGTCCTTGGGAATATCGATTCCCATTGACTTAGGCATCCATCGTATTCTGCAGTCTCTGCCACCTAGCTATAAGAGCTTCGTGATGAACTATAATATGCAAGGCATGAAGAAGTCTCTTCCCGAGCTTCTACCAATGCTTAAAACTGCAGAAGTGGAGATCAAAAAGGAACATCAAGTGTTGATGATCAATAGGAACACTGGTTTCAAGAAAGACAAGAAGGGAAAACGGAAGGGAAGTAAGGGCGGCAAGCCTGTTGCCGCGCCTAAAAAGAAACCCCGAGTTGGACCTAAGTCTGATTCCGAGTGCTACTATTGTAAGGGGACTGGCCACTGGAAGCGCAACTGCCCCAAGTATCTGGCAGACAAGAAGGCCGGCAAGGCAAACAAAGGTATATATGATATACATGTTATTGAAGTGTACTTGACTAGTGCTCGCAGTAGCACCTGGGTATTTGATACCGGTTCAGTTGCTAATATTTGTAACTCGAATCAGGGGCTGCGGAACAAGCGACCGCTAGCAAGGGGTGAGGTCAAGATGCGTGTCGGCAATGGATCAAGCGTTGATGTGATCGCCGTCGGAACGCTGCCTCTCCACTTACCGTCGGGATTAGTTATAAACTTGAATAAATGTTATCTGGTGCCTGCACTGAGCATGAACATTATATCTGGATCGTGTTTGATGCGAAGTGGTTATTCATTTAAATCCGAGAACAATGGTTGTTCCATTTATATGAATGAAATCTTTTATGGTCATGCATCGATGATGAATGGTTTATTTCTATTAGATCTCGATGATAATGTTACACATATTCATAATGTTGATGCTAAAAGGATTAAACTTAATGATGATATATCCGCATATATGTGGCACTGCCGTCTAGGTCATATTGGCGTTAAACGCATGAAGAAGCTCCATTCAGATGGACTTTTGGAATCACTTGATTATGAATCATTTGATACATGTGAGCCATGCCTTATGGGCAAGATGACTAGAATGCCGTTTTCCGGTTCAATGGAACGGGCGACAGATTTATTGGAAATCATACATTCTGATGTATGTGGTCCAATGAGTGTGTCGGCGCGAGGTGGATATCGTTATTTTGTTACTTTCACGGATGATTTGAGTAGATACGGTTATATCTACTTGATGAAACACAAGTCTGAAACCTTTGAAAAGTTCAAGGAATTTCAGAATGAAGTGGAAAATCATCGTAATAGAAAGATCAAATTTCTACGGTCCGACCGTGGAGGTGAGTATCTAGGTTACGAGTTTAGCACTCACATGAATGAGTGTGGAATTGTTTCACAACTCACACCTGCCGGAACACCACAACGAAATGGTGTGTCAGAACGTCGTAATCGTACTTTATTAGATATGGTTCGATCTATGATGTCTCTGACGGACTTGCCGTTGTCATTTTGGGGTTATGCACTAGAAACTGCTGCATTCACTTTAAATCGGGCACCATCTAAATCCGTTGAAAAGACACCGTATGAATTGTGGTTTGGAAACAAACCTAAGCTGTCATTTCTTAAAGTTTGGGGATGCGATGTTTATGTGAAGAAACTTCAACCGGATAAACTCGAACCCAAAGCGGAAAAATGCGTCTTCATAGGATACCCTAAAGAAACTATTGGGTATTCCTTCTATCACAGATCCGAGGGCAAGGTTTTTGTTGCCAAGAATGTATCCTTTCTAGAGAAAGAGTTTCTCGCGAAAGGTGTGAGTAGTCGGAAGGTAAAACTCGAAGAGGTTGTGGAACCTTCTCTTCGAAGTATGGCGAGTAGCGCAGCGCCGGAAGTTGTTCCGGAGTTGGCTCCACCTGTTGAAGAGGGAACTAATGATAATGATCATGAAACTCCGAAAGAGAGTACTACCGAACCTCGCAGGTCAAACATGACGCGTGCAGCTCCCGAGCTGTACGGAAATCGTGTCATGAATTTCATGGTTGATGAAAATGATGACCCTGCGACGTATGAAGAAGCGATGATGAGCCCGGATTCCAACAAATGGTTAGAAGCCATGAAATCCGAGATGGAATCCATGTATGAAAATCAAGTTTGGAAATTGGTGGAATTACCTCACGACCGAAAGGCCGTGGAGAACAAATGGATTTTCAAAAGGAAAACTGATGCTGATGGTAATGTGATCGTCTATAAAGCTCGACTTGTCGCAAAGGGGTTTCGACAAATTCAAGGAGTTGACTACGATGAGACTTTCTCTCCCGTAGCGATGCTAAAGTCAGTTAGGATTATGTTAGCAATTGCTGCATATTTCGATTATGAGATATGGCAGATGGATGTCAAAACCGCGTTTCTCAATGGTAATATTGAAGAAGAGTTGTATATGATACAACCAAAGGGTTTTGTCGATCCTAAGGATGCTAACAAGGTGTGCAAGCTTCAGCGATCCATCTGTGGATTGAAGCAAGCATCACGAAGTTGGAATTTCCGCTTTGATGAGGTGATCAAAGATTTTGGATTTTTCCAAACTTATGGAGAAGCTTGTATTTACAAGAAAGTGAGTGGGAGCAATGTGGCATTTCTGATATTATATGTGGATGACATATTATAGATCGGAAATGATATAGATCTTTTAAACAGTGTTAAAAGTTATCTAAACAGCAAATTTTCAATGAAGAACCTAGGTGAAGCGTCATACATATTAGGCATAAAGATCTATAGAGATAGATCTAGGCGCCTAATAGGGCTATCGCAAAGTACATACCTTGATAAGATTTTAAAGAAGTTTAAAATGGACGGAAGTAAGAAGGGGTTCTTACCTATGTTGCAAGGCAAGACATTGAGTAAGACTCAAAGTCCGGCTTCGGCGGAAGAAAGAGAGATAATGGACAAAGTCCCCTATGCTTCAGCCATAGGCTCAATAATGTACGCCATGCTATGTACAAGACCGGATGTGGCACATGCTATTAGTTTGACTAGTAGGTACCAATCGGATCCAGGTTCGGAACACTGGATAGCGGTCAAGAATATCCTTAAGTACTTACAAAGAACTAAGGATATGTTTCTTGTATACGGAGGTGAAGAAGAGCTCGTCGCTAAGTGTTATGTCGACGCTAGCTTTGACACCGATCCGGATGACTCTAAGTCTCAATCCGGATACGTATTTCTCATGATGGCGGAGCGGTTAGTTGGAGGAGATCCAAACAACCTGTGGTAGCGGGATCAACAACGGAGGCCGAATATGTTGCTGCTTCAGAAGCGGCTCAGGAAGCAGTTTGGATGAAGGAGTTCATATCCGAACTAGGAGTGGTGGCAAACGCGTTGGACCCAATGGTGATTTCTGACAACAATGGTGCCATTGCCAATGCCAAAGAGACAAGGTCTCACAAGCATTCCAAGCATATTAAGCGCCGATTTCACTCCATCCGCGAGCATGTCAAGGATGGAGATATAAATATTTGTAAAGTACATACGGATCTCAATGTAGCAGATCCGTTGACTAAAACTCTCCCTAGAGCAAACCATGATCAACACTAGAACTCAATGGGTGTTAGATTTATCACTATGTAACTAGATTATTGTCTCTAGTGCAAGTGGGAGACTAAAGGGAATATGCCCTGAGAGGCAATAATAAAGTGTTTATTATGTGTATTCCAAGTATATGATAGATGTTTATTTTGCATGCTATAATTGTATTAATATGGAAACGTTAATACATGTGTGTTTAATAAACAAACAGAAAGTTCATAGTTATGCCTCTCTCATAAACTAGCTTGTTGATTAACAAGATGATCAAGGTTTCCTCATCATGGACATTGGATGTTGTTAATAACGGGATCACAACATTAGTGTAATGGTGTGATGAACATTCATCCGAAGTATAGCATTACGATCAAAGTCATTGAGTTTATATTGCTATAACAACTTACGAAGTGATCCTAATCCTTAGACCATGAGATCATGTCAATCACTAACACCGGAAGAGTTTCTTGATAACATCAAACGTCACACCGTAACAGGGTGATTATAAAGATGGATTCAGAACTAATAAAGTGTTATGTTGAGGCTCATGGATCGAGAGTGGAATTTGTTCATCCCGATGACGGATAGATATACTCTGGGCCCTCTCGGTGATATCACATTGATTAGCTTGCAAGCAAGTGATTTGATCACTAGAATGTTATATCACAGGAACGAGAAAAGAGTGCATGTCGGTAATGAGATCAAACTAGGTATGGAGATACCGATGATCGAATCTCGGACATGTAATATATCGTGAAACAAAGGGATTAAGATACTAGCATAAAAGGTTCCGACGATCACAAGAAAGTCATCGTTGAATGTGTGGGAGTCAGTATGGGTCTCCAGATCCCGCTTCTGATTATTGATCCGAGAGGGGTCTCGATCATGTCCGCATTATTCACGAACCATAGGGTGACACACTTAAGAGACACCGACATCCAATTGGAGCAAATGTTTCATGCCGAAAGAATGAACAAGCGCAGGAATTTATTTCACTAGATACCGAAACAGGTTTTCGGGTGAAATTGCATAAAGTGGTTATGCATGTGAAATAGAATTCTAGCAAGGGGTTATTTGTGAATGTTTGTCATTAAAGTAATTGACAAAATTATGAATAAAATAAAAGAGTTTTATTTAATGAGAGTTTGCATTAAGTTTGGTGGAAATTTAATGGGAATTTGAGTGGACTTTTGAGTGGAGGGATTTTAAAGGGCATTTTGTGAGTGGAGTGTCCACCCACATGAATGAAGGAGGGGAGGGGGCATCCCCCATGGCCGGCGTCCAACCCCTTGGGTGCCCCCCCTCCTCCTATAAAAGGAGCCCCCCTCCTCACTTATCTCTCACACCTCCTCGTGAAGGATCTCTCTCCCCCTCTAGAATTTATCCCCCATGGTCTCGGACTAGCGAGATACATGTTCCCGGTGGCTATTCGGCAAGAAAGAGTTGTGCTTCCGCTGCATCGCTGGAGCGAGGAGGCGGAGTTTGCTCGGTGCCTCGAACGTGTGTGCGAGCACGGATGCGCTGCTGATTTGCGGCGCTAGGACTTCCTCTCGATCTTGAGATCGGCAAGAGATCGTCTACATCAACCACGAGTTGAACTCGTTAAGCTTTGTCGGTCTTCAAGGGTATGTTCTCTACGGATATACATCCGCCCGTTGTTTGTATCTAGTAGATAGATCTTGGTATATAGTTCACATCGTAGGAAATTTTTTGTTTTCTATGTTGCGAACCCTATAGATACAACCAAAGGGTTTTGTCGATCCTAAGGATGCTAACAAGGTGTGCAAGCTTCAGTGATCCATCTATGGATTGAAGCAAGCATCACAAAGTTGGAATCTCCGCTTTGATGAGGTGATCAAAGAGTTTGGATTTGTCCAAACTTATGGATAAGCTTGTATTTACAAGAAAGTGAGTGGGAGCAATGTGGCATTTCTGATATTATATGTGGATGACATATTATTGATCGGAAATGATATAGATATTTTAAATAGTGTTAAAAGTTATCTAAACAACAAATTTTCAATGAAGGACCTAGGTGAAGCGGCAGACATACTAGGCATAAAGATCTATAGAGATAGATCTAGGCGCCTAATAGGGCTATTGCAAAGTACAAACCTTTATAAGATTTTAAAGAAGTTTAAAATGGATGAAAGTAAGAAGGGGTTCTTACCTATGTTGCAAGGCACGACATTGAGTAAGACTCAAAGTCCGGCCACGGCGGAAGAAAGAGAGATAATGGACAAAGTCCCCTATGCTTCAGCCATAGGCTCTATAATGTACGCCATGCTATGTACAAGATCGGATGTGGCACATGCTATTGACTAGTAGGTACCAATCAGATCTAGGTTCGGAACACTTGAAAGCGGTCAAGAATATCCTTAAGTACTTACGAAGAACTAAGGATATGTTTCTTGTATACGGAGGTGAAGAAGAGCTCGTTGCTAAGTGTTATGTCGACGCTAGCTTTGACACCGATCCGAATGACTCTAAGTCTCAATCCAGATACGTATTTATCATGAATGGCGGAGCGGTTAGTTGGAGGAGCTCCAAAAAAACCTGTGGTGGCGGGATCAACAACGGAGGCCGAATATGTTGCTGCTTCGGAAGCGGCTCAGGAAGCAGTTTGATGAAGGAGTTCATATCCGAACTAGGTGTGGTTGCAAACACGTTGGACCCAATGATGATCTATTGTGACAACAATGGTGCCATTGCCAATGCCAAAGAACCAAGGTCTCACAAGCATTCCAAGCATATTAAGCGCCGGTTTCACACCATCCGCGAGCATGTCAAGGATGGAGATATAAAGATTTATAAAGTACATACGGATCTCAATGTAGCAGGTCCGTTCACTAAAACTCTCCCTAGAGCAAAACATGATCTACACCAGAACTCCATGGGTGTTAGATACATCACTATGTAACTAGATTATTGTCTCTAGTGCAAGTGGGAGACTGAAGGGAATATGCCCTGAGAGGCAATAATAAACTGTTTATTATGTGTATTCCAAGTATATGATATATGTTTATTTTGCATGCTATAATTGTATTATTACGGAAACGTTAATACATGTGTGTTTAATAAACAAAAAGAAAGTTCCTAGTTATGCCTCTCTCATAAACTAGCTCGTTGATTAATAAGATGATCACAGTTTCCTGATCATAGACATTGGATGTTGTTAATAACGAGATCACAACATTAGTGTAATTATGTGATGAACAATCATCCGAAGTATAGCATTACGATCAAAGTCATTGAGTTTATATTGCTATAACAACTTACGAAGTGATCCTAATCCTTAGACCATGAGATCATGTCAATCACTAACACCGGAAGAGTTTCTTGATGACATCAAACGTCACACCATAACTGGGTGATTATAAAGATGGCTTCAGAACTACTAAAGTGTTATGTTGAGGCTCATGGATCAAGAGTGGAATTTGTTCATCCCGATGATGGATAGATATACTCTAGGCCCTCTCGGTGATATCGCATTGGTTAGCTTGCAAGCAAGTGATTTGATCACTAGAATGTTATATCACGGGAACAAGAAAAGAGTGAATGTCGGTAACAAGATCAAACTAGGTATGGAGATTCCGATGATCGAATCTCGAACATGTAATATATCATGAAACAAAGGGATTAAGATACTATCATAAAAGGTTCCGACGATCACAGGAAAGTCATCGTTGAATGTGTGGGAGTCAGTATGGATCTCCAGGTCCCGCTTCTGATTATTGATCGGAGAAGGGTCTCGATGATGTCTGCATTTTTCGCGAACCGTAGGGTGGCACACTTAAGGGACACTGACATCCAATTGGAGCAAAAGTTTCATGCCGAAAAGAATAACAAGCGCAGAAATTTATTTCACTAGATACCGAAACAGGTTTTCGGGTGAAATTGCAGAAAGTGTTTTGCATGTGAAATGAAATACTAGCAAGGGGTTATATGTGAATGTTTGTTATTAAAGTAATTGACAAAATTCTGAATAAATAAAAGGAGTTTTATTTAATGAGAGTTTGCATTAAATTTCGCGGAAATTTAATTGCAATTTTGAGTGGGATTTTGAGTGGAGGGAAATTGAAGAGTTTTTGTGAGTGGAGTGTCCTCCCACATGAATGAATGAGGGGAGGGGGCAGACCCCATGGCCAGCGGCCACCCCCTTGGGTGCCCCCCTCCTCCTATAAAAGGCACCCCTCTCCTCTCTCTCACTCACACCTCCTTGTGAAGGATCTCTCTCCCCCTCTAAAATTTATTCCCCATGGTCTCGGACTAGCGAGATACATGTTCCTGGTGGATATTCGGCAAAAAAGAGTTATGCTTCTGCTGCATCGCTGGAGCGAGGAGGCGGAGGTTGCTTGGTGTCTTGTATGTGCGTGCGAGCACATATGCAATGTTGTTTTGGGCGCTAGGACTTCCTCTCGATCTTGAGATCGGCAAGAGATCGTCTACATCAACTACGAGTTTAACTCGTTAAGCTTTGTCGGTCTTCAAGGGTATGTTCTCTACGGATATACATCCGCCCGTTGTTTCTATCTAGTAGATAGATCTTGGTACTTAGTTCCCATCGTAGGAAATTTTTTGTTTTCTATGTTGCGAACCCTACACTTTGTACTCCGCTGATATCATAATATTTTGTCTATGGATGTTACCGGTGTGAAATGAAGTGGGAACTTGTAAGTCCATGGAGTTTGTATTATGTGTTAGAGAAACGCACGGGCCGCTAGCCTAAGCCATGCCTAATCATGGTGGAAACTTGCAGCATCACCATAGTGAGCTATCTATGAAGCATCCTCAATAAAAAGTTATGCATATGGTAAATAAAAAGATTGCTGAGATGCTCATTGTCTGATTGCCTTGTCATTTTGGTTATGGGAAAGCTCCTGTACCATGTGCAAGGGGTACCCTGTTGGCGGTTCTCAATGATATGCAAATACTTACAGTGACAAGAATTTGCATGGGCCCTAAGTTGAGTATCCATGAGGTGAAGCCCTCATATTCAAGGGACTTGAGATTGCCAACTTATACTTTGTCAATCATATACTCCAGCTTTTCCACTTTAACCATAACCACTTCAAGATGCTTATGATAGGGGCAATGAGGGATGAAAGCTAATAAGTACCATAATTTTTGGGAGGTCTTTTTGAAACTTGTAATCCCTGCTTCCTTTATAAAAAAGGCCTTTCTTCCACCATTATTGAGTCTCCACCTTCTACCTTTAGGCACCATTAAGAGAGCATAGTTGTCATTCTGCGTGCAGTGTTCCAAAGCTTATTAATTGATGCATATTGTGTTACTACTTGTTCTTGTGCTACTTGTTTCTAGTCACCCTTGTGAAATTTGAAGGTGTCCTATGAATCTATATTGCTACTCTATGAGGGACAAGCTGATTGCCACTATGCTATGTTTTCTTCATGTGAAACAAACAAACGTTTTTCAAAGCATATTATTCATGATCTTTGTTTGTAGCTTGCCATGTTGCATGCATAGTTACTATGTACTACTTTTAGAACTCCATTCTTTCATGCACATGTTTAGAGTTCTTTGATCCCAGCTTTCAATGCTTGCATATGGTTGGATCTTTATTGTGAGGGTGCATGTTCACCTCAAAAATTATTCTTTTTATCACTTACCTACTCGAGGACGAGCAGGAGTTAAGCTTGGGGATGCTGATACGTTGGAAACATATGTATAATTTTTTGATTCTCCATGCTTGTTTAGTATCTACTTTGCTTTACTTGTCTACACGTTGAGGTGATTTTTACATGTTTTCTGGTACTAACCTATTAACAAGTTGCAACAGTGCCAGATGCCTGTTTTCTGCTGTTTTTGGTTTCAGAAAAGTTAGTAAAGAAATATTCTCGGAATTGGACGGGACGAAGGAAAAAAGTTAATAACTTTCCGTGGGGAACAAGAAGTCCAGAGGGGAGCCGGGGAGGCCGGCCAGAGGGGCCACCCCCCCCCCCCCCAGGCGCGGCCAAAGGTGAGCCCACGCCTGGCTAGGGTTTGGTGGCCCTGGCCACCTCCCGGTCTTGCCCCTTCGCCTATAAGAAGCCCCCGATGCAGAAACTCTCGGTATCCGATCAGAAATCCATGAAACCGTCTGTAGCCGCCGCCACCATCGTCCCTAGATCAGGGGGATCTGAAGCTCTTCCCGACACCCTACCGGAGGGGAGATCATCCCAGAGGCCTTCTCTCTGGTATGATTCGTGAGTAGTTCCACCTTGGACTATGGGTCTATGTAGTATCTAGATGGTTGTATCTCCTCCCTTGTGCTTTCATGTATAGATCTTGTGAGCTCCGTTTATGATAAAGATCTAATCTATTTGTAATCATGCATGTTGTGTTTGCGGGGATCCGATGGATATTGAGATTATTATGTTGGGTTGATTAATGGTTTTGTCTTTATGATTCTATCATGTCTGTGTTGTTTGTGATCTTGCATGCTCTCCGTTGCTAGTGGTTATCTTGGCCAAGTAGTTGCTAGTGACTCCAAGAGGGAGTATTTATGATCGATAGTAGGTTCATGCCTCTAGTTTCCAAGGGAAGTGACAATAATCTCTTCGTTTGTAGATGTGTTGTTGCTACTAGGGAGAAAACAACGGTCTCTTGTTCATGGAACATGTGGACTGTTTACCTTACACACTTTGCTTAAACCAGTTATCTGTTGCTTGCAACTTAATATTGGAGGGGGTTCGGATGATAACCTGAAGGTGGACTTCTAGTCATAGATTCAGTTGGATGACGGTCTATGTATATTGTTGTATTGCCCAATCAACCTCATAGGATCTTTCTGTCTAGTAATTGCATTGTTATGCCTTGCTCAGTGTAATGCCCGGAAAATATTAAAAAATTATAAATTGATTGTTATTTTATTTTGTGCATCATCATGACTTCATCATGCATATTTTTTTTCCTCTAAATCTTTTCGTCAAAAGCCTATTTTATTTTCTAATTAGTCCCCTTCTCCAATTTCAAATTAAAAACCCCGGTCTTTTGAAATATTTTATTTGCCTAAAAACTATTTATAAAAGTGTTTTAAAATAAAAATATTTTCAGTGGGGGAGGCAGTCAAACGACCAGGCCCAAAGGCCCAGTCGGAAGACCACCTACGACCCTGTAAGAAAACCCTAGCTCTAAACCACACACACGCCGCACCCAGCGCCGCCGGCCAGCAACACAACGCCACACAACACCTTGGTCCTACCCACACACGCACACATGGCTCGTTCACGCACACATACACACAACCACGCACACGACCCAACCCAAGTATCGCAACGCACACACGCCTACGGTACACCACACACGCACTCGACCTTGGCCCCAACACAGCACGCACGCATGGGATCCCCTCCATCCCGCGACCCTTGTGCCTCGTCCGCATCTCCCTTCAACTCCCGAATCCGCCACCACTCTCGACCTCTCCTCCCTCCGTCTGTTGTGCCGCCTCTTTGCAGGCCGCGCCCGCGAGCCGCCACGCCCCCGCGACTGCTGCCGCTCGCCTGCCCTGCACCCCGCGTCTCCGGCCACTCCTCTTCCGGGCGCCGTCCGCATCCCCTCGTTGCCGCCACCTCTCCTCTGAGCAGAGCTGCTCCGCTGCCGCTAGCCCGTCGCCGCGGCTCTCGCCTTCCCGCGCGCGGCCGTCCGAGCTCCTGTCCGACTGCGTCGTCACCGGCGCCCAGAACTCAGCGTCCGCGGCCCCCGTTCTCCCCGCCATCGAGCACCTCGCCTCTGCTCTGTGGCTCCCGCCTGTCGCACCTGCTCGAGCCTGCTCGGCCTCCTCTGCGGACGCCATGACGCCGCCCCTGATCCTCGTCTACAAGCCCGGCTGCGCTATCTCCATTCCTCGCTGGAGCCTACAGAGCTCCTCTATCCTGCAGAGCCGCGTGCGTGTCTCTGCGTCACCGTCGCCTCCCCGTTGAACCGCCTCTCCCCGTGCGTCTGCAAGCCGCTACCGACCGTGTGCGCTCGGTGCCCTTGTGAGCTCCCTGCAACGCAGGTGCATGGCCAGTGTCCAAGGCAGCCTCGGGCCACACCCTGGTGTTCCGCGCGTGGAGGCCGGATGAACATCATGCATAGTGGAGTTTTCAGGTCGTTTGTTTTGCATGGCCATCATTTGTCTCCACCTGCGTATGAGGTTTGGTCCTCTGAAGCATCTTCCGTGGCAAACCCTATCGCGATGTCGCCAAGATCTTCCAAGGACAGAGCGACACCAAGTTCTACCCCGACAAGTTGCACAAGACCCTTGAACCCGCCACCCTCGAAGCGTCAAGATCTACTACACGGAGTATTTTTCCGAGGCCGTGAACCCACAAGAACTTCATCTTAGAATGCGAAGACCTCGTTCTCGGACCGAAGGCCCCGTGCTCTCCTTCATGGACCCGATGGCCGGAGCCCCGAAGAACGATCCCGACGGGACCGAACCCGGACCCCCTCGAAACCCAAGATCGTCGAACCCAATGTGTGACCCCTCTTCCCGAGACCCCTATATTTTTATAATATATGAATATACTTGTTGCATATGAATTGGGCATCCTTGCATACATATTGTGGTTTTGTGGTATATTGTTGAGTCACCTCATAATTAAATATGGAGACCATATGCGGGCGAATCTAGTCTAATATTGGCTCCATTTAAATTTGTGTAGAGAACCGGTGATATAATTTTGCCTTATTAATACACCATTAAATTGCGGGGTATCTAGACAACATAAACCACCTAATTAAATGTCGGGACCCCGGTTCCGCTTAATATTGCCTAATTGCATCGCACCTGTGACATGACATACATCATGCATGCATCATGCCCGATCTTCTGCCGTAGTATTAAATATTGCACCGGTTGCTCTTTCTAGTGTTTGCTTCTTCACCGGATAGGATGATGAGTCGATGTGAGATACGACAAGACTTCGGTCTCCGACTTTGTCTCACAGGCGAGCATTCTCCCCCTTCTACCTATTTTGAATTTATAGTCTTTACTTCCTTCCTTTGATCTATGGCTATCCTTATTGTCGATGCTATATTACCGTTCCTTTATTTACCTGCTCCACTATATTGCCTTGGTTATCCTATTGCCTTATTTGATTAGCTAGCTTTGTCCTTGCGAGTCATAGGCATGCTTAGTACCGCTCTCATACATGTGGAACATGATACCCGGATATGGTTGGTGATAAGATAATTAATCTGATGTTGTTGGTTATGGTTTCACCTAATGATAAGGCCCCGGCAGGGACCACCTTTGGGAACTGCTTGAGCCGACCTAGGACCCATTCGTTCTACGATACCAGTTCTGAGTTGATCACTCTAACCAAACGTGGGGCCTCACGGATCCCCCCTCAACTACCGGCGCTATTCGTATATCCAGAGGGTTACAAAATTGGTTTTCCATTTGGTGCATATGCATAATATGTACTCGGACATGGGTGAGTTGAAATGTCTTCGGACTTGATGTTTGGTGGATTGCCATGGCTTGCATACATAAATCGCGGTACACGGTGGTGGCACCCACAGTGTGTACAAGTTACCCCGCAGGGCCCGATCCACCAGTAGGCGCAAACGATGTGTCTTCCTTGAGAATCGTCGTACCTCTTGGTTGGTTCCCCACAGTAGGTGATGCCTCTGGATATGCGTGTAGTTATGGGATAGTTCTTGTTGTGAGATTCGGATGGCACGTGTAATATGTTGCCTGAAGGGTTGAGCATGCGTTTGGGTACAGTAGTGCACCCCTACAGGTTAAATGTACTCGGACATGGGTGAGTTGAAATGTCTTCGGACTTGATGTTTGGTGGATTGCCATGGCTTGCATACATAAATCGCGGTACACGGTGGTGGCACCCACAGTGTGTACAAGTTACCCCGCAGGGCCCGATCCACCAGTAGGCGCAAACGATGTGTCTTCCTTGAGAATCGTCGTACCTCTTGGTTGGTTCCCCACAGTAGGTGATGCCTCTGGATATGCGTGTAGTTATGGGATAGTTCTTGTTGTGAGATTCGGATGGCACGTGTAATATGTTGCCTGAAGGGTTGAGCATGCGTTTGGGTACAGTAGTGCACCCCTACAGGTTAAATCTTTTCGAGAAGTCGTGTGTCCACGGTTATCGACGCCTCAGGAGTACAGTGTCATGATCATAGACAACGCCACTAATATTTTGCCTCCTTAAAAATATGACTAGTAATTAGCCTTATCAACTAAACACATGCTTAACTAAAATTGCCACTGTGTGCGTTCCGCAAGGGGACTTCCTCGACTGGTCTTCGAGGGGGGGGGGAATCTTCGGATGGGTTACGTTTGGTGTTATATATAGTTACGGTGTAGTGCTCTCTTATCTCGCTCTAATAGTTGAAGTTGTAGTGTGTCTCTATAAGTTAGATAGTGCAAGCTTTGCTGCCGCTGAGCCCATGATACCTATGTAGGCGAGGACAGCCGAATTCTAGTCTCGCCGTGTACTGTCCTCAGTACTGACCGCTATCTTTCTGTTTTTTTCCTTGCCCTTTGTCGGCACCCTTTTGGATTGACAGGTATGTGATTGACGACATTAGCAAGGTTACCCTTCCGACTTGGCCTGGGCAGGATTGGACACCGCTTGGTTATTCTTCAGGACTCTTAGTCTCATTTGGATCTTGTCCGTACTCGGATACTATCTTGCTTTCTCCTTGAGTTGTATCTTCGTATTGTATCTTTTGTATTCTTGACTCGTTGAGTCGTTGTGGTATATATAAGTTCTTGTGGACTCTGTTGTAAGCTACTGTGATGTAACTGCTTGTAATCTAACCCCACCCACATGAAAGTGTCTGGTGGGCGTCTTTGAATCGCTTCTATGCGGGTTTTGGCGAGAAATGCTAAGATCTGCATAGACCCGATTCGGGGGCGTTACACTCAGTTCCTGTCAATTGCCCCGCTATAATTTGTTTACCCTTCATGTCATGTTGTTTATCTAAGGAGAACACCTCTAGTGAACTATGGACCGCGGTCCAATCTTTACCATTGATACATCTTTCACTGTTACCTGTTTACTTGCTGCAAACCATTACCTTCCACACCATACATTTAATCCTTTGTTACAGCAAACCGGTGAGCTTGACAACCTCACTGATTCGTTGGGGAAAAGTCTTGAGTTTGTGTTGTGCATGTCTCCATGTTGCCAGCAACACCTCTGTGACATTTCCTTCCTCCTACTGGTTTGATAACCTCGGTTTCTTACTGAGGAAAACTTGTTGTTGTGCTGCTTCATACCTTGCTCTTGGGGTTTCCAACAAAGTTTCCCACGACAAGTGGTGGGCGCCATCAACCATCACCTTGGGTGCTGCAACAAAACTCCTAGATAATATGATGGTTAATTATTCTGAATGGCACGCTGAGAGAGCTCCACATTGTAAGAAGGTAAATTATATTGAAGAAACCTCCTCTTTGAGTGATAAGATTGATGTTATTATGGCTATGCTTGTTAATGGGAAAGCTCCTTTAGATCCAAATAATGTTCCCTTAGCCTCTTTGGTTGCTCAAGAAGAGCAAGTTGATGTGAACTTCATTAGAAATAACAATTTCAACAACAATGCCTATAGGAATAATTTTGGTAATAAAAAATAATTATAGGCCTTATCCTCCTAATAATGGCAATACCTATGGAAATTCCTACAACAATACTAGAAGTGTCCCCTCTGAACTTGAATTCATGCTCAAAGACTTTACTAGTAAACAAACCACTTTCAATAATACTGTGGAGAAAAAGCTTTTGAATGTAGAGAAAAATATTTCCTCTTTGTTTGAAGCACGGTCCTCTTTGATTAATAAAATGGCTGCTAAACCTGAAACTTTGGAAAGTACCTTTGCTGCCACTCATGCCATACAAGTTACTATTGATGAAAATGTTAGACTGTTAGCCCAACTTCATTCTAAGTGGGAAAGAGAAGCTGAAATTGCTAGAGATAATAGTGTGTGCACCATCACCACCACCAATATGGATGCCACTAAACCACAAGAAGTCCCTATTCCTCCTCCTATAATGCCTAATCCCAATGAGTCTACTACTAGTGATGCTAAGTTTGATTTTGATCTTGATGGTTGCAATATTTCTGAAGTGATTATGTTCCTACAAAAGCTTGCTATAAGTCGTGATGCTAGCGATATGCATGTAGCTTTCACCAAATACATTACAGATGCACTTGTTAAAATTAAGGGAGAGAAGTTGAAACACAAATCTTCTATTCATAGGAATGTAGAAGATAGTTGGGAACCCATTATTAATATGCAAGTGAATGACTTGATCTCAAAGCTTCATGTGATCTTGGTTCTAGTGTCTCAATTATGCCTAGAAAGATTTATGAAATGCTTGATTTGCCACCTTTGGAAGATTGTTATTTGGATGTCCCACTTAATGATAATGCTAAGATGAAACTCATGAGGAGTGTTAATGATTTTCTTATTATGGTTAACAATGCTTATGTCCCTATTGATTTCTATGTTTTGGATGTTGAATACAATGCTTCTTATCCTATTACTTTGGGAAGACCTTTTCTTAAAACTGTTGATGGCATCATTGATATGAAAGAAGGCACCATTAAATATCAATTTATATTCGAGAAAGGTATTGAACACTTCCCTATGAGGAGAGATAAGTTGCTTTTTGCTCCTCCTTTGAAAGCAAGGTTTCATGTTAATGCTTCTTCATTTGAAAATACTTGATTCTTGCTTCTTGTGCCTAACTTAAAGGCGTTAAAGAAAAGTACTTATTGGGAGATAACCCAAGATTTTTCTTAAGTCTTAGAAGTTATTACTTATGTAATGATCTCTCCTTATCTTTTTTGTTTGCTTTTTGTGCCAAGAATGACCTCTAATGAGAGGGAAGTAAGATTTGGGGAGTTGCTGTCTCGAAACAGATTTTTGTGCTCCACCGTACAAATTCGTGAGGAATCTCTGTAAGTAAGATTGAGCCGATATTTTACGAATAAATCCCCCAGTATGTTAGTTAACTTATATTAGTTCAACACTTTTTGTTTTGAGAAACATAAGGTCTTCGAAAAAATCGGTTTCTACCTGCTGGTATGTTTTGATAGATTTCTACCATTATTTGCATTTGCTTCTTATTGATTCGTTTTTAGGTTCTTTTTGGGAAATTGAGCTTTTTGAGGGAATTGCTACAGTATCTAGTGTTTTTAGTGAAAGTTTTTCTGTTCCAAAGCTAAACTTAAAGGTCTATTATCTTTTGAATACACTAATGTAGCTAATGAAGATTGTGTGGAGTTTTGTATGAAGAAAATTTTTAGGTGTAGAGAGAGAAAGATGTAATGAGATGAAGAATGGACAAAAGCTCAAGCTTGGGGATGCCACCCCGGTTTCACCCCAAGAAATATCCAAGAGGTACAAGCGTCAAAGCTTGGGGATGCCCAAGGCATCCCCTTCTTCATCAATAAAAAGCTCAGGTCTTTCTAGACACTTCGTTTTTATTGTTTCATGCACTGTTGTGTTGTTCTTGGAGCGTCTTAGTTTTCGTTTGATTTGCTTAGTTTGCTTTGTTTTCTTGAATAAAGTAGTGTGGACCCCCATTTTCGCTGTGTTGTTTCAAATAAGTTGATTGGTGTTGGAAAGGAGTAGAAAGTTCTTGATTGAGTAGTACAAGAGGAGCTTGCTTTGACTGTTACTTAGACTTTAGCATGTCATGCTATGTGTTGTTTTGAACTTATGCTTAGTGATTATTGTTGTAGCATGACTTGTTCCAAACAATTGGGATTTCTTAGTGTGCCTTGAAAGAATCATGCGTTGTTTTAGCATACAAAAGCATAGTATTGTGGTATTCTCCTTTGATGTTTTGTTTGGGTTGACTTGGCACATGCTCACACCATGTTGTGAATATGAACAAGTCACCGTAGCCTCTATGATCATTTAGTCCTTGACTTGTAGTACCACTGTATTCTTTGATTAGTAATGTTTTGTCGCTCTGCATGATTATGGCCATTACTGCTCTCTTAGTTGGTCGCTCCCAGTCTTTTGCTAGCCTCCACTTGTATGAGTAAGCTCTACTCATGCTTCCAACTCCCAAGAAATCAAGTTATTCCAAAGTTTCCAATATAAACTCCTATGCATGGTGTGTTACACCATTCCAAGTATATTCTTGTTTCCATCTATCTTACAATTAAAAAGTATTTTGTTATGTAAAAACTTAGTGATTGAAGCTCTCACAAACTTGATGGCACACTTTATTTTCCTTGCCCCTAATAAACTTGAACCATTGTGTCATCTATGTTGTATATGCTTGCACTTATACGTTGGAATTAGCAGAACCGTGCTGTCACGGGGAACGCTTTCAACATTGCACTTGTACTTTGTACACGGTTGATATCATGCTCTTTTGTCTATGGATGTCGTCGGTGTGAAATAAAAGGGGAGCTTGTAAGTCCATGGAGTTATGTATGTGTGTTAGAGAAACGCCTAGGACGCTAGCCTAAGCCATGCCTAATCATGGTGGAAACTTGCAGCATCACCATAGTGACATCTATGAAGCATTCTTATAAAAAAGAGACATATTGAGAAAAGAGGAAAGAGAGAGAAAAAATCACCATATTCCCATGGTAAATAAGAATATTGATGAGATGCTAATTGTCTGCTTGCCTTGTCATTTTGGTTATGGGATAGCCCTTGTACCATGTGCAAGGGGTACCCCGTTGGCGGTTCTCTATGATACACACGTACTTACTATGACAAGAACATACAGGTGACTAAAGTTGAGTAGAATGAGGAGCAACCCTCGTATTCAAGGGACATGAGATTGCTAACTTATACTTTGTCAAGCATATAATCCATAGTTTGTTCACTTTAACCTTAATCACTTCAAGAGATTTATGATAGGGGCAATGAGAGCTGAAAGCTAACAAGTACCATAATTTTTGGAAGCTCATTTTGAGACTTGAAATCCCAGCTTCCCTTTATGAAGGGCCTTTCTTCCACTTTTATATTGAGTCTCCACCTTCTATCCTTTAGGCACCATTTAAGAGAGCATAGTTTCCATTCTTAGTTCTATGTGCATTGTCCCAAAACTTATTGATTGATGCATATTATTGATATTATTTGTTCTTGTGCTATTTGTATCTAGTCACTCTTATGAACTTTGAAGGTGCCATATGCATCTATTTGTTACTCCATGAGGGACAAGCTGATTGCCATTATGCCATGTTTTCTGTATGTGAAACAAACAAACGTTTTTTAATGCATGTTATTCATGATCTTTGTTTATAGCCTTTCATGTTGCATGCATAGTTACTTTGTCTTACTGTTAGAACTCCATCTTTCATGCTCATGTTTAGAGTTCTTTGGTCCTAGCTTTCAATGCTTGCAAATGGTTTGATCTTGATTTTTATGGTGCATGTCACCTAAAAAATTATTCTTTTTATCACTTACCTACTCGAGGACGAGCATGAGTTAAGCTTGGGGATGCTTGATACATCATAAACATATCTATAATTTTTTATGTTCCATGCTTGTTTAGTATCTACTTTTCTTTACTTTGTCTATGCTTTGAGGTGTTTTTATATATTTCTAGTACTAACCTATTAACAAGATGCCACAAAGCCAGTTGCCTGTTTTCTTCTGTTTTTGGTTCCAGAAAGGCAGAAAATCAATATTCTCGGAATTGGATGGGACAAAAGTCAAAGTCAATATTTTACCATGGGGAACACGAAGCCAGAATACGAGATGGAGGAGACACACCAGGGGGCCACACACCCTGGCCGCGCGAGAGGGCCCACCTCGCGCCTGGGGGGTGCAGCCGCCCTAGTGACCCCCTTGACTCGCCTCTTCGCCTATAAGAAGCCCCCGATGCCTAAACCCTAAGTACCCGATAAATATTCCACAAAACCGTCTGTAGCCGTCGCCACCATCGTCCCTAGGTCGGGGGGATCTGAAGCTCTTCCCGACACCCTGCTAGAGGGGAGATCATCCCAGAGGCCTTCTTCTTCATCATGCCAGCCTCCGGTATGAAGCGTGAGTAGTTCCACCTTGGACTATGGGTCCATGTAGTAGCCAGATGGTTGTATCTCCTCCTTTGTGCTTTCATGTTTAGATCTTGTGAGCTCCGTTCATGATCAAGATCTCATCTATTTGTAATCATGCATGTTGTGTTTGCGGGGATCCGATGGATATTGAGATTACTATGTCTGGTTGATTAATGGTTTTGTCTTATTGATTCTATCATGTGTGTGTTATTTGTGATCTTGCATGCTCTCCGTTGTTAGTAGCTATCTTGGCCAAGTAGTTGCTAGTGACTCCAATAGGGGGTATTTATGCTAAATAGTGGGTTCATGCCTCTATTTAATCTAAGGGAAGTGACAGAAATCTCTAAGGTTGTAGATGTGTTGTTGCCACTAGGTAGAAAATAACGGTCTCTTGTTCATGGAACAAGTGGATTTTTTACCTTACACACTTTGCTTAAAGCAGTTGTCTATTGCTTGCAACTTATTACTGGTGGGAGTTCGGATGATAACCCAAAGGTGGACTTCTAGTCATAAATGCAGTTGGATGGCGGTCTATGTATCTTGTTGTATTGCCCAATTGAATCTCATAGGATCATGAAATGTCTAGTATTGCATTGTTATGCCTTGCTCAGTCATATCAATTGCCCTGCTGTAATTTGTTTACCGAACATGCCATGTTTGTTTATCTAAGGAGAACGCCTCTAGTGAACTATGGACCCCGGTCCAATCTTTACCATTGACATATCTTCCATTGTTACTTGTTGCAAACCACCATTACCTTCCACACCATAGAGTTAATCCTTTGTTATAGAAAACCAGTGAGATTGACAACCTCGCTGTTCGTTGGGGCAAAGTCTTTTGTTTGTGTTGAAACCAAGTTGCTAGCAACACCTTTGAGTCGTTTCCTTCCTCCTACTAGTTCAATAACCTCGATTTCTTACTGTGCGAAAACTTGCTGCTGTGCTCATCACACCTTGCTCTTGGGGTCTCCCAACGAGGCGTTGACAACACGCCATCACAAACCCCCAAAAAAACCCCAACCACGCCGGCGATGAAAAAGAACAGCGCGGTGGCCATCGTCGCCTCTAAGGCCGCCGACGAGGAGGCCCCCGTCCGCGTACAGGCCCCCATCGAGGCATCGAAGTTAGCCGCCATCCCCGTCCAGACCCCAGTCCCCGCATCCGCCGTAGACACCGGCGAGGAGGCCCCCGTCCCTGTATAGGCCCCCGCCGTTCTCCTGCAGACCTCGCACGGCTGAGACCCCTATGGGGACAACGATTACATCAGGCCGGAGAACCCCTATGACACCAGCTTAGCCGACCTATGGTCGGAGGTAACTAGGGTTTTCTCCCCTTCCTTTGTTCTTTCCCCATTCCCATCATTAGATGCTAGATCATGTGTTATTAGGGCTCGACTGTTCGTATTTTCAATCATTGGATGCTAGGTATTTTTACATTATCTAATCCTCTTGTGTTAGATCTCGTATTTCGATGAATATCCCTAGTTGGGATCGATACTAGCACCGATCTATAGTTGAGATCAGTACTAGTACCGATCTGTAGTTGGGATGAGTACTAGCACCGATCTATAGTTGTGATCAGTATTCGATCTGGTTTGAGATTTGGGGATTGAGGAATAATCAAGGGATCTCAATTGATTAATTTATGCAAGTAATCAATCCCTATAATCAAGGTATCTCAATCATATCCTTATTGCACGCTACTGTTTTTTGTAATAGGTGGATAACAGTAACGTCTACAGCGACGACGAGTCCACGGACACCAAGACTTGTCAGGTGCTGAGGAAGCTGAAGTCCGACCAGTTCAACAACTTCTTCACCGCCGACGTCTACAAGTGCTCCTTCTGCACCAGGGACCTCGCCACCGACTTCAACTCCCTCGTGAGGCATGCCGATCATGTGCAGACATGTGGCCTGTCAAAGAACGTCCACGCCTTCAAAGCCAAGCACCAGGCACTCGGTTTTCACCTTCGCAGCCTCCAGAAGGTGGCCATCGAGGAGGGTCGCATGCCCCCGATCAAGCCCAAGGCGCCCAAGGTCAAGGGACTGGGCAACAAGAAGTGGAGGAAGCGCCAGAGGGAGGAGGCGGAGGCCCTCCTAGCGGAGGTCATGAGGGGCAGTGATCTTGTGCTGTTGCCGCTGCTGTAAAACAACTTCTTTTGTTTTGTTATCTGTGTTGAACTTGTCTGCTGCAGCTGCTGAGCAGCCTAATTGTCGAACCTCGTTTAAGTACCGTATTATATAATCCTATATTAGCTGCTTTATCTACATTTGCTCTGTATATCTACATATTTATGGTGTTGGTTAGATTTGCTGCTCTAGATTTGTTACCAGATTTGGAAAATACGAGGGCTAAAAGGAACCATGAATGAAGAGAAGCTGCTCTAGATTCGCTGCCTTTTTGGGCAAAAATTAACACAACTGTTAGCGACATAAAGGGGAAAAGACGCTTTTAAAAAGGCCAATCATAAAAATAACAAAAAAGAAATCTTCCAATTTAGGCGACAAGGCACACATAACTACCAAACATGCCCCCATGGTCCCACAACGCATCTCCAAAACGCGTTTCCAACAAGCCGGCCCCACGCAGTCCAACATGGGGTCCTACTATGGGACCCGATTGAACGTGGTCCCACTTGTCAGCATGTAACGGGGGGTCCTACTTGTCAGCATGTAACGGTGAGGGTCCACTACGGGACCCACCTGATGCGGTCAACTTGTCAGCACGTAACGGCGAGGATCCACTAACGGGACCCGACGAAGAGCGAGTTTCAGACCGATGCAAGAGTTTCAGACAAGGAGCTGGGCAAAAGTGAGAAAAAGTTAAGCGGTTGGAGAAAAGTAAGTACAACTAACGAACCAGGGGCACGAAAATAAAAATCCCTTTTTTTTATCCTGGTATATGCAAATTCTTTCCTCTGAAAGGATTCTTTCCTCTATCAATGGATGTTATATCCATGGACATTTTCTTCTCAAGCTATCGTCAAGTTAGTCACCTTGTCACCTTGCTGGGAACGGAAGGTGTACATCCAGTCTAGGTTTGTCTTCATATTACGCCTCGACTTGCCAATGGTGTTTTAGTTTCGTGAATATTTCTATTCCATATATACATAATATTTCTATTTCATATATAGATAATTTGATAGTTCTTGTATTGTGGTCGCTGAAGTGTTGGTAGTTTCAAGTGTGTTTATTTTATACAAGTCAATGCATGAGATGCCTTTCTTTATTTGATAGGAGTACCTATCTTATCTCGTAGTAGAGTGCCAGAGCAGCAGCTTGGTGGCCTGCCTTGCACGGAGTGAGTCACGACCCACCCTGCGTTCAATCATTTTAGGTTACCACCTTATATATGGGGATCATCCGGCTCCTTAAAACCCCCTTTGAGGTGTGTATATGTTTTGTTTTACTCCCTCCATCTTCAAATAAGTGTACTTGTAGGATTGTCTTAAATCAAATATTTTAAAATCTGACTAAATTTTATTATACAGTAGCAGCATATACGACATCAAATCTGATATATTATGAAACTTCACTTTAAAACGGATTTAATGATACTATTTAGGTATCATAAATATGACTATGTTTCCCAGAAGTGTTGGTCAAACGTTAAAAGATTTGATTTAAGATAAAGATAGAAATACACTTATTTGGACTGAGAGAGTATGTAGTTTCTACACTAGAGGCATGAGAGTACCAGAGATGAAAAATGTGAATCCAGATATGGCAACTTCAAAAGTCATTAACGTCCTAACTTGAGGTTTATTAAAAAATGTTGTTGGCATTCTTTGTCTTTTTTTGGGTGTAAATAAAGTCAGATCATATTATTTGATGATCAGGGATAAATAATCTTAGTTATTTGGCTCTTATTTCTGCCGCCTCATCTTACCTTCGTCCACCTCTTCGGCACCATGAGAATTGGTCCGTTCAGGTCTCTTTTATGTTATGTACTCTCCTCGTCCTAAAATATAAAGCGTTTAAAGATTAGTCAAAAGTTAAATCTTATTAACTTTATCCAAATATTTAGGAAAAAATATCTATATGTGCAGTATTGAATGGACACATTATACTTTATGATGAATCTATTAATATTGATTCAGTATTAATAAATGTTCATATTTTACAAATACAAGCATGGACGTGTGTGTGTTTCATGGTACCGAATTTCTTTATTCAACCAAGGTAAATATCTTTTTCATTAATAATTGCTTATTGGAGTACAAAATTTAGCTAATTGGGAGAGAAATCTTGGTACCGGGTTTGACCGCACGTGTTCCGTGAGACCAGGGTAGAGATAAAGCTAGTGCGATTGGGGAGATCCGGAGTCCCGGAGACAGGCGGCACGGATATTCCTCTCCAACGGATGTGCACGCTTTGAGGGCGACGTTGCCTAGTTCCTTCTCCCTGATCTCCTCAAAACAAGCTTGACCTCCACCAGAACCAGCTGGTTTCTCCTGAGAGCTGTCAGTACTTGACAATCGCGTCAGCGCCCACGGACCAACCATTTGGGGAAGTTGGACCATGAAAGCCGCAACCACTTGTCATCACTAGCAAGCAGCGAACGCAAACCATGACAATGGCAGCAAGCTATATATAAACCTAGGATGCACTTGTGACAGTTTGCCACCGTCGTCCTAGTCGAGCGAGGAGAGACGAGAGGCGCGGTTGCGTCGCATGTCCGAATCTCCGTCGTCTTTAGTGGTATGTATCAGTGTTTGTGTTTCCTCCACAGAGATCGTTTGTCCATTCTCCCCCACCACATGTTGACGCCGCGTGATTCCACATCACCGGTCGCATCTCCTTGAGAGCGTCTATCATGGCCAGATGCCGCCGTCGCCATCACCGCCTCGTCACGCGCCGCCACCGCCGGCGTACAAGCACTTCTGCAGAGTCTGCAACAAGGGCTTCACATGCGGCAGCGCGCTCGGTGGGCACATGAGGGCCCACGCCGTCGGCGACGACGGGCTTGGTGCCGCGGACGACGACGACGAGCCCGTGCCGTGCGCGCGCGGTGGTGGTGCTGGAGGGGAAGATGGCCCGTCGACGACGACGCACGTCTACGCGCTCCGGGCCAACCCTAACCGCCTCACCAGGGGCTGCCAGGTGTGCAAGAACTGCGGGGAGGAGTTCTCGTCGATGGAGCTGTTCCTGGAGCACGGCAAGTGCAACTCCGGCGAAGACGAGGACGCGGACGGCTCGCCGGATTCGTCAGCGGCCGATGGCGAGGAGGATGCGTCGCTGGCCAGTGGGTGGTCGAAAGGGAGGCGCTCCCGTCGCGCCAAGATGGTAGCCGGTGGAGGCGATGATATGCCGGCGACATCGACGGCGCCCGCGGGAGGATGCCCGCCCGGCGAGAACGAGGAGGAGGACCTGGCTAATTGCCTCGTCATGCTCTCGTCGTGCAAGGACGACCAGACGGGCGTCGGCGAGGCGAACCCAGAGGCTTGCGCATCGGCGAGCAAGGAGCGCGGGAGAATGCATCAACAGCCGCAACCCATATCGTTCGTCATGCCGGCGCCGGATCCGGCGATGGTGATGCCCTTGGCGTTACCAGCGCCGATGTACGCCACCCCAGTGCCACGTGGCCTGTTCGAGTGCAAGGCGTGCAAAAAGGTATTCACTTCGCACCAAGCTCTGGGCGGGCACCGTGCCAGCCACAAGAAGGTGAAGGGATGTTTCGCCGCCAAGGCCGAGAGCAGCAGCGCCATTGAGCCGACGCACCACGCACCGGCCGCCTCCGGACCCAATGACGACAAGGGCGGTACTGCAGCCGCCGGCGTCGAAGCCAATGCAGGCGTCAGCGCTGATGCCAGGACGAACGTCGATGCCACCGCTGGCGAAGCACACGCCGGTACGAGCGAGGCCGGCGCCCCGGCCCCGCTTTCCCTGGCAGTGGGCTTCACGACCGCCGACTATGATCCGGCAGGGGTCGCGGCTACACCGTTCAAGAAGAAGGCCAAGATGCATGAGTGCTCCGTCTGCCACCGCCTCTTCTCCTCTGGCCAGGCGCTCGGAGGCCACAAGCGCTGCCACTGGCTCACCTCGGGCACAGGGGACCACGCCAACATCGCATCCCTCACAGCCGAAGGCCTCGTCGCCAGTGCACCACAGCAGCTCACTCTCCGACCAATGGTGGACGCGTCCGAGCCGGCGCTGGACCTCACCATCGCGGCGAATGCCAGCTTGAGGGCCACCGAGGCCGGAACCAGCTCGCTGCATCTCGACCTCCAGACAGCGGTAGTACCGAGCAACCCCAGCAACCAGAACAAGATGGCAGCGACGAGCAGCCACAATGTAAACGGTGCTGAAGCTACCGCTGGCGACGCCGAGGACGAGGCGGACAGCACGACCGTCAAGAAAGCCAGGCTTAGTGATCTCAAGGACGAGAGCACGGCAGGGGAGACCACGCCGTGGCTGCAGGTCGGCCTTGGCTCCTCGTCGGCCGGCGGGGATGGGAAGAGAGCTGCGGAATGAGCAAAGACGAACAGAGCTGGCAGCTTATAACACTGAAGTGACTGAACTGTTCTTTGGTTCTTTTGATTAACTAACATAGCCTGTACCTGTAAGCATAGAGTTTTTTTTTTTGCGGGCAACCTGTAAGCATAGAGTTGAGTTTGCATATATATACGAGTATGTACTTAGTGATTTGCAAATGCATCTGCACTGTCAGCAATTTTGTACTGACAAAGTATGTATGCATGTAAGATCCATAAACGAGTTCTCCAAGGGGCTATACACTAAGCCAGTTTTGCTAATCTTAACTCAGACATGAGATTTTCTAATCTTCAGTCACCCCTTATGATTTTCTTATGTCTAAATACATCTTCAAAAAATACAACCTAAATGAAGACAGACTCAAATACAATCGTGAAGACTTTACTTCAAAAAAAACCTGGAGATGAAAAAACACAGGCAAATGAATCTACATGTGCAATACAACCCTAAACAACAGAAAATTATAGCTAAGATCCAAGGCCACAAAATTTGCCCAGGAACCGACATCAAACTCGCTAGCAATAGATAACATTGAGACATTCACACACTTAAGTATTTGCATAGAAATATAGAGTACAATGCTCGTTAAACTGACATAATAGTGTATGGCGAAGATTAACAGTCCTGCCAAGTATATCAACAAGCATAGACAGTGGGTAAGGTTGACCATGCCTAAGGGATAGAAATGGGTAACCCTTAGGGTACTCTTTACCCTCTTTATTAGTATAAAAATAAACTAAATTTGTAGAAATTATTATTTTTTAAGAAAACTAGTTGATTTTTTGAACTATACTAAACTAGATGGCATCATAAAGGTTCCAAACTTCCAACCCTAACCATGCCGGGCCATGGCCCATCCTTCTCAGTGAATATCCTCTTATGACCGGCTAGTATTTAGGCACACTACCAGAAAATAGCACTATTTGGACCCACTGCAATCAAATGATGTGGAACAAGACATCATTGTTGTCGAGATGCCCACATAGCCATGTCAATGGAGTACAACGATAACCAAATGATCATTCATGAAGTCTGGATATGCCAAAAGAAAACTCCCAAACTCGTCTGTAACACTAGAGCAAGTGCCACCGTGACGGGATTGAATTTAGAGGACTTTTTTTGAGACAACAATGCCATCACAATGCGATAAATCAAAAGGATACAATATTTTTTATAGAAAAGAGTATATATTAATATCACAGGGATACCAATTATACCCAATCACTGCAACAACGCATGACCTAGCGGCCCTATGGATGCACAGAGCCCTAAAAAAAGAATTACAAAAAAGAAAAGTCCCGCTACAGAGAACTAATCCTCAAAGCAACGATATTGCCACCATCAGAACAACACCAATAGTCCTCCACTCCAATAACAACGTCTTCAAGAAGGAAACAGTGCTCAAGCGTCGTCGTTGCCCGATCAAAGATTATACGTTTTCACCCTGGAGAAAGTCTTCGCTCATAAAGCAATGTCTTCAACAAGGACATTGCCAGGCACAACCAGTTAAGACCAGACCTTAGATTTTCACCCTGCAAGGTAAGACTGGGAACTCCCCCTGTGTTGTCTTCCCACACCAGCAGTCGCTGCAGCGAGGACCAGATCACGCATCCAGATCTCTGTCGCCACAAGAACTAAAATCAGCATCGCTACCCTCATATTTCCGCTTTCCTGACATTCTCTGCATCTGACTTCACAATGACTCTAAGAATGACACTTGGTGGGAATAAACAACAGAGCTTCGCAACGCTCCCGCTGAAACCAAACGGCCAGAAAAACAAGGTGCGCACGACTGAATACCTTCCGATCCAGCAATCTTCAGGCATTATACGCCATGGAAGTTCGACGGCGGAGCCTTCCGGAACCCACCGCTCCAGACCAGATCAACGAGGATAGACATCCAGCAGACCTTCGTTGTCGTGCAAAAGAAACCAAAGGACCACCTCCTTTATTATATCCGACACAGCAATCCCCACACCTCTGGCCGGTTTCTGGAGAACGGATCGAGCAGGCCGACCATCGGTGCCGATGAGCACATACAGCCAGCACGCGAGAAGGACCGCTCGAGATCGTCAGGGAGAGGACCAGGACACGACACCCTGCCAGCCCGCATGGCGCCGCCATAGAGAGGCGCCGTGCCCCTCGCTTCTCCTCCCGCTTCGTCGCCGCCGCCGATACGCCACGCGACATCGTCTCCTGCCGAGGAGGCCTATCTACCACCGCTGAACCCCTCCCTGCGCCGCCCAGGAGAGGCCCCACCTCCGCGCGAAGGGACAGCCTCAGGGCGCACCACCGCCGACGCCCGCCGTCTTCACGGGCGAGGCGTTGCCGCCACCACCCGCAGCGGCGGGGGCAGCAGCCGGGGAGGAAGGCCGGCGGCGTCTTCTAGGGTTAGGAGGAGCGGAGCCTCCGAATCCCTCTGGCATGAGAGGACCCAGGAGGAGATCGCGATCAAGTGTGAGATGCATCTCCTCTGTGAATCTAAAAAAAGGATACAATATGCATGATACTTCTATGAGACACAATGTTTCTTATGCCCTAGAGTCAAATAATAAATAGGTTTATTATCATATCTCAATAGGTTAATACAATGCTATAACGTATCAATCGGAAACTTAATACAATGCTATAATGTATCAATCAGAAACATTGATACGCGTATGGTGTTGGAGATATGCCCTAGAGGCAATAATAAATATAGTTATTATTATATCTTTGTGTTTATGATAAATGTTTACATTCATGCTATAATAGTATTAACAAGGAAACATTGATACTTGTGTGATTTGTAAACTTAATTTGAAGTCCCTAGTATAGCCTCTATACAACACTAGCTTGTTGGTTGATATATGATTGTGGTTTCTCTATCATGAACATTGAGATGTTATCAACAACAAGATCATATCGTTAGGAGAATGATATGATGGACATACTCCTATAGATAAGCGTAGCATAAAGATCAAGTCATTTAAATAGTTCAATTGCTATATGCTTTCTGATACATAGTAACCTAATTCCTTTGACCATGAGATCATGCATATCACCTTTACCGGATGGATGCTTTGATGACATCAAACACCACACTGTAACTGGGTGGCTATAAAGGTGGCATTGAGTGTTCGGAAAGTATTGGTTGAGACACATGGATCAAGAGTGGGATTTGTCCATCCATATGACGGATAGATATACTCTGGGCCCTCTCGGTGGAATGTCATCCAATTAGCTTGCAAGCATGTGACTGGATCACAAGGGATCACATATCACGGGAACGAGAAAAGAGTACTTATCGATAACGAGGTTGAACTAGGTATGCAGAGATATCGACGATCATAACCTCGGATAAGTAAACTATCGTGAGACAAAGGGAAATTGGTATCGTATGTAAGTGGTTCATTCGATCGCAAAGTAATCGTAGAAATATGTGGGAGCCATATGAATTTACAGATTCCTCTGTTGGTTATTGTTCGGAGAAGTGTCTCGATCATGTCCGCATAATTCACGAACCGTAGGGAGACACACTTAAGGATTCGACGTTGTTTGAGTAGTTATGGTAGTATGAGAAAGAGACCGAATGTTGTTCGGAGTCTCGGATGGGATCCGGGATATCACGAGGTGATCCGGAATGGTCCGGAGAATAAGATTCATATAAGGAAAGTTCCGTTTCGGAGTTCGGGAATGATTCCGGTGTTTTCATCGGGAATGTTCTAGAAGGTTCCGGAATGTCCGGCACTCCGGAGGGGAAGGGGTACATGAGTGTGTCATTGCAAGTTGGAATGATTGCATCATGTACTAAGTGTATTCGCTGTCCAAAATAAAGGATTTAATCAAATCCTAAATTGAAAAGTCAAACGGCTAGTTTGAAAGTCAAACGGCAAGTTTTGGAAAGTGGAAAAGAGGAAGGAGTGTGAAACCGAGTTGGGGAGGGAGTCCTCCTCCCCAAGCCGGTGCACCACCCAAGCCGAGTTGGGGAGGGACTCCCCTCCCTCCCCTTGGCCTCCGGCCCCTCCACCTATATAAGGAGGGGCAGGGCTCCCTCCTTTAGACACACAAGTCCCTCACCTCAAACCCTAGAAGCTGCAGCCCTCCATAGCCGCCGCCACCACCTAGGGTTTTGCCCTAGCCGCCGACTTGGAGTCCCCGGAACCCTAGCCGCCGGCTCTAGCCCCTCCTCCTTGGTGTGTCTAAACCCTAGATCGCCGAGGAGCTCTCTCATACTCCACCATACTCGCTCCGGCTTAAGGCGAAGCCCTGCGGGATCTCACCTCTACTTCCGGTACCACGCCGTTGTGCTGCCGGAATCTCGAGGAGAGTGCTACAACCTCCACTGCCTCCTGGAACAAGGGAGAGGAAGGTCTTCGTCGAGTACCGAACGTGTGACCGACTGCGGGAGCGCTGCCGGAACGCAGCGCCGGAAGGATCGTCTACGCGATCTTGAGATCGGGAAGAGTACGACTACATCACCCACGAGAATCCGCTCTCGTTAAACACTTTGGAATCTTCGAGGGTAAGTTATTCCATCGACTTGTTGCTACAATCTAGTAGATAGATTTTGGCTTGTTTGTTTGTATGCGATAGAAAAATTTTGTTTTCCATGCTACGAAACCCTACATGTGGTACATAAACAAACCAAAGTCCCTGGTGCCTCTATTTAACTAGTTCATTGTGCAATTGATAACCAATATTTCCTCATCATGGAACCTTTATGACAATTGACAATGAAGGCATATCATTAGTGAATGATGTGATGAACATTATCCCAATATAAGTATTGCAACACGATCAAGTCACAAAATTTATCGTTGCAATAGTTAGAAATGAAGTATCCTACTCCTATGACTATGAGATCATATTAAACCACTGTCACCCAAGGTCATCAACTGTCACACCATAACATGGTGATCATAAAGGTGTGTATATTTCTTATTCCAGAGGGACATGTTAAGGTGTATACATCAAGATCAGGACTTTTTTCTCCCGCATGACAGAAAGATATACGAGCACTAGTGCAGAGCCCCCCCCCCTTTAACTCCGGTTGGGAGGGCCCTCTAACAGCGGTTCCCCAACCGCTGTTGAGGGTTCGGTGTTAGAGGGGGGGCCCCTTTAACACCGGTTCTTATACGAACCGGTGTTAAAGGGTGGCGCATGTGGGGCTGCCGCAGGCCTCAGCCCCCCCCCCTTTAACACCAGTTCGTATCTGGAACCGGTGTTAAAGGTTCTTCTGCCGCGGCAGACTTCTGCCTCTGCCCCGTTCTGGGCGTATTTCTGCGGGAGGGGGGAGCGAGGGGGAATCGATCGGGAGCGGTATACTTATAAATCGTCATCGGTACATACGAGTACATGAATAATTAAGCAACTATTATTATACACAAACATCGTCATCGGCACATACATCGTCATCGTTCATTTTGGTGGATATCTAAAGAGTTCTCCGCCAGGCGTGACGACCTCATCAAGTATGAACCCCGCCAATTCCTCTTGAATGGCTCGTATGCGTTCAAATGGTAGGAGTTGGTCCCGCATCCGTTCGATCTGAATATATATGAAGAATGGGCCGTCAAGATATATATAAGAATAAAACTCAACACAATTGATGGTAATAAAATAATGTTGTGGACTTTGTTTACTTACTCTAAGTTGTTCTAGTGCGGCTTAGCCCGTCGCACATATCGTGTTGCGAATGAATTCGCAAACATAGTACCCACATAAGTTATTGTCGTGTCCCTGATGCGCGCACTTTACGAGAATAGAGAGTTCAATCAAAATAATAATCAATAAAGCATGATATAATGGAATTGGAAGCTAGCTAGTATTACGTACATTTTGGTCTACAAATTTTAGTTCTTCTGACCATTCACCCACGGCCCTGCCCGTGAACCTTTTCCAAACCCTGTCCGACAAAGAAAATGGATAAAGGAGTAATTAATTACTTATTGTCACGAAAGTTGCCGATCTAGTGCGATAATATGATTGAAATTACCTCTGGAGCATCTCTCTAAAGTCTGCCCATATCTCTTTTTCTTTTCGTAACGATTCCATGACAAGGACTTTTCCTGAGTCGGGATGAATGACTAGCAGAATAAAGTGGAACCTACGCACGCATAACTCATCATCAATTACACTTAACATCGAGTAATCCGAAACAGAATGTGTACAAGAGAGAGGGTAACAGTACTCACGAGAAGTTGTAAGGCAATAGTATTTCCCTTTTGGTTTGTTGTCTCAGTAAAGACTTTAGCAAGTAATCTTCTGTTTGCCCGGGTTTGTCTCTTACCCCTTGTTCATGAACTCTATTTGGGTCAACGAACCCTATGTCAAAAGGGCCTCCTTTCATGCATTCCATAACCTTTTTCCTGCATAATAGTATATACATATATGGTGAGCATATATATATATATATACATGCAATTAATGAAGTGAATGAGATGAGATAAAAATTACAGAAATAGTACTTACACACAATAAAGGCTGATGGCAGATTTGTCGAGTTCCTTCTGATTGAATAGAAAATGCAAGTCTTGAATGTTGAAGTCGATTGCGTCGTCTCCGCACAAGAAAATCTGATCTCTTATATGCGTCGTGATCCATTCTACCTTTCTCGTCTTGCAGAAATGAAGGTACTACTTGTGCAATTTTCGCATCTTTGTTGGTAGAGTCTTGAGCTCCTCTTTCTTGACGAGATTCTTCCCATACTTCCATGGTTGTATGGGGTTGGCATCGCATTTGGGCAAGTTGTCTCCCATGACGTTCATGCAATGTAAGTCATCCCCATCTCATATGCCTTTCTTTGTAGCTCTGCCTCGTAATCATTTACGGGAGGAGCGTCTCGTGTGTCGAACATTTGGAGCGGGGCACATGATTGGTTTTCCTGCTCTCCGAGCATGGGAACTGTTTTCTGGGGTGCCTCACGACTGCTACTTTCAGTCTCCCTACGGCGCCTTGCATCCGCCTTCAAAATCTGGCGCTCGTAGTCCGGCACAAGTGGGGTTTCAGGTTTCAGAAGATTATTGTAAAACTTCTCCACCACCGCCGGATCTATTTTGTCCTTTGGCTCGGCCCGTCTAGGTGCAAAGAATTTCTTGACCTGTTCTTCCGAGATCCTATTGGTCGGTAAAACCGGCAATGGCTTGGCGGAAGGTTGCGGGACGTAGTTTTTTGAACTCTTTGGCGTACGGTTTCCTGCGGATTTCTTTGTGGCAGTGCTACTGATGCTCCTCGTGGCAGTGCTCTTCCGCTTACGCTGAGGAGATGGATGAAGCACCGGAGATGGCTGACGGGCCGGAGATGGCTGCCGCGCAGGAGATGGCTGACGGGCCGGAGATGGCTGCCGCGCAGGAGATAGCTGAAGCGGCTCAGACTGCTGACGCTGCGGAGACGACGGGGGTGCCAGTGACCTCCAATTTGGAAGCACAATGTGTTCCCTCTTCCAAAGAATGGTTGTTTTCACTGCAAATTTGAGTTGAGTTTCCCCTTCACCTGTAGCATGGTCAAGCTGTGCTTCCTCATATTCCTTCACAACCTCATCCACCCCGACAATAGCATAGCCATCTGGAATCGGTCGGCAGTGGTAAGTTCCACCAGCTACAGGAGGTAAGGCATAGCCGACAGCCACCTTAATGGATAAGCCCATTAATCTCACATGCAGCTCAGCGTGTTCGCTCTCCGTGATCTCATCCACGGGGTATCGAGGACCCGTCATTTCAAGCGTGGGCTGCACGTTCTCCGTGGAAGCCACACTGCTTTTCCGCGCAGAGTCTGGGCCGCGGGCAGCTTCCAATGCAGGATCTTCGTGCCGCTGAGATGGGCCGGTAGCTTGATGGCTCTGTTGTGCATTCACTTGCGCCTGCAGCGCCGCAAGTGCATGTTCTATCTGTGTCATCCGCTCTGTACGCTCTTTTTCTTTTCTGTCGCGCCATCTATAAGAGTCGCTCCAGTCGGCAAACCCATCCTTCCATGTCATACCCCCTGTGCCTCGTGCATGTCCAGGGTGTTCTTTTTTACCGATGGCACGTGTGAGCTGGTCATTCTTTCTTTCGGGATGGAAGGTCTTGGCGGATGTTTCCTCGTATGTCGTGATGAGTTTAGTGACGGGTTTGGCAAGGATGGTTGGGAAGATACACAATCCTGTTTCTGGGTCCAACCTTGCCCCGATTCCGTAGAACCAAGTCTTTGCACGTAGGTCCCACCCATCTGTCTGGGGTGTGATCCCTCTCTCGCGCAGGGCCTTCTCAGCTTCCTCCCACTTAGGCCTCTGAGATATGTAGCCACCTGACCCCGTCCTCTGGTGATATTCCTTCTTCAGGGCATTAAGCGTATTGGTTTCTGACCTCTTTTTAGCTATAGCACTTTTTTATATGTCTCAAATTCGGGCCAGTGAGGTCTTATCTTCGCATAATATGCGTCTTCGAAATTTGGAGTCTCGCCAGATTTGATAAATTTTTTCAATTTTGTCTTCCAGTTGCGGAAAGCCTCGGCCATCTTCTTTAGAGTCCACTCTTTGACCTTTTCCTTTATAACCGGGTTGTTTTCATCCTCCTCTGGCGGAAGGGTCAAATTTACCAACAACGAATTCCAAAGCGTTTCTTTGGATCTGTCATCGACAAAGGTACTGTCGCCCTTCTTTGGCTTATTCCAATTTTCAATTGTGATTGGGATTTGGTCCCTAACAAGAACTCCAGCCTGACGTACAAATTTGTCTGCGGCCTTCTTGGGCTCCATCGGCCTGCCATCAACACGGACTGCTTCGATCGTGAACTTTGCACGATCTTTCAACCGCTGGCTCGCGCCTCGCTTGCTCTTTTTCGTAGAAGAAGATGGTTGCGCGCTGGTCGATCCAGAGGGCTAAAAGAAGAAAGTAGCGTTAATTAATACATGTAGAAGAAGATTGTTGGTGGAAGTCAGTAGAGGCTTAATCAATGCATATACCTCGCCGGACTTTGTAACCATTAAATTGCGTTCACCGGAGTCTTCATCTTCTCCATGACTAGTACTTGAGTTGTCGTCATCATGTCTGATGGGGATACGCCTACTGGGGTATACTCAGCAGGACGTTTCCGACTGGCCCGAGGGCTGGCGAGTGGGCCTGCAGAACGGCGAGTGGATTGAAGCCGAGCAAGGTACCGAGCGACTGGAAGCTGAAGGCCCAGGCGAGTAGATAGGCCCAGTCGGACTAGGTTAAACGACTATTGAAGCTATAACCGAATCGGTTGAGATATGTAAACCCTAGGGGAGGTGAGCCTATATAAACCTCCCTATGGGGTGAGTAGAGACACGTTCCCTCGTACACCTAAGCGACTCGCCGCCTAGCCGCCGAGCTCGCCCATTGTAACACCCCCCTAATACAATCTAGCAGGAGTAGGTATTTACCCTCCGGGGGGCCGAACCTGGGTAAACCCTGTGTCTTTGCCCTCATCTCGCACCGCAGATGGCTGGCCGCCCTTGCCCCTCGTTCTACTACTCGCTGCCGATTGCAGCGTCTGCCGTGACCATTCCCACGACAGTGGCGCCCACCGTGGACGAGGGGCGTCCTACTGGCTCCCCAAGACACTGATGGACGGCGGCAGTTCCATCAACATCCTCTACCTCGACACCTTCAGGCGGTTGCGGCTCCCGCAGTCGATGATCGAGACAACCCACACCACATTCCACGGCATCGTCCCCGGTCGGAAGGCGTATCCGATCGGCAAAGTCACGCTGCCAGTCACTTTTGGTACTCCGGCAAACTTCCGCACCGAGCGGATCGTCTTCGAGCTGGTGCCCTTCGACAGCCCTTACCACTGCGTCCTGGGGCGCCAGGCGTTCGCTAAATTCATGGCAGCGCCCCACTACGCGTACAACGCGATGAAGCTCCCCAGGCCGTGCGGCGTCATCACCATCAACGGCGACCCCGACATGGCCGCCGAATGCGAGGCCAAAGGAGCCGAACTCGCCGACGCCGTCATCGCGGCAGAGACTAATCACGTCGACGAGCTCGCCAAATACGCGAGCGGGGTCAACAATGACGACCCCACAATACTCAAGAAGCCCAACTCAGAGGGCGCAAACACCTCAACCTTTGAGGCCACGACGCACACTCGCACCGTCGAGCTGGTCCCAGGCGACTCCAGCCAGACGGTGACGATCGGGACAGGCATGAGCCCAGCATAGGAAGGCGCGCTCATCGAGTTCCTCCGTGAGAATAGGGACATCTTCGCATGGAAACCCTCTGACATGCCCGGTGTCCCTAGGGAGCTCGCTGAGCACAAACTAAACGCCGACCCCAAAGTGCGACCTGTCATGCAGTCGCTACGGCCCTTCAATGAAGAACGCCGTCGAGCAATCGCCGAGGAAGTGCAGCGTTTACTCGCTGCCGGCTTCATCCGGCCAATCAAATACTCCAAGTGGCTGGCAAACCCAGTCCTGGTCGAGAAGAAAAACGGGACCTGGAGAATGTGTATCGACTACACAAACCTGAACAGCGCCTGCCCAAAGGAGCAGTTCGTCCTCCCGCGGATCGATCAGATAATCGATTCAACCGCGGGTTCGGAGTCGCTATGTTTCCTCGACGCCTACTCCGGGTACAACCAGATCAAAATGGCTGTCGAAGACGAGGAGAAGAGGGCGTTCATCACGCCATTCGGAGCCTTCTGCTACACTGCCATGACCTTCGGCCTCAAGAACGCCGGGGCAACCTACCAGCGGTGCATGCAAGAATGCCTCGCGAGCCAAATTGGCCGCAACATCCACGTCTACATCGACAACGTGGTCGTGAAATCCGCTCGCCAAGGCGACCTACTCGCCGACCTGGCGGAAACCTTCGCCAATCTGCGAAGGTACAAGATAAAGCTCAACCCAGGCAAGTGCACCTTCGGTGTACCCGCCGGACAACTACTGGGGTACGTCGTCTCCAAACGAGGGATCGAGGCGAACCCAACAAAGATCGACACGATCGCCCGGCTCGGCAAACCCGAGTGCCTGCGTGACGTCCAGAAGCTGGCCGGGCGAGTAGCGGCTCTCAGTCGCTTCATCCCCCGCCTGGGCGAAAAGGCGATGCCCCTATACCGCCTGATGCGCAAGAATCCCACCTTCCAGTGGGACAAGGAGGCGGACGACGCGCTCCGCGACCTCAAAAAAGTGCTACTCGCCGCACCACTACTCGCCGCCCCCGCCGACAAAGAACCTATGCTGGTTTACGTCGCGGCGTCCGAGCGCGTCGTCAGTGCTGTGATGGTCGTCGAACGACCAGAGGAAGGAAAGGAGCGCCCGGTTCAGCGGCCGGTGTACTACATCAGCGAGGTCCTCACCGAGTCGCGCCAGCGGTACCCACAGTACCAAAAGCTAGCATACGCGGTCTTTAGGGCTCAGCGGCGCCTGCCGCACTACTTCCAGGAGCACCCGGTCACGGTCGTCTCCTCAGCGCCACTGCAAGACATCATCCGCAACCGCGAGGCGACCGGACGGGTCGCCAAGTGGGCCGTCGAGATTGGCGTCCACAACATTAAATACGAGCCACGAAGGGCGATTAAGTCGCAGGCACTGGCAGACTTCATCGCCGACTGGGAGGAGGCCCAGCAGCCAGAGAAGCTGCCGTACCTCCATTACTGGAGCCTGCACTTCGACGGCTCCAAGAACGCGGATGGTGCAGGAGCGGGGATAGTGTTGACTTCGCCAAAGGGCGACAAGCTCCGCTACATCCTCCGCCTCGAATTCACGCCCTGCACCAACAACATGGCTGAATACGAGGCCCTAATCCACGGCATGCGAGCCGCCAAGGAGATGAACGTCAATCGCCTTCGATGCTACGGAGATTCCGACCTCGTCGCGGGGCAAGTCGCCGGCACCTGCGACGCCATCTCCCCTACCATGGCGGCGTACCGCCAAGAGGTGGACAAGTTGGGCGGCCACTTCACCGGCTACTCTGTCGAGTGGATCGACAGGCGAAAAAACGAGGAGGCCGACGCCCTCTCTCGCATCGGGTCGGCTCGACTCGCACCACCCGCCGGCGTGTTCCTCGACACAATCTCCAAACCATCAGTCTCTCCCCCGAGGGAGATCGACATCGGAGTCCCACTCCAACCAGAGGCAGCCTTGGTCGCACTCATCACCGAGCCAGACGACTGGACCAAGCCCTACATCGCCTACCTGGAAGCCGGCACCCTGCCAGCAGAGGAGACAAACGCTCGAATGATCGCTCGCCGATGCAAGTCTTACACCATCATCGACGGCGAGCTACACAAGCGCAGCGTCACCGGCGTGTTCCAACGTTGCGTCCAACCGGCTGAAGGACGCAAAATCCTCCACGACATTCACTCAGGCGACTGCGGCCACCACGCCGCCGCTCGCTCCCTGGTCGCCAAGGCTATGCGACACGGCTTCTACTGGCCCACCGCACACGCCGACGCTGTCGACATCGTCCAGCGATGCGCCGGGTGCCAGAAGTACGCCAATCAGACGCGCGTACCGAGCTCGGCGCTCAAAACGATCCCCATCACTTGGCCATTCGCCGTATGGGGCATGGACATGGTAGGCCCCTTCAAGAAAGCCCCCTCCGTCTACACCCACTTGCTAGTCGCCGTCGACAAATTCACCAAGTGGGTGGAGGCCAAGCCAGTCCGAAAATGCGACGGGAAGACCGCCACTAAATTCCTACGCGAGCTCATATATCGCTACGGGTTCCCAAATAGTATCATCACGGACAACGGCACAAACTTCGCCAAGGGAGCAATGGCCGAATTCTGCGAAGAGCACCACATCCGGCTCGATCTCGCGTCAGTCGCCCACCCGGAATCCAACGGCCAGGCGAAACGAGCCAACCAAAGCATCCTCCACGGCCTGAAGCCGCGACTCCAAGTACCACTCGAGCGCACCGCTGGGTGCTGGGTCGAAGAGTTGCCCTCCGTCATCTGGGGAATCCGCACCTCGGTTAACAGATCGACGGGATTCACTCCCTTCTTCATGGTCTACGGCGCCGAAGCAGTCATGCCCACCGACCTCGAACACGACTCGCCGCGGGTCGTCCATTATACGGAGGCCGCAAACGAGCTGGCCCGCCAAGATGGGCTCGACCAGCTCGACGAAGCACGCGACCTCGCTCGGTCACGCACCGCCATCTACCAGCAAGGACTCCGCCGCTACCACAGCCGACGGGTGAAAACCCGCACCTTCCAGGAAGGCGACCTGGTGTTACGCCTCATCCAGGACAAGAAGGGCATGCACAAGCTCTCCCCTCCGTGGGAGGGCCCGTTCACTATCGGGCGCGTACTCGGCAACGACGCCTACTACCTCATCGACGTCCGCGGAGACGGCGAGCTCGACGTCAAGCGACCATGGAATGTAAACCTCCTCCGGAAGTTCTACTCCTAGAACCCCACACATGTACTCTCCAGTCGCTATGAAATAAAAGAAACGGTTACCGCAAATTGCGCCTACTCTCCATGACTTGTGCCACTCGCACTCGTAATAACAGCGGTACGCTAAAATGCAGAAGTCAACCTTTGGTACAGCGATCGGCACGGCTAAGTAGTGCGGTGTAAGAGCACTGAATCACTTCAGGTTTTGCATCGTCCACGAAAAACGCCAACCCGGAGCCCCATTGGAGTCGCCTAGCTCGACTGGTTTTACGAGCCAAGACAACTGCCCTCGCTTCTCACAGCGACCTTGGTCCTCCGCATCCTCGGCATAGCGACTCGAACGGCTAAGTACCACGCTCGGGGACTGAATACCAGTTCGTCGCGATCGGTCAGGGAAAACGCCAAGTAAGAGAGCATTCCCAGGACTCGCCACGCGACTGACCCCACGGTCCAGGCAGGAGTGACGCGCTCACACCAACGCGCTAAGTCCTCAACCACCCTCGAGTCGCGCCTAGAACTACCAAGTACCACGCTCGGGGACTCGGCCACCCGACCCCGTTCGCGTACGGGAAAACGGTAAAGTACAGAGCACTCAAGGGAGTCGCCTTGCGACTGGCTCTTCGAGCTCGGGCGAGTCGACCAAATCAACAAAACACATGATAACAACACACATCATATACGAGGTAAACCCCACAAAAGGGCGGACGCGCTCGGGGACTCGTCCAAAATCAATCCAAAGCACACAAACAAATAGCAAAATAGATACGACGTCCCATTCAATCGCATATTGCATTGTCTTATGTTACAAAATATGCCCGCGTGGCAGAACTGCTGCTAACACTTCAAGGCAAACTACCCTACTCTGCAGGCTTCGATGACGACTCGCCAGCATCCCGGCGATTACGAATGAACGCGGTGTACGGGTTTGATGGATACGTCGTCAGTTCACCCGCCATCGCCGCGCGAAAAGGCTGCTCGACCTTGAAGTCACGATGCGGCGGCTCGGGGTCGTTCGGCGCGACGACCGTTTCCTGGTAGGGAAGGAGGTCGCCCATCGCCCAGACACGCTCCGAGTACGTGGCGGCACGCTCCTGCAACTTGAGAACCTCGGACAGATCCACCGCGCCAGTCGATGATGGATACCCACTCGTCACATCGTCAACATCGAAATCTTCGGGGAAGTGGGCGAGTCCAAGGCTCAGTGCTGTCGACGCTCCACGCCGAAACGCCGACCGCGTCATGAACTCAACGACCCGCGGGCGCCTTCTCCAAATATTCCCACACCTCAACGAGGTCGCTGGGAATAACCTCCGTGGGCGACATTTCTTGAAGGTAGGCGCGGATGCACGTCGCCGACAGCGTCGCCGAGTGGACGAGCATGCTTACGCACTGCCTCGCGTCGAGCGAGCTCGCTTCTTCTTGGCTATCAATAATGCGACCTGCGAGAAGGAGACAATGTTGAGTACGACGGACACCACAAAAACCACAACTAACAGAAAGGGAAGATGCACTCACCAAGCAACGGGCGGGCGAGTCCCGTGATGAAGCGCTGAAGCGACGTGTGGTCGTCCTGAAGCCCAGCAATAAGGACTTCCGACACCTTGCGATCCTCCTCCGCGGCCGCAATGGCGGCCTTAGCTCGCCCGTCCGCCGAGCTCTCTTCTTCTCTCGCATCCCGCAGTTCGCGCTCGAGGTCGGCGACCCGCTGTTCAGCAGCACCCAGAGCAGATCGCGCCGCCACCAATTCACCAGCAGGGACAAGCTCCTGGCGAACTTCCTCTGCCTTCGCAGCAACAGCCTGAAGCTCTTTGTTCGCCTCCTGGATGGTGGCCAGCTCCTTCTCAGCACGATGTTTCGCGGCCAATCGGTCCGCCGACTCAAGCTGCAGACCCTGCATATCATCAAAAAAGTCAGTAAAAACGAACTTCCTAAGTGCCCACCCGCTGAAATTTAGCGAGTGCGCACTCGGGGACTGGCGATCAAGAAATTCCTAAGTGCCCACCCGCTGAAATTTAGCGAGTGCGCACTCGGGGACTGGCGATCAAGAAATTCCTAAGTGCCCACCCGCTAAAATTTAGCGCGTGCGCACTCGGGGACTGGATACGAAAATAAAAGACGAGAAATTATAAGAATCAAGCCGCTGCAAAGCACCGACCTGATCCTCGGGGACTGGATGTACCTGGATGGCTGCGCCAAGCATGCCATGGAGTTGTATCACGTCCACGGACGCGAGTAACGCTGGCGTGTGCCCACGACGCTGGTCGACTTCAGCATCGGCGGTCCCCGGAGCGAGGCTCGGGGGCGCAGCCCCGCTCACCGTGGCCTCCTTGGTCACGAAGCGGGGGAAGGTAGCGATAGAGGCACCCGCTCCAAAGGAAGTCGCCTCCGCCGTTCCAAGCAAGGAAACGCCCTCCTTCGTAGACGCGGCTGCCTCCACCGCGGGTCCGGCCGGCGCGACCGCCGTGTCGTCAGAGACAGTGACGATGTCGTCGCCCTTGGCCTTCTTACTGCCATCCGCTGAGGCGACGACCTCGTCCGCTTTCCTCTTACAGGAAGGATCCTCCTCGCTAGCGGCGGAGGGTACCTGGGCCACGGTCGGGTGGCCCATCCTTTTCACTCCGGTCCTGCACATCAATCGAATCAATAAAGACAATCGAAATAGTTATGGAAAATAGGGAAGGGTGAACGCACTCACTTGGCGACTGGGATGAAACGTAGCCCTGTACGAAGGCCGGCCGGTTTTTCCAGTTCGGGGCCCAGTTGGCGTCTGAGCCCCAGTTCCAGGACGTCGCGTGCCCAAGACACGGACGGCTTCTTCGTCGTTGAGGCCGCGGTTGACGCCTCTGGGACACCCTCGGCGGGGGCTTCCTCGCGAATTGGAGCCGCTACAGCCGGAGCCTCCTTGCGGGGCGAAGCCGCCACAATCGGAACCTCCTTGCGAGGCGAAGTCGCCGCAGCCGGAGCCTTCCCTAGCCCAGAGACTGGCGCGAATGGCGGAGGCATCGAGGCCAGCGGCGCTTCCACGGTTGGCGTGTCTAGCGCGGTTGTCGCTGGGGGCGCGCCATCACCGGCCGAGCTGGGAGCATCGGCGCTGCTCGTCGAGTGCGGCGGCGAGGCCATCCTCGACGGCTTCGTTTTCCTCTTCGGAGGGGCCCTCGCTTCCTTTTCCTTCTTCTTCTTCTTCGAAGGAGTGGCCTGGCGGCGCGAGGTGGTTTCTGGGAGCTCGTCGTCGTCATCATGACGCTCGAGGCTTCTGCTCGCTTCGATTTCGCGCTGACGTTGCCCGCGGGTTTTTCGGACCAGCGGGGCGATTTCCTCTTCGGACTCGTCCTCGTCGTCCTCGTTGCCCCTCGCGGGTGGCGATTCGCCTATGTCCTGGGCGGATGGCCCCGGGCTCTCATCATCAGAAGGTGGGAGCCACCCTTCCACCACTTGGAATAGCTGCGATGAATACAAAACAGAGTCAGAATTACCGCGACTGCATACGCTGCGACTGCGAACAAGGTAAAGAAATTACCGTTGGAGCCGGACGCTTCGCGGTGTAGGGGGCGACCCCGGCCTGTGCATCCAGGTACACCGCCTGGGTGATCTTCTTCAAAGCTGGGAGATAATCCTCCAGCTTCCATTCGTCGAGGCAGGCCTTCGTCGAGTCTCCCCGGCCCGTGTACTGATACATGTAGTGGTCGCGTTGGGCGAGTGGAACGAGCCGTCGCCCAAGCCAGCAATTGTACAAGTTTATCGTCTGAAGGCCCTTCTTTTTCAGACCACGGATGGCCTGGAGCATCTCGTCAACGACCATCCGCTGGTCGTCGGGGAGCTTGCCGACTTGGAGATGGCGCGGCTCGGAACGATTGGCCGAGTACCGCGGGATCGCCACCTCGTCCTCCGGGGTCGCCTCGGCCACGTAGAACCATGACTTCTTCCAGTCGCTCGCTGCCTTGGCGGGTAGCATCAGATCAAAGAAAGAAGCTTTGGACTTGAGCTGGAACGTCAAGCCGCCCGCGGCTAGCATTGGGCCGCCTGCCTCCTCGTGGCTGATCCGTCCATGGAACAGATCTTGCCACAAGGGAAAGTAGGGTCGGCAGCCCAAGTAGCACTCGCAGAACGCCACGAAGATAGCGAGCTGCTCAATGCTGTGGGGACCCAGATCTGAAGGCTGGATCCCGTAGTAGGCGCAAAAACGCCGGAAGAACAAAGACGTGGGAAACCCTAGCCCCCGCTCGAGATGACTGGTGAAACAGACGAATTCCCTCTCTCGCGGGTTTGGGGTCGTTTCTCCGGCTGCGGGGATACGCCAACAGCCGGCTCGCAGGATTCCAGCCTCCTCGAAAGAGGCCAGCTGCGCCCTCGTGCACTTGGACCTGCCCCATGGTTCGGTGGGAAGGGCCATAGCCGAGAGGTTGGTTGGAGATCGGAGGATTTCGGGTCGATTGGATCGCGGAGCAAAGGAAGGAAAATGCGCGCACTCGGAAGAAGTGGTGGGCAGTTGGCTCTACGATTGCCTGCTATTCCTCTTATATAGCGGGAGTTACCCGCCAAATCAGGGGGCCGTTACCGCGCGATGATTACGCCGAAAGTTACCGTTGGATTACCCCAACGGCTAGTTTGACCACGCCTGACGGTCCAACTCCAGCCACTCGGCTCGCTAGGTCAATCACCACGACCGCGTTCCGCCGACTCGACTCGCCCAAGACGCGACTTGGTTCACCGGATTTTCTTCTTCATACAGGAGCCCGCCGACGATTCGACTGGATGCCTACTCTGAAGCCGTATACTCCGACTGCCAGCAGCCACTTACGCCCAATCGACGACGGCCTCGGGGACTACTGATGGGGATACGCCTACTGGGGTATACTCAGCAGGACGTTTCCGACTGGCCCGAGGGCTGGCGAGTGGGCCTGCAGAACGGCGAGTGGATTGAAGCCCAGCAAGGTACCGAGCGACTAGAAGCTGAAGGCCCAGGCGAGTAGATAGGCCCAGTCGGACTAGGTTAAACGACTATTGAAGCTGTAACCGAATCAGTTGAGATATGTAAACCCTAGGGGAGGTGAGCCTATATAAACCTCCCTATGGGGTGAGTAGAGACACGTTCCCTCGTACACCTAAGCGACTCGCCGCCTAGCCGCCGAGCTCTCCCATTGTAACACCCCCTAATACAATCTAGAAGGAGTAGGTATTTACCCTCCGGGGGGCCGAACCTGGGTAAACCCTGTGTCTTTGCCCTCATCTCGCACCGCAGATGGCTGGCCGCCCTTGCCCCTCGTTCTACTACTCGCTGCCGATTGCAGCGTCTGCCGTGACCATTCCCACGACAATGTCCCTCCAAGTTCAGATATTGTGAGGTGTCCTCATCAATAATGTTCTCCATTATTTATTTTTCTTCAAGGTTTCTACTAAGTGGATCCATACTAACTGGTTCTGCTCTTCGTTGGCGTTGACTTCAGCTTCGGGTTCGGTTCCTATTCGCGAGAACCAATCACCGGAAAAGAGAAAACAACTCTCAACACATGGAATGTGCAATGCTCATACAATATGGATGATATGACAAGTTAAACGGTGTTGAATTGAATCCTAAAACATGCTTGATCACTTTAGAGGGGGTTCCGAGGATCCAAACCCTAAAACAGGGGAATCATCAGAATCACCTATGGGGTTCAATTGCTTCTTCTAATTAAACTTGATATCAAAGTTGATTAACAATGTATAATTATAGCTTAGTTAGATAGATTTCATTTTTCTGAACATTTTGGTATATTATTTGTATTTTTCTGATTTCAAATGAATTAGTTATGAATTTCCCAAATTTTAATTCATTTTAAACATTTTTGGAATATTTAAATTAATTTCCAAACTTGGGCCCACATGTCAGACTTTTATTATTTTCAGAAAATATTTACAGAATTGATTAAAACCCTGACATGCATGGCCCACCTGTCATATTTAATATTTACTGAAATTATTTACAAAATAATTAATAAAAGAAAATGAGTTATTGCCTTATGCTGATGTCAGCATGACATCAGCAATGGAGCTCACCCTCGGATCGAGCAAGGATCCAATGATCCCGTGCTCGCCTGGATGCGCGGAGGGGCGAGATAGAGAGAGGGCGTCGCGGGGAGCCAGATAGTGGCGGCGCCTCCCTGGAATGGTCGTCAGAGCACGACACACGGCGGCGCGCGGCGACGGGGCTTGCAGATGCTCGTGGCGCCAGCGACAGAGAGCGAGAGGAGGCGAGAGAGGAGTTCTGTGAGGACCGCAGGCTCACCACGGATGCAACGGAGGGGTCGGCGAGGCGAGGTGCGGTCGAGAAGCGTCGGATTTTTCGTCGGAGAGTGGCGGACGGCGTCGGAAGAGAAGAGGTCGATGGCGAGGATTCGAAGCACGCGGGGTCGATTCCTTCGGTGGAGATGATCTTCGCGATGAGGCGGTTCCAACGGCGGCGGACAGAGGTGGCGGCGCGGCGCTTCTCTCTGCTCCGATGTCGCGCGCGGTGGCGGTACGTACGATGGCGGTGGCGATCTGGCTGGTCTGGGGGGAAGAAAGGAAGGGGAAGGTGAAATTAATACACCCCCCCTTTAACACCAGTTCGTGCCACGAACCGGTGTTAAAGGGGGGGAATTCGTTTCCCGCGCGCATTTATTACACACCCCCCCTTTAACACCGGTTCCAGCCACAAACCGGTGTTAAAGGGGGGGTGCGCGCAGGAAACGAAATAAATGCCCCCCCCCTTTAACACCGGTTCCTGTCTGGAACCAGTGTTAAAGGGGGACATTTATTTCATGCATTAAAGGGGCTTTTTTAATTCAAAAAATATGATATGAATTTAGAAAATTCATATCTTTTTCATTTCAGCTCAGAAAAATATGAATAATATATCATAATTTTCAGAAAAATAATATCTATCCTTTCATGTAAATCATTTTATATTTACTTTACATGGAATTTTTTAAAAATAATTAAAACACTTACATATAAATTTTGATTATTCAATTCAAACAAAAATAAATTGTTAAATCCTAAAACTTTGAACATAAGAAATATTAAGCATCTAAAAAATGATTTTTATTAGATCAAATCATATTTTAATGCCGCATCTTTTGTATTAACATTTTTGAATTGATTGGATATTTAAATGTCGCATCTTTTGTATCTCACCAAGCCTCGCTCAACTTGCATTATTTTTTGATAAAATAGCATATTGTGAACCTAAAAATGTGTTGGTGGTTTTTTGAATTAGCCATTTGGTGGTTGCTTCACAAAACTGTCCGTTTTTTATGCTCGGAAAATGGAAAATGCCTTTTTGGTGCGATAAAAAGGAAAACTCCTCTTGCAAACTATGCCTTGATTCTAGCCATAACATTGGTCATTTGACCCGAAAGCCAAGAAACCTCGAATGAGATAGGTCATTTTGAGACAGTTACATAAAGCCGAACTGGAACTGAAAATTAAGATACATAAAAGAACTGAAAATTAAGATACATGGCTAGATTAAGTAACAACCGGCCGAACTTGTTTTGGAATGTTGGAGTGATTCAGTCATGCTCCTGCCTACACCTGTAATACTCGCCACTGTAGTCGTCGTACTCGCCGCCGTCATCGCTGTCGTCGTCGGGGTCGCCGTAATTGAACCTCTGGAGAGTACGCGTGGGCTGGACTTGAGGGTAGCGCGTGGGCTGGACTTGAGGGTAGCGCAGACGGGGGTTAGAGTCGGCGGCAGTGTCATAGGCCAAGACGCTCTGGAGAGTCCGACCGCGCCACCATAGCCGACGGCCGGCCTCGTTGAAGTTAGGAGGAGGTGGGCCGTCCTCCTCGTGCCTGGCGAGCGCCCTCTCATGCCGATCCACGAAGAAGGCTTCCCAAGTAGGGAAATAGTCGGGATGCCATCTGGGATTCCTCCGCTGCTCCAGCGTGAGCTCGAAGTAGTAGTGGTTCGTGATGGCCATCCGGCGCGCCACACCTAGAGGGACAGGAGGAACCGGCACGCCTCCGACGCTCAGCATCCAGCCGACGGGGACACAGTAGCCCGGTGGGCAGGGGTAGTTCGAGGCGCAAAGCGCCTCCGCCTCCCTGGGGGTTAGTGCTACGGTGGAAGCCATGGGAAAGAGTGATAAGGTTGCAGATATGAGTCTAGAGATGTGCAATGACAATGGAGGCCAACCCCCTACATATATATATAGTGAACTAGCGGGAAGAACTGGAGGGAAGAACTGGCGGGAAGAAAAATGGCGGGAAAAAATGGCGGGATGAACCTTTAGTCCCGGTTGGAGACACCAACCGGGACTAAAGATGAACCTTTAGTCCCGGTTGGAGACACCAACCGGGACAAAACACGAGTCAGCACTAATAATAGGGGTGAGTGCATGTCGACATTATGTCGTGCGGCGTGTACCTTGTCCCGGATGGTGTCACCAACCGGGACTAAAGATGAACCTTTAGTCCCGGTTGGAGACAGACACCATCCGGCACAAAACACGAGTCAGCACTAATAATAGGGGTGAGTGTCGACATTATTTTGTAAGTGTCAACACTATGTCGAGCTGCTTGTACTATAAATAGGCATCCTTGTGAGTCCAGTCCTCCAGCCAGTTTGAGGCAGGGACACCACTACGGCCAGTTTCAGGGAGATGCCGACGGAGCCCAGTCCTCCGGCATCTCTGAGAAACTGGTCATAGAGGCACTCCCTAATATGTGAAATTAGTTAGCTTCCTGGTGTATTGATCTAGTTAGAGAAGTTACAAAGCTGCAAGATGGTTTTCGAGAGCAGGGAAACCACTACGGCCAGTTTTAGGGAGATGCCGACGGAGCCTAGTCCTCCGGCATCTCCAAGAAACTGGTCATAGAGGCACTCCCTAATATGTGACCGCGCGCGTTTGGAGATCAGATCTTAATGGTAAGTACGAATCGGGACAACTTCTTCTCATAGTCCCGGTCCATCCACAAAACATGACTAACACTCAAGACATGTATTAATATTAAAAACATGAACTAGAGTTACATAATATGAGCATGAACTTCTTGGCATATGCCCTTCCTTATGATCGCTTCAGACGTAACCATGGAGCATCTTCTTTACTTAACGGAATGCTTGGGTCAGTTTTCACTGTGAAGGGCGGAATTTCATCAAACTTATTATAATCTTCTGACATATCTGTCTTGTCCTCGATTCCCACGATGTTTCTTTTCCCTGAAAGAACTATGTGACGCTTTGGCTCATCATATGATGTATTCGTTTGCATATTTTTTTTCTTTTTTTTTGGTCTGGAGGACATGTCCTTCACATAGAAAACCTGAGCCACATCATTGGCTAGGACGAATGGTTCGTCTAAGTTCTTCATAAGATTGTTGAGATCCACCGTTGTCATTTCGTACTTCTTGTCTACCTCAACCCCTCCTCCTGTTAGCTTGACTCATTTGCATCGAAACAAGGGGACCTTAAAATTAGGTCCATAGTCAAGTTCCCATATCTCCTCTATGAACCCATAATACGTGGTGTTTTGCCCATTGTCTTCTGCTGCATCGAAGCGGACACCACTGTTTTGGTTGGTGCTCTTTTTATCTTGGCCTATCGTGTAAAATGTATTCCCATTTATCTCGTACCCTTGGAAAGTACATAAAGTCGAAGACGGTGTCCTGGCCAACAAGTACAGCTGATCCCCAACAGTGGTGTTATTCGTGAGAGGTCTTTGCAGCCAGCCGCCAAAACTCGCCATGTGTTCACTTATAATCCATTCATCAGACTGCCCCGGGTGTTTGAGGCGTATTAAATTCTTGTGTTCATTGATATACGGGGCAACCAAGATAGATCTTTGTAAAACCGTGTAGTGTGCTTGATTGAGAGAATGCCCGTCCCTACATATGATTGCTTTACATCCTAGGGTGCCTTTTCCACGCAGTCTCCCCTCATGTCGTGATTCTGGAACACCAATCGCCTTAAGGTCAGGAATAAAATCAACACAGAACTCAATGACCTCCTCTGTTACATAGCCCTTGGAGATGCTTCCTTCTGGCCTAGCACGGTTATGAACATATTTCTTTAAGACTCCCATGTACCTCTCAAAGGGGAACATATTGTGTAGAAATACAGGACCGAGAATGGCAATCTCTTCTACTAGGTGAACCAGGAGATGCGTCATAATATTGAAGAAGGATGGTGGGACCACCAACTCAAAGCTGACAAGACATTGGGCCACATCTGTTTGTAACCCTGGTAGGCTTTCTGGATCGATTACCTTCTGAGATATTGCATTGAGGAATGCACATAGCTTCACAATGGGTACTCGAACATTTTCAGGTAGAAGCCCCCTCAATGCAATCGGAAGCAATTGTGTCATAATCACGTGGCAGTCATGAGACTTCAGGTTTTGGAATTTTTTCTCTGCCATATTTATTATTCCCTTTATATTCGACGAGAAGCCAGACGGGACCTTGATACTGCTCAGACATTCGAAAAAGATTTCCTTCTCTGCTTTGGTAAGAGCGTAGCTGGCAGGAGTTAAGTGGCATCGTTTACCCTTCTCGTTCTCAGGATGCATAGGCTCTTCAGGGGCCTTCAGACGTTGCTGGTCCTGTCGTGCTTCCGGTGTATCTTTTGTCTTCCCATACACTCCTAGAAAGCCTAGCAGGTTCATGCAAACATTCTTCGTCACGTGCATCACGTCGATTGAAGAGCGGACCTCTAAGACTTTCCAATAGGGTAGGTCCCAAAATATAGATTGCTTCTTCCACATGGGCGCGTGTCCGGCATCGTCATTCGGAACAGATAGACTGCCAGGACCTTTTCCAAAGATTACTTCTAGGTCCTTGACCATACCAAATACCTCCTCACCGGTACGGAGGACAGGCTTCCTCCGGGGTTCTGCCAGACGTTTGAAATGCTTGCCTTTCTTTCTTACTGGATGCAGGTTCGGAAGAAATCGGCGATACCCTAGGTACACAACCTTCTTACATTTATCCAAATATACACTTTCAGTATCATCTAAATAGTGTGTGCATGCATTGTATCCCTTGTTTGTCTGCCCTGAAATGTTACTAAGAGCAGGCCAATCATTGATGGTTACGAAAAGCAATGCTCGTAGGTCAAATGGCTCCCCTTTGTGCTCATCCCACATACGTACACCTGGTTTGGCCCATAGCTGTAAAAGTTCTTCAACTAATGGCCTTAGGTACACATCAATGTCGTTGCCGGGTTGCCTCGGGCCTTGGATGAGCACTGGCATCATAATGAACTTCCTCTTCATACACAACCAAGGAGGAAGGTTATAGATACATAGGGTCACAGGCCAGGTGCTGTGACTGCAGCTCTGCTCACCAAAAGGATTCATGCCGTCTGTACTTAGACCAAACCTTAAGTTCCTTGCGTCACGTGCGAAGTCCGGGTACTCTCGCTCGACTTTTCTCCACTGTGACCCATCAGCGGGGTGTCTCAACATCGCGTGTTTCTTACGGTCTTCCATGTGCCATCGCAATAACTTGGCATGCTCTTTATTTATGAAGAGACGTTTTAACCGTGGTATTATAGGAGCATACCACATAACCTTGGCGGGAACCTTCTTCCTAGGGGCCTCGCCCTCAACATCGCCAGGATCGTCTCGTCTGATCTTATACCGCAGTGCAGTGCATACCGGGCATGCATCCAAATTCTCGTACTTCTCACCACGGTAGAGGATGCAGTCATTAATGCAGGCATGTATCTTCTGCACGTCTAATCCTAGAGGGCAGACAACCTTCTTTGCTTGGTATGTACTGTCAGGCAACTCATTATTTCTTGGAAGAAGATTCTTCATTTTTACCAACAACTTTGAAAATGCGCTGTTAGTCACACCATTCTCTGCCTTCCATTGCAGCAAATCCAGTGTGGCACCTAGCTTTTTGTGGCCATCTTCGCAAGTTGGATACAACAATGTTTTGTGATCCTTTAACATCTGCTCCAGCTTCTCCTTATCCTTTTCAGTTTCACATTCTTCCTTTGCATCAGTAATGGCCCGACCAAGATCGTCATCAGCGGGCCCATCTGCTCCCTCTTGATCTTCATTATCTACCTCTGTTGCATTATCATCATATTCAGGATACATATTATGATAGTTTTCATCATCCTCTTCTTCTTCGTTGTCTTCCATCACAACCCCTTTTTCTCCGTGCTTGGTCCAACAATTATAGCTGGGCATGAAACCGGATCGAAGCAGGTGGGCGTGAATGGTTATGGTATTTGAGTAGTCTTTCTTGTTCTAACAGTGAACACACAGACAGCACATAAAACCATTGTGACCACGGTTTGCATTAGCCACAACTATGAAATTTTGGAGGCCCATAATGTACTCGGAAGTGCGGCGATCACCGTACATCCATTGCCGATTCATCTGCATTAATATGTAGTATATATCAAAAAATAATAGGGAGATGACCATTTATATATATAGTACATCAATGACACATGAAACTATAGTTGCCGACCTCGACCGAGACGGAAAGAGCAACAAGAAAGCTTATTTTGAGCTCTCGGGCATTTCACCGAACACCTCTAGTGCATATGAAAAAAACACAAACTAGCACTCTTCACACCCTCTTGCTAGGCTCCAAAATGTGAAAGAATGGAAGAGTGGGGTGTGTGTGGGCTGGGGTGGGGTGGTGTCTTATATAGCCCCCCCCTTTAACACCGGTTCATGCCACGAACCGGTGTTAAAGGGGGGGTGGTGCACGGGCCACCAGTGCAGGGACCTTTAACACCGGTTCGTGGCACGAACCGGTGTTAAAGGGGGGGCTCCTTTAATGCCGCAGGGGCCATGCTGGTACGGCCCCCCCTTTAACACCGGTTCGTAGAAGAACCGGTGTTAAAGCCCCTTTTCGGGATCAACAAAAGACCTTGTTTCCACTAGTGGAGGCCCATTCGGTGAGATTATATCCATAAATGTTGCGCAAGATGTGGCTAGGTCACTGGCATGGAATATCATGGGAACAAGTAAAGCAACTCTTGCCGGTAACGAGATTGAACAAGGTATATTGATACCTACGATCAGATCTAGGAGAAGTCAAGTATCAAGATAACAAAGGGAACTGGATTCGACATTTATGCTTCAAATGAAGTTGAAATCGTGGAATGCACACGGATCATTATGGGCATCCCGGTCCCGCTAATGATCACTGATATGAGAGGTGCCTCGATCATGTATATAATGTTCCCGATCCGTATGGTAAGACACTTAAGTGTTTTACGATGCTTGGAGATCATTTTGAATTTATCGAAATCATAGGAAGAAAGAGATGATGATACCGGAAGTGTTCCGTGAGAGATCTAGAATCATTTCAGAAGGATTCGGAGGAGTTCGGAGTGCACCGAAAGGTGTTTCGGGTCAAAGAGAATTCAATAATGTGTATTTTGTATTAATTGTTAATTAATATTAAAATAAATATTTAAACTAAATTTAATGGGAAAACCTCTCGAATGGGACAAGTCCACGGAGGGAACAAGGCCCAAAGGGCAAGCTGCTGCCGCACCTAGGACATGGCATGCGTGGGTCCACCTCGGCCGTCGATCCTCCGCCTCCACCTCCATCTTGGTTTAGTCCCACCTCGAGACTTTAATTGAAGGGGCGTCCTATTTTCCCTATATAAAAGGTCTATATGGGAAGGAAAAAACACACAATAATCTCTAAGGAAATTTCCTTAGGTATTTTATCTCTTGCAACCGCGGTCCCAAGTAAGGGTTGCGCGAGTGGGAGACTGCTTCGCTGCGGCATTCCTCATGCTATGATGATTCCGGCCAAAAGATCTACTTTTGCATCCCAACTGGATTATGGAGACCGGGAGTCTTCGGTGGACACCGGACGTGTGCGAGACTGTGAGATCCTAACACATGGCTAGGATTGATAGAATACTCATATCATCAGCAAGTTGTAACTTCTTTTCCGGAAGCTTATCCAAAAAGAACCTCCAAGCTTAGCGTTGTAGGGGTTCGTAGCATGGAAAACAAAAAATTTCTATCGCATACAAACAAACAAGCCAAGATCTATCTACTAGATTGTAGCAACAAGTCGATGGAATAACTTACCCTCGAAGATTCCAAAACGGTTAACGAGAGCAGATTCTCGTGGGTGATGTAGTCGTACTCTTTCCGATCTCAAGATCGCGTAGACGATCCTTCCGGCGCTGCGTTCCGGCAGCGCTTCCGCAGTCGGTCACACGTTCGGTACTCGATGAAGACCTTCCTTTCCCTTGTTCCAGCAGGCAGCGGAGGTTGTAGCACTCTCCTCGCGATTCCGGTAGCACAACGGCGTGGTACCGGAAGTAGAGGGGAGATCCCGCAGGGCTTCGCCTTAAGCCGGAGCGAGTATGGTGGAGTATGAGAGAGAGCTATTAGTGGTCTAGTGTTTAGACGCACCAATTAGAAGGCTCTAAACCGAAGGCTAGGGAAATTAGAAGCTCTAAACCAAAACGGCTCTAAACCGGAGATTAGAGGATAGGAACTTGTGTGTCTAGAGGAGGAGGCCCTGCGCCTCCTTTTATGGGTGGAGGGGGCCGGCCAAGGGGAGGGAGTCCCTCCCCAAGTCGGCCTTGGGTGGCGCGCCGGCTTGGAGAGGAGGGACTCCTCCCCCAAGTCGGTTTTGCCTCCTCTTGCTTGTTTCCCACAGTTTCTTGTTTTAGCCGTTTGACTTTCAAACTGGCCATTTGACTTTTCTGTTTTAGGATTCAATTTAATCCTTTATTTGGAACAGCAAGAACACTTAGTACATGATGCAATCATTCCAATATGCAATGACACATTCATGTACCCCTTCCCCCCCCCCCCGGAGTGCCGGACATTCCGGAACCTTCTAGAACATTCCCGATGAAAACACCGGAATCATTTCCGAACTCCGAAACGGGACTTTCCTTATATGAATCTTATTCTCCGGACCATTCCGGATCACCTCGTGATATCCCGGATCCCATCCGAGACTCCGAACAACATTCGGTCTCTTTCTCATAATACCATAACTACTCAAACAACGTCGAATCCTTAAGTGTGTCTCCCTACGGTTCGTGAATTATGCGGACATGATCGAGACACTTCTCCGAACAATAACCAATAGAGGAATCTGGAAATTCATATGGCTCCCACATATTTCTACGATTACTTTGTGATCGAATGAACCACTTACATACGATACCAATTTCCTTTTGTCTCACGATAGTTTACTTATCCGAGGTTATGATCGTCGGTATCTCTGCATACCTAGTTCAACCTCGTTACTGATAAGTACTCTTTTCTCGTTCCCCTGATATGTGATCCCTTGTGACCCAGTCACATGCTTGCAAGCTAATTGGATGACATTTTACCGAGAGGGCCCAGAGTATATCTACCCGTCATATGGATGGACAAATCCCACTCTTGATCCATGTGTTTCAACCAATACTTTCCGAACACTCAATGCCACCTTTATAGCCACCCAGTTACGGTGTGGTGTTTTATGTCATCAAAGCATCCATCCGGCAAAGGTGATATGCATGATCTCATGGTCGAAGGAATTAGGTTACTATGTATCAGAAAGCATATAGCAATTGAACTATTTAAAATGACTTGATCTTTATGCTACGCTTATCTACAGGAGTATGTCCATCACATCATTCTCCTAATGATATGACCCTGTTGTTAATAACATCTCTATGTTCATGATCAGGAAACCATGATCATATATTAACCAACAAGATAGTTTAACAAGAGGCTTTACTAGGGACTCTTTTATGTTTACAAATCACACAAGTATTAATGTTTCCTGTTAATACAATTATAGCATGGTATGTAAACATTTATCATAAGTATGAAGATATGATAATAACCCACTTTATTATTGCCTCTTGGGCATATCTCCAACAGTCTCCCACTTGCACTAGAGTCAATAATCTAGTTTCAAACTTTTGTGTATTCAACACTTATGGCTTTCTGGTGTTGTAAGTACACGTTCGCTAGTGGTCAACTGATCTCCGGATCTGACACTTCCAAGTCCGTGTGTAATTGCATGTCTTTGCGTCTCTACGCATCACTCATTCTCTAATGAGATGGCTTTGTATAAATTTGGTCTTTCGGTGTGACCTTTAGTTCTTTGGGGTTAAAACATGTTGATAATATTGTCGCACAATATATCTTCATAGTATTATCCCTCTGTGAACTACACCTAGTTTGATAACAAACTACTTGACACAAATGCCCTCTTTTGCTGCTATAATAGCAGTCATATACTTAGCCTTTTGTTGTAGTATCTGTCACAATGTCTTAACTTTGGAACTCATCCAAATCCATTATGGAACTCACTTTCCATTATATTGTGCCACCCTTAGTTTAGATTGAGATAAACTTAATTTGTAATTTATGACAAAGCTAGTATCAATGTAGTACTTTTACAATGAACTAACCATCTATTTGTCACTTCTACAAATAATATACTCTTAGTTCTTCCAAAAGATCATAAGAATATCCTTACTATTGTCCAATGATCATCTTACGAATCATTCTGGTATATGCTCACAACATTTAGAGCATAGGACATATCTGGATTTGTACATATCATAGTATGATTGATATAAATACTCTTTGTGATTTCATACATCAAGTATCAATCTATACTTGATTATTTGTTTCACTTTACCAAATGTCAATACACTTGAATATATCATCAACATTGAACTCTTTCAATCCTTTCTGTGCGACAAGAACCTTTTCTCGTAGTTTCTATATTGAACTCATTCAATATCTCGTCTATGTACTTCTGGCACAACCATATTAGCGTCTATTGATGCCAAATATTTGGGTTTTGCCTAAGTCTTTCATCGGGATGAAATTCTTAATATCTGTTAATAAAAGTTACATTATTTCCAATCAACAATATGTCTTCCACATAATGTATTAGAAACATGTCTTAGCGCTCCCACTTAATTTCTTGCAAATGCAAGCATCTTCATTGTCTCTAATGAACTTTTAAACTCTTTTAACAGTTTCATCATAGTGAAGATTCCAACTCCGCGATGCTCACTTCAACCATTGAAGTTTGCATATGCTTTTAGCATCCTATGAATTAACAAAACCCTATGGACTGTGTTATGCACATGTCCTAGGTAACGATTCTATTAGAAGAACTTGTTTTGTTTATTCAACTATCATATAACAAAATTATATGTAGTAGTTGCTACATTAATCCGTCTAGACTAAATATCACTATGAAAGATCAAATCTTGTCATAGTCAACCTTTGAACATTGTTGTGAACTCTTTCCCAATATGTCGATTATAGATGTGAAACATCCATGTCTATTTATTTATAGATCCAGACACAACTGTAAGGTCTTACACCTTTCTCGAGGGTCCTTCAAGTTCAAAACTTGATTTCTCATGAATGGAACTATCACGGATTTTATGGCTTCAAGCCATTTGACGGAGTCAGGGCCCATCATCGCTTCTTTGCATGTAGTCGGTTCATTATTCTCAAATAATGATTCAACCCTCAAATCTTGGTATTTGATTGTTCATCCGACCTACTTGTTTCAATAGGAACTTGGATCTCCGTGACCACAACCTTTGAGGTACGTGAGCCATGAGCTTTGTTGCTTCCTCCGGAACACTTTTCGGCGCTGCGCAACTCTGCACATACAGCTAAGGTTCCTTTAACCTTATCAAAGTTCTATTGTCCTCCCACTTAACTTTTCACGAAAAATTCCTTCTCAAAGAAACTTGACGTTCTAAGCGACAAACACTTTTGTCTCCGGTGTTATGGAGGAATACTTAACAAAGACAGGTTCATCCGACTTTGGTTGCAAACATCTTTCTTATGTATAGCATACCAATGTTTAAGAAAGGACTACTTGGGTTTTATCCCAAACCATAACCTTATATGGTGTCATTTCAACGGATTATGATGAAGCTCTTTTCAGTGGAAAACGGTAATCTCTAAAGCTTTTAATCTTTAAAATACAATGGCAGTTTTATGAATTACACCTTTGATCTCACCATGTCAAACAAGGTTTAATTACATATCTCGAATGCTCCATACTCTTATGGTGTTTCGGGAAATGCAAATCACCGGAACGATTCCTTAAATCTTAGATATTATGCTAAACTCTGTAACTCAAATATCTTCCTTTATGATCTTTATCATAAACTGTTTATATTCTTGTTACAATGATTTTGCACTTCATCTTGAAAGTCTTTGAACTTTTCAAATGTTTCATACTTCATCCTTATTAAGTAAATATTCATATATTCACTCAAATTTTCGGAGAAAGCATATGAAGTTGAAATCCATCGCTCTTGACTACACATAATGGATTTCGTACAACAATATGTACAAGTTCTAATAAGCTAGTCTATCGTTCCCTTTTGGCCTATGAACGAAGTTTTAATTATCTCTAGGAAAGTTTTCACAAGCGTCATGTGATCAAAGATCAAAAGACTCCAAAATTCCATCCACATGGAGTTTCTTCATGTTTTCTTTCCAATATAATTTAAACGGCGATGTCACTTCCTAAGTGATCTTTCAATCAATTTGTCTTTCGACATTTTTAGCACTAGTTTTATGGATGTGATTTCTCCAACGAGATTTGTGAATCATCCATCTTTTATGGATTATGGCAATTATTTGAACAACCCTTTTGTTCTCATAATACCTGATAAAACAAATCTTCAAGGAAAGCTTCGAGCAACACAATAACCCTTTATTTGTTCTCGATGAACATCATCACATATTCTTTTGCTAATTACTTAGGCCACTGTAGTTCATGAATTGTGTTGTTTCGTATGACGATTCATACCAACAAATTCAGTATCAAATACTTAAGAACCACATTGTTTAATAAGCAAAGAATATAGCCATAACATGTATATCATCTATATACTTAAACTGAACAATTCTAGTCTTTTCTTTTCTGCCATATATTTATGAGATTCTCTTTCAGTATTTCCTTTTCTGTTTGAAAGAATCTATCAATAGTGGAGTCATACATAAGACACATAGTCCAAAGCGTGTATAATTAAATACCAATGTCTTTGGACTTGCACTTTGAAGTAGATCACCATCATCAAATGTTTGGTGTTCTTTCAAATTCCTTTCTTTAGTAATCTCTTGGTGTAGTAAACATTTTACCTACATCAAATATTCACCTTTATCATGGAATTATCCAAGATCAAGCTACTTTTAGCTTGTATTGGTGAATCGTGAGTATAATGTTGCTCTCCAAAACCTTTTTGGAGGATTAGGACAACTAGTGTCTCCAACCTTTTGCAAATTCTCATCAAATATGAGAACATGACTTTTGCCATATTATACTCTATCATGTTGTAACCAAAACTTCGTTTCAGATATCACAATATCTTCCACACATCATGGTTTCTGAAACAACTCTTTCAGATCCTAGATAACCTTGATATTAAGAGAATCCTTTGAATATCAAGAATCATGGAGACAAACATGATACTCATACACTAACACTTGGAATTATCACTCTTGTTTTAATACCAATTATTAAACTTCATGGAGTGATCGGAACTTACTGAAAGTTTGCAATAGGACTTTTAAACTTTAGATTAACACTTCAAAACAATACGATACCAGTTCGTAAAGTAACTAACCAGAATTCTATAGTTCTATCATCTCAATTAAAACTAAGCACAAGGTGGTAAACAGATGCCAATTACTACAACAACTATGCAAATTCACTTTGATTTAATTTATGATAAATTGAGTTCTAATTAATAATTAAATTAATCTAGGTGAACTCCCACTCAAAACAATATCCCTCACATTGTTTTAGTGATCACACAAACCAAATCCACCACATCAAAACCGATCATCACGAGAGTTGATATAGCTTCAATGGCGAACAATCAACATGTTCATCATATCTACTATATGACTCATGCTTTACCTTTCGATGATCCGTGTTCCTGAGACCATGTCTGTACATGCTAGGCTCGTCAAGATCAAACCTTAGCTTCCGCATGAGAAAATCTGGCTTGCCCATGTTGTATACACTTGCGGAATCTAACACACCCGATCATCACGTGGTGCTTCGAAACAACAAGCTTTAGCAACGGTGCTAACTAAGGGTGAACACTTTATGACTTGAAATTCATGTGCATGAGGGATCATCTTATAATGCTACCGTCGTCTACTAAGCAATACAAGATGCATAAAGGATTAACATCACATGCAATTCATAATATGTGATATGATATGGCCTTTCTTCTTTGTGCTTCCGATCTCCATCTTCTAGCACGAACATGATCTCCATCATCACCGGCATTGCATCAAGGTCAATGACGCTTCTCCATGGTTGTCGTCCACCGGCTTCAACTATTACAACTACTTTGAATAGACACGCGGGTCTTAACATAAATCAAAGACAACCATATGGCTCTAGCCGGTTGCCAACTTATAATAAGGAACATTGCATACATCAAATATAATCACAATCATGGCCATATCACATCACTGCACACCCCTGCAAAACAAAGTTAGACGCCTCTACTTTCTTTGCATATTTTACGTGGTTTGGGGCTTTCAATAAGTGTCGTTCTAACTTACGAACAAGAACCACAACATTGATGCTAGCATTGTTGATCACCCGTTGTAAATTGGATCTTAACTATGCTAGGAGAAACAGGCACCCGCAAAGCCACTTATGCAATACAAGTTGCATGTCAAGCGTGGAGCAAGTCTCATGAACGATGTCATGTAAGGTTAGCCCGGGCCGCTTCATCCCAACATACCGCAAGATGCAAAGTACACAAGAAGCAATCGACAATAAAAGCATCAACGCCCACAATGACCATTGTGTTCTACTCGTGCAACAGATCTACACATAGACACGGCTCTGATACCACTGTAGGGTTTCGTAGCATGGAAAACAAAAAATTTCTATCGCATACAAACAAACAAGCCAAGATCTATCTACTAGATTGTAGCAACGAGTCGATGGAATAACTTACCCTCGAAGATTCCAAAGTGTTTGACGAGAGCGGATTCTCGTGGGTGATGTAGTCGTACTCTTCCCGATCTCAAGATCGCGTAGACGATCCTTCCGGTGCTGCGTTCCGGCAGCGCTCCCGCAGTCGGTCACACGTTCGGTACTCGACGAAGACCTTCCTCTCCCTTGTTCCAGCAGGCAGCGGAGGTTGTAGCACTCTCCTCGCGATTCCGGCAGCACAACGGCGTGGTACCGGAAGTAGAGGGGAGATCTCGCAGGGCTTCGCCTTAAGCCGGAGCGAGTATGGTGGAGTATGAGAGAGAACTATTAGTGATCTAGGGTTTAGACACACCAATTAGAAGGCTCTAAACCGAAGGCTAGGGCAATTAGAAGCTCTAAACCAAAACGGCTCTAAACCGGAGATTAGAGGATAGGAACTTGTGTGTCTAGAGGAGGAGGCCCTGCCCCTCCTTTTATGGGTGGGAGGGGCGGCCAAGGGGAGGGGAGTCCCTCCCCAAGTCGGCCTTGGTTGGCGCGCCGGCTTGGAGGGACTCCTCCCCCAAGTCGGTTCCAACCACCTCTTGCTTGTTTCCCACAGTTTCTTGTTTTAGCCGTTTGACTTTCAAACTGGACATTTGACTTTTCTGTTTTAGGATTCAATTTAATCCTTTATTTGGAACAGCAAGAACACTTAGTACATGATGCAATCATTCCAATATGTAATGACACATTCATGTACCCCCCCCCCCCCCCCCCCCCCCCGGAGTGCCGGACATTCCGGAACCTTCTAGAACATTCCCGATGAAATCACCGGAATCATTTCCGAACTCCGAAACGGGACTTTCCTTATATGAATCTTATTCTCCGGACCATTCCGGATCACCTCGTGATATCCCGGATCCCATCCGAGACTCCGAACAACATTCGGTCTCTTTCTCATAATACCATAACTACTCAAACAACGTCGAATCCTTAAGTGTGTCTCCCTACGGTTCGTGAATTATGCGGACATGATCGAGACACTTCTCCGAACAATAACCAATAGAGGAATCTGGAAATTCATATGGCTCCCACATATTTCTACGATTACTTTGTGATCGAATGAACCACTTACATACGATACCAATTTCCTTTTGTCTCACGATAGTTTACTTATCCGAGGTTATGATCGTCGGTATCTCTGCATACCTAGTTCAACCTCGTTACTGATAAGTACTCTTTTCTCGTTCCCCTGATATGTGATCCCTTGTGACCCAGTCACATGCTTGCAAGCTAATTGGATGACATTTTACCGAGAGGGCCCAGAGTATATCTACCCGTCATATGGATGGACAAATCCCACTCTTGATCCATGTGTTTCAACCAATACTTTCCGAACACTCAATGCCACCTTTATAGCCACCCAGTTACGGTGTGGTGTTTTATGTCATCAAAGCATCCATCCGGCAAAGGTGATATGCATGATCTCATGGTCGAAGGAATTAGGTTACTATGTATCAGAAAGCATATAGCAATTGAACTATTTAAAATGACTTGATCTTTATGCTACGCTTATCTACAGGAGTATGTCCATCACATCATTCTCCTAATGATATGACCCTGTTGTTAATAACATCTCTATGTTCATGATCAGGAAACCATGATCATATATTAACCAACAAGCTAGTTTAACAAGAGGCTTTACTAGGGACTCTTTTATGTTTACAAATCACACAAGTATTAATGTTTCCTGTTAATACAATTATAGCATGGTATGTAAACATTTATCATAAGTATGAAGATATGATAATAACCCACTTTATTATTGCCTCTTGGGCATATCTCCAACAAGCGTGTCTGGCCTAGAGCAATTTGAGGATGGGACCGGTCGAGAAGTTGTTCCCGGGTGCGCACGAGTGAAGACAAGATGCATAGAAAAGACAAGTGTTGGTCTGTAGGGCTAGTCTACATATCCTAGTAAAAGTTGTCGGGAGTGGCACCCACGGGGCCTGGTGGACGGGTTGATTACAAGATTTAGAAACATGAGGCGAGGGGATTACAATTGCTATTAGAGCCGAACCTTACGGTTACACGGGCGTGTGTGGGTCAGTGGCGCGGACATGTGGAGCATGGCGCGTGTGGCCAGAGTGGACACCGCATGTCACATGTACCGGCACTGGACGCACATACATGTGCTAAGAGAGACGTTTCTGGCTTGTGGTTGATAGACGAGGGTGTTTATTTTCTAAGGGTGGGTACATGTGGGATCCAGACACATGGCTTAATAGGATTGATATGATACTCATACCAATAAGTTGCAACATATTTCCCCGAAGCTCATCCAAAAAGAATCTCCAGGTTAAGCGTGCTTGCCTTAGAGCAATTGTGTATAGGTGACCGCCCAGGAAGTTATTCCCATGTGCATACGAATGAGCACAAAGTGCGTAGAAAAGACAAATATTGGTCTATGGGGACAGTCTAGAGATACTAGTAAGTTATCAGGAGTAACACCCCAGAGGCATGATGGATGGACTGATTATAAAGACCTGGGGGTGTTGATGACCCACAAGTATTGTAGGGTTTCGTAGCATGGAAAACAAAAATTTTCTATCGCATACAAACAAACAAGCCAAGATCTATCTACTAGATTGTAGCAACGAGTCGATGGAATAACTTACCCTCGAAGATTCCAAAGTGTTTAACGAGAGCGGATTCTCGTGGGTGATGTAGTCGTACTCTTCCCGATCTCAAGATCGCGTAGACGATCCTTCCGGCGCTGCGTTCCGGTAGCGCTCCCGCAGTCGGTCACATGTTTGGTACTTGACGAAGACCTTCCTCTCCCTTGTTCCAGCAGGCAGCGGAGGTTGTAGCACTCTCCTCGCGATTCCGGCAGCACAACGGCGTGGTACCGGAAGTAGAGGGGAGATCCCGCAGGGCTTCGCCTTAAGCCGGAGCGAGTATGGTGGAGTATGAGAGAGAGATATTAGTGGTCTACTGTTTAGACGCACCAATTATAAGGCTCTAAACCGAAGGCTAGGGCAATTAGAAGCTCTAAACCAAAACGGCTCTAAACCGGAGATTAGAGGATAGGAACTTGTGTGTCTAGAGGAGGAGGCCCTGCCCCTCCTTTTATGGGTGGAGGGGGCCGGCCAAGGGGAGGGATTCCCTCCCCAAGTCGGCCTTGGGTGGCGCGCCGGCTTGGAGAGGAGGGACTCCTCCCCCAAGTCGGTTCCAACCACCTCTTGCTTGTTTCCCACAGTTTCTTGTTTTAGCCGTTTGACTTTCAAACTGGACATTTGACTTTTCTGTTTTAGGATTCAATTTAATCCTTTATTTGGAACAGCAAGAACACTTAGTACATGATGCAATCATTCCAATATGCAATGACACATTCATGTACCCCTTCCCCCCGGAGTGCCGGACATTCCGGAACCTTCTAGAACATTCCCGATGAAATCACCGGAATCATTTCCGAACTCCGAAACGGGACTTTCCTTATATGAATCTTATTCTCCGGACAAATTCCGGATCACCTCGTGATATCCCGGATCCCATCCGAGACTCCGAACAACATTCGGTCTCTTTCTCATAATACCATAACTACTCAAACAACGTCGAATCCTTAAGTGTGTCTCCCTACGGTTCGTGAATTATGCGGACATGATCGAGACACTTCTCCGAACAATAACCAATAGAGGAATCTGGAAATTCATATGGCTCCCACATATTTCTACGATTACTTTGTGATCGAATGAACCACTTACATACGATACCAATTTCCTTTTGTCTCACGATAGTTTACTTATCCGAGGTTATGATCGTCGGTATCTCTGCATACCTAGTTCAACCTCGTTACTGATAAGTACTCTTTTCTCGTTCCCGTGATATGTGATCCCTTGTGACCCAGTCACATGCTTGCAAGCTAATTGGATGACATTTCACCGAGAGGGCCCAGAGTATATCTATCCGTCATATGGATGGACAAATCCCACTCTTGATCCATGTGTTTCAACCAATACTTTCCGAACACTCAATGCCACCTTTATAGCCACCCAGTTACGGTGTGGTGTTTGATGTCATCAAAGCATCCATCCGGTAAAGGTGATATGCATGATCTCATGGTCGAAGGAATTAGGTTACTATGTATCAGAAAGCATATAGCAATTGAACTATTGAAATGACTTGATCTTTATGCTACGCTTATCTATAGGAGTATGTCCACCATATCATTCTCCCAACGATATGATCTTGTTGTTGATAACATCTCAATGTTCATGATAGGGAAACCACAATCATTAATCAACCAACAAGCTAGTGAAGTATAGAGGCTATACTAGGGACTTCAAATTAAGTTTACAAATCACACAAGTATCAATGTTTCCTTGTTAATACTATGATAGCATGAATGTAAACATTTATCATAAACACAAAGATATAATAATAACTACATTTATTATTGCCTCTAGGGCATATCTCCAACAGTCTCCCACTTGCACTAGAGTCATCTAATCTAGATTACATGGTAATATACCGAACACCCATGGCAGTTTGGTGTTGGTCATGTTTTGCCCTCGGGAGAGGTTTAGTCAACGGATCCGCCACATTCAGATCTGTGTGTACTTTGCAAATCTTTATATCCCCATCCTGGATATGTTCTCGAATAGCGTGAAAACGTAGCTTGATGTGCTTCAGCTTCTTGTGTGACCTTGGTTCTTGCGCATTGGCTATGGCGCCCATGTTATCACAGTAGATAGACATTGGGTCCAGCGCACTAGGAACCACACCCAGCTCTGTAATGAACTCTTTCATCCATATCGCTTCTTGTGAAGCCTCCGAAGCAGCCATGTATTCCGATTCAGTTGAAGATCTCGCCACAACGCTTTGCTTTGCACTCCTCCAGCTAACTGCTGCACCATTCAAAATAAATACGTATCCGGATTGTGATTTAGAATCATCCGGATCGGTGTTCCAACTAGCATCGGTGTAAACGTTAACAACGAGCTGTTCATCACCTCCATAAGAAAGAACCATATCCTTAGTTCTTCTCAAGTACTTAAGGATGTTTTTGACCGCTGTCCAATGATCCACTCCTGGATCACTTTGATATCTGCTAGTTAAACTAACAGCATATGCAATGTCGGGTCTAGTACATAGCATGGCATACATTAGAGATCCTATGGCCGAGGCATAGGGAGTCTTATTCATCCTTTCTCTATCTTCTCCCGATGTCGGACTTTGAGTTTTACTCAAGGTCGTATTGGGCAACATGGGCAAGAACCCTTTCTTGCTTTCTTCCATTCCAAACCTCTTTAGAACTTTGTCCAAATATGTACTCTGTGACAATGATATTTGGCGTTTCGATCTATATCTATAAATCTTTATGCCTAATATGTAAGCTGCTTCGCCAAGATCCTTCATTGAAAAACTATTATTCAAATATTCTTTGACACTATTAAGAAGGTCTACATCATTCCCAATCAACAATATGTCATCCACATATAGTATTAAGAATGCTACAGAGCTCCCACTCACTTTCTTGTAAATACAAGCTTCTCCATAAGTTTGTATAAAACCAAAACTTTTGATTACCTTGTCAAAACGTTGATTCCAACTTCGGGATACTTGCTTCAATCCATAGATGGATCGTTGAAGTTTGCATACCTTGTTAGCATCTTTAGGATCGACAAAACCTTTGGGTTGCATCATATACAACTCTTCATCAATGTCTCCATTGAGGAATGCTGTTTTGACATCCATCTGCCATATCTCATAATCATAATATGCAGCAATTGCTTACATAATCCTTACAGACTTTAGCTTCGCTACTGGTGAGAAAGTCTCATCGTAGTCAACTCCTTGAATTTTTCGAAACACTTTTGCGACAAGTCGAGCTTTATAGACAGTAACATTACCATCAGCATCTGTTTTCTGCTTGAAAATCCATTTGTTCTCGACAGCCTTCCGGCCATCCGGTAAGTCCACCAAAGTCCATACTTGGTTTTCGTACATGGATCAAATCTCGGATTTCATGCCTTCTTGCCATTTATTGGAATCTGGGCTCATCATCGCTTCCTCATATGTCTCGGGGTCATCGGTGTTGTCCACCAACATGACATTCATAACGGAATCATACCAATCTGGAGTGGTACGAGTTCTCGTTGACCTCCGAGGCTCTTTAGCAACTTCAACCGAAGTTTCATGATCACCATCACTAGCTTCCTCTCTTATTGGTGCAGGCACCACAGGAACTTCTTCCGGTGCTGCGCTACTCGCAATTTCGAGAGAAGGTTCGACAACCTCGTCGAGTTCTACATTCCTTCCAGTCACTTCTTTCGAGAGAAATTCCTTCTCTAGAAAGGATCCATTCTTGGCAACGAAGATTTTGCCTTCGGATCTATGATAGAAGGTATACCCAATAGTTTCCTTCGGGTATCCTATGAAGACGCATTTTTCCGCTTTGGGTTCAAGCTTGTCCGGCTGTAACTTCTTTACATAGGCTTCGCATCCCCAAACTTTAAGGAACGACAATTTAGGTTTCTTCCCAAACCATAATTCATACGGTGTCGTTTCAACGGATTTAGATGGTGCCCTATTTAAAGTGAATGCGGCTGTTTCTAATGCATAACCCCAAAATGATAGCGGTAAATCTGTAAGTGACATCATAGAACGAACCATATCTAAGAGAGTTCGATTACGACGTTCGGACACACCATTACGCTGTGGTGTTCCTGGCGGTGTCAATTGTGAAAGTATTCCGCATTTCTTCAAATTCTCTCCAAACTCGTAACTTAGATATTCACCTCCACGATCAGAACGTAGAAATTTAATCTTCTTGTTACGTTGATTCTCTACCTCACTTTGAAACTCCTTAAACTTCTCGAAAGTTTCGGACTTATGTTTCATGAAATAGATATACCCATATCTACTCAAGTCATCCGTGAAGGTAAGAACATAACGATAACCACCGCGCGATGCTACACTCATTGGACCACACACATCGGTATGTATGATTTCCAATAAGTCCGTAGCTCGCTCCATCATACTAGAAAATGGAGTCTTAGTCATTTTACCCATCAGACATGCTTCGCATCTTTCAAGTGATTCAAAATCAAGTGATTCAAGAAGTCCATCGGAATGGAGTTTCTTCATACGTTTCACTCCAATGTGACCAAGACGACAGTGCCACATATAGGTCGAATTATCGCTTGATTTCAAACGTTTAGCCTCAATGTTGTTGATATGTGTATTTCCACTGTCGAGATTCAATAAGAATAGACCATCTATCAAAGGTGCATGTGCATAAAACATATTACTCATATAAATCGAACAACCATTATTCTCAGACTTAAACAAGTAACCGTCTCGCAATAAACAAGATCCTGATATAATGTTCATGCTCAACGCAGGCACCAAATAACAATTATTTAAGTATAAAACTAATCCCGATGGTAGATGAAGGGGTAGCGTGCCGACCGCGATCACATCAACCTTTGATCCATTTCCCACGCGCATCGTCACCTCGTTCTTCGCTAGCTTCCGTTTATTCTGCAGCACCTGTTTCGAGTTACAAATATGAGCAACCGAACCAGTATCAAATACCCAGGCACTACTACGAGTACTAGTGAGATACACATCAATAACATGTATATCAGATATACCTTTATTCTTGATGTTGCCGTTCTTCAAATCCGCCAAGTACTTTGGGCAATTCCGCTTCCAGTGACCTTCTCCCTTGCAGTAAAAGCACTCAGTATCAGGCTTAGGTCCAGCCTTGGTCTTCTTCGCTCGCGTGGTAACTTTCTTACCACCCTTCTTGAAGTGTCCCTTTTGCTTAGACTTGCCTTTCTTGAATTTGGTGGTCTTATTGACCAACAACACTTGGTGCTCTTTCTTGATCTCCACTTCTGCAGATTTCAACATGGCAAAGAGTTCTGGCAACGTCTTATTCATGTTCTGCATGTTGTAGTTCATCACAAAGTTCTTGTAACTTGGTGGTAGTGATTGGAGGACACGGTAAATCCCCAAAGCATTAGGAATCACTATACCCAAGCTTTGAAGTTTGTTTGCGTGCCCAAACATCTTAAGCACATGCTCACTGACGGAGCTGCCCTCTTCCATCTTGCAGTTAAAGAACTTTTCAGAAGCCTCATAGCTTTCAATTGCCGCATGAGTCTCAAAAATCAATTTGAGATCCTCGACAATATCATATGGGTCTGAATCCTCAAACCTTTTCTGAAGCTCCGATTCCAAACCATACAAGATAGCACACTGAACTATGGAGTACTGATTCTTCCGAGCGAGGTAAACATTCTTTACTTCATCGGGAGAATCATCTGCACGTGGGTCACCCAGCGGTGCATCCAGCACATAGGTCAAATTACCAGCTGTGAGGACAATCCTCAAATTGCGGAACCAATCCGCGAAGTTGCTTCCATTGTTTTTCCACTTTTCTTTCTCTAGGAACGCGTTAAAATTGATGGTAGGGGCTGCCATTGATCTACAACATATTTGCAATAGTTTAGACTAAGTTTATGACAAATTGAGTTCAAATTAATTAATAAAGTTAATCTAGGTGAACTCCCACTCAAAACAATATCCCTCACATTGTTTTAGTGATCACATGAACCAAATCCACTACATCAACACCGATCATCACGAGAGTTGATATAGTTTCAATGGCGAACAATCGTCATGTTCATCATATCTACTATATGATTCATGCTTTACCTTTCGGTGATCCATGTTCCGAGACCATGTCTGTACATGCTAGGCTCGTCAAGATCAAACCTTAGTTTCCGCATGAGCAAATCTGGCTTGCTCACGTTGTATACACTTGCGGAATCTAACACACCCGATCATCACGTGGTGCTTCGAAACAACAAGCTTTAGCAACGGTGCTAACTAAGGGTGAACACTTTATGACTTGATATTCATGTGCATGAGGGATCATCTTATAATGCTACCGTCGTCTACTAAGCAATATAAGATGCATAAAGGATTAACATCACATGCAATTCAATATATATGTGATATGATATGGCCTTTCTTCTTTGTGTTTCCGATCTCCATCTTCAAGCAAGAACATGATCTCCATCATCACCGGCACTGCATCAAGGTCAATGACGCCTCTCCATGGTTGTCGTCCACCGGCTTCAACTATTACAACTATTTTGAATAGACACGCGGGTCTTAACATAAATTAAAGACAACCATATGGCTCCTGCCGGTTGCCAACTTACAATAAGGAACATTGCATACATCAAATATAATCACAATCATGGTCATATCACATCACTGCACACCCCTGCAAAACAAAGTTAGACGCCTCTACTTTCTTTGCATATTTTACGTGGTTTGGGGCTTTCAGTAAGTGTCGTTCTAACTTACGAACAAGAACCACAACATTGATACTAGTATTGTTAATCACCCGTTGTAAATTGGATCTTAACTATGCTAGGAGAAACAGGCACCCGCAAAGCCACTTATGCAATACAAGTTGCATGTCAAGCGTGGAGCAAGTCTCATGAACGATGTCATGTAAGGTTAGCCTGGGCCGCTTCATCCCAACATACCGCAAGATGCAAAGTACACAAGAAGCAATCGACAATAAAAGCATCAACGCCCACAATGACCATTGTGTTCTACTCGTGCAACAGATCTACACATAGACACGGCTCTGATACCACTGTAGGGTTCCGGCAGCGCTCCCGCAGTCGGTCACACGTTCGGTACTCGACGAAGACCTTCCTCTCCCTTGTTCCAGCAGGCAGCGGAGGTTGTAGCACTCTCCTCGCGATTCCGGCAGCACAACGGCGTGGTACCGGAAGTAGAGGGGAGATCTCGCAGGGCTTCGCCTTAAGCCGGAGCGAGTATGGTGGAGTATGAGAGAGAACTATTAGTGATCTAGGGTTTAGACACACCAATTAGAAGGCTCTAAACCGAAGGCTAGGGCAATTAGAAGCTCTAAACCAAAACGGCTCTAAACCGGAGATTAGAGGATAGGAACTTGTGTGTCTAGAGGAGGAGGCCCTGCCCCTCCTTTTATGGGTGGGAGGGGCGGCCAAGGGGAGGGGAGTCCCTCCCCAAGTCGGCCTTGGTTGGCGCGCCGGCTTGGAGGGACTCCTCCCCCAAGTCGGTTCCAACCACCTCTTGCTTGTTTCCCACAGTTTCTTGTTTTAGCCGTTTGACTTTCAAACTGGACATTTGACTTTTCTGTTTTAGGATTCAATTTAATCCTTTATTTGGAACAGCAAGAACACTTAGTACATGATGCAATCATTCCAATATGTAATGACACATTCATGTACCCCTCCCCCCCCCCCCCCGGAGTGCCGGACATTCCGGAACCTTCTAGAACATTCCCGATGAAATCACCGGAATCATTTCCGAACTCCGAAACGGGACTTTCCTTATATGAATCTTATTCTCCGGACCATTCCGGATCACCTCGTGATATCCCGGATCCCATCCGAGACTCCGAACAACATTCGGTCTCTTTCTCATAATACCATAACTACTCAAACAACGTCGAATCCTTAAGTGTGTCTCCCTACGGTTCGTGAATTATGCGGACATGATCGAGACACTTCTCCGAACAATAACCAATAGAGGAATCTGGAAATTCATATGGCTCCCACATATTTCTACGATTACTTTGCGATCGAATGAACCACTTACATACGATACCAATTTCCTTTTGTCTCACGATAGTTTACTTATCCGAGGTTATGATCGTCGGTATCTCTGCATACCTAGTTCAACCTCGTTACCGATAAGTACTCTTTTCTCGTTCCCGTGATATGTGATCCCTTGTGAGCCAGTCACATGCTTGCAAGCTAATTGGATGACATTCCACCGAGAGGGCCCAGAGTATATCTATCCGTCATATGGATGGACAAATCCCACTCTTGATCCATGTGTCTCAACCAATACTTTCCGAACACTCAATGCCACCTTTATAGCCACCCAGTTACGGTGTGGTGTTTGATGTCATCAAAGCATCCATCCGGTAAAGGTGATATGCATGATCTCATGGTCGAAGGAATTAGGTTACTATGTATCAGAAAGCATATAGCAATTGAACTATTGAAATGACTTGATCTTTATGCTACGCTTATCTATAGGAGTATGTCCACCATATCATTCTCCTAACGATATGATCTTGTTGTTGATAACATCTCAATGTTCATGATAGGGAAACCACAATCATTAATCAACCAACAAGCTAGTGAAGTATAGAGGCTATACTAGGGACTTCAAATTAAGTTTACAAATCACACAAGTATCAATGTTTCCTTGTTAATACTATTATAGCATGAATGTAAACATTTATCATAAACACAAAGATATAATAATAACTACATTTATTATTGCCTCTAGGGCATATCTCCAACAAGTATAGGGGGTGTATCGTAGTACTTTCTATAAATAGGAATGTCGATCCCAACGAGGAGCAGAAGGCGCTGAACAGTGGTATGGAGCAGGAAATCCGTGTGAATACTTAGCAAACGAATTTTTAGTGGTTTTCTGATAAGGCAATAAAACAAATAGCAAGTAATAAAGAACAAACGCAGCAAGTGACCCAATCCTTTCTTAGCAAAGGACAAGCCGGTGGAAATGCTTATAAGGACCAAACGTTCTCAAGGACACATGGGAATTCTGTCAAGTGCTTTCGCTTCATATAGCTGAGTACTCTTCTTTGGTGTTGTAAGTGTTGTATGGGTGAACCTGTGCTAATGTATCGACCTTATTTGGACTAATACATACATGTGATTAAACCCCCTGCAAACATCCATAACTATAGGAAAGTAATTAAGATATAAATCTAACCACAACCTTAAACTCTGAGATCCTACACTCCCTTGTGCAAAGGTATCCTAACGGGGGTTTTGGTTTCTGTCACTCCGGCAACCCTACAATTAGTAGCCAAATACATAATGCATTCCCCTAGGCCCATAAATGGTGAAGTATCATGTAATCGACGTTCACATGACACTACTAGAAGAATAGCATCACAACTTAAATACTAATCATTGAATAATAACTCAATACGAATCCACTGATAACAACATGACTTCTTCCATGTCCTCCAGAACTAAACGAACTACTCATAAGACATGATATAGATCAAGATCAAAGATGATATGATAATGGATAACAATCTGAACATAAACAATAATCCAATGGTTCCACTCACAAGCATCAACTACAATAGTAATTAACACCGGGAAAGTTTCCCCTATGAACTAATGCAAGATACAACACAATTGTTACAGCGGGACAGAGTGGTGATGATGGTGCTGGTGGAGATGATGGTGTGGATGATGATGATGATCCCGATGAAGCCTATCTTGACGATGGTGTTGATGGCGACGATCTCCCCTCTCCGGAAAGGAATTCCCTTGGCAGAAATCTGTCTGCTGGAGAGATCTTTCTCTCTCAGTGTTTTCCGCTCCGCAAAGGCGGCGGAAATCTATCTGTGATCGCTCTCCTAGACTTAAGGTTCTGTAGGGAAGATATAGACGAAGGGGAGGAGTCGGGAGCCGGGCAGGTGGGCCACACCTGCCCTAGGCGCGGCCTAGGGTGGGCCCGCGCCTAGGAGGGGTGTGGGCCCCCTACGGCCCTTCTTCGCTCCTCCTTCTGTCTTCCTCAATCTTCTGGAAAAATAATAGTTTCTTATATTTTTCTGGTATTTTTCCGATCTTCGCGAAATTGCATCAAAACGCCTTCTTTTCCATCAGAATCCAGACTCCAGCAGTCCATCCTCTAAGAATCATCCAACATGCATAAACAGATGAAAAACCATAAGTAATACCTCATAATAAGACAAATATCAATGAATAGAGGTAGATTATGATATAGAATGGTGATGCAAATTGGGCGTATCAGGTGTTGCCACTTGTGGCACCAGGATCTTTGTGCAAGGAACAGGGATGACTCGTATGAAGCTTCGCAACCTTGAGGCCGGTGCAAGTACAACTATATCATTCACGTTCTTGCATGAGCGTTAAGCACTTTCGGTTTACAAGGGTATGTTATCGATGTCTCTCTTCATTACAGCATTACTCATAGATAGATCTGGGCATATTGATGTTACGCTAGTCATGATTTTTTTTGTTTTCTCCTATGAACCACTTCATATTTATCTTTGTATCCTCGAGCTCCTTCACAGCGAGGAGAACAATTAGGGTATGTTTGGTAGATCGGGTCACCTCAACATGTGTTTCCCATCTCAGACATGCCCGCATTAGATATGTTGTGTTGAGATTTTGTGAGTTGTTTGGCAGCCTGTATTAGTTCAGAGATGTTCATCTCATATGTTGTTTGGTAGGCTGTATGAGTAGAGATGCCGTTGAGTCAAACATTTTACACAAAAGTCCCTAGACAAAAAAAAAGAAAACGCAATCGGGTCCTGTGGAGGTGCTTCAACCATGGCAGCGCGTGGACGTTGCTCATGGAGGCGGCGCGTCCTAGTGGAGGTGTCAGCCATCGCTGGCCGTGGTGCCGTGGCTGGCCCTGGAGGTGCCGGTTGTGCTCGTCGTGGAGGAAGGACGATGGCGACGACCTGCATCGAGGAGGACGGTGGCGGCCTGCATCGAGGAGGCGTCGGCGGCGGGCATCAAGGGGGTGGCGCCGTGGTTGGCCGTGGCTGGCCGAGTAGGCGGCGGCGCTGGTCGTCGAGGAGGAGGCGCTCGTCAGGAAGGGTGGTGGCGAAGGTCGAACTCGTCAGGAAGGGCGGTGGCGACCTGCATCGAGGAGGTCGGCGCTATGGCTGGCTGTGGCGCCGCGGTTGGGCGAGGAGGCGGCGGCGCTGCTCGTCGAGGAGGAGGTGGGCGCACTCACCGGGAAGGGTGGTGGCGAAGGCCGGCGTCATTGAAGGGCGGCGGTGGAGGCGTTCGTTCAGGATGTGGGAGAGAGCGGTTTGGGAAGGGAAACGAGAGACGGGGCTGTGATCCCTGTGGTCTCGGGCCCAGGCGCGGGGGGATAATTTCGGGCGAGTCAAGCCCTGCCGAGTAGCGAAGCTCGATCTGAGCTTCTCTATCGGGCAGGGATGAGAGCTCTTTTCTGTGCGAGATGGGCATTGCCCGGACGAGAAAACCGATCTACCAAACACTCGAATCGCTAAAATTCTCAGTTGAGATGAGAATATTTCGGTTGGACCGAGCTACCAAACACACCCTTAGTTGCTCGGTATCGTTGTCATGCAACATGTCTTCAGTATACGAGTTGTCCGATGACGACGAGTCTTTGAAAAAAAACCTGCTCCATTCAGACTCAAGGCTTAAATCCATCAACAATACGGGGAAATAATTCTATGTCAAAATGTAATCGGCGTAGGAATTATACTGACTATCTCTAAAACATAGAGAAATTATCTCTGAAACCACCGCACCGTCGAATCGGGCCGCCGTAGTCGAATCAGCAAAAAAGAGGAGGCTACTACTCCGGCGCAGCCGTATTGGGCACCTAACTCGACGCCACTTCCCTTTTGGGGGCACACCGTGGAGTTCCACGAAGGTTCCATGGAGGTCGCGAGCTCATTCACTTCTATGGCAGAGATGATAGTGAGGAACTGCGAGCTTTGAGCTCCCAAATGTTCGGAATGGGCGGTGTGGCTGATGGCGGATGACTTTCCGACGTTGCGGAGTCGAGTGTGATGGCCAAAATTGATGACGGGATGCGGCGATGGCGGAGCAGGGTGGAATCGTTCCGGGTGAAAGTTCAACGCGCCCCAATTTTTTCCGTCTGAAACCTAATAAAAACTTTTATTTTAAGGCATGGGACGATGTTAAATGATCTGTTAGAGTTTCTCGCAGGGTTTAGATTAGCCTAATTTCAAGCAACCGGGGATTTTTCGCACAGGAATTCGTTACGACATGTATAATGGTTGATAAGGGCTTCTTATGTTAGTTCTTCCACATAATTAGATATAACAAAAGAGCATGATGTACAATAGGTTATTTTTTAGTCTTATCTTTAACAAGTAGACATCGTAACTATGTGGCGAAAGAGATTGCAGCTATGAGCTCATCTGTTAACTAAGAGGAAGACAATTTTTTTCTCTCATCCACATCACTAACCATTCTAGAGTACATGGCATTGCTAAGATATAGCCATTATACTGTACATGCGCTTATCAATGGTGTTGGAAATTCGAGTTATTCAGTAGTTCGGTGGGTAACCAAATCGATTGCATTGCACATAGGACAAACTAAAAATCAAGGGCTCTGCACCAGTGAACGCGATAGCTGTCCTAATATGTGTCGTAACATGTACTCCGTTTAGTGTCTAGATTCATTTGAACTTATACACTAAAAGATGTCTACATACATCTCCTTCACAAACCTAAAACATCTTATATTTCTAAACGGAGAGAGTGACACGTTCGGCGCAACTCGAGATCATGACGATCGAACTGTGTGTGCGCGCTAGAAATGTTGGATCGTGTGCAGCTTAGCTTGTGACGGCACATCTGCATGGAGTTTCGTTTCATCTCCGGTCATAATCCTCGGCCTAAATTTAGAACGGCGTCGCTTTTCACGGCAGCATATACAGTACTCCTTCCCACTGCAGAAATCACCGCTCTCCTTCCTTCCCACTGCACAGCTAGGCTGCTGCAGACCTGCAGTGCAGGCTACGACGTACTAGCTGTTTCCACTTTACGCCAGGCTAGTTTTGCTCCTTTCATCTGTTTCCACTTCAACCCGCAGACAGCAGGGGAAAAAAAAGTAAGCAGTAGCACTTGCCAGAATTACGACCCAAAAGCCAGCTCGAGATTACGACGATGGAATAAATGCTCACTCTGAGAAAGGAGGCTGTGGATGGATGGGCACCCGGAGGAGGAGGGAGGGAACGGAGACACCGGGAAGACGACAGAGAAACGTAGCTGAGGCCGAGAAGAACTCCGCTAGAGTACGAGCAGAGAAGCGATGGGAGAAAACAACACGCTGCTGGTGCTGGCCTACGGATGGATGATCTCACTTCGCCTAGCCCAGCTGCCTTGCCTCGTATTCAAGACCGGAGCCGCCTGCTTGACTTGTAGCAGCGGTACCAGAGAGTCTACTACTCGTACGAACGAAACTGCCGGCCGAATCAATATATACGAACAAAATACATGGATACTCCCTTTTGTACCTACAACTTTCTCGAAAAGTCAAGTCACTTTGTCCGAATTTACATGAAAACGTACTGTACTTATTTTGAAACCAAAATAGATATAGGATGAAAATATATATCTCATAATGTTTTAAATATTACTAATTTGATGACATAAATATTGATACTATCTTTCTTTTATAAACACGATCAAAATCAAAAGAGTTTAACATTCCAAGAAATTGGGAATAATGACACTCTTTCGTGGACACATGGATGAGTACATGATCGTCTACTTCGTCCATGGAAGTAATATGCGCTAGTGTCAACGTGACCGGATGGGTAGCAAAGCAACAACGCTAAGCTTGAGCTGCAATACCGCCGTATATCTATACTATTAAAAAGATTGGGACCGTTCGTCGCGCTCAAAATCCGTCTGCCATGGATTGACGCTTTTGCCCTTGCTCGTTCGAAAAAATAACCCTTCCTGCCACCGCCAAGTTGGCGACGAAATAAACGGGTCGTCCCCTACCTCTGCTCGTTGACTACTTCCTATCCTATTCGGCCCACCTAGATTCCCACTTGCCATCAGCCTCGCCCCTCGATCTCCGCCGGCCTCGACCCGTCCCAGCGTACGCCCCGCCTCTAGCTCGCCCCTAGACCAGCTCTCCCCTCACTGCCGGCCCAGCTCCTCGCTCGCCGCCAGCCCGGCCTCCCTTCTCCAGGTAGAGCTACCACCGCCTCCTGGGCGACCTGCAGTTGATCTGGTCCTGGCCGTCCTCCTCCCTCTCGTGTTTTTCCAGGCGTCACGGAGGAGGCCAGCGGCGGCTCACCAACCAGAGGAGGGAGGCGGTGCTTCGCTGGGGAAGGTGAGCGGCGGTAGGAGGTAGCGGGCTCGAGCGGCATGGCCTTCCCGCTGGTGGCGCACTGCCGCTCCGGTCGCCCCTCTTTCCAATTCCCCCGGAGCCCCTCCCCGACGGCACCGCCCCCAACCTCCCTGCAGCCGCCGGTTCCGCCTCCGACCAGGCCCTCCATGCTGTACTATCCTTCGACCGAGCTGCCGCCCCGTTAATTGGAGTTTTACTGTGGGGAGTAACATGAAGTCGGATCTGGGCGAGTCCTTCCGTGGCCGGGAGCGATGGCTGTGAAACAGGTCCAGATCGGCGAGGTGTTAATCCTATCGTCCCATCGACCTTTCCATTCGTTGATTTCTTGCCCGCACATTTTGCTGTTGCATGTGCGTTTGTTTGTAGTAGATGATTCGGAATTTTATCCGTAAATTTTGAGTACTGCTAGGCTGAAGATTAATGGAGAGAGGCAGGAGGCAGAGGGGCGGGGCGCCATTGCTGCTTCTATGAGAGATGGAATGGGGGAGGCCACCATCGCAGTGGGTGAATGAGAAGGGGAAAGAGAAAGCCGTGGAAACAGGTCCTACTTGCTATGTGCTACTACTAGGAGAGAGACAGACATGCATAGACAGAGAGAGAAACTGCTGCAGGAGGGTTATTTTTCTATTTGGTGAATTGTTGTCTGCTGATATTTTGCTAACATAGTATGAGAGTAATTGGGAGATTCTGCTATTGGTTAAATCTTTTTTTAATAATTTTTTTTGATCTATCGGCTGTTAATGTATAAATTTTTATTATTGTGTTTCTATAGATTGTTATGAACTATCATGCTCTTTCCTTTTTTCAAATATATAATAGAATAAAAATTCTTAACTAGCACAAAAGTCTGTTGTATGCATTCATTATGCTGAAACGATATGGAAACAAGTTGATTTGCAAAATGAACCGAAAGTAAGCATGTTAGAACAGGCATTTCAGCTAAAGATATAGAATTCGTCGATGGTAAAGGGAACAAACTTGCATAATGTGAAACTTGGATATAACAGTTATCAATGCCACTAAAATATTTTTGTGTTACTCCGTAGCAACGCACGGGCATTTAGCTAGTTACTAGTAAGTACCACAGTAGGTTAGTAGTGGTGTTTTTTTTCCAGATGTACCGTGGTGAGTAGCAGTTAGTAGGAGTATAAACTTTGTTGGAGGAGGACCGGAGGAGTAGCTAGATCGATCGATAGGTACTAGAACTGGTGGTGTTTAGTGGGGTAATCATCATCGCACCAATTGCGCGACACCCATAATAATCTCGCAAAGCGGTTAGTTGGAAAGGACGGACGGACGTAGCGCGGACCCGATCGAAGGCGTCTCCCCTTGCACGTCTCGCACCGCGCTCGCACGCACGCACAGGCACAGATGCTCCTCTGCTCTCTCGCCCGCATGCACGCGGCACGCTACTGGCCTTTTTATTACGAGCCCAAATTAGTACCGCCACGTACGCTGCCGTGGTAGGAATGGACGCGAGGTTCGATGCTCTACATGAGAGAAGGAAAAGTTACAAATCGAAACGTAATGATTTTTTTCCATCGCGTCTGTCGGTCTGATGAGACGTCGTCTGACACGGTCACGGTGACCTCATAAGTTGCGGGAGCAGTGCCGGAGTAATCGTCGCTCAAACCGTATCGAGATCCTTGCCTAACCCGCAAGATAAGCTCGAGAGAGGCGGATCAAAAACGACTCGTTTTTTCAGTTAAATAATGCATCCGATTTTAAAATATAAAATGTTTCTAGCTTTAAAACGCAAATGTATCTAAAAAAAATTTATACTATGTAGATTCACTTAAATTTAGAGTGAATCTACACACTAAAAGAAAAGATGTATAAATATATTTTGTTCATAAACCTAAAACATCTTATATACTGATGGAGTACGTATATGGTCACTAAACCCAAACCCTTACCCGCCTTGGTCATCATATATCACGATACTAGTGACCGTCACCAAATACGTGCGTTGTTGTATCGTATGCGGCCACGTGGCACTTTCAGTAGACTTGAATCGCGCGGAAAGACGTTACTGTAAAATCCAGACAAAACGGGGTGTATTCATCAGTGACTAGTATCTTCTTAGCTGTTAGCCTGAAAATTCCCCTCCCCGGACTGTAAACTCTAGGTCCCTGAGCCGCCAACCCGAGTTATCTCACTACCTCGGGTTCTCTCCCGCCGTCATGTCGTATGCAAGCTCTGCATGGAGTTTGAATATGTTATGTACCTGCTGGACAACAATGTTCTGCATAGAGAAGATGGAATTGGTGCACTGGATAGGGCAGAGGATATGGGGTTTGACTTGAAGCTGAAGGGGGGAGAACTTGAAGCCACATCTCTATGAGTACATGAAGAGATGATGAGCAATGTGATTGCTTTGTTGAAAGAAGCTATCTTTCTGCCGAAGATTGTTGCTGGTCTAGTTGGTTGCTTTGTGTTATGATTGTGGTGAAGAAGTGATGAGCTAATGTCAAGAATTTAGTTAGCTATCCATGTATGTGAGAAATGTATTTCTGCTTATCTATGTAAGAACCATGTTAAGCTGGTTGTGTATGAGAGCAATGCACTGACGGTTACTTCTGCTTATCTATCTTTGTGTATGCAACTAAACTTGACATTGAACTGAATATGAAAGTGAACTATAACATCAACATAAATCCATAACACTAACATGGACCCATAACTTAAGTTGCATAATACTGTACTGGAATGTAGCATAAAACAAACATAAAGCCATAACAAATCATGACATTTGAACCATTTTTTTGCGTAGGTATCACATCATATAGATTTCAAATTTTGGGACTAAGTTCATCAAATATATTGACTTTCCTGGCTTTCTTGGGTGCATGTCATTCCTTCACTTGAACATGGACTAGTTCTTCCACTTGATGTGTGTGTGTGTGTGTGTGGGTGGGTGGGGGGGGGGGGCAATGGACTCACTCCTTAGTTTTTCCTCATATCTTGCTCTTTTTGCAACTCCCTCTACTGCTGCTCCTTCATTTTGATGAGGTCCACCGCATCCACCACTCTCTCGCTGCACTGGCACGAAGCTCGTGTCTCCCTCTCCCACCTCAGAATGATCGCGTGGAGAGGACGGAGGAGGCAGCTCATCTGACCCTTTTGTTGGACTGGAGGAAGGACGGATGAGGGGGAAGCGGAGCTCGCAGGGGTATTTTGCAAAAGAACCATGTGTCACAAATAGTCTATCGGGCACTAGTGGCTAACAGTGGAGATACCACGCGCCACGTCATCGCATACCGCGATGTATCGTTGACAGTGACCGCATACGATACATCAACGTATATTTGGTGACCGTAATTAAGTGTATCGTGAATAAGATGGGTATGTGGTTGGGTTGAGTGACCATCCATGTATTTAACTCTTTTTTTAGCTCGATTTGAGATCGGTTCAAAAGAAAATGAACCGAGTATGATTGTCTTATATAGATCAATTGGAAAAAATTAGTCAATCTTGAGCCAACACTAGCTAGCTCGATTTAGCTTGACAGCTTGTAGAAAATCTAATTAGATATAGCAATCCTGTTATACATTAAAAGGGAAGCGCGTAATTTATCACATGAATTGTTGTGGATGGGATTTATTCATTCCACTGTAAATGACATTGAATTAAGAAAATCAGGAAATGTACCTTACTGATTTTATACGTAGTGCATGCGATTTTTCCGCTGTCTATACCCAAGTAACATTGAAATTTGTGTGGTTTTGTTTAGCTCGAAACGAGCTCGAGATCTTTATGGGTATGAACCAATTTGTATAGCTTGACGTATAACTCGTCTCGGTCTGAGTTCGTTCGAATTTTCAGTATAAGTTGAACTGAACATAGCTTAACTCGCTCGAACTCGACTAGTTTGCGGTTCTAGTAGACTACTAGAAGTAGTTTATTGTGAAAATGCGAAAAACAGTGGTGCAGTGTAAGTGACTCTTGCGTGACACTGCCATCCGGTTTAGATCCCCACAGGTCACAAGCTGATGAGAGATTCATTGGCACTCACTCATGAGTCATGCCCCGAGCCACACTCCACCATGCAATGCACTTTGTTCTCCTTCCTTCCTTCCATCTCTCCCAACCATCTTGTCACCTACCCTTTGTTTGTACCCATCCTACTCCCAGCTCTTCATCTACCCTACTGACCAACTCACTCAACGCGCAGGCGCAGAGCAAGGTGGAGGACGGAAGCAAGGAACTCCCGATCCGGGTCGCATGCCGTCCTGGTTTTGCAAGGAAAGCCTTGGTGAGCAAATCCAGGAAAGGGAGGAATTGGCAGCCGTGTGCTAGTGCTAGGCTAGTAGACGCCTTCCAAAACCATGCACGGAATTCCTGCATTGACAGTAGGCATACATACATAGATCGTAGCGAATTATGAAGCCGCGTATTCCTGTATGGTAACAAATAATGACTTGATTCTTTGTTGCCAGAAGAGCAATTCTGTGCGCAATGCAGCTAGTATACTACTCCCAAAGAATGTGCCGTGGACCACGCGCATTCACAGCGCAACATTAGATTCAGTACATATTTTTCGTACTACTAATAAATACAATTCCATTAATTCAGTAACTAGAAAATACGGTTCTGATATACTACTTACAAGCGTGATAATAATAATAACTGAAGAATACAAGGAGCCATCCACAAACAAAAGAGGGGGTGGGGGTGGGGGCAAAAGGGCAAGCCTGATGGTGGAAGCTTGGCAGTTCCGCTATATTCCAACTTCCCCAGACCCCCACGGAGGCGGCTCCTCCTTGGCCCTCCTACTCTCTCGCACACTCCGTTTCGTTTCCTACCTCCTCCCAAGCTCGTATTTTTAGCTACCTATCTATCTCTCCAGCCAGCGAGAGAGAGAGCTCTCTGTCGATCGATCGCCATGGCCAAGAACACATGCAAGCTCTGCTCCCGCCGCTTCGCCAGCCCGCGCGCCCTCGCCGGCCACATGCGCTCCCACTCCATGGCGGCCGCCAGGTCGCAGATCTCGTCCGCCTCCTCCGCCTCCACCTCCCTCGCGCACGGGGACGACGACGCCGCCGCCGCCGCCAAGAACGCCGTCCAGGGAGGGTACGTGCTCCGCGACAAGCCCAAGCGCCGGGTCCGCCTCGCCGAGGCCGACTTCTCAGATCGCGAGAGCGAGGCGGAGTACCCGTCGCCTTCGCCGCCGGACGCCAAGCGCGCGCATGTCGGATCGGGCGATTACGCCGAGCCGGTCAGCTCCGTCTCCGACGCCGCCACGCCCGAGGAGGACGTCGCGCGCTCCCTCATGATGCTCTCCCGCGACTCCTGGCCCGTGGCGCCCTGGCCGTACGACTCCGACGACGACGAGAGCGACAAGGTCCTCGTGCAGAAGCGGACGGAGTTCCAGTGCCCCGCGTGCAAGAAGGTGTTCCGATCGTACCAGGCCCTGGGCGGCCACCGCGCCAGCCACGTGCGCGGCGGCAGGGGCGGCTGCTGCGCGCCACTCCCTCCTCCTCCCACCCACCTGCAGCCATTGGCGGAATGCGATGGCGGCGGCGCCGAGGAGAGCCCCAAGCCGGCGCACGTCTGCCCCTACTGCTTCCGCGTCTTCGCGTCCGGCAAGGCTCTGGGCGGCCACAAGCGGTCCCAGCTCTGCTCGGCTGCCGCCGTCGTGGCCGCGTCGGGCGCTGCTGCGGCCGCGATCAAAGGGCTGGACCTCATTGATCTGAACCTGCCGGCGCCATTCGAGGACGTGGAGCTCTCCGCCGTGTCAGATCCCTTCCTCTCGTCCAAGAAGCCAGCTTCTTGAAAGCAGAGCAAGCAAGCAAGCGATCCGGCCGCTTTATCTTGCGCTCCTTTCGGTTGATTCTTCCAGTGGAGTGGAGACGATCCCGGTCTTGTTCGGATTAGCGATCGTACTAGTAGTATCCCCAGGGAAGCCAAAAAGGTAAAGAAAAGGAAGAGACGTCTTTTGGAAGCTGCTTAGAATTCCTTCTGAAACTGCTGCTTGGTGTAGTTGAAGTTGAAGCTCGACTGCTCTGGTGTGTCTTTTCGTTTGTTTCAAGCTATGGAACATACTAGTGGACTGGGGGCAACAAACAGCCAGCTATCTCTTTTGTTTTTGTTGATCGATCTTGGTAGTAGTAGTCTAGCAGGGAGTGCAAGGGGGGGAAAATGATGGGAAATGGCAGAATTCAGCTAGCTAAACTGTTGCTTTCTGTTGCAGTCTCCAGCTGTTCTTGTTCCAACTGTCCATAGCATAGCATGGGACTTTGCCATGCCACCAATGCACCACACTCATTAGGCAACTACTACTAGTAGTAGTAGTAGTAGTAGTGAAGCCACTAATCAACAAAATAGTGATCGCAATTGCAATGTAGGATCGGCCAAAGCATAGCAGTTACATCTGCGGCTGCCCATGATGCTTTTGCTTGAACCCCCCCTAGCAAGATCATCGGCCCGAAGCAAGCGTTGGTTCACAGTTAGTACATCCACATGCTGCGGCTGCCCATGATCGCTTCGTTTCTCGCACTTGTGCCGCCGCTGCTGCTGCCCACCCCCACCTGCGTTTGTTTGCCGTCCGTCCCTCCCTCCCTCCCTCCAGCTGCTCGCTGGGAGCGGCAGCGAAAAGGACTGTACTTTGCCCGCAATTTTGTTCGCTTCCTACTGTACCACATTCCCCTTCGCCCACTGTGCGGGTCGGCCCCCACCGCCGTCCGTCCGGCACTAATCAAACAAATGCACCGCATCCTGCTAATCCAAATCGTCCCTCTCTCTCACCAACTAATAATTTTGGAGCTGGACTGGATTTGTTAGTCTTAGCTCGCAACACGGACCTCTCCGAGAAAACAGTTGCGAGGAGCTGCTCGATCTCCACGTTCGGAGGTAGCGGCAGTTATGGTGTGGCCCACGTGTCGCCTGTCCCTCTCCCTAGATTGCATCGGCTCGTCATCAGTTGCCACTAACTTGGGCGTTTAGCATTTGACCCGTGCTGGAATGAATTAGCGCGGTCTTAATCGGGGGCCGCTTGTGTAGTGACCGACCTCTTTTTTTCTCCCTTGGGGAAGAAGAAGAAGAGGCTGCGGGCGGGCGGGCGCGCGCGACCCGAGGCGGATCACGCGGCCGAACTGCTTGGTCCACACAGCACCCAAAAGTACTGGTAGGAGAGGAGGGAACCAGGTATGACGTGTGGGCCCTTCCTTGCCCGGCCGCGCCGTCTGGCTGCGTGTGACTGCAGCAGTGGGGTCCAGTCCAGATACACACAATACACTTGGCCTGGGCCTGCATCGCGTGGCGACACGTTGTCCTAGTTGGACGACCTGAAGCCATGCCCCACCACTGTGCCGGAGAGTAACTCTCGGTCCAGCTGCTAAGACGTTTTCAACACCGCAGGAAAGAATCGTTGGGAAGTCATTACTGGTGTGGTGCGAAACGGGCGGAGCACAGCGTGGTTTGTTTGACCGTGGATTGATTACCCTGCTTTTTTACTTAGTTTTTCCGTTTCGTGGTGGTGGCAGCATGCAGGACTCTTCCGTGAGAGGAGGTGGAGGCGAGACTCCGGTAAGGTCGCACCAAGGTCCACGCGCGCCGTAGCCCGTACTGGGAATTCCACCTAGCAGCAGCTTTGGACCCATCCCGCTCGCACGCACGTACCTATACTACTCCGTTGTTGTCATCGCCGTATAGTCGTATACCCAGCGAGTCGTTCACGCAACCCCGTCCGTCTACAACCGCACCCTAGTGCAGTGCAGGGAAGGTCGACGAAAGGGGCAGCGGTAAAGCCGATCGACCGGCGGTGGCGGCACTGTTTGGTGTGATAGGTAAAACCCAGCCAGGCGCTTGCTAGTACACATACGGCCATACTGACGGACGGACGGACGGGCCATATCTGTTCACGCACGCCAACAGGTCACCTCACCTCGGCTGGCTACCCCGAACAGGTAGCGCGTGGTTTAACCACACCATGTTAAAACCACCTTTACAAAGGATCTAGTCTAGATCTAACAGTAGCACTATACATCATTTTTGTAGATCGAGAACAGAGAGAGAGGGAGAAAGAGAGCCGAGATGAGCTCTACATGCTCCCTGGCTCGACAGACACGAGCCAGAGCCAGAGGAAATGCCGGAGCTGGTGCCGGAGCTAGAACCTCCGTCGTTGGCCATGCGTGGTAAGGGGTGAGTGTGGCGGCGGTGGAGCTTCCCGTCGGCGCAGTGCTTAGCCTAGATCGGGTAGGGTTTGTAGGTGGGGCGACTAGGGCATGACTGACCTCGTGAGTCGTGCTGCCGGCTCCCCACATCTTTATATAGCGCTGGTGACAGGGGCCCACCAACCAGATAAGGTTGGGCGCCCCCGATCAGGGCGCAGTTAGGGGCGTGCTGGGCCGTTGGGCCCAGTCACGTTGAGATCTATCTAACATTCTTCCCCTAGATCTCGACTTTACTTTTAACCTTGTTCTTTACTTATTTCATCACAGAATGGTACATAGAGCATGTTTCATCGTCTCAGCTCAATTGCCGATAGAATCAGACAGCCACTATATACCTTCATATTCTGAAACAAATCCTGTTACTTTTGGGCCTCTTTAGTCCAGGAATCATAGGCTTCCCGTTAAACCCATGTCGGCTATGTGTTCCTTGAACACATTGGGTGGTAAGCCTTTCGTTAGCGGATCCGCAAGCATATCCTTTGTCCTTATATGCTCGAGTCTTATAGTTTGATCCTGGACTTTGTCCTTCACAACATAATACTTTATATCTATAGACTTTGTAGCATTACTCGACTTGTTGTTGTGAGCATAGAATACTGCGGGCTCGTTGTCACAGTACATTTGTAGTGGCCTGCTGATGCAGTCAACCACTTTAAAGTCGGGTAAGAATTTCTTTAACCATAACGCCTGTCCCATGGCCTCATAACATGCTATAAATTCTGCATACATCGTAGATGATGCAACTATCGACTGTTTGGCGCTTCTCCACGAAATATCACCTCCTGCGAGAGTAAAGACATACCCTGTCGTGGACTTTCGGTCGTCTTTATCTCCCGCAAAATCTGCGTCCGAATACCCTCTTATCTCTAGGGAATCAGATCTTCTATATGTGAGCATGAGGCCTTTTGTGCCTTGCACATAACGCAAAGCTTTCTTTGCCATCTTCCAGTGCTCTATGCCTGGATTCTCTTGATATCTACCGAGTACCCCGGTGATAAATGCTAAGTCAGGACGAGTGCACACTTGTGCATACTGTAAGCTTCCAACAGCCGAAGCATATGGTACTGACTTCATTTGATCGATCTCATATTGATTCTTTGGACATTGAGATTTACCAAAACTATCGCCCTTGACTATGGGAGCATGTGTTGAATTACTCACATGCATATTGTATTTCTTTAAAATCTTTTCACAATACGCTTTCTGCGACAGTCCTAACACTCCATTCTTTCTGTCTCGGTGAATTTCTATGCCCAAAACATAAGAGGCTTCACCAAGGTCTTTCATGTCAAAGTTTGATGACAAGAACTTCTTTGTCTCTAGTAGTAGACTAATGAAATGGATCGTATGGGCACCTAGAGGGGGGGGTGAATAGGTGCTAACCAATTTTAATATACTTTTTCAATTTTAGGCTTGACACAAGGTAAATTCTCTAGATATGCAACTACGAGAATTTCCCTATATGAAACCCTAACTACTAAGCACGTAAAAGAGGAGCGAGGAAACCGTAGTGGAGCACGCGGAGACACAGGGATTTGTTTTACCGCAGTTCTTTCCTTGTTAGGGGAAGTACGTCTGCGTTGGAGGGTGGGCGGTTCTAAGACCACCACGCCACAATAGGCCTCACCCTATTCTCCGATGGATCTCGCCACGAGAGGCCTGATCCACCTTCTCCACTATTGGATCCCTTCGAGGCGGGAACCGGTGCCTTTTACAATACTATCGGGGCACACACCCACAACCGAATTGGGGGCTCCCGGGATGACAACAAGTTGCCACAAAAACAAGGTTTATCAATATAAACAAAAATGAGGATCTAGATCTTTGCAAGAAATACTAGATCGGAGGTTCTCCAAATGAATGGAGAGGAGATGAAGCGCTTGATTGCTGATGATGAAGGTCGAGTTCTCCTCCTTTGATTCCCAAAGGGATGGGGCCTTTGGATGGATCTAGGTGGAGCACTCTTGTATGAACTTTTGAGATCTGATCTGTTCTTTTTCGAGATGAATCAAGAGTTCTGGCAGGAGGGGGAAGGCTGGCTTAAATACCCCCTCCCCAGATCTGGCCGTTGCTCAATTTTGGGGGCGGATTATCCGCCCCCCACTTGGGGCGGATTATCCGCCCCCTGGGAAAATTCCGCCCCAAGGGCGGACTCTCCGGGGGAAACTCCGCCCCCCTCTCTGGGGCTTGCGCCTTGGTGAAGCTTGGAGAAAAACTTGGGGGGCGGATTATCCGGCCCCCTCCTGGGGCGGATTATCCGGCGTAGCCGGAAAGTCCGGCCAAAACTCCGCCCCCTCTCTGGGGCTTGCGCCTTGGCGAAGAGCAGGAGGGGCGGATTATCCGCCCCCCTGGGGGGCGGATTATCCGGCCTGGCCGGAAAGTCCGGCCAATGTTCCGCCCCCCCCCTTCTGGGGCTTGCACAGGCTTGAGCAGAGGGAGGGGCGGATTATCCGCCCCTGGTGGGGCCGGATTATCCGCCCCCAAAGGTAGATTTCTGAGCTGCAACACTTCAACACACATTAAATGATCCTTGGTATTGTTATCTAACACACAAAACACTAGGGATTAAGAAATGTTCTTTCAATCTCCCCTTTTTGGTGTTAGATGACAATACTAGGATTTGCAGTGAAAACGGCAAGTGCCACCTTAGATAATGAAAGACGCTCCCCCTAGATGTGTGCATATTTAAGATTTGCATTTGAATACAAATACGCACACTAGGTAGAGCACTACTTTAAGGTTTGGTGAAAGAAAGTCATACCACCGGAATCTATAGCCAAGGCATACATAGAAAATTCCATGAATCCATAAGTCATCAAATATGCTCCATAATTCCAGAAATCCATGGGGTCCATGATAGATAAATCCAGAAGTCCATGAATACCAAACATAGTACCAAACTGTGGAGTACGACATAGTCTTACACAAACAACCACAAATAGCAAACAAGTTCACGCTAAAACCGAAGAGCTTGTGCCCGACCCTTGCAAATCCACGTGACCCGAAGAGCTTGTGCCCGACCCTTGCAAATCCACGTGACCTACTAGAACTACTTCTCCCCCTTTGGCATCGAAACGCCAAAAAGGAAGAAGAGCGATGCTAACAAATTTGTGTGCAAGAATAGATGGTTCAAGGAGGGAGGGAAAAGCTTGGGTTGAGAGAATCAAACTGAGATGGTACTACGCACCCAAATTTGCAAGAATCAAATCAATTAAAAGCCAAATTTGAGTGTGTTTTCCATAAGAACAAAAGGTATGCAAGAAAATCCAACGAGACCCATGAAAAACCAACTCTTCTTGAGGAAGAGGGCGGTGGCCAAAGCCACCATGTTGGAGCGCATGGCATGACACCGCGAAGATGTATCTTGAGTTCAAAACCAATGCTCATCGATGACCCACATATCACAAAATGATATTAAGGGAAATGATTTTACTTGCTTTCGGCATGATGGGGGGAGGGTTGGCCCAATCAATTAGGACCACACTCCCCCTATGTCGATGCCCACATCTAAGCCAAATACATGAATAAGAGCAAGTGAGTGTGCAAGAATAGTCAAGCCAAGCTCCTTGAATCTATGATATTTAGCTCATTCCGCAAATAACAAAATCTTGCTTCATCGAGGGGCTTCGTGAAAATATCAGCAAGTTGGTTCTTCGTGCTTACAAATGACAGAGCAATATCTCCACGAGCAACATGATCCCGAATAAAGTGGTTGCGAATCTCTATATGTTTTGTTCTTGTATGCTGCACAGGATTGTAAGCAATTTTGATAGCACTTTCATTGTCGCATAAAAGAGGCACTTTGTCACAATTGACACCATATTCCTTTAAAGTTTGCCTCATCCATAACAATTGAGTACAAGCACTTGCAGCAGCAATATATTCAGCTTCGGCGGTTGAGAGTGAAATACAATTCTGTTTCTTTGATGACCAACACACTAGAGACCTGCCCAAGAATTGGCATGCACCAGAGGTTGATTTCCTATCATCTTTGTCACCAGCCCAATCTGAATCGGTGTAACCACATAGAGAGAAACTTGAACCCTTGGGATACCATAACCCAAAATTTGGGGAATGAACCAAATATCGGAAGATTCGCTTGACCGCCACTAAGTGGCTGTCTTTAGGAGCGGCTTGGTACCTTGCACACACTCCTACACTTAACACGATATCGGGCCTAGATGCGCAGAGGTAAAGGAGAGAGCCGATCATGGATCGGTATACCTTTTGATCCACATCTTTACCCTTGGGATCGAGCTCAAGATGACATTTTGTTTGCATTGGGGTAGCAACGCCATTGAGATCCGTCATCTTGAACCTTTTGAGCATGTCTTGGATGTATTTACCTTGATTAATAAAGGTTCCCTCTCTAAGTTGTTTGATTTCAAAGCCAAGAAAGAACCTGAGCTCACCCATCATGGACATCTCAAACCTGTCAGTCATAAGCTTTGAAAATTCATCGTTAAAAGCTTGGTTAGTAGAGCCAAAAATAATGTCATCTACCTAGAGTTGGCATACAAAAAGCTCCCCATTGACCTTCTTAGTAAAAAGAGTGGGATCGATTTTCCCAACTTCGAATCCACGGTCTATCAAAAGCTCTTTAAGGTGCTCATACCACGCACGTGGGGCTTGTTTAAGGCCATAGAGCGCCTTATCGAGTTTGTAGACATGGTTCGGAAATTTGGGGTCCTCAAACCCCGGGGGCTGCTTGACGTATACTAACTCATGTAGAGGACCATTAAGGAAAGCGCTCTTAACATCCATTTGTTGTAACTTAAAATTATGATGAGCTGCATATGCAAGAAGGATATGGATGGACTCAAGGCGAGCCACTGGAGCATATGTCTCGCCAAAATCAATTCCTTCTACTTGAGAGAATCCTTGAGCCACGAGTCGTGCTTTATTCCTCACAACAATGCCATTTTCATCCTGTTTGTTCTTGAAGATCCACTTGGTGCCGATAACATTGCGGCAATCCTTTGGCTTTTCTACGAGCTTCCACACTTTGTTGCGTTCGAAGTTGTTTAATTCTTCATGCATTGCAACAACCCAATCGGGGTCTTCAAGAGCATCAAAAACCTTCTTTGGTTCAACCATGGAAATGTGAGCTTGATGATCACAGAAGCTAGCAAGCTCTCTTCGAGTGGATACCCTTCGTCGTAGATCACCAACGACCTTGTCAAGGGTGTGACCTCTTAGTTCAAGGTTGCGATCAGCACGAGCCTTGCGACGAGCCTCAATATCCTTATTGTTTCTTGAAGGAGTGGATTCAATGGTTGTATCTTTGTCTTGATTACTGCCTTGACCTTGATCTTGGTCACTGGTACTGTCAGACGATTGGTGCTGAATATTTTCTTCAGGCCCGGATAATCCGCCCCTTGGAGGGGCCGGACTATCCGGCCTGGGCGGTGAAGAACCAGAACCATCTTCCTGAGAGAGCCTGACTGGATTTGGAGACCCAGGGCCGGATAATCCGCCCTTTGGGGCCGGAGAATCCGGCCTGGGAGCTTCAGAGTTGTTGACTTCTCCTTTGGATCCTCTGGAACAAGTTGGGGTGCCAGGGGCGGATTGTCCGCCCCTTGGAGGGGGCGGATAATCCGGCCTGGGACTACCATCTTGTCCAGGAGACTGGTGATCTTCAGCAGGTTGCGGTGTTGGTGCTGAGTTTTCTCCAACAGTAGGAGCTTGTTGATTTTGTGAAGATGAGGGCTCCACTTGAGTGGAGCATTGTCCTTCCCGATCCGCCACAAGGGGTTCCTCAATGGGGCGGAAAAATCCCACGCCCATTCTTCTTATGGCATCTTGGGGTATTTCAACATCTGCATCACAAACATCAACTTGCCCTACAAAGGAGCCGTTATTTTCATCGAACTCCACACTACAAGATTCTACAACAATCCCAGTGAGCTTGTTGTAGACTCTATAAGTGTGGGATTCGGCACCGTAACCAACAAATATACCCTCTAAAGCCTTGGATTCAAATTTTGACAAACGGACACCTTTAATAAGAAAGAAACACTTACACCCGAATACCCTGAAGTATGAGATGTTGGGTTTGTTGCCGGTAAGTATTTCATATGGGGTCTTGTCCAAGATCTTCCGAAGGTAAAGCCAGTTTGATGAGTGACAAGCAGTGGATATGGCTTCAGCCCAAAAGTTATAAGGAGACTTAAATTCAGCTAGCATAGATCTTGCCATATCCATCAAAGTCCGGTTCTTCCTCTCGGCTACACCATTTTGTTGAGGGGTGTACGCAGCGGAATATTGGTGTCTAATCCCCTCTTCGCTAAGAAACTCGTTTAAAGTGTAGTTCTTGAATTCTGTGCCATTGTCACTTCTAATTGCCAATATGGGAACATTGTGTTGTCGTTGAACTTCATTGGCAAAGTCGATGACAGTTTGTTGAGTCTCACTTTTCAGCTTGAAGAAATATACCCATGTATATCTTGAGTAATCATCGACGATGACCAAGCAATATTTCTTCCCACCAAGACTTGCATGAGAAGGAGGTCCAAATAAATCCACATGGAGTAATTCCAAGATCCTCTTCGATGACACAATAGTCTTCCTCTTGTGGGGAGAATCATGCATTTTTCCTTCAACACAGGCCCTGCAAACACGATCTTTGGCAAAAGAGACATTGTCTTTTAGTCCAAGAATGTGGCCACCCTTTTGGAGACTTTGCAAAGTTCTCATGTTGACATGGGCTAAACGGCGATGCCATAGCCAGCCCACGTCGGCCTTTCCGAATAGACACATCGGACCCGAAGTGGTTTTCCCCGAGAAGTCCACCACATACAGGTCATTTTCGACGTATCCAACGAAAGCGACCTTTAGAGACTTGCTCCATAAGAGTACCACCAAATCATCATCGATAAAAACAGCAAAACCCATCTTGCCAAGGGCACGAACAGAAAGAAGATTATAGCCAAGGGTCTCAACAAGCATGACGTCCACGAGAGAGATATCGTGGGCAACCACAACCTTGCCAAGACCCAATACCTGAGATTTAGACTTATCACCATAGGAGACTGTGATATTATCAAGATTTGGACGCATCTCCGTGATGATCTCCTTGCTTCCGGTCATATGACTAGTGCAACCACTATCCAGCACCCATTTCGACCCACCGGAAGCATAGCCCTGCAAGAAAATTACTTCTTGGTTTTAGGTACCCATTTTTCAATGGGTCCTTTCATGTTAGTAACAAGGGTCTTTGGGACCCAAATAGACCAAGCAATAAATACATCAAAAGGACCAACATAATAAGCATAAACATCGCCATAATCATCACAAAAGAGTTCATAATTCGGATTGTGAGACCCTGCAAAACCAATATTATTAGTCTTGTCTTTTGTGACAACCTTCTCAGCCGTGCTTGTCTTTAATTGCACATTCTTGGTCTTGTTCTTCTTGGTTTTCTTCTTCTTGGACTTGGTGACATACCCAAGTCCCTCTCTACCATGATTTGACCTTTGCTTGTCAAGGACTTCATCAAGCACACCTTTGTCCTTTGTAGTGGTGTCCTTGATCACTCCTTTCTCCACATTAGCATTTTTCTTGTTACTATATGTTGAGTTGGATGAGCTAGGAGTATCATATATGGCCAATCGACTTTGAAGCTGATCATGTGACTCATTGAGGATAGAGAACTCGTTTTTCAACGCCTTGTGAGCATTGTCAAGTTTCTCCAATTCCTCGGAGAGTCTATCATGAGCAGCCCCAAAGTCAATCCTTTCCTTCTTTAACTTCTTTGCCTTGGTGACTGCATTGTCACGTTCCTTAACGAGTTTAGTCACAATTTCTTCATGTGACTCTTCCATAGACTCAAGCCTCTCTTCAAGAGAGACCCGAGCTTCTTCTTCTTCTTCAAGAGCATTTTTTAGGGATGCAATTTCCATTGCATCCTCCCTTTCAATTCTGCCCTTTTCTTCGAGGAGTGCTTCGTTTTGGGCCAACTGATCCATAAGAGCCTCAAAACGAACTTTGTGCTCACCTTGCAAGTTAGTATAGAAATAATCCAAGGCAATAATCTCTTCTTTAACCTTAAGACTAGCAGGATCATCCATGTCTATCATAGCCTTGGGAAAAGAAGAGTTAGAAGAAGTTACCTCGGAGCTTCTTGCCATGAGACAAGTAGGATTCTTGTTGATGATGTTTTCGTTTGGAGAGTCGAAGAGTGATGTTGATGTAGATGTGGTGGCTATAGCAGCCACCTCTTGAGAGCTATCGTCCTCGTCCTCATCTTCACTCCCCGATGAATATTCTTCTTGAGCTACTAGAACAATCTTTGGTTGCTTCTTGAAAGGAGCATTTTTATTTACAAACTGTTTCTTACGTGGAGCTTTTGATTTGTCCTTGAAAATGAGTCTTCCTCCATTATCCTCTCTACTTTGATATGGACACTCAGCTACGAAGTGCAACCGGTCACCACAATTAAAGCAAGTTCTCAGCTTGGGACCATTTTCTTTTCTTCCATAGGCTCCACTTTTGCGATCTAGTTCAGCTTTAGCCTTGGCTGGATCTTTCCAAAAGTTTCTTGCATAAAGAGCCAAGTATTGTCCGTGAATCCTTTTTATATCTTCGGGACAGTCCAGGCCTTCTACCGCATATTCATCATGATCAACCACACTAGTCTTCAAAGCCATGTTTACCCCCTTTTGCATCCCCATAGCTCGAGCACGAGCATCTTCGGCATTCTTGGCAGCCACTTTGAATGCGGCCATTTCTTGCATTACCTCGTTGGATGACATGAGGTGATAATTATGCCTACCTTGGAGACTTTTCAAATCTGCGGGCTCAAATGGCATAAGAGCACTGACATACTTGCGCTTGATCCAAGCATCATCAACATAAGCCGCGCCGTGGTTTCTGAAGGTAGTAGCTATTGCCTTTAGCCTCCTATACATGTCCTCGTGGTCTTCTCCATCCAGCATATAAAATCCTTCAGCTTCATTGCTCAAGGCATCATATCTATTCCTTCTCATACTTTCATTTCCGATGAAGAGCTCGGTGAGAGCATCCCACGCTTCTTTAGCTGTGCTAAGATGCTGAATGTGTGGCATGTCTTTATCTCCCACACCAAGCTGTATCATGTGTAGGGCCGTAGCATCGAGTTAGCTATCGACCACTTCTCTCCTTGTGAGATTGTTAGGATTTCCAACGTGAAGACCATTTTTGATGATCTTCCACAACTCTATGGAGGAACTGCACACATGAGATTTCATCAAAAATTGCCATTGAGAGAAAGTAGAAGCTGACAATTTGGGTGGATCACCCCTATTATGTATATGAGGGTGAGGAATAGGCGGATCAGGGGAATACACATGAGAAACCTCATTGTATCCATCCTTACCGCTATCCTTTTTCGAGGAGGAGCTCTTACTTGTATCATCACCTACCACTTCGTTCTCTTTGGAAACAGTTTTACCCGTTTCCTTGGATTGCGGAGTGGTATCCTCAGAGTTAGATGGAGGTGATGCTGCGGATGTGGAGAGACGCATTATCAATTGACGCATCTCTTCCATCTTAGCCTCCATAGAACTCACCAAGGTTGTTTCCAACGTCTTGAGATCGTTCATGGTGACTACCTCCGGAGCATCACTCCCATCTCCCTTGGAACCCATACTTCTCTTAGGCTGTTAAGCCCGAAATAAGAGCCGAGGCTCTGATACCAATTGAAATGGATCGTATGGGCACCTAGAGGGGGGGGTGAATAGGTGCTAACCAATTTTAATATACTTTTTCAATTTTAGGCTTGACACAAGGTAAATTCTCTAGATATGCAACTACGAGAATTTCCCTATATGAAACCCTAACTACTAAGCACGTAAAAGAGGAGCGAGGAAACCGTAGTGGAGCACGCGGAGACACAGGGATTTGTTTTACCGCAGTTCCTTCCTTGTTAGGGGAAGTACGTCTGCGTTGGAGGGGTGGGCGGTTCTAAGACCACCACGCCACAATAGGCCTCACCCTATTCTCCGATGGATCTCGCCACGAGAGGCCTGATCCACCTTCTCCACTATTGGATCCCTTCGAGGCGGGAACCGGTGCCTTTTACAATACTATCGGGGCACACACCCACAACCGAATTGGGGGCTCCCGGGATGACAACAAGCTGCCACAAAAACAAGGTTTATCAATATAAACAAAAATGAGGATCTAGATCTTTGCAAGAAATACTAGATCGGAGGTTCTCCAAATGAATGGAGAGGAGATGAAGCGCTTGATTGCTGATGATGAAGGTCGAGTTCTCCTCCGTTGATTCCCAAAGGGATGGGGCCTTTGGATGGATCTAGGTGGAGCACTCTTGTATGAACTTTTGAGATCTGATCTGTTCTTTTTCGAGATGAATCAAGAGTTCTGGCAGGAGGGGGAAGGCTGGCTTAAATACCCCCTCCCCAGATCTGGCCGTTGCTCAATTTTGGGGGCGGATTATCCGCCCCCCACTTGGGGCGGATTATCCGCCCCCTGGGAAAATTCCGCCCCAAGGGCGGACTCTCCGGGGGAAACTCCGCCCCCCTCTCTGGGGCTTGCGCCTTGGTGAAGCTTGGAGAAAAACTTGGGGGGCGGATTATCCGGCCCCCTCCTGGGGCGGATTATCCGGCGTAGCCGGAAAGTCCGGCCAAAACTCCGCCCCCTCTCTGGGGCTTGCGCCTTGGCGAAGAGCAGGAGGGGCGGATTATCCGGCCTGGCCGGAAAGTCCGGCCAATGTTCCGCCCCCCCTTCTGGGGCTTGCGCAGGCTTGAGCAGAGGGAGGGGCGGATTATCCGCCCCTGGTGGGGCCGGATTATCCGCCCCCAAAGGTAGATTTCTGAGCTGCAACACTTCAACACACATTAAATGATCCTTGGTATTGTTATCTAACACACAAAACACTAGGGATTAAGAAATGTTCTTTCAACTAACATCACTGCTGGCAAGCAGAATGTCATCCACATACAAAATTAGGAAAATATATTTCCCATTTTTAAACTTTGCATAAATGCAGTTGTCCTCAACATTTTCTTTGAATCCAAATCTTTTAATGGTATCATTAAACTTTAAATACCACTGCCTAGAGGCTTGCTTTAACCCATAAATGGATTTCTTTAGGCGGCATCCCATATGTTCCTTCCCCTCCATGAAAAAACCCTTGGGTTGTTTCATGTAAACATTTTCTTCTAAATCTCCATTTAGAAATGCCGTCTTGACATCCATTTGATGTAACTCTAAATCAAAATGTGCAACTAGTGCCATGATGATTCTGAAGGAGTCCTTACATGAGACCGGAGAAAAAGTCTCATTGTAATCTACACCTTCTCTTTGCGTAAAGCCTTTTGCCACGAGTCTAGCTTTGTACTTTTCTACATTCCCACTGGAGTCATACTTTGTTTTGTAGACCCATTTGCATCCTACTGTTTTGGCTCCTTTGGGAATTTCCTCTAAGTCCCAAACATTGTTGGAACTCATCGATTTCATTTCATCTTCCATTGCCTCTACCCACTTGGCCGAGTGAGGGCTACTCATGGCTTCTTCATATGAGGTAGGATCACCCTCCATATGAACTACATTGTAAACTTTGTAGATTTCTTTGGAAATGGCTGGTCTTCGTTCTCTTTTAGACCGTCTGAGTTCATCAGACTCTTGCTCATTTCTTGCCTCGGGTTCATGCACATTTACACTAGGTGGCTGTTCTGGCTCCCTTTCGTGCGCAACAGTGGGTTCAGGTGGCTCCTGATGGACAGGTTCCGAACTTTCGCCCATTGTTGTCACGTGTGGAGTCACAACAGGTGCCGGCACCATAACCTCAGGGGTTGTAGATGGTGGCACAACAGGTAGCGAGAAAAATGGCTCCTGAATCATCGGATTAGGTGCATGCACCCTCTTCTCCTCAAGATTAATTTGCCTAGCTACCGTGCCCCCCCCCCCTCATCAATTCGTCCTCCAAGAAGACTGCATGTCTCGTTCCTACAAACTTTGTGTATCTGTCGGGAAAGTAGAAACGATAGCCTTTTGACTTATCTGGATAGCCAATAAAATGGCAAGATACTGTTTTGGGGTCTAACTTTGCAATGTTTGGATTGAAAACTTTTGCCTCAGCTGGGCTCCCCCAGACCCTTGAGTGGTGTAGAGAGGGGACTCTGCCTGTCCACAATTCATACGGTGTCTTGGGCACCGACTTACTTGGTACTCTGTTGAGAATGTGAATGGCGGTTTTAAGCGCCTCCATCCACAATCCCAAAGGGAGGGTGGAATAGCTCATCATGCTGCGCATCATATACATAAGGGTACGGTTGCGCCTTTCAGCTACTCCGTTTTGCTGAGGTTCGCCCGGCATAGAATACTGGGCGAATATTCCATTTTCTTGCAGGAACCTTGCAAAGGGTCCTGGTACTTGACCATATGGAGTATGCCGACCGTAGTACTCCCCCCCACGATCGGACCAAACTATTTTAATTCTTTTATCATGCTGATTTTCTACTTCAACTTTGAAAATTTTAAATTTATCCAATGCTTCAGATCTTTCTTTAATTGGATAAATATAACCATACCGGGAGTGATCATCTGTGAATGTTATGAATGAAGCATATCCATCCACACTTTTCACCGGAAACGGTCCACAAATATCCGTGTGGATTATTTCTAGTGTAGCTATGCTTCGGTTTGCACCCTTTTTAATTTGTTTGACATACTTTCCTTTAATGCAATCTATGCATTGTTCTATCTCGGAGAACTCTAACGGAGGAAGAATGTCAGTTTTAACGAGGCTTTCCATTCTTCCCCTCGAAATATGGCCTAGTCTGCAGTGCCATAGTTTCGATGAGTCAAGAGTTCGCTTTCTTTTCTTTTGTTCTTTGTTCGACAAGGGAACTTTTTCATTCACATCACACACAGAAAGTACTTTATCATGCAGGGATAATAAATATAACTTATCATATAAGGTAGCAACACCCACACACTTGTCTTTCAACCAAATGGCACACTTGCCATTTCCGAAATAACATTCATAAGAATCTTTGTCCAAACATGAAACACTTATTAAATTTCTATGTAATGAGGGAACAAAAAGAACATCTTTGAGCAAAAGGAAAGAGCCATCAGCCAGCTCCAGAGGGACGTCACCAATGGCCTCCACTTCTGCTTCTATCCCATTCGCCACTTCAATGAGTCTTTCTCTTTTTGGCGTGATCCTTGTCGAATGGAACCCCCGTAAAGAGTTGGCAACATGAACAGTTGCACCAGAATCAATCCACCAAGTAGATCTATTAAACTTTTCATACAGAGATTCATTAACAAAAGAAACTATATCTTTACCATTTTTGTCCATGATGTACTTCAGCCAAACTAGGCAGTCCTTCTTGTAGTGGCCAGGCTTTTTATAGTGATGGCACTGGTCTTTCTCCCCAGGGGTGGACTGGTGATGCTGGTACTGGTGCTGCATTGGACCCTTGCCATGTGGCTTGGAGGGTGAGCCACCATGGTTGCCGTTTGTGAAGCTTCTCTTCCTATTGTCCTTCACGAAGTTCAGGGAACCGCCGTGAAGGGCCTTCAGCCTTTCCTCCTCTTGGGAGCACATCCCAATGGTCTTTTCTATGTCCCACTTTTCAGGGGACATATTATAGTTTATTACAAAATTTTCGAAAGGCTGTGGAAGTGAGGCCATCACTAGGTGCACCAAGAGTGCTGGCTTTAGCTCGAGGTCCTCATCCATGGGCTTGAGCTTAGCTGCCATGTTTGACATCCTCAGGATGTGCTCTCTTATTCCGTGGGGTCCTCCCGTGTACTTTTCAGTCACCAGCTGCTTTAACAGCTGGGTCGCATACATCTTTGAAGAGCCAGTATCTTGGCGAGGTATTCGCCCACGGTAGCACACTCTCCAATTGAGCCCACTATTGTGTTATCAATTGTGTTCTTTACGAATGCCAAACACTTCTTGTTGGCGTTCACCCATTTCTGGTTATCAATCGAGTAGGCCAGCTCCAATGGAGCATGGCCCCTCTTCCTTTTCTCAAACTCAGCACTTTCCTCAGCATCTCCCCTGACTAGGTCAGCGGGCTTGACTAGTTGCTTGGTGTCAACCACCCAATCCACTTCGGCGCATACGAACGCCAAATCGACCTTTTTCCTCCATTCGGAGTAGTTGTCCCCCCGCAGCAGCGGGATGTCCTTCAAACAGGCCATGAGGTTGAAACCTCCTGAAAACCACAAAAGATGTGAGATCACCAAGGAAAACAATTGTATGCATTAATTCAACATTGGTATAAATTAAGCATGCAATCGTTTTATGCTATTTAAAATTACATCACTGTTGGGCAGAAATAAATTTAAATGCACCTTTAATACTCAATGAAAAGAATCATGATCATGTTTATTAACAACGTTGGTCAATTAATAACATGGGACACAATCATCTTTAATTACTTTGTCACATCTTTATGTCAAAATTTAAACAACTTTGTTGCATCATTGCAATTTAAAACATACATTTGCAGCGGAAACTTAATGATGACTTTCATAATACTTTGAACTTTACAGAAAAAATTCTTCCTTTAAATCATTCTCTAGTCAAAATATACTTGCAATAAGATGACTAGAGAAAACTATGCAAAAAAATGCTTAAAGACCTTAAGCAAAACAAATAAAACAACTCTGAAAAAGGAAAAACAGAAAAAACTGTTTAAAACCGCCCTACTGGGCCAGCTCTGTGGGCAGCGTGCAGCGGCCCAAGGCGGCCTGGCTCCTCCAGCGCCTGGCTGCCGCCCACGCGCACGCCAGGGAGCCAGCGCCCGCACGCCCCGCGGCCCATAGTCACGGCCCAGCAGCGCCCGCCCCCGGCCAGCCCGCTTGGCCCGGCACCACGGCCCAGCACGCCTGCCTAGCCCGCGGCCCCCGAAGCCGCCCGCGCGCGCTTCATCCTGGCCGTCCGCGCGGCCTAACCTAGATCGAACGGCGCAACGTGCGTCTCGGGGGTATAAGAACCCCCCGGCCGCCGCCCCCCCAACCCTAATCCCACTTCTCCCCCTCACCCGCCCCCGGGTGCCCACCGTGGCGGCGCCTCGTCCCTCGCGCGGCTGCCCCGCGTGCACACCGCGTCCGCCCCGCGTCCCTCGTGGCGGCGCCGCGCTCAACCGCGGCAGCCCCGCGTCGGCTGCGCCGACGGCAACGCGTCGAGCCCCCGTGTACTCACCGCGGCGGAGCCGCGTCCTCTCCCCGTGAGGCCGAGGCGAGGCGGCCGCGTTCCGCGCGCCCCTCCCTCTCCCTCTCTGCGCCGGCGGCGCGAGCCCCGCGTGAGGGCCGAGGCGAGGCGGCTGCGCGTCGCGCCCCTCCCTCTCCCTCTCTGTGGCGGCGCATGCGTGTGGGTCGGGCGAGGCGAGGTGGTCACGTCGGCGCGCCCCTCCCTCTGCCCTGTCTCCGGCGTGGCCCGCCCGAGCACGAGGCGAGGTGGCCGCCTCCGGCGCGCCCCTCCCTCCTTTGCTTGCTCCGAGCCATGCCCCCCCCCCCGCCCTCCTTGCCGGCGGTGCGTCCACCCGAGGGTTGGCGCACCACCGTCAAGAGGGGCGGCGGTGGAGCCTTTTCGCTCCCCCCTTTTTTGTTTTTGGTACTTGGTCCGAAGTGAAAAGCGGCGCCCCCCCTTTTGCTCCTTGCCGATATGTGCATCCACCCGAGGGTGGGTGCACCGTCGTCAAGTGGCCGAGGCGCGGGGCAGAAACTTTCCCGGCGATGGCCGGAGTGAACCCTTTTCTTTTGATTGACTTTTCTTTGGGGATCTATGGGGTTAGAACTTGCGTTCAAGATCTTTTAGGAGTTTTAGATCTAGGGTTTTGCTTTGCCCCGAAGGGTGTGTTCTTCTTCTAGATGTCTCCACAATGGATGCCCATCTAGATCGAGAGGAACGGCGTGGCCATAGGGTAGGCGCACTTTGGATCTATTCCTTTTCTTTCGAACTCTTACTTTCTACAAATGCACTGAAAAATCTAGCAACTAAAAACTTGCTCTGATACCAATGTTAAAACCACCTTTACAAAGGATCTAGTCTAGATCTAACAGTAGCACTATACATCACCTTTGTAGATCGAGAACAGAGAGAGAGAGGGAGAAAGAGAACCGAGATGAGCTCTACCTGCTCCCTGGCTCGACAGACACGAGCCAGAGGGAATGCCCGAGCTGGTGCCGGAGCTAGAACCTCCGTCGTTGGCCATGGGGGTAAGGGGTGAGTGTGGCGGCGGTGGAACTTCCCGTCGGCGTAGCGCTTAGCCTAGATCGGGTAGGTTTTGTAGGTGGGGCGTCTAGGACACGTCTGACCTCGTGAGTCGTGCTGCCGGCTCCCCACCTCTTTATATAGCGCTGGTGACAGGGACCCACCAACCAGATAAGGTTGGACGCCCCCGATCAGGACGCAGTTAGGCGTGTGCTGACCCAATCACGTTGAGATGTATCTAACACACCATCCATCCATCCATCCATCTGTACTTCACTTGCTGCCGCTACGAGGAGCTGTAGCTACAGCTAGCTAGCTCCGATCGACCTTGGTGCGTGCCGCGCGGCGCTGTTCGTGTGACACTGCCTTGGTTTTCCTTCCCCTTCCCCGCTTCTTTTCCACTGTAGTAGTACTACCTTGTACGAGGACCTGCTGCACGATGGAGAAAACGGAGATCTATCGGTCAGTGAACAGTAAAGTACCGTGCAGTACATGCGTACGTGGCCAGCGGACAAATCTGTGGAAATCTGGCAACGGAGTGTACTATACTGTACGTACCTTAGGCCGTATTATTATTATTATTAATTCTGCATTAGCCAGTATACACGCTAAAGTGACCCAAATACTAACGTATACTACTACCCCCAAACAACCGTGTGCGTGCGTGCCAACAGCAAGCTAGCCAAGTAGGAGTACACTACTCCGTAGCCCTGCGCACCAGCATGTATGGTATGGAGCGTATGTATAGACGACACATTAATAGCGGGATCGATCCTTTCGTGGAGCTAGCAGAAACACAACGTCGGCGTCGCACGTTCACGTGGTCGGTCGGTTAGGTGGCCGCCATCACCAACGGGCCGGCCGGCCGGCCGGCGAGCAATCAAGGGGGCCGGGGCACGCACGCATAGTAGTACGCACTGCCATCATGCATTCGCTGCCTCGCAAGTTAGCTAGAGCAACGCCGCGACTGCGTGGATGCCTTCGCGCGCTCATCTGAACTCGCCCTGCTCTCGCTTTCCCTGGCTCCAGTTTTCGCCAGCCTTCGTGATCTTCCTCCCGTTTCAGTCCAGTCCAGTCCAGACATGGAGTTGGAGCACGACGTGTGGGGACTACGCTGAAAGTGACAGGGCGGAGTCCCCTACTGATTTTGCGTTGGTCGGTTATTCAGTGTTTCTGAAAGATGCCGATCTTGCCTTTTACAGTGACACACGACGTTCTGCAGACATGTTTTCAGAGGACGGCATTTTCGGACACCGCACGAGCCGGTTAATTTTGCTGAAAGATCTCACCTTAACTGATTTGCTTGATACTTCTTACGTGCAAACAGTCACGACTTGTTCCCCACCCCGCTGAAGCCCCTCCTTCATCTAACATCCGTGAGTTATTGCAAACCGACACTCCTTCATCAGTCACACGATTCGGTTGGTGCAGCGAGCCTCCCAGACTGTTGAGGGGCTACTGTTGTTAGTAGGGGCTCAAAGCGCTCACACCGAGTGGTGGCCGGATTCTTGCTTGCTTCTGCGGCCAAGTAAGAATACTCAGTCCAAAATTCGCGAGAAGAATACTCTAACCCCAGAAAAAGGTACAGGAAAAATAAGAGCATCTCTAGCAGACTCTGTGAACGTCCGAACCAGAAAATGAGTTTACAGGTCGTGTTTGAGCTCGTTTTTGCTCGCGGAACACCGTGGGCAGAATAGAAACCAGACAATCGAACCATAAACACACGAAGTTTAAACATCCGTCGGAGATTTCAAAGTGTTCATACATACGTCGCTGCGGTCATAGGTACAAAACACAAAATTAAAACTAGATACCGGGGGATCTTCCGTCACCACCGCTAAACCCTAGCCTACGTCGCTGCGGTCATAGGTACAAAACACAAAATTAAAACTAGATACCGGGGAATCTTTCGTCGCCACCGCTAAACCCTAGCCTCGACACAAATCGAGCTCAACGGAGCCTCATGAAGTGGCGGCGGCTTCAGAAGCTTTTGCCATCGGAGCCGAGGTCGTAGAGGCCAGATCTATCGGAGACGAGATCGACGAACTTGTCGTCCTCCATCACGCGCTCGAGCTCAATCTCCACCTTCTTCGTGCGTGCTTCTTGGTCACGGGCGACCCCTGCTCGAGGAAGATGGTGTCGATCTCTTCGTCGCTGCGAGAGTGAGCCGCATCGTCCTGGGCATCGACGACGCTGCGCCGCGCGATGACCTCCATCCAGTGCTCGAAGGAGGCGTCGTCGGTGTAGTCAGCGCTAGTAACAACGCGGCTGATCGGTGTCGGGATCTCCTCCTCCTCCCTCTTTGGCGGTGGCAGACGAGGTCCGCGTGAGCTTCCCTCCCCCGACCTGCGGCGGTCGAACTCCTCTGTCTCGTGACAGAGGAGCTTGCACGGCACCAGACTGTTGTGGCGCGACGATTTAAGAGGCGGTGCCGGATCTAAAGCTGGTGGCGACTAATTGCTCGCCGGAGGGCGGCGATTTAAGAGGCGGTGCCGGATCTAAAGCTGGTAGCGACTAACTGCTCGCCGGAGGGCGGCGATTTAAGAGGCGGTGCTAGGGAAAGCACGGCAGAGGGGTGGAGGAGGTGGTAGCGAATAGCCAGGTCGAGACCTAGAAACGACGATCGAAACCCAGGCTTTAAAGATCGAGGGGTGTGCATTTCTCGGCCCCCGTAAATATTATATGGGCTAGGCCCGTTATACGATTTCTGCTCGGGCCATAAATCTTGCCCCGGCCCTATACCCGCCGGAATTATATGGGTCGAACCGTTGTATGGGGTCTCTGCTAAAGATGCTCTAATTCCACCTGAACCGAAAATAACAAGATTCAGCACCTATCGTCTCATAGGATGCTTGACCCACACTCTAAATGGCCAAAGTGAGGCGTGATCAATGAAGCGAAGAAGAATTAAGGTTGGTGAAAGATATCAAGGAAACACGGACGCACCTTAATTTTCTCAGGGTTGGTAATCGACTAACTGGTAAGGCACCGAGGCAGACCTAGGACCTATCCTGGATATGGTACATTGAGGAAGTGGAAGACATGCATGTCATGGAGCTAGTTGGAGAAAGGAATAATGTGCAAAAGAAAAAAAAGGTACTGTAAGAATAATGCCACCTGAACCGAGAATAACAAGATTCAGTACCTATCGTCTCATAAGATGCTTGACGCACACTCTACTTGGCCAATGTGTGGGATGAAATGCTAGGGCCGGTATGTCTTCTTCCATATCATTTAAAAAAGACATAATATATAACTTGTACAATGCAATATCACTTATTGCTATCTCTAGAAATTAATAAGAATTGTCTATTTTTAGTAAGAAATTGGTTGTTTAAGGAAAAATATATGGTACGAGAAAATAGCCTTCTCTTATTTCTAAGAGATCATCCGATCCCTTAGCTAAGGGAACACAAACTTTTATTTCTTGTTTCTTCCTTCTCCAAATAAATAAAAATCCAACGTGACAAGTATAAAAAAGGACTGACGTCACGGCATTGTATATGCCCTAAAGCAAAGAACAATTCAGGTTGTTGAAAGATATCAAGGGCTCATTAGTTTTTTCCTGTTTGGTATCAAGAATATAGTAAGGCACCGAGACAGACCTAGGACCTATCCTAGATATGGTACATTGAGGAAGTGGAAGACATGCGTGTCATGGGGCTAGTTGGAGAAATGAATCATTGCATGATAATAGCAATGAACCTTTGCTTAGTTTGAGCAAATCAGAAACGGGGGTCTGAATTGCCTTCTCTCTCCCGTGCCGCTCATGCGAGCGACCGAGAGAAAACCCTAGTAGCCGGCTAGACGCCCCCCCTTGCTGGCCTCCCTCCTCGTCACCACCAGAGGGTGTGATCGGGCAAAGCCTGGTTGTTGTTATCGTCGGCGGAGCTCCCCCTCGTGTGGTTGGGGCTGGCGTGGCCTAGCTTCTTCGATCTTGGGCGCTGTGGGGCGTGGGGCACAGCGGCGCGGTGGCACCACATTCGGTGCCCTAAAACCAAAATCAAAACCGCGCGCAGCCAAACAGCCATCATGTGATTTTTTTCTCGCCTTTCGCCCAGACCGCCCCTCGCGGAATCTTAGCCTCCTGTCCGCCGCTCGCCGTGGCTCGGCCCCGACTCAATCGCCTGATCCCGCCGCTCTGGATGTCCGCCAGAACTCCCGCGATAGTCGCCGATCAAATCGACTGATTTTGGCCATTTCCCACCCCGCCGTCGCCTGGGATGGTTGCCACACCACCAGCGTAGCCCACCAACATTGATTAGAGGTCGCCACTACTTGACCCTAAACCCCATGACACCGTCGGCAAGTCACCGCTCCTTGCCTTGCTCCCGGTGCTCGGTCAGCATGGCGCTACACATTCCTCGGTTCACTCCCCCCCCCCCCCCCCCACCCCACACCCTCGTCGCCTTTTCTTGGCCACTAAAGACCTCCGCCACCAAAATCAAGCTTAGTGCCCAGCAACCTCCAAATCCGCCTCCTCCCCACCGCCGAATCTCATGGTTTCCAAATTTTGGGCACCTTATTTCACATCATCTGCTAGGGCAGGAAAAATTTGGGTGCCCTACCTACCTTTTTGTGCCTTATTTTTTCTTCGAGTGACCTCTTTTAAATCATCTAACGGAGATATTCCACTTGTACAACCCTGCTTTTCTTACAACCATGGCATGGCAAGCGTATTTGCTCCTTTGGCATATATGTACACATATGAAGAGACGATGCCATGCCTGAAGGGACAGCTTTGAAGGAGTAGAAAAAATCGCCAGAGCCAGCAAATCATCTTGCGAGTGAAAAAAAAACCGGAGTTGGACAAACGAGTTTGTTCGCCCTAGCCAATTAGTACTCCCTCTGTTTTAATATAAGATATTTTAAATTTGTAAAAAAATTATATTTAGACCTCTTTTAATGTATAGGTTCACTTTAAATTTATATACTAAAACAATCTCAATATGCTTGTTTTATAAACTAAAACATCTTATATTATGAAACGGAATATTAGCTAGGCCATTCATTCGCACCAGCCAGCAGCAAACCTATAAACTGACATGGCGACAAGACAAGCTTTTGCTAGCTGGAGTATGTAGTACAATCATACTCGCCATGTGAATTATTGTATTGCGTAGCGTGGCGTGGTGGCTGTGAAATTACTTGCCATCGATCGACCGCCTGTAGACCACTAGAGTAGTAGTAGTCTACCAGCTCCAGCAGGTCGGCGTTTTTTACTCTCGCACGAATCGAGAGGCATCCTCTGATAGCTCAGCGACTTTTGGCTCCTTCCCTCCCTTCTCCGGCGGTCTCGCCGGCCGGAGGGGGGAGGAGGGGTGCTTCTTGTAGATAGGGTCTGGTAGGTTGCCGTGTCTGGGCTCGATGCCTGTAGTGCGAAGCTGCGTCTTGGATCTGAGCAGCCAGATCTGGGGCGGAATAGGGGTCCTCTTTCTCTTTCTTCTCATGCTCGTTGGCATGCGGAGGATGAAGGAGGAGGCCACAGCTTCTACAAATAAAGCTGCTTTCGATAGCGAGGTGGGGTTGTTGTTGCCAAAGCTCTCTCTTCTGCTGGCCGGCCGTGGTGGCGGGTGGCGAGGAGATGTCGATGGCGACCGGCATACCCATCTGCTATTGCCGAGCTACTCCTTGGCGCGCTGGAGCAGCGCCAGGAGGTTGCAGCGCGGCTCCCTGTTCGACGCTCCTCCGGTGGGAGCCGACGACGGGTGGGGTGGCGCCTGCAGTTCGGAAGATCTGCTCGAGCTTCACCAACGGGACAAAAGGAACAACAGCCTTTCTTGGCTCATGGCCGGCCGTGGCGGCGAGGGCGAGCAAGGAAGTGGTGCTGGAAAGGTGGCTCTGTTTGGTGAAGATGATGGCCTGGTGACTCCAGGCGACTCTGCTTCTCTTCCGGCGATCTCCAAGTGGAGCCTGAGATGGGTAACCACTATCTTTGGCCAGGAATTAGGCCAAGCCGGGCTCGATGGCCATGACGGCCAGAGCATCTTCAACCTCCAGCTAGGGAGGCCTTCTTTCTCCCTCTGTCTGGCTTTCATCACTGCTGCAGGTCCAAGTGGTGCCGTCCCCAGCGCTTGCAGCGGTGGCTGGAATCAGAGGTGAGCCTTCAGAGGCATTCAAGGACTCGATCGCGTTCCTGCGGTCGCTTGTAGGGTGGTAAATGTAAAAGTTTAGGACCATGTTGTATTTCTCTATTTCTTTAGGGTCCTCCTTGTAAGTTGTATACCCCATGCCGCTTAATGCAGAGTTTGGGCCCTTCGTGGCCTTTCCCGTTAAAAAAAAAAGCTCCAGCATGATGTGGTGGAACTAATTAAGGTGCGTGCATAGTCTAGCTTTGTTTCACTTCACGGCCTTGCCGAGTGACAGCTAGATATGAGAGTTCATATCCCGGTTAGCTCTCAGCGCGCCTGCGATCGCGAGTTCGCGACCTACGGACCTAGGACGATCGTTCGTACCGTGAAAACATTTTCATGCCGCTGGCTGAGATAGTCTTGCTTCGTTAAGCTTCCATCACGTACTGATCCACGGGTTATTAGGCAAAAAAAATGAAACGCGGACGTTTCAGTTAACTGGATCCGTATGCGGAGACGCGCGCGCGGAATTAACGGTGGGCCACCCGTACCCCGTAGGGCGTACTCCCTCCGTTTTGAAATATAAGACATTCTAACTTTGTAAAACGAATGTATCTAGACATCTTTTAGAGTGTAGGTTTACTTTGAACCTCTACAAACCTATACACTAAAAGACATTTAGATACATTTGATTCACAAAGCTAAAACGTCTTATATTTCCGAACAGAGGGAGTAGGCAGGAGAGAAGTCTGCATTCTACAGTACACGGTACATCGTAGTACATACATAGTACCAACTACATGCATGCGTACCCGAAGGCCCCGGGCGATTCGAAGGGCGGCATAAGTTTGACAAAAATCAGCACTCTCAACTTTTCTTTTGCCAAACTCCACCGAGGTAAACAACGGATTCTCACCCCTATAGTTTTATAACGACTATGACACACATATATAAATCGTCAAGTGTTGAGGTGGATTGTGTGGAAAATAGTGCGGATGCGGGGGAAAGGAGAAGTTGATAGACCAATCTTCGGTCTGGTCATCGAAGAGACTAAATTCTTACTCCCTCCGTCTCAAGCCGGCAGGACATGTTTAATGCTAGGCGCTTAATCGGATGCTTAGAGATAAAAAAAACAAATACGATCAAATTAAGAAATCCGTAAGTGCCGTACACTTTAACGTGGGGCGCTAATCACAGGGGCATAACCACCTGGCTGTGGGCATGCCCGCTTCCTTCACGCTCAGCTGGTACAGGAAGAAAAAGACCAAGCGTCCGCCGTAAGTCTACGCGTCGACGCTATGTTTTACCCTGGAATTCCAGACACAACCGTCGTTTTGGCTGGCCTATGTTTTCTAAAAAAGTCAAACCACGAAAATTATTACTAAAGGTTCGATAGTTTGTTTTGAAAGATGTAAAAATAATTGCAGTCTTTTTTGGCTAATTATGCTAGAACTAATAACTGTAAGGCACTATGGCTCTCCTCGGGTCTACGGGGTTTGTTGAGCATATGCCAAACAGGTTGTAATATATGATATTCTAAAGTAATACAAGTTCTTGGGTAATTTTTTTTGTTAAGTGAAATATGTGCGTTACGTAAGCTTTCCCCACTATCCACTAATATCTATGGTGAAACAGGTGGAAATGGAAAATAGTGAGGAATGCTATCTTTTAGGATGTAGTCAACCAATAGATAATATAACAAAGCAGAAGTTTTTCCTATGATTTAATAAGAAAAGAATACATAAGTTGTATATTTTTATTTTCTTTGCTCTATGAAATTCCAATTCAGCTCCAAAGGTCTACTTGGTCGAAAGCAATTGCCTGGTTCGTTTCCATCTTTCCCATGGATGAAGACATCAACCTTTAGATGGGAGCCTTGATCAAAGGGTTCTTCCCCGTCGTTGCTTTAGAGGCTCTCTCGTTGACGCACTATTAGGAATCTAAGAGCATCTCTAACAGTAACCAAAAAAGTCCGGCGACAATACTGGTTCAGGCCGAAAATGGGCCAGAACGGAGCCCGAACTCGCGGCCTGGCCCGTAAAACGAGCTTGGGGGCCCGAAAAACTCGGCGGCCGCTCCGTATTAAAACGGGCCGCAGAGGGGAGTTCAGTTTCCAAACCCTACTCCCCTCCGCCGCCGCCAGCTTCCTCTTCGGCGAGCAATCCAGCTCGCAGCAGCCCCCATTCGCCCCAGCTTCGCGACGCGATGGCCTCCTATGGTGGCTCAGCAGGGCATGGAGCGGGATTGGGCGGCGGGGACTCACCGCCGCGCCCCCCGTGTTTCACACGGACGTGGAACGGCGGAAGTTCAACCAGTCAGAGGGCGTGCACAAGGAGATAGTCGAGCTTGATGACGAGAAGTGAAGCTCTTCACCCGCGTCGACGCCGTCGTCCGCCTCGACGCTCTGATGCACCCAATTTGCATCACCTTTCTATATCATAATTTATCTCTATTCATTGATATTTGTCTTATTATGAGGTATTACTTATGGCTTTTCATCTGTTTATGCATGTTGGATGAATCTTGGAGGATGGACTGCCGGAGTCTGGATTCTGATGGAAAAGAAGGCGTTTCGGTGCAATTTTGCGAAGATCAGAAAAATATCAGAAAAATATGGAAACATATTATTTTACCAGAAGACGAAGGATGCCAGAAGGAGGGATGAAGGGGGGGCCTCAGGTGGCCCACACACCCCTAGGCGCGGGCCCACCTGACCCAGCGCCTAGGGCAGGTGTGGCCCACCTGCCCGGCCTCCGACTCGGGGAGCGACCACATATAGATTTCCGCCGCCTCTGGGAACGCAAAACACCGAGAGAGAAAGATCTCTCCGGCAGACAGATTTATGCTGGAGGAATTCCTTCCCAGAGAGGGGAGATCGTCGCCATCAACACCATCATCAAGCCAGGCTTCATCGGGATCATCATCATCCACACCATCATCTCCACCAGCACCATCATCACCACTTTGTCCCGCTGTAACAATTGTGTTGGATATTGCTTTAGTTCATTAGGGGAAACTTCCCCGGTGTTGATTACTATTGTAGTTTATGCTTGTGAGTGGAACCATTGGATTATTGTTTATGTTCAGATTGTTATCCATTATCATATCATCTTTGATCTTGATCCATATGATGTCTTGTGAGTAGTTCGTTTAATTCTTGAGGACATGGGAGAAGTCATGTTGTTAGTAATGAATCTGCGATGAGTTATTATTCAATGGTTTAGTATTTAAGTTGTGGTGCTATTCTTCTAGTGGTGTCATGTGAACATCGACTATATGACACTTCACCATTTATGGTCCTAGGGGGATGCATTGTGTATTTGGCTACTAATTGTGGGGTTGTCGGAGTGACAGAAACCTGAACCCCCGTTAGGACACCTTTGCACAAGGGAGCGTAGGATCTCAGAGCTTAAGGTTGTGGTTAGATTTATATCTTAATTACTTTTCTGTAGTTACGGATGTTTGCAGGGAGTTTATTTACAAGTATGTATTAGTCCTAGGAAGGGCGGTATGTTAGCACAGGTTCACCACACAACACTTACAAACACCAAAGAAGAGTACTCGGCTATTTGAAGCGAAAGCACTTGACAGAATTTCCATGTGTCCTCGAGAACGTTTGGTCCTTATAAGTATTTCCACCGCCTTGTTCTTTGCTAAGAAAGGATTGGGCCACTTGCTCTGTTTGTTAGTTACTTCTATTACTTGCTCTTTGTTTTGTTGCCTTGTCAGAAAACCACTAAAAATCCATTTGCTAAGTATTCACAGGGATTTCCTGCTCCATACCACTATTCAACACCTTCTGCTCCGCGTTGGGATCGACACTCCTATTTATCAAAAGTACTACGATACACCCCTTATACTTATGGGTCATCAAGACTATTTTTTGGCGTCGTTGCCAGGGAGTGAAGCGCTATTAAAGAGTGGAACTGGTAAGGGAAACTTTGACTGTGAGTATTGCTCTTGTTACTGCTTGTTACTTTGTTTCCAATATGGATAACCCACTTGGTTTTCTGTTTGGGAAAACTACTACCACTGCTAGGGTAGTAGATGAACCACCACCTTTTGAGATAGATCCTTTTAAGATACCTACAAGTGTTGTTAATCGTGTTATGGATAATTATTATTTTGGAGATGGAACTGTCCATCCCGGTGATCACTTGATCTTTATCCATGAATTATGCGGGTTGTTTAAGTGTGCAGGTATCACAACTGAACAAGTGAATAAGAAGTTACTCTCCATATCCTTGAAAGGGAGAGCTGAAGAATGATGTAAGCTGTTGAAGAATGGGAAATCCATGGAATGGGAGGAGATGTCATCTCTCTTTTACTCTAAATTTTATCCTCCCAGTGAAATTCATAAGGATAGAAATCTTATATATAACTTTTGGCCTCTTGATGGAGAGAGTACAGCTCAAGCTTGGGGGAGATTGAAGTTACTAATTCTTAAATGTCCTATTCATGAACTCCCTAACAATATTATTCTTAATAACTTTTATGCTAGGCTTCCTCTTCATGATAAAGATTTACTAGATGCTTCTTGTGCAGGATCATTCACACATATGAAGGAAGAAGCTAAATGGGATCTCTTAGACCATATTCAAGATAACACTGAAGCTTGGGAGAATGACAAAGGAAGAAAGTCAGGTATAAACTATGATTATGATTGCATTAATCTTTTATGGGAACTAATGACTTCCGTGATATTAGCAATGAGTTTGGTCTTAATTCCCAAAGTATTGCCAACTGTTTTAAGGCTTTTGCCTCTTACATAGAAATTCCCAAGAAGAAGTGGAATAAGTACCATGCTCCTTATAAAGATGTTGTTAGTCATATTCTTGTTAGAAGTACTCAAGTTTGTACTACTAATCATATTGTGCCTGAACCTTATGTTGAGAAAATGCCTTTCCTAGCTAAGGTAAAGGAGTATTCTATGATTATTAGTGCAAATAACAAAGGTACAATAAAGACCGTGGAGCCTAGTAAGCATTTGAGTGATGAACCCGTGGTAGCTATTGTGAAAGACACTGTCACTAGAAATATAGAGAATGAGCACATTGTCTTATGTGAAGACGCTTCTAATATTATCTCTCATCCTAGTACGGCTAGAAAAGCTAGTGTTTCTGTGCTTTTTGTTAAAATTGGTGATCATTGCTACTATGGTTTATGTGATATTGATGCTAGTTCGAGTGCTATTCCTTATGAGCTTTACAGGGAAATTATGCATGAGATTGGTCCTTGTGATCTTGAGGACATTGATGTGGTTATCCACCTTGCTAATAAGGAAACCATTTGCCCCATTGGCATTGTAAGAGATGTGGAAGTTCTCTGCGGTAAGATTAAGTATCCTGCTGATTTTTTAGTACTTAATTCAGCAGCTAGCAAAACTTGTCCTAACATTTTTGGTAGACCTTTCTTAAACACTTGTGGAGCCATTATTGATTGTAAGAAGGAAATGTTTTAAATAAGTTTGATGGAGATTCTTATGAGTTTAACTTTTCCAAATTTGCTAAAGCTCCTTGTGAAAATATCTTGCCTAATAAAGATTTCAGGATGGGGCGACTTGCTTTTATTGATCCGGTTTATGATCTTAGACCTCCTTTTGATGACTGTAAGTATGCTTATTCTGATGATAAAGTTGTTTCCAGTGACAGTTATATTGTCAACTTTATTCGAAGTTCTACTGAAAGTTATTATGAGAGAGGGAAACATGGTTGTATGCATCTCAATGATGTTAAGTTTCCCCGTTTTATGTTGAAAGCTTTAAAGTTGCATCTGTTTTGTCTTCCTATGCTTGTGGCCTTTTGTTTCAACAATTCGTTTCTCATGATACCCCCATGAATAGGAAGTGGGTTAGACTCAAGTGTGTTGCTTATATGCTTCTTGATGCTCTCTTTCACTTCAAATACATATATCCCATGTGAGCATCTTTGAAAGTTTCAAGCCTAACTTAAAGGAATTAAAGAAAAGTACTTGTTGGGAGATAATCCAAGAGTTTTGTCGAGTCTTGGAAGTTATTACCTCAGTAATAACCGCTCCTTATCCCTTTTGTTTTGTTTTTTGTGTCAAGTTCAACTACTTTTGTGAAGTAGAAGAGTTGTGAAAAGTGGCTATCCTGGGACAGATTTTTGTACTGCATTGTAAAAATTCGTGAGGAAGCTCAGTACCTCGGATGGAGCTGAATTTTTCTGAGATTGTTCTCCAGGTTGTTACCCAACTTTCATCAGTTCTGCACTTTTTTATTTGAGCAACATAAGGTCTTTGAAAAAATCAATCTTTACCTGCTGGTCTGTTTTGATAGATTTCTGCCATCATTTGCATTTGCCTCTTACAAAAGCTTTTGTTTTGATGGGTTTTCAGTTGACGGGTGTACCAAAGGTTTATTGTTTTTGCTTACACTAATGTTGTCATTGAGTTTGTTCAAGGGTTTTGTATAAAGGAAATTCTCAAGAGAAGGAGAAAAGGAATCTGCAGAGTTCGTCTTTGAATAGGTAAAAGTGGTGAAAACAGAAGGTTCGTGAAACTTCAATCTTTTTATTTTTTTGGTGTTTTTAATACATAAGGGAAGTTACGAGACAAAACTGAAGAGGAAACGGAGCCCGGGGTGGACAAACCCACCCCATGCGTGGGCCCAGCCTGGCCACGCGTGAGGGGGGTGTTCCCTCCCCGAAATCCATCTCCGCCTCATTTTCATGTCAACCTTCCTTATGCATTGCAACTTCGTAATATATAACCCCCCGGATCCCCCGTGGTTCGTGCATCTTGTTATCGTCGTGTATTTGTTTCATCTGGTTATGTTAGGAAACCTTCTCAAGTTTAGAGCACCATGGCCTCCGCCAACGACAAAGCCAAGAAGCCTGTGGAGTCAAAGTTGGAAGAACAAACCACCGCAGGAACAAGGGGAAGGAAACCTACTTTTGTAGGAGCAACTAACACTGCGGATGCCTTTTCTCGTCACATGCAGGAAATCATAGCTTTCGGTCCAGAACTCGTATACTGCCCTGAGGCAGCGGAAGCCCTTCGAACCACCAACGAGTTTTGTGATAAGTATCGTGCTTTGAGGATGAAGGTGGATATGCTTTAAGAGGAGAATAACAGGCTTAGCAAGATGCTGGAAGATTTTCTGACCCATGACAAGCTTGGGGGAGTGTCGCGGTATCACCACCCATTATCTTTTAGCTTTTTAGTGGATTCATATCTTGAAGGGTTTCGCAGCATAGTAAATCAAAATTTTCTACGGATGCGAACGAGAAATCCAAGATCTAATCTAGGAGATGTAATTAACGAGATAGATAGATGAGATCTTCATACCCTTGAAGAAATCGCACAGTGGAAACGTTCAACAGAACGTGGTTGATGTAGTCGTACTAGCCGTCTCCTCCTCGCAATCCGATCCGATCCAACGCCGCAAGTGACGGCGCCTCCGAGAGATGCACACGTGCGGTGCCGCGACATCTCCTCCTTCCTTGGTCCAGCAAGTGGGGTGGAGAGATGGATTGGATCTGTAGCACGACGACGTGGTGCTATGGTGGAGAGTTTCTGCGGCAGGGCTTCGCCCATGCGCAGTCGGGAGAGAGAGACGTGGAAGGGCAGCAGGACGACGCCTAGGGTTGGAGGAGTGGGAGGAGGGGTGCGCCCCTTCCCACCTTATATAGGGGGCTGGCTGTCCCCTTTGGCCCCTCCTCCAAGCCCTAGGGCGTCGGCCCCAAGGGTTGGAGTGGGGGGCAAGTTTCCCCCCTCCTTCTAGAAGGGTTCCCTAGGGTTTCCCCTAGGGTTTTGGCCGGCTGGGCCTATGGGGCCTTGTGCTCCTGGTCCAAAGCGGCCAGGGCACTCCCTCTTAGGCCCACGCAGCCCTCCGACAACTGGGGCCACGTTGGTCCCACTCCGGAAGCTTCTAGAACCTTCCGGTACAATACCGAATACTCCGAAACGATTCCGAAATCCAAAAACTTCTTTCCTTTATATGAATCTTATTCTCCGGACCATTCCAAAACCTCTCGTGATGTCCTGGATCTCATCCGAGACTCCGAACAAAAACTCATAAACCAATTATCCATTCTATCCTAGCGTCGAGGCACGTTAAGTGTGTGACCCTACGGGTTCGAGAATATGCAGACATGATCTTCTATCAATAATCAACAGCGGGATCTGGAAACCCATATTGACTCCCACATATTCATCGATGATCATATCGGATGAACCATGATGCCAGGATTCAATTAATCCCATATATGTATTCCCTTCGTCATGCGATATTTTACTTGCCCGAGATTCGATCGTTGGTATCGGCATACCTAGTTCAATCTCGTTCACAGCAAGTACTTTACTCGTTCCGTAATCCGATATCACTTTGTGATTAACTCCTTAACCACGTGCTTGCAAGCGGTGTTGATATCGATTACCGAGTGAGCCGGAAGTATATCTCTTCGACTCGGGAGGGACAAATTCCATCTCGATACATACAACCCAACAAGTACTTTCCGATCACCTGAGAGACACCTTTATGATCACCCTCACATAGGATGATGTTTGATGACCTCAAAGCTTTCTTCCAATACCAGGGAGTTGTATTATCTCATGGCCTAAGGAATATAATATTTGACATAAGAAAAAGCTTCGCAAAGATGAACACGATGACACGATCTAATTGCTCTGCTTAATTTGGGTCTGTCCATCATATCATTCTCCCAATGACATGATCTCATTATTAATCGACAACACATGTCTATGGTTAGGAAACCTTAACCATCATTCATCAATGAGCTAGTCCATAGAGGCGTATTAGGGACACGGTGTTGTTCATAAACCACACAAGTATCAAAGTTTCCGCTTAATACAATTCTAGCATGGAATATAAACTTTATCATGAACAAGAATTATAACAATAACATCTTTATTATTTCCTCTAGGGCATAATTCCAACAGTCTCCCACTTGCACTAAAGTCAATAATCTAGTTTACATCTCGCAACAATCTAACACACATGGCATTAAGGTGCTAATCATGTTTTGCTCGTGGAAGAGGTTTAGTCAACGGATCTGCGACATTCAGATACGTATGTACTTTGCTAATCTTCAGATCTCCATCTGCTATATAATCTCGAATTATATGAAAACGACGGTTGATGTGCTTGGTCTTTGGATGATATCTTGGTTCCTTAGCCAGTGCTATGGCGCCAGTGTTGTCGCACAATATCTCTAGTGGGTCCAAGACACTTGGAACCACACCAAGCTCAGTGATGAAGTTCCTGATCCAAACTCCTTCACTTGTTGCTTCTGAAGCAGACATGTATTCCGCTTCTACTGTAGATCTCGCGATCACGCTTTGCTTGCATCTTCTCCAGCTCACAACTCCTCCATTCAAAATATAAACGTATCCTGTCTGAGATTTAGAATCATCCTTGTCGGTGTCAAAACTAGCATCGACATAACCTTTTACGACGAGTTGTTCATCACCTCCATAGACTAAGAACATTTCTTTAGTCCTATTTAAGTACTTTAGGATGTTCTTCATGTAGGGGTTCGTAGCATGGAAAACAAAAAATTTCTACCGCATGCAAACAAACAAGCCAAGATCTATCTACTAGATTGTAGCAACGAGTCGATAGAATAACTCACCCTCGAAGATTCCAAAGTGTTTAACGAGAGCGGATTCTCGTGGGTGATGTAGTTGTACTCTTGCCGATCTCAAGATCGCGTAGACGATCCTTCCGGCGCTGCGTTTCGGCAGCGCTTCCGCAGTCGGTCACACGTTCGGTACTCGACGAAAACCTTCCTCTCCCTTGTTCCAGCAGGCAGCGGAGGTTGTAGCACTCTCCTCGCGGTTCTGGCAGCACGACGGCGTGGTACCGGAAGTAGAGGAGAGATCTCGCAGGGCTTCACCTTAAGCCGGAGCGAGTATGGTGGACTATGAGAGAGGCCTCGGTGATATAGGGTTTAGACACACCAAGTAGAGGGATCTAGGCCGGCGGCTAGGGCAAGTAGAAGCCCCAACTCGGCTGCTTGGGAGAAACCCTAGGGCGGCGGCGGCTATGGTGGGCGGCGGTGGCTAGGGTTTAGGTTTAGAGGGGCAAGGTGTAGGTCTAGGAGGGGTAGCCCTGCCCCTCCTTATATAGGTGGGAGGGCGCGACCAAGGGGAGGGGAGTCCCTCCCCAACTCGGCCTCCTTGGCCGGCGGTGGAGGGAGAGGGACTTCCTCCCCAAGTAGGTTTCCTACTCTCCCTCCACCAAACAAAATAGCCGTTTGACTTTTCAAATTGGCGTTTGACTTTTCAAACTAGGATTTGATTTAACCCTTTATTTTGTTCAGCGATGACACCTTGTACATGATGCAACCATTCCAACTTGTTATGACACATTCATGTACCCTTCCCCTCTGGAGTGCCGGACATTCCGGAACCTTCTAGAACATTCCCGATGAAAACACCAGAACCATTCTCCAACCCCGAAACAGGACTTTCCTTATATGAATCTTATTCTCCGGACCATTCTGGATCTCCTCGTGATATCTCGGATCCCATCCGAGACTCCGAACAACATTCGGTCTCTTACTCATCATTCCATAACTACTCAACAACGTCGAATCCTTAAGTGTGTCTCCCTACGGTTCGTGAATTATGCGGACATGATCGAGACACTTCTCCGAACAATAACCAATAGAGGAATCTGGAAATTCATATGGCTCCCACATATTTCTACGATTTCTTTGCGATCGAATAAACCACTTACATACGATACCAATTTCCATTTGTCTCATGATAGTTTACTTATCCGAGGTTTTGATCGTCGGTATCTCTGCATACCTAGTTCAACCTCGTTACTGATAAGTACTCTTTTCTCGTTCCCGTTATATGTGATCCCTTGTGATCCAGTCACATGCTTGCAAGCTAATTGGATGACATTCCACCGAGAGGGCCCAAAGTATATCTATCTGTCATATGGATGGACAAATCCCACTCTTGATCCATGTGTCTCAACCAATACTTTCCGAACACTCAATGCCACCTTTTTAGCCACCCAGTTACGGTGTGGTGTTTGATGTCATCAAAGCATCCTTCCGGTGATGGTGATAAGCATGATCTCATGGTCGAAGTAATTAGGTTATTATGTATCAGAAAGCATATATCAATTGAACTTATTAAAATGACTTGATCTTTATGCTACGCTTATCTATAGGAGTATGTCCATCATATCATTCTCCTAACGATATGATCTTGTTGTTAATAACATCTCAATGTTCATGATAGGGAAACCACAATCATTTATTAACCAACAAGCTAGTATTATGAAGAGGCTTTACTAGGGACTTCAAATTAAGTTTACAAATCACACAAGTATTAATGTTTCCTTGTTAATACTATTATAGCATGAATGTAAACATTTATCATAAACACAAAGATATAATAATAACTATATTTATTATTGCCTCTAGGGCATATCTCCAACAGTCTCCCACTTGCACTAGAGTCAACTAATCTAGATTACATGGTAATATACCGAACACCTATGGCAGTTTGGTGTTGGTCATGTTTTGCCCTCGGGAGAGGTTTAGTCAACGGATCCGCCACATTCAGATCTGTGTGTACTTTGCAAATCTTTATGTCACCATCTTGGACATGTTCTCGAATAGCGTGAAAACATAGCTTGATGTGCTTCAGCTTCTTGTGTGACCTTGGTTCTTGCGCATTGGCTATGACGACCATGTTATCACAGTAGATAGACATTGGGTCCAGCGCACTTGGAACCACACCGAGCTCTGTAATGAACTCTTTCATCCATATCGCTTCTTGTGAAGCCTCCGAAGCAGCCATGTATCCCGATTCAGTTGAAGATCTCGCCACAACGCTTTGCTTTGCACTCCTCCAGCTAACTGCTGCACCATTCAAAGTAAATACGTATCCAGATTGTGATTTAGAATCATCCGGATCGGTGTTCCAACTAGTATCGGTGTAACCATTAACAACGAGTTGTTCATCACCTCCATAAGAAAGAACCATATCCTTAGTTCTTCTTAAGTACTTAAGGATGTTTTTGACCGTTGTCCAATGATCCACTCCTGGATCACTTTGATATATGCTAGTCAAACTAACAGCATATGCAATGTCGGGTCTAGTACATAGCATGACATACATTAGAGATCCTATGGCTGAGGCATAGGGAGTCTTACTCATCCTCTCTCTATCTTCTGCCGTTGTCGGACTTTGAGTTTTACTCAAGGTCGTATTGGGCAACATGGGCAAGAACCCTTTCTTGCTATCTTCCATTCCAAACCTCTTTAGAACTTTGTCCAAATATGTACTTTGTGACAATGATATTAGGCGTCTCGATCTATCTCTATAAATATTTATGCCTAATATGTAAGCTGCTTCGCCAAGATCTTTCATTGAAAAACTATTATTCAAATATTCCTTGACACTATTAAGAAGGTCTACATCATTCCCAATCAACAATATGTCATCTACATATAGTATTAAGAATGCTACAGAGCTCCCACTCACTTTCTTGTAAATACAAGCTTCTCCATAAGTTTGTATAAAACCAAAACTTTTGATCACCTTATCAAAATGTTGATTCCAAGTTCTGGATGCTTGCTTCAATCCATAAATGGACCGTTGAAGTTTTCATACCTTGTTAGCATCCTTAGGATCGACAAAACCTTTGGGTTGCATCATATACAACTCGTCATCAATGTCTCCATTGAGGAACGCTGTTTTGACATCCATCTGCCATATCTCATAATCATAATATGCAGCGATTGCTAACATAATCCTCACAGACTTTAGCTTCGCTAGTGGTGAGAAAGTCTCATCGTAGTCAACACCTTGAATTTGTCAAAACCCTTTTGCGACAAGTCGAGCTTTATAGACAGTAACATTACCATCAGCATCTGTTTTTTTCTTGAAAATCCATTTGTTCTCGACAGCCTTACGGCCATCCGGTAAGTCCACCAAAGTCCATACTTGGTTTTCGTACATGGATCCAATCTCGGATTTCATGGCTTCTTGCCATTTATTGGAATCTAGGATCATCATCGCTTCCTCATATGTCGCAGGGTCATCGTTGTTGTCCACCAACATGACATTCATAACGGGATCATACCAATCAGGAGTGGTACGAGTTCTCGTTAACCTGCGAGGCTCTATAGCAACTACAACCGAAGTTTCATGATCATCATCATTAGCTTCCTCTCTTATTGGTGCAGGCACCACAGGAACTTTTTCCGGTGCTACGCTACTCGCAAGTTCGAGAGAAGGTTCGACAACCTCGTCGAGTTCTACTTTCCTTCCAGTCACTTCTTTCGAGAGAAATTCCTTCTCTAGAAAGGATCCATTCTTGGCAACGAAGATTTTGCCTTCGGATCTATGATAGAAGGTATACCCAATAGTTTCCTTTGGGTATCCTATGAAGACGCATTTTTCCGCTTTGGGTTCAAGCTTGTCCGGCTGTAACTTCCTTACATAGGCTTCGCAACCCCAAATTTTAAGGAACGACAATTTAGGTTTCTTCCCAAACCATAATTCATACGGTGTCGTTTCAACGGATTTAGATGGTGCCTTATTTAAAGTGAATGTGGCTGTCTCTAATGCATAACCCCAAAATGATAGCGGTAAATCTGTAAGTGACATCATAGAACGAACCATATCTAAGAGAGTTCGATTACGACGGTCGAACACACCATTACGCTGTGGTGTTCCTGGCGGTGTCAATTGTGAAAGTATTCCGCATTTCTTCAAATGCTCGCCAAACTCGTAACTTAGATATTCACCTCCACGATCAGAACTTAGAAATTTAATCTTCTTGTTACGTTGATTCTCAACCTCACTTTGAAATTCCTTAAACTTCTCGAAAGTTTCGGACTTATGTTTCATGAAATAGATATACCCATATCTACTCAAGTCATCCGTGAAGGTAAGAACATAACGATAACCACCGTGCGATGCTACACTCATTGGACCACACACATCGGTATGTATGATTTCCAATAAGTCCGTAGCTCGCTCCATCATACCAGAAAATGGAGTCTTAGTCATTTTACCCATCAGACATGCTTCGCATCTTTCAAGTGATTCGAAATCAAGTGATTCAAGAAGTCCATCGGAATGGAGTTTCTTCATACGCTTCACTCCAATGTGAGCAAGACGACAGTGCCACATATAGGTCGAGTTATCGCTCAATTTCAAACGTTTAGCTTCAATGTTATTAATATGTGTATTTCCACTATCGAGATTCAATAAGAATAGACCATCTATCAAAGGTGCATGTGCATAAAACATATTACTCATATAAATCAAACAACCATTATTCTCGGACTTAAACAAGTAACTGTCTCGCAATAAACAAGATCTCGATATAATTTTCATGCTTAACGCAGGCACCAAATAACAATTATTTAAGTATAAAACTAATCCCGATGGTAGATGAAGAGGTAGCGTGCCGACCGCGATCACATCAACCTTTGATCCGTTTCCCACGCGCATCGTCACCTCGTTCTTCGCTAGCTTCCGTTTATTCTGCAGCACCTGTTTCGAGTTACAAATATGAGCAACCGAACCAGTATCAAATACCCAGGCACTACTATGAGTACTAGTGAGATACACATCAATAACATGTATATCGGATATACCTTTCTTCTTGATGTTGCCGTTCTTCAATTCCGCCAAGTACTTTGGGCAATTCCGCTTCCAGTGACCTTCTCCCTTGCAGTAAAAGCACTCTATATCAGGCTTAGGTCTAGCCTTGGTCTTCTTCGTCGGTGCGGTAACTTTCTTACCACCCTTCTTGAAGTGTCCCTTTTGCTTAGACTTGCCTTTCTTGAATTTGGTGGTCTTATTGACCATCAACACTTGGTGCTCTTTCTTGATCTCCACTTCTGCAGATTTTAACATGGAGAAGAGTTCTGGCAACTGCTTGTTCATGCTTTGCATATTGTAGTTCATCACAAAGTTCTTGTAACTTGGTGGTAGTGATTGGAGGACACGGTAAATCCCCAAAGCATTAGGAATCACTATACCCAAGCTTTGAAGTTTGTTTGCGTGCCCAGACATCTTAAGCACATGCTCACTGACGGAGCTGCCCTCTTCCATCTTGCAGTTAAAGAACTTTTCAGAAGCCTCATAGCTCTCAACTGCCGTGTGAGTCTCAAAAATCAGTTTGAGTTCATGGACAATATCATGTGGGTCTGAATTCTCAAACCTTTTCTGAAGCTCCGATTCTAAACCATACAAGATAGCACACTGAACTGTGGAGTACTGAGTCTTCCAAGCGAGGTAAACATTCTTTACTTCATCGGTAGCAGTAACTGCAGGCGGGTCACCCAGCGGTGCATCCAGCACAGGTCAGATTACCAGCATTGAGGACAATCCTCAAATTGCGGAACCAATCCGCGAAGTTTCTTCCATTGTTTTTCAACTTTTCTTTCTCTAGGAACGCATTAAAATTGATGGTAGGGGCCGCCATTGATCTACAACATATTTGCAATAGTTTAGACTAAGTTTATGACAAATTGAGTTCTAATTAATAGTTAAATTAATCTAGGTGAACTCCCACTCAAAACAATATCCCTCACATTGTTTTAGTGATCACACGAACCAAATCCACCACATCAAAACCGATCATCACGAGAGTTGATGTAGCTTCAATGGCGAACAATCGACATGTTCATCATATCTACTATATGATTCATGCTTTACCTTTCGGTGATCCGTGTTCCGAGACCATGTCTGTACATGCTAGGATCGTCAAGATCAAACCTTAGCTTCCGCATGAGCAAAGCTGGCTTGCTCACGTTGTATACACTTGCAGAATCTAACACACCCGATCATCACGTGGTGCTTCGAAACAACAAGCTTTAGCAACGGTGCTTACTAAGGATGGACACTTTAGAACTTGAAATTTATGTGCATGAGGGATCATCTTATAATGCTACCGTCGTTAACTAAGCAATACAAGATGCATAAAGGATTAACATCACATGCAATTCATAATATGTGATATGATATGGCCTTTCTTCTTTGTGCTCCCGATCTCCATATTCAAGCACGAACATGATCTCCATCATCACCAGCATTGCATCAAGGTCAATGACGTTGCTCCATGGTTGTCGTCCACCAGCTTCAACTATTATGGCATTGAATATCTACTCGTCAAACTAAGAGCATTGGACACATCCGGTCTAGTACACAGCATGGCTTACATGATAGATCCTATGGACGAGGCATAAGGCACTTTGCTCATAGCTTCTCTATCGTTTACCGTAGCTGGACACTGAGCCCTGCTCAATATCTTACCTGACAACATAGGCACTGAACCTTTCTTTGCCTTATCCATTCTGAACCTTTTCAGAACTTTGTCTAGGTATGTACTTTGGCTTAAAGCTATCAGGCGTCTTTGTCTATCTCTATAGATTTCGATACCCAATATATAAGCACCTTCTCCTAGGTCTTTCATTGAAAAACATTTATTCAAATAACTCTTCACATCGTTAAGCATGTCAATGTCATTTCCAATAATCAATATGTCATCCACATATAGTACTAGGAATGTCACTGAGCTCCCACTCACTTTCTTGTAGATACAAGCTTCGTAGCAATTTGGAACAAATCCAAAGCTCTTGATCAAAACGAAGGTTCCAACTCCGAGATGCTTGCTTCAATCCATAAATGGAACGCTGAAGTTTGCACACTTCATCAGCATCCTTAGGATCGACAAAACCTTCGGGCTGCATCATATACAACTCTTCATCAATGGTGCCATTGAGGAACGCAGTCTTGACATCCATCTACCATATTTCATAATCATGAAACGCAGCAATTGCTAATAAAATTTGAATGGACTTAAACATCGCTACGGGAGAGAAAGTCTCATCGTAGTCAACACCTTGAACTTGTCGAAAACCTTTCGCGACAAGCCGTGCCTTATAGACAGTAACATTACCATACGCGTCTGTTTTCTTCTTGAAGATCCGTTTGCACTCAACGGCCTTACGGTCGCTAGGAGGGTCCACGAAAGTCCATACTTGGTTTTCTCTCATGGATCCCAATTCGGATTTCATGGCCTCTAGCCATTTCTCCGAGTCTGGGATCATCATTGCTTCCTCATAATTCGCAGGTTCACTGTTGTCTAACAACAAGACGATTGAGACAGGGTTGCCGTACCATTCAGGAGTGACACGTGACCTTGTCGACCTGCGAAGTTCAGTAGTAGCATCGTTCGAAGTTTCATGATCCTCGTCATTAGCTTCCTCCCTTGTTGGTGCAGACGGAACTATAACAATTTCAGGTGCTGCGCTACTCTCTAACTCGAGAGAAGGTTCAATAACCTCGTCTAGCTCTACCTTGCTCCCACTCACTTCTTTCGAGAGAAACTCCTTCTCAAGAAAGGATCCATTCTTTGCGACAAACACTTTGCCTTCAGATCTATGGTAGAAGGTATACCCAATCGTTTCCTTAGGGTATCCTATGAAGACGCATTTCTCTGCTTTGGATTCGAGCTTGTCCGGCGTCAACTTCTTGACGTAAGCTTCGCATCCCCAAACTTTAAGAAACGACAACTTAGGTTTAGCACCAAACCATAGTTCATACGGTGTCGTCTCAACGGATTTAGATGGTGCCCTATTTAAAGTGAATGCATCGGTTTCTAATGCATAACCCCAAAATGATAACGACAAATTTGTAAGAGACATCATTGATCGCACCATATCTAATAGAGTTTGATTCTGGCGTTCAGACACACCATAGCGCTGTGGTGTTCCGTGGCGTGCATTGCGAAACGATTCCGCTTGCTTTAAGATGCGTGATAAAATCATAACTCAAATATTCACCTCCACGATCGGATCGTAGAAATTTAATTTTCCTGTTATGATGGTTTTCCACTTCGTTCTGAAATTCTTTGAACTTTTCAAACATTTCAGATTTATGTTTCATTAAATAGATATACCCATATCTACTTAAGTCATTAGTAAAAGTGAGAAAATAGCGTTATCCACCGCGCGTCGAAACACTCATTGGTCCGCATACATCGGTATGTATGATTTGCAGTAAGTCCGTTGCTCGCTCCATTATTCCGGACAACGGGGTTTTGATCATCTTGCCATGAGTCACGACTCACACTTGTCAAATGATTCGAAATCAAGAGACTCCAAAAGTCCATCAGAATGGAGTTTCTTCATGCGTTTTACTGTTGGAATTATGCCCTAGAGGCAATAATAAAGATGTTATTATTATAATTCTTGTTCATGATAAAGTTTATATTCCATGCTAGAATTGTATTAAGCGGAAACTTTAATACTTGTGTGGTTTATGAACAACACCGCGTCCCTAGTACGCCTCTATGGACTAGCTCATTGATTAATGATGGTTAAGGTTTCCTAACCATAGACATGAGTTGTCGATTGATAATGAGATCATATCATTGGGAGAATAATATGATGGACAGACCCAAATCAAGCAGAGCAATTAGATCGTGTCATCGTGTTCATCTTTGCGAAGCTTTTTCTTATGTCAAATATTGTATTCCTTAGACCATGAGATAATGCAACTCCCTGGTATCGGAAGAAAGCTTTGAGGTCATCAAACGTCATCCTATGAGAGGGTGATCATAAAGGTGTCTCTCAGGTGATCGGAAAGTACTTGTTGGGTTGTATGTATCGAGATTGGATTTGTCCCTCCCAAGTCGGAGATATATACTTTGGGCCCACTCGGTAATCGATATCAACACCGCTTGCAAGCACGTGGTTAAGGAGTTATTCACAAAGTGATATTGGATTACGGAACGAGTAAAGTACTTGCTGTGAATGAGATTGAACTAGGTATGCCGATGCCGACGATCGAATCTCGGGTAAGTAAAATATCGCGTGACGAAAGGAATATGTATATGGGATTAATTGAATCCTGGCATCGTGGTTCATCCGATATGATCATCGATGAGTATGTGGGAGTCAATATGGGTTTCCAGACCCCGCTTTTGATTAGTGATAGAAGATCATGTCTGCATATTCTCGAACCCGCAGGGTCACACACTTAACGTGTCTCGATGCTAGGATATAATGGATAATTGGTTTATGAGTTTTTGTTCGGAGTCTCGGATGAGATCCAGGACATCACGAGAGGTTCCGGAATGGTCCGGAGAATAAGATTCATATAAGGCAAAGAAGTTTTTGGAGTTCGGAATTGTTTCGGATTGTTCGGTATTGTACCGGAAGCTTCTAGAACCTTCCAGAGTGGGACCAACGTGGCCCCACTTGTCGGGAGGGGGCGTGGGCCTACGAGGGAGTGCCCTGGCCGCATTGGGCCAGGGGCACAAGGCCCCATAGGCCCAGACGGCCAAGCCCTAGGGGAAACCCTAGGGAGAGCTTCTAGAAGGGGGGGGGGACTTGCCCCCCACTCCTCCCCTTGGCCGTCGGCCCTAGGCTTGGAGGAGGGGCAAGGGGAAGCCGCCCACCCCTCTATATAAAGAGGGCTGGGGGCGCACCCTCCCCCACACACCTCCTCAAGCCCAAGCTGCCCTGGTGCCCTCCTCTCCCTCTCCCTCCCGACTGCGCGTAGGCGAAGCCCTGCCGCAGAAACTTTCCACCGTTTGCACCACGCCGTCGTGTTGTAGATCCAACCTATCTCTCCACCCCACTTGCTGGACCGAGGAAGGAGGAGACGTCGAGGTGCCGTACGTGTGCATCTCTCGGAGGCATCGCCACTTGCGGTGTTGGATCGGATCGGATCGCGAGGAGGAGAAGCGAGTACGACTACATCAACCACGTTCCGTCGAACGTTCCGCTGTGCGAATCTTCAAGGGTATGAAGATCTCATCTATTCCCCCTCGTTGTTTGCATCTCCTAGATTAGATCTTGGCTTTCCCATTCGCATCCGTAGAATTTTTTTGATTTACTATGATGCGAAACCCTTCAGTGGTATCAGAGCTAGATCTATGCGTAGATGTGTTTCATGAGTAGAACGCAACATGCTTGTTGCGGGCGTTGATGTTTTATGTTGCAAGCCTCTTTTTTGTGTACTTCTTATGACGCGGCATAGTGAGATCGAAGCGGTCCAGGCCAACTTTACGCGACCTCGTTCGCGAGACCGGCTCCGCACTTGACGTGTGGCTTGTTCCACACATGTGGCTGGTGGATGCCAGTTTCTCTCACTATAGTTGTCATGGGTTTACACCGGAGTTTGGCAACCATGATATCACTTGTTACTCCCATAAGCCACGTAAAACATGCAACAACAAAGTAGAGGCGTCTAACTTGTTTTTGTAGGGAGTGTTTCTGTGATATGGTATGGCCCAAGATGTGATGTGTATGTTGTATGCAATGATCATGTTTTGTAATGTTTCACGACTTGCATGTCGATGAGTACACAACCGGCAGGAGCCATATGGTTGTCTTTATAATTGTGTATGAACTGTGTGTCAACTTCTTATACGCCATGTAATAGCTTTACTTTATCGCTAAGTAGTTAGCAATAGTTGTAGTTGCTATTCGTGGTGGAGGCAATCATGGTGGAGTGATGGAGATCATGCTGGCACGCACAAGATGGAGATCATTGCGCGGAGATTGCCTATACCATGTCACATAAAATTATATGCATGTGATGTTTATCCTTTTATGTATCTTATTATGCTTAGATCGCGGCGGTAGCATTATAAGATGATTCATCACTTAAAGATCAAGATAAAACTATGTTCTCCCCATGTATGCACCGTTGCGAAAGTTCGTCGTGTTCAAGCATCACGTGATGATCGGGTGCTATAAACTCTATGTTCACATACAACGGGTGCAAGCCAGTTTTGCACACACGGAAATACTTGGGTTTGACTTGACGAGCCTAGCATGTACAGACATTGCCTCGAAACCGAAAGGTTAAGCATGAGTCATATAAATGATATGATCGACACTTTATTGTCCACCATTGAAACCACATCTCTTCTCGTGAAGATCGGATTAGGTGTGGTGAATTTGGATCGTGTTCACTAAACAACTTGAGGGATGTTGAATTTAGTGGGAGTTCATCTAGTAATATGATTAAGTTGAACTAGTTATCATGAACATAGTCTAAATTGTACTTGCAAATTTTGTAGATCAAATGGCTAAGTCCAACTTCAACTTCAACATTTTTGCTGAGAAAGAAAAGCTTAAGAACAATGGGTCTAACTTCACTAACTGGTTCCGCAATCTGAGAATCATTCTCTCTGGCGGACAAAAGGACTATGTCATTGAGAAAGCGCTAGGTGACGCCCATGTTGTAGATGCGCCGACTGATGAGAAAGCTGTTTATCAGTCGCGCAAGGATGATTATGGTGTGATTAAGAGCACCATGTTGTTTGCTATGGAATCGGACCTTCAAAATCGTTTTGAGGATTTCCCCGGGGCCTTTGAGATTCTTGAGGAACTGAAAACTATGTTTCAGACTCAGGCCCGTTCTGAGAGATATGAGATCTCTGAGAAATTCTTTAACTGCAAGATGGAGGATGGGAATTCCGTTAGTGAGAACGCAATTAAGATGTCGGGCTACACTCAACGCCTTGAGCGACTGGACTGCAAGATTCCAGAGGAGCTCAAGATTGACAGAGTTCTGCAATCACTCCCTCCTAGCTACAAAGGTTTTGTAGTTACTCATAATCAGATTGGTTCCACTGATACGATCACCGAGCTCTTCGCTAAGATGAAAGCTACGGAGGTGGACATCAAGAAATATAATCATGTGTTCATAGTCAACAAGCCCCCCCAGCTTTAAGAAAGGTAAGGGTGCAAAGAAGCCCTTCAAGAAAGGCAGCGGCAAGAGCGTTGCCCCTACAGAGAAGAAGCTCAAGTCTGGACCTAAGCCGGACACTGAGTGCTTCTATTGCAAGGACAAGGGTCACTGGAAGCGCAACTGTCCGGAGTACTTAGCGTACAAGAAGGCTGGCACCATCAAAGGTATATTTGATATACATGTTATTGATGTTTTCCTTACTAGCCCTCGTTGTAGTGCCTGGGTATTTCATACTGGTTCAGTTGCTAATATTTGTAACTCCAAACAGGAGCTACGGAATAGACGGCGGCTAGCAAGGGATGAGGTGACGATGCACGTTGGTAATGGATCAAAAGTTGATGTGATGGACGTCGGCACACTCTCCTTAGTTTTACCTTCGGGATTAGTTTTAAACCTTAATAAGTGTTATTATGTGCCTGCGTTGAGCATGAACATCATATCTGGATCGTGTTTATTGCAAGACGGTTATTCATTTAAATCGGAGAATAATGGTTGTTCTATTTATATGAGTAACATGTTTTATGGTCACGCACCTTCTATGAATGGTTTATTTCTTCGGAATCTCGAAAGAGATGAAACACACATCCATAACATTGAGGCTAAGAGATGCAAGGTAGATAGTGATAATACTACTTATTTGTGGCACTGCCGTCTAGGTCATATTGGTGTAAAACGCATGAAGAAACTCCATTCTGATGGACTTTTGGAGTCTCTTGATTTTGAATCATTTGACACGTGCGAGCCGTGCCTCATGGGCAAGATGATCAAAACCCCGTTCTCCGGAATGATGGAGCGAGCAACGGACTTGTTGGAAATCATACATACCGATGTATGCGGACCAATGAGTGTTTTGACGCGCGGTGGATATCGCTATTTTCTCACTTTTACTGATGATTTAAGTAGATATGGGTATATCTATTTAATGAAACATAAATCTGAAACGTTTGAAAAGTTCAAAGAATTTCAGAATGAAGTGGAAAACCATCGTAACAGAAAAATTAAATTTCTACGATCCGATCGTGGAGGTGAATATTTCAGTTATGATTTTCTCGCGCATCTTAAAGCAAGCGGAATAGTTTCGCAACTCACGCCACCCGGAACACCACAGCGCAATGGTGTGTCTAAACGCCGGAATCGAACTCTATTAGATATGGTGCGATCAATGATGTCTCTTACAGATTTGCTATTATAATTTTGGGGTTATGCATTAGAAACCGCTGCATTCACTTTAAGTAGGGCACCATCTAAATCCGTTGAGACGACACCGTATGTACTGTGGTTTGGTGCTAAACCTAAGTTGTCGTTTCTTAAAGTTTGGAGATGCGAAGCTTACGTCAAGAAGTTGATGCCAGACAAGCTCGAACCCAAAGCGGAGAAACACGTCTTCATAGGATACCCTAAGGAAACGATTGGGTATACCTTCTATCACAGATCTGAAGGCAAAGTGTTTGTCGCAAAGAACGGATCCTTTCTTGAGAAGGAGTTTCTCTCGAAAGAAGTGAGTGGGAAGAAAGTAGAGCTAGACGAGGTTGTTGAACCTACTCTTGAGTTGGAGAGTAGCGCAGCACCTGAAATTGTTCCCGTGCTGTCTGCACCAACAACAGAGGAAGCTAATGACAAGGATCATGAAGCTTCAGACGATGCTACTACTGAACGTCGCGGGTCGACAAGGTCGCGTGCCCCTCCTGAGTGGTACGGCAACCCTGTCTTAACTGTCTTGTTAGTAGATGACAGTGAACCTGCGAACTATGAGGAAGCGATGATGAGCCCAGACTCTGAGAAATGGCTAGAGGCCATGAAATCCGAATTGGGATCCATGAGCGAAAACCAAGTATGGACTTTGGTGGACCCTCCTAGCGACCGAAAGGCCGTTGAGTGCAAATGGATTTTCAAGAAGAAAACGAACGCGGATGGTAATGTTACTGTCTATAAGGCACGGCTTGTCGCGAAAGGTTTTCGACAAGTTCAAGGTGTTGACTACGATGAGACTTTCTCTCCCGTAGCGATGTTTAAGTCCATTCGGATTTTATTAGCAATTGCTGCGTTTCATGATTATGAAATATGGCAGATGGATGTCAAGACTGCGTTCCTCAATGGCAACATTGATGAAGAGTTGTATATGATGCAACCCGAAGGTTTTGTCAATCCTAAGGATGCTTATAAAGTGTGCAAACTTCAGCGTTCCATTTATGGACTGTAGCAAGCATCTCGGAGTTGGAAGCTTCGTTTTGATCAAGTGATCAAGAGCTTTGGATTTGTTCCAAATTGCTACGAAGCTTGTATCTACAATAAAGTGAGTGGGAGCTCAGTGACATTCCTAGTACTATATGTGGATGATATATTGATTATTGGAAATGACATTGACATGCTTAACGATGTGAAGAGTTATTTGAATAAATATTTTTCAATGAAATACCTAGGAGAAGCTGCTTATATATTGGGCATCAAAATCTATAGAGATAGACAAAGACGCCTAATAGCTTTAAGCCAAAGTACATACCTAGACAAAGTTCTGAAAAGGTTCAGAATGGATAAGGCAAAGAAAGGTTCAGTGCCTATGTTGTCAGGTAAGATATTGAGCAGGGCTCAGTGTCCAGCTACGGTAAACAAGAGAGAAGCTATGACCAAAGTGCCTTATGCCTAGACCATAGGATCTATCTTGTAAGCCATGCTGTGTACTAGACCGGATGTGTCCAATGCTCTTAGTTTGACGAGCAGATACCAAAGTGATCAAGGAGTGGAACACTGGACAACCGTGAAGAACATCCTAAAGTACTTAAATAGGACTAAAGAAATGTTCTTAGTCTATGGAGGTGATGAACAGCTTGTCGTAAAAGGTTACGTCGATGCTAGTTTTGACACCGACAAGGATGATTCTAAATCTCAGACATGATACGTTTATATTTTGAATGGAGGAGCTGTGAGCTGGAGAAGCTGCAAGCAAAGCGTGATCGCGGGATCTATAGTAGAAGCAGAATACATGGCTGCTGCAGAAGCGTCAAGTGAAGGAGTTTGGATCAGGAACTTCATCACTGAGCTTGGTGTGGTTCCAAGTGCCTTGGACCCACTGGAGATATTGTGTGACAACACTGGCGCCATAGCGCTGGCTAAGGAACCAAGATATCATCCAAAGACCAAGCATATCAACCGCAAGTTTCATATAATTCGAGATTATATAACAGATGGAGATCTGAAGATTAGCAAAGTATATACGGATCTGAATGTCACAGACCCGTTGACTAAACCTCTTCCACGAGCAAAACATGATCAGCACCTTAGTGCCATGGGTGTTAGATTGTTGCCAGATGTAAACTAGATTATTGACTCTAGTGCAAGTGGGAGACTGTTGGAATGATGCCCTAGAGGCAATAATAAAGATGTTATTATTATAATTCTTGTTCATGATAAAGTTTATATTCCATGCTAGAATTGTATTAAGCAGAAACTTTAATACTTGTGTGGTTTATGAACAACACCGCATCCCTAGTACGCCTCTATGGACTAGCTCATTGATTAATGATGGTTAAGGTTTCCTAACCATAGACATGAGTTGTCGATTGATAATGAGATCATATCATTGGGAGAATGATATGATGGACAGACCCAAATCAAGCATATCAATTAGATCGTGTCATCGTGTTCAACTTTGCGAAGCTTTTTTTTATGTCAAATATTGTATTCCTTAGACCATGAGATAATGCAACTCCCTGGTATCGGAAGAAAGCTTTGAGGTCATCAAATGTCATCCTATGATAGGGTGATCATAAAGGTGTCTCTCAGGTGATCGGAAAGTACTTGTTGGGTTGTATGTATCGAGATGGGATTTGTCCCTCCCAAGTCGGAGAGATATACTTCGGGCCCACTCGGTAATCGATATCAACACCGCTTGCAAGCACGTGGTTAAGGAGTTAATCACAAAGTGATATTGGATTACGGAACGAGTAAAGTACTTGCTATGAACGAGATTGAACTAGGTATGCCGATGCCGACGATCGAATCTCGGGCAAGTAAAATATCGCGTGACGAAGGGAATATGTATATGGGATTAATTGAATCCTGGCATCGTGGTTCATCCGATATGATCATCGATGAGTATGTGGGAGTCAATATGGGTTTCCAGACCCTGCTGTTGATTATTGATAGAAGATCATGTCTACATATTCTCGAACCCGCAGGGTCACACACTTAACGTGTCTCGACGATAGGATAGAATGGATAATTGGTTTATGAGTTTTTGTTTGGAGTCTCGGATGAGATCCAGGACATCTCGAGAGGTTCCGGAATGGTCTGGAGAATAAGATTCATATAAGGCAAAGCAGTTTTTGGAGTTCGGAATTGTTTCGGATTGTTCGGTATTGTACCCGAAGCTTCTAGAACCTTCCGGAGTGGGACCAACATGGCCCCACTTGTCGGGAGGGGGCGTGGGCCTACGAGGGAGTGCCCTGGCCGCATTGGGCCAGGGGCACAAGGCCCCATAGGACCAGCCGGCCAAGCCCTAGGGGAAACCCTAGGGAGAGCTTCTAGAAGGGGGGGGGGACTTGCCCCCCACTCCTCCCCTTGGCCGCCGGACCTAGGCTTGGAGGAGGGGCAAGGGGCAGCCTCCCACCCCTCTATATAAAGAGGGCTGGGGGCGCACCCACCCCCACACACCTCCTCAAGCCCTAGCCGCCCTGCTGCCCTCCTCTCTCTCCCTCCCGACTGCGCGTAGGCAAAGCCCTGCCGCAGAAACTCTCCACCGTTTGCACCACGCCGTCGTGTTGTAGATCCAACCTATATCTCCACCCCACTTGCTGGACCGAGGAAGGAGGAGACGTCGAGGTGCCTTACATGTGCATCTCTCGGAGGCATCGCCACTTGCGGTGTTGGATCAGATCGGATCGCGAGGAGGAGAAGCGAGTACGACTACTTCAACCACGTTCCGTCGAACGTTCCGCTGTGAGAATCTTCAAGGGTATGAAGATCTCATATATTCCCCCTCGTTGTTTGCATCTCCCAGATTAGATCTTGGCTTTCCCATTCGCATCCGTAGATTTTTTTTGATTTACTATGCTGTGAAACTCTTCATTTACACCAATATGACCTAGACGGCAGTGTCACAAATAAGTTGGATTATCACTTTCTACTTTGCATCTCTTAGCCTCAATGTTATGGATGTGCGTTTCATTGCTTTCGAGATTCAGAAGAAATAAACCATTCACAATAGGTGCATGACCATAGAAGATGTTATTCATGTAAATAGAACAACCATTATTCTCCGATTTAAATGAATAACCGTCTTGCAATAAACACGATCCAGATATGATGTTCATGCTCAACGCAGGCACATAATAACACTTATTAAGGTTTAAAACTAATCCCGAAGGTAAAACTAAGGAGAGCGTGCCGACGGCCATCACATCAACTTTTGATCCATTGCCAACGTGCATCGTCACCTCATCCCTTGCTAGCCGCCGTCTATTCTGTAGCTCCTGTTCCGAGTTACAAATATTAGCAACTGAACCAGTATCAAATACCCAGACACTACAACGAGCGCTAGTAAGGTAAACATCAATAACATGTATATCAAATATACCTTTAATGGTGTGAGCCTTCTTGTCCGCTAAGTACTTCGGACAGTTGCGCTTCCAGTGACCCTTGTCCTTGCAATAGAAGCACTCAGTGTCCGGCTTAGGTCCATACTTGAGCTTCTTCTCAGCAGGGGCAACAAGCTTGCCGCTGCCTTTCTTGAAGGATTTCTTTGCACCCTCACCTTTCTTAAAGCTAGGGGTCTTGTTGACCATCAACACATGATTATCTTTCTTGATATCCACCTCCGTAGCTTTCAGCTTAGCGAAGACCTCAGTGATCGTGTCAGTGGAACCAATTTGATTGTGAGTAACTACAAAGCCTTTGTAGCTAGGAGGGAGTGATTGCAGAACTTTGTCAATCTTGAGCTCTTCTGGAATCTTGCAGTCCAGTTGCTCAAGACGTTGAGTGTAGCCCGACATCTTAATGGCGTGCTCACTAACGAAACTCCCTTCCTCCATCTTGCAGTTAAAGAACTTCTCACAGATCTCATATCTCTCAGAACGGGCCTGAGTCTGAAACATGGTTTTCAGTTCCTCAAGAATCTCAAAGGGCCCGGCGAACTCCTCAAAACGATTTTGAAGGTCCGGTTCCATAGCAAACAACATGGTACTCTTAATCACTCCATAATCATCTTTGCGTGACTGATAAACAACTTTTTCATCAGCCGACGCATCAGTAGTAGGGGCGTCACCTAACGCTTTCTCTAGTAGATACTCCTTCTGTCCGCCAGCAAGAATGATTCTCAGATTGCGGAACCAGTTGGTGAAGTTAGACCCATTATTCTTAAGCTTTTCTTTCTCAGCGAAAACGTTGAAGTTGAAGTTGGACTTAGCCATTTGATCTACAAAATTTGCAAATACAATTTAGACTATGTTCATGATAACTAGTTCAACTTAATCAAATTACTAGATGAACTCCCACTAAATTCAACATCCCTCAAGTTGTTTAGTGAACATGATCCAAATTCATCACACCTAATCCGATCTTCACGAGAAGAGATGTGGTTTCAATGCTGGACAACAAAGTGTCGATCATATCATTCATATGACTCATGCTTAACCTTTCGGTTCGTGTGTTCCGAGGCCATGTCTGTACATGCTAGGCTCGTCAAGTCAAACCCAAGTATTTCCACGTGTGCAAAACTGGCTTGCACCCGTTGTATGTGAATGTAGAGTTTATAGCACCCGATCATCACGAGGTGCTTGAACACGACGAACTTTCGCAACGGTGCATACATGGGGAGAACACAATTTTATCTTGATCTTTAGGTGAGGAATCATCTTATAATGCTACCGCCGCGATCTAAGCATGATAAGATACATAAAAGGATAAACATCACATTCATATAATTTTATGTGACATGATATAGCCAATCTCCGCGCAATGATCTCCATCTTGTGAGCGCTAGCATGATCTCCATCACTCCACCATGATTGCCTCCACCACGAACAACAACTACAACTATTGCTAACTACTTAGCAATAAAGTAAAGCTATTACATGGCGTATAAGAAGTTGACACACAGGTCATACACAATTATAAAGACAACCATATGGCTCCTGCCGGTTGTGTACTCATCGACATGCAAGTCGTGAAATATTACAAAACATGATCATCGCATACATCATACACATCATGTCTTGGGCCATACCATATCACAAAACACTCCCTGCAAAAACAAGTTAGACGCCTCTACTTTGTTGTTGCATGTTTTACGTGGCTTATGGGAGTAACAAGCTAAGAACGATTCTTACCTACGGAAAGCCACAACGGTGATATTATGGTTGCCAACATCCGGTCTAAATCCCATGACTACTATAGTGAGAGAAACTGGCATCCACCAGCCGCATGTGTGGAAGAAGCCACACGTCAAGTGCGAAGACGGTCTCGTGAACGAGGTCGCGTAAAGTTGGCCTGGACCGCTTCGATCTCACTATGCCGCGCCATAATAAATACACAACAAGAGGCTTGCAACAGAAAACATCAACGCTCGCAACAAGCATGTTGCGTTCTACTCGTGAAACACATCTACGCATAGATCTAGCTCTGATACCACTGAAGGGTTTCGCAGCATAGTAAATCAAATTTTTCTACGGATGCGAACGAGAAAGCCAAGATCTAATCTAGGAGATGCAATCAACGAGATAGATAGATGAGATCTTCATACCCTTGAAGAAATCGCACAGCAGAAACGTTCAACAGAACGTGGTTGATGTAGTCGTACTAGCCGTCTCCTCCTCGCGATCTGATCCGATACAACGCCGCAAGTGACAGCGCCTCCGAGAGATGCACACGTACGGTGCTGCGACGTCTCCTCCTTCCTTTGTCCAGCAAGTGGGGTGGAGAGATGGATTGGATCTGCAGCACGACGGCGTGGTGCTATGGTGGAGAGTTTCTGCGGCAGGGCTTCGCCTATGCGCAGTCGGGAGAGAGAGAGGTGGAAGGGCATCAGGACCACGGCTAGGGTTGGAGGAGTGGGGGGAGGGGTGCGCCCCTTCCCACCTTATATAGGGGTCTGGCCGGCCCCCTTGGCCCCTCCTCCAAGCCCTAGGGCGGCGCCCCAAGGGTTGGAGTGGGGGGCAAGTTTTCCCCTCCTTCTAGAAGGGTTCCCTAGGGTTTCCCCTAGGGTTTTGGCCGGCTGGGCCTATGGGGCCTTGTGCCCCTGGCCCAAAGCGGCCAGGGCACTCCCTCTTAGGCCCACTCAGCCCTCCGACAAGTGGGGCCACGTTGGTCCCACTCCGGAAGCTTCTAGAACCTTCCGGTACAATACCGAATACTCCGAAACGATTCCGAAATCCAAAAATTGCTTTCCTTTATATGAATCTTATTCTTCGGACCATTCCGGAACCTCTCTTGATGTCCTGGATCTCATGCGAGACTCCGAACAAAAACTCATAAACCAATTATCCATTCTATCCTAGCGTCGAGGCACGTTAAGTGTGTGACCCTACGGGTCTGAGAATATGCAGACATGATCTTCTATCAATAATCAACAACGGGATCTGGAAACCCATATTGACTCCCACATATTCATCGATGATCATATCGGATGAACCATGATGCCAGGATTCAATTAATCCCATATATGTATTCCCTTCGTCACGCGATATTTTACTTGCCCGAGATTCGATTGTTGGTATCGGCATACCTAGTTCAATCTCGTTCACAGTAAGTACTTTACTCGTTCTGTAATCCGATATCACTTTGTGATTAACTCCTTAACCACGTGCTTGCAAGCGGTGTTGATATCGATTACCGAGTGGGCCCGAAGTATATCTCTCTGACTCGGGAGGGACAAATTCCATCTCGATACATACAACCCAACAAGTACTTTCCGATCAATTGAGAGACACCTTTATGATCACCCTCACATAGGATGACGTTTGATGACCTCAAAGCTTTCTTCCGATACCAGGGAGTTGTATTATCTCATGGTCTAAGGAATACAATATTTGACATAAGAAAAAGCTTCGCAAAGATGAACACGATGACACGATCTAATTGCTCTGCTTAATTTGGGTCTGTCCATCATATCATTCTCCCAATGACATGATCTCATTATTAATCGACAACTCATGTTTATGGTTAGGAAACCTTAACCATCATTAATCAATGAGCTAGTCCATAGAGGCGTACTAGGGACACAGTGTTGTTCATAAACCACACAAGTATCAAAGTTTCCGCTTAATACGATTCTAGCATGGAATATAAACTTTATCATGAACAAGAATTATAACAATAACATCTTTATTATTGCCTCTAGGGCATAATTCCAACATATCTGTGGTAGAGAGGTTATATCATAGTTTGGTTTGCATGCGGAAGTATCTCTCCTTTAGTTGATTATATATGTATCCCTTGATGTGAGTGCCTTTATTGAATATTAATGAGAATTCTCATCTTTTACTTTTTGCACTTCTTATTTTAGTTTGCAATCTCTATTATATGATGGATCTTGTTGATCAGTATTGGCACCACTTTGGGATCATCGAGTGGATCTAAATTGGTTTTATCAAACCGAGTTCTGGTCAGTGGCATTAGTTTGAAAGAAAAAGGAAGAAAGAAAAAGCTTACAGGTATTTTGTATCATTTGTTTTCTTTCTTGTTGGCTCATAAGCTTACTATTCTTTATTTAAGATTCTTTTTTGTCTTCAAGGAAGATTGCATGTTTGGCTTTATTACTTGTATGTTTGCTTGTTTCTTTCAACTCTCTTGCTTGTTACCTAGCCTTGCTAGCCAAAAACCTGTTTTGAGAAGGCATACTTCTCATGTTTCCAAAATCCTTTGAACCCAAAACTTTTGCCACTTGTGTCCACCATATCTACCTAGTAGCTTTTGCTATTCCAAGCAAATTCTCAAGCTTCATCTACCTTTCAAATTAAAAAGTATTTTGTTATGTGAAAACTAGTTAGTAAAGCTCTCACGAACTTGATGGCACACCTCATTTTCTTGCCCCTAATAGACTTGAACCATTGTGAACATTGAAGTTGTATATGCTGTAGGGTTCGCAGCATAGAAAACAAAAATTTTCCTACGATGTGAACTATATACCAAGATCTATCTACTAGATACAAACAACGGGCGGATGTATATCCGTAGAGAACATACCCTTGAAGACCGACAAAGCTTAACGAGTTCAACTCGTGGTTGATGTAGACGATCTCTTGTCGATCTCAAGATCGAGAGGAATTCCTAGCGCCGCAAATCAGCAGCGCATCCGTGCTCGCACACACGTTCGAGGCACCGAGCAACCTCCGCCTCCTCGCTCCAGCGATGCAGCGGAAGCACAACTCTTTCTTGCCGAATAGCCACCGGGAACATGTATCTCGCTAGTCCGAGACCATGGGGGATAAATTCTAGAGGGGGAGAGAGATCCTTCACGAGGAGGTGTGAGAAACAAGTGAGGAGGGGGGATCCTTTTATAGGAGGAGGGGGGCACCCAAGGGGGTGGCCGCCGGCCATGGGGGCTGCCCCCTCCCCTCCTTCATTCATGTGGGTGGACACTCCACTCACAAAATGCCCTTTAAAATCCCTCCACTCAAAAGTCCACTCAAATTCCCATTAAATTTCCACCAAATTTAATGCAAACTCTCATTAAATAAAACTCTTTTATTTTATTCAGAATTTTGTCAATTACTTTAATGACAAACATTCACAAATAACCCCTTGCTAGAATTCTATTTCACATGCATAACCACTTTATGCAATTTCACCCGAAAACCTGTTTCTGTATCTAGTGAAATAAATTCCTGCGCTTGTTCATTCTTTCGGCATGAAACATTTGCTCCAATTGGATGTCGGTGTCTCTTAAGTGTGTCACCCTACGGTTCGTGAATAATGCGGACATGATCGAGACCCCTCTCGGATCAATAATCAGAAGCGGGATCTGGAGACCCATACTGACTCCCACACATTCAACGATGACTTTCTTGTGATCGTCGTAACCTTTTACGCTAGTATCTTAATCCCTCTGTTTCACGATATATTACATGTCCGAGATTCGATCATCGGTATCTCCATACCTAGTTTGATCTCGTTACCGACATGCACTCTTTTCTCGTTCCTGTGATATAACATTCTAGTGATCAAATCACTTGCTTGCAAGCTAATCAATGTGATATCACCGAGAGGGCCCAGAGTATATCTATCCGTCATCGGGATGAACAAATTCCACTCTCGATCCATGAGCCTCAACATAACACTTTATTAGTTCTGAATCCATCTTTATAATCACCCTGTTACGGTGTGACGTTTGATGTTATCAAGAAACTCTTCCGGTGTTAGTGATTGACATGATCTCATGGTCTAAGGATTAGGATCACTTCGTAAGTTGTTATAGCAATATAAACTCAATGACTTTGATCGTAATGCTATACTTCGGATGAATGTTCATCACACCTTTACACTAATGTTGTGATCCCGTTATTAACAACATCCAATGTCCATGATCAGGAAACCTTGATCATCTTGTTAATCAACGAGCTAGTTTATGAGAGAGGCATAACTAGAAACTTTCTATTTGTTTATTAAACACACATGTATTAACGTTTCCGTATTAATACAATTATAGCATGCAAAATAAACATCTATCATATACTTTGAATACACATAATAAACACTTTATTATTGCCTCTCAGGGCATATTCCCTTCATATGCTTGCATCTATACGTTGGAATTAGCAGAACCGTGCTGTCACGGGGAACGTTTTCAACATTGCACTTGTATTCTGTACACAGTTGATATCATGCTCTTTTGTCTATGGATGTCAACAGTGTGAAATAAAGAGGGAACTTCTAAGTCCATGGAGTCTGTATTCTGTGTTAGAGAAACACCTGGGCCGCTAGCCTAAGCCATGCCTAATCATGGTGGAAACTTGTAGCATCACCGTAGTGAGCCATCTATGAAGCATCATCAATAAAAAGCTATGCATATAGTAAATAAAAAGATCACCGCGATGCTCATTGTCTTCTTGCCTTGTCATTTTGGTTATGGGAAAGCTCCTGTACCATGTGCAAGGGGTACCCCGTTGGCGATTCTCAATGATATGCAAATACTTACAATGTCAAGAACTTACCTGGGCTAAAAGTTGAGCATGCATGAGGAGTGGCCCTCATATTCAAGGGACATGAGATTGCCAACTTATATTTCGTCAAGCATATACGCCATCCTTGTTCACTTTAACCTTAATCATCTCAAGATGCTTATGATAGGGGCAATGAGGGCTCAAAGCTAGTAAGTACCATAATCTTTTGAAAGATCTTTATGACTTGTAATCCCTGCTACCCTCTAAGAAGGGACCTTTCTCCTAGTTACCAAGTTGAGTCAGTAAACCTACTTCCTCTCCATCTCCAGCAAGCATTTGAGTTGTTGTGTTTCAAGCATTCATATGGTGATTTATTCAATCATGTTCTTCATATTCCTTGTTTGCACAAGACTCTTATCTATTGAGTATTACTTTGAAAGTCTTCACTTGTGAAAAACCTTTTTGAGCAAAGAGTGCTCCTGTTTTGAAACTTCTACAAAAATCTTTTGTGAAACTGTTTACCAGGTGTTCTCTGACCAAGAAAAAGTTTGCCAATTCCAAATATGATTTATCTTTATGCATCTCTATTGTGACTGTTGTACTTGGTTGCAAGCTAAGTTATATAATGGTGAGTTTCTTTCTTCTATGAGTTGTGCAATGGTAAGTGTGATGCTTCTTGTTCGTATTCTTTTATCGACACTTCACTCCATAAACCTGTGGACATGTTTACTGAGCTCAGTTTTCGCTTGGTGACAAGCGAAGTCTTAGCTTGGGGGAGTTGATACGCCCAATTTGCATCACCTTTCTATATCATAATTTACCTCTATTCATTGATATTTGTCTTATTATGAGGTATTACTTATGGCTTTTCATCTGTTTGTGCATGTTGGATGAATCTTGGAGGATGGACTGCCGGAGTTTGGATTTTGATGGAAAAGAAGGCATTTCGGTGCAATTTCGCGAAGATCAAAAAAATACCAGAAAAATATTGAAACATATTATTTTACCAGAAGACGAAGGATGCTAGAAGGAGGGACGAAGTGGGGCCTCAGGGGGCCCACACCCCCTAGGCGCGGGCCCACCCGACCCCGCGCCTAGGGCAGGTGTGGCCCACCTGCCCGGCCTCCGACTCTGCCCCTTCGCCTGTGTCTTCCCTTCAAAACCCTAATGCTCGGGAGCGACCACAGATAGATTTCCGCTGCCTCTGGGGGCGAAAAACACCAAGAGAGAAAGATCTCTCCGACAGACAGATTTCTGCCCGGGGAATTCCTTCCCGGAGAGGGGAGACCGTCGCCATCAACACCATCATCAAGCTAGGCTTCATCGGGATCATCATCGTCATGCACACCATCATCTCCACCAGCACCATCATCACCACTCCGTCCCGCTGTAACAATTGTGTTGGATATTGCTTTAGTTCATTAGGGGAAACTTTCCCGGTGTTGATTACTATTGTAGTTGATGCTTGTGAGTGGAACCATTGGATTATTGTTTATATTCAGATTGTTATCCATTATCATATCATCTTTGATCTTGATCCATATGATGTCTTGTGAGTAGTTCGTTTAGTTCTTGAGGACATGGGAGAAGTCATATTGTTAGTAGTGAATCTGTGATGAGTTATTATTCAATGGTTTAGTATTTAAGTTGTGGTGCTATTCTTCTAGTGGTGTCATGTGAACGTCGACTACATGACACTTCACCATTTATGGGCCTAGGGGGATGCATTGTGTATTTGGCTACTAATTGTGGGGTTGCCTGAGTGACAGAAACCTGAACCCCCGTTAGGACACCATTGCATAAGGGAACGTAGGATGTCGAAGTTTAAGGTTGTGGTTAAATTTATATCTTAATTACTTTCCTATAGTTATGGATGTTTGCAAGGGGTTTAATCACAAGTGTGTATTAGTACTAGGAAGGACGGTATGTTAGCACAGGTTCACCCACACAACTTACAAACACCAAAGAAGAGTACTCAGCTATTTGAAGCGAAAGCACTTGACAGAATTCCCATGTGTCCTCGAGAACGTTTGGTCCTTATAAGTATTTCCACCGGCTTGTCTTTTGCTAAGAAAGGATTGGGCCACTTGCTCCGTTTGTTCGTTACTTCTGTTACTTGCTCTTTGTTTTGTTGCCTTGTTAGAAAACCACTAAAAATCCGTTTGCTAAGTATTCACAGGAATTTTCTGCTCCATACCACTGTTTAGCACCTCCTGCTCCTCGTTGGGATCGACACTCATATTTATCGAAAGTACTACGATACACCCCCTATACTTGTGGGTCATCACGCTCTGCCACCACCGGCACCGCCGCGCGCAGAGGCCAATTTGGCCGCATTTTGCTTCAAATTAGTTAACGCGGTTAGGTGTAGTATGTAATTTAGGTTTGCTAATTCGATTATGTAATTATGATGCTGAATCGAAGCATCAAATGCTATCTCTATATATGATCATCGACGGATTTCCCTGCGATATTTGAAATGCATTTTTTTCATTTCGTGTTTTACAGATTCTATTCTGCGCCGGCTGCAAAATCTCCCCCCCCACGTTTTTGGAAGACTGAATTCACGTTTTTTGGTTACTGTTAGAGATGCTCTAACGCACATGAACAGAAATGCTCCCCATAATTCATTTTGTGGCGCATATAGACACAAACGCCACATGGAAAATGGAATTTTTGTGGCGCACGGAATCCATATACGCCACAAAAATGTTTATTTCTATGGCGCATATTTTCCTGCAAGAAAGAAGGGGAGACAATTCTGTGGCGCATATCTCCCATATGCGCCACAAAATTGTTAGGCGAGATTCGAATTTTGAATACCGCCGGTGCCCTTCTTCCTCCATTTTCTCCTCCACACTTCTCCTTCCTCCACTTCTCCTCTCTTTCTCCTCCAGTTCTTACCTTCTCCCTCCTCCTTCTCCTCCCATTCTCCTCTTCTCCCCTTCTCCTCACATCTCCTCCACCACCTCCGACGACCACCACCACCTCCTCCTCCTGCGATGAACTTCTCCAACTCCGGCAGCCTCCCTCCTCCATCGGCCTCCCTTCTCCGTCGGCCTCCTTCGTCGGCCTCTTCCTCCTCCCGCCACCACCTCCGGCGGCCTCCCTCCTCTGTTGACGCCCTTCGGCCACCACCATCTCTGGCAAACCCCTCCTCCGACCTAGATCTGGCCCACTTATTTTTTGAAATTTGAAAAAAATTGGGCAATATGCACCATAGAATTTTGAGATTTCTGTGACGCATATTGATATGCACCACATGATTATAATGTAGTGGCGTGATAACAGCGGCACATCCCATCTGCGCCATAGAATTTTAAAGAAGTGTGCCACTGATAAGCTTTTCCCTAGTAGTGGCGGTGGGATAGCAACCTCAACATCTTCTAGGAAAAGTGGGATTCACCGGATATCCTTTTTATGATTGTTTGTGTTGGCACACATGTGTCTTTCAACTAACTTATTTAAAATTTTTATCTTACTTGTCTCCCTTGCATATGTGTTTGGTCTGTACCATTGATCAAGCGGAACCTCTTGTTCCACATTAGTTAATACTACCTTCATTCAAAGAACAGGATATACAAATTCGGTCAATAATCAAACCTTACAAAGTTTATAGAACATAATATACTACATTGAATAAATACTCTATGGTAGTATACTTTATGGTGTGTGCCTTATTTCTGGGAAGAAGGGAGTATCTATATTACAAGTTGAACTTTTAGTTGGCACCTTGATTTTTCATCCATCATGCGACGCGTTTTATATTGCACACATGTCAATGATTTTTGTTGCCCCACACATATCGAAGGACCGAAAAGTTATTGGTATTGAGTTAAAAGTTAACTCTTTCCTTTTTTTGAGAGGAAGTCAACTCTTTGCTCTCTTTTTTGTGGGGTGCCCTTTGATGAGTAGACACTCACATGGTTGTTGCCAAAAATACATGCGCAGAGTAGTTTATTTACACAAAAAGAGAGAGAGATAGTAGTTGATCTTTCTCTAGTGGCCACATTAGGCCAAATATTATTATTTTTTATACCCATTATATTTTGATAATATTTTAGAAAACAAGAGGCATAGGCTCTGTTTGGCATCAAAGTATTTAGAGAATACTCTGGTTTTTAAAAGTACCGAAGTACTAAATATTTTAAGGTATTTGGATCTTAACAATATTATAGTTTCAATACTGAAATAAACTTAGAAAGGAGAAGAACTAAAATATTACTTTTCCAGGTACTAAAATCTATGATATTGATATTGAAAGAATAAAAACTAGAGTATTTTTTTGCCAGACACTAGAATCTGTGGCAATGATATACTCCCTCCGTCCATAAATAACTGACTTCGGTTTATCTAGATTCGAATGTATCTAATACATTAAAATGCGTCTAGATATATTTAAATCTAGACAAAATCAAGTCAGCTATTTCTGAACTGAGGGAGTACTTTTTTTAAGATTGGTAATGGTATAATTCAGTTTTAGAAAAACTTTGTTGCCAAACTAGGCCCTAGTTTTTTTTTCATGGAAAGCCTAGTGAAAACTAGTGAAAACCAATTAAAGATGCTCAATAATACACTTTTTGTGGCCTTCACTTACAATCAGGCAAGCCCAGAGTATCGAATGAATTGTTCAGGCTTGTCGAGCCCAGCGCCTTTATCGTGGCCCACCAGAAAGGCAGTGACCTTCTTCCTCCAACCGATACGCCAATTCCCCATCACCTGGCTCCCAGGGACCAACCCACCCATAGCCAGCACGACCACGGCCGTCCCGATCTCCGGCCACCGGCACCGGCACCATGTCGTCCACCACCGCGGGGGCTTCGTTCCTCCTACGCCCCACATACGCCACGACGAACCCTCTCCTCCACCTTTCCAGCGCCAACCCCGGCCCCAAATCCCACTTCCTCCGCCTCCACTCGTCACGCCACCGCCTCCCCGTTCCCCGCCTCTCCGTCACGCCCCCCGCCACTGCCAGCAGCAACTCCGCGCCCTCGCCTTCCCCGCCGCCTCCGTCACCCACGCCCCCGCCTCCTATGTTCTCTAATTGGTCCCCGCCCCGCGCGATCTGGCGGGGGCTCTCCGCGCTGCTTCTCGCAGGCCAGGTCTTCCACCGCGTCATCACAGGACGCATCCACCGCCGCAACCTCCTCGCGCAGCTCCGCCGCGTGGGCCCCGGCAGCGCGGGGGTATCGCTCCTCACTGCAGCCTTCGTCGGCATGGCCTTCACCATCCAGTTCGTGCGCGAGTTCACCCGCCTGGGTCTCCACCGCTCCGTTGGCGGCGTCCTTGCCCTCGCGCTCGCTCGCGAGCTCACCCCGGTCGTCACCGCCGTCGTTGCTGCGGGTCGAGTCGGCTCTGCATTCGCTGCGGAGCTCGGGACCATGCAGGTGTCCGAGCAGACTGACACCCTCCGCGTCCTTGGTGCGCAGCCCATCGATTACCTCATCGTTCCCCGTGTCCTCGCTTGCGTGCTTGCGCTCCCTGTCCTAACCCTCATCAGCTTCGCCCTCGGGCTGGCTTCCTCGGCTTTCCTGGCCGACGCTGTCTTTGGTGTAAGCACCAGCATCATTCTGGAGTCAGCGCGCAGGGCGCTGCGGCCGTGGGACTTGATCAGCTCCTTGATAAAATCTCAGGTGTTTGGTGCCATTATTGCGGTGGTGAGCTGCGCATGGGGTGTCACAACCCATGGGGGAGCAAAGGGTGTCGGCGAGTCCACAACGTCCGCAGTGGTCATTTCTTTAGTTGGAATTTTTGTTGCCGACTTCGCTCTATCGTGCCTGTTCTTCCAGGCTGGTGCTGGTGATTCACTCAAGCATGCGATGGGTTAAGGCAGGACAATATCGGAGTAATTTTTCCTTCGTAGCGGCATAGTTTAGTGGTGTACATGGACCGAAGTGGTTAAAGTGGATTCAAAGAGGTCAGAATTGCAACTTCAGCCGCACACCCCAGGTGAAATGAATAATTTTCTTGTGCTATTCTTTGGAAGTAATCTATTGTGCATTATGCACGTTATGCAAATTGTTGCTCAATTGTCTGTACCTGATTTGTGTATAACCTTACCACCACTTGAAAAAGAAATAAAATTACTCGTGTCCAAGTCACACTTCTAACAGAGATGTAAAGCATGTTGAGATCTGCTCAAACACTCTGGCAGTACTGTAAAGTACAAATGTTTTTGTTGAGATATGGTGTTGTGAGGAAACAACAGTTGATTGGTGATCGATATTGTTGATCAACTGCAACATTGTATTCCAAGAGAGCACATACATTCAACTTTAGGTCTTATTAAGAGGAATTCCGGTTCCTTGAAGCTTTAGTCGTCCTTGGATGAGAAGAACTGCAAAATTTTTGTTGACACCTCTGGGAACATACGAGTTGGATGATAGTCTTTGTCGAGGCAAACAACAGTTCCCTTGGCTTCCAATATGAGCTGAGAGGAGTATAAAGGTGAGAGTTACATGACAATGATTAGAAAGATCAGTAGTTGATAATAGACCACAAATTTGAGTATGTTATGTTGGAATACTTTGTACCTTGGACAAGATTGATAGTGAATGCATACCTTATGATCTGGCAGTGTCTCAATTATGTGCTCAAGTATTATTCTTACACCTTTGATCTGCATGGGCTTCACCTTGATGACAAACCTGTCACCAATCTGGCAATGCCAGATAAACTTAATGTTTTATTTTGATGGTATGATACAATAATAGACATGAATTACTGGGAAAATCACAGATGTTGGTAAATTAGAATTATGGTTTCTATGGCATAATCACCATATTTACCTGAATTGATAAACTATATCCTTGCACCTTATACTTATTGAGTCCTTCAGGAACTTTTTTTTAGATTCAGCATTAGGGGTCCTAAGTTCTCTATGTTGTGCTCTGCGTTAGCAAACCATACCCTTAGAGGTGCAATGAACTTTAGATGTACTTCTGAAAGAGCGAGTGCGTTGCCTTCGGATACCAAAGAGTCTACACTAATGCCAAGGCTCTCAAGTAGCTTCTCATGACCTGGTACAGCATTAAGGATATAAATCATTTTAATTTGAAGGATCTGCATTACTTCTCAAAATTGACATCGCTAACCATTTTGAATGTAACTGCTGTAAATAGCATTATTGACGACACCGTATTGGTCAAGTTCGGTGTCATGGACTTCCATTTCAACTTCGAAATATTTTTCCTTCCTGATATAAGAAGCATTAGCATATATACTAGTATAATATGTTTGTTACAACGAAAATAGTGATAGAGGGACGGTCTTAAGAAAACCTTATGTTGGAATCCTGGTTGGTGTTCACAGTAGTGACAGCTTGTAGGGGGTTGGATGCTCTAGGAGCAACCTTGACCTGGTGCTGGTGGAGGTATGCCTGGCCATGGGGCATCACAAGGTGGACGTAATTGGATCTCCCCTCACCAGCAGTCCATACCCAGCGCGAATGTATAGGGAACTGGTGGTTGGCAAAAGGAACAAGGGTGCCTATTTGCTGCATTGTGGATACTGATGCTGCTGCCATTGCTGGCAATGTTGCTGCCATTTATAGTGATTGTGATTCCAGAAGGCACCTGGTTCTTCAACATTCTTTGTAGACTTTTAGTCTGGTGTTTGGCAAGTACACCTCTCAGTTTCTAAATGAGCGTGCTGATGATATTATTAGGCCTACAAGGAGCATTCCACTATCAAATTTGGTGTTTGCACTGTTAAGCATGAGTTCAGTTACACACGGCCGATCATGATTTAGTTCCAGGACTTGTAAATCTTCAAAGTTTCTGCGCTGGAGTTATTCTTTGGCCCGCAAGGAGCAGTAGTTCTGAATTATATGTTTGAGATATGAGTAACTACCCGTTGCAGATCATCATTTAGTTCAAGAAAGACAGGATCTGGATGCCAAATTCATATGGCATGGTGTTATCTGGGTCTTCTGTATCTTCCTGATGCTGTAGTTGAGAAAATTGTATGTTCTATATTCTCGTTCGCACTGTGTTGTTTTTCCTGCGAGAAAGACACTCTTTATTATTTTCTGCCATGGAATGCTTGATGTTGAGCGTTTGCTTGTTTAAAAACCGCAATGGAAGGCGCAGGGCAACGATCGCTGCAAACCCAGCTTTCACCGGGTGTTTTCCCCATGATATGTATCCATGGGGAGTCGTTTGCGTGGTAAATTCTAGTATGCGTGATGTCTGACACCCCCAGTTACTTCTATGTTAATTTGTGCACAACATATTCTGTACTAGGCAAAAATAACTTACCAAAATGTTTAATAATTTGTAACGGAGGTAGTACTTGGTACAATGGTTGACAAGCCAACTGCAAAAGAATACACCTTCTCGAAGCACATAAGTTTCCATCCCCGGGTCAAAGCAGTAAACAGAATTTTGCCCTATTAGCTTCAGTCTTCAGGCATTAGTGGGTGTAAGAACGGGTGTGGTTTTAACACATACATCATCTCCATGTGACCATGTCAAACTGGAAGTTACGGTCTCAGTTGCAGATTTCTGAAACTAACTGAGACAGCCTCCAGGTTTCGAAGAGCCTGATGAGTGCCAACTACCAAGAGACAGTCCACACTGAAGCACCAGCTAGTAGTAGCTCATGCTCGGAGCATGGATGTACCAGCTTCTTTCTCTTGTACAGCCCACATTTTATTGTGGGTTAGAAATGTTTTATACATTGACACTAGTATCCTCAACAAATTTTGGACTCCGAATCATGGATTACAAATGTTCTACAAGGCCAACACTATCCCAAAGGGGCAGTTACATACGTAGACACGCAAAGAGAAATGGAGCGTAGCTCTTCACGACATGTCCGCTACCGGAATCGCCCCAGAAGAATGTTACCGCGATCGTAGTAGTAGTCGCTTAAACATTCCTGTCCTTGGAAGAAGAGAGCTGTAGCCTGGACATGAACTCCGGAGACAGACGGGTAGGGCGGTAGTCCTTGTTGAGACAAACAGCTGTTGCCGTTGCTTCCATAATCGACTGGCAGGAGAAATAGGGATATGCAAAAACGTGATATATCATACATGCTTTGCGGTATAGAGTAATTTATGCTTGAAACAGCATGCAATTGTAGGAATTATGCATGCTTGTCACAATGCCCTTCAGAATGCTACCCGATAAGATTATTAACTTATTATTTTGGTTGTGAATGTGCTGGAAATGGGCAGTGTATCATAATTTTCCTATTCCGATTTTTTTTGTCAGCAACTATTTGATAGCCTGATTCAATATAAATCTTTGGTTGGCATACCTCACGGTTAGGCAGCTTCTCAATGCAGTGTTCGAATATCATCCGTATACCTTTGATGCTTGCGAGCCTCACCTTGACCACAAATTTGTCACCACTCTGACATCACAAGAAAAATAAAAGGGGAAATCAGAACCAAACAGAGCCTACAATACTTGTTCAATTTTTCGCAAAACTTGGGAAAGATGGGGCATTACTCTCAAAGGCGCGAAGTACTTGAGGTGCATCTCAGAGAGGGCCAGCGACTCACCACTGCGTGCTACTGCATCTGCACTTAGTCCTACGCTCTCAAGTAGCTCATGACGGCCTACTCAATTTGAAGGCATAGAACCGACTGAGAGATATCAGACATATTATCCACACTACGATCTTGTGCTATCTGAATCATGTTCACTGACAAGGCTTATAATATTACTACGAGAGAATTAATCGGAACTTATTGTGAGCTCACCATGCTGGCAGTAGCTAGCATATATAGCATTATTGACAACTCCATACTGGTCGAGTTCATAGTCGCGCACCTTCATCTCCACTTCGAAAAACTTATCCTCTCTGAAAATTGCATGGACTAGAGACAATGTCAGACAATCACATGCTTGTGCATACCAAACTTAAATGAACGAAAATAGGCTAGTTTTCAGGTTAACATCCAAAAGTACAAAATTACGTAGTTCATCAGTTAAATCCAGTAAAATGATCACTGATGCTCAGCTCTCCTGCTTCCAAATGACAACTGATGTCTGAAGCCATTACACACATGATTTCTAGTTAACAAGGAAGCGCCGTGCACAAATTCATTAGATAAGACATGAGCTTACAAGCGTCTGTACCGTACCAGAAGATCAGCAAACTGTTTACAATTATCTCCCTAATTAACATCAAATTCATCACATCCACATGAACCAGTAAGCAGAAAATTTGACAAGAAGACTTGTGACGAACCTCAAACCGACGCCGAGGCTGGCGGGCTGAGCGGAGACGGCACGAGGGCGGCATATGCCTCGGGTGGCGGCGGAGGAGAGCGCCGTCCGGCAGAGCGGTGCAGGCCGACCGGCCGGCAAGCAGCTTCTTCCTGCTCCGGCGCGGATCGGCGGGAGCGGCGAGTGGGCGTTGGGGACGAGGCGCCAAATCTGGAGGTACATTGCGGCGGACACTCTGAGTGAGTGGACCGGTGCGGCGCGGGCCGCCCGGCCCGGTGCCGGCACGGCCTATGTACGTGGTTCGACCTGACTAGGCAGCCACCCGACTCGCATTAACTTCGCCACCCGGCCGTTCCGTTCCTCTATTAACGCTTCCCCTCTCTCCTCGGTGTCTCACCTCCTCCGCCTCTCTATCCCGCCGCGAAAACCGAACCGCAACATTCCGAATCCCCAAACCCCTCGCCACCCCCAACGGCCCAACCCCCTCAAGCCATGGCCTCGGTCGCCCCCTCCGACGGTGGCGGCGGCGGCGACGGCGAGCCCCAAGAGAGCGCCCCGGTCAACCACAGCAGCCTCGATCCCCCGGCCGACCCCCAGAGGTTGGAACCTATCGACCCCCATTCCCCCCAAACGTCTCGAGTTCCGATGCGAATTCGCGTAGCCCTAACGCTCTCTTCCTGTGCAGAAATGGCGAGTCTCCGGCGCTGCTGCCGTCGGCGGGTGATGTCGATATGTCGGCGATGGGGACGTCGGAGATTCCGGACCCGGCGCGGGCGGGATGCGGGGAGAAGCGCCCGCTCCCGTCGCGGCCGGCCCCGTGTAGCGCGTGCGGGCGCAGGAAGATGATCCTCCGCGGAATCAAACCAGGTCCCGGAAGGTAGGAATCTACCCATTCACCTCCAAACCTCGAGTTCCGCCACGGATTCGCGCAACCCTGACATCTGGTTCCCTACGCAGTGACGGCGAGTTACCAGCGTTGCCGTCAGCGCCGTCGCCGGTGCCGGGGACGGGGATGGAGCTTCCGAACGCCGGGGCTCTCGGGACGAAGGGGTCGCCCTCGGCGATTGGGTTGTGTGGCCTGTGCGAGTTCCGCAAGAAGATACATCTCAACAAGCGTCTCCGAAGGTCGGAACCTATCCACGTCCAGATGTCTCGAGTTCCGCTACGAATTCGCGTAAGCCTCACGCTACCTTTCTCTGCAGGAAGAGTGGGCCCCCCGGGCCGCCCCCAGAGTCCTTTCTGCCTATTTCGAGTCTTGATGATATGTCGCGGCTGCTGCTGGAGCAGAAGGTGCAGGCTCGGGCGTGGCGCGGGAAGAAGCGGCCTCTCTCGGTGGAGGAAGAGAGGGGGTATCGCGAGTGCGATGTGGGCAAGAAGTTGATGCGCCATAAGTGGGATGGGCTGCGCCATAAGTGGGAGGCGCTAAACTGGGACCTGTCGCCGGAGATGCCCAGCTTCAGCTTCACCGAGCTTATGCAGGATGTCAAGGCTAGCGGATGCGATCTGCTGGAGAAGCGTGCCTTTGGTGCCACGGCTGTAGGATGGGATCTGCCCACCTTTGGTGTCACGGCTGTAGGATGGGATCTGCCCGCCTTTGGTGCAGCGACTGGAGTAGGCGATCTGCTGGAGATGCCGCGGCGCGGGACGAAGCGGCCTCTCTCGGTGGAGGAAGAGAGGGGGTACCGCGAGTGCGATGTGGGCAAGAAGTTGATGCGCCATAAGTGGGATGGGCTGAGCCATAAGTGGGAGGCGCTAAACTGGGACCTCTCGCCGGAGATGCTCGGCTTTGGTGCCACGGCTGTAGGACACGATCTGCCGGAGATGCCCAGCTTCAGCTTCACCGAGCTTATCCAGCATGTCAAGGCTAGCGGATGTGATCCGCTGGAGAAGCGTGGCTTTGGTGCCATGGCTGTAGGATGGAAACTGCCTGCCTTTGGTGCCATGGGTGTAGGATGGAAACTGCCCGCCTTTGGTGCAGCGACTGGAGTACACGATCTGCAGGAGATGCCGCGGCGCGGGACGAAGCGGCCTCTCTCGGTGGAGGAAGAGAGGGGGTATCGCGAGTGCGAAGTGGGCAAGAAGTTGATGCGCCATAAGTGGGATGGGCTGCGCCATAAGTGGGAGGCGCTAAACTGGGACCTGTCGCCGGAGATGACTGGAGGATGGGATCTGCCCGCCTTTGGTGCAGCGACTGGAGTAAGCGATCTGCTGAAGATGCCCGGCTTTGGTGATCTGCTAGAGATGCCTGGCTTGGGTGCCTTGCCTGGAGGACGCGAGCTGCTGGAGATGCCTGGCTTTGTTGCCGCGACTGAGAAGATGATGCTGGCTATGCGGAAGACCAATGCGGAGTTTGCACCGACGCAGGGGGCACAGAAGCTCAGCTCCAGCGCCGCAGCTAGAGTAGATGCTTTGCACGAGAAGTTGGCGCAGACGACCAAAGTACTAACAAAGGTACTCCATGAGGGGAGCGTCCTACAGGTCGCAACGAAGCTCATGCGGCTGCTGTGCCCAGATGTCGGTTCTAGTGCCCCAACTGGAGGTGGTTTGGGTGGGAACGACTGGGGGCTGGTTGAGGAGGCGATAGACAATTTGGTGAATCAGACCGGGGAGGGCATGCAGGTATGTTGTTTTCTTGTATATGCTTCATCCTGATGTTAAATTATACTGCAGAGTTTTAATGATGTGCATCTTTGTCTTGCCGGAGACAGATTATATTGTGTATAATGCACTGTGGTGAAATACTGAAATCCTACTTCTGAACTTAACTCAATCTTTTTCTGGGAAATGTCTTTGTGATACAGTGAGAAGCACTTACTTTCCATGTTCTGGTATATGGACAAATTCATGATGGTCCTTAGATTGTAGAGCAGTTTCCTTGATGACAGCTACACGAATAATTGTCCACTGTTTAAAGGAAGAGAATATTTTTCTAACTCTATCTGTAGGATGCGAAAATGTCTTGTGACGCCATATATCGGCTGCTACTTATCTAGGAGAAGCAAGATTGACCTGGCATCTCAACTAGATGGTTGCTTCGTCTGACATTTGATTAAGTTTTTTATACCTTTGCAAGACATAGACACCATGGCCTTTGTTTTTAAGATAAACAGTGTTTGCTTACTTCAGTTCTATATGATAAATGGTTAATTCTCCTGTCAGAATTACTTTTGCTTATATGATAAATGGTTATACCTTTGCAAGACATAGACACCATTGGTATCTTCCTTTTTGTACAATAACTGTGGACCAGAATGCACTTTTGAGCAGAGGTGAAACTTGATGATAACTTTTGTGGAGTGGAGGGAGTATTTATGTTTTAAGTTTTCTTTGTTTGCCTCATGCTGTGGATTTCTATCATTTTTTTACCAAGTCCTGTATTTTCAGAACTAGTCTTTGAGTAAATAAATATACTCCAGGCAGGGTAATGACATATCATGCAACTTTGTAGGACATTGTCAACACAGTGATACCAAAAGTTTTTTCCAAGGAGATTCTTTATGACCTCATAATGGCGTGTGTTGGACGATACCCAAAGTTGTTAGAAGATGATAAAGGCAAGTTAACTAAAGAAAAATATGACCAGTACCAGAAGCAGCTTGACCTCATGGTGAACCTTACTACGGTTTACGAGAACGATCCTGAGAATTTCTCCAAGATAATGAAACTCATGTGCAAGATCGGAAGATGTGGTCCACTTCCCAGTGAAGTCATTGATGATATATCTCCTGGGCTTGATCCGAGTACCATGGAGCAACTGTAAGTATTTAAGCTATTTACTTTCGTTTTCGTAACACGTGACTCCGTCGGTTGTCTCTTAAGTTTCTAACTGTAGCTTCATGCTATGAGGGGTTTCACATCTCTATTTACTATTTAATTTAGATTTTATTTTTGTAATAGTTAACTTGAGTTTAGTTGAATAATTCAGTTTCTGTAAAGAATATGATATTCCCATCAAATAGCAGTATTGGAAATAATATTTCTAGAACAAGTATGATCACCACCAATTCTCTCAGTAGTAACTACATTATCTGATCAGCAGTCTACAATCTTACTTTTTGGAATGAAGGATTTTCACCCGGCTATATAAATAAGGCCTTGTAGATAAAGCACAACTGCAGTCTTACTTGCAAATATCTTTTATTTTTCCTGAATAACTAGGATTTATTGCATGTGCCGTTAGGATGCTATATGTAGACTTGTGGAATTCAAGAACTAAAAACTTGATTCTAGTCATGGTTATTTTATTGTTTAGCATTTTCTGATGGCTTGTTTATACTTAGGTTCAACCAAACTGAGGCTACTCTTTTAATTTTTGGAAATATCTGGCATACATCATATTTTTTTTTATCGTATCATTATAGTAGAAGTATTTGACAACAATAAAAGTATTCTTTGCTTTACACTATTTTTTCCTGAGGACCAGAGTAATTGGCACACTTAGGCTTCGCTTGAAATGGTTGTAAGATTAGTTGGTTACCGGTCTTCAGCTCAACTTTGAAATAAATACCAGTGTCCACACTATTTTTACATCCATTCCAACCAGGGCCTTAGGCTTTTACAGATTGTTTTTACTGTATTGGCTTTCAGGGAAATCAGTGCCAAACTGCCAAGTGCCAAAACTTTGTTGTAACAAAGCACCTAGGTTGTTATGGGCTGTCCCTATGCCTCGTTAAATTGATGAACCAGAAATATAGTTTGTATAAATTTAAAATTCCAATTGCAACAATAATCACATTGATATTTTGTTGAGCAGATTTGTTAATACCTCTTCAGAAATACATGACCGTTTTGAAAATGATGCACTCCAATTACTAAGATTGTTAAGTAAAAATGATATTATTGGATGACATGCCTCACAAACTTTAATTTTTTTATGAAATTGACTTTGTACTATCATATTGAATTCAATAGTAATGATGAAATTGCATGATGGAGGCGGTGTCCATGTTCAAAGCATTACCTGTTCTTAGATAGGAGTACATCACCGGGGGTTAGTTTGAATATGCCTATTCAAACTTCATACAATCGGATTGAAAGGGATTAGTTTAAATTCTTGGTTCATCGGAAGGGATTGAGTCCGATTAGACTGCTCCAAACTAGCCATAATGGAAATTTGGTTCATCTCAGAGTCACAATTCTTGAATCCAAACTATGATTTGCAGCTCGCTACCATGCATGTCAGCATGGCCACTAATTGTTAGTCAAGAAAGTTGTGCTTCTCGTACGTTGTCCCACTCCAACCTACAACGAGGCTTTATTTTCTTTTGGGCAAGGGGACAAGAATCACATGTTGTCTTAGGAAATTTTTGTTTACAGTGTGGGGTCGTGCTCACTGCTCGAGAGCACCCATTCTTTTCCTATTTTTTTCCTTTTCATGAACGTAAGAGGGGATCAAAGACGAGTTACTACTTCACTACTTCTATTCATTTTTTAGGGACACATGCTGATGTTGATTCTTTTTCTTTGTGAAATAACAATGGTATTAGTCTCTAATCCAGATATCATTTATAGTTTGGATTCACGACATTGATGGCAGAACGTACTTGCTTCAGATATGAGTGCTTACAATTAAGATCCACAAAATCCTCTTTGTTCATAGCAAATTTTGTGTATCATATTGAGGATGAGGGTGACATTTGTATCAAATTTGAAATATTAAGGTCCACTGAATTGAGTCTTTATATTTTGTACTCCTTCAGTCCCAAAATAGATGTCTCAAATTTGTCAAAATTTGGATGAATCTAGGCACTATTTAGTATATAGATTCATCCAAAATTTGAAAAACCTAAGACATCTATTCTTGGACGGAGGGAGTATAAGAAATTAAGAATTGCTGCCATATTTCTCTTCTTACATTGTATTAGGGTCCGGCTGTCCGCTGCTTGATATGAAAAATGTCTGTAGAATTAACATCTGTAGAACACCTATCATCGTTTTGATTTTATAATAGCCTGTGCTTCCATGATAACTTGGTTCTATCAGAGTCCTTGAGTCATGTCAAGAAATCTGCATGGCAAGAGTAGGTCTTAGTGGCGATGGTTTATGCATGATGCATGGTACTTTAAGGTTCTCTTGTGTAAATGGTTGGAAAGACTGAAAGAGCAACATATAGTCTTGTATTGAAGTACTGAAGATATCTACACTCACTGTGAACAGATATTAGATTTATTCCCACTGCTTTGTATTCTATAACTAGATGAAGCATCCTTGCTCTGAATGCTCTGTTTGCTAGTTGCGCTAGCTTATGTTGTGCTTTACATCATGGTACCTTAGTAATAACATCTTCTGTACAGTACAAATTATACAAGTTATTATTTACGGTAGAGACCACCTGACTTTCTAGGACCTTCCCTGCCTTGCAGGTATACTGGAATGCTGGAGCGGCTGCATAATGTGGCACTGATTTCCCTGAAAGTCATTTCAGAAAAAATGAAGCTGTGTCGACCTGTACCATTGAAAGAGTTACCGCCCTCTTAAGGCATCATGCATAGACATATAATAGCGAATTCATTCATACCTGTTTTGTGTTTAGTTTAGAAATTGGTACATGAATTTTTTTGTTAGCACTGCAGCTCTGGTACACAGCTGTGTTCTACTAAGTAGTAGTAACTACCGTTGGAAGTTGAGTTGAAACGATGAAATGAATCTACACTGTACTAGTTCCTTTTTACCTGTGCTGCTCTTCTATGAACCAATTTCTCTTCTGTAACCTGTGGTTCTGAAAACCTGTAACAGAATTCAGACATGGTGCGTTTATGAAGTTACGGTGATGATGTAACCATGTTGCTTCCGTGTTGTACGGATGCTAGCTTATGTAGTGTGCTATTCCTCCATGCTCTTTTGACATCATGGTATCTCACAGTATTTTCTACTAGTACTACAAATGCTAGATATATTTATGAGGCTTGCAAGTTTAATGAACCATACAGTAGAACTGACATTCTAGGGCTTGAGCTAGTTGCTGGTACACTGGGATGGGACAGATCGAGTTTTACCTGCTGATACCACTCCTTCCTCAAATTGGAAGAGTTACCGTCTTGTGCAAAGCAGTATATACAGATGCATAACGAATTCATAGTTTTTTTTGGAAAAGAACAAATTCATAGTTGCTGTTTACTTTTGAATTGTTACATGAACAAATTTTGTTAACAGTGTGGATCTGATACGCAACTGTGCGTTTGCTTCTAATAACTGTAGTACTGCCCTTGAAAGTTTGAAACCGTTTTCTATGCTGTACTAGTTCCTTTATACTATATAGTATATCTGCTATTTTTTCTATGCTTGTGATATGTGTATCTTGTCTGTTGGTTCTGGAAACTGTTTGAGAGTTCAGGCATCCGGTTGGAGCCAGTGGAATCCGTTGACGAAGCTCTTGCCGAGGAAGGGGCGGGCGGTGGTGTAGTCGAGCTCCCGCGCCCACGGCACGCCGTGCACGGCATCGGCACCGGGGCCCCAGTTCTTGTACATCCCGAAGAAGGCCGTCCTGTAACCAAGTGCAGGTTAGTTTTGCTCCTCATCTACTACTAGCACTGATGATGATTACGAGTCTGATGAATATGCAGCAGTGTGTAGTTACATGCTCTTGTTGCTGGCGTGGTCCCAGTCGTCCCATCCGCCTGGCGCGATGACGTTGTCGAAGTATGTGTATGCGTAGACGATCCGGGAGTACTGCCCCATGGCTCGCCCGACGTAGAGCATCCCCGTGCCGGTCACCCGGCAGTTGACGAAGGCGAAGCCGGTGCGCTCGCACGGCCCGTGCCGCCCGTGCGCCGCCACCGCGCCGTACCGCTGCGCCGTCGAGTGCAGCTCGCAGTCCTGCCCCAAGATGTGCGTGGCGCGCGTCAGTATATATATCGACACAGGCACGTATTACGTATATGTGCGTGGCGTATGTACATGCGTAGGCCGGCACGCGGTATACTACTACCTTGTAGAGTGAGCGTCCGTTGCCGAAGATGAAGTCGATGGATCCCTCGATGTAGCAGTCGCGGAAGTAGTGCCTGCCGGCGTCGTCGCAGAGCGTGTCCTGCGCGCCGTAGAAGCCGCAGCCGAAGAAGAAGGCCTTGTCGCCGGAGATGCGGAACGCCACCGCCTGCCACCCTTGCATGCCCGGCATCGGTGCTGGAGACGTGTTCTGTCAACAAGTCGTAGTAGGAACACAATATGTTAGTCGCAAACTAACTACTATATATGCGAGCCACACCAGCAATAATTTCCAGACAAAAAAAAAACAGAGAGAGGGAATTGCTCGGCCCAGGCGGAGGCGGGCTCCAGTCTCAGCTAATAAGCTCTCGCCGTAGCCAGAGGAAGAAGCCAACATACACCCGGTAAATTCGCCTGCTCTCAAAACACATCACCAAGTGACTCGAAACGAATTCAAAATCTCAGACGAACAAGGATACACGGAGCTGACAGCAGCGTTTTGCGAGATGTTTTTTGTCCGCCTCTGCATGCATGCAGCTCTGCACAGTGCACCACGGGCGCTGTGTCGCGTTCGTTCATATGGGCCACCTGCTGCTGCTGCTGGGGTACGATGGATAGTGACGGCGAGGACTCACTCACCTTGAAGCTGATGTTCTTAGCTGTGAAATAGTTAGAGAGAACGGTTACGGATGCGGTGTTGTATGTGCGGAGCAGCTGCCCGTCGGGGCCGCGGTCGCTGGCCCTGTCGTGCCACTCCACCACCGTCACGTCCCGCCCGGCGCCCTCGAACGTCATGTACGGCTTCGACGCCGGCACCACCACCTTCTCGCTGCACGCACACACCGCCACACAGTCAGAAAAAAAAACTAGTCCGACGTACGACATAGTAAGTATAGCTCTCGAGAATCGAGATGGAGCTAGGTAGAGCTGGAGCTTATTACATGTATGTGCCGGCGTTGATCTGCACGATGACGCGCACGGTGTTGTTCGCCGGCACGGAGTCGACGGCCTGCTGGATGGAGAGGAAGTCGCCGGCGCCCGTCGCGTCCACCACCACCCTCCGCACGCCCACCGGCTGCCTGTACTGGTGGTGCCCGCGCCTCGTGTCCTCGCACGTCGTCGCCGCCGCCGCCGCCTGGCACGCCAGCGGCGACAGGAGGCTCGCCGCCAGCACCAGCGCTTGCAAGAGCGCGCGCGCCATCATCTCGTGAAGCTAGGGCTCGGCGCGTCCGTGCCACGAGAGGTTCTTTACTACTACTATCTGTGCGTGTGCGCGCGTGTGTGTCTCTGGCTATCTTTCACTCGCAGTGCTCTGTAGACTGTAGCTAGCTATCTCTCGCTCTCCTTTCAAATGCATGCGGTGTACTACACGGTGAGTCCGTGAGAGCAAGGCTAGCTAGCTACGCTCTTTCCCACGGCCGAGAGGGCTGGAGTATATAGAGGTGTGTGTGTCGTCACGGGGGAGGAGCGAATAATGGAGGAGAGAGTGTTGGACACCGGAGTGCACACGAAAGTCCAAATGCTATAGCTTCCATGGAGCGGCCTGTTTTGGATGTTCTGCCTTGGGCGGACGCCAACGGTCATCCCCTGCATATTATTCGTAGAATGCTATCGGTATGATCGTAGCGTAATTCTGTGTTAACGTTTAACTAGCTAGGAGTACTAGATAAGAGGGAGATTTTACAGACCTGATCGATGAGTTGAGTTGAAGCAGTTTTCACAGCCCGTCAGTTCGTTTCACAGCCATCAGATCACGTGACACAATGCACCCTAGTTATATATGTGATGGTTATCCCTGTTCAACCTCAGTTTCTTTTCCTATGCAAGATCTATCAGTCGCGCGCGGCAACTAAGCTAGCTGTTTATCAGCCATATCTTGCACATCGACCAGTATACACTCGATCGAGCAGAACATACTAGTACCACAACACTCTCTCCTAATTCGTAGTTAGTTTATGACGTGCGCGCAAGACACATTCGCTAATTTTCCGGAGGGGTTGGTCCTGATGTACCGTGGGCGCCAGGCGGTGGGCCTCGTCAAAACGGTAGATTGGATGGAGACAAGAGCGTACGCATTGATAGAAGAAGCATCAACAGCAACATGCATGCACCGGTTACTGCCGATTTTTTCCCCTGTAGTCTGTAGATGGCCAAGAAATGCCACCGCAAACGCACGAGAAGTCGAGAACCAACAGTACTATAGAACCTCCGGCCGCTCCCTACCTAATTTCGTATCCGTTACAGGCTTACAGCCAAGCCATGCATAACACTAAGATAATGCAAAAATCCTTGGCGTTCTGTTGTTTCTTCAACTCGATGGTAAATGAAACTCAATCTCTAGGGATCGCTTCAAAAAAAAAAAAAGGCAAAATCCTTGATAGTATTAAATGAACACTACTGGCCCGTTCCATATCAGTTTTTGCTGATGTAGTACAAATTTTGTATTAAATCAATAATGGTTAATATGGAACGGAGGAGTATTAACTTGCACTAAATGATCGGATCGGAGAACCTGAAGCAGTAGAGACGAACGAACCTGAAGCAGTAGAGACGAACCTGAAGTATTAACTTGCACTAAATGATCGGATCGGAGTATTAACTTGCGTGCTTGTCACTGCCGCGCGCCGGCGCGCCCATGCCGCCATGCCCGCATGCATGCACACGCCAAGCTAAAAGAAAAGCTTGCGTTGGTAGACGCGCGCGCCGGGTCGAGAGTGTGCCCCGGCCCCGCCGCATGCAAGTCGCAAAGCCAAGGCCCTTTTAATTTTGTACAAGGATCCTCTATTCCCTTTGTCCCTCGATCGAGTGATTAGCAGTTGACGAGAAAGCGAACATCAGAGATAGTATTAGAAGGCAAACCTGCTTTTTTTGGTCTTTGTTCTCTTTCGGGTTATGGCCTCCTTGCTTAGTGGTTACGGAGTGCGACTGCCCTACTATTAGGACGGTGGGATCGACTATCTATATATACTTATGTTGCATTGACGAGTACCGATCAATCGAGGACCACATGGCATGGTGCTGCTAAAAAAGCAGGGCGCATTGCACTGCATGCCCTGAGAATAAACCTTTCTTGCCTTTTGGGTTGGGATCCATGCATGCCTATTTGGCTTTACACTGCATGCGACTCAGAGACGTACGAAAAAAGATGTAGCCTTGGATCGGCGCGCGTTGATGATGAATCCATAATTCCATATCCATGCACGCGCCCCGTTCATGCTCGCGTCTTCGTTTTCTCTGTTCAACTAGAATGGGATCGGATTCAATATGAACGAGAAACGCGAGCGAATATTTCGTCAACAAACGAATGTTGTGCCGCAGCAAACAGACTGACAGGGCAATGCCAATGCAGCCAGAGAACGGAAGCTCTTGGAACGCAGTGAGCATGCTCCATCTCTCTCCGCCGTGACGCGACGACGTGTAATGGGCGCGCACGCTGACCACCTTCGCCGTGCCGTGCATATGCATGTCAGCCGGGGGGCGGCGAGGCAGACAGACGCGACGCGAACGCAACGGTCAGTTTTAAGCGCGCGCGCGCCCAGGCGCTGGAGGCGGGCATGCATGCCGGCGCCGCTGACGCGACGTGAGATGTCGCCGCGTGCACGCGATGCGTGCCCTGCTATCACGGCCGCGCTTGCCCGTGGTCTTTTTGTACCGTAGCAGAGCGTCTCCTTGCCTAATGCCTAGCTAGAAAGCCTCGGGGAAAAAAAATGACGGTTTCGCAAAGTTTGAAAGTGTCGGGGCGGTAGGGCATGCCCCCGCTGGCCGGCCGGCTTGAGCGAGAATGACACATCGGAGGAGTCGGAGGAGGAGGACCGCATGCAGCTCGATCTCCGAAACGAACAAAATCGCGAGGTGGGTGGGCCGGGGGCCAAGCATCACTTTTCCGTTGAGACCCATTTCCCACTACCGTCCGTCGAGATCATTTTGCTTTGATCTCATCACCCTGCATGACCGCCCGTGCTCGATCGATGATTGCGCGTAGAATTAGTACGAGTGGATCGCGCGCATGCTACTACTCCCTCCGTGTATCCTACGGCATGCACAATGACAATGGTAGGGAAGTCTAGACATCCACATCGGATAGTCCTGATGATTTTGGAGGATGAGGTGAAACAACAGACGATGTATGCTCAAATGTTTAACCGTCAGCAAGGGAAGTGGCCTATTAAATATTTGGGTGTGTCGGTTAGTGCAAAAAGGAATTTAGTACAGGAGATGGGTTTTTTTGGGGGAGAGAGCTAAAAAAAATGATGGATGGATGGATGGGTGGTGCTTTATCCATTGCTGGCAGAGTGACAAAAGTAAATGCTTGTTTGTCTTCTGTGGCTGTATATCATACGTCAATGTTCCTCCTGCACAAGACTAACATTGAAGAGGTGGATAAACCCAGAAGATTGTTTGTGTGGCAGAACAACAAGCAATCCAAGAGGAAATATCATCTGGTTAAATGGAAACTGATTTGTATACCAAGATGCAAAGGAGGTTTGGGAGTGAAGGATCTCACTAAATTCAATATTATTTTAATGCGTAAATGGTGGTGGTGGAAACTGGAAGCAGAAAACGGTCCCTGGCAAAATTTTATGAGAACCAAATATCTGGGAAGTGGAGGGATTTCTCAAGTGAAACATAGAGGGATGGATTCTGCTTGTTGGTCTGATATGTTACATGTGAGACAGTTATACTTGATGGGAAGAATCATGTTGATTGGGAATGGGAAGAGAACAGATTTATGGCATGATGCTTGGTGTGGTCATCAACCCCTGAAAGATAAATTTCCTGGCCTATTTGAGATCTGCAATGAGCAGAGTATTTCTGTAGCTGATTTGTATCCTAGGAGATGGGGATGTACTTTTAGAACATGGTTGGATGGTGAGTTGCAGGGACAGCTAAGAAGAATGCAGAGTTTGTTATCTACTGTTGCTCTGAATGATAGTGAGGATAGACCAAAATGGAGATGGAATAAATCTGGTATTTTTTCTGTCAGTTCTATGTATAAGTTTCTGCCCAGTAATGGTGTTGACCGATCCTTTAGGCATTTGTGGAAGGCTAAGGTGTCTTTGAAGATTAAAATTTGGTTGTGGCTTATCTGGCACAATGCCATAGCAACTAATGATAATACGAAGAGAAGAATATGGGTGGGCAATATGAGCTGCCCAGTTTTGTGAGCATGAAGAAGGGATTGTTCATTTGTTCTTTGGCTGTGTGGCTGCTAAATATGAGTGGACTCTGGTGGCTAAGGCAGTGGGGCGAAAAGTAGACCTAGGTCTGTTAGTCAATATTTCTGGTGGTTACCTCAACATCTTAATGCAAGCAGAAATGTGCAAATCACTGGGTTGGCTGCTATCTGTTAGGCAATTTGGAAGCTTAGAAATAGAGCTTGCTTTGAAAAAAAAACTCATCAAATCACGTGCTGAACTAATTTGTTATGCTCGTGTTTTTATGAAATACTGGGCTGTAACATCCAAAAAATACTAAACTTGAATCATCAAACTCTAATCATCAAAATTAGGGTTAACAAAAACTTTTCTAAATAAAATTATGGAAGCATGCATGTGAGTATGCATTTCATTTTGAATTCTTTTAAACCACCTTGTTTATGTGTTCCATTGCTTGTAAATGGATGCTTAGGTGAAATAAACATCATCTAAACATTTTACAAACTTTTCCTAAAGACAAATAAATCAAAACAAATAAAATAAAGGAATGGTCACTTTGACCAATTTAACTCCCATGCCTACCTTGGCTGTCTCAAACTTTCAGAACCTAACAAAAACTTTTCTGGATCTTTGCACCCCTTGAATGTACGCATAACAAAGTATCAAGGCCCACTTTGTAATCATCCAGAAACTTTCAAATGCATAGTTTAAATGACAATTCAAAATTGAATCTTTATCATATGAGAAGATCCCACTTTTTCAAAAACCACTCAAACAAGCTCAACTTTCAAAACCCAAGCATCTGCAGACTCACCAGCACCAACCTAGCACACCCACCAAAAATATTTTCAAAATTCAAAACTTGAATTCATGCGGCCATTTCATCAAACAGGTTGTAGACACAAATCATACAAAATCTAAACACTATAGTGAGCAGTGATTGAAGCCTAAATTGTTCCCTCTCTAGCTCACAACCATCTCAGTAGATCATCTAGCAAGTTAAACAAGAACTAGCCCCACTGTAAGCTTGGCATTGCCATCAATGGTGAACAGCCGAGCACACCCTTGTCACCCCCATGTCGACAACAAGCTAGGAGGAGACACAAGCCTAGCCAGCATGTCTGGGAGGCAGCCCACCGTCTACCGCCACTCCCTGTCCACCGCTCGAACCCTGCCAGCCACTGGACCACACGCACGGACCGCGCCCAGACCGCCAGCGACCATGCCGAGCGTGCGCCAGAGCGCCACCCTCGACCGAAGCCCACAGACCGCGCGCCGCCCTCGCCGCGTGCATATACGATCACCACCGACCCAGGAGACCGCCAGACATCCCCGTTCGCCGCCCCGTGACGCACAGCCACCGCTCGCCATCGAAGATGCCGCCTCTGCCGGGCAGAGCGTCGCGTGTTCCAGACCAAGACGCACCGTCCCATGCCTCGAAACCATGTCATTGAGCATCGCCAGGGAACACCGCACCGCCCCTACCTTCGCCCATGCTAATAGCCGCCTGTACCATCGCCCCCGACGAGCTCACCGTGCGCCCTATCGGTCCCCTCACTCGACTATAAATAGAGGCCACCCCCGCTCGAATTCTTCACACCATTCTACTCCCCTCCCATCACTGATCGTGCCACACCGTCCCTGGAGCAAGGCGAGCAACACTTCACCGGAATTTCACCGGAGCCCGCCGCCTCTGGAGAAAAAGGGAGCCAGCGATTGGAGCCGCCCCAGGAGGAGCCACCGGTACCAGAAGATTTGCTGTCGTCGACTTCGTCGTTCGCCCGTATCGCCGACCCTCGCCAGTACCCCGGTGAGCCCCCAGCAACCCCCACTGGCCGCGCTAGGTTTCTTTCTCGCCGGCGTTGCTCAACGTCGACGATGACTCCCAGTCGTTGGATTAGAACCAGATCGAACGTCCCACGTTGCCCCGTACCGCTTCGCACCGCCTGTCTCACTGACGAGTGGGGACAGCCACTTAAACAGCCCGCGGAAGCGCTGCGCTTAGCAGGCCGGCCCGTTAACCTTTCCCGCGCAGCCCAGTTATTTGAATTAAACCTTTTCTATTTTATTTCAAACTCACTTCTGTACCCAACTTCAAAAATCAACCCAGGTCGACTCAGTGCACCAATTTGAATGAAACTAATTTTGTTAGAAAGGTATAGAAATGCTGAATCCAAGCCCGTTGGATTCAAGTCATTTGGATCTATAGATCACCCATGGTAAAAATAACAAGGAAGAAGCTTTTCTGCATTCAAACATTTTTCAAATTTAAACCATAATAGCTTTTGAGTTGATTCCAACTCTCAAAAATCACATTTCACCATACCTTTCAGAATATATAAAAATATATAGGTTTACTTGCAGAAATAATATTCAAGTAATAAAAGAATGCCCCATAGGCATTTCTAGTCACTTTATTTAATTAAAATAAAAGGGTAAAACCTTATTAAATTGTGACACCACTTTAAATCATATTCCCATGGACTAAAATATGTGGTGATGACATGTGTCAACATGATCCCATGTTTGGTTTGGAGAATATTAAATCTTAAGTAGTTTTTCAATGAGAAGAAATTATTTTTCTAAAAATAAAAGGAATTAAACCAAGCCTTAATCTTGTAATGTTAGAGATAATGTTAGATCATCTATAGGACCCTTGTGTGTGATGATTGCAAGTAGTTAAGTATTGTTTGGTGATTGTGTACCCCGTATTTATTTATAGACGCTAGTACCGACCAAGGATACGAGGAGGAAGGAGGATTCTACGAAGAAGAAGCCGAGGAGAACTTCAACCACTACTCTGCACAAGGCAAGCTTTCTTAACTAAGTGGACCAATTCAAGCTAACCCTTGCAAGATACCCTACTGATGCCACAAACCACTACTTGTTACTATGCCCACTATATGCCTTAAGCATATGTGATCATACCCACTTGATAAACCAATCCTAGTTTTACCTACAAGCTTTATACTTTATTTATTTATCAAAGCTCTTACTTAGATTTTTCCTAAATGAATGGTAGATACTAGAAAGATATGTGACGGTTGCATAAAGAGCATAAATTTGGCCTAAGCTAGATAGTCTTGATGTCATCTTAAGGCATGAGATTGAACTTAGTTAGAACTTATATACCTTAGTATTAGTTCCCTCACGGCCAAGGTCTGAGCTGAGGCTACCTTGTGAAGATTGTCCACCTGTGCAGTACCCAAGATGGCAGTTAGTCATGGTTGGGAGGCCAAACTCATAAGAGAGGTGCTTATACTAGGGCGTGTAATTGAAAGGTTAGGATTGATTATCCGCATACTGAGTACGGTGAATTCAGGATTTGTTCCTGACGGATGTATCGAATGTTGTGGTGAAAGTGTACAATCTCTGCAGAGTGTCAAACTATTCGAATAGCCGCGTCCGTGGTTATGGACAGTTGGAGTGGCCATACTGTTCCCCCGTCAGACTTTTCAAAATGACTTGTGAAATGAAGTGAGACTTTGACTTGACCACAACAGAGTTGTGACATGAAATACAAGTTCCCATTTAGGTGTTATAAAACTTTAACTAGCAATTGTTGCTCCTAAACCGAGTAGTGATAAATCTGGATTTTGCAAAACAACCCTAGAGCCTAGTGTCCTATTATCAAAAACCCCTTTCCCTGGTTAGTATTAGTTTGCGAGTACTTAAAGAGTACTCAATGGCTTTGTCCCTGGCTATTCCCATGGCCAGACTATGAAGAGGAGTACCTGGACGATGGAAACCAGGAAGGTTACGACAATTAGGATCATCTCCCATCGTCAGCATTGCCTGTGACCCCGAAGATGGAGCTTCGCCTACGCTACCGTTATTATTACGTATTCCGCTGCTTGAAGTTGTATTAAGAACTGGATCATGAGATCCCTATTTGTGTAAGAACATATGTACCGTTTGTAATGGATGATGTACTATGGTATCCAATTCTGTTATGTATCGCAAAAATGGTAATCCTGGGATTGCGATGCATGGCATAACAGACATCTGGGATTAAAAATCCGGGTGTTGACAAGTTGTGTGGCATCCCGCAAAACCACTACTAGAAAATCGCGTTGTTTTTGGCATTGCATCATCATGACCGCATGCTCATGTCATCATGCCACATTGCATTTGAGCATAGTCATCGTCTTGCATTTTCTTGCATCAAATTATTTTCGGAAAAACCTAGTTTTGTTTTCTAAACGCCCCGCCTTTGTTCAACACGCAAACCCGGGTCACCGGATTATTTTGTTTTGTTGCTATCGGGTTGCAAAGGCCCTGTTTTAAATAAATAAAAAATTTAATTATTTTTAGTGGGGGCAGTCGAACGGGCCGATTCGACCCGAACGACCACCCCCAGGAATTTAAACGGTCCACCTCAAACCCTTTTTCTACCAACCTATCTACCCACACCCTCCGGCCACCTCACCCGGACCAGTCCCACGCCGCCACGTCGCCCCTCCCCAAATCCCCACCAACCACCTTCTGCCACATCACCCCCAATGTCCCCCACTCACCCCACCAACCGCAGCCACCTCCCTTGACCGACCCCACCCCTGGCCCGCGGTCCCACCTGGTCCCACCCTGACCCCGCCTGCTCCCTCCTCTCTCCCTCCTCCCGCAACCTCCACCCCCGACGCGCGCAGCCACCCCACCCCGCGGCCGTCTCCTCCCTCTCCCTCTCCCACCGCCGCCGCTCACCCCCCCGACGTGCCGCCGTCTCCCGCGCGTCCTCCCTCCCCCGCCTCGCCGCTCCCCTCCGGCGCCTCCCGGCGAGCGCGCCCCTCGCCCGCTGTCGGCCACCCCGTCGCCCCCTGCCCCGCGGCCGGCCGCTCGCCTCGCCGGACCCCTCCCCACCTCCGCCACCGCCTCAGAGCGCCGCCGCTCGCCCCCCGACCCCGCGAGCTCCTCCCTTCCCCAAGCGCGCCGCCCTGGCCAGTCCCGTCGCCCCGCCGGAGCCGCTCCCCTCCGCCGGACCCTCCCCTTCTTCCCGGCCCGCGTCCCCGCTCGAGGCCGCGCCTGGCCGAGCTCGAGCGCCGCAGACGCCCTCCACCTCCCAACCAGGCGAGCCCGCCATGGGGCTCCTCTGCCTTCCCGCCGCGCCCTTGTCCTCAGCAGCCGTCGCCGACCTGGCCCTGCTAGCGCCACCCTGGCCTCCCTGCGTTCCCCCACCCCCGCGCCATCCGCCGGCGAGCAGCGCCGACCTCGCCCTCCGCTACGGTTCCGTCTCCCCTGTAGCCGCGTGCCTTTCTGGATGCACCCAAGGAGCTTGTTTGGGCTGCTCACTGGTGTCCCAGGCACATGTTCGGACCGATGCCGTTTGTTGTCGCTATCGCCTAGAGCACCCGATGCCTGTGTTGTGGCAAGGACCTAAGGGCCTCGACAAGATCTTCTCCTGGAGCGAAGAGATCTTCTTCACGGAACACCAAGACCGACTCGAAGGCGCGGACCCGACATGACCTTCCTCACGGAAACGACAAGTACTTCCTCGAGAACGCCAAGTCCCTCCTCCCCGAACACCGAGACCGACCCGACACAAGGACCCGACAAGATCGTCGCAACGACAAGATCGACACCGACCCGGAAGAACCCGATGCGCCCCCGGAAACCGAGACCTCGGTGCGACAAGTTCTACTTCCCGGACGCCGATTCCGCCGCGAACGAATTCGTCGAACCCCAGATCCGAACCCTGAGACCGAACCCCGAACCCCGGAACCCCAAGATCTGCCGAACCCTAATGTGTGAACCCCTTCCCGAAACCCTATTTTATAATCTAATACAACTTGTCGCATAATAATTGTTCATGCATGCATCATTGTCTGTGGTTTGGGGGCACTATGCCGATTCACTGCATAATTAAATATGGGGCCCATATGCGGGGTAAAACAACATTTAAATTGCGGGGTATCTAAATAACATGAACCATCTAATTAATTGTCGGGACCCCGGTTCCACTTAATCTTGCCTAATTGCCTCGTACCTTTGCCATGTCATACATCATACATGCATCATGCCCGACCTTCTGCCGTAGTATTAAATAGTCCATCCGGTGTTTCTTCTAGTGCTTTGCTTCTTCACGGACTAGGCCGATGAGTTGATGCGAGTGTCGACCCGATCTTCGGATGAACCTTCAACAATGTTTTCAGGCGAGCATCTCCCCCTTTGTACGTATCTTACTTTTATAGTATTTATTCCATCCTGTTGATCTATTGCTACCTGTGTTGCGATGCTCTAGTTTCCGTACCCGTGATATCCCCTTGCAGCCGTATATTGCCTTGGACACATCCTATTACCTGTTGTTTGTTAGATAGTTGGACTTGCGCGTCGTAGTCGCCTGCTCAAGTGCTGTTGCGTGTCGCCATGTACCACAGTTATTGGAGCCTTGCCGCATGTCTGATGTTGGAGATGATCCTGGCTTTACTTATTGTTCACTTTAATTACTGCTTAACAACTAAAATTGAAGTAAGTAAGCAGAGGCATCGGTGGGTGATAGATAATATTTGGTTTCCGACCGCCCACTTGTGTCCCGTAGGACCCCGAGTACTTGATACCTGTTCCTTGATTTATCGCGCTATCCACATACGGGGAATTATGGGACCCCCCTTAGCCAGAGCTTGATTCCGTCTTATTTCTTGGGGCCACAAACTAGTTTGAGGTTTTATTTACTATCCTGTACTTATGCCATGCTACTGTTTATTTACGATTGTGCGAGGAGCACACTGTACTGTTTAGGTAAGCGGAGTGTTTTCGCGGTATCGACAAGCCCAGTCACACTTTCGGGTTCCCAGTCGTTTACAGCCATTGTCGCAAACCTTGAGTCCGTCTCGGAGTCAGCTAGCTTCGTTGCGGGTCTACTCAATGGGGTGGCCCCCTGAAATAATTCTGAATCTTGTGATTGCTCTGTCGTGAAAGCCTCGTTGGGTTTTGATTTGGTTTTTCCGAGGTCGATCGTGTGTGTGTTGCTATTTGTGCACCCCGGCCGGGTTAAAACTTTCTGAAAGCCGTGTCCGCGGTTATGGACGACTTGGAGCACAGTATCTCGATCATAGACAACTATCCATCTAATTAATTGTCGGGACCCCGGTTCCACTTAATCTTGCCTAATTGCCTCGTACCTTTGCCATGTCATACATCATACATGCATCATGCCCGATCTTTTGCCGTAGTATTAAATAGTCCATCCGGTGTTTCTTATAGTGCTTTGCTTCTTCATGGACTAGGCCGATGAGTTGATGCGAGTGTCGACCCGATCTTCGGATGAACCTTCAACAATGTTTTCAGGCGAGCATCTCCCCCTTTCTACCTATCTTACTTTTATAGTATTTATTCCCTCCCGTTGATCTATTGCTACCTGTGTTCCGATGCTCTAGTTTCCGTACCCGTGATATCCCCTTGCAGCCGTATATTGCTATGGACACATCCTATTACCTGTTGTTTGTTAGATAGTTGGACTTGCGCGTCGTAGTCGCCTGCTCAAGTGCTGTTGCGTGTCGCCATGTACCACAGTTATTGGAGCCTTGCCGCATGTCTGATGTTGGAGATGATCCTGGCTTTACTTATTGTTCACTTTAATTACTGCTTAACAACTAAAATTGAAATAAGTAAGCAGAGGCATCGGTGGGTGATAGATAATATTTGGTTTCCGACCGCCCACTTGTGTCCCGTAGGACCCCGAGTACTTGATACCTGTTCCTTGATTTATCGCGCTATCCACATACGGGGAATTATGGGACCCCCCTTAGCCAGAGCTTGATTCCGTCTTATTTCTTGGGGCCACAAACTAGTTTGAGGTTTTATTTACTATCCTGTACTTATGCCATGCTACTGTTTATTTACGATTGTGCGAGGAGCACACTGTACTGTTTAGGTAAGCGGAGTGTTTTCGTGGTATCGACAAGCCCAGTCACACTTTCGGGTTCCCAGTCGTTTACAGCCATTGTCGCGAACCTTGAGTCCGTCTCGGAGTCAGCTAGCTTCGTTGCGGGTCTACTCAATGGGGTGGCCCCCTGAAATAATTCTGAATCTTGTGATTGCTCTGTCGTGAAAGCCTCGTTGGGTTTTGATTTGGTTTTTCCGAGGTCGATCGTGTGTGTGTTGCTATTTGTGCACCCCGGCCGGGTTAAAACTTTCTGAAAGCCGTGTCCGTGGTTATGGACGACTTGGAGCACAGTATCTCGATCATAGACAACTATAACTAAAGTTTACTGTTATAAATTGACTTGTATCAGATATTACTAGTAATCAGCTTCAACTACAACGGAATGGCTAAATAAACCTGCCAACAATTGCTTGCTTGAGTTGTCGCTTGCGACCATTGTACCTGACTAGTAAGTATTGCAACTGAAACGGAATGGCTAAATAAAAGTACCAACAACTGCTGGGTTTTTGGGTTATCTCATGCTAATTGTATCTGATTAGTAAGTGCTGCAACTAAAACGGAATGGTTAACTAAAAGTGCCCACTGCTTAATTTCTCAGGATGATCATCTATACTTGACTAGTAATTGCTGCAACGATAACCGAATAAATAAAAATGCCAACTGTGTGAGTTCCTCGGTTGACTTCTTCGATCGGTGTCGAGGGGGAAACGCCAGGATGGGTTTGATTGGTGGTAGTATCAGGTTGGTTCTGAATAGGTCTTTCTTACCCCTCTCTGATTGCCGCCAGTTGAATCGAGTCTCTATAGGTTGTTCAGTGCATGCTGCCGCTGCCGCTTCAGTCCACCATACCTATGTAGGCGAGGACCGCCGAATTCTAGCCTCGCCGTGTACTGGCCTCAGTACCGACGCTCCTCTTTTTCCTTCGCCCTTTGTCGGCACCCCTTTTGTTTTAGCAGGTTTGAGATCGACGCCGTTAGCAGGGTTACCCTTCCGGCTTGGCCTGGGCAGGGTTATGGACGCCATTGGTTATTCTTCAGGGCTCTTAGCCCCATTTGCATCTTGTCCGTAGTCGGACGCTCTACCGTTTTAAAGGTGATTTGGATCTTTGTATATTATATCTGTATTCTTGACTCACGGAGTCGTGTTGTATATATATCTGTTCTGTGGGTCCCATCGAGGACTGTTGTGTAATGTTATTACTTCGTTTTCCACCCGCACGAAAGTGCCTGGTGGGCACCTTTGAATCGTTTCTATGCGGGTTTGGCGGGAATCGCTGAAACCTGCATAGGGTCGATTCTGAGGGTGTTACAGAGTGGTATCAGAGCTCAGCAGTTGCGATACCCCACAAGTCCAGCCTGTAGGATAACCTAGCTAACGGCCGAAGTAGAGTGTCAAACACTATTTTGCAAAATCGGTTGGATAGATCTGGTTAGGTCTGCTTTTACTCCTTACCCCTCTGCTATTCTCCTCTTACCTCTACGTGTTTTGAATCCGGTCTCTTCTCTTTCTCCGAGTCCAGGACTTCTCGTGGTTGGTTTCCGTCGTACCTTCAGGGTTTCGCTTCCTCCTTTGTTAACGGTGTTCTGCCATTCGGCGTTCGTGCTGTCTGAAGAATCCGTCTACTATGGTACCCATTCTGTGTTCCTTGTTTGTGCCTTCCGGTGTTTTCCGACGCGACGACATCATCTACGCTAGGTCCGATGCAGAGTCTGCATCACCCCTTTGTTCTGAACCTTGTTTGTCGAGATCTTCAGTCTGATTCCGAGAATGTTTGCACGCTTTTCCACTGATTGTGCGGAGTAATAGTTTGGGTGCGTGATGGATTGGCCCCCATGCCGACTACCCCTTCTATTCGCTTTTGTACATTGAAGTGGATGAGAATGCATCGGTTCCCCCCTTTTCCATCGAATCAAGAGGTGGCTTTATTTGTTGATACCTCTACCTTCGACCTTTTGTTCCCGGAGTGTTCTCTCGACGATCACGGACAAGGACCTCTTGTTAGTGGTGTCGCGAGGATCTACATGAAGCAAGAAGACGCAGATCGCCGACCTTCCTTCCGGTACCATGAGGCGGATCTCGAGGGCGAGATCCATTGTTAGTGGTGTCGAATTGTGGCATCCCGCAAAACCACTACTAGAAAATCGCGTTGTTTTTGGCATTGCATCATCATGACCGCATGCTCATGTCATCATGCCACATTGCATTTGAGCATAGTCATCGTCTTGCATTTGCTTGCATCAAATTATTTTCGGAAAAACCTAGTTTTGTTTTCTAAACGCCCCGCCTTTGTTCAACACGCAAACCCGGGTCACCGGATTATTTTGTTTTATTGCTATCGGGTTCCAAAGGCCCTGTTTTAAATAAATAAAACATTTAATTATTTTTAGTGGGGGCAGTCGAACGGGCCGATTCGACCCGAACGACCACCCCCAGGAATTTAAACGGTCCACCTCAAACCCTTTTTCTACCAACCTATCTACCCACACCCTCCGGCCACCTCACCCGGACCAGTCCCACGCCGCCACGTCGCCCCTCCCCAAATCCCCACCAACCACCTTCTGCCACATCACCCCCAACCTCCCCCACTCACCCCACCAACCGCAGCCACCTCCCCTGACCGACCCCACCCCTGGCCCGCGGTCCCACCTGGTCCCACCCTGACCCCGCCTGCTCCCTCCTCTCTCCCTCCTCCCGCAACCTCCACCCCCGACGCGCGCAGCCACCCCACCCCGCGGCCGTCTCCTCCCTCTCCCTCTCCCACCGCCGCCGCTCACCCCCCCGACGTGCCGCCGTCTCCCGCGCGTCCTCCCTCCCCCGCCTCGCCGCTCCCCTCCGGCGCCTCCCGGCGAGCGCGCCCTCGCCCGCTGTCGGCCACCCCGTCGCCCCCTGCCCCGCGGCTGGCCGCTCGCCTCGCCGGACCCCTCCCCACCTCCGCCACCGCCTCAGAGCGCCGCCGCTCGCCCCCCGACCCCGTGAGCTCCTCCCTTCCCCAAGCGCGCCGCCCTGGCCAGTCCCGTCGCCCCGCCGGAGCGCTCCCCTCCGCCGGACCCTCCCCTTCTTCCCGGCCCGCGTCCCCGCTCGAGGCCGCGCCTGGCCGAGCTCGAGCGCCGCAGACGCCCTCCACCTCCCAACCAGGCGAGCCCGCCCTGGGGCTCCTCTGCCTCCCCGCCGCGCCCTTGTCCTCAGCAGCCGTCGCCGACCTGGCCCTGCTAGCGCCACCCTGGCCGTCCTGCGTTCCCCCACCCCCGCGCCATCCGCCGGCGAGCAGCGCCGACCTCGCCCTCCGCTACGGTTCCGTCTCCCCTGTAGCCGCGTGCCTTCCTGGATGCACCCAAGGAGCTTGTTTGGGCTGCTCACTGGTGTCCCAGGCACATGTTCTGACCGATGCCGTTTGTTGTCGCTATCGCCTAGAGCACCCGATGCCTGTGTTTTGGCAAGGACCTAAGGGCGTCGACAAGATCTTCTCTTGGAGCGAAGAGATCTTCTTCACGGAACACCAAGACCGACTCGAAGGCGCGGACCCGACATGACCTTCCTCACGGAAACGACAAGTACTTCCTCGAGAACGCCAAGTCCCTCCTCCCCAAACGCCGAGACCGACCCGACACAAGGACCCGACAAGATCGTCGCAACGACAAGATCGACACCGACCCGGAAGAACCCGATGCGCCCCCGGACACCGAGACCCCGGTGCGACAAGTGCTACTTCCCGGACGCCGATTCCGCCGCGAACGAATTCGTCGAACCCCAGATCCAAACCCTGAGACCGAACCCCGAACCCCGGAACCCCAAGATCTGCCGAACCCTAATGTGTGAACCCCTTCCCGAAACCCTATTTTATAATCTAATACAACTTGTCGCATAATAATTGTTCATGCATGCATCCTTGTCTGTGGTTTGGGGGCACTATGCCGATTCACTGCATAATTAAATATGGGGCCCATATGCGGGCAAATCTAGTCTTATATTGGCCTCATTTAAATTTGTGTAGCGAACCGGTGAGATATTTTGCCTTGTTAAAACAACATTTAAATTGCGGGGTATCTAAATAACATGAACCATCTAATTAATTGTCGGGACCCCGGTTCCACTTAATCTTGCCTAATTGCCTCGTACCTTTGCCATGTCATACATCATACATGCATCATGCCCGATCTTCTGCCGTAGTATTAAATAGTCCATCCGGTGTTTCTTCTAGTGCTTTGCTTCTTCACGGACTAGGCCGATGAGTTGATGCGAGTGTCGACCCGATCTTCGGATGAACCTTCAACAATGTTTTCAGGCGAGCATCTCCCCCTTTCTACCTATCTTACTTTTATAGTATTTATTCCCTCCTGTTGATCTATTGCTACCTGTGTTGCGATGCTCTAGTTTCCGTACCCGTGATATCCCCTTGCAGCCGTATATTGCCTTGGACACATCCTATTACCTGTTGTTTGTTAGATAGTTGGACTTGCGCGTCGTAGTCGCCTGCTCAAGTGCTGTTGCGTGTCGCCATGTACCACAGTTATTGGAGCCTTGCCGCATGTCTGATGTTGGAGATGATCCTGACTTTACTTATTGTTCACTTTAATTACTGCTTAACAACTAAAATTGAAGTAAGTAAGCAGAGGCATCGGTGGGTGATAGATAATATTTGGTTTCCGACCGCCCACTTGTGTCCCGTAGGACCCCGAGTACTTGATACCTGTTCCTTGATTTATCGCGCTATCCACATACGGGGAATTATGGGACCCCCCTTAGCCAGAGCTTGATTCCGTCTTATTTCTTGGGGCCACAAACTAGTTTGAGGTTTTATTTACTATCCTGTACTTATGCCATGCTACTGTTTATTTACGATTGTGCGAGGAGCACACTGTACTGTTTAGGTAAGCGGAGTGTTTTCGCGGTATCGACAAGCCCAGTCACACTTTCGGGTTCCCAGTCGTTTACAGCCATTGTCGCAAACCTTGAGTCCGTCTCGGAGTCAGCTAGCTTCGTTGCGGGTCTACTCAATGGGGTGGCCCCCTGAAATAATTCTGAATCTTGTGATTGCTCTATCGTGAAAGCCTCGTTGGGTTTTGATTTGGTTTTTCCGAGGTCGATCGTGTGTGTGTTGCTATTTGTGCACCCCGGCCGGGTTAAAACTTTCTGAAAGCCGTGTCCGCGGTTATGGACGACTTGGAGCACAGTATCTCGATCATAGACAACTATAACTAAAGCTTACTGTTATAAATTGACTTGTATCAGATATGACTAGTAATCAGCTTCAACTACAACGGAATGGCTAAATAAACCTGCCAACAATTGCTTGCTTGAGTTGTCGCTTGCGACCATTGTACCTGACTAGTAAGTATTGCAACTGAAACGGAATGGCTAAATAAAAGTACCAACAACTGCTGGGTTTTTGGGTTATCTCATGCTAATTGTATCTGATTAGTAAGTGCTGCAACTAAAACGGAATGGTTAACTAAAAGTGCCCACTGCTTAATTTCTCAGGATGATCATCTATACTTGACTAGTAATTGCTGCAACGATAACCGAATAAATAAAAATGCCAACTGTGTGAGTTCCTCGGTTGACTTCTTCGATCGGTGTCGAGGGGGAAACGCCAGGATGGGTTTGATTGGTGGTAGTATCAGGTTGGTTCCGAATAGGTCTTTCTTACCCCTCTCTGATTGCCGCCAGTTGAATCGAGTCTCTATAGGTTGTTCAGTGCATGCTGCCGCTGCCGCTTCAGTCCACCATACCTATGTAGGCGAGGACCGCCGAATTCTAGCCTCGCCATGTACTGGCCTCAGTACCGACGCTCCTCTTTTTCCTTCGCCCTTTGTCGGCACCCCTTTTGTTTTAGCAGGTTTGAGATCGACGCCGTTAGCAGGGTTACCCTTCCGGCTTGGCCTGGGCAGGGTTATGGACGCCATTGGTTATTCTTCAGGGCTCTTAGCCTCATTTGCATCTTGTCCGTAGTCGGACGCTCTACCGTTTTAAAGGTGATTTGGATCTTTGTATATTATATCTGTATTCTTGACTCACGGAGTCGTGTTGTATATATATCTGTTCTGTGGGTCCCATCGAGGACTGTTGTGTAATGTTATTACTTCGTTTTCCACCCGCACGAAAGTGCCTGGTGGGCACCTTTGAATCGTTTCTATGCGGGTTTGGCGGGAATCGCTGAAACCTGCATAGGGTCGATTCTGAGGGTGTTACAGAGTGGTATCAGAGCTCAGCAGTTGCGATACCCCACAAGTCCAGCCTGTAGGATAACCTAGCTAACGGCCGAAGTAGAGTGTCAAACACTATTTTGCAAAATCGGTTGGATAGATCTGGTTAGGTCTGCTTTTACTCCTTACCCCTCTGCTATTCTCCTCTTACCTCTACGTGTTTTGAATCCGGTCTCTTCTCTTTCTCCGAGTCCAGGACTTCTCGTGGTTGGTTTCCGTCGTACCTTCAGGGTTTCGCTTCCTCCTTTGTTAACGGTGTTCTGCCATCCGGCGTTCGTGCTGTCTGAAGAATCCGTCTACTATGGTACCATTCTGTGTTCCTTGTTTGTGCCTTCCGGTGTTTTCTGACGCGACGACATCATCTACGCTAGGTCCGATGCAGAGTCTGCATCACCCCTTTGTTCTGAACCTTGTTTGTCGAGATCTTCAGTCTGATTCCGAGAATGTTTGCACGCTTTTCCACTGATTGTGCGGAGTAATAGTTTGGGTGCGTGATGGATTGGCCCCCATGCCGACTACCCCTTCTATTCGCTTTTGTACATTGAAGTGGATGAGAATGCATCGGTTCCCCCCTTTTCCATCGAAGCAAGAGGTGGCTTTATTTGTTGATACCTCTACCTTCGACCTTTTGTTCCCGGAGTGTTCTCTCGACGATCACGGACAAGGACCTCTTGTTAGTGGTGTCGCGAGGATCTACATGAAGCAAGAAGACGCAGATCGCCGACCTTCCTTCCGGTACCATGAGGCGGATCTCGAAGGCGAGATCCATTGTTAGTGGTGTCGAATTGTGGCATCCCGCAAAACCACTACTAGAAAATCGCGTTGTTTTTGGCATTGCATCATCATGACCGCATGCTCATGTCATCATGCCACATTGCATTTGAGCATAGTCATCGTCTTGCATTTGCTTGCATCAAATTATTTTCGGAAAAACCTAGTTTTGTTTTCTAAACGCCCCGCCTTTGTTCAACACGCAAACCCGGGTCACCGGATTATTTTGTTTTATTGCTATCGGGTTCCAAAGGCCCTGTTTTAAATAAATAAAACATTTAATTATTTTTAGTGGGGGCAGTCGAACGGGCCGATTCGACCCGAACGACCACCCCCAGGAATTTAAACGGTCCACCTCAAACCCTTTTTCTACCAACCTATCTACCCACACCCTCCGGCCACCTCACCCGGACCAGTCCCACGCCGCCACGTCGCCCCTCCCCAAATCCCCACCAACCACCTTCTGCCACATCACCCCCAACCTCCCCCACTCACCCCACCAACCGCAGCCACCTCCCCTGACCGACCCCACCCCTGGCCCGCGGTCCCACCTGGTCCCACCCTGACCCCGCCTGCTCCCTCCTCTCTCCCTCCTCCCGCAACCTCCACCCCCGACGCGCGCAGCCACCCCACCCCGCGGCCGTCTCCTCCCTCTCCCTCTCCCACCGCCGCCGCTCACCCCCCCGACGTGCCGTCTCCCGCGCGTCCTCCCTCCCCCGCCTCGCCGCTCCCCTCCGGCGCCTCCCGGCGAGCGCGCCCTCGCCCGCTGTCGGCCACCCCGTCGCTCCCTGCCCCGCGGCCGGCCGCTCGCCTCGCCGGACCCCTCCCCACCTCCGCCACCGCCTCAGAGCGCCGCCGCTCGCCCCCCGACCACGTGAGCTCCTCCCTTCCCCAAGCGCGCCGCCCTGGCCAGTCCCGTCGCCCCGCCAGAGCCGCTCCCCTCCGCCGGACCCTCCCCTTCTTCCCGGCCCGCGTCCCCGCTCGAGGCCGCGCCTGGCCGAGCTCGAGCGCCGCAGACGCCCTCCACCTCCCAACCAGGCGAGCCCGCCCTGGGGCTCCTCTGCCTCCCCGCCGCGCCCTTGTCCTCAGCAGCCATCGCCGCCCTGGCCCTGCTAGCGCCACCCTGGCCGTCCTGCGTTCCCCCACCCCCGCGCCATCCGCCGGCGAGCAGCGCCGACCTCGCCCTCCGCTACGGTTCCGTCTCGCCTGTAGCCGCGTGCCTTCCTGGATGCACCCAAGGAGCTTGTTTGGGCTGCTCACTGGTGTCCCAGGCACATGTTCTGACCGATGCCGTTTGTTGTCGCTATCGCCTAGAGCACCCGATGCCTGTGTTGTGGCAAGGACCTAAGGGCCTCGACAAGATCTTCTCTTGGAGCGAAGAGATCTTCTTCACGGAACACCAAGACCGACTCGAAGGCGCGGGCCCGACATGACCTTCCTCACGGAAACGACAAGTACTTCCTCGAGAACGCCAAGTCCCTCCTCCCCGAACGCCGAGACCGACCCGACACAAGGACCCGACAAGATCGTCGCAACGACAAGATCGACACCGACCCGGAAGAACCCGATGCGCCCGCGGACACCGAGACCCCGGTGCGACAAGTGCTACTTCCCGGACGCCGATTCCGCCGCGAACGAATTCGTCGAACCCCAGATCCGAACCCTGAGACCGAACCCCGAACCCCGGAACCCCAAGATCTGCCGAACCCTAATGTGTGAACCCCTTCCCGAAACCCTATTTTATAATCTAATACAACTTGTCGCATAATAATTGTTCATGCATGCATCCTTGTCTGTGGTTTGGGGGCACTATGCCGATTCACTGCATAATTAAATATGGGGCCCATATGCGGGCAAATCTAGTCTTATATTGGCCTCATTTAAATTTGTGTAGCGAACCGGTGAGATATTTTGCCTTGTTAAAACAACATTTAAATTGCGGGGTATCTAAATAACATGAACCATCTAATTAATTGTCGGGACCCCGGTTCCACTTAATCTTGCCTAATTGCCACGTACCTTTGCCATGTCATACATCATACATGCATCATGCCCGATCTTCTGCCGTAGTATTAAATAGTCCATCCGGTGTTTCTTCTAGTGCTTTGCTTCTTCACGGACTAGGCCGATGAGTTGATGCGAGTGTCGACCCGATCTTCGGATGAACCTTCAACAATGTTTTCAGGCGAGCATCTCCCCCTTTCTACCTATCTTACTTTTATAGTATTTATTCCCTCCTGTTGATCTATTGCTACCTGTGTTGCGATGCTCTAGTTTCCGTACCCGTGATATCCCCTTGCAGCCGTATATTGCCTTGGACACATCCTATTACCTGTTGTTTGTTAGATAGTTGGACTTGCGCGTCGTAGTCGCCTGCTCAAGTGCTGTTGCGTGTCGCCATGTACCACAGTTATTGGAGCCTTGCCGCATGTCTGATGTTGGAGATGATCCTGACTTTACTTATTGTTCACTTTAATTACTGCTTAACAACTAAAATTGAAGTAAGTAAGCAGAGGCATCGGTGGGTGATAGATAATATTTGGTTTCCGACCGCCCACTTGTGTCCCGTAGGACCCCGAGTACTTGATACCTGTTCCTTGATTTATCGCGCTATCCACATACGGGGAATTATGGGACCCCCCTTAGCCAGAGCTTGATTCCGTCTTATTTCTTGGGGCCACAAACTAGTTTGAGGTTTTATTTACTATCCTGTACTTATGCCATGCTACTGTTTATTTACGATTGTGCGAGGAGCACACTGTACTGTTTAGGTAAGCGGAGTGTTTTTGCGGTATCGACAAGCCCAGTCACACTTTCGGGTTCCCAGTCGTTTACAGCCATTGTCGCAAACCTTGAGTCCGTCTCGGAGTCAGCTAGCTTCGTTGCGGGTCTACTCAATGGGGTGGCCCCCTGAAATAATTCTGAATCTTGTGATTGCTCTATCGTGAAAGCCTCGTTGGGTTTTGATTTGGTTTTTCCGAGGTCGATCGTGTGTGTGTTGCTATTTGTGCACCCCGGCCGGGTTAAAACTTTCTGAAAGCCGTGTCTGCGGTTATGGACGACTTGGAGCACAGTATCTCGATCATAGACAACTATAACTAAAGTTTACTGTTATAAATTGACTTGTATCAGATATGACTAGTAATCAGCTTCAACTACAACGGAATGGCTAAATAAACCTGCCAACAATTGCTTGCTTGAGTTGTCGCTTGCGACCATTGTACCTGACTAGTAAGTATTGCAACTGAAACGGAATGGCTAAATAAAAGTACCAACAACTGCTGGGTTTTTGGGTTATCTCAGGCTAATTGTATCTGATTAGTAAGTGCTGCAACTAAAACGGAATGGTTAACTAAAAGTGCCCACTGCTTAATTTCTCAGGATGATCATCTATACTTGACTAGTAATTGCTGCAACGATAACCGAATAAATAAAAATGCCAACTGTGTGAGTTCCTCGGTTGACTTCCTCGATCGGTGCCGAGGGGGAAACGCCAGGATGGGTTTGATTGGTGGTAGTATCAGGTTGGTTCCGAATAGGTCTTTCTTACCCCTCTCTGATTGCCGCCAGTTGAATCGAGTCTCTATAGGTTGTTCAGTGCATGCTGCCGCTGCCGCTTCAGTCCACCATACCTATGTAGGCGAGGACCGCCGAATTCTAGCCTCGACGTGTACTGGCCTCAGTACCGACGCTCGTCTTTTTCCTTTGCCCTTTGTCGGCACCCCTTTTGTTTTAGCAGGTTTGAGATCGACGCCGTTAGCAGGGTTACCCTTCCGGCTTGGCCTGGGCAGGGTTATGGACGCCATTGGTTATTCTTCAGGGCTCTTAGCCCCATTTGCATCTTGTCCGTAGTCGGACGCTCTACCGTTTTAAAGGTGATTTGGATCTTTGTATATTATATCTGTATTCTTGACTCACGGAGTCGTGTTGTATATATATCTGTTCTGTGGGTCCCATCGAGGACTGTTGTGTAATGTTATTACTTCGTTTTCCACCCGCACGAAAGTGCCTGGTGGGCACCTTTGAATCGTTTCTATGCGGGTTTGGCGGGAATCGCTGAAACCTGCATAGGGTCGATTCTGAGGGTGTTACAGAGTGGTATCAGAGCTCAGCAGTTGCGATACCCCACAAGTCCAGCCTGTAGGATAACCTAGCTAACGGCCGAAGTAGAGTGTCAAACACTATTTTGCAAAATCGGTTGGATAGATCTGGTTAGGTCTGCTTTTACTCCTTACCCCTCTGCTATTCTCCTCTTACCTCTACGTGTTTTGAATCCGGTCTCTTCTCTTTCTCCGAGTCCAGGACTTCTCGTGGTTGGTTTCCGTCGTACCTTCAGGGTTTCGCTTCCTCCTTTGTTAACGGTGTTCTGCCATCCGGCGTTCGTGCTGTCTGAAGAATCCGTCTACTATGGTACCATTCTGTGTTCCTTGTTTGTGCCTTCCGGTGTTTTCCGACGCGACGACATCATCTACGCTAGGTCCGATGCAGAGTCTGCATCACCCCTTTGTTCTGAACCTTGTTTGTCGAGATCTTCAGTCTGATTCCGAGAATGTTTGCACGCTTTTCCACTGATTGTGCGAAGTAATAGTTTGGGTGCGTGATGGATTGGCCCCCATGCCGACTACCCCTTCTATTCGCTTTTGTACATTGAAGTGGATGAGAATGCATCGGTTCCCCCCTTTTCCATCGAAGCAAGAGGTGGCTTTATTTGTTGATACCTCTACCTTCGACCTTTTGTTCCCGGAGTGTTCTCTCGACGATCACGGACAAGGACCTCTTGTTAGTGGTGTCGCGAGGATCTACATGAAGCAAGAAGACGCAGATCGCCGACCTTCCTTCCGGTACCATGAGGCGGATCTCGAGGTCGAGATCCATTGTTAGTGGTGTCGAATTGTGGCATCCCGCAAAACCACTACTAGAAAATCGCGTTGTTTTTGGCATTGCATCATCATGACCGCATGCTCATGTCATCATGCCACATTGCATTTGAGCATAGTCATCGTCTTGCATTTGCTTGCATCAAATTATTTTCGGAAAAACCTAGTTTTGTTTTCTAAACGCCCCGCCTTTGTTCAACACGCAAACCCGGGTCACCGGATTATTTTGTTTTATTGCTATCGGGTTCCAAAGGCCCTGTTTTAAATAAATAAAACATTTAATTATTTTTAGTGGGGGCAGTCGAACGGGCCGATTCGACCCGAACGACCACCCCCAGGAATTTAAACGGTCCACCTCAAACCCTTTTTCTACCAACCTATCTACCCACACCCTCCGGCCACCTCACCCGGACCAGTCCCACGCCGCCACGTCGCCCCTCCCCAAATCCCCACCAACCACCTTCTGCCACATCAGCCCCAACCTCCCCCACTCACCCCACCAACCGCAGCCACCTCCCCTGACCGACCCCACCCCTGGCCCGCGGTCCCACCTGGTCCCACCCTGACCCCGCCTGCTCCCTCCTCTCTCCCTCCTCCCGCAACCTCCACCCCGACGCGCGCAGCCACCCCACCCCGCGGCCGTCTCCTCCCTCTCCCTCTCCCACCGCCGCCGCTCACCCCCCCGACGTGCCGCCGTCTCCCGCGCGTCCTCCCTCCCCCGCCTCGCTGCTCCCCTCCGGCGCCTCCCGGCGAGCGCGCCCCTCGCCCGCTGTCGGCCACCCCGTCGCCTCCTGCCCCGCGGCCGGCCGCTCGCCTCGCCGGACCCCTCCCCACCTCCGCCACCGCCTCAGAGCGCCGCCGCTCGCCCCTGACCCCGCGAGCTCCTCCCTTCCCCAAGCGCGCCGCCCTGGCCAGTCCCGTCGCCCTGCCGGAGCCGCTCCCCTCCGCCGGACCCTCCCCTTCTTCCCGGCCCGCGTCCCCGCTCGAGGCCGCGCCTGGCCGAGCTCGAGCGCCGCAGACGCCCTCCACCTCCCAACCAGGCGAGCCCGCCCTGGGGCTCCTCTGCCTCCCCGCCGCGCCCTTGTCCTCAGCAGCCGTCGCCGACCACTGGAAGCCCCATACCACCCCGAGCTAAAGACTCAATTGGACCACCTTAGATTCATGATGTACGATCGTCAGCAAGAGTTGGACAACTGCCGTGACTACTGCAACCACAAGTATGCCATAATCAAGACGAAGGATCAAGCCATCGCCATGCTAGCAAAGGATCGCAAGTCTCGCCGCCGTTAGCTCGACAAGAAGGAGCGCATCATTGCCCGTCTTCGCCACATATCTCATCTTTGGAGGAGACCATCCACGAGAGAGACATGCAGTTGGAGGAAAGGGAGAATGCTGGAGAGGATCTTCGTGGAGACCCTTACTCCTATCTCAGTGATGATGATGATTTTCTGGAGGATCAGGCTATGGATTTCTTCACCGATGAGGACGATTTCGCCTTCATCGATGATGATGAAGATGACGAAGCCATATATTCCGAGGAGTAGTAGCACTTGAGCACTAGCGTAGTGAGTAGTATTCGGTCCCATTATATCGTAGTTTCCAGAATGGTTCTTAAAACCATCTGCTTTTATTTGTTGTGGTGTGTGTTGTATCGTGTGCTATGAATGAATGAATGAAAAAGCAAGTTGCTAGAAAATCTGAGTCAAACTTTAAATTTTTTTCAAAGACCCAAAACTTTAGAAATTTCCCTCTTTTCTCATGATCTATCCCAATCTTCAGATGCCACGTGGAGGAAGTGGTTCATCCCCGGACCCGATGTTGCAGATTCTGCAAATGTTGACTTCTGACCGTGAAGCTGAAAGAGCGGAACGTCACGACAACCTAGCCACCCTGCAACAAATAGCCTAGCTAGCCCATAACAACCAAGGCCATGGAAATCAGGACAACCATGGATATAAACTCAAGAATTTCCAGAATACCAACCCACCTGTTTTCACTAAGTCCGAAGAGCCCTTAGACGCCGATGATTGGCTGCAAACCATGGAAAATAACCTAGAAGTCGCCGGAGTAGAAGCCAACGAGAAAGTTCTGTTCGCCACCCACTATCTAGCCGGAGATGCCAGGGCATGGTGGAATAGTGTTCGCGCAATGACCGGAGGCCAGATGATGACCTGGGAGGAATTCAAGGTCAAGTTTAGCAGAACCCATGTGCCACCGGGTTTGATCAAGAGAATGAGAGACGAGTTCAAAGAGTTGAAGCAAGGAAGGATGTCTGTAGTGGAATACCATGACAAATTTTTGTCATTAGCTAGGTATGCCCCGGATGAGATCAACACCGAAGCCAAGAAGAAAGAAAGATTCCTGAATGGTCTGCATGAAGAAATGCAGACAGTGTTAGTCAATATCCCCTTTGCTGATATTAAAGCCCTTGTAGACTCTGCTATCCAGATGGAAGGAAAGATCAACCAAGCCAATGATAACCGCAAGCGTCGCATGATGCAGCAACCAGGAACCCATCAGACCCCAAAGTATCGTCCTAACCCATCTCTAGGATTTGCCCCAAGAACCAACAGACCCCCGATGAACCGTCCAACCTATCCCAACCGTGGAAACCCTAGGCCCGGAGGAAATCACAACAACCCCGGCAATGCTAGCAATTTCAATCGTGCCCCACCCAAGTTCAACAACAACAATGCTACCGCCAACACCAACACTGCCCCTAGGACTGGAAGCAATGCTGTGCCTGTCGCAGCCAAGGACAAGTCGCAAGTGACCTGTTATGACTGTGGAAATAAAGACCACTATTCCAACGAGTGCCCCAACAAGAAGAATGCTACAACCCCCAATGCCAATGTCCCAGCTCAGCAGCAGCGTCGTGTTCATCCAGGAAGAAGATTGCCCCAGGGAATTCACTCAACCGCAACGGCCGTATTTTTCTCATGCATGCTAAAGAAGCTCAGGAAGCGCCAGACGTCGTGCTGGGTATGTTTTCTGTTAATTCAGTACTTGCAAGAGTGTTTTTTGATTCTGGTGCATCGCATTCATTTGTCACCGAAGAATTTGCATGCACTAGTAAAATTCAACCAACCAAACTAAAGCATGTTATGATTGTTCAAATTCCCGGATCAATCACCAAGGCTAGACAAATTTGCAAAGCCGTCCCTATCCGAATCCATGGCATAGATTTTTATGCAAATCTGATAGTACTTGGAACTAAAGGTTTGGAAGTAGTACTAGGAATGGATTGGATGTCCAAACATAAAGGATTGATTGACTGTGCCAAGAAAGCCATAACCATGACCAGTATTGCCGGAATATCAGTCGAGCATATATCTGAAACCTTACCTCGCCAATTCAAATGCAACAAGAGTATAGCCCAACCTACCATTGACCAAGTCCGGATAATCTGTGAATACCCCGACGTATTTCCAGATGTTTTGCCCAGTATTCCCCCAGATCGGGATATCGAGTTCATCATCGAACTAATCCCCGGAACAGGACCCATAGCCCAGAGACCCTATAGTATGGACCCATCGGAGTTAGAAGAACTGAAGAAGCAACTGGATGCCATGCTGGAAATCGGATTGATTCAACCAAGTGCGTCACCATGGAGATCATCTGTCTTGTTTGTGGACAAGAAGGATGGAGGTAACCGTTTGTGTACGGATTATCGGAAATTGAATGATGTCACCATCAAGAACAAGTACCCCTTGCCCAAGATAGGAGATTTGTTTGATCAGTTGACCGGTGCCAAAGTGTTTTCTAAGATTGATCTTAGAACTGGTTATCATCAACTCAAGATTCGTGCAGAGGATATTCCAAAGACTGCCTTTACCACCAGATACGGATTGTACGAGTATACAGTCATGTCTTTTGGATTAACCAATGCCCCCGCTTATTTCATGAATCTCATGAATAAGATTTTTATGGACTTCCTGGATAAGTTTGTCGTTGTTTTCATCGATGACATTCTGATTTACTCCAAATCGTAAGAAGAACATGAGCTACACCTAAGGACCATTCTTGGAACCCTTAGAGAGCATCAGTTGTATGCCAAGTTTAGCAAATGTGAATTCTAGTTACAGGAGGTAGGATTCCTCGGTCACATTGTATCAGCCGGAGGAATTGCCGTTGACCCTGCCAAAGTGAAAGATGTAGAAGATTGGCAAGCCCCAACCACTCAAACCCAAGTTCGTGCATTTCTCGGATTGGCGGGATATTACCGCAAATTCGTAGAATGATTCTCGAGTATCGCCAGACCCATGACCCAATTGCTGAAGAAGGACAAGAAGTTTGAATGGACCAACAAGTGTGAAGCGAGTTTTCAAGAACTCAAGAGGAGATTGATTTCAGCCCCAATCTTGATCATGTCGGATATCTCGAAGCCCTTCGATGTGTATTGTGACGCATCCAAGATTGGTCTCGGATGTGTGCTAATGCAAGAAGGCAAGGTTATATCTTATCTATCTCGACAATTGAAGCAACATGAGCAAAATTACCCAACCCATGACCTCGAACTCGCAGCTGTAGTTCTAGCCCTGAAGACATGGAGACATTATCTGATGGGAAATCGTTGTGAGATTTATACGGATCACAAGCGCCTAACGTATATATTCACTCAGAAGGAGCTGAATATGAGGCAGAGAAGATGGATAGAGCTAATCAAGGATTACGACCTGGACATTCACTATCACCCTGGTAAAGCCAACGTGGTAGCCGATGCCCTTAGCAGATTGCTGTGCCGCTTGAACTCCATGATTTTGAAGGAGCAACCAAGTTTGCACAAAGAGATGGAAGCTTTTCGAATGGAATTAGTAAGTGAATGATTTTTGGCTAGCATAGAACTCCAGCCCACTTTGATCAGTCAGATTAAAGAGGCGCAGAAGGGAAATGCTAGTATTGACGGAATCAAGCGTCGTATCGGTACATGCAAAGTACCCGGATTCACCGAAGACGAAGAGGGAGTTTTGTGGTACAAAGGACGCCTTTGTGTACCGGCAGATTCTGAGTTGAAAGAATTTATTCTGAAGGAAGCTCATGATACTCTTTATTCTATCCATCCCGGAGGAACTAAGATGTATCAAGATTTGAAAGAGCAATTTTGGTGGCATAAGATGAAGCGAGAAATCAGAAGCTATATCGCCAAGTGTGATATTTGTCAGCGAGTCAAGGCCGGACATCAAAGACCCGCTGGATTGTTGCAACCATTGCAGATTCCGGAGTGGAAATGGGATTCTGTAGGAATGGACTTTATCACTGGACTGCCTACTTCTAGTAGGGGAAATGACTCTATCTGGGTCATAGTGGACAGATTGTCCAAAGTCGCCCATTTCTTGCCCGTCAAGACCACATATCAGAGTTCGAAGCTAGCAGAGTTGTACATCGCTAGAATAGTTAGTTTGCATGGAGTCCCCAAGAACATTGTATCGGATCGAGGAACTCAGTTTACCTCAAGATTCTGGAAGAAAGTTCAAGAAGGTTTAGGAACCCGCCTAGATTTCAGCACCGCGTATCACCCTCAGACCGATGGACAAACGGAGCGAGTAAATCAAATACTCGAAGATATGCTGAGAGCATGCGTGTTAGAATATGGATCCAAGTGGGAAGACTGTCTGCCGTTTGCAGAATTTTCATACAACAACAGTTATCAAGCCAGTTTGCAAATGGCCCCATTTGAATTCATGTACGGAAGGAAGTGTCGCACCCCTTTGAACTAGTCGGAAGTAGGAGAGAGTCAGATTTTCAGACCCGATATCCTACGAGAAGCAGAAGAGAAGGTTCACAAGATTCGTGAACACCTCAAACCGCCCAATCCAGACAAAAGAGTTACGCCGACAAGAGACGTCGAGACCTCGCCTTCAACATAGGAGATTTTGTTTATCTGAAAGTGTCGCCATTGAAGGGAATGCAGCGTTTCCAACTCAAAGGAAAGTTAGCCCCTAGATATATCGGACCTTTCAAGATTCTGAACCGTCGAGGAGAAGTATCGTATCAATTGGAACTACCTGAAGAGATGTCAGCCGTGCACAATGTGTTCCATGTCTCGTTACTTCGCAAGTGTCTCGAAGTCCCCGAGAAGACCGAAGTGTTCAAAAATATCGATCACCGGACCATAGAGATCAACGATGACCTGACCTATCCTGAAGTACCCATCCGTATTTTGGAAGAAGCTTTTTGAACTACCCGAGCCCGAAGCATCAAGTTTCTCAAGATTCAGTGGAGCAACCACACAGAAGAGGAAGCTACCTGGGAGCACGAAGATCACATCAGGACGGAGTTTCCCGATCTCTTCAAATCCTAGGTAATATTTTTTGTCCTTTCTCAAATCTCGGGACGAGATTTTGTTTCAGGGGGGAAGGTTTGTAACATCCCAAAAATACTAAACTTGGATCATCAAACTCTAATCATCAAAATTAGGGTTAACAAAAACTTTTCTAAATAAAATTATGGAAGCATGCATGTGAGTATGCATTTCATTTTGAATTCTTTTGAACCACCTTGTTTATGTGTTCCATTGCTTGTAAATGGATGCTTAGGTGAAATAAACATCATCTCAACATTTCCCAAACTTTTACTAAAGACAAATAAATCAAAACAAATAAAATAAAGGAATGGTCACTTTGACCAATTTAACTCCCATGCCTACTTTGGCTGCCTCAAACTTTTAGAACCTAATAGAAACTTTTCTGGATCTTTGCACCCCTTGAATGTACTCATAACAAAGTATCAAGGCCCACTTTGTAATCATCCAGAAACTTTCAAATGCATAGTTTAAATGACAATTCAAAATTGAATCTTTATCATATGAGAAGATCCCACTTTTTTAAAAACCACTCAAACAAACTCAACTTTCAAAACCCAAGCATCTGCAGACTCACCAGCACCAACCTAGCACACCCACCAAAAATCTTTTCAAAATTCAAAACTTGAATTCATGCGGCCATTTCATCAAACAGGTTGTAGACACAAATCATACAAAATCTAAACACTATAGTGAGCAGTGATTGAAGCCTAACTTGTTCCCTCTGTAGCTCACAACTATCTCAGTAGATCATCTAACAAGTTAAACCAAGCACTAGCCCCACTGTAAGCTTGGCATTGCCATCAATGGTGAACAGCCGAGCACACCCTTGTCACCCCCATGTCGACAGCAAGCTAGGAGGAGACACAATCCTAGCCAGCATGTCTGGGAGGCAGCCCACCGTCCACCGCCACTCCCTGTCCACCGCTCGAACCCTGCCAGCCACTGGACCACACGCACGAACCGCGCCCAGACCGCCAGCGACCATGCCGAGCGTGCGCCAGAGCGCCACCCTCGACCGAAGCCCACAGACCGCGCGCCGCCCTCGCCGCGTGCATATACGATCACCACCGACCCAGGAGACCGCCAGACATCCCCGTTCGCCGCCCCATGACGCACAACCACCGCTCGCCGTCGAAGACGCCGCCTTTGCTGGGCAGAGCATCGCGTGTTCCAGACCAAGACGCACCGCCCCATGCCTCGAAACCATGTCATTGAGCATCGCCAGGGAACACCGCACCACCCCTACCTTCGCCCATGCCAATAGCCGCCTGTACCATCGCCCCCGACGAGCTCACCGTGCACCCCGTCGGTCCCCTCGCTCGACAATAAATAGAGGCCACCCCTGCTCGAATTCTTCACACCATTCTACTCCCCTCCCATCACTGATCGTGCCACACCGTTCCCGGAGCAAGGCGAGCAACACTTCGCCAGAATTTCACCGGAGCCCGCCGCCTCTGGAGAAGAAGGGAGCCAGCGATTGGAGCCACCCCAGGAGGAGCCACGGGTACCAGAAGATTCGCCGTCGTCGACTTCGTTGTTCGCCCGCCTCGCCGACCCTCGCCAGCACCCCGGTGAGCCCCCAGCAACCCCCACTGGCCGTGCTAGGTTTCTTTCTCGCCGGCGTTGCTCAACGTCGACGATGACTCCCAGCCGTTGGATTAGAACCAGATCGAACGTCCCACGTTGCCTCGTACCGCTTTGCACCCCCTGTCTCACTGACGAGTGGAGACAGCCACTTAAACAGCCCACGGAAGCGCTACGCTTAGCAGGCCGGCCCGTTAACCTTTCCCGCGCAGCCCAGTTATTTGAATTAAACCTTTTCTATTTTATTTCAAACTCACTTCTGTACCCAACTTCAAAAATCAACCCAGGTCAACTCAGTGCACCAATTTGAATGAAACTAATTTTGTTAGAAAGGTCTGGGAATACTGAATCCAAGCCCGTTGGATTCAAGTCATTTGGATCTATAGACACCCATGGTAAAAATAACAAGGCAGAAGCTTTTCTGCATTCAAACATTTTTCAAATATAAACCATAATAGCTTTTGAGTTGATTCCAACTCTCAAAAATCACATTTCATCATACCTTTCAGAATATATAAAAATATATAGGTTTACTTGCAAAAATAATGTTTAAGTAATAAAAGAATGCCCCATAGGCATTTCTAGTCACTTTATTTAATTAAAATAAAAGGGTAAAACCTTATTAAATTGTGACACCACTTTAAATCATATTCCCATGGACTAAAATATATGGTGATGACATGTGTCAACATGATTCCATGTTTGGTTTGGAGAATATTAAATCTTAAGTAGTTTTTCAATGAGTAGAAATTAATTTTCTAAAAATAAAAGGAATTAAACCAAGACTTAATCTTGTAATGTTAGAGATGATGTTAGATCATCTATAGGACCCTTGTGTGTGATGATTGCAAGTAGTTAAGTATTGTTTGGTGATTGTGTACCCCGTATTTATTTATATACGCTAGTACCGACCAAGGATACGAGGAGGAAGGAGGATTCTACGAAGAAGAAGCCGAGGATAACTTCAACCACTGCTCTGCACAAGGCAAGCTTTATTAACTAAGTGGACCAATGCAAGCTAACCCTTGCAAGATACCCTACTGATGCCACAAACCACTACTTGTTACTATGCCCACTATATGCCTTAAGCATATGTGATCATACCCACTTGATAAACCAATCCTAGTTTTACCTACAAGCTTTATACTTTATTTATTTATCAAAGCTCTTACTTAGATTTTTCCTAAATGAATGGTAGATACTAGAAAGATATGTGACAGTTGCATAAAGAGCATAAATTTGGCCTAAGCTAGATAGTCTTGATGTCATCTTAAGGCATGAGATTGAACTTAGTTAGAACCCCACTAGTTTACCACCCCTCATTAATTGCTTACCCCCACTTGTAGATGCTAGTGCTAAGCATAAAACTTGATCAACTTTAGATGGGAATACTTGGTGGAAAATGGTTATGAAAACCTTGGAATAATGGATCATTCTATTGAAATGTTTTGGACATGTGTTTCCGAACACCTGATGATTTTGGTGATGAAAATGTTGAGGCATGAGCCTTAGCCCTTTATAAAACTGATGGTTGTCTGGATGCGATACCATTACAATTTTATCGTATAACCACAATACCCGAGAATTGGGTAGGGCTTGACTGGAAACTTATATACCTTAGTATTAGTTCCCTCACGGCCAAGGTCTGAGCTGAGGCTACCTTGTGAAGATTGTCCACCTGTGCAGTACCCAAGATGACAGTTAGTCATGGTTGGGAGGCCAAACTCATAAGAGAGGTGCTTATACTAGGGCGTGTAATTGAAAGGTTAGGATTGATTATCCGCATACTGAGTATGGTGAATTCAGGATTTGTTCCTGACGGATGTGTCGAATGTTGTGGTGAAAGTGTACAATCTCTGCAGAGTGTCAAACTATTCGAATAGCCGCGTCCGTGGTTATGGACAGTTGGAGTGGCCATACTGTTCCCCCGTCAGACTTTTCAAAATGACTTGTGAAATGAAGTGAGACTTTGACTTGACCACAACAGAGTTGTGACATGAAATACAAGTTCCCATTTAGGTGTTATAAAACTTTAACTAGCAATTGTTGCTCCTAAACCGAGTAGTGATAAATCTGGCTTTTGCAAAACAACCCTAGATCCTAGTGTCCTATTATCAAAAACCCCTTTCCCTGGTTAGTATTAGTTTGCGAGTACTTAAAGAGTACTCAATGGCTTTGTCCCTGGCTATTCCCATGGCCAGACTATGAAGAGGAGTACCTGGACGATGGAAACCAGGAAGGTTACGACAATTAGGATCATCTCCCATCGTCAGCATTGCCTGTGACCCCGAAGATGGAGCTTCGCCTACGCTACCGTTATTATTACGTATTCCGCTGCTTGAAGTTGTATTAAGAACTGGATCATGAGATCCCTATTTGTGTAAGAACTTATGTACCGTTTGTAATGGATGATGTACTATGGTATCCAATTCTGTTATGTCTCGCAAAATGGTAATCCTGGGATTGCGATGTATGGCATAACAGGCATCTGGGATTAAAAATCCGGGTGTTGACATGGGCAGGCCTTCATCCCATGCAGGAGAAGAATGATATAAGGGAGGGAGCAAATGTGTTCCAAAGTATGGCGCTTGATGGGGATTGAAATAGACAAGACAGACAACTGGGTGTGTTGGCCATTACTGAAGCTGGTGGTGTTCTCACTAGCAAAGAGGGGAGTAGACAGCTGGGAGGGATGATGTGAAGAGGAAATTCGAGGATAAATTGCAGCTGTTCTTTGGCACTCTTCATCCTGATTTTTATTTTGGTGCTTGTTGCTTTCAAGGATAGCCAGTTGCGCCATGGGTGGTTTGGTTGAGGCTAGGAAGACTCATGAACTCAGCAGCATACTGGGGCAGAACACTGGAGGTGAGAACAGCAACAGCACAAGCATCCTCATCGACCCACTGAGTGTAGGCAGTCAGAGCGTGGCGATAGGTCTCGAGATCAGCAGAGTACTGTTTGAACTTCAGATCATAAGCAACAACAACACTATCATCGGCACTCTGAGCAGCATCCTTGGCCTCCTGAGAAGCATCAGCACCGAGAACAATCGACGTCGGCGGAAGAGGAGTCACAGGAGCAGGGGGACACGGCGGACAGGAGACCTCGCCGGAGAGCACACCCCAAAGACGGAGACCGCGCATGTGAACGCGCATAAAGGCGGCGAAATCAGGATAATTCGCGCCATCAAAGATCACCGGACAGCGAGGAATCGCAACATAGCCCGATGCAGAAGACATCTCTATTTTTTTTTATTTTTTTTCAACCCTCGGATCCAATCGGAAACGACAAAGAACAACAGCAGTTCCGTCAGACGGCCGGCAGACAGGGCCAGCAGATGGAGCACGAAGCAACAGCGGACGGCCGGCAAGATAGGCGGGGCCCGGGCGGCGATCGTCAGCAGCAGGGGTGGAGCCGGGTGGGCGTCAGCAGATGGCGACGAAAGCCAATTTGGCGGGATCTGGCAGGGCGGGATCTGCCTCCGACGTGGACGCTGAGGCCCAAGGTGGCCGAGCTGAAGCAGGGGCGGGTCCCGCGCGTGATGTCAACGGGCGTTGGACCAGGCAGCAAGGCGGTGGTCCACGCGTCGGGGAGGCAGCAAGGTGTCGGGTAGGGACTCGCGTTGAGGAAGGTGGTCCGCGCGGGGACCGATGCGAGGTGGCCTGCGCGTGGACGCGTGGAGAAGGCCTGTCCGCGCGTGGGCAGAGGCAGGGCCCCGCGTGGTGTCGGCGGGACCTAACAGGACCCGCGTGGTGTCGGCGGGACCAAACAGGACCCGCGTGGTGTCTCCCGCTTGGAGGTCGCGTGGAGGTCGACCGAGGCGAGGTGGACCGATGCCTGGATCGATTCCGAGGTCGCGCGTGGAGGCGGCGGGTGGCGTTGACTGAAATCTATCTGGGGCTGGATCGAAAGAATATCGGAAACCAATCTGGCGACGAACACAGCAGGCGGCGACCGATCTGGAGGGTACTCAGACAAGCGGCGATCGGCGGCGGCGACGACGGCAAGGCCGTCGGCGACAGGGATGGTGGCGGCTGCAGCGACGAAGTTGCGAGTAGGAGACTAACTTGGCTCTGATACCATGTTAGGAATAAGCAACTTGTATTCCTCAAGGGCCAGAGGCCACAATATATAATACAGGTACATGTGTGAATATGCAGAAAGCCCCCTAACATATGGAGAAACTACAATACAAATATATACATCTAACAGTATATAATTTTGGTTATTAGGTCCCCTTTCCCTTTAAACATTAGCTGCCAAGCGGTGCTGGGTTAGCGGTAGTTTCTACCTTTTGAACTTTTAGTTTGTTTTTGAACATCTCGTGTACTTCTTCTGTATTCCGTCTATATTGATGATATATGGAATTCGGTCCTTTTCAAGGGTGCCGCATGAAAAAAAATCCAGATCGGATTGAAAAGTCAACACATATAAGTCACAATGCATTATCTCTTGCTAATCTCACTAGCAATTAATGAGAATGAACCAATTTTTGGTACTAGAAAATTATATAGCTAAGAGAGGAGATGTGCTACAATTGTGAAAATAGTATTTTTTTAAGAGAACATCTCTTATTAGCTAAGAGAGGACAACCTTCCTTTTGTTCATTCTTTCTTTCAACAATGAAAATCCTGATGTAACATGTTTAACGAAAGACTGATGTCACCTTATTGTGCAAATTGCTCCATCTCCTCCATGATTTGAGGGCATGAATCGTGCCACAAGACGTTTTAGACTTGTTCCGATCAGTTGATATGCATAGATATCCTTGGCTAATTCGAATTGCGATCCCAACATTTCCAGCATCGTCTTCTTTTTTTGTGATAAGGAATTGCATTACTTTACTTACATAATGATACTATATATGATACTTTATATTAAGGCTCAGATAGATTAGAACTCTCTCAGAGCTCCACAGTTTGATCAAAGTTCACGTGTAGTTTCTACCAATCAGTGGCTGCCACGTGGCGATGTCAACCTTATGATTGCAATTTTTCTGTGATAGTTATCCTACGGTAATTTTTGGAGCACCTTTTGCCGTAACTTTCCAAAAGTGCTTAGGCTACGTCCATGACAATATTTTTTTAGCTTATTTTTTAACAACTTGATGGTAACTTATCTGACATAAATTTTTGGCTGTAATGTTCTGAAGGTAATTACCCTACGTTCACATGATATTTTTTACATTATTTTTTAACTACTTGACTGTAGTTCTTCGACGCAACTTTCCAGTCGTCATTTTTCGACGGTCGTAAGCCTATGTGTGCTACAATACTTTTTAACTCCTTTTTTACCTATTCGATGGCACTTTCCGGACAAACCTTTCTAGCCGTAAATTCTTGCCGGTATTTACCCCACTGTAACTCATCGAAGGTGAAGAATTCCCTAGCCGTATTTCATGTGCGGTGTTTTTAGGTTCCTTTCATATTTTGTGGTAGTAATTTATCGTCCAGCCGCGGTTTCTATATGGTAACTACCTTCTAGTAATTTTTGAGTGTAAGTAATTTCCAGGCTGTAATATTCTAGAATTAATTCAATTTTGTCGTACTTTTATTCTTTGACACCAATTCGCCATCCGCTGTCTCTTTTATCTTGAAAACAATACTATGGTGGATGTCTTATGGATGTTCTAGTAAGGATGTTAATACACTTATGCTTTGTTTAATGCTTGTTACTAGAATTCGAGTAACATGATCTTAGTTCTAAACTTTTATTTTCCCATCAAATATGAGAGTTTGGGATACCTACATAGTATGTTACCTCTTATAGTGTTGAACATGTGAACCCTAAAGTGATAGCTAGGATAAACAAGGGTGGATGTTATAATTTGAGAAGTTTGTGTTTTCATGGAGTGCTAATGCATTGTTCCGGGCTACTAAAAAAGGTAGACCTTAATTACCATAGTTTCAAGTTGACCTCGGTGAAATGGGAGGATTGGACAATATATATTGTGTAAGTTGTCTTGTTAGCACGTACAACTAAATTAAGAACACATGCCTACATATTAAAGATCTAGAGCCAAACACCGTGCCAATTATATTTTTATTACATGATTTCTCTCATCCATGCAAAGTCCTGTTTATCACCTCATGCCTACACTTTTAGCCACTAAAAGTTACAACATAAATATTTCCGCTAAAATAGAATCCTGCTGCAACTGTTTAGTGTTTTACTTTTCTGTTTTGATCCAACTGCTAAATTCACCACTTGTTTTTGATAATATTGATTCACAAGTGTGGTTGCAGGTGACATATTAATTGGTAAAGTCTTATTGGTATTCATGTCTAATAATACAATATACTAGACTGGCTTATTTAGTATCGCCACTTACATCGGTGCTACATCGCTATTGCTACAAACCGCTGTCCACATTTCTACAAGAGGCACTGCCTTGTTTGCTCATATTTACCAACATAGAAGCTTAACTTGCAAGCATGGTTATCGTTTGCTTATGATGTAAAACAAATCTCGATCTAATGGAATTGCCTATGTATAATGTTTTAGCTTCATTGTCTTTCAAAGCAATTATTTATACCAACTTGTCCGTGAAGCGGGCAATCAAGCGGCAAGCCACATTTCCTACCTAGTACAATATACTAGACTGGCTCATTTAGTATCCAACGGCTAAACCATAATAGCTTTTGAGTTGATTCCAACTCTCAAAAATCACATTTCACCATACCTTTCAGAATATATAAAAATATATAGGTTTACTTGCAAAAATAATGTTCAAGTAATAAAAGAATGCCCCATAGGCATTTCTAGTCACTTTATTTAATTAAAATAAAAGGGTAAAACCTTATTAAATTGTGACACGACTTTAAATCATATTCCCATGGACTAAAATATGTGGTGATGACATGTGTCAACATGATCCCATGTTTGGTTTGGAGAATATTAAATCTTAAGTAGTTTTTCAATGAGTAGAAATTACTTTTCTAAAAATAAAAGGAATTAAACCAAGACTTAATCTTGTAATTTTAGAGATGATGTTAGATCATCTATAGGACCCTTGTGTGTGATGATTGCAAGTAGTTAAGTATTGTTTGGTGATTGTGTACCCCGTATTTATTTATATACGCTAGTATCGACCAAGGATACGAGGAGGAAGGAGGATTCTACGAAGAAGAAGCCGAGGATAACTTCAACCACTGCTCTGCACAAGGCAAGCTTTATTAACTAAGTGGACCAATGCAAGCTAACCCTTGCAAGATACCCTACTGATGCCACAAACCACTACTTGTTACTATGCCCACTATATGCCTTAAGCATATGTGATCATACCCACTTGATAAACCAATCCTAGTTTTACCTACAAGCTTTATACTTTATTTATTTATCAAAGCTCTTACTTAGATTTTTCCAAAATGAATGGTAGATACTAGAAAGATATGTGATGGTTGCATAAAGAGCATAAATTTGGCCTAAGATAGATAGTCTTGATGTCATCTTAAGGCATGAGATTGAACTTAGTTAGAACCCCACTAGTTTACCACCCCTCATTAATTGCTTACCCCCACTTGTAGATGCTAGTGCTAAGCATAAAACTTGATCAACTTTAGATGGGAATACTTGGTGGAAAATGGTTATGAAAACCTTGGAATAATGGATCATTCTATTGAAATGTTTTGGACATGTGTTTCCGAACACCTGATGATTTTGGTGATGAAAATGTTGAGGCATGAGCCTTAGCCCTTTATAAAACTGATGGTTGTCTGGATGCGATACCATTACAATTTTATCGTATAACCACAATACCCGAGAATTGGGTAGGGCTTGACTGGAAACTTATATACCTTAGTATTAGTTCCCTCACGGCCAAGGTCTGAGCTGAGGCTACCTTGTGAAGATTGTCCACCTGTGCAGTACCCAAGATGACAGTTAGTCATGGTTGGGAGGCCAAACTCATAAGAGAGGTGTTTATACTAGGGCGTGTAATTGAAAGGTTAGGATTGATTATCCGCATACTGAGTATGGTGAATTCAGGATTTGTTCCTGACGGATGTATCGAATGTTGTGGTGAAAGTGTACAATCTCTGCAGAGTGTCAAACTATTCGAATAGCCGCGTCCGTGGTTATGGACAGTTGGAGTGGCCATACTGTTCCCCCGTCAGACTTTTCAAAATGACTTGTGAAATGAAGTGAGACTTTGACTTGACCACAACAGAGTTGTGACATGAAATACAAGTTCCCATTTAGGTGTTATAAAACTTTAACTAGCAATTGTTGCTCCTAAACCGAGTAGTGATAAATCTGGCTTTTGCAAAACAACCCTAGAGCCTAGTGTCCTATTATCAAAAACCCCTTTCCCTGGTTAGTATTAGTTTGCGAGTACTTAAAGAGTACTCAATGGATTTGTCCCTGGCTATTCCCATGGCCAGACTATGAAGAGGAGTACCTGGACGATGGAAACCAGGAAGGTTACGACAATTAGGATCATCTCCCATCGTCAGCATTGCCTGTGACCCCGAAGATGGAGCTTCGCCTACGCTACCGTTATTATTACGTATTCCGCTGCTTGAAGTTGTATTAAGAACTGGATCATGAGATCCCTATTTGTGTAAGAACTTATGTACCGTTTGTAATGGATGATGTACTATGGTATCCAATTCTGTTATGTCTCGCAAAAATGGTAATCCTGGGATTGCGATGTATGGCATAACAGGCATCTGGGATTAAAAATCCGGGTGTTGACATGGGCAGGCCTTCATCCCATGCAGGAGAAGAATGATATAAGGGAGGGAGCAAATGTGTTCCAAAGTATGGCGCTTGATGGGGATTGAAATAGACAAGACAGACAACTGGGTGTGTTGGCCATTACTGAAGCTGGTGGTGTTCTCACTAGCAAAGAGGGGAGTAGACAGCTAGGAGGGATGATATGAAGAGGAAATTCGAGGATAAATTGCAGCTGTTCTTTGGCACTCTTCATCCTGATTTTTATTTTGGTGCTTGTTGCTTTCAAGGATAGCCAGTTGCGCCATGGGTGGTTTGGTTGAGGCTAGGAAGACTCATGAACTCAGCAGCATACTGGGGCAGAACACTGGAGGTGAGAACAGCAACATCACAAGCATCCTCATCGACCCACTGAGTGTAGGCAGTCAGAGCGTGGCGATAGGTCTCGAGATCAGCAGAGTACTGTTTGAACTTCAGATCATAAGCAGCAACAACACTATCATCGGCACTCTGAGCAGCATCCTTGGCCTCCTGAGAAGCATCAGCACCGAGAACAATCGACGTCGGCGGAAGAGGAGTCACAGGAGCAGGGGGACACGGCGGACAGGAGACCTCGCCGGAGAGCACACCCCAAAGACGGAGACCGCGCATGTGAACGCGCATAAAGGCGGCGAAATCAGGATAATTCGTGCCATCGAAGATCACCGGACAGCGAGGAATCGCAACATAGCCCGATGCAGAAGACATCTCTATTTTTTTATATTTTTTTTCAACCCTCGGATCCAATCGGAAACGACAAAGAACAGCAGCAGTTCCGTCAGACGGCCGGCAGTCAGGGCCAGCAGATGGAGCACGAAGCAACAGCGGACGGCCGGCAAGATAGGCGGGGCCCGGGTGGCGATCGTCAGCAGCAGGGGTGGAGCCGGGTGGGCGTCAGCAGATGGCGACGAAAGCCAATTTGGCGGGATCTGGCAGGGCGGGATCTGCCTCCGACGTGGACGCTGAGGCCCGAGGTGGCCGAGCTGAAGCAGGGGCGGGTCCCGTGCGTGATGTCAACGGGCGTTGGTCCAGGCAGCAGGGCGGTGGTCCACGCGTCGGGGAGGCAGCAAGGTGTCGGGTAGGGACTCGCGTTGAGGAAGGTGGTCCGCGCGGGGACCGATGCGAGGTGGCCTGCGCGTGGACGCGTGGAGAAGGCCTGTCCGCGCGTGGGCAGAGGCAGGGCCCCACGTGGTGTCGGCGGGACCTGACAGGACCCGCGTGGTGTCTCCCGCTTGGAGGTCGCGTGGAGGTCGACCGAGGCGAGGTGGACCGATGCCTGGATCGATTCCGAGGTCGCCCGTGGAGGCGGCAGGTGGCGTTGACTGAAATCTATCTGGAGCTAGATCGAAAGAATATCGGAAACCAATCTGGCGACGAACACAGCAGGCGGCGACCGATCTGGAGGGTACTCAGACAAGCGGCGGCGGCGACGACGGCAAGGCCGTCGGCGACAGGGACGGTGGCGGCTGCAGCGACGAAGTTGCGAGTAGGAGACTAACTTGGCTCTGATACCATGTTAGGAATAAGCAACTTGTATTCCTCAAGGGCCAGAGGCCACAATATATAATACATGTACATGTGTGAATATGCAGAAAACCCCCTAACATATGGAGAAACTACAATATAAATATATACATCTAACAGTATATAATTTTGGTTATTAGGTCCCCTTTCCCTTTAAACATTAGCTGCCAAGCGGTGCTGGGTTAGCGGTAGTTTCTACCTTTTGAACTTTTAGTTTGTTTTTGAACATCTCGTGTACTTCTGTATTCCGTCTATATTGATGATATATGGAATTCGGTCCTTTTCAAGGGTGCCGCATGAAAAAAAATCCAGATCGGATTGAAAAGTCAACACATATAAGTCACAATGCATTATCTCTTGCTAATCTCACTAGCAATTAATGAGAATGAACCAATTTTTGGTACTAGAAAACTATATAGCTAAGAGAGGAGATGTGCTACAATTGTGAAAATAGTATTTTTTTAAGAGAACATCTCTTATTAGCTAAGAGAGGACAACCTTCCTTTTGTTCATTCTTTCTTTCAACAATAAAAATCCTGATGTAAAATGTTTAACGAAAGACTGATGTCACCTTATTGTGCAAATTGCTCCATCTCCTCCATGATTTGAGGGCATGAATCGTGCCACAAGACGTTTTAGACTTGTTCTGATCAGTTGATATGCATAGATATCCTTGGCTAATTCGAATTGCGATCCCAACATTTCCAGCATCGTCTTCTTTTTTTGCGATAAGGAATTGCATTACTTTACTTACATAATGATACTATATATGATACTTTATATTAAGGCTCAGATAGATTAGAACTCTCTCAGAGCTCCACAGTTTGATCAAAGTTCACGTGTAGTTTCTACCAATCAGCGGCTGCCACGTGGCGATGTCAACCTTATGATTGCAATTTTTCTGTGATAGTTATGCTACGGTAATTTTTGGAGCACCTTTTGCCGTAACTTTCCAAAAGTGCTTAGGCTACGTCCATGACAATATTTTTTTAGCTTATTTTTTAACAACTTGATGGTAACTTATCTGACATAAATTTTTGGCTGTAATGTTCTGAAGGTAATTACCCTACGTTCACATGATATTTTTTACATTATTTTTTAACTACTTGACTGTAGTTCTTCGACGCAACTTTCCAGTCGTCATTTTTCGACGGTCGTAAGCCTATGTGTGCTACAATACTTTTTAACTCCTTTTTTACCTATTCGATGGCACTTTCCGGACAAACCTTTCTAGCCGTAAATTCTTGCCGGTATTTACCCCACTGTAACTCATCGAAGGTGAAGAATTCCCTAGCCGTATTTCATGTGCGGTGTTTTTAGGTTCCTTTCATATTTTGTGGTAGTAATTTATCGTCCAGCCGCGGTTTCTATATGGTAACTACCTTCTAGTAATTTTTGAGTGTAAGTAATTTCCAGGCTGTAATTTTCTAGAATTAATTCAATTTTGTTGTACTTTTATTCTTTGACACCAATTCGCCATCCGCTGTCTCTTTTATCTTGAAAACAATACTATGGTGGATGTCTTATGGATGTTCTAGTAAGGATGTTAATACACTTATGCTTTGTTTAATGCTTGTTACTAGAATTCGAGTAACATGATCTTAGTTCTAAACTTTTATTTTCCCATCAAATATGAGAGTTTGGGATACCTACATAGTATGTTACCTCTTATAGTGTTGAACATGTGAACCCTAAAGTGATAGCTAGGATAAACAAGGGTGGATGTTATAATTTGAGAAGTTTGTGTTTTCATGGAGTGCTAATGCATTGTTCCGGGCTACTAAAAAAGGTAGACCTTAATTACCATAGTTTCAAGTTGACCTCGGTGAAATGGGAGGATTGGACAATATATATTGTGTAAGTTGTCTTGTTAGCACGTACAACTAAATTAAGAACACATGCCTACATATTAAAGATCTAGAGCCAAACACCGTGCCAATTATATTTTTATTACATGATTTCTCTCATCCATGCAAAGTCCTGTTTATCACCTCATGCCTACACTTTTAGCCACTAAAAGTTACAACATAAATATTTCCGCTAAAATAGAATCCTGCTGCAACTGTTTAGTGTTTTACTTTTCTGTTTTGATCCAACTGCTAAATTCACCACTTGTTTTTGATAATATTGATTCACAAGTGTGGTTGCAGGTGACATATTAATTGGTAAAGTCTTATTGGTATTCATGTATAATAATACAATATACTAGACTGGCTTATTTAGTATCGCCACTTACATCGGTGCTACATCGCTATTGCTACAAACCGCTGTCCACATTTCTACAAGAGGCACTGCCTTGTTTGCTCATATTTACCAACATAGAAGCTTAACTTGCAAGCATGGTTATCGTTTGCTTATGATGTAAAACAAATCTCGATCTAATGGAATTGCCTATGTATAATGTTTTAGCTTCATTGTCTTTCAAAGCAATTATTTATACCATCTTGTCCGTGAAGCGGGCAATCAAGCGGCAAGCCACATTTCCTACCTAGTACAATATACTAGACTGGCTCATTTAGTATCCAACGGCTGAACACTACGAAGCACCTCTCAGGCTCGTACTCAGGCGCCGTGTGCCCCGCTCCCTGCAAACCCAATACAGAGCTGCAACGTAAAACCGGTGTTCTACTAAATCATAGATGGCACAACTGCACACGGAAGAAAGGTGATAATAACTTTCTTACCTTTACCGTTGTGAATGTCATGTTGTTCGAGTAAGTTATGGTGAATCTGCAATTAATCCAACAATTAGACAGCAAAGTCATTGTTAGCCGTCCAAAAGAAAAGCTAAGCAGGTAACTAGAGGGAAATGAAGGCTAACCCAGCAGACTGGCCATGGAGATGCCAAGCCCTCCAGTCGTCGATGATGGGGAAACCGAGCGACCTCACCCACGCCTGCGTCCCCAGGAACGGCACAACCGAATCGTGGTCGCCGCTGACATTGATGTCAAACAATGTCCCATCTCAGCTAGCTCTCTTCGATACAGTAACAAACAAATTGTAATTGAACACAATTTCATCCGGTTACGGACCTGTATACAAGAGCACGGTAACCCTTGGCCGTGAGGTTCCTGTGGTACTTGATGCTGCTGTCGATGTCTCTGCTGTAGGGCATGTCGCCGTTGCGGCACCTCACCCACTCATCCACGGTCCCCTGCTTGATCCCCAGGGCGTCTCGTGTGCGCTCGTCGTTCGCCCAGAAATACGACAGGTAGTGGACGTAGTGCTGATCGACCCAGGATCAGGTCAATCCAACGAAATGGAACACATTACACATACATACTAAGGTAGAGGTTTAGCATGCATATGCTGATGACTTACAACGCAGTCAAGTGGAGGACGAACTGGTGGATTCTTCAATCTTTTACCCATTTTGATTCCAGCTTCCTCGCTTAAGATCTTCCTGCGAGAACTAGCTGGATCTTCGTCTGCCTCGGCGGCTGGTCCAACAGACGCATAAACGCATTTGTCTGCCAAAATCTGGGACACCATAACTTCCGAGAGGAGCTGCAGTTGGATTAAGAACGGCACGCAGTATGTAAAACCTTCATTACGTACTCGGTCAGATGCTATGCTAGTACCCCATTCATTGAGTAATTAAAATAAGGAATCCGAACGCGCGTGTACTTACGTTATGGAAAGTACCCAGAGCTTGAGCACACAACAAGTTTGTAGGATTCCTGTAGTCTTGCCCTTGACAGTGCCCCAGTATCGTCTGTATATGAAAGAAAAATAGAAGAGTTATTTACAACACCTCGCTTGCGAGTTGCATATGTTGATGTGTACAAATGGATGAGAATATATAGTGGATCCAGGTGAGTTTAATTACCTCGTACAATTGATCTGATATTATACCGAATCCGTGAGCATACGGCACTTTGGAGCTTTCATCGATCATCTCCCCTGTTACTGGGTTACCTATTAGATAGCCCTGGTAGTGACAACACGAACATAAACAAGACATCCATATTAGGTCATGCATGTAGACAACTACGACTTGTACCATTAGCTAAAATTACAGGATATTGTGGTCCTTTAGAACAGCAAAACCAATAACGACGTATCACCCTGCGAAAAATATTTCTGATGCGTGTTCGACAAAATGCAAGCTCTTAGCAATAGTATTTTCACCGGAGCCCCACCTCCTCGCCCTCCTCCTCCCTTGTGATATTCTCCTCCAGACCCTCTCCTCTTCCCGCCGCTACGGAGGAAGCCTAGACCCAACCACTCAACCCCCACCTCCTCTCCCCCCTCCTCCCTCGCAGCCGCCAGCCAGCATGGTCGTCGTCGACAGTGGCGGAGATCTCTTCGTCCACTAGTTCCTGTTGGTGTGAGGGCGTGGTGCAGGCACCGCGCATCTTGGCGGGGCGACGCATGGGTGTAGCAGCCGCACGATAGCGACAACTCCAGTCGTTCGCGGCAGGAGATCGGATCCGAGGACGGCGGCCCTGGTTTTGGCGACGGCGGCACGACTAGCCTATGGTGGTGGGACGTCCCCCTCAGCCTCGTCGTCGACACCTTTGCTATGTGGTGGTGGAGGCCATTGTCAACGACGGGTTTGCGGGACGTTTCGCACCGGACTGTGGGCAGGAGTCTCCGGGAAAACCTAGATCCTCGGGATAGTGGCATCGTCTTGGAGATCTTGCTACGGCTGATGCATCTCGTCCCCATAGCCTAGACTACTTTGGGGGAAACCCTAGATCTGGGTCTCCCGGATAGGACGATCACGATGTGTGGCGTCGTTCTCCCTCCCGGGGGCATCGTCATTGGAGAAAATGTTAGTTGGAGGGATCCCGAGGTGGAGCTGTGTTTATCTTCCATGTCCAATACGATGAGTTCCAATGATGTAGTGCACGGGGTCTCGGCGTGGACGATCACGATGTGTGGAGTTTGACACGTCATGTTGAATGCGCGGGGTGGTGGAGCTATTTGGCGCCATGGTGGGTTGACGGCAGCCTCGCAAGGTCATCGCATTGATTTCTCCTGAGAATGGGTATGCGGAGGACGGCGGCGAGGGCTTCTGGAGCGTGTATGCTGGTACGCATTGAGGGCCCGCTGAACCGATTGTGTCACTTGCTTTCCGTTGTGCGACTTGTCAAGGCATTCGACTTTTAGATGATGCGCGTTTATGTGATGTCGGGGTGTTGGTCCTATTCATAGACACCCCCTTTATCAGTGTTGTGTGAGTCGCTAATTTTAGGGCTCCGGTCTGATGTTTAATGAGGACTTTTACGGTACCCTGGTACTCCGAAAATAGAGGTGGGAGTACCACTTAAATCTGACCATCCAAGTAAAGGGTTAGTTTCGTCTTATCCTCTTGGTCATCTAGTTGCAGATTGGATCATGCATCGATCTCATGACATAACTGCTCAGTAACGGCCATCAGCAGCAGACAGCCGCCGCCGTCCCAAATTCCCAATCGAGAGACCGACATCACCGTGCAGTCACCACCGCCGTCCCAAATTTCCAATTGAGAGGTCGCACACACCACCGTCTTGTTGGAGAGGTCACACACACAGCCGCCTACGCCGGCCGCTGCGAGATCTCACGGTAGCGCTTCAGTCTTCACGTGTATTATTATGATCTACAACGTCTGAATTCCTCCTTCCATTATGACCGCACGGTCGCCGTCGTTTCTCCTTGCACGGCTGTAGTGACACACTAAGAAATATGACCAAAGTACAAATTAATCAATCGATGGATCTTATTTTCCTGCCTGCTTTTATTCGGAGCTACTGATCAAACGAACCATGGCGACAAGGCCCCCGAATAGACACCAATCTCTAGGAACTAGGATACACATCTGAATTTAAAACGAAGCTCAGCGATGTTATATTACACAGATTATATTGTCACACATAACCAAGTAGCAGGCGACGCTTCCATGTCCTGCGACCGCGTCTCTCCGGCACACTCCGGCGTGGCGGTGTCTATATACACATGAATGAATGATTAGATTCTATGGATAACCGAGGATCAAGTCGTTTCCTTAGGGCCTGGTTTTGTTAGCATGTGTAGATTACGAATTTACCCCTAAACTCGAGGTACTCCTGGGTTTTCTAAGTCGGTACTCTCGTTTGCTAGCAGTGGAGTACCAGCTGAGATCAGCCACGGGATTGACAAAAATGAAGGGTCCATATTCTTTTGAGGGTACTGTAAATGTTCTAATAATTCCTCTTCTAAGATGTTGTGAATAATCTAATAAAAAAGTTATGTGCATCTTTTAGAGGCAGAGGCCGGGGCGATCTTTCCCATTTAAAAAACGGTTTTGCTAGTTCTCATGCGCATGAGAACTTCTTAAGTCTCAGTCGCCTCTTTCACCGTTCAATTTATTTCGTGATTCGTGCAAAATGAAAATTATATATGAGTTGCAACTGGGGTGTAACTGGGAATTTAATGAGTTACAACTAGGTTGCAACTGGGAATTAGTACAAATATTATGACTAGCAACTAGGTTGCAACTGAGATTTTAGCAGAAATATTAGGATGACATCAGCGACTTAGACATAAGAAGTTCTCAGTCGCCTGAGATCTAGGCACTTCCTTTAAAAAAAGCAACATTTGCAAAAAGAAGTTCAATATAAGTAGTTGTTAGAGAAGAATAATGATGGGTAGATACCTTGAGATTAAGAAGAGGTCTCCTTCCGGCTTCAATACCTGAAGGGATGAAAGCATGATGATGACGATCATCGACCGCTTTTTAACAAACAAACAACTCAGAGATAGAGTTGACCCCAGCCAATTTTCTTTTTTTTTTCTCACTTTGGAGAGTGCTTACCATATGGTGAGCTCAGCGAATTAAGTCGACTACAAAGTACAAACACATGCTCACTGATACATCGATATGGTCGTACCTACCTTCTGTAATCTTTTGTGCGATGAACGGTACAACTTTTCCAGCCAAGGAGTCTCCCCCGATGTAGAGAGGACTCGAGAGAAACTTGGGATGCTCGGTGAACCACTGGACAAAAGGTGACAAACTATCAAACGGCGGGTACAGATGCAGCCAATTGACACTGAATGAGTTGCAACAAATTGGTAGCTGGTAAGCAGTTAGGTTAATTACGTGGCAGCAACTAGCACCTTGATGAGGAACTCATGGAGCTGCAAAGAGGCCGATACTTCCCCAACATCGTCGTAGCCTTGGGGTTGCTTGGAAAAGGAAAATCCTGTGCCGACCGGCGAATCAACGAAGAGGATATGCGCCACCTGCAAATATATATGGGCGTTGTCAAGACGTACAGGACTGGTCGAGCCTGAATATGTAAACTAAGTAGTGCAAATTAAACATGACTGGCCTTGGTCCATGAGTTCGGATTGATTTCCAGGCTCGGCATGGTGCCGTTGTAAGGCTCTATGACGAACTGGAATGGACCTGCAGTGGCGGTGCGCATGTAATGGTATGACGTAGAGAGTAATGACGACTGACAAGTGACGAGTGGCTAGAGAATGCAGACAAAATGTACCGATCCCGAAGGCGAGGCCGCTGAGCACGGTGCAGTGGTCGCCGCCGGTGAGCCAGAGCAGGAAAGGGTCATTCTCGCCGCCGGCCTCCGACTCGACGAAGTAGTAGAAGAGCTCGGTGCCGCTGTCCTCGTCCACCTCCACGTACCTGAGGATTAATAAGCGGCGGAACGAAGATTAGATTCAATGGAGTCTGCACGGAATCGCACCTCCTGTACTGTCGTGTGCGTGCAAAAATAACTGGGAACGAGGAGCGAGAAATGGTGACTCTACCCAGTCTCGAGGTGGAAGGGAAGGCGGCCGTGGAACCCTGGGAGGCTGGTCACTACCTTAGAAGTGGAAGCTGCGGCAGCTGCAAGGACGAGCTGCCGCCGGGTAAGCGAGACCGAGAGCAGGAAGCAGAACAGCAGGAGCAGCCGGCGGATCATGCTGCTAAATTAGAGAGCAGTGCTCCGCTGCTTTCTTTTTGCTCTGGGTTGTTCTCCTGCAGGTTGGGTTGGAAGAGACTCAGAGGTGGACGCGCAAGCTAGGCTGTGACTGTGAGAGACTCGCTCCAAAGCGGCGAGATAGAGGCATTTCCCTTCCAATATTTTCGAGAGCACGCCAGAGAAGTGTCTTATATATCTTTATAGAAGAAACTCTACAAGGAAAAAACCAAGAGCCAACTGCAAACAGTTGGATTGACTAGACAATGTAGCACCACAAAAGCTAAACCTACTCCACATGCAAACACACACTCCACTTTACTCCAGAGACTAAACCTACTCCCTTCAATTTTTCAAGCCGCAACACATGTCGTTAATTAGCACGAGAACTACGAATATACTCCCTCCGTTCAGAAATATAAGACATTTTAGATTTGTGAAATGAATGTACCTTGTTGTCTTTTAGTGTATATGTTCATTCCGAACCTCTACAAACATATATACTAAAAGACGTATAAATACATTCAATTCATAAAGTTGAAACGTCTTATATTTCTGAACGGAGGGAGTAGAATGCTCATGCGTTGTCACGCAACATATTCTCGTGGCTGTACATGTTATAAATGCAAATATAAAATACACCTAAACATCTATACATGTAGAAAATTGAGCTACTTGGTATTTTAAAAATTGAAATGTATTTTGCATAATGCAACATAAGATGTGTGTAGAAAGCAAAGCGCATGAACTGAAAGGGGGCATCTCGCGTCTCTCTCCCGGAGAGGCGCTAAACCCTAGCACTGCCACCCTCCCCCCTAGCAAATCTTCGTGGCCGCTGCCGCCGGCCTTGTCCGCGGAGGCAGCAGCGGGTCCTAGCACCGAAGGTGTTGGAGGGCAGAGTGCAGCGATGACAGTCGAGAAAGGCTGGGGCGGCACGTGGTTTCCTATTGCGGGCGGAGGCTAGGGCGGAGATCCCGGTCAAGGCAGTGGCGCTGATCTCCTCCTTCGACGGCGCATGGCGGTGACCTGTGGAGGTGGTTGTGATGTGGATCTAGGTCCCACCAAGACCCGTCATCGAGTCAGTGGATCGTCTAGCGGTACGTGGCGGAGGCCATGTCCAGTAGCATTCCAGGTGGGCGGGTGCGAGGCGTCCTCTGGCCATAGCCTACGTGTGGCCTCCTTGGCCTGGTCGGGTTGGGACCAAAATATGTTGTGCCCTCGATCGGGATAAAGACGGTTTGAGTGGATTGAGCACCATGTTGAGGTGGCGGTGTTCTGCTTGAAGCATGCCCTCATTGGTCTACCCGTGACAAGTTCCGGAAGTCTACACCGGCAATCTCTATTGTCCTCCTCATGCCTGGAGATTGCGAGATCGGATATGAGATTCGGTCGTGCGCACCCTTATTTTTTTGATCGTTCGGTTTTAGGAGTGAGCGACACGAAGCTTCACTGTCTCTTGCCATCATGAGACATGCATGTCTTTTTCCATGGTAAAGTTATAGGCGAAAAATGTCATGTAGGCTGAGATATGAGGACTAGTAATGGTGAAAAATATCATAGGCCAAAAAGTCATATAAGCTCCGTTGGCATCTCGCTTGTGTATTTAATACTGTATCCTATCCCTTGTGTATCGTCTCCACGTAGTAAACATAGTGCACTTCAGTTTTATTTATAAATGAACATCTTGGTCAGCTAGCAGACCCATTCTGAAAAATTTATCTTGCATGTCCATGCATATCCCATATGGATCAAACGTATATGTATCCTCAATGCTGTTTAGGCCCTGTTTGGAAGGCAGGATAGGAAAAACATAGGAATAGAAAAGATATAGGAACACATGATAGGAAAAACACAAGAGAAAATATATAGGAACGCAGGATATGGCATTGAGATTCTGTTGGCTTGTAACCACTCAACACTCTATGAAGTTATTTAGCTTTTGTGGTGCTACATTTTAAGTTTGTGTGTTGTAAACCTTAAGCTGGTGTCCCAACCATATAATCTGTCATTACTCTTCGATCCTAAGGGATTGCTAAGTGAAAGATAGGTACATGGTGCCTTTCATCTAAAACATGAAAAAAAATGAAAAATCAGGAGATATATTTTCATGTGGTGTCCATAGTTCACATCAGTTTCCCAAATATATTTCAGACATACCTCTGAGGCAATGTTCACATATGCATGTAGGTTGAGGTGGACTTATCTTGCAAGTCAAGCCAATTACAAATCGAATCAATCTATGATTGTAATCTAAACGAACTAGGACTCCTTCCGTTGCCGGTAGGATTGTTATCGCCATATTTTGGCCAAAGGAGGAGATGGGCCGTGATCAAGATGGGCTTAGAAGATACGTATATGCAACGTGTTGTTGAATCGGCCTCGTGCGTTGATTTGGGCTAAATTGCCCGTGTATCTTATATTGTAATAGATTCCGTTTAGATTTAGGTAAGAGATAGAGTTGTAGAGTTATTCCAAAGATAGAAAGTCTCCGGACTATAAATATGTACCTAAGGTTATTGAGAAAAGGGGGACAATCACGTTCACAACCAACACAATCTCGGCGCATCGCCACCCCTTGTTTCTAGGGTTTTTCTCGGGTAAGTGCCATGCTGCCTAGATCGCATCTTGCGATCTAGGCAGTATCTACTTATGCGATTATTTGGTGTTACTCGTACTGAAGCCTTGTTGATGGCGGGTAACACTATTATCATAGATTTGTTTAGGCTAGCATCAGTACTTTTTGTTATGATCATTTAGTTATGCTGCCTCTAGTTATCTCGCTGCCTTTGCACCTTTTCCCGGGTGCAAGGGTGGCACTTTGCTTAATCTTTATTTAAGTCGATTTGATCTGTTATAGTTGTGCCTTGTTCTCCAAGGTTTAGTTTGATATCTGCATGATCAGGCCTTGCAAACGGGTTGAACGATCCAGTAATATGTAAGATATGGTTTGCCAATCCAAGAGGAGTTGTTCCGGAAATTGACTTTATGTTGGTTTTTAGGCCTTCTCTAGGGTTAGTTTTCCATCATCTTTCATATCTACCAGGCTCAATTACGTGTAGGATGTTCCAGTCATGTGGTGAAAACGTTAAACTGTCGTAGATCGATTTGACTTGTATTGATAAAGCAAAGCCCCATGTTATCATAGATCTAATGCAGAACCATGGGATAATCGGCTCTAGGAGCCGATTCACAGGGAAACCTGGGAGCCGGTCACGGCTCGAATTTTACGTATACTTGTTTACCATGCAGGAAACCAATCGAAGCAATCCTTCACCTTCCTGACCAGGTATAGTTCAGGTGGCACGCCCTCGAACCAAGCCAGGACGTGTGTCGGAGTTTTGCGGGCCGTTGCCCGAGGGACCAGGGCCCACCAGCAGTCCTGGGAGCCTCCCGACTCTCCGTGTTGCCCGTCGCTGCTCGCCGGTGGGTTTTGGTAGGCAACACATTCTGGCACGCCCGGTGGGACATTCAACAACGTCTACGTCAACATCCGACGCTGCGATGGACAACAGACCAGTCACGTACGACGAGCTGCCTGAGGAGCACAAGGCGAAGTATGATGACGTCAAAGCTCTCTTCGAAGCCGATCTCATCGGCTCTTTTGAGAGAACTCGTAAGCATGGCATCAGGTGGAAAGGGTTCTCACCCGAGGGTGCTCTTGATGAGGTGGATCTTTCTGTTCCTTCAGAGGAGCGCACCAGAGCTCTGCGACAGGAAGTCAACTACATGGTGGCTCATTCTCTTCACCGCCATTCTGAGAGTTTGGTGAACGCTTTCGAGCGGATTGCAGTTCGCGTAGTTCAGGAGATCATGAAACACCAGTACTCTCCGTCAGGGCCTACTCTGGGGACTCACCAGGGAGAAAGACCGCTCCAGGCCAGACCACCGCTGCCATTCACACTTGCAGCTCCGGAGCCACCAGGGGCACCGGCGTACGTCGTCTACAAGATCGGAGGCGACCCTGGCGATTGCCAATTCCTGTGTGAACCACCTAAAGAACTCCCACATGGGTACGTGTGCACCTACGTGCCAGACTGCAACAGCTTGACGCGCACGAACCAGGTCGCAACCGCAGGGATTGCTGGGGCAGGAGTTTCTGGAGCAGGGGCTTCGGGAGCAGGTGTTTCTGGAGCAGGAATCTCTGGGATGGACGCCGACAAACAGGCGTGGCTAGCCAAGTATGCCACTGGAACGAGTCATGAGAATCTAGCCCCTGCAGCCCAAACAACGGAACGAATCCGTACCATCTTGAGAGACCAGTTCGGCTTCGTGCCGAAGAGAAGGACGATCGGCTATTCAAAGCCGTACTCCAACGAGTTTGACCTGATCCCGCTGCCACCCAATTATCGGCTCCCTGAGTTCTCAAGATTTAGCGGGTCAGAAGGGTCGAGCTCAATCGAGCACGTGAGCCGATACCTAGCACAGTTAGGCATGATTTCAGCATCAGATCAGTTGCGCGTAAGGTTCTTTGCACAATCTCTTACAGGACCAGCTTTTGGGTGGTACACCTCGCTGCCACCTGATTCGATCCAGACCTGGAAGCAACTGGAAGAGTAGTTCCACATTCAGTATCATTCCGAGGCTACCGAGGCTGGCATAGCAGACCTAGCACAGGTGCGGCAAAAGCGGGGAGAAACTGTAGCCGAGTACATCCAGCGCTTCAGGACTGTCAAGAACCGATGTTACTCAGCTCGGTTAACTGAAAAAGAGGCAGTCGAGCTGGCGGCGTTGGGTCTCTCAGCGCCCATCAAGGATCTGGCTTTCCAAGTAGAGTACAACTCGTTGGCGCACATGTCCCAGAAACTGACGATGTATGAGCAGCGCCACCCTGAGTTGTACCAGGACAAGTTCAAACGTCCGATAGGCCTGGTCGATACAGAAGAAGAAGATCCTACGCAAGACCAGGAGGTGGCCGTGGCTGAATGGGCTCGGGGGGCAGATCCTGTATCCTGCAAATGGGTGAAACAGCAAGGGCCTGCAAAAGGGTTCGACTTCGATGTGAGCAAAGCTGAGCAAATATTCGATTTACTGCTAAAAGAAAAGTAGCTGAAGTTACCCGAAGGCCACAAAATCCCTACGGCTCAAGAGATGAACGGAAGACCATACTGCAAGTGGCATCACTCGTTCACCCACACCACCAATGATTGCAAAGAGCTACGTCGCCAGATCCAAACGACGATAGAGCAGGGCCGTCTGATCCTGGGGCAATTCGCCATGAAAGTAGACACCAACCCGTTTCCCGGCGTCAACATGGTAGAACACAGCCACTCCACGAGGCGCCAGTTGGATTTCTCGTTCGATGTCAACATGGCAGGACCGGGGTACCACCATGGCACACACAAGGAGGAAGGCGGTCGCTCTCGGGGCAGAGAAAGAGAGAAGGCTGGTCCACGCGACCGGCCCAGCTACGATGACAGGCGGTATTTAACTGAGGAACAGGTGAGAAGCGTGCGATATCAGAAGCCGCATTCCACGCATCTCCTTAACAAGTATGAGCGTCAGTATGACCGACGACGCCGGCGCGATGGAGAAGATGAAGGATATGAGCACCTCGCTAGGGGACCGTCAAAAGAAAAGGAAGGCGCAGACAAGCATTGGGATTGTCCTTTCTTCAAGTATTGCTGGGATGCGGGAATGAGCCGATTGCCTACAGTCGACAACTGCCCGGAATGTGGACAGCAGGGGGAGGACACGGGGCCAGTGTCAGTGTTCAAGCGTCTAGGGCCCCTCCCACCTCAGAGCCGATGCAGGGAGTCGTCGCAAGCGCAAGGTCTCAAGGAGCCAATGGATGACAAAGAGAAAGACAGATATCACCGGCCAAGGTGGTGTCCCGACGGACTCAGACACACCCAAAAGCGTAGAGTGCAGCGACTGCGTAACTTGGAGGAAGCCGAAGCACAGTATCTCCACGCTTTAAGGAAAGCACGGCCCAATCTGGCCGTTAAGATTAGGCAGACCTTGGAAACGGAAGATCGCCCGAAAAGGAAAGAGTGGCGCCCCAAACCGGTAAAAGCCGATGCAAAGACATCGGCTGGCACAAACATGGTATTCATACTTCCGTCAGAATTCTGCGCGCCAAGAACCAACGAGCTACCAGTGGCACAGTTTGACTGCGGCCCATGGCCGGTTATCTTTGAAAAGCCACGTGAGAAGGGCTACAAACATCTGAAAGCCCTGTACCTACGAGGTTACATCAACGGGCAGCCTGTCAGCAAGATGTTGGTGGACACCGGAGCGGCAGTCAATATAATTCCATACTCCATGCTACGGCGTTTGGGACGCTCCACTGCAGATCTGATCCAAACCAACGTCACGTTAAGCGATTTCAACGGCCAAACTTCAGAAACGCAAGGCGTACTGAACGTGGATCTGACCGTGGGCAGAAAAACCATCCCTACGTCATTCTTCGTCGTGGACAGCAAAAGCACCTACGCTGTCTTGTTAGGGAGAGATTGGATTCATGCTAACTGCTGCATTCCATCCACGATGCACCAGTGCCTAATATAGTGGGATGGAGATGAGGTGGAGGTCATTCATGCAGACGATTCTATCGAGATCTCCATTGCTGGCATGAACGTCTGGGAAGCAGAAGACCAAGAGCCGATCTCTGGAATCAGTCTAGACGGCTGTGAACGCATTGAGGCTACAAAAAATGGGGTGAGGCTGGTCTTATCCACTGGCCTGACAGAGTAGCAAAGTCCACGATGGTACGTGGTACGGCCGATCCCTGCGATCGGCCACCAAAAACAAAAAGCAGCAATCTTACGACAAGCAGATCATGCAGTCGTAACAGGGAGATTCCCTGCCATTGTAAAACACAAATAAGGTGTAAACCGTCCTTGACTAATACAATCGAAAAGGGGGCCGATTCAGGCAATCGGCCCAACTTATTTTTGTCATCCTCACCTACTGTTTGCCCTGTGTTTAGCATCGATTTAACAGGTGACGGAAAGCTAGGGTATGGGTTTACATCCGCTGATGAACTATAGGAAATCGACATTGGTCCTGGGGATAAGCCACGACTAACATTTATCAGCAAGAAGTTAGATCCGAGTCTGCAGGGTCCGATGATAGCGCTGTTGAAAGAATATCCAGATTGCTTCGCCTGGGACTATACAGAGATGCATGGATTAGACAGGAGCATCATTGAGCATCGACTCCCGCTTAAAAAAGGATTTCGGCCATTCCAGTAGCGAGCACGACAGATGAAGGCCGAAATTTTGGCAGAAGTCAAGAAAGAGGTCGAGAAAATGTTGACAGCCAACTTAATCAGGCCATGCCGGTATGCTGAGTGGATTTCTAGTATCGTACCTGTAGAGAAAAAGGATGGCCGCTGGCGTGTTGCCATAGATTTTCGGGATCTCAATAGAGCTACTCCAAAGGATGAGTATCCGATGCCGGTGGCAGAAACATTAATCAACACAGCTGCTGGTCATAAAGTCTTGAGCTTCATGGATGGCAATGCCGGTTACAATCAAATTTTTATGGCTCCGGAAGATATACACAAGACTGCGTTCAGACTCCCAGGTTCAGTGGGGTTGTTTGAGTATGTAGTCATGACATTTGGACTAAAGAATGCCGGCGCCACGTACCAAAGAGCCATGAATTACATTTTCCATGATCTGATCGGCAAGCTGGTGGAAATTTATATCGATGACGTGGTGGTCAAGTCAGCTTCAGTACGAGGACATCTGGACGACCTGCGAAGCGTCCTGGACCGAACAAGGAAATTCGGGTTACGGATGAATCCAAAGAAGTGTGCCTTCGGTGTGACGGCCAGTCAGTTCTTGGGTTTCTTGGTCCATGAACGAGGAATTGAGATCGGCCTGAAAAGTCAGGAGGAAGTGCGACAAATGAAGCCGCCTACCATGAAGAAGGAACTGCAATCTCTCATCGACAAGATCAACTTCGTCAGAAGATTCATCTCCAATCTATCAGGGAGGATAGAGCCGTTCATGGGACTGGTGAAGATTAAATCCGACGAGGAGTTCAGCTGGGGGGCAGAACAACAACGAGCCTTCGACGAGATCAAAAATATCTGACGAAGCCGCCAGTATTGGTTCCGCCCCAGCCGGATAGGCCATTCTACATTTACTTGTCAGTAGCGGACGCGTCCATCGCCTCAGTGGTGGTGCAAGTTTATGATGGGCTGGAGCGAGTTGTATTTTACATCAGCAGAAGGATGCTGGATGCAGAGACAAGGTATCCGGAGATCGACAAGTTGTGCCTCTGCCTGTTTTTCACCTGCACCAAGCTGCGCCACATTCTGCTATCAGCGGAGGTGGTCATCATATGCAAATCAGATGTCATAAAGCACATGCTGTCGGCTCCTATGTTGAAAGGCCGACTGGGCAAATGGATGTTTGCATTATCGGAGTTCGATATCCGTTATCAACCCGCGAAAGAGGTTAAGGGACAGGCATTGGCCGACCTTATCGCTGAAAGGATCAACACTAATATAGCAGCACTGTCTATACGAGCGTGGGCTATGTTTTCGATGGATCGGTCTGTGACGATGGGTGCGGCATCGGCATGCTACTCGTGTCGCCCCGGGGGGCAACATTTTCCTTCTCTATCAGGTTATCTGCCCCTCGCACCAACAACGTCGCTGAGTATGAGGCGATACGCAAGGGAATGGAGTTGCTCATCGAAGCTGGAGCAGAAGCAGTGGAAATTTTTGGAGACTCCAAGCTGGTGATTTCTCAACTCACGGAGGAATACAAGTGTGAGAGCGAGTCGCTCTTCCCATTATGGATGCAATGCCGTGAGCTGATGGCACAGTTCCAGTACATAAACTTTATTTGGATCCCACGATCGCAGAATACCGAGCCAAATGATCTTGCACAAATGGCTTCAGGCTACAAGGACATGGCAGAGGGAGCCGATGTTCAGGTACAATTCCTGGACGCAGACGACTGGAGAGCCGATATCTTCAATTACTTGAAGGATTCGGCTCAGGGGGCACCTAAACGGATAAGATACAAGGCCATGAAGTATGTGCTCATTGGGGATGACATGTTTTACAGGACCCTAGAGGGGTTATTGCTCAAATGTCTGGGGACAGCCGAGGCCAATCGGCTCCTACACGAGGTACACGAAGGCGCCTGTGGAACTCACCAATCGGCTCACAAGATGAAGTGGTTGATCAGGCGATCAGGGTTTTACTGGCCTACCATGCTTGAGGACTGTTTTAAGTACTACAAAGGGTGTCAAGCATGTCAGAAATTTGGAAAAATTCAGATGGTACCCGTGTCAGCAATGAACCCCATCATCAAGCCTTGGCCATTCCGAGGTTGGGGCATGGATATGATCGGCAAGATCAATCCTCCGTCAAGCAAAGGCCACATGTGGATTTTGGCCATTACGGATTATTTCACCAAGTGGGTGGAAGCCATCCCTATGAAGTCAGTAAGTTCAAAGGATGTTGTCAACTTTGTGAAAGAACACGTCATTCATAGGTTTGGGATTCCCCGGACTATCACGACCGATGGAGGTTCGGTCTTCACTTCTCACGAGTTCAGAAAGTTCTGTGAGGATACAGGGATTAAGCTGATTCGATCATCTCCATACTATGCTCAAGCAAATGGGCAAGCTGAAGCGTCCAACCAGAGCCTTATTAAGCTAATCAAGAGGAAAATCGATGAGCACCCTAGGCGTTGGCACGAGGTTTTGTCAGAGGCTTTATGGGCTTACCGCATGTCATGTCATGGAGCGATAAAAACCTCGCCGTACCATCTAGTCTATGGACAAGAAGCCGTATTGCCTTGGGAAATTACGGCTGGATCGAGACGTGTCACTTTTCAGAATGATCTAACGACTGAATAATATGCGGCCCTGATGAGTGACAGTGTCGAAGATTTGACTGAGCTTAGGCTATGGTTGCTTGAGAAAATCAAAGAGAACAAGGCCAAAGTAGCTCGTGCATATAACAAGAAAGTGAGACCAAAGGAGTTCCACGTCGGCGATCTGGTATGGGAAGCTGTGTTGCCATTAGGGACTAAGGATGCAGCATATGGTAAATGGTCTCCAAATTGGCATGGGCCATACAGGGTCGATCAGGTTTTAAGAGGGAACGCATACATGCTGGAGGAGCTGGATGGCGTGAAATTCCCAGTGGCTGTCAACGGTCAGCATCTCAAGAAATATTTCCCAAGTATGTGGGATGATGGACAGTGAGATATGGGGGCCGATACACGAAATCGGCCAATAATAAAAAAAAATTATATATATATTCCCCAAAGCAGGTGGGATGATGGACAGTGATAGATCGGGGCCGATACATGAAATCGGCCAATAGAAATATACAGCCGATGCACAGTCATCGACTCTAGAGGTTCAAAACTGTTACAAGAAGATGCCAGTTTACATAAACGAGCTACTGAAGAAATGCCTCGAAGGCGTGGAGGGCGTCAGCATGGACACGGTCTACCTTGGCGATCTCGGCTTCATCATCCTCGTCCTTGCCCGTCACTAGCTGCTTGTTCAGGGCACGTATCTCTGCCAGATCAGTCTTCAGTTGAGCCCTGAGGCCTTCTGCTTCGTCTTGGGAGCGGGCGATGGATGCTTCCTTGTCACAAATGAGCTGTTTTGTCGCCCGGACCTTTTCTTCAAGATCTTCCAGCTCCCTTTTCAAAGATGCGAGCTCGGCGGTACTGACAGAGGTGTCAGTTTTGGCATCAAGAGACGCCTTTTTCTCGTTGAGCTGCTGACATCTGTCGGCAATATTGGCCTTCAGCGGAAGTTGGGCACGACGCAGGGTGATCCTTTCACGAGCTAGCTTCACCCTTGACCCGTAGAAGGACAGAGTTACGACGGGCCAAAGCTTCACCTGCAATGCTACTGGGACTTGGTCCTTGATTTCGGCAAGAACGCCCTTCACCTCTTCAGAACCCTCGATCAGCTCCTCGATCGGGGAAGACAGTAGGGCTCTAAGACGTTGGAATTGAGGTAGAACAGCCCTGGCTTGTGGTTCATCGGTGGCGACAGAGGGAGTTGGTTCGATGGATTCAGGGTCAAATGTCAGCAAGCCTGAAATGTCACAACCCTGGCAGCCCAAAAAGGCGTCAGTGTGCGTCCAATGGGGAAGAATAAGCCGAAAGAAGTTAACATACCTCTCCTAAGACCGAGGGGATAGCAGACGACGAGGCGATCGGCTTGTGTGTGGTTGCTTGGGGCGTTGCAAAAGTAGTAGCCGTTTCATCTGCATTTTCGGGGATTGCCAGGTCTGGTTTGGCTAAAGGCGTCGGCGCGGCCCCGACCTTCCCATTAGAAGCATTAGTTGTCTGCATGAAAGGTGATTAGCCGATGTAAATGATGAGGAATCGGCAGACAAAAGGAAGTAAGTGGTAAGAGCATGGAGGATGATTGAGTTTCGAAACCTCCTGGCTCGATGAAGAAGCTTGCGGTCCTTTACGAGCTATCTTGGGACCCACAGCTGGCCCCGCCTCGACTGGTGCTCGGGGGGCAGCGGGTTCAGGAACCGACCTTTTCCTGGAAGCCGATGGTGGCACATCTGGCTGGCTCGGTGTGATGGTCCTCTCAGAGTCCGTTGGGCTCGATTCTCCCTGATGGGGTTGTGTGTCCTCGTGGGAAGTGTCTTCGACGGAAGCCTGCAAAAGAAGGAAAGCTGTTAGACAAGAGCACGTCTGCAAGAATAAAAGAATGAGAAGAATCGACCAAGACATGGATCAGCCTACATGCGAGCTTTCTGGAGAAGGGCTCCGGCGCCTCAAGGCCTTCCTGGCAGCTACATTCCTCGTCATCGTTCTTGTCTTAGTTGGAACTCGAGGGGCAGCTGATGTTGAAGTTCCTTGCTTCTTAGAAGCCGATTGTGGTGTTATCGGCTGTTTCTGCATCATGACCTTTTTCAAAGGCGGCGAGTTTTTGCAGAAAAGAACCACAGGAGCTGGCTGAAAGAACTCGAAGGGGGAGCCATCACTATGTGTAGGTTCAGGGCCATCTTGTTGCTGCAAAGAGAAAAAATTGGGTTAGTAAAGGAGTCATTGGTGAGCTGCATCAAGAAAATTTACAAGTAGTGGTACCTGTTCCACGGGGATGTCATAGTCAGCATCAAGCTGTTTCAGCAACGGTCCCAGAGCTTTCCTAAAGGCGTGAGTCTTCCACATCGACCACCAGTCCTCGAAGCCATCAGTTGATGAGGCGAAGGTGAGGTCATTTGGAATAGGGATGGTCAGAGCATCAAAGAAGGAGTAACACCTCTGACTGGTGAGAGGATCAGGCAGGTCGGCTCTGCTCTCCGTAAGATGATGGAGAAAGAGATGGGGAGGTACTTGTCCAAGACCAAATTGCCGGGCCACTATGACCGGCTGGTAGAATTCATACCCAGGTTTGATGATTCTGTTGGATGTACTCATGCCAACTGGAAGGAGACAGGGACGGATCACAATGGAAAAGAGTTGCCGAGTGCTGGTGTCATCGGCAAAGTTATCTAGCCTGAAGGAGAGTGGATTTTCGAAATGTTCAGATTCTTCCATGTAAGGGAAGAAGGTAGGATTGTCCAGGCCTTGAAAGAAAGTGCTGAACCACTTGGATGCTTCCTGAGGGGATAGTTTGCTGCCTGGTAGCCTATACAAAGCTTGGCCATAACTAGTGCATCGGATCTGCTTCCCTTTGACATCTGGGAAGGTACAACTCGCCAAAAGGGGGAAGTTTGGGATGTGGTTTTGAAAGTACAGTTGAGCCCATAGCTGAATGAACCACCAGGGACCACCTGTTTTGACTGCTATGCCTGAGAACAGCTTGACAGACATCAGCTGGAGATATCGATAGACCTCTCCAAGGAACAGTTTGCCGATGCCAAGTTGAGTACCTTTGGCCAGTTCGTGGGCTAGGGAGAGATAGTTCTTGGTTGGAGCAAGGGAAGGGCCACAGTATATGAAATGCTCCAGCCAGAAGTTGAGAAAGGCTGTGTGTTCTTTCTCTGAGACAGGGCCCTTTTTTTCATATGGCGTTGGAGGTAGGCACCCCAGTTCGTGCAGTCTGTTTTAGAAGACAGTTTGTAGGGGACTTTGGTCAGTTTAAAAGCAGAGGGGCTGGGTGATGTAACATCCAGGCCAGTGATCATCACCACGTCTAACAGGGTTGGTGACATAGGGCCATGACCGAACATAAAGCAGTTCAGAGCGTCAGACCAGAAGTAGCCGATGGTTTTCAGAAGGTTCTCATGTTTCTCGAGAGGGGACAATGATAAATGCAAGGCATCGGCTATTCCTGTGGTTTCCCATTGGGATTGGTAAGCTCTAGCTACTCTGCTGAACCAAGAGACCCAATGTTCAGGGGGATTAGGCCAGGCTCGCAGGCAGTCGGCCCAAGAGTTCAGATCTAGGTCTTGGCTTACGAAGGGGATTCTATTTGCTTCGAAAGAAATCATATGAGCAGGGCTAGATTCTGTACGAGGGCCAAGACAGAGAGAGTTTGGGAGAGAAGGATGCGGCAGCAGAATGTCTGAAACCTAGAAAATTTAATGGTGGAATAAGGCATTAATTCAGGTGTTCGCCATTAAGTCTAGCATCGTGTTCAGACTGCGAGGAGTAGGCGTACCTTCAGACCGGAGACCTCTGGGTTGGCGTTGGACGATTCCGCCATCTAGTTCGCTAGCGGAGATGGATCTATGCAGTTGGGGATCGAGGGTTCTTGTCGCTGTGAGCTCGATCTGGTCAGTGGGCGATTGAAGATCTAGGTCGCCTTTTCTTTTTTGAGGAGGGTCGCAGGTTACCGTTTGAAGCTGAGGAGCAGCCGCTTAGATTTGCCTAAATATGCGACCAAGTTTTGACCTTGTCAACGTTTTTGGGAAAGCCGATGTGCATCGGCTCTTTGAGCTTTGAATTGGTTGACGGAGTGAGTGAAGTGTGGTGAAAGCCGATACAGCGTTATCGGCTTCTGGAACATCGACCTATTTTGGCTATCGGCGAAATTGGGGCGAAAAAAGCAATCTTCGAGAAACAGATTTTCATTCATTCATTCAGAAGCTGATTGCTTACAAAAGGGAGCTTACTACTACTACTACTACTACTACTACTACTACTACTACTACTACTACTACTATTGGTTCCTAATCTAGAGGCCGAGGTCGTCGCCGCTGTCGTCGCCGCCGTCTTGTTCGCTGTCCTCAGCACTGCTGCCGGCGTCGTCTTCGCTGCTGCTGATCCAGATGCCCGCGGGGGCCTCCTCGTCCTCGTCGTCGTCTTCGGTGTCCTCGCTGGACCCGGCGCGGAAGTATTTCACCGGCTGGTACTCCTCGGAGGAGGTGTCCTCCTCTTCCTCCTCCTCGTCGGAGGAATCAACGCCGTCCCAGGACATGGCGTCGTCGGTGCTGTCCGCCTCCAGTTCCCCATCGACAAGGAACTGCAGGTCCTCCTCGCCGTCAGTCAAGAACGCGTCGTCCTCCGACCAAGCGGCGAAATCCCAATCCATCTCGTCCCACCATTGTGGGGCGAGAGTGTTGTACGCCGCCGTCGGCGGGTGCTCTGGTGTCGGCTCTCGGTCGCTCATTGAGTTAGAGGCTTTGGAGGACAGGCCAGATGAAGCGGAGGAGGCCATGGCGGAGAAAGAGGGTTTTTTCGGCGGCGGAGGAAGAAGGGTTTTTTGGCTGCTGGAGGAAGATGGGGACTGCAAACTGCTTAGATGAATTTAAATAAGGGGGATAGTATGAAGCGGTTCAATGCTATAGCGGTTTCCCAGAATATACTGCCGAAGTTGTCAAATCATGCACTGCGGGGAAGTGGAGAAGACAAGGCATCATGATGAGGGGGTGGCGTGACGATCCTGTTCTACAACGCATTCTGTCAACGCGCAACCCGATACAAGAAAAAAAAAGGGGGGGGGGAAGGAAAAAACGGAGTGGTTTTGGAATTATTATTGCCAAAACCAGGGGGGCATGTGTTATCGCCATATTTTGGCCAAAGGAGGAGATGGGCTGTGATCAAGATGGGCTTAGAAGATACGTATATGCAACGTGTTGTTGAATCGGCCTCGTGCGTTGATTTGGGCTAAATTGCCCGTGTATCTTATATTGTAATAGATTCCGTTTAGATTTAGGTAAGAGATAGAGTTGTAGAGTTATTCCAAAGATAGAAAGTCTCCGGACTATAAATATGTACCTAAGGTTATTGAAAAATGGGGACAATCACGTTCACAACCAACACAATCTCGGCACATCGCCACCCCTTGTTTCTAGGGTTTTTCTCGGGTAAGTGCCATGCTGCCTAGATCGCATCTTGCGATCTAGGAAGTATCTACTTATGCGATTATTTGGTGTTACTCGTACTGAAGCCTTGTTGATGGCGGGTAACACTATTATCATAGATTTGTTTAGGCTAGCATCAGTACTTTTTGTTATGATCGTTTAGTTATGCTGCCTCTAGTTATCTCGCCGCCTTTGCACCTTTTCCCGGGTGCAAGGGTGGCACTTTGCTTAATCTTTATTTAAGTCGATTTGATCTGTTATAGTTGTGCCTTGTTCTCCAAGGTTTAGTTTGATATCTGCATGATCAGGCCTTGCAAACGGGTTGAACGATCTAGTAATATGTAAGATATGGTTTGCCAATCCAAGAGGAGTTGTTCCGGGAATTGACTTTATGTTGGTTTTTAGGCCTTCTCTAGGGTTAGTTTTCCATTATCTTTCATATCTACCAGGCTCAATTACGTGTAGGATGTTCCAGTCATGTGGTGAAAACGTTAAACTGTCGTAGATCGATTTGACTTGTATTGATAAAGCAAAGCCCCATGTTATCATAGATCTAATGCAGAACCATGGGATAATCGGCTCTAGGAGCCGATTCACGGGGAAACCTGGGAGCCGGTCACGGCTCGAATTTTACGTATACTTGTTTACCATGCAGGAAACCAATCGAAGCAATCCTTCACCTTCCTGACCAGGTATAGGTCAGGTGGCACGCCCTCGAACCAAGCCAGGACGTGTGCCGGAGTTTTGCGGGCCGTTGCCCGAGGGACCAGGGCCCACCAGCAGTCCTGGGAGCCTCCCGGCTCTCCGTGTTGCCCGTCGCTGCTCGCCGGTGGGTTTTGGTAGGCAACAAGGATACGGTACAACAATCGTACATGGAGACGTGGTATTCTCCAACAATGCATTGAGATGGGATGGGACCAAAATATGTTGTGCCCTCGATCGGGATAAAGACGGTTTGAGCGGATTGGGCACCACGTTGAGGTGGCGGTGTTCTTCTTGAAGCATGCCCTCATCGGTCTGGTTGTGACAAGTTTTGGAAGGCTACACCGGCAATCTCTATTGTCCGCCTCATGTCTGGAGATTGCGAGATCAGATATGGGATTCGGTCGTGTGCACCCTTGTTTTTCCGATTGTTCGGTTTTAGGAGTGAGCGACACGAAGCTTCGCTATCTCTTGCCATCATGAAACATGTTGAAAGTATCGTATGGGCACCTAGAGGGGGGGGTGAATAGGTGCTACTTCAAATTTTCTTCCTTTTCAAATTAGGGCTTGACAAGAAAGGTAAATTCTCTAGATTATGCAACTATGGTGAATTTACCTATATGTCCACCATGCAATGATAATCACAACCCTAAGCAAGAACAAGTAAGTAAAGTGCGGTAAAGGATAGAAGTAACCAAAGGAGTGGACGCGGAGACACAAGGATTTGTTTCCCGTAGTTCCTTCCTTTTGAGGGGAAGTACGTCTACGTTTGTAGAGGGGGTGGTTTCAAACCACCAACGCCACGAGAGGCCTCCCTTGTTCTCCGATGAACCTCACCCCAACGGGCTCGATCCACCTTCCACTATATCGGCAACACCTTTACAACAAGTTCGGGGCACACATCCACAACTTAATTGGAGGCTCCCTAATACAAGCAAGCTATCAAAGCAATCAAAGACAAGCTTGTAAGAACCAAAAAAATAACTAGGGTTTCCAAGAAAACACTAGAGCAAAGGGCCCTCAATTGAATGAGGGGGAAATGAAGATCTCTTTTGGTGAAGTAGTAGATCGGGTCCTCCTCCTTCGATTCCCCAAAGATCAAAGACTTTGGGTGGTGGATTGAGGAGATCTTGAAGATTTGGTGGCTCCAATGGTGGTCTTGACTTTAATGTGGATGAGCGCTTTGTCCCAAGGTAGGTGGAGGGGTATTTATACCCCTCCAAGAAATATGGACGTTGGAGCCTTTAATGCAGTGGTAGTACCGGAAGTTTAAGCGGTACTACCGGAAAACTCAGGTACTACCGGACCTGGTACCGGAAGAGCCACTTTCAAAATTCATATGCCCTGGCCACAGCGGTACCAAAATGTGATGCTACCGCAAAGCGGTAGCACCGCTTATGGGAACCGGTACAACCGGACGAGCAATGGTGTCAGCAACAAGGTCAAAAAACTCTTTGTCACGCCAGGTACCAAAATGCGGTACTACTGCATTTTGGTACCGAGGCAGCCAGTGGCTTTTGCCAACATACAAATGGCTACTGCTACGCTAGGTACTGAAATGCGGTACCGGGGTGAGCAGTGGCCTTTTATAGGTTGGAAAAAGCCTCTGTCGCGCTAGGTACTACCGCATTTTAGTACCGGAGCAGGCAGTAGCAAAAAGTGGTACTACCGCTTTTTGGTACCATGCCAGGCAGAAAGTTATGGACTGTTGTTTAACCATTGCAAAACCTTTTTCAATGTACCTGCGATACACTTGGCAAATAATTAGTCCGATACGTGTGTTGTTATAAAACACCAAAATCACTAGGGATAGGAAATGCTCTTTCAATCTCCCCCTTTTTGGTGTTTGATGACAACACACATTTTGCAGGGTAATCCAATGATGACAAGATGGAGATGGGGCTCCCCTTGGATATGTAGAATCAAGCCCCATTCTATCTACTAAGTTACCTGGGAGTAGAAGTCGCACTTAGAGCACTTACCTTTGCTAAATAACATGTGATGACCAATATTGATTTGGAATGGGGAAGGTCGTCACATACACCACATAAGATGGATCCAAATGAGAATAGCCATATTACACACAAGATGGATCCATACGATAACCACATAGTCTCACCATACATATCACAAATAGTTAGTTCACACATACTAAGAGGCAAGCAAATAAAGTTCACAAGCGAATAAAACTCAATGGCAAGAACGAGCTTGTGACTTTTCCCTCGCAAATCCCGCATACCTAATGTGCAACTTCTCCCCCTTTGGCATCAAGACGGCAAAAAGGGATAAGAGCAACACTAACGTCCCGGAGATCACTCGTCATCATCATCATCATCAACCCATTCATCCCATGCATCATCATGAGTTGGCGGGGCACGGAAGGAGGAGGTGGCATCATCATCCCAGTGGCTGTGCTTGGAGATCCATTGGTCTTCTAGGGTAATGTTGTTCTCGGAGCCCTTGGAGACGGTCAAACCTTGAGCCTCCATCATTTCCTTCTGACGAGCACATGACTTCTTGGCATAGACATGGGCCTCGTACATGCGTTTCTGATTGTCCACTTGAAAGCAGAATACCTTCTTGAGTTTGGCCTCAATCCTCTTGTCCCAAGATGGCTAAGCAAGCTTGCAACGTGATACCACAAAGTCAGCATCCTTCTGGGCATCATCAGCATCATCGGATCCCTCCACAACAGGGTTCCCATCCTCATCAGCAATCCGACCATCGGCATTGCGTGGTTTGAGATGGGTCTTGATCAACAGATTCTTGTGGAGGTGAGTGACAAGGCAAAGAGAAGGCATGTCACGGGCAATCACGGGGCACTTGCTAATAATGAGAGCCATGAGATACAGAGCAAAATGAGGCACCCTCCTTTGAAAAGTGGCACAGACCATTTCATTCCAAATAACATCCATCACATCCATAGGTTGGCCGGAGTCACGGTGGTGAAAGGTGGCAAGCATGATATCCACCATGAAGGCATGTATATCATCAACATTCCCAGCTCGGGGAGCGACAGTCTCACGGAACATGCGATGCAAGATGTCATATGTAGGTAGAAGCCCTTTGATCTTTCCAGGGATACCGCGCCCCCGGATGTACAGTGGTGCAAGAGTATCCTTCTTCATGGGGCGATCATTGTCGTGGCACCGAAAGCCAACGGGAGTGTCCTTGCCATGGTCTTTGTACCCCGAGAATAGCCACAAACTCAGCCAAAGTAGCTTGCTTGACAACACCCTCGGTCATCCAGGTGAGTGTCCAAGTTTGATTCTTGGCAAAGTGAACGGTTGCATAGAACTGAGTAATGAGCATTGGGACATAGTTGCACCGGAACTCCATAATGGGAAGCAAGCCAATGTTGGTGCAAATCTTAAGAGCTTCACCAAAGTATTGCAGGTTCTTCCTCACATGATTCATCTCGATCCACTTTTGAGGGACCACAAGTTTGTCATCTTTCATGAGTATCTCATGGAACACCCGCTCCTGGAAATCCGTATAGAAAAGGCTACCTTGCCGAGCTTGAGATTGAGCAGCCACATATGGATTGACAGTCCGCAGTTCATGAAATTCTGTCTCAGACAAATCATATAGCAGCTTTGGCCCAGATGGCCCTGAACTGTGGCTCTTGCGAGGACCGGAGGGAGGAGGAGGTGGAGGAGCCTTACCACGACCAGCACTTTGCTTGACCCCCCCACCTCGACGACCACGAGTTGTTTGCAGTTTCAGACGGGCGCTAGGTTAAGGCATGATCTCCTCTTCTGACTCTGATTCATAGTACTCAATCTCATGGTGAGCTTTGGAGCGTTTGCGAGATCCCCGGGAACCCTCGGCACCTGTGAAAGAACTAGGGATATATCATAGGGGTAAGGGCACAAGAACCCGAGACAAACAGATGATGGAACTCTTGGTTTAAAAAAATTGCTGCCAGTACAGGGCGGTAGTACCGGATCAGCACAGGCGGTAGTACCGCAAAGCGGTAGTACCGGAAAAAGATTCCTGTTACTACCGTCTAGCGACCACATTGCAGATCTGAGACATAAATCCATGTACAGGCAGTAAACTTGATGTAAAACAGGAATTCCATCGGTCTAAGTGGTAGATCTTGTAGATAGCACATGATACAACCTCAAGAATACGTGTTTTATCCAAGAATCAAAGTCACCCTAGATTCAATGGATAAAACAAGTGAGAAGAAGAGGAGGGCGGTAGTACCGGTGTCCATGGCGGTGGAGAATGAGGAGGAGCTCGCAAGGAGGCCGGATCCGGTGTGGATCCGGGAAAAGGAGAAGGGGGGCGGGGCTCCGGCGGCGGTCTCCTGCTCCGGCGGCGGCGGTGGTGAGGAGTGGAGACGAGGGACTAATGAGGCACTGAGAGGTGCCTCTCCCACGTCTCCAATCTTAACCGAAAACACAGAGCAGTAGTACCGGAGCCACGAGCGGTAGTACCGCTAGGCGGTAGTACCGTAGGAAACTACAGGTAGTACCGCACCTGGGAATTTTCCAGAAAAGATCCTGGAAAATGATCTAGAAGTGGTAGTACCTCTAGCCTTTTACGGTAGTACCGTTTGGCGGTAGTACCGCTAGTTAGCACCGGTAGTACCGTAACCACCAGAACAAATAGCTAGGATACATAAAGTGGAAGGTTCTTGTGCAGAGTAGATGAGTTTTGTAGAGGGATAAGAATGGCTTGGGTTTAGAGAGTCACACTGATATGGGCCAATGCACTCAAAAATTACTAAAAACATATGAAGAGCCAAATGTGAGTGCACGGCCAGAAGAACAAAACCAACTAGAGGATGACAAACACGAGTAAGAACGATTCAAAAGTGTCAAACACGAGTAAGCACAATAACCTCTCGATTGAGAGGGGGCGGTGGCCTAGGCCACCATGTTTGAGTATACTCGGCTTGGCACCACGAAGATATATCTTGGGTCCATTACTAAAACTCATCATTAAGCTCACATATCACAAAATGATATTAAGAGGAATGATTTAGTTTACTTTGCGCATAATGGGGGAAGGGATGGTCCAATCAATTAGGACCGCACTCCCCCTATGTCCATGCCTACACCTAAACCAAATATGAGTCGAATATTAGGTGAGAGTGTAAGATAATCAAGTCAAGCTCCTTGAATCTACGATATTTAGTTCATTCCTCAAGTAGCAAAACCTTGCTTCATCAAGTGGCTTCGTGAAGATATCAGCAAGTTGATCTTTGGTTGACACATAGGATAGATCAATATCACCTCGAGCAACATGATCTCTAATGAAGTGATGACAAATCTCAATATGCTTTGTCCTTGTGTGATCCACCGGGTTGTATGCAATCTTGATGGAACTTTTATTGTCACATAGAAGAGGCACTTTGTCACAATGGACACCGTATTCCTTTCAAGTTTGCCTCATCCATAGCAATTGAGTGCAAGCACTGGCGGCAGCCACATACTCGGCTTCGGCGGTAGAGAGAGATATACAATTTTGCTTCTTAGAAGACCAACATACCAAGGACCTACCAAGAAATTGGCAAGCCCCGGATGTTGATTTTCTATCATCCTTATCACCCGCCCAATCCGAATCCGTGTATCCACAAAGAGAAAATGTTGAGCCTCGAGGATACCAAAGACCATAAAATGGGGTATGAACTAAATATCGAAAGATTCTCTTGACCGCCATCAAATGGCTTTCTTTAGGAGCCGCTTGATATCTTGCACACACACCTACACTCAACACAATATCGGGTCTAGATGCACAAAGGTAAAGCAAAGAACCAATCATGGACAGGTATACCTTTTGATCCACATCTTTACCATTTGGATTTTGTTCTAGATGGGTCTTTGTAGCCATGGGAGTAGGAGCTGTTGGATTTATGCCCTAGGGGCAATAATAAAGATGGTATTATTATAATTCTTTTTCATGATAAAGTTTATATTCCATGCTATAATTGTATTAAGCGGAAACTTTAATACTTGTGTGGTTTGTGAACAACACCGTGTCCCTAGTACGCCTCTATGGACTAGCTCATTGATTAATGATGGTTAAGGTTTCCTAACCATAGACATGAGTTGTCGATTAATAATGAGATCATATCATTGGGAGAATGATATGATGGACATACCCAAATTAAGCGGAGCAATTAGATCGTGTCATCGTGTTCATCTTTGTGAAGTTTTTCTTATGTCAAATATTGTATTCCTTAGACCATGAGATAATGCAACTCCCTGGTATCGGAAGAAAGCTTTGAGGTCATCAAACGTCATCCTATGAGAGGGTGATCATAAAGGTGTCTCTCAGGTGATCGGAAAGTACCTGTTGGGTTGTATGTATCGAGATGGGATTTGTCCCTCCCAAGTCGGATAGATATACTTCGGGCCCACTCGGTAATCGATATCAACACCGCTTGCAAGCACGTGGTTAAGGAGTTAATCACAAAGTGATATCGGATTACGGAACGAGTAAAGTACTTGCTGTGAACGAGATTGAACTAGGTATGCCGGTACCGACGATCGAATCTCGGGCAAGTAAAATATCGCGTGACGAAAGGAATATATATGGGATTGATTGAATCCTGGCATCGTGGTTCATCCGATATGATCATCGATGAATGTGTGGGAGTCAATATGGGTTTCCAGACCCCGTTGTTGATTATTGATAGAAGATCATGTCTACATATTCTCGAACCCGAACGGTCACACACTTAACGTGTCTCGACGCTAGGATAGATTGAATAATTGGTTTCTGAGTTTTTGTTCGGAGTCTCGGATGAGACCCAGGACGTCACGAGAGGTCCCGGAATGGTCCGGAGAATAAGATTCATATAAGGCAAAGCAGATTTTGGAGTTCGGTTTTCGGGTTGTTCGGTATTGTACCGGAAGCTTCTAGAACCTTCCGGAGTGGGACCAACGTGGCCCCACTTGTCGGGAGGGGGCGTGGGCCTACGAGGGAATTCCCTGGCCGCATTGGGCCAGGGGCACAAGGCCCCATAGGCCCAGCCGGGCAAGCCCTAGGGGAAACCCTAGGGGAGCTTCTAGAAGGGAGGGAACTTGCCCCCCACTCCTTCCTCCTTGGCCACCGGCCCTAGGGCTTGGGGGAGGGGCAAGGGCCAGACGCCCACCCCTCTATATAAAGAGGGATAGGGGCGCACCCTCCCCACACCTCCTCCTCAAGCCCTAGCCGCCCTGCTGCCCTCCTCTCTCTCTCCCTCCCGACTGCGCGTAGGCGAAGCCCTGCCGCAGAAACTCTCCACCGCTTGCACCACGCCGTCGTGTTGTAGATCCAACCTATCTCTCCACCCCACTTGCTGGACCAAGGAAGGAGGAGACATTGAGGTGTCGCACGTGTGCATCTCTCGGAGGCATCGCCACTTGCGGTGTTGGATCGGATCGGATCGCGAGGAGGAGAAGCGAGTACGACTACATCAACCATGTTCCGTTGAATGTTCCGCTGTGCGAATCTTCAAGGGTATGAAGATCTCATCTATCCCCCTCGTTGTTTGCATCTCCTAGATTATATCTTGGCTTTTCCCGTTCGCATCCGTAGAAAATTTTGATTTACTATGCTGCAAAACCCTTTAGTGGTATCAGAGCTAGATCTATGCATATATGTGTTTTACGAGTAGAACGCAACATGCTTGTTGCGGGCGTTGATGTTTTCTGTTGCAAGCCTCTGGTTTGTGTACTTCTTATGACGCGGGATAGTGAGATCGAAGCGGTCTAGGCCAACTTTACGCGACCTCGTACGCGAGACCGGCTCCACACTTGACGTGTGGCTTGTTCCACACATGCGGCTGGTGGATGCCAGTTTATCTCACTATAGTTGTCATGGGATTTACACCGGAGTTTGGCAACCATAATATCACCGTTGTGGCTTTCCGTAGGTAAGAATCGTTCTTAGCTTGTTACTCCCATAAGCCACGTAAAACATGCAACAACATAGTAGAGGCGTCTAACTTGTTTTTGCAGGGAGTGTTTCTGTGATATGGTATGGCCCAAGATGTGATGTGTATGTTGTATGCAATGATCATGTTTTGTAATGTTTCACGACTTGCATGTCGATGAGTACACAACCGGCAGGAGCCATATGGTTGTCTTTATAATTGTGTATGACCTGTGTGTCAACTTCTTATACGCAATGTAATAGCTTTACTTTATCACTAAGTAGTTAGCAATAGTTGTAGTTTCTATTCGTGGTGGAGGCAATCATGGTGGAGTAATGGAGATCATGCTGGCACGCACAAGATGGAGATCATTGCGCGAAGATTGGCTATACCATGTCACATAAAGTTATATGCATGTGATGTTTATCCTTTATGTATCTTATTATGCTTAGATCGCGATGGTATCATTATAAGATGATTCCTCACTTAAAGATCAAGATAAAACTGTGTTCTCCCCATGTATGCACCGTTGCGAAAGTTCGTCATGTTCAAGCATCACGTGATGATCGGGTGCTATAAACTCTACGCTCACATACAACGGGTGCAAGCCAGTTTTGCACACGCGGAAATACTTGGGTTTGACTTGACGAGCCTAGCATGTACAGACATTGCCTCGAAATACATGAACCGAAAGGTTAAGCATGAGTCATATGAATGATATGATCGACACTTTGTTGTCCACCATTGAAACCACATCTCTTCTCGTGAAGATCGGATTAGGTGTGGTGAATTTGGATCGTGTTCACTAAACAACTTGAGGGGTGTTGAATTTAGTGGGAGTTCATCTAGTAATATGATTAAGTTGAACTAGTTATCATGAACATAGTCTAAATTGTGCTTGCAAATTTTGTAGATCAAATGGCTAAGTCCAACTTCAACTTCAACGTTTTTGCTGAGAAAGAAAAGCTTAAGAACATTGGGTCTAACTTGACCAACTGGTTCCGCAATCTGAGAATCATTCTCGCTGGCGGACAAAAGTACTATGTCCTTGAGAAAGCGCTAGGTGACACCCCTGCTGTAGATGCGCCGGCTGATGAGAAAGCTGTTTATCAGTCGCAAAAAGATGATTATGGTGTGACTAAGAGCACCATGTTGTTTGCTATGGAATCGGACCTTCAAAATCATTTTGAGGATTTCCCCGGGACCTTTGAGATTCTTGAGGAACTGAAAACTATGTTTCAGACTCAGGCCCGTTCTGAGAGATATAAGATCTCTGAGAAATTCTTTAACTGCAAGATGGAGGAAGGGAGTTCCGTTAGTGAGCACGCCATAAAGATGTCGGGCTACACTCAACGCCTTGAGAAACTGGACTGCAATATTCCAGAGGAGCTCAAGATTGACAGGGTTCTGCAATCACTCCCTCCTAGCTACAAAGGTTTTGTAGTTACTCATAATCAGATTGGTTCCACTGATACGATCACCGAGCTCTTCGCTAAGCTGAAAGCTGCGGAGGTGGACATCAAGAAGGATAATCATGTGTTGATGGTCAACAAGCTCCCCAGCTTTAAGAAAGGTAAGGGTGCAAAGAAGCCCTTCAAGAAGGGCAGCGGCAAGCGCGTTGCCCCTGCAGAGAAGAAGCTCAAGTCTGGACCTAAGCCGGAAACTGAGTGCTTCTATTGCAAGGACAAGGGTCACTGGAAGCGCAACTGTCCGAAGTACTTAGCGGACAAGAAGGCTGGCACCATCAAAGGTATATTTGATATACATGTTATTGATGTTTTCCTTACTAGCCCTTGTTGTAGTGCCTGGTATTTGATACTGGTTCAGTTGCTAATATTTGTAACTCGAAACAGGAGCTAAGGAATAAACGACGGCTAGCAAGGGATGAGGTGACGATGCGCGTTGGCAACGGATCAAGAGTTGATGTGATGGCCGTCGGCACACTCTCCTTAGTTTTACCTTCGGGATTAGTTTTAAACCTCAATAAATGTTATTATGTGCCTGCGTTGAGCATGAACATCATATCTGGATTGTGTTTATTGCAAGACGGTTATTCATTTAAATATGAGAATAATGGTTGTTTTATTTATATGAGTAACATATTTTATGGTCATGCACCTGCCTTGAATGGTTTATTTCTTCTGAATCTCGAAAGGGATGAAACACACATCCATAACATTGAGGCTAAGAGATGCAAGGTAGATAGTGATAATACTACTTATTTGTGGCACTGCCGTCTAGGTCATATTGGTGTAAAACGCATCAAGAAACTCCATTCTGATGGACTTTTGGAGTCTCTTGATTTTGAATCATTTGACACATACGTGCCATGCCTCATGGGCAAGATGATCAAAACCCCGTTCTCCGGAATGATGGAGCGAGCAACGGACTTGTTGGAAATCATACATACCGATGTATGCGGTCCAATGAGTGTTTCAACGCGTGGTAGATATCGCTACTTTCTCACTTTTACTGATGACTTAAGTAGATATGGGTATATCTATTTAATGAAACATAAATTTGAAACGTTTGAAAAGTTCAAAGAATTTTAGAATGAAGTGGAAAACCATCGTAACAGAAAAATTAAATTTCTACGATCCGATCATGGAGGTGAATATTTGAGTTATGATTTTCTCACGCATATTAAATCAAGCGGAATAGTTTCGCAACTCACGCCACCCAGAACACCACAGCGCAATGGTGTGTCTGAACGTCGGAATCGAACTGTATTAGATATGGTGCGATCAATAATGTCTCTTACAGATTTGCCGTTATCATTTTGGGGTTATGCATTAGAAACCACTGCATTCACTTTAAATAGGGCACCATCTAAATCCGTTGAGACGACACCGTATGAACTGTGGTTTGGTGCTAAACCTATGTTGTCGTTTCTTAAAGTTTGGGGATGCGAAGCTTATGTCAAGAAGTTGATGCTGGACAAGCTCGAACCCAAAGTGGAGAAATGCGTGTTCATAGGATACCCTAAGGAAACGATTGGGTATACTTTCTATCACAGATCCGAAGGCAAAGTGTTTGTCTCAAAGAACGGATCCTTTCTTGAGAAGGAGTTTCTCTCGAAAGAAGTGAGTGGGAGGAAAGTAGAGCTAGACGAGGTTGTTGAACCTTCTCTTGAGTTGGAGAGTAGCGCAGCATCTGAAATTGTTCCAGTGCCGTCTGCACCAACAATAGAGGAAGCTAATGACAAGGATCATGAAGCTTCGTACGATGCTACTACTGAACGTCGCAGGTCGACAAGGTCGCGTGCCCCTCCTGAGTGGTACGGCAACCATGTCTTAACTGTCTTGTTAGTTGACGACAGTGAACCTGCGAACTATGAGGAAGCGATGATGAGCCCAGACTCTGAGAAATGGCTAGAGGCCATGAAATCCGAATTGGGATCCATGAGCGAAAATCAAGTATGGACTTTGGTGGACCCTCCTAGCGACCGAAAGGCCGTTGGGTGAAAATGGATTTTCATGAAGAAAACGGACGCGGATGGTAATGTTACCGTCTATAAAGCACGACTTGTCGCGAAAGGTTTTTGACAAGTTCAAGGTGTTGACTACGATGAGACTTTCTCTCCCGTAGCGATGTTTAAGTCTATTCGGATTTTATTAGCAATTGCTGCGTTTCATGATTATGAAATATGGCAGATGGATGTCAAGACTGCGTTCCTCAATGGCAACATTGATGAAGAGTTGTATATGATGCAACCCGAAGGTTTTGTTGATCCTAAGGATGCTGATAAAGTATGCAAACTTCAGCGTTCCATTTATGGACTGAAGCAAGCATCTCGGAGTTGGAACCTTCGTTTTGATCAAGTGATCAAGAGCTTTGGATTTGTTCCAAATTGCTACGAAGCTTGTATCTACAAGAAAGTGAGTGGGAGCTCAGTGACATTTCTGGTACTATATGTGGATGACATATTGATTATTGGAAATGACATTGACATGCTTAACGACGTGAAGAGTTATTTGAACAAATGTTTTTCAATGAAAGACCTAGGGGAAGCTGCTTATATATTGGGCATCAAAATCTATAGAGATAGACAAAGACGCCTGATAGCTTTAAGACAAAGTACATACCTAGACAAAGTTCCTTATGCCTCGGCCTCGGGAAAGTGCCTTATGCCTCGGCCATAGGTTCTATCATATATGCCATGTTGTGTACTAGACCGGATATGTCCAATGCTCTTAGTTTGACGAGCAGATACCAGAGTGATCCAGGAGTGGAACACTGGACAGCCGTGAAGAACATCCTAAAGTACTTAAATAGGACTAAACAAATGTTCTTAGTCTATGGAGGTGATGAACATCTCGTCATAAAAGGTTACGTCGATGCTAGTTTTGACACCGACAAGGATGATTCTAAATCTCAAACAGGATACGTTTATATTTTGAATGGAGGAGCTGTGAGCTGGAGAAGCTGCAAGCAAAGCGTGATCGCGGGATCTACAGTAGAAGCGGAATACATGGCTGCTGCAGAAGCGTCAAGTGAAGGAGTTTGGATCAGGAACTTCATCACTGAGCTTGGCGTGGTTCCAAGTTCCTTGGACCCACTGGAGATATTGTGTGACAACACTGGCGCCATAGCACTGGCTAAGGAACCAAGATATCATCCAAAGACCAAGCATATCAACCGCAAGTTTCATATAATCCGAGATTATATAACAGATGGAGATCTGAAGATTAGCAATGTACTTACAGATCTGAATGTCGCAGATCCGTTGACTAAACCTCTTCCACGAGCAAAACATGATCAGCACCTTAGTGCCATGGGTGTTAGATTTTTGCCAGATGTAAACTAGATTATTGACTCTAGTGCAAGTGGGATACTGTTAGAATTATTCCCTAGAGGCAATAATAAAGATGTTATTATTATAATTCTTGTTCATGATAAAGTTTATATTCCATGCTAGAATTGTATTAAGTGAAAACTTTAATACTTGTGTGATTTGTGAACAACACCGTGTCCCTAGTACGCCTCTATGGACTAGATCATTGATTAATGATGGTTAAGGTTTCCTAACCATAGACATGAGTTGTCGATTAATAATGAGATCATATCATTTGGAGAATGATATGATGGACATACCCAAATTAAGCGGAGCAATTAGATCGTGTCATCGTGTTCATCTTTGTGAAGTTTTTCTTATGTCAAATATTGTATTCCTTAGACCATGAGATAATGCGACTCCCTGGTATCGGAAGAAAGCTTTGAGGTCATCAAACGTCATCTTATGAGAGGGTGATCATAAAGGTGTCTCTCAGGTGATCAGAAAGTACCTGTTGGGTTGTATGTATCGAGATGGGATTTGTCCCTCCCAAGTCGGAGAGATATACTTCGGGCCCACTCGGTAATCGATATCAACACCGCTTGCAAGCACGTGGTTAAGGAGTTAATCACAAAGTGATATCGTATTACGGAACGAGTAAAGTACTTGCTGTGAACGAGATTGAACTAGGTATGCCGGTTCCGACGATCGAATCTCGGGCAAGTAAAATATCGCGAGACGAAGGGAATATATATATGGGATTGATTGAATCCTGGCATCATGGTTCATCCGATATGATCATCGATGAATGTGTGGGAGTCAATATGGGTTTCCAGACCCCGCTGTTGATTATTGATAGAAGATCATGTCTGCATATTCTCGAACCCGAAGGGTCACACACTTAACGTGTCTCGACGCTAGGATAGATTGGATAATTGGTTTATGAGTTTTTGTTCGGAGTCTCGGATGAGATCCAGGACGTCACGAGAGGTTCCGGAATGGTCCGGAGAATAAGATTCATATAAGGCAAAGCAGATTTTGGAGTTCAGAATTGTTTCGGGTTGTTCGGTATTGTACCGGAAGCTTCTAGAACCTTCCGGAGTGGGACCAACGTGGCCCCACTTGTCAGGAGGGGGCGTGGGCCTACTAGGGAGTGCCCTGACCGCATTGGGCCAGGGGCACAAGGCTCCATAGGCCCAGCCGGCCAAGCCCTAGGGGAAACCCTAGGGGAGCTTCTAGAAGGGGGGGACTTGCCCCCCCCCCCTCCTCCCTCCTTGGCCACCGGCCCTAGGGATTGGGGGAGGGGCAAGGGCCAGCCGCCCACCCCTCTATATAAAGAGGGCTGGGGGCGCACCCTCCCCACACCTCCTCCTCAAGCCCTAGCCGCCCTGCTGCCCTCCTCTCTCTCTCCCTCCCGACTGCGCGTAGGCAAAGCCCTGCCACAGAAACTCTCCACCGCTTGCACCACGCCGTCGTGTTGTAGATCCAACCTATCTCTCCATCCCACTTGCTGGACCGAGGAAGGAGGATATGTCGAGGTGCCGCACGTGTGAATCTCTCGGAGGCATCGCCACTTGCGGTGTTGGATCGGATCGGATCGCGAGGAGGAGAAGCGAGTACGACTACATCAACCACGTTCCGTTAAACGTTCCGCTGTGCGAATCTTCAAGGGTATGCAGATCTCATCTATCCCCCCTCATTGTTTGCATCTCCTAGATTAGATCTTGGCTTTTCCCATTCGCATCCGTAGAAAATTTTGATTTACTATGCTACGAAACCCTTTAGGAGCTCCATTTAAATCTTGCATTTTGAATCTCTTGAGCATATCTTGAGTATACTTGGCTTGATTGAAGAATGTCCCTCCTCTAACTTGCTTGATCTCAAATCCAAGAAATACTCTCAACTCCCCCATCAAAGACATCCGGAACCTACTAGTCATAAACTTTGAGAATTCATCATTAAAAGCTTTGTTAGATGAGCCAAAGATAATATCATCAACATATATTTGGCATACGAAAAGCTCCCCATTGTCTCTCTTAGTAAAAAGAGTGGGATCGATTTTCCCAACCTCAAATCCACGGTCAAACAATAACTCTCTAAGGTGCTCATACCATGTGCGTGGGGCTTGCTTGAGCCCATAGAGCGCCTTATCAAGTTTGTAGACATGGTTTAGGAAGTTGGAGTCCTCAAATCCCGGGGGTTGCTTAACATATACCAATTCATTTAATGGACCATAAAGAAATGCACTTTCTACATCCATTTGTTGCAACTTGAAGTTATGATGTGTCGCATAAGCAAGAAGGATAAGGATGGAATCAAGGCGAGCCACGGGTGCATACGTCTCTCCATAGTAAATGTCTTCAATTTGAGAATACCCTTGTGCAACCAATCTAGCCTTGTTCCTTACTATAATTCTATGCTCATCTTGCTTGTTCTTGAATATCCGCTTTGTTCCAATAACATTGCGGCAATCCTTTGGCTTCTCTACTAACTTCCATACTTTGTTTCTCTCAAAGTTGTTGAGCTCTTGGTGCATAGCTTCTAGCCAATCCGAATCTTCAAGAGCTTCCCACACTTTCTTTGGTTCAATCATGGAGATGTGTGCTTGGTGTTCAGTGAACCTCTTCAATTGAGCTCTTGTGGAAATACCTTTCCTTAGGTCACCAACTACATTTTGTAGAGAGTGGTCTCTTAATTCCAACATTCTTTCCTTTCTAGCTTCGCGACGAGCGTGGATCTCCGTGTTGTTTCTTGGGGGACCCTCTTCATCATTTTGATCCTCTTCTTGACCATTAACTTGACCTTGATCATCATTGTAATCATTCTCTTCAACAAGAGGCAAAGATTGACCTTGGTCATGATCAAGTGCTCTTCTAGCATGAATTTGAGCTTGTTTCAAAGCAGTCTGTACGGATCTTCCTTGAGCAATTGCCTTGGCACCACCTGACACCCGGGCGAATGAATCAAGCTCCCCTTGACTAGAGTCGTCACTATGATCATTGTGTTGAGGGTCTACATCTTGTCTTTGGCTTGAGTCATTGTCCTCCTCGGTGGATGGAGCTTGTTGATGTTGTGAAGATGAGGGCTACACTTGAGTGGAGCATAGTTCTTCTCGATCCGCCATAAGGGGTTCCTCAATGGGGCGGATATATCCCACACCCATTCTTCCTATGGAATCCTGAGGCATTTCATCATCTGCATCACAAGCATCAACACACACCCCTTGGGGACCATCATATTCTTCGAAGGTCACACTACAAGATTCTATGACGGCTCCGGAGAGCTTATCATAGATTCTATAAGTGTGAGATTCGAGACCATAGCCAACAAAAATACCCTCTAATGCTTTAGACTCGAATTTGGACAAACAAACACCTTTTACGAGATAGAAACACTTAAAACCGAACACCCGGAAGTAAGATATGTTGGGCTTGTTACCGGTAAGTATTTCATATGGAGTCTTGTTGATTTCTTTGTGGAGGTAGAGCCGGTTTGAAGCATGACAGGCGGTGGAGATGGCTTCGGCCCAAAAGTTATATGGAGATTTAAACTCCGCCAACATGGTCCTAGCCATCTCAATAAGAGTCTGGTTCTTCCTTTGGGCTACACCATCTTGTTGAGGGGTGTATGCAGCGGAATATTGATGTTTTATCCCCTCATCACTAAGGAAATCATTCAAGGTGTAGTTTTTGAACTCGGTGCCGTTGTCACTCCTTATGATCAATACGGGAAGGTTGTATTGACGTTGGACCATGTTGATGAATTCGATGAAGGTCTTTTCGGTCTCACTCTTCAACTTGAAGAAATACACCCACGAATATCTTTAATAGTCATCAACGATCACCAAGCAATATTTCTACCCACCGAGACTTGCATGAGATGGTGGACCAAAAAGGTCCACATGGAGGAGCTCCAAGATCTTGGTGGACTTGATGCGGTTCTTAGTCTTGTGAGGAGCATCATGCATCTTCCCTAGAACGCATGCCCTACAAACACGATCTTTGGCAAAGGAAACATTTTCTTTAAGTCCAACAATATGGACCTGCTTGTGGAGACTTTGCAAAGTTCTCATATTTACATGGGCTAGTCGGAGATGCCATAACCAACCCACATCGGCCTTTCCGAATAAGCACATCGCACTTGTAGTGGCTTGCCCCGAAAAGTCCACCACATACAAGTCATGTTCGACGTACCTAACGAAAGCGAACTTGAGAGACTTGCTCCACATGAGGACCACAATATCATCATCAACAAAGACGGCAAAACCCATCTTTCCAAGAGAACATACTGAAAGTAAATTGTATCAAATGGTCTCAACAAGCATGACGTTCACGAGTGTAATGTCGTGAGCAACCACAACCTTGCCGAAACCCATTACCTTAGACTTTGACTTGTCGGCATATGTCATGGTGATTTGATCATCATTTGGCTTTAAGTCCTTGACAATAGACGAGCTTCCGGTCATATGACTTGTGCAACCACTATCAAGCACCCACTTTGACCCTCCGGAAGCATATGTCTACAAAAGATCAAGCTAATTTTTAGGTACCCATTTTTCAATGGGTCCTCTTTTGTTAGCAACAAGGGTCTTGGGAACCCAAATGGACCAAGCAATATAACCATCATATGGGCCAACATATTGTGCATACACATCACCATAATAATCACGCATTAGAACATAGTGAGGGTTAGCACTTCCTGCAAAGCCATCATGAGACATAGTTTTACCACTTGTGGTCTTACTATCCACAATGGCCTTGTTAGTTTCTTGTGTGGGCTTGGCCTTATTATTATTCTTGTTGTTGTTATTCTTCTTAGTATTGGAGACAAAACCAATGCCCCTTTATCACCACTAGGCCTTTGCTTACTCAAAATATCATCAATGGACTTGTTGCCTTGTGGAAATGTGGCCTTAGCAAGCTCCCCCTTCAACCTAGCATTCTCTTCAAGAATAGTTGTACTACTAGATGGAATGAAGTTACTAGGTGAAGGAATATTGGCCAATTGAGTTTGAAGTGTTTCATGGGACTTTGTGAGTGACAAGAGTTCACTTTTCAAAGCCTTGTGAGCCTTGTTAAGAAAACTAAAGTCCTCGGCAAGTTTTTCATGAACCACACCAAACTCAACCTTGTCCATTTTAGCCCTTTTGTATTTAGCAATAGCATGATCACGCTCTTTGATGAGTTTGTTAACAATAACATTGTTTGCATCATCAAGACCTTCAAGTTTTAATTCAAGAGACAACCTAGTCCCTTGTTCTTCTTCTAGAGCATTGTTTAGAGCCTCTAGTTCAATCATGTGTTCATGCCCAAGTTTACATCTTACATCTAGGATCTCTTGTGTGTGGGAAAGTTGATCTAGGATGTTACCAAAATGTATCTTAGCATCCCCTTGTAGTTTAGTCATGAACTCATCAAAAGCAATTAATTCCTTTTTAACATCAAGAGACATCTCATCATCGGTTTCATCATTAGCTAAGGGAGTGGAGTGTGATGATGATGATACCTCCGTTCCCCTTGCCATAAGGCAAGTGACGTTCTTGATGGGAGAATTCTCATTTGGAGAATCGAAGAGAGAGAATGTCGGAGTAGAGGTAGTAGCTAGAGCCGCCACACCATTAGACGTTTCCTCTTCCTCTTCTTCATCATCTTCATTTTCGGAGGAGTATTCTTCATGAGTGATCAAGACAATTTCTCCCGACTTCTTGTTGATGGGATTCTTCTTGATGAAGGGTTTCTTGTAAGGTGCTTTGAGAGTCTTCTTCAACACAAGCTTACCCCCATGATATTCTCTCTTCTCATAGGGACAACTTTCCACAAAGTGATAGCGGTCACCACAATTGAAGCAAGTTCTGAATCTAGTTGTATTTTCTCTTTTCCCATTTGGGTTGCTTTTTCTTTGCATTTCCATCTTGGCCTTGGCGGGGTTCTCCAAAAGTTCTTTGCATAGAAGGCCATATATTGACTATGAGCAATCTTGACTTCATCGGGGTGGTCCATGGAGAGACCTTCATCACTATCATCTTCATCCCCATGGTCCACAACTTTGGCCTTCAAAGCAACATTGAAAACGTTGCTCATACCAAGGGCACGGGCACGAGCATCTTTTGGCATTCTTGGCGGCAACTTTGAAGGAGGCCATCTCTTGCATAACTTCATTTGAGGTCATGAGATGGTAGTTGTGTCTTCCTTGTAGACTCTTCAAGTCGGTGGGCTCGAAAGGCATGAGTGCACTCACATATTTCCTTTTTATCCATGCATCATCCACATGTGAGGCACCCACGTTTCTAAAAGCAGTGGCGGTGGTCTTGAGCCTTCGGTACATGTCTTTGTGATCTTCACCTTCTTTCATGTAGAAGCCTTCGGCTTCATTGCTTAGAGCATCATATCGGTTCCTCCTCATACTCTCATTTCCAACAAATAATACAGTGAGGGCATCCCAAGCTTCCTTGGCAATGCTAAAGTGCTCAATGTGTGGATAATCTTTTGTACCTAAACCTTGTTGAATCATATGCAAGGCAGTGGCATTGAGTTGACTATTGACGACCTCTCTTCTTGTCAAGTTTTCTGGATCCCCAATAAAGAGTCCATGCTCTATGATGTTCCATAGTTCAATGCAAGAGCTGCGCACATGAGTTCTCATTAGTGATTGCCATTGAGCAAATGTAGAGTTTATTCAAGATTAGGTGGGTCACCTCTATTGTATACATGAGGGTGAGGGATTGGAGGGTCGGGAGAGTACCATGAATCACGGTGCTCACCCTTCCCACCATCATTTTGTGTGGAGGAATTAGTGTTGTCTTGTTTACCCCTAACCATTCTATCCTCGGGGGATATGGGAGTATCCCCTTTAGGTAAAACGGATGGAGGATCCCCTTGAGGAGAAGGGGATGATGAACCATCTTTGTCTTTAAGAAGTTGCTCAAGCATCTTCTTGACTTCGTTGACCAAGGAAGAGCTCAATCTTGTTTCCAATTTTTTGAGATCTTCCATGGTCACCGTAGTATGCTCACCATCACCTTCCCCATCTTGGATACCCATATTCTCTTAGGCGGTAAAGCCCAAATAAAGAGCTGAGGCTCTGATACCAATTGAAAGGATCGTATGGGCACCTAGAGGGAAGGGGGGTGAATAGGTGCTACTTCAAATTTTCTTCCTTTTCAAATTAGGGCTTGAAAAGAAAGGTAAATTCTCTAGATTATGCAACTATGGCGAATTTACCTATATGTCAACCATGCAATGATTATCACAAACCTAAGAAAGAACAAGTAAGTAAAGTGCGGTAAAGGATAGAAGTAACCAAAGGAGTGGACGCGGAGACACAAGGATTTGTTTCCCATAGTTCCTTACTTTTGAGGGGAAGTACATCTACGTTTGGAGAGGGGGTGGTTTCAAACCACCAACGCCACGAGAGGCCTCCCTTGTTCTCCTATGAACCTCACCCCAACGGGCTCGATCCACCTTCCACTATATCGGCAACCTTCGAGGTGGAAGCCGACACCTTTACAACAAGTTCGGGGCACACATCCACAACTTAATTGGAGGCTCCCAAATACAAGCAAGCTGTCAAAGCAATCAAAGACAAGCTTGTAAGAACCAAAACAATAACTAGGGTTTCCAAGAAAACACTAGATCAAAGGGGCCCTCAATTGAATGAGGGGGAAATGAAGATCTCTTTTGGTGAAGTAGTAGATCGGGTGCTCCTCCTTCGATTCCCCAAAGATCAAAGACTTTGGGTGGTGGATTGAGGAGATCTTGAAGATTTAGTGGATCCAATGGTAGTCTTGACTTTAATGTGGATGAGCGCTTTGTCCCAAGGTAGGTGGAGGGGTATTTATACCCCTCCAAGAAATCTGACCGTTGGAGCCTTTAATGTAGCGGTAGTACCGGAAGTTTAAGCGGTACTACCGAACCTGGTACCTGAAGAGCCACTTTCAAAATTCATATGCCCTGGCCACAGCGGTACCAAAATGTGATGCTACCGTAAAGCGGTAGTACCGCTTATGGGAACCGATACTACCAGACGAGCAATGGTGTCAGCAACAAGGTCGAAAAACTCTCTGTCACGCCAACCGCATTTTGGTACCCAGGCAGCCAATGGATTTTGCCAACATACAAAAGGCTACTGCTACGCTAGGTACTAAAATGCGGTACGGGGTGAGCAGTGGCCTTTTATAGGTTGGAAAAAGCCTCTGCCGTGCTAGGTACTAAAATGCGGTACTACCGCATTTTAGTATCGGAGCGGGCAGTAGCTTTTGACAAGTGGTCAAAAAGCTACTATCGCGCTACCGCTTTTTAGTACCTAGCCCGGAGTGGATTTTTGACAACTGATCAAGACCTACTGCCGCGTCCGGTACCGCGCCAGGCAGAAAGTTCTGGACCGTTGTTTAACCATTGCAAAACCTTTTTCAATGCACCTGCGATACACTTGGCAAATAATTAGTCTGATATGTGTGTTGTTATAAAACACCAAAATCACTTGGGATAGGAAATGCTCTTTCACATGTCTTTTTTCATGGTGAAGTTATAGACGAAAAATGTCATGTAGGCTGAGATATGAGGACTAGTAATGGCGAAAAATGTCATAGGCCAAAAAAGACATATAAGCTCCGTCGGCATCTCGCTTGTGTATTTAATATCGTATCCTATCGCTTGTGTACCGTCTCCACGTAGTAAACATGATGCACTTCAGTTTTATTTATAAATGAACATCTCGGTCAGCTAGCAGACCCATTCTGAAAAATATATCTTGCATGTCCATGCATGTCCCATATGGATCAACGTATATCTATCCTCAATGCTGTTTAGGCCCTGTTTGGAAGGCAAGATAGGAAAAACATAGGAATAGGATGTAGGGTTCGCAGCATAGAAAACAAAAAATTTCCTACGATGTGAACTATATACCAAGATCTATCTACTAGATACAAACAACGGGCGGATGTATATCCGTAGAGAACATACCCTTGAAGACCGACAAAGCTTAACGAGTTCAACTCGTGGTTGATGTAGACGATCTCTTGCCGATCTCAAGATCGAGAGGAAGTCCTAGCGCCGCAAATCAGCAGCGCATCCGTGCTCGCACACACGTTCGAGGCACCGAGCAACCTCCGCCTCCTTGCTCCAGCGATGCAGCGGAAGCACAACTCTTTCTTGCCGAATAGCCACCGGGAACATGTATCTCGCTAGTCCGAGACCATGGGGGATAAATTCTAGAGGGGGAGAGAGATCCTTCACGAGGAGGTATGAGAGACAAGTAAGGAGGGGGGCTCCTTTTATAGGAGGAGGGGGGCACCCAAGGGGGTGGCCGCCGGCCATGGGGGCTGCACCCTCCCCTCCTTCATTCATGTGGGTGGACACTCCACTCACAAAATGCCCCTTAAAATCCCTCCACTCAAAAGTCCACTCAAATTCCCATTAAATTTCCACCAAATTTAATGCAAACTCTCATTAAATAAAACTCTTTTATTTTATTCAGAATTTTGTCAATTACTTTAATGACAAACATTCACAAATAACCCCTTGCTAGAATTCTATTTCACATGCATAACCACTTTATGCAATTTCACCCGAAAACCTGTTTCGGTATCTAGTGAAATAAATTCCTGCGCTTGTTCATTCTTTCGCCATGAAACATTTGCTCCAATTGGATGTCGGTGTCTCTTAAGTGTGTCACCCTACGGTTCGTGAAAAATGCGGACATGATCGAGACCCCTCTCGGATCAATAATCAGAAGCGGGATCTGGAGACCCATACTGACTCCCACACATTCAACGATGACTTTCTTGTGATCGTCGGAACCTTTTACGCTTGTATCTTAATCCCTTTGTTTCACGATATATTACATGTCCGAGATTCGATCATCGGTATCTCCATACCTAGTTTGATCTCGTTACCGACATGCACTCTTTTCTCGTTCCTGTGATATAACATTCTAGTGATCAAATCACTTGCTTGCAAGCTAATCAATGTGATATCACCGAGAGGGCCCAGAGTATATCTATCCGTCATCGGGATGAACAAATTCCACTCTCGATCCATGAGCCTCAACATAACACTTTATTAGTTCTGACTCCATCTTTATAATCACCCTGTTACGGTGTGACGTTTGATGTTATCAAGAAACTCTTCCGGTGTTAGTGATTGACATGATCTCATGGTCTAAGGATTAGGATCACTTCGTAAGTTGTTATAGAAATATAAACTCAATGACTTTGATCGTAATGCTATACTTCGGATGAATGTTCATCACACCATTACACTAATGTTGTGATCCCGTTATTAACAACATCCAATGTCCATGATCAGGAAACCTTGATCATCTTGTTAATCAACGAGCTAGTTTATGAGAGAGGCATAACTAGGAACTTTCTGTTTGTTTATTAAACACACATGTATTAACGTTTCCATATTAATACAATTATAGCATGCAAAATAAACATCTATCATATACTTGGAATACACATAATAAACACTTTATTATTGCCTCTCAGGGCATATTCCCTTCATCTCCCACTTGCACTAGAGACAATAATCTAGTTACATAGTGATAAATCTAACACCCATTGAGTTCTGGTGTTGATCATGTTTTGTTCTAGGGAGAGTTTTAGTAAACGGATCTGCTACATTGAGATCCGTATGTACTTTACAAATCTTTATATCTCCATCCTTGACATGCTCGCGGATGGAGTGAAACCGGCGCTTAATATGCTTGGAATGCTTGTGAGACCTTGGCTCTTTGGCATTGGCAATGGCACCATTGTTGTCACAATAGATCACCATTGGGTCCAACGCGTTTGCCACCACTCCTAGTTCGGATATGAACTCCTTCATCCAAACTGCCTCCTGAGCCGCTACAGAAGCAGCAACATATTCGGCCTCCGTTGTTGATCCCGCTACCACAGGTTGTTTGGAGCTCCTCCAACTAACCGCTCCGCCATTCATGAGAAATACGTATCCAGATTGAGACTTAGACTCATCCTGATCGGTGTCAAAGCTAGCGTCGACATAACACTTAGCGACGAGCTCTTCTTCACCTCCGTATACAAGAAACATATCCTTAGTTCTTCGTAAGTACTTAAGGATATTCTTGACCGCTATCCAGTGTTCCGAACCTGGATCCGATTGGTACCTACTAGTCAAACTAATAGCATGTGCCACATCCGGTCTTGTACATAGCATGGCGTACATTATAGAGCCTATGGCTGAAGCATAGGGGACTTTGTCCATTATTTCTCTTTCTTCCGCCGAAGCCGAACTTTGAGTCTTACTCAATGTCGTGCCTTGCAACATAGGTAAGAACCCCTTCTTACTTACGTCCATTTTAAACTTCTTTAAAATCTTATCAAGGTATGTACTTTGCGATAGCCCTATTAGGCGCCTAGATCTATCTCTATAGATCTTTATGCCTAATATGTATGACGCTTCACCTAGGTCCTTCATTGAAAATTTGCTGTTTAGATAACTTTTAACACTGTTTAAAAGATCTATATCATTTCCGATCAATAATATGTCATCCACATATAATATCAGAAATGCCACATTGCTCCCACTCACTTTCTTGTAAATACAAGCTTCTCCATAAGTTTGGAAAAATCCAAACTCTTTGATCACCTCATCAAAGCGGAGATTCCAACTTCGTGATGCTTGCTTCAATCCATAGATGGATCGCTGAAGCTTGCACACCTTGTTAGCATCCTTAGCATCGAAAAAACCCTTTGGTTGTATCATATACAACTCTTCTTCAATATTACCATTGAGAAACGCGGTTTTGACATCCATCTGCCATATCTCATAATCGAAATATGCAGCAATTGCTAACATAATCCTAACTGACTTTAGCATCGCTACGGGAGAGAAAGTCTCATCGTAGTCAACTCCTTGAATTTGTCGAAACCCCTTTGCGACAAGTCGAGCTTTATGGACGGTCACATTACCATCAGCATCAGTTTTCCTTTTGAAAATCCATTTGTTCTCCACGGCCTTTTGGTCGTGAGGTAATTCCACCAAGTTCCAAACTTGATTTTCATACATGGATTCCATCTCGGATTTCATGGCTTCTAACCATTTGTTGGAATCCGGGCTCATCATCGCTTCTTCATACGTCGCAGGGTCATCATTTTCATCAACCATGAAATTCATGACAGGATTTCCGTACAGCTCGGGAGCTGCACGCGTCCTGTTTGACCTGCGAGGTTCGGTAGTACTCTCTTTTGGAGTTTCATGATCATTATCATTAGTTCCCTCTTCAACAGGTGGATCCAACTCCGGAACAACTTCCGGCGCTGCGCTACTCGCCATACTTTGAAGAGAAGGTTCCACAACCTCTTCGAGTTCTACCTTTCGCGAGAAACTCTTTCTCTAGAAAGGATCCATTCTTGGCAACAAAAACCTTGCCCTCGGATCTGTGATAGAAGGAACACCCAATAGTTTCTTTAGGGTATCCTATGAAGACGCATTTTTCCGCTTTGGGTTCGAGTTTATCCGGTTGAAGTTTCTTCACATAAACACCGCATCCCCAAACTTTAAGAAATGACAGCTTAGGTTTGTTTCCAAACCACAATTCATACGGTGTCTTTTCAACGGATTTAGATGGTGCCCGATTTAAAGTGAATGCAGCAGTTTCTAGTGCATAAACCCAAAATGACAACGGCAAGTCCGTCAGAGACATCATAGATCGAACCATATCTAATAAAGTACGATTACGACGTTCCGACACACCATTTCGCTGTGGTGTTCCGGCAGGTGTGAGTTGTGAAACAATTCCACACTCTTTCATGTGAGTGCTAAACTCGTAACTTAGATACTCACCTCCATGGTCGGACCGTAGAAATTTGATCTTTCTATTACGATGATTTTCCACTTCATTCTAAAATTCCTTGAACTTTTCAAAGGTTTCAGACTTGTGTTTCATCAAGTAGATATAACCGTATCTACTCAAATCATCCGTGAAAGTAACAAAATAACGATATCCACCTCGCGCCGACACACTCATTGGACCACATACATCAGAATGTATGATTTCCAATAAATCTGTCGCCCGTTCCATTGAACCGGAAAACGGCGTTCTAGTCATCTTGCCCATAAGGCATGGCTCACATGTATCAAATGATTCATAATCAAGTGATTCCAAAAGTCCATCCGAATGGAGCTTCTTCATGCGTTTAACGCCAATATGACCTAGATGGCAGTGCCACATATATGCGGATATATCATCATTAAGTTTAATCCTTTTAGCATCAACATTATGAATATGTGTAACATTATCATCGAGATCTAATAGAAATAAACCATTCATCATCGGTGCATGACCATAAAAGATTTCATTCATATAAATGGAACAACCATTGTTCTCGGATTTAAATGAATAACCACTTCGCATCAAACACGATCCAGATACAATATTCATGCTCAGTGCAGGCACCAGATAACATTTATTCAAGTTTATAACTAATCCCGACGGTAAGTGGAGAGGCAGCGTTCCGACGGCGATCACATCAACGCTTGATCCATTGCCGACACGCATCTTGACCTCACCCCTTGCTAGCGGTCGCTTGTTCCGCAGCCCCTGATTCGAGTTACAAATATTAGCAACTGAACCGGTATCAAATACCCAGGTGCTACTGCGAGCACTAGTCAAGTACACATCAATAACATGTATATCATATATACCTTTGTTTGCCTTGCCGGCCTTCTTGTCTGCCAGATACTTGGGGCAGTTGCGCTTCCAGTGGCCAGTCCCCTTACAATAGAAGCACTCGGAATCAGACTTAGGTCCAACTCGAGGTTTCTTTTTAGGCGCGGCAACAGGCTTGCCGCCCTTACTTCCCTTCCGTTTTCCCTTCTTGTCTTTCTTGAAACCAGTGTTCCTATTGATCATCAACACTTGATGTTCCTTTTTGATCTCCACTTCTGCAGTTTTAAGCATTGACAGAAGCTCGGGGAGAGACTTCTTCATGCCTTGCATATTATAGTTCATCACGAAGCTCTTATAGCTAGGTGGCAGAGACTGCAGAACACGATGGATGCCTAAGTCAATGGGAATCGATATTCCCAAGGACACAAGCTTATCGGCGTAACCCGACATCTTGAGTACATGCTCACTAACGGAGCTGTGCTCTTCCATCATGCAGCTAAAGAACTTTTCTGAAGCGTTGTAGCTGTCTACAGCAGCATGTGTGTCGAAAATCATTTTCAACTCACCCATTGTATCAAATGCATTGCCTTTTTCGAAACGCTTTCGAAGTTCTGGCTCTAGCCCATACAATATGCCGCAATGAACTAAGTTGTGGTCCTCCTGACGAGTCTGATAGACATTCTTCTCCTCGTCAGGGGCATCATCAAAAGGTGGGGGGCCTAACGGCGCTTCTAGCACATATTGGTTTTGTGCAGCATAGAGGAGAATCCTCAAATTCATGGCCCATTCGGTAAAGTTGCTACCGTTCGTTGCTAGTTTCTCTTTCTCCATGAACACATTGAAATTAAAAGCAGGTGGTGCCATCTACAACAGAATTTGTAAAGTTTAGACTAAGTTTATGATAGATTGAGTTCAACTAATCTATATTACGAATGAACTCCCACTCAAAAACGACATCCCTCGTGCCTTTTTGGTGATTACATGAACCAAATCCACTACACCAAGTCCGATCATCACGTGAGTCGGTATAGCTTCAAAGGCGAGCATCAAATGGGCATCATATCAACTATATGACTCATGCTTAACCTTTTGGCCCGTGTTACGAGGCCATGTCTGTACATGCTAGGCTCGCCAAGTTAGAACCTTAGTATTCACGTGTGTAACTGCTTTACACCCGAAATATGGTCGTGGATCCAAGACTTGGAGCGACGAAAACATAATCGGTGCATACTAAAGGAAGAACACATTCTTATCTTGATATTTAAATGAGGGATCATCTTATTATGCTAACAAAGCGCTAAACAAGCAATATAAGATGCTATCAAACATCATATGTTTATTAGTGAAATTATATGGTTCCCGCAGATGATCTCTATCATGTGCATCGTGGTATGATCACTATCATACCTATATGTGTAAATCCAAGGTCTATGGATTTTATACGCTATGTGTGTTGTAAGAGTATCATCTCATACTTCTACTTACAACACTACCATATCATAACACTAGCCCAGCAACAATCTAAACTAGACGCCTCTAATTTATCCATTGTAAGTTTTACGTGGCTTAGGGCTTTCGAGATAGAACCGTTCTTACCTACGAACATGAACCACAACGAGGATAATCAAATTGTTGAAAACTCACTTGCAAAATAGATATTGACTATAGTAGGAGAGACAGACACCCGCTAGCCACTTATGCAAACTAGTTGCATGTCAAGCGTGGAACAGGTCTCATGTGCAAGGACATGTAAAGTTTGTCCGGGCCGCTTCATCCCACTATGCCACCAATATCCAAAATTACAACAAAGGAGCAACAACATGATCATCATTGCCCACATACTCATATGTGTACTACCCGTGTAAAGTATCTACGCATAGATCCGGCTCTGATACCACTGTAGGGTTCACAACATAGAAAACAAAAATTTTCCTACGATGTGAACTATATACCAAGATCTATCTACTAGATACAAACAACGGGCGGATGTATATCCGTAGAGAACATACCCTTGAAGACCGACAAAGCTTAACGAGTTCAACTCGTGGTTGATGTAGACGATCTCTTGCCGATCTCAAGATCGAGAGGAAGTCCTAGCGCCGCAAATCAGCAGCGCATCCGTGCTCGCACACACGTTCGAGGCACCGAGCAACCTCCGCCTCCTCGCTCCAGAGATGCAGCGGAAGCACAACTCTTTCTTGCCGAATAGCCACCGGGAACATGTATCTCGCTAGTCCGAGACCATGGGGGATAAATTCTAGAGGGGGAGAGAGATCCTTCACGAGGAGGTGTGAGAGACAAGTGAGGAGGGGGGCTCCTTTTATAGGAGAAGGGGGGCACCCAAGGGAGTGGACGCCGGCCATGGGGGCTGCCCCCTCCCCTCCTTCATTCATGTGGGTGGACACTCCACTCACAAAATACCCTTTAAAATCCCTCCACTCAAAAGTCCACTCAAATTCCCATTAAATTTCCACCAAATTTAATGCAAACTCTCATTAAATAAAACTCTTTTATTTTATTCAGAATTTTGTCAATTACTTTAATGACAAACATTCACAAATAACCCCTTGCTAGAATTCTATTTCACATGCATAACCACTTTATGCAATTTCACCCGAAAACCTGTTTTGGTATCTAGTGAAATAAATTCCTGCGCTTGTTCATTCTTTCGGCATGAAACATTTGCTCCAATTGGATGTCGGTGTCTCTTAAGTGTGTCACCCTACGGTTCGTGAATAATGCGGACATGATCGAGACCCCTCTCGGATCAATAATCAGAAGCGGGATCTGGAGACCCATACTGACTCCCACACATTCAATGACTTTCTTGTGATCGTTGGAACCTTTTACGCTAGTATCTTAATCCCTTTGTTTCACGATATATTACATGTCCGAGATTCGATCATCGGTATCTCCATACCTAGTTTGATCTCGTTACCGACATGCACTCTTTTCTCGTTCCTGTGATATAACATTCTAGTGATCAAATCACTTGCCTTCAAGCTAATCAATGTGATATCACCGAGAGGGCCCAGAGTATATCTATCCGTCATCGGGATGAACAAATTCCACTCTCGATCCATGAGCCTCAACATAACACTTTATTAGTTCTGAATCCATCTTTATAATCACCCTGTTACGGTGTGACGTTTGATGTTATCAAGAAACTCTTCCGGTGTTAGTGATTGACATGATCTCATGGTCTAAGGATTAGGATCACTTCGTAAGTTGTTATAGCAATATAAACTCAATGACTTTGATCATAATGCTATACTTCGAATGAATGTTCATCACACCATTACACTAATGTTGTGATCCCGTTATTAACAACATCCAATGTCCATGATCAGGAAACCTTGATCATCTTGTTAATCAACGAGCTAGTTTATGAGAGAGGCATAACTAGGAACTTTCTGTTTGTTTATTAAACACACATCTATTAACGTTTCCGTATTAATACAATTATAGCATGCAAAATAAACATCTATCATATACTTGGAATACACATAATAAACACTTTATTATTGCCTCTCAGGGCATATTCCCTTCATAGGAAACATATAGGAACACATGATAGGAAAAATAAAAGAGAAAATATATAGGAACGTAGGATATGACATTGAGATTCTGTTGGCTTGTAACCAGTCACCACTCTATGAAGTTATTTAACTTTTATGGTGCTACATTTTAAGTTTATGTGTTGTAAACCTTAAGCCGGTGTCCCAACAACATAATCTGTCATTACTCTTCGATCCTAAGGGATTGCTAAGTGAAAGATAGGTACATGGTGCCTTTCATCTAAAACATGAAAAATGAAAATTCAGGAGATATATTTTCATGTGGTGTCCATAGTTCACATCAGTTTCCCAAATATATTTCAGACATACCTCTAAGGCAATGTTCACATATGCATGTAGGTTGGGGTGGACTTGTCTTGCAAGTCAAGCCAATTAAAAACCAAATCAATCTATGATTGTAATCTAAACGATCTAGGACTCCTTCCATTGCCGGCAGGATACGGTACAACAATCGTACGTGGAGACGTGGTATTCTCCAACAATGCATTGAGATGGACTAGATGATGTAGAGTAATAGAAAACACTAGAGTGGTTTATTTAGTATCCAACGGTTGAACATGGCGAAGCACCTCTCAGGCTCATACTCAGGCGCCGTGTGTCCCGCTCCCTATAAACCCAATCCAAAGCAACAACTTAAAACCGATGATCTACTGAACCATAAAAAACACAACCGCACACAAAAGAAAGGAGTTGATTCTCTTACTTTTACGGTTGCAAATGTCATGTTATTCGAGTAAGTGATTGTAAATCTGCGAAGGCCAGAAAGAGATATCAACATGGATCAATGTTAGAGAGTGAGGTATTCAGGCAGGCAACCAAAGGAAATGATGACGGACCCAGCAGATTGGTCATTGACATGCCACACCCTCCAGTCGTCGACAATGGGGAAACCAAGCGACCTCACCCAAGATTGTGTTCCCAGGAACGGCACCACCAAATCGTGGTCGCCGCTGGAATTAATAATTGATCAAAAACTCCGATTGACCCTAGTTTCTATAGTATAGTAACAAAAAAATGTAAAGAAACAATTGTAATAGATGACAAACCTGTAAACAAGCGCACGATATCCGTTGGCCGTGAGGTTCTTGTGGTACTTGATGCTGCTTTCGATGTCTTTGCTATATGGCAGGTCGCTGGTGTGGCACCTCACCCACTCATCCACGGTCCCCTTCTTGATCCCCAGGGCGTCTCGGGTGCGCTCGTCGTTTGCCCAGAAATATGAAAGGTAGTGGCTGTAGTCCTGGCCCGTCAGTCGTGCATCATTAGATCAATCCAATGAAATAGAACACATAACAAGGGTATAGGTTTACCATGATCTAGACTTACAATACAGTCAAGTGGAGGACGAACTGGTGGTTTCTTCACTCGTTTCCCCATTTCGATTCTTGCCTCCTCGCTTAAGACCTTCCTGCCATGACCAGCTAAATTGTCTGTCTCCGCAGCTGGTCCAATAGATGAATAAACACATTTGACAAATAAAATCTGGGGCTCCATAACTTGGGAGGGGAGCTGAAATTGAATTAAGAAAAATATTCAAAAAAAATGGATTAAGAATGCCAATGCAGTATGTAACGTTCAGTGATACATATTTATGGAGGAAAAGGTATATATAAGAGTGAGTATTTACACTATTGAAAGTATTCAGAGATTGAGCACACAATGCGTTTGTAGGATTCTTGTAGTCTTGTCCTTGACATCGCTCCAATATCGTCTGCATGAAAAAAAAAGTATTAGTTATACCACTTCCTGTGTGACATACTGAATAGACACATGTGAGTCTAACTACCTCATACAGTTGATCTGATATGATACCAAATCCGTGAGCAAACGGCACTTTGGAGCTTTCATCGATCTTTTCCCCTGTTGCTGGGTTACCTACTAGATAGCCCTGTGAGTGACGAAATGGACATAAATGTGAAATCCAATACGTCATGTTGAAAAATATAATGTGTACAAAGGAAAATTGACCTTAGCTGCAACTACAAGCTCTCGTCCTGTTATCATTTTTTTAAAAAAGAAGCAAAGAGTTTTGCTCATCTCATTAATGAAGAAGTTCAATGGAATTGCAAATGTGGAGAAAACTGCTAAAACAGAAGCCTACTCATGCGGCATAATGGTACTCATGATGTTTCGCTCCCGCACTAATCATATACATATTTTTTTATTTTGTAAGATGGTTGGCCTGGTGGAGATGTATGAACATTAGAGAGCCCAAGCCATTCAAAAACCGTGTTCGAAATCCGCAAAGAGTAGCGGCACTTGAGCAGCAGGTGCACTACGCACTTAGGGGCCCTTTTACACAATTGAAAAGCCCGCAATTAGGCCATCCATGACAGTGAGGACAATTAGCAGTCCATATTGTCTTGGAGAACTAGCCAAGCATAAAGCTTTGCCCATGACATGAGCCCAGTTGTTTCAAACTGCCGCCTTCATAGTAGAAGAGGTCAACCCCTTGAACCGAGCCTTTGTAAACCACCGCTAGTAAATAGGATCCTGAACGAGGTTGTGAATTTCCAAGTGATGTCATCTGCCTAATAAAGGTGACGGTCTTTGATCCCTCTTAAGCCAAGACGAAGTTTCCGCCTGATGTTTCTCTACATTGATCTGGTTATTGTGTCATGTTCCGGAAGGCTCCGCCGGCATACTCCATAAGTGCGATCATGTCGAAAGATTGTTGGATCGGATGTGATTCGGTCGTGCGTATCCATGTTTTATTCTGGCCGTTTGGTTTCAGAGGGTGCACTTCGAAGCTTTGTTGGCTGTTAAGATCATGGGGCATGTTCTTGTTCCATGGTGCTGACGAAGAATGGCATGGAGACCAAAATCTGTGGACTGACAATGATGGTTCGAGTCTGGATGGTGATGAGGAATTGGCTTGATGATTCGTGACTTGGAGCAGTGGCATCTTTCAGGGTGAAAACTCAGGGTATGGTCTTATTTGGTTGTGCCTAGAAATGGCCTTGTTGACGACATTGTTTTAAGAGTGTGGACTTTCTTCAGGGTGAAAACCTAAGATCTTTGATCGGGCGATGACGGTGTTTGTGCACTCTTGCCTTCCTGGAGGCATCGTCTTTGGAGAAGCTGGACTTCTGGTGTTGTCTTGGTGGTGGTAGTACTGCTGTTCCAATGAATGGGTCACTGTAGCGGGACTTTTCTTTTTTGTAAATTTTCTTTCTTTTTTGGCTGTGTGCATCCGTATGGCCGATAGGGCAATGCATTGTTGTAAAGACTGGATGTAATTAGTATCTTTTGATATTAATATATGCTCCTTTCCAAAAACAAAATCTAGGATGGCAACCCGCAGTAGCACCATACTTAGGCTTGTCCAGAGATCAACAAACTTAAGGATATGTTGAAGCGTGATGTATGTATTAATGTTGATGTTGGAGATCCAAAATATCATGGGAAATATCCTTGTTGAAAAAGAATTTCTTGCATTTTGAGATGAAGAAATTGGAGGGGCAATGGCTTTCTAGTTGACTAAAGCCACAGAGTATTCTAAGAGTTCACAATGTTTCTATCTCCGATAGCTACTGAGATTTACATGTTCACCTTGTCACAAGGGTGGTCTGAACCAATTCATGTCGTGGTGGTATCCTTCCATTGGAGCCAAGTAGAATGAAGCTTCAGACAGTCTTTAGATCTGTAAAGCGGTGGGGACCCTTACTCATAATAGAGGAAAAGTGGTTGTGAAACAGATTCTCTTTTTCTTCATGATTGGTTGTGAATCAGATTCTCTTTTTCTTCATGATTTCTTATGCAACCTAGTGATATCATTGCTGTGCTCATTTATATTAGATCTCATTCGCAGCTGCTACCGATGCCTAAGAGTGACTAAACGAACGTAACTATATATGATACCAAATGTACTGGCACTACATATGTGACATCCCCATGTTGATTAGATATCATTATGCCCCCAAGAACAAAAAAAAACATAGAGCCAAATTTCACTAATTTTTTGGGGCATCCTATAAGTAAAACACAGAAGCAAGTACTAAGAAGTGAGAACTAAATGTGGCGTTCATGCTGATTAGGTCTCATGTTCCTCAAAGAAAAAATATAGAGCCAAATATGACTAATTTTATTGGACATCCTATAGAGGTGAAAAACATAGGTAAGGTAATGAGAACTACATGTGACGTCCATGTTGATTAGGTCTCCTGTCCCTCAAAGAAAATAAATCATAGAACTAAGTATAACTTTTTTTGGATATCTTATAAGTGAAAGACATTGTCAAAATCACACTTTGGAGACTACGAAAAAATAATTTCCCCTCATATTTTGCTAAGGTAGAAGTGCTTGACAAATCATCATGGATGGTGTGAGAACTTTGAAGCACTGTCATACTGGCGGTACTGGCGGCCAGGTGGTTGACAACAACAAATTAGCATCCGGGAGATGATTAGGTAATTGCGGGAACGTCGACAAATGTAATACTAAGGTGTGTTATTAATCAGCTGTTATACAAAGTTAGTGATTTTTATAACCCCTGTGACAGGCCAATGTATCGAAGAAAATATTTTGGCTATCCTCCCTAAGTAGATGGCCACAGCCGACACATGACCTGGAGGATTTATAGCATGGCACCTCACTATGTCGTGGACCACCAACATGTGGGATCACCAACATGGCGACACACATGTAAGCTATTGTGCACAAATGGACCTATGGAACAGTTATACGGCCACTATTAATCCTATTTGGGAGAGGACATGCAGAAAACAGAATAATGAATTGGTACAAAAACCGAAAACGACATATCACACACACACAAAAGAAAAATCGTTCTTAGGCATTGGTATTGCACATAGGTAGTCTATAGGCAAGGAATACGATACCTTGAGATTAAGAAGGGGGCTCCTTCCAGCATCAATACCTGAAGGGATGATCAACCGTTGGTAAACAAACACGGCAAGGAATATGATACCATAATGCGGGTAACTCGTCGAATTCAATAACTATGAATACAGATGCTCACTGATGCATGTCTGAATAATAATACTTGGCAATCAATAGTGTTCGTACCTTCCGTAATCTTTTGTGCGATGAATGGTACAATTTGTCCAGCCATGGAGTCTCCCCCGATGTAGAGAGGACTCGAGAGAAACCTGGGATGGTCGGTGAGCCACTGGACAAGGAGGTCACATAGATCAACAGCAAGACAGATGCAGCCAATAAATACTGAATGAATAGCAACAAATTGGTGGATGGGCGCGTAGCTGGTAAGAGGCAGCAGTAGCACCTTGATGAGCAACTCATGGAGCTGCAAAGAGGTCGACACTTGACCAACATCGTAGCCTTGGGGTTGTTTGGAGAACGAGAATCCGGCCCCAACCGGTGTATCCACGAAAAGGATATGTGCCACCTGCAAATGGGGATCGTCAGGACTCCGGACTGAACCTGAATGATGTGTAACGTGGCTAGCTGCAGTCTGCAGAGTAGTGGAGAACATGACTGACCTTGGTCCATGAGTTCGGGTTGATTTGCAGGCTCGGCACGGTGCCGTTGTAAGGCTGTATGACGAACTTGAATGGACCTGCAGTGGCGGTGGACATGTAGGAAATGCTGTAGAGTATAATGACGAGTCGCTTGAGAATGCTGACAAAATGTACCGATCTCGAAGGCGAGGCCGCTGAGTACGGAGCAGTGGTCGCCGCCGGTGAGCCAGAGGAGGAAAGGGTCGTTTTCGCTGCCACTCTCCGACTCGACGAAGTAGTAGAAAAGCTCGGCGCCATTATCCTCGTCCACCTCCACGTACCTTACAATTGAGCGGCAGCAGGCTAGGTCATTTTGAGTAGATCAAGAGGGGAATCCACCTAGTACTATATATTGCCGCGTCGCGTGCAAAAATTTGGGGAGTCTACCCAGTCTCGAGGTGGAAGGGGAGGCTGCCGTGGAACCCTGGGAGGCTGGTCACTACCTTAGAAGTGGAAGCTGCGGCAGCTGCAAGGGCGAGCTGCCGCCGGGTAAGCGATACCAAGCACAAGAAGCAGAGCAGCGGGAGCAGCCGCCGGATCATGCTGCTTAATTGGAGAGCAGTAGTCCACTGCTTTCTTTTTGCTCTGGATTGTTCTCCCGGTCGGGTCGGGAAGAGACTTGAGAGGTGGACACAAGGCTGTGGGAGATGGACAGCAAGGCGGGGAGATATAGACATTTCCACCTTTCCAAATCTACATGTGCAGCACATGCCCTTAAGTAGCATAAGAGCCACGAATGTGCGTGAGACTTATCACCAGGTGTGGTTTCTTATTTTTTATAAATAATTTAATTTCAATAATAAACTGAACAGAGTGCATCCACAAGAGGTTGAAATTCAGACTGGTCAACTCTATCTCCAGTTCTCCATCCCTTGATTATCGATTTTCATCCATATATCTAAGAGCATCTTCAACCGAGACTTTAAACTAGCGATGCGCTAAATAAACCACCGGAATAGCATGCGAGAGCGTGCACGTGGCCCTCCAGCAAGCGCTGCATTCAAGTGCACGCTGTAAAATTTTAGCGCGGCGCGGCGCGACGTTTTGCGCTATCCGGCGTCAGATATTTCATGCTCTAGCTACAGCGCACAACCGCGCGAAGAGACAACCGCTCGGAAAATTTCGCCGCACCCACGCCCTCGTCTTCCCCAATCCACCCCACCCCCAACCATTCCGGCGCCACCACCTCGCCGCTTAAGTCATGCCGGCTCTATCCCGTTGTGCAGCCACCACCGCCATGCGTGCCCCATGCGCGCCGCCACGATGAATCTCCCGCCACCATCGCTGCCTCGCTGGGAGATCGGTTTATTCCCTGATTCACCACCTCCGTTGTCACCGTGTGGTGAACCTCCCCTGGTGTCGTGCTGCCGCGGCGTCGCGCCGAGCTCTACGGCAACGATGTCCTCCTCTAGATGAGAGGCAACTTGGCGCACACAACGAGTTTGTCAAAATCGTCGCAAGGTTTGCATCGGCGCGCCCGCGTCCATTTTGTTTACATTTCATTTGTTAGAAGTATTCAATTATTTTACATGCTTGTAGATAAGTTTTTGCAATGATTCATCTGATGATGATCTTGATATTGAGGAAGAAGAAAACATCTCCATGCTATTGGCTTGGTGTGCCAATAAGAAGCCGAAGATTGGTGTCTCAGTTTGTGGAAGACAAAAGTTCTAGAGAGAACGGATCAAAGTCCATGATAAATTGATGCGGATGTACTTAATGAAAATGCAACATATCCCGAGAGCTATTTTTGTTGGCGTTTTCGAATGAGCATCAACTTGTTCAAGAGCATCACGAAGGAGGTGGCGAAGTATGATAGCTACTTTGTGCAAAGGAGGAATGCTGCCGGAGAACTTGGGCATAACACCTACCAGAAGGTGACTATCGCCTTGCATATGTTGGCATACGCTATACCGGCGAATCTAGTTGATGATCATTTCGCCATGGATGAGACTACCGCTCTTAAGTGTGTCAAGCGCGTTGTGGTGGCAATTGTGCAAGTGTTTGGCTTCACATACTTGATATCACCCAATGGTGAAGGCACAACTAGGCTTTTGGAGTTGAACAAGGCTCGAGGGTTTTCAGGTATGCTTGGCTCAATTAATTGCATGCACTGGAGTTAGAAGAATTGTCCTGCGGCATGACATAGACAATTCAAAGGGAACAAAAAAGATTCCACTATAATCCCTATACCAGATTGATTGAACCTTTGGCATTGTGGTTCAATCAGAAAGACCATTGTTGAATATGTAGGAACCACTATGGGCATGCCGGTCCCGCTAATCGTTATTTATCGGAGAGGTATCTTGGTCATTGAAAGAGCATTTTCTATCCCTAGTGATTTTGGTGTTTTATAACAACACACATATCAGACTAATTATTTGCCAAGTGTATCGCAGGTGCATTGAAAATGTTTTACAATGTTCAAAAAACCGTCTGCCTGGCGCGGTACCAGTACCGCTTTTTGCTAGCGGATGCGACAAAAGGTTTTGACTAGCTGTCAAAAAACCTATGCCGGGCTAGGTACTAAAAAGCGGTAGTACCGCATTTTAGTACCTTGCACGATAGTAGCTTTTTTACCACTTGTCAAAAGCTACTGCCTGCTACGGTACCGCGCGGAGCAGAGACTTTTTCCAACCTATAAAAGGCCACTGCTCACCCCGGTACTAAAATGCGCTAGTACCGCATTTTAGTACTTGGTGTGGAAGTAGACTTTTTGTATGTTGGAAAAAAGCCTCTGTCTGCCTAAGTAGTAAAATGCGGTAGTACCATATTTTGCTACCTGGCGTGACAGAGAGTTTTTCCGACTAAGCTGATGATTCCACTGCATGACCGGTAGTACCGGTTGCCATTTGCGGTACTACCGCTTTACAGTAGCATCAATGGTAATACCGATGTGTCCAGGGCTTATGAAGTTTGAAAGATGGTCGTCCGGTACCAGGTCCGGTAGTACCGGAGTTCTCCGGTAGTACCGCTTGAACTTCCGGTACTACCGCTGCATTAAAGGCTCCAACGTCCAGATTTCTTGGAGGGTTATAAATACCCTTCCACCTACCTTGGGACAATATGCTCATACACATTAAAGTCAAGACCACCATTGGAGCCACCAAATCTCAAGATCTCCTCATTCCACCACCCAAAGTATTTGATCTTTGGGGAATAAAAGGAGGAGGCCCCGATCTACTACTTCACCAAAAGTGATCTTCATTTCCCCCTCATTTCATTGAGGGCCACTTTGTTCTAGTGTTTCTTGGAAACCCTAGTTCTTGTTTTGGTTCTTACAAGCTTGTCTTTGATTGCTTTGACAGCTTGCTTGTATTTGGGAGCCTCCGATTAAGTTGTGGATCTGTGCCCCAAACTTGTAAAGGTGCCGGCTTCCACCTTGAAGGTTGCCGATATAGTGGAAGGTGAATCGATCCCGTTGGGGTGAGATTCATCGGAGAACAAGGGAGGCCTTTCGTGGCGTTGGTGGTTTGAAACCACCCCCTCTCCAAACGTAGACGTACTTCCCCTCAAAAGGAAGGAACTACGGGAAACAAATCCTTGTGTCTCCGCGTCCACCATTTTGGTTACTTCTACCCTTACCGCACTTTACTTACTTGTTCCTACTTTGTGTTGTGGTAGTTCTTGCATAATTTTCATATAGGAAATTTCACCGTAGTTGTATTATCTAGAGAATTTACCTTATTGTCAAACCTTAATTTGAAAAATAAGAAAATTTGAAGTAGCACCTATTCACCCCCCTCTAGGTGCCCATACGATCCTTTCAATTGGTATCAGAGCCTCGGCTCTTTATTTAGGCTTTACCGCCTAAGAGAATATGGGTAGCCAAGAAGGGTATGGTGGTAGTGAGCCAACCCCGGTGACCATGGAAGATCTCAGAAACTTGGAAACAAGATTGAGCTCTTCCTTGGTCAACGAAGTCAAGAAGATGCTTGAGCAACTTCTTAAAGACAAAGATGGCTCATCACCCCCATCTCCTCAAGAGGATCTACCATCCGTTGTACCTAAAGGGAATACTTCGGTATCCCCCGAGGGTATGGTGGTGGGGGGTAAACTAGACAACGCTAATTCCTCCACACAACTTGATGGGTGGAAGGGTGAGCACTGTGATTCTTGGTACTCTCCCGATCCTCCCATCCCTCACCCTCATGTGTACAATAGGGGTGACCCACCTAAGCTTGAAGAGTCTGCTACTTTTGCTCAATGGCAATCACTAATGAAAACTCATGTGCGCAGCTCTTGCATTGAACTATGGAACATCATCGAGCATGGACTCTTTATTGGAGATCCAAACAACTTGACAAGAAGAGAGGTTGTCAATAATCAACTCAATGCCACTGCTTTGCATATGATTCAACAAGGATTGGGACAAAGGATTATCCACACATTGAGCACTTTAGCATTGCCAAGAAAGCTTGGGATGCTCTCACTGTGTTGTTTGTTGGAAATGCGAGTATGAGGAGGAACCGATATGATGCTCTAAGCAATGAAGCCGAAGGCTTCTACATGAAAGAAGGTGAAGATCACGAAGACATGTACCGAAGGCTCAAGACCACCGCCACCACTTTTAGAAATGTGGGTGCCTCACATGTGGATGATGCATGGATAAAAATAAAATATGTGAGTGCACTCATGCGTTTTGAGCCCACCGACTTGAAGAGCCTACAAGGAAGACACAACTACCATCTCATGACCTCAAATGAAGTTATGCAAGAGATGGCCGCTTTCAAGGTTGCCGCAAAGAATGCCAAAGATGCCCGTGCTCGTGCCCTTGGTATGATCAATGTTGTCAATGTTGCTTTGAAGGCCAAAGTTGTGGATCATGGGGATGAAGATGATAGTGATGAAGGGCTCTCCATGGACCACCCCGATGAAGTCAAGATTGCTCATAGTCAATATATGGACTTCTATGCTAAGAACTTTTGGAAGAACCCCTCCAAGGCCAAGATGGAAATGCAAAGAAAAAGCAACGCAAATGGGAAAAGAGAAAATACAACAAGATTGAGAACTTGCTTCAATTGTGGTGACCGCTATCACTTTGTAGCGAGTTGTCCCTATGAGAAGAGAGAAGATCATGGGGGTAAGCTTGTGTTGAAGAAGACTCTCAAGGAACCGTATAAGAAACCTTTCATCAAGAAGAATCCCATCAACAAGAAGTAGAAGTTGGGAGAAATTGTCTTGATCACTCATGAAGAATACTCCTCCGACAATGAAGATGAGGAAGAGGAAACTTCTCATGGCGTGGCTGCTCTAGCCACCATCTCTACTCCGACATTTCACTCTTCGATTCTCCAAATGAGAACTCTCCCACCAAGAACGTCACTTGCCTTATGGCAAGAGGAACAGAGGTATCCTCATCATCCCGCTCTACTCCCTTAGATAATGATGAAATTGATGATGAGATGTCTCTTGATGTTAAAAAGGAATTAATTGCCTTTGATGAGTTTATGACTAACCTAGAAGGAGATGCTAAGTTACATTGTGGAAACATCCTAGATCAACTTTCACATACTCAAGAGCTTCTAGATGTAAGATGTAAACTTGGACATGAACACATGATTGAGCTAGAGGCTTTAAACAATGCTCTAGAAGAAGAACACGAAACTAGGTTGTCACTTGAATTAAAACTTGATGGGCTTGATGAGGCCAATGACATTATTGTTAACAAACTCATCAAAGAGCGTGATAATGCTATTGCTAAATACAAAAGTGCTAAAAAGGACAAGATTGAGTTTGGTGTGGTTCATGAAAAACTTGTCGAGGACTTTAGGTTGCTTAACAAGGCCCACAAGGCTTTGGAGAGTGAACTCTTGTCACTCACAAAGTCCCATGAAACGCTTCAAACTCAATTGGCCAATATTCCTTCATCTAGTAACTTCATTCCATCTAGTAGTACAACTATTCTTGAAGAGAATGCTAGGTTGAAGGGGGAGCTTGCTAAGGCCACATTTCCACAAGGCAACAAGTCAATTGATGATATTTTGAGTAAGCAAAGGCCTAGTGGTGATAAAGGGGCATTGGTTTTGTCTCCAATACTAAGAAGAATAACAACAACAAGAATAATAATAAGGCCAAGCCCACACAAGAAACTAACAAGGCCATTGTGGATAGTAAGACCACAAGTGGTAAAACTATGTCTCATGATGGCTTTGCAGGAAGTGCTAACCCTCACTATGTTCTAATGCGTGATTATTATGGTGATGTGTATGCACAATATGTTGGCCCATATGATGGTTATATTGCTTGGTCTATTTGGGTTCCCAAGACCCTTGTTGCTAACAAAAGAGGACCCATTGAAAAATGGGTACCTAAAAATTAGCTTGATCTTTTGTAGACTTATGCTTCCGGAGGGTCAAAGTGGGTGCTTGATAGCGGTTGCACAAGTCATATGACCGGAAGCTCATCTATTGTCAAGGACTTAAAGCCAAATGATGATCAAATCACCGTGACTTATGCCGACAAGTCAAAATCTAAGGTATTGGGTTTTGGCAAAGTTGTGGTTGTTCACGACATTACACTCGTGAACGTCATGCTTGTTGAGACCCTTGGGTACAATTTACTTTCAGTCTATGCTCTTGGAAAGATGGGTTTTTCCGTATTTTTACATAATGATCTTGTGGTCCTCATGTGGAGCAAGTCTCTCAAGGTCGCTTTCGTTGGGTATGTCGAACATGACTTGTATGTGGTGGACTTTTCGGGGCAAGCCACTACAAGTGCGATGTGCTTATTCGGAAAGGCCGATGTGGGTTGGTTATGGCATCGCCGACTGGCCCATGTCAATATGAGAACTTTGCAAAGTCTCAAAAAGGAGGGCCATATTGTTGGACTAAAAGAAAATGTATCCTTTGCCAAAAATCGTGTTTGCAGGGCATGTGTTCTAGGGAAGATGCATGATGCTCCTCACAAGCCTAAGAACCGCATCAAGTCCACCAAGATCTTGTAGCTCCTCCACGTGGACTTCTTTGGTCCTCCATCTCATGAAAGTCTTGGTGGGAAGAAATATTGCTTGGTGATTGTTGATGACTTTTGAAGATACACTTGGGTTTATTTCTTCAAATTGAAGAGTGACACTCAAAAAACCTTCATCGACTTCATCAATTTGGTCCAAAGGCAATACAATGTTCCCGTATTGATCATTAGAAGTGACAACGACACCGAGTTCAAGAACTACACCTTGAATGATTTCCTTAGTGATGAGGGGATTAAACATCAATATTCCGCTGCATACACCCCTCAACAAAATGGCGTGGCCGAAAGGAAGAACCGGACTCTTATTGAGATGGATAGGACCATGTTGGCGGAGTTTAAATCTCCATACAACTTTTGGGCCGAAGCCATTTCCACTGCTTGCCATGCTTCAAACCGGCTCTACCTCCGCAAAGAAATCAACAAGACTCCATATGAAATTCTTACCGGTAACAAACCCTAGATATGGGTCTCCCGGATAGGACGATCATGATGGGTGGCGTCGTTCTCCCTCCCCGGGGCATTGTCATTGGAGAAAATGTTACTTGGAGGGATCCTGAGGTGGAGGTGTGTTTTTCTTCCTTGTTCAATACAGTGAGTTTTGATGACATGGTGCAGGGGGTCTCGGCGTCGGACACGTCATGTTGAATGCACGCAGGGTGGTGAAGCTATTTGGCGTCATGGTGGCATTGACGGCAGCCTCGCAAGGCCATTGCATTGATTTCTCCTAAAGATGGGTATGTGAAGGACGGTGGCGACGAGGGCTTCTGGAGCGTGTATGCTGGTACGCTGGAGTCTAGATAGTCTTCCACCCTCCCAATAACCCCTACCGCGTCGCTCCCGCGAGCGACCGGGGGGATCCCTTGAGCCGCCGCCGGGCCGGCGCCTCCTTCCGCTCCTCCCTCCTCGCCGCCGCCGGGACACGCAGGCGGCAAAGACGCTCGGCGTTGGTGGCGGCGAGGCTCCTCTTCTCCCCCTGGTTCGCTAGATCTAGGCGCGGGCCAAGATCAGCGATTGGCGGCGGCGTTCGGCTTGGTGGCGCGGCTCGGCGCGGTGGCGACACCATGCTGTGGCGTGGAGGGCTGCATGGAGCGGTGGTTTCGTGCTCGAGGTCATGGGCAACGTTGGCTGGGATCTGGAGGTAGCGGCGGATGTGGTGCTACAGGATGGAGGCGAAGGCGCGCCCTTAGCGGAGGTGCTAAGCCTACGTGCTCATCGGCTTCGATGGTCGGCCTGCTCGATCCGTTCTTCGGAAGCCGGCGGGCGGTGTGGGGATCGCTGTGTCGGATCTAATATAGGAGGTGGTCCTTTGGTTTCCTTCGTACAAAGACGAAGATCTGCTTGATGTCTGCCCTCGTTGATCTGGATTGGAGAGGCGGGTTCCGGAAGGCTCCGCCGGCGAACTCCCATGGGTGTATCATGCCTGGAGATTGCTGGATCGGAAAGTATTCGGTCCTGCGCACCTTGTTTTTTGGCCGTTTGGTTTCAGTGGGAGCGTTGCGAAACTCTGTTGTTTGTTCCCACCAAGTGTCATTCTTAGAGCCATGGTGAAGTTAGATGCGGAGAATTTCAGGAAAGCGGAAATATGAAGGTAGCGATGGTGATTTTAGTTCTTGTGGTGACGGAGATCATGTTGCGTGATCTGGGTCTCGATACAGCGACTATTGGTGCGGGAATACAACATAGGGGGAGTTCTCATGCAGCCCGTCCTTCGGAGGCATCTACATCCCCACCAACTAGTCTCCCAAGTGGACCGATGACCCGCGCTCGAACCAAGCTCCTACAAGCTAAGGTTAACTCTCTCCTCTCCTCGTGTGATTTCAACACACCTTTGGATGGCTTGCTACTTCATTCCCAAACCTTGTGCATTCTCAGCTATGAACCCAATGGAGCATTGCCAAGGGAGGGACCAAAGACGGCCCGAGGAGATTCGCTAGAGCAAACCGGCGCTAGGCCCGGCGGACCGGTTCCCTCGCCGGAACTTCTGGCGACCGGCCCGGTCGACCGACCTCCACGCCGACGACTCCGGCGACGACCGGAATCTTTCGGCAACGACCGAAATCACCTTCTGTAAGCCCTTCCGGTTCGCGACCAGAAATGTCGGCGATCGCCGGGATTTCCGGCGACCACCCCGGCGCCGCCGGACCCCTCGCCGGAAATCCCCTGGAGCAAGTCAAATATCAGGCTGGGCCCGTGTCATCCCTTATTTCGCCTAGTCTTTACCTTTTCATACCTAAACTACCCATGTTTATGTGGCTGGCCTATAAATAGCCCCCACCCTCTATTGTAAACCCTAGACTTGGATAATTGTAGTTGAAGACACCCCTTGAGGATCTATCAACTATTTGTCTCATCCTCCTTGACAAGGCGCACCAAATTATCCACAAACCTCTTGGATTTTGCCTCGTGCGTTCAAGTTGTACAAGTCCTTGGGATCTCGGTGTCTCATGCCCAAGTAGTCAAGATCTCACCAAGCCTCTCACCCCCGTTGTTGGCCGTGGGAGAGTGTCTTGCCCAACGCCGATCCTAGGGATTGTGTTGTACCGGTTGCCACCGGCGTGAGCTATTGGTTTGTATCGTGTTTTCATGTGTGTGTTCATCGAGTTCTTCGCGTGTGTGTTCATGGATTTCATCCCCTCCCTCCTTCCACCACTTTCCCCTTGATTCCCACGAAATTCGTGAAAGATCAGGCCACCCCTAACATATTGGTATCAAGAGCAAGGTTGATCACGAATTTCCCCCCAATTTTTCTTCTATCCCTTAAAATCGAAAATTCCCCAAAAAAGAGCCCCAAATTGCCTTCGAATCGATCTCTGGATTTGGTGAGTTTTTTGTGGATTTGGTCCATAGATCTGTTGCTTTGGGTCTTGATCTACATCCCTTGACCTTTCCCTAGCCCAATTTCGTCGAAATTTTGACAGAATTCTCAGTTTGACTTTTTGGAGTTCATCTCGAACAGATTTCGGCACCAGACCCGGCGAACCGGTTCTGCAACCGGAAATTCCGGCGACAGCTCCGGTCAGACCGGACCCGCGACCGGAATTTCCGGCGGCAGACCCGGCGCCGCCGGTTCCTGCGCCAAAAATTTTGGTAGTTCTCAGATTTTGACTGTTTTTCCCCTTGTTTTGTTCGTGTTTCGCGTGCATGTCGCCAAAAACTAACAACAAGCTTCCGCAAATCCCTACATCACACGCTCCTCGACACCGTGACTTACGAACATCTTCCACATCACCGGTTTCAAGTCATCCACAAGACCAAAGGTATAACTTGCGCCACTTTGACAGCCCCATATCTTCCTTTGTGTGTATCTATCCTACGAGAGTAACTCATTTTGTGTTTGTCTAAGAATTGTGCACGTGCCGTTGGAAAGTGAGAGTGTGAGGGCAAATACAAAAGTTAACATAGTAGTATAGAAAGGGAGAAAAAGAATTAAAAAAAAGCAAAAGAAAGATATAAAGATACATAGTCTCCCAATACAAAGAGAGTATCAAGCTTGTAAGCAAAAAGAGAAAGGAAAAGAGCGCGCCAAGGCAAGTGCACAAATCCGTTGCTTATCCTCTTTTGGCAAACGAGTTGTGGTCTCTCCTTGAGTTGGCACGACAACCGAGCGTAGTCTTCGTTAGGACCTTTTGTGCTCATTTTCATAGTCGTGCTAACCCCTTTAATCTCCACGTGTGCGTTCTTCCGTGTTTTTGTAGATCGTATCCTTTTGCTTTTGATCTTTGGTTCTTTACCACTTAGAACAATAACCTTTTGCTTGGATCGTTTCGTTTGGTTTTCCACAATCCTAACCTTCCACCAAAAGCTTTTGAGAGTTGTAGCTTATTTGTGTGTGAGTTTCTTTGCGATTTCACTTTGCAAGCTATTAGCTCCCTTGTGTGGCAATTGGTTTGATACAATCTCCAAGGTGAGGTAAAAGGCTAACTCCCCGCGTTTCTTCTCCATATACAACCCTTGTCGGCTTTGCATCATGGACAGGAATGGCGAGTCGTCCCAACCACCACCACCTCCAGAGGACGACACACAATACATGACAAGATGGGATCATTGGAAGGTCCGAGGAGAATTCAACTACCATTGTGAAGCCCTTGAGCGACGCCAAGACGAACAATTTAGCGAAGCCCAAGTGGAATTCAAGAACATCGAAAACCGCTTCGAAGAAGTCCGAGGACAAATGCATGCCATGCAACACAACCTCGGCCATCAAAATGAAGCTCTTGGTCGCGTCCTCGCCGCAACGGATGAGAAGCTTCAACGCCTCATTGATGGGCTAGTAAGGCCATGATCGCGCGACTCAAGCTCATCACAGCACTCCTCAAGTGAATCAAGCGCTCCTCGCCATCACGCTTCAAGGCACCAAGATGGACCCGTCCTTCACTCCATGAGATCTTCGCAAGCGGTACCATCTCCGCGACACGCCGCGACGTCAAGCTATGATGGTGACCTCTCCGCAAGACCTCCAAGACGTGAAGCGAACCGTCCACAACAAAGGGAACTTGTGATTCAACAAGAGCAACCTCACGTGGACCACCAAGCCCATCGCTAACGACATGTTCCTTCAACAACAAGTGAAGCATCCGAAGTGGACGAACAAGGCCGCCGTCGGCGTGAAGCACTCGAAGACCCACCAAGGCGTCATCATCGACATGAACGTCAACGTCGACAACATGATCATCATGACGAGCCTCCTCCACATCAAGAATAAAGGGATCAGCCCATTGCGCATGTGGTTCGTCGTCCTCCTCGCCACATGGCGCAAGACAATGCTCATCGGCATCAACCTCGACAAGAACAAGATCAAGATCCTCAAGCTTGTCGTGAGGACCAACAACCTCCTCCTCGTCCTCAACCGCGCCAACAACACGAGCAAACTCCCCAAGCTCGTCATCCAAATCAAGTTCCACCACCAAACGCGGCACCTCAACAACCGCAAGGGCAACGCAACCATCACCAAGCAAGACATGAGAGCTCGGATGATGATGATGGCCGCCAAAATCATGGCAATCGCCGCCACCGGAACCGCAACGAAGAAGAAACTTTCGGCAAGCTCAAATTCACCATGCCCAAGTTCACCGGTTCCAATGAGCCCGAAGAATATCTCTCGTGGGAACTCAAGGTTGACAAGATCTTCCGCATGCACGACTATAGCAATGAGAAGATGATGACCATGGCATCCCTCGAGTTTGATGAGTATGCCAACCTTTGGTGGGAACAAGTCCAACTCGCTCGTGAAGCAAAAGAAGAGCCTCCAATCTCCACTTTGTAAGATATGAAGGCTCATATGAGATCTCTCTTTGTTCCTTCGCACTACATGCGTGACCTTTTCAACAAGCTTCAAACGCTTAGTCAAGGGACAAAGACCGTGGAAGAGTACTTCAAGCAAATGGAGCTCAACATGATCCGTGCCAACATTGAAGAGCGTGATGAGCAAACAATGGCACGTTTCCTCAATGGCTTGAACCATCCAATCAAGCGCATCACCGAGTTCCGAAAGTACAACAACATGGTTGAGCTTGTACACATAGCTTCAAAATTCGAATGTCAAGTGCAAGAGGACATCAAGTACAACAAGCCAAAGACGTACTTCACATACAAGCAAGCGCCAACCACTACTCCAACAAGACCAAATGGAAGCTCATCAAGTACCACCAAGCTTCCCTTCAAGCCAACACTTCCTCAAGGAAAACCTCCCCCAAGTGGCAAATACACGAAGGATGAACAACCATTCAATGGTGAGTGATACAAGTGTGTAGGCAAAGGACACAAGTCGGCCACATGTGGAAACAAGAAAGTTTTGTTCATCCACGACCATGGCGATGAAGAATACTTGAGTGAAGATGAGTTTGATGCAAGGGTCAAGGAAGCAATGGCAAGGCAACATTTGGAAGATGACCAATAACTACTTGTGTGTGAGCATGACGCAAGTCCATCACTTGTCGTCACAAGGGTCTTAACTACTCAAGTCAATGAGATTGAAGACCAACGTTCAAACATCTTCCAAACTCGTGCCGGTATCAATGGGAAGTCCATCAAGGTTGTCATCGATGGAGGGAGTTGCCACAATCTTGCAAGCACGGAATTGTGTGAGAAACTCAACCTCACCCTCCATCCGCATAAGCATCCCTACCATATACAATGGCTAAGTGACCAAGGGTCCGTCAAGATCAAGCACACCGTCTCGGTCACGTTCTCAATTGGACCATACAAAGACACGGTGGAATGTGATGTGGTCCCCATGATGGTTTCCATATGTTGCTAGGAAGGCAATGGCAATATGGCAAGCGTGCTTTGCATGATGGTCACACAAACACTTGTACTTTCAAATGGCTTGAAAAGACTTGTGTTTTTTAACCAATGACTCCTAGCCAAATAATTGCGGACAATGCTAAGGCTTTAGCGAGGGCACAAAGCACAAAACCACCTTGTGAGAAGAGCGGTGAGCGAGAGAACCACACTATAGTGAGTGAGAGCCACAAACCAAACTCGAGTGGAAAAACAAAGAGTGTTCTTCTTGCCACCAAAAGTGAGATGAGAGAAGTGCGGAACAACCCATCCATCTTGCACTATGTCCTTGTATGCAAGGGACTAGCGCAAGGAACTAATGACTTGACAAATGTTCCTCCTTCTTTGATGGCTATTTTGCAGGAATTCCAAGATGTATTCCCCGAAGAGATTCCTCATGGACTACCCCCTCTTCGCGGAATCGAGCACCGCATCGACCTCATACCCGGCGCTCCACTCCCAAATCGCGCCACATATCGCACGAACCCGGAAGAGACGAAGGAGATAGAACGACAAATCAACCAACTTGTCTCCAAAGGTTTGATCCAAGTAAGAACTAGCCCAAGCACGGTACCCGTGATTCTCGTGCCAAAAACAGATGATACGTTGCGGTTATGCATGGACTGTCGTCCAATCAATGCTATCACCGTGCGTTATCGACATCCTATACCGCGCCTTGATGACATGCTTGATGAGTTATGTGGAGCCACTATATTTTTGAAAATTGATCTTCGTAGGCCGAAGGTGATGAGTGGAAAACCGCCTTCAAGACCAAGCTTGGTCTCTATGAATGGTTGGTTATGCCTTTTGGCTTATCAAATGCCCCATCTACCTTCATGCGCCTCATGAACCATATTTTGAGATCTCTCATTGGGAAGAGTGTTGTTGTTTACTTTGATGACATCCTTGTCTATAGCAAGTCACTAGAGGAGCATGTTACTCATGTTAAGGAGGTCCTTCAAATCCTTCGTCATGAGAAGCTCTATGCTAATCTCCCAAAGTGCACTTTTGCAAAAGACAAACTGATTTTCCTTGGTTTTGTTGTGTCTTCTAATGGCATTGAAGTCGATGTCTCAAAAGTTAAGGACATACGAGATTGGCCCATCCCTACCAATGTTAGTGAACTTCGCAGTTTTCATGGGTTGGCCGGTTTTTACCGTCGCTTTGTGAAAGACTTTTCTACCATTGCTTGCCCTCTCAACGAATTGACCAAGAAAAATGTCACATTCATTTGGGGCAAAGCACAACAAAAAGCGTTTGATGAGCTCAAAAAGAGGCTCACCGAAGCACCACTCCTCGCTTTACTGGATTTCACAAAAACTTTTGAGATCGAGTGTGACGCTAGTGGTATTGGCATTGGAGGCGTCCTTATGCAAAATGCGCGTCCTATTGCATACCATAGTGAGAAACTTGATGGCGCACGCCTTAACTATCCAATTTATGACAAAGAGCTTTTAGCCTTGGTGCGTGTACTTCAACTGTGGCAACACTACCTTTGGCCCAAAGAATTTATCATCCATTCCGACCATGAGTCGTTAAAATATCTTAAGGGCCAAGCCAATTTGAGTAAAAGGCACGCCAAATGGGTTGAATTCATGGAATCTTTTCCTTACATTGTCAAGTACAAGAAGGGCAAAGAAAATGTGGTAGCAGACGCCTTGTCTCGCAAAACACAAACCTTCTAACGCGACTCGAAGTAAATTTCTTGGGTCTTGATGACATCAAATCTTTATACGAGTCCGACCCATTCTTTGGATCAATTTTTGCAAAGTGTTCTATAGACAAAGGGATTGATGATTTCTATTTGCATAAGGGTTTTCTTTTCAAACAAAAAAAGCTTTGCATTCCGAAGTCGTCTCTCCAAATTTTGCTTCTTCAAGAGTCCCATGGTGGAGGCCTTATGGGTCACTTTGGCCGTGACAAGACATATGACATGCTATCCACTCACTACTTTTGGCCAAAGATGAAGCGCGACGTGGAATGCCACGTCCAACGATGCACTACATGTATCCAAGCTAAGTCTAAGTTTAACCCCTTTGGTCTTTATATGCCATTACCTATTCCTCATGCACCTTGATCGGACATTAGCATGGACTTTGTGTTAGGATTGCCTAGATCTAAACATGGACATGATTCTATATTTGTGGTAGTGGATCGCTTTTACAAAATGGTACACTTCATTCCGTGCCATAAGACCGATGATGCTTCACATGTAGCAAATTTGTTTTTCAGGGTAATAATTCGGCTACACGGTGTACCAAGAACAATCGTCTCCGACCGCGACGTCAAATTCATGAGCTACTTCTGGAAGACACTCATGGCCAAGCTCGGCATCAAGCTCCTATTCTCGTCCGCCTCGCATCCTCAAACTGATGGACAAACCGAGGTCATCAATCGAAGCCTTGGCACACTTCTTCGTGTGTTGATAAAGAAGAACCTTAAAGATTGGGAGGAATCTATTCCACATGCCGAGTTCGCCTACAACCACGCCAAAACTCCACCACCATGAGGAGCCCGTTCATGATCGTCTATGGCTTCGAGCCCCTCACCGCGCTCGATATCCTCCCCCTTCCTCTTCATAACCGTACCAATATGTACGTTGACAAGCGTGCCAAAACAATGAAGAAACTCCATGAAGACACAAGAGATACGATCGAGCAACAATTCCTTCGCCAAACATCAAGGCTATACAAGAACAAGAAAGAGATGATCTTCGAAGAAGGCGACCTTGTGTGGATACACTTGAGTAAAGATCGGTTCCCCAAGGATCGCGACTCCAAACTCAAGCCAAGAGGTGATGGACCGTTCAAAGTACTAAAGAGGATCAACAACAACGCCTACATCATCGATATCCCAACATCAAAGTACCTCGTGAGCCCGACGTTCAATGTAAAGGACCTTTCACCCTACCATGGAGAAGATGAAATTGAGAAGGTTGAAGAGTCGAGGACGACTCTTTCCCAAGGGGGGGAGCTGATGCAGCCCGTCCTTCGGAGGCATCTACATCCCCACCAACTAGTCCCCCAAGTGGACCGATGACCCGCGCTCGAACCAAGCTCCTACAAGCTAAGGTTAACTCGCTCCTCTCCTCGTGTGATTTCAACACACCTTTGGATGGCTTGCTACTTCATTCCCAAATCCTGTGCATTCTCAGCTATGAACCCAATGGAGCATCGCCAAGGGAGGGACCAAAGGCGGCCCGAGGAGATTCGCCAGAGCAAACCGGCGCCAGGCCCGGCGGACCGGTTCCCTCGCCGGAACTTCCGGCGACCGGCCCGATCGACCGGCCTCCACGCCGACGACTCCGGCGACGACCGGAATATTCCGGCAACGACCGGAAGCACCTTCTGTAAGCCCTTCCGGTTCGCGACCGGAAATGTCGGCGACCGCCGGGATTTTCGGCGACCACCCCGGCGCCGCCGGACCCCTCGCCGGAAATCCCCTGGAGCAAGTCAACTTTCGGGCTGGGCCCGTGTCATCCCTTATTTCGCCTAGTATTTACCTTTTCGTACCTAAACTACCCCTGTTTATGTGGTGGCCTATAAATAGCCCCCACCCTCTATTGTAAACCCTAGACTTGGATAATTGTAGTTGAAGACACCCCTTGAGGATCTTTCAACTATTTGTCTCATGCTCCTTGACAAGGAGCACCAAATTATCCACAAACCTCTTGGATTTTGCCTCATGCGTTCAAGTTGTACAAGTCCTTGGGATCTCGGTGTCTCGTGCCCAAGTAGTCAAGATCTCACCAAGCCTCTCACCCCCGTTGTTGGCCGTGGGAGAGTGTCTTGCCCAACGCCGATTCTAGGGATTGTGTTGGACCGGTTGCCACCGGCGTGAGCTATCGGTTTGTATCGTGTTTTCGTGTGTGTGTTCATCGAGTTCTTCGCGTGTGTGTTCGTGGATTTCATCCCCTCCCTCCTTCCACCGCTTTCCCCTCGATTCCCACGAAATTCGTGAAAGATTAGGCCACCCCAAGGGGTCACCCCTAACAAGTTCCCAGTCTTACCTTGCAGGGTAAAAATCCAAGGTCTGGCCTTAACTGGTTGTGCCTGGCAATGACCTTGTTGAAGGCATTGTTTTGTGAGCGAGGACTTTCTCCAGGGTGAAAACCTATGATCTTTGATCGGGCAACGACGATGCTTGGTCACCGTTTCCTTCTTGAAGGCGTTGTTATTAGAGTGGAGGACTACTGGTGTTGTTCTGATGGTATCCATATCGTTGTTTTGAGGATTAGGTCTCTGTAGCGAGACTTTTCTTTTTTATAATTCTTTTTTTTTTCTGGGTTGTGTGCATCCGTAAGGCCACTAGTGCATGCGTTGTTGCAGAGGCTAGGTATAATTGGTATCCCTGTGATATTAATATATACTCTTTTCCAAAAAAAAAAATGATGGTACGTCTGTTGGACCGATTGTGTCACTTGCTTGCCGTTGTGTGACTTGGCAAGGCATTCGGCTTTTAGATGATGGGCGCTTTTGTGATGTAAGGGTGTTGGTCCTATTCATAGACACCCCCCCTTCATCTGTGTTATGGGAGTCAACTAGTTTTGGGGTTTCGGTCTAATGTTTACAATTCCTCTTCTAAGATGTTATGAATAATCTAATAAAAAAGTTATAATCTAATAAAAAAGTTATGTGTATCTCTTGGATACAGAGGCCAGGGTGATCTTCCCCATCTATTCTATTATATACTAAAAGCAATATAAGGTTGTTTTTCGAACCACCACGTGGATCCACATCATTAGAATTTTTTTTTAGTTGTTGGATCTAAAATATATGGTTAGGATTTGTCTAAATATTGTAACGTAATTATGGTCCGTACACACATATTAGGTAGCTACCACGTCACGTCAAAGTTAAGAAAAAAAATACCACAAAACGGTAAGTCAACATGCCGTGTTTTCCGGCCAGCCGTAAAACAAAAGGAGTCTATGCGACAAGACTAGAGAGAAGAACGATCGGGGATATCCGGCCATGGCTAGACCGGATACACCATACACGTGAAAAAAAAACTACTTCAGGCAAAAAAAAAGTATATACATACTACATGTATTTAGAAGAATAGTTTATTTGTTTTTATCACGTTTGCACATGCTATTTTTTAGAGAGAGAAAATGAAATGCAATACGGATGTAAGGATTTTGTTTTACAAGTAGCATTGTCGCACGGAAATAAAAATGGAAATAATGAATGTCCGATGAACATATTTCAACTTAGATTAAGCATGGTTATATATCCAACATACTGATTGTTCAATGACAAGAAAATCTTTCACATATGAATGATTATATGAAGTAATACACTACAGATTTATTCACTCTACACTTGCATAGAAAAGGTAGTAAAATAAAGAAGCCATGTTACACACACAAAGGTATGTCATTTTTCCAAACTGCAAGAGTAAGAAACGATCTTATTTTCCCGAGAGAATAGTTCAAAATTACCAATTTGATCTAATAACATGGCATGGTTTTTTAAAAAATGCATGTGTGATGTTTCTATATAAGTATTAAAATATTAATATAAAACTATGTTTTAAGGGAAGTGAGACATACTTCTCTTAAATCTCATAGTACCTAGAAAAGTTGGTAGTCACTACCGTCTCTAGAACTGTACAACCATTCAGTTCTGTGGCAATATTATCCATGGTTAAAAATATTGCCAAATTGTCAAAGTGCATGAAATATTCCACTTATGGAAGCCAAGACCTTAACGTATACCTTCAAGAATATGATTTCCTAGAAAATATATATATGCAAGCTAGGAGAAACTTTAAAACCCTTACCGAAACAATAAGCTATATTGTATACAAAATTAAAACAACAATTGATACAAAAAACATACTAAAAATAAAAAATAAAGTGCGAGCACATATGAATCTATGCATTCTTCTTGAGCCCCGAGTAGCTCCATATATTTAAATGCTCTAGATTTTGCTTAACCATAACACAGTTTAAATATGGCAAATTACTCTTTCCGGCACAAACTTAATAAATCACTTAAAAGATCAAAACTTTTCATACATGGATCGTCCCTGCACTCCTATAGAGTAGTTTACACGTGACAATAGCAAACATGCAAATTAAGATCACGTATAGCAAGCCAAATATATTTTCTCAGGACATAATAATATATTTATTTACACATATGCATGTTGCACCTGGCAGACCATTTTTTGGGGATGTATGAATATACTTATTTACCCTTGCATGTTGCACCTCACAATATACCACAGACCAATGTATGATTTATTCACATTTAGGTTCATGAACTATTTTTCTTATCAGAAAAACATCACTTACAAAATTGCAACACATGTGTGCATGGATACTAGGCAAATCCCGTCCACAAACTCAATATATGCTCCGAAATTTGTAAGCGACAAGAAAATCCCGGTAGAAAATTTAGTAGTGTTGTGCCCACATTTAGGTTCATGAATGTTTTTTCCTCAACCTAAAAACACCACTAACAAAATTGAAAAACATGTGCATGGATATTGAGGGAATCCCGTCCAAAAGTAACACTTAAATATATACTCCAAAATTTATAAGAGACATGCACTTGGTGTTACATATGGTAGCGGAAGGGAGATTGTGCTCGATTCTAGACAATTGATGGTATATGCGTTGTCCCGATAAAGCAATAGCCAATGGGTTTGGATACATCGAGGTCACTGGCCACAGAAAACCCCCACTTTAATTAGTTGTCCAATTTTTCATCTGGGTTGTTGGCAGTATATTTGAAACTCAGATAGATTCCCAAATGTACAAGAAAAGGTTAAACCTCCAAAAAGTTTAGGATGCTCCAATAAACTGAGAATAATTTTCCAAACGGTTACGCTTAAAAAACTTTGTATACGACATGCACTGAGAGTTAAATAATAGTAAATAAAAGAAGAGAAGTCATCGTGTCTAGATAAATAGATGGTATTTGAGAGCCATGCTAGGATAGTGATGGAGTAAGGAAACTTTATTTTGTACAAAACCATTTCGACTCCGAGGACGTTTGTCACCCAAAGAAATATGAACCTAAAAATAGGATATCTAAATTTGCCATAGATTTTACTAGGAATTTATAGATCCGAGAATTTTTAGACTATGGTAGATTAACATGGAAATCATTAACTATTTTCACTGAGAAAATTTAATGTGGTGAGTATGAGACCATATTGCTAGACGCTTAATCTTGCAAATTTAGATAACTGGAGATGTTTTAGGAAATAAGAACATTGAAAGTTCTATCTTATAATTAAAAAATTGGTTTCTATAGCCAACTGTAGTTTAGTATTCGCTTTCCTTACCTTGGACATCTCTTGCGAGAGATTAGAGGACAAGTAATCATATATTAGAATAATAATATGGTAAAAAATGCAAATTAAAATTTAAAGGTGAGGGAACCAATGGAAATTGGAACATTGGATACGCCCTACCTCCATGGTTTGCCCTACCACCATACGCCTACCTCTATAAGTCTTATCCACCATTGAAGATGAGGGAACCGATGGACATTGAAACCTTGGATGAATCACCCGGTCATAATAACTTATCTTTTAGACAAAATTCATGAAAATTTCACACTAAAAATGGACAATGGAATACTTAAAAATTCCGATGTTATAAACAAATCATGAATGTCTGATTGCCTTTTTCTTAGATTATGTGTCACGCGCAAACTTCTTGCGTCTATTAACCTATATTTTTGTATATTAGAATCATAGTAGAGTCGAGAAAGAGATGTGTATCAGAAAGAGAAAAATATTCCATCCATCAGCCAAACCTACCATCACTGATAAATTTGCACATGGTCAATAAACTGACATTATCCTTCATTGCATTGTTAGGACTCACAATAATACCCCTGACAGTACCGTTGTCTCTTTGACCGATTGAACTACAATTCTAGAAGTAAATGAAATTAACCATATCAAGAAAGGGATATGAGGAGTTTTCAAGAAAAAGTAATAAGTGACATATATTTTTCATTATACGGTGCTTAGAGACACCGAATAATTCATTATCTCATCCTAACTAAAATTAAATAAGATTGGGTTATATTATGTTTATCATAATATTTATGTGGACGTATAGAACTTTATTATTTCTGATCGCACATAGTATCATGGATAATAAAATTATATTTAATTCACAGTCACTTTCAAACACATTAAAAGCACAATTTCCCTCACACTTCTAAAATGATAAAAATGGTGTTTTCAACATCGTGTATTAATTATTTCCCATAAAAATTAATTAATATGCTTGTATCATGGCTATAATATGTCTAGCATAACATTTACATGGTTGCATGAAATTGCAATGTCTCATATCGCATAATCTAAGCAAGTATAAAATTATATACCTTTATTTCACAATTACTTTCAATACATTTAAGAGCTGCCCTCGCATTTGCGAGGGCCACCTTGCTAGTTTAATAAAAAGCAACATTTTCAGAAAGAAGTTCAATATAAGTAATTGTTGGGCAAGAATTATGTTGGGTAGATACCTTGAGATTAAGAAGAGGTCTCCTTCCAGCTTCAATACCTGAAGGGATGAAAGCATGATGATGACGATCATCGACCGCTTTTTAACAAACAAACATCTCAGAGATAGAGTTGACCCCAGCCAAAAAAAAATCACTTTGAGAGTGCTTACCATGTGGCGAGCTCAGCGAATTAAATCGACTACAAAGCACAGCACATGCTCACTGATGCATGGGTGAAAATGTACATCCATATGGTCTGTACCTACCTTCTGTAATCTTTTGTGCGATGAATGGTACAACTTTTCCAGCCAAGGAGTCTCCCCCGATGTAGAGAGGACTCGAGAGAAACTTGGGATGCTCGGTGAACCACTGGACAAAAGGTGACAAAATATCAAACGGCGGGACAGATGCAGCCAACCGATACTGAATGAGTTGCAACAAATTGGTAGCTGGTAAGCAGTTAGGTTACGTGGGCAGTAGCACCTTGATGAGGAACTCATGGAGCTGCAACGAGGACGATACTTCCCCAACATCGTCGTAGCCTTGGGGTTGCTTGGAAAAGGAAAATCCTGTACCGACCGGCGAATCAACGAAGAGGATATGCGCCACCTGCAAATATATATGGGCGTTGTCAAGACGTACAGGACTGGTCGAGCCTGAATATGTAAACTAAGTAGTGCAAACTAAACATGACTGACAAGTGATTTCCATGAGTTCGGATTGATTTCCAGGCTCGGCATGGTGCCGTTGTAAGGCTCTCTGACGAATTGGAATGGACCTGCAGTGGCGGTGCACATGTAATGGTATGACGTAGAGAGTAATGACAACTGACAAGTGACGAGTGGCTAGAGAATGCAGACAAAATGTACCGATCCCGAAGGCGAGGCCGCTGAGCACGGTGCAGTGGTCGCCGCCGGTGAGCCAGAGCAGGAAAGGGTCATTCTCGCCGCCGGCCCTCCGACTCGACGAAGTAGTAGAAGAGCTCGGTGCCGCTGTCCTCGTCCACCTCCACGTACCTTAGGATTAAGCGGCGGAACGAAGATTAGATTCAATGGAGTCTATCACGAACGGAATCGCACCGCCTGTACTGCCGTGGTGCGTGCGAAAATAACTAAGAACGAGCGAGAAATGCTGACTCTACCCAGTCTCGAGGTGGAAGGGAAGGCGGCCGTGGAACCCTGGGAGGCTGGTCACTAGCTACCTTAGAAGTGGAAGCTGCGGCAGCTGCAAGGACGAGCTGCCGCCGGGTAAGCGAGACCGAGAGCAGGAAGCAGAACAGCAGGAGCAGCCGGCGGATCATGCTGCTAAATTGGAGAGCAGTGCTCCGCTGCTTTCTTTTTGCTCCTGGTTTTGGGTTGGAAGAGACTCAGAGGTGGATGCGCAAGCTAGACTGTGAGAGACTCCAAGGCGGCGAGATAGAGGCATTTCCCTTCCAAATTTTTTTAGAGAGCACGCTAGAGAAGTGCCTTATATCTTTATAGAAGAAACACAAATTACAGGAAGGAAAAAACCAAGAGCCAAATGCAAACAGTAGGATTGACTAAACGCCAGTTTGATTGGACTTAAATCTAGTTTTTGGAGTTTGGCTTATAAGTCACAAATACGTCAAAATAGTTGTTTTTGGCTTTGGTTTTGGCTTTTAACTTACATAGTAGTATGATGGTATAAACCAAAAGCCAAAATTAAAAGCAACTATTTAGGTGCTTTTATTGCTTATAAGCTAAAAACGAAAAGCCATAAATAAGCCCAACCAAACGGCCATTTACATGCAAACACACACACTCCACATCACTCCGAGACTAAGCCTACTCCCTTCCATTTTTCAAGCGGCAACATATGTCGTTAGTTAGCATGAGAACTACGAATATACTTCCTCCGTTCAGAAATATAAGACATTTTAGATTTATGAAATGAATTTAGCTTGTTGTCTTTTAGTGTATATGTTCACTTCGAACCTCTATGAACCTATACAATAAAAGACATATAGATACATTCGATTTATAAAGTTAAAACGTATTATATTTTGTAAACGAAGGGAGTAGAATGCTCGTGCATTATCACGCGACATATTCTCGTCGTTGCGCATGTTATAAGAGTAAATATAAAATACACGTAAACATCTATACATGTAGAAAATTGAGCTACTTGGTATTTTAAAAATTGAAATGTATTTTGCATAACAAAGAGCAGGAACTGAAAGGAGGCATCTCGTGTCTCTCTCCCGGAGAGGTTCTAGGGTTAGGGTAACCCTAGCACCGCCAAACTACCCTTCCCCTCCCCCCTAGAAAACCTTCGTCGCCGTTGGGGGGCAGAGTGCAGCGACGACAGTCGAGCAAGGATGGGGCGGCATGAGGTTTCCTATTGCGTGCGGCGGCTAGGGAGGAGATCCCGGTCGAGGCAGTGGCGCTGATCTCCTCCTTCGACGACGCATGGCGGTGATCTGTGGAGGGGGTTATGATGTGGATCTATGTCCCACCAAGACCCGTCATCGAGTCAGTGGATCGTCTAGCGGTATGTGGCGGAGGCCATGTCCAGTAGCATTCCAGGTGGGCGGGTGCGAGTTGTCCTCTGGCCATAGCCTACGTGTGGCCTCCTTGGCCTGGTCGGGTTGGGACCAAAATATGTTGTGCCCTCGATCAGGATAAAGACGGTTTGAGCGGATTGGGCACCACGTTGAGGTGGCGGTGTTCTGCTTGAAGCATGCCCTCATTGGTCTGGCTGTGACAAGTTCCGGAAGGCTACACTGGCAACCTCTATTGTCCGCCTCATGTCTCGAGATTGTAAGATCAGATATGGGATTCGGTCGTGCGCATCCTTATTTTTTTGATTGTTCGGTTTTTGGAGTGAGCGACACGAAACTTCGCTGTCTCTTGCCATCATGAGACATGTATTTTTCCATGGTGAAGTTATAGGTGAAAAATGTCATGTAGGCTGAGATATGAGGACTAGTAATGGTGGACTAGTAATGGCAAAAAATATCATAGGCCAAAAAAGTCATATAAGCTTCGTTGGCATCTCGCTTGTATATTTAATACCATATCCTATCTCTTATGTACCGTCTCCACGTAGTAAACATGATGCACTTTAGTTATATTTATAAATGAACAGCTCGGTCAGCTAGCAGACCCATTCTAAAAAATATATCTTGCATGTCCATGCATGTCCCATGCATATGGATCAATCGTATATGTATCCTCAATGCTGTTTAGGCCCTATTTGGAAGACAGGATAGGAAAAACATAGAAATAGGAAAGATATATGTACACATGATAGGAAAAACACAAGAGACAATATATAGGAACGCAGGATATGACATTGAGATTCTGTTGGCTTGTAACCAGTCACCACTCTATGAAGTTATTTAGATTTTGTGGTGCTACATTTTAAGTTTGTGTGTTGTAAACCTTAAGCTGGTGTCCCAACAACATAATCTGTCATTACTCTTCGATCCTAAGGGATTGCTAAGTGAAAGATAGGTACATGGTGCCTTTCATCTAAACCATGAAAAATGAAAATTCAGGAGATATATTTTCATGTGGTGTCTATAGTTTACATCAGTTTCCCAAATATATTTCAGACATACCTCTGAGGCAATGTTCACATATGCATGTAAGTTGGGGTGGACTTGTCTTGCAAGTCAAGCCAATTACAAACCGAATCAATCTATGATTGTAATCTAAACGAACTTGGACTCCTTCCATTGCCGGCAGGTACAACAATCGTACGTGGAGACTTGGTATTCTCCAACAATGCATTGAGATAGACTAGATGATGTAGAGTAATAGAAACCACTAGAGTGGTTTATTTAGTATCCAACGGTTGAACATGGCGAAGCACCTCTCAGGCTCATACCTAGGCGCCGTGTGTCCCGCTCCCTATAAACCCAATCCAAAGCAACAACTTAAAACCGATGATCTAGAACCATGAAAACACAATCGCACACAAAGGAAAGGAGTTGATTCTCTTACTTTTACGGTTGCAAATGTCATGTTGTTCGAGTAAGTGATTGTAAATCTGCGAAGGCGAGAAAGAGATATCAACATGGATCAATGTTAGAGAGTGAGGTATTCAAGCAGGCAACCAAAGGAAACGATGACGAACCCAGCAGATTGGTCATTGACATGCCACACCCTCCAGTCGTCGACAATGGGGAAACCAAGCGACCTCACCCAAGATTGTGTTCCCAGGAATGGCACCACCAAATCGTGGTCGCCGCTGGCATTAATAATTGATCAAAAACTCCGATCAACCCTAGTTTCTATAGTATAGTAACAAAAAAATGTAAAGAAACAATTTTAATAGATGACAAACCTGTAAACAAGCGCACGGTAACCGTTGGCCGTGACGTTCTTATGGTACTTGATGCTGCTTTCGATGTCTTTGCTATATGGCAGGTCGCCGGTGTGGCACCTCACCCACTCATCCACGGTCCCCTTCTTGATCCCCAGGGTGTCTCGGGTGCGCTCGTCGTTTGCCCAGAAATATGACAGGTAGTGGATGTAGTCCTGGCCCGTCGGTCATGCATCATTAGAACACATAACAAGGGTATAGGTTTACCATGATCTAGACTTACAATACAGTCAAGTGGAGGACGAACTGGTGGTTTCTTCACTCGTTTCCTCATTTCGATTCCTGCCTCCTCGCTTAAGACCTTCCTGCCATGACCAGCTAAATTGTCCGTCTCCGTAGCTGGTCCAGTAGATGAATAAACACATTTGACAAATAAAATCTGGGGCTCCATAACTTGGGAGAGGAGCTGAAATTGGATTAAGAGTAATATTCAAAAAAAATTGGATTAAGAATGCCAATGCAGTATGTAACGTTTAGTGGTATGTATTTATGGAAGAAAAGGTATATATAAGAGTGTGTATTTACACTATTGAAAGTATCCAGAGATTGAACACACAATGCGTTTGTAGGATTCTTGTAGTCTTGTCCTTGACATCGCTCCAATATTGTCTGCATGAAAAAGAAGGTATTAGTTATACCACTTCGTCTGTGACATACTGAATAGACACATGTGAGTCTAACTACCTCATACAGTTGATCTGATATGATACCAAATCCGTGAGCATACGACACTTTGGAGCTTTTATCGATCTTTTCCCCTGTTACTGGGTTACCTACTAGATATCCCTGTGAGTGACGAAATGGACATAAATGTGAAATACAATACGTCATGCTGAAAAATATAATGTGTACAAAGGAAAATTGACCTTAGCTACAACTACAAGCTCGTCCTGCTATCATTTTTTTTGAAAAAGAAGCAAATAGTTTTGCTCATCTCATTAATGAAGAAGTTCAATGGAATTACAAATGTGGAGAAAACGGGAAAAACAGAAGCCTACCCATGCAGCATAAATGGTACTCAATTATTTTTCTCCCGCACTAATCATATACATAATTTTTTTATTTTTGTAAGATGGTTGGTCTGGTGGAGATGTATGAACATTAGAGAGCCCAAGCCATTCAAAGATCTTTTTCAAAATGCGCAAAGAATAGCGGCACTTAAGCAGCAGGTGCACTACGCACTCAGGGCCCCTTTTACACAACTGAAAAATCCCGCAATTAGGCCATCCATGACAGTGAGGACAATTGGCAGTCCATATTGTCTTGGAGAATTAGCCAAGCATAAAAGCTTTGCCCATGACAAGAGCCCAGTTATTTCAAACTGCCGCCTTCATAGTAGAAGAGGTCAATCCCTTGAATTTAGCCTTGTAAACCGCATCTACTAAATAGTATCCCGATCGAGGTTGTGAATTTCCAAGTGATGTCATCTAGGATGGCAACCTGTAGTAGCACCATACTTAGCCTTGTCGAGACATCAACGAACTTAAGGATATGTTGAAGCGTGATGTATGCATTAATGTTGATGCTGGAGATTCAAAAATCTTGGGAACTATCCTTGTTAACAAAGATTTTTTTTTGCATTTTGAGATGAAGAAATTGGAGGGGGAAAATGGCTTTCTAGTTGACCCTAAAGCCACATAGTATTCTAAGAGTTCACAATGTTTCTATCTCCGATAGAAACTGAGATTTACATGTCCACCTTGTCACAAGGGTGGCCTGAACCAATTCATGCCGTGCTGGGATCCTTCCATTGGAGCCAAGTAGAATGAAGCTTACTCATTATAGAGGAAAGGTGGTTGTGAATCAGATTCCATTTTTCTTCATGATTGGTTGTGAATCAGATTCTCCTTTTCTTCATGATTTCTTATGCAACTTTGTGATATCATTGTTGTGCTCATTTATATTAGATCTCATTCGCAGCTGGTATCGGTGCCTGAGGGTGATTAAACGAACGTAACTATGATACCCAATGCACTGGCACTACATGTGACATCCACATGTTGATTAGATATCATCATGCCCCAAGACTATTATCATGTCGATCTGGGGGATCCTATTAGGCGTTCGAGATAAGACTATGGAAGTTTTAGCTAGTTCGGTGGGGGATTTTTTTATAAAACCCCATATCCGTAACTAGGCTGATAATTTCACATGGTCTTTAGTCGCCGTTTATGGGGCCGCCCAGGATGTTTATAAACCTGACTTTTTATGCGAGCTGGTGAATCTGGCAAAGGGTAATCCATACCCTATTCTTATAGGAGGGGATTTTAATTTTATTAGATTCCCTCAAGAGAAAAGTCGAGGCCGGTTCAATGAACATTGGCCTTTTTTGTTCAATGTTGTTATAGACAGTCTGGACTTAAGAGAGGTTACAATGTTAGGAAGGCAATTTACCTGGGCTAATAGTGTTTCGGAGCCAACATATGAAAAACTAGATAGAGTGCTTATGGATACCGACTGGAAACATAAGTTTCCTATGGTAACTGTTCACGCTCTAAAGCGTATTGATGCTTTATCGGATCATGCTCCTTTACTTTTATCTTTTGAATCACCGCCATGGAAGTCTACAAAGAGTTTAAATTTAAGCTCGGATGGATGATCCGTGATGGTTTTTACGAGATGGTTAAGGCTATTTGAGAGAAACCGGTTGGTGGCCAAACGCCTATCCTACGATGGAATAACAAAATGCGTGTTTACGCAAGTTCCTTCTAGGATGGGCCAGGCACACAGCTGGGATCCTAAAAAAATGAAAAAATACGCCTAACATCTATAATTGATGACTTAGAGGCTTCCATGGAGGTTAGACCGTTAACTGCACAAGAAATTGAGCTTAAAAGCCAATCGAATGCAGAGATAGACCGACTTCTGCGCGAAGAGGAACTCAAATGGTACCAATACTCTAAAGCAAAATTCATTCTGGAAGGAGATGCGAATACAAGGTAAATTTCCATGCTGTTGTCAATGGAAAGCATAAGACGAAACTTATTCACTTTCTGATCCAGGATGAAGGTATGATTGAGGGACAAGAGCGACTGAAGTCATATATTACAGCTTATTATAAATCCTTGTTTGGGGTTCTAGTGGAAAATTCATTCTCTCTAGATGAGTCTCAAACGGCTGATATCCCCCAGGTTTCTGCTGAAGAAAACAGCTTTCTAACTGCCTCATATACCGAGGAAGAGGTTAAGAAAGCTGTTTTTCAAATGGAACATTAACAAAGCGTCAGGGCCTGATGGTTTCCCAGTGGAATTTTACGAAAAATTCTGGGACGTTATCAAGGATGACCTAATGAATTTGTTTGGGTTTTTACAAGTCGATCAGTTGGATATCTTTAGACTAAACTTTGGCAACATAATTTTACTGTCTAAGGTTAACGATGTAGAATGTATACAACAATATCATCCAATCTACTTGCTTAACGTTAGCTTTAAGATTTTTACTAAAGTTGCCATGATTAGACTAAACTTAGTTGCTGAACATGTTGTTAGCCCGTCTCAAAGTGCATTCACGCAAGGAAGAAATATCCTAGACGGTGTTGTAATTCTGCATGAAACAATTCATGAACTACACTCAAAAAAATTAAATGGTGTACTGTTCAATATTGACTTTGAGAAGGCATATAAAAAAGTTAATTGGTCTTTCCTCCAGCAAACACTCCGCATGAAAGGTTTTTCTGAGGAGTGGCGCGCTCTTATTCAGTCCTTTGTGTCTGGGGATAGTGTTGCCATTAAAGTAAATAAAGATACTGGCAAATACTTCCAGACCAAGAAATGACTAAGACAAGCGGTTCCATTATCGCCTTTAGTATTTAATATAGTGGCTAATATGTTGGCCATCCTTATTGAGAGAGCAAAGGCTGATGGTCAAATTGAAGGATTAGTTCCACATCTTATTGATCGTGGACTCTTTATTCTTCAATACGCTGATAACACAATCCTTTTTATGGAACATGATCTCGAGAAGTCTAAGAATCTGAAATTAATTTTATCAGCATTCGAGCAGCTATCTGAACTTAAAATTAACTTTCATAAGAGTGATTTGTATTATTTTGGCGAGGCCCAAAACAAGGCTCACCTATATGCTGAACTCTTTGGCTATGGTCAGGGGCATTTTCCAATCAACTATTTGGAAATACCGATTCATTATCGGCGTCTCACAATTGTTGAATGGAAACTTGTTGAGGAAAGGCTACAAAAACGTCTTAATAGTTGGAAAGGTAAATTGTTATTCCTTAGTGGAATACTAGTACTCATAAATTCAGTACTTACTAACATGGTACTGTATATGATCTCGTTTTTCCAATTACCGAAAGGTGTCTTGAACAAAGTGGATTATTTCCGTTCAAGATTCTTTTGGCAAGGGGATAGTGAGAAAAAGAAGTACCGATTGGCCAGATGGAATATGGTTTGCCGCCCGAAGGAGTATGGTGGACTGGGCATACACGATTTGCAAGTCAAAAACACCGCGCTTCTGGGCAAATGGCTTTTTAAACTACTTACCGAAGATGGTGTTTGGCAAACCATGTTATGGAGGAAATATGTGGGGTCCAAAGTTGTGTCTCAAGTGGCTTGGAAACCCGGCGATTCATACTTTTGGGCGGGCCTTATGGCCACCAAAAAACATTTCTTTCATTTTGGTGCTTTGAGATTAAGAAAGGATCACAAATTAGGTTTTGGGAAGATAAGTGGCTTGGCCAAACTACTCTTTCCGAACAATATCCAACTCTATATTCGATTGGTAGACAAAAGGGGATACAATTTCCACAGTGATGGAAGACAACCCTCCTAATGCGTCTTTCAGAAGAAGTCCCATTGGTCCTCGACTGGTATCTTGGAACAATCTAATGTTACGATTATCCATGATACAATTGTCGGACGGTGTTGATGTGTTCAAATGGAAATTACTAGAAAGTGATAAATTTTTTGTTGGCTCACTATATAGAGCTTTGGTCCAACCTGATATTCCGGTCGATGATAATAGTAAAATTTGGAAAATAAAAATACCCCTTAAGACGAAGATATTTGCATGGTATCTATGTAAAGGTGTAATTCTAACAAAAGATAATCTTGCAAAGAGGAATTGGCATGGAAGTACACAATGCATTTTTTGTCATCACGATGAGACAATTAGTCATTTATTCTTCCATTGCAAGTTTACTCGCTCTATATGGTCATTCATCCAAATAGCTTCTGGTTTATCTCCTCTATGTTCGGTAACCAATGTTTTTGATAATTGGTTGCATGGAACTGTTGATAAGTACATAACTATGTTTAGGGTGGGAGCGCTTGCCATTATATGGTCGCTATGGCTTTGTAGAAATGACAAGATTTTTAATAACATTGTGTCTTCTCCTCTGCAGGTTATTTATCGAGCCACTGCTATCCTCCGATCATGGACTATTCTACAACGCATGAAGTTTCGCGACTTATTTGTGAAGGGATGTACGCGATTGGAGAACACAGCGATGGATATTTTCTCCCATCATAGATGGCCACGTGATTTGAGGATTGATCTACCTTAGATTGAAGACAATTATCTCGATAGTGCCTTTTTGTAATGCTTGTATAATTTTTTCCCTACTTTTGTCGTTCGTGTGACTGTGTGCATCTTAGTTATGCAGAGACCAGGTGTAAGCATTAAACATTTTATGTTAATAAATGCGCCCATTTCCAAAAAGAATACCCCAAGACAAAAAAACATAGAGCCAAATTTGATGAAGTCTGTGTTGATTAGGTCTCCTGTTCCTAAAAAAGAATTATATAGCCAAATATCACTAATTTTATTAGAAAGGATCACAGATTAGGTTTTGGGAAGATAAGTGGCTTGGCCAAACTACTCTTCGCGAACAATATCCAACTCTATATTCGATTGTTAGACAAAAGGGAATACAATTTCCACAGTGATGGAAGACAACCCTTGTAATGCGTCTTTCAGAAGAAGTGCCATTGGTTCTCGACTGGTATCTTGGAACAATCTACTGTTACGATTATTCACGATACAATTGTCGGACGGTGTTGATGTGTTCAAATGGAAATTACTAGAAAGTGATAAATTTTCTGTTGGCTCACTATATAGAGCTTTGGTCCAACCTGATATTCCGGTCGATGATAATAGTAAAATTTTGAAAATGAAAATACCCCTTAAGACGAAGATATTTGCATGGTATCTATGTAAAGGTGTAATTCTAACAAAAGATAATCTTGCAAAGAGGAATTGGCATGGAAGTACACAATACGTTTTTTGTCATCATGATGAGACAATTAGTCATTTATTCTTCCATTGCAAGTTTACTCGCTCTATATGGTCATTCATCCAAATAGCTTCTGGTTTATCTCCTCTATGTTCGGTAACCAATGTTTTTGGTAATTGGTTGCATGGAATTGTTGATAAGTACATAACTCTGTTTAGGGTGAGAGCGCTTGCCATTATATGGTCGCTATGGCTTTGTAGAAATGACAATATTTTTAATAACATTGTGTCTTCTCCTCTGCAGGTTATTTATCGAGCCACTGCTATCCTCCGATCATGGACTATTCTATAGCGCATGGAGTTTCACGACTTATTTGTGAAGGGATGTACGTGATTGGAGGACACGGCGATGGATATTTTCTCCCGACATGGATGGCCGCGTGATTTGAGGATTGATCTACCTTAGATTGAAGACAATTATCTCTATAGTGCCTTTTTGTAATGCTTGTATAATTTTTCCCTAGTTTTGTTGTTCGTGTGGCTGTGTGCATCTTAGTTATGCAAAGGCCGGGTGTAAGCATTAAACATTTTATGTTAATAAATACGCCCATTTTTAAAAAAAAATACCCCAAGACAAAAAAAACATAGAGCCAAATTTGATGAAGTCCGTGTTGATTAGGTCTCCTGTTCCTAAAAAAGAATTATATAGCCAAATATGACTAATTTTATTAGAGATCCTATAGAAGTGAGAAACATAGCTAAGGTAACGAGAACTAGATGTGACGTCCATGTTGATTAGGTCTCCTGTCCCTCAAAGAAAAAAAATCATAGAGCTAATTATGACTTATTCTTTAGATATCCTATAAGTGAAAAACATTGTCAAAATCACACTTTAGAGACAGCAAAATAATAATTTTCCTCATATTTTGGGAAGGTAGAAGTACTTGACAAATCATCATGGATGGTGTGTGAGACTTTGAAGCGCTGTCATACGGACGGCCAGGTGGTTGGCAACAACAAATTAGCATCATATATACCATGAGATGATTAGATATTGTGGGAACGTCGCCAAAGCTACTACTAAGTTGTGTTAGTCAGCTCTTATACAAAGTTAGTGATTTTTATAACCCCTGTTACAGGCCAATGTGTCGAAGACCTGATACAGCATCAGGCGACCACATTTTATTTTTTTTGGCTATCCTTACTAAGTGGATGCCCACGTACTGCCGACACATGACCTGGAGGATTTATAGTATGCATGGCACCTCACTATGTCGTGGACCGCCACCAACATGGCGACACACAGATGTAAGCTATTTTGCACAAATGGACATATGGAACAGTTATACGGTCACCATTAATCCTATTTGGGAGAGGACATGCATAAAACAGAATAATGAATGGATAGGAAAACCGGTAACGACTTATCACACACACAAAAAGGAATCGTTCTTAGCCATTGGTATTCCACATGGGTAGTCTCTGGGCAAGGAATACGATACCTTGAGATTAAGAAGGGGGCTCCTTCCAGCATCAATACCTGAAGGGATGATCGACCGTTCGTAAGCAAACACGACATACAGTTAGAGTTGAACTAAGTGAATACTCCCTCCGTTCCAACATACTAAAAATGTCTAGATATTTTTTTTTCACAAAAGATAAAACATCTTATATTTTGAAACAAAGGGAGTAGTACTATTTTCAATTTGAGATGGCTTACCATAATGTTGTTATTAACTCGTCGAATTCAAACAGCTATGAATACAGATGCTCACTGATGCATGTCTGAATAAGTGTGTGCATTCATAGGGGTGAGTGCATGTACGTGTTGTGAGCGTCTACGATTATATATACTGTGTTTTTTTTTAAATACTCGGCAATCAATAGTGTCTGTACCTTCTGTAATCTTTTGTGCGATGAATGGTACAATTTGTCCAGCCATGGAGTCTCCGCCGATGTAGAGAGGACTCGAGAGAAACCTGGGATGGTCGTTGAGCCACTGGACAAGGAGGTCACATAGATCAACAGCAAGACAGATGCAGCCAATAAATACTGAATGAATTGCAACAAATTGGTGGATGGGCGCGTAGCTGGCAAGCAGTTAGGTTAGGTGAGGCAGCAGTAGCACCTTGACGAGGAACTCATGGAGCTGCAAAGAGGTCGACACTTGACCAACATCGTAGCCTTGGGGTTGTTTGGAGAACGAGAATCCGGCCCCAACCGGTGTATCGACGAAGAGGATATGTGCCACCTGCAAATGGGGGGCGTCGTCAGGACTCCGGACTGAACCTGAATGGGGGTGTAACGTGGCTAGCTGCAGTCCGCAGAGTAGTGCAAAACATGACTGACCTTGGTCCATGAGTACGGGTTGATTTCCAGGCTCGGTACGGTGCCGTTGTAAGGCTCTATGACGAACTTGAATGGACCTGCAGTGCACAAGTTTGATATGCCGTAGAGTATAATGGCGAGTCGATCGCTTGAGAATGCTGACAAAATGTACCGATCTCGAAGGCGAGGCCGCTGAGCACGGAGCAGTGGTCGCCGCCGGTGAGCCAGAGGAGGAAAGGGTCGTTTTCGCTGCCACTCTCCGACTCGACGAAGTAGTAGAAAAGCTCGGCGCCATTATCCTCGTCCACCTCCACGTACCTTACAATTGAGCGGCAGCAGGCTAGGTCATTTTGAGTCGATCAAGAAGGAAATCCACCTACTATATGTATATTGTCGCGCCGCGTGCAAAAATAACTGAATAAGGAATGAGAAATTGGGAACTCTACCCAGTCTCGAGGTGGAAGGGGAGGCGGCCGTGGAACCCTGGGAGGCTGGTCACTACCTTAGAACTGGACGCTGCAGCGGCGAGGGCGTGCTGCCGCCGGGTAAGCGAGACCAAGAACAAGAAGCAGAGCAGCGGGAGCAGCCGCCGGATCATGCTGCTGAATTGGAGAGCAGTACTCCACTGCTTTCTTTTTGCTCCGGGCTCGGGAAGAGACTTCAGAGGTGGACACAAGGCTGTGAGAGATGGACAGCAAGGCGGGGAGATATAGACATTTCCACTTCTCCAAATCTACATGTGCGGCACATGTCCTTAAGTAGCATAAGAGCCACGAATGTGCGTGAGACTTATCACCGGGTGTGGCTTCCTGATTTTTTTATATTTTTTGTAAATAAATAAATTTCATTCATAAACTGAACAGAGTGCATCCACAGGGGGTTCAAATTCAAACTGGTCAACTCTATCTCCAGTTCTCCATCCCTTGATTCTCGATTTTTATCCATACATCTAACATCATCTCCAATAATGGCTAAACTAGCGCTGTACTAAATAAACCGCTAGAATAGAGCGTGCACACATTCCAACCGCTGCATCCGAACGGACTGTAAAATTTTAGCGCGACGCAATGTGACGTTTTGCGCTATCCGGCGCCAGATATTTGGTGCTCCAGTTACAGCGCGCGCTATTACGAACAGGCAACCGCTCGGAAAATTTCCCGTGCCCACGCCCTATCTTCCCCAATCCACCCCATCCCAACCATTATGGCGCCGCCACCTCGCCACTTAAGTCCAGCCGGCTCTATCCCGTTGTGCAGCCGCCGCCGCCACGCGTGCCCCGGGCGCGCCACCACTATGAATCTCCTGCCACCATCGCCGCCTCGCCAGGAGATCGGTTTATTCCCTGATTCGCCGCCGTCGTTGCCGTCGTGCGGTGAACCTCCCCCGATGTCGTGTTGTCGCGGCATCGCGCCGAGCTCTACGGCTATGATGTCCTCCTCTAGCCGAGAGGCAACTTGGCGCACAAAACGTATTTGTCGAAATCGCCGCAAGGTTTGCGTGGCCACGCCCGCGTCCATTTTCTTTACATTTCATTTGGTAGAAGTATTTCAATTATTTTACATGCTTGTAGATAAGTATTTGCAATGATTCATACGGCGATGAACTTGATATTGATGAAGAAGAAAACATCTCCATGCTATTGGCTTGGAGCGCTAAAAAGAAGTTGAGGATTGGTGTCTCGGTTTGTGAAAGAAAAAAGTTGTGGAGAGAACGGATCAAAGGCCATGATAAGTTGATGCGGATGTATTTAATGGAAATGCAACATATCCCGAAAGCTATTTTCGTCGGCGTTTTCGAATGAGCATCAACTTGGTCAAGCGCAACACGAAGGAGGTGGCGAAGTATGATAGCTACTTTGTGCAAAGGAGGAATGGAGCCGGAGAACTTGGGCATATCATCTACCAGAAGGTGACCGCCGCCTTGCGTTTGTGGCATACGGTGTGGCATACGGTATACCGACGGATCTAGTTGATGATCATTTGCCCATGGATAAGACTACCGCTATCAAGTGTGTCAAGTGTGTTGTCGTGGCAAGTGTGCAAGTTTTTGGCTCCACATACTTGAGATCACCCAATGGTGAAGACACGACTAGGATTTTGGAAACAAGGCTCAGGGGTTTCCAGGTATGCTTGGCTCAATTGGTTGCATGCACTGGAGTTAGAAGAATTGTCCTGCGGCATGGCATAGACAATTCAAAGAGCACAAAAAAGTTTCCACTATAATCCTTATAACAGATTGATTGAACCTTTGACATTGTGGTTCAATCGAAAAGATCATCGTTGAATATGTAGGAACCACTATGGGCATGCCGGTCCCGCTAATGGTTATTTATTGGACAGGTATCTTAATCATGTCTGCATGTTCTTGATTGAACCTGTCAGGTCACACACACTTAACGCTTCGGTGTCGCTAGTTTTCATTAAGATTATGTGTGGTGTAATCAACTGTTGGTTTCGAGTCCCCGATGAGATCCTTGATATCATGAGGATCTTTAGGATGGTCCTAAGGTAGAGAAAAGTACGTGGCAAGTCCGTTTTAGGGTTTTGGGAAAAGTTCCGTATATTTCCATGAGACAAAATATTCTAGAAGGTTCTTAGAGGGTCCACATGTGGGTCCACCTATGAGGTGGGGTCACCTCGGCTATAGTGGGCCAATGCGCCATAGAGACCTAGGCCCATGCGGCCTGGGGTTAGCAAACCCTAGATGGAAATGAGGCATGGGAGGGGGAGGATTCCCTCTTCCCCTTGGCTGCCGCCAGCCCTTAGGACTTGGGGGAGGGGCCAAGCCCCCTCCCCCATGCCTATAAAAGGGGCAGGGGCAGGGGTCTGCGCACTCCCAGATACGTCTCCTTTCCTCCGGAAAAGAGCATGGTGAAGCCCTGTAGATTTCCTTCTCCACCATAATTGTACTATAGTTGTGCTACCGAAATCTTGTGGAGATCCTCTCTCTCTCTCTCTCTCTCTTGCTGGATCAAGAAGGGGGAGATGACACTAAGAGGAAGATGTGGATACTGTGGAGGTGTGATCTGTTCGGTACTAGGATCAAGAAGGTTAAGATCTACATCGGTTTGAACCGACGCAAGCGAACGACTACACCCGAGGGTAAGTAGATTATATCTATCTACTTGTTACTTGCATCTCCTAGATTAGACATTCTAGGTTTCCTCTTGCTATTTCGTAGGAATTTTTTTGTTTTCCTTGCAACAATCCCATCACCACTAATAGCAAGAGGAAACCCAGAATAGCATGACCAGATGGATATAGCGCAGATCCAGGTCTGGACATGGAGAACCACGGAGGCGACGGGCCATGGAGAACCGCGCGCACCAGCCATGGAGGTTTGATACGTCCAATTTGCATCACCTTTCTATATCATAATTTGCCTCTATTCATTGATATATGTCTTATTATGAGGTGTTACTTATGTCTTTCCATCTGTTTTTGCATGTTGGATGATTCTTAGAGGATGAACTGCCGGAGTCAGGATTCTGATGGAAAAAGAGGTGTTTTGATGCAATTTCGTGAAGATCAGAAAAATACCAGAAAATTATTGGAAAATTATATTTCCCCAAAATACGAAGGAAGCCGGAAGGGGAGGCGTAGCTGGGCCATAGGGGGCTCACACCCCATAGGCGCGGGTCCCCTAGGCCACGCCTAGGGCAGGTGTGGCCCACCTGGCCGGCCTCCGACTTTGCCCTCTCGCCTATAACTTCCTCTCGGAACCCTAATACCAGGGGAACAACCACAGAAAGATTTCCGCCACCTTTGCGGGGCACAAAACATCGAGAGAGAAAGAGCTCTCCAGCAGACAGATTTCTACCGGGGGAATTCCTTCCCGGAGAGGGGAGATCGTCGCTATCAACACCATCGTCAAGCTAGACTTCATCGGGATCATCATCACCATCATCTCCACCAGCACCATCATCACCACTCCATCCCGTTGTAACAATCATGTTGAATACTTGCATAGTTCTCAGGGGAAACTTTCTCGGTGTTGATTACTATTGTAGTTGATGCTTGTGAGTGGAACCATTGGATTATTGTTTATGTTCAGATTGTTGTTCATCACCATATCATCTTTTATCTTGGTCCATATGATGTCTCGTGAGTAGTTCGTCTAGTTCTTGAGGACATGGGAGAAGTAATGTTGTTAGTAGTGGATTTGTGTTGAGACATTATTCAATGGTTTAGTATTTAAGTTGTGGTGCTATTCTTCTACTGGTGTCATGTGAACGTCGACTACATGATACTTCACCATTTATGGGCCTAGGGGAATGCATTGTGTATTTGGCTACTAATTGTGGGGTTACCGGAGTGACATAAACCTAAACCCCCGTTAGGACACCTTTGCACAAGGGAGTGTAGTATCTCAAAGTTTAATGTTGTGGTTAGGTTTATATCTTAATTACTTTCCTGTAGTTGCGGATGCTTGCAGGGGGTTTAATCACAAGTATGTATTAGTCCAAGTAAGATCGGTACATTAGCACAGGTTCACACACACAACACTTACAACACCAAAGAAGAGTACTCAGCTATTTGAAGCGAAAGCACTTGACAGAATTCCCATGTGTCCTCGAGAATGTTTGGTCCGTATAAGTATTTCCACCGGCTTGTCCTTTGCTAAGAAAGGATTGGGTCACTTTCTCCATTTGTTTGTTGTCTTTGTTACTTGCTCTTTGTTTTGTTGCCTTATCATAAAACCACTAAAAATCCATTTGCTAAGTATTCACAGGGATTTCCTGCTTCATACCACTGTTCAGCACCTTCTGATCCTTGTTGGGATCGACACTCCTATTTATCGAAAGTACTACGATACACCCCCTATACTTGTGGGTCATAAAGACTATTTTCTGGTGCCGTTGCCGGGGAGTGAAGCGCTATTGAAGAGTTGAACTGGTAAGCGAAACTTTTATTGTGAGTATTTATTTTGTTACTGCTTGTTGCTTTGTTTCCAATATGGATAACCCACTTGGTTTTCTATTTGGGAAAAGTACTACCACTGCTAGGGTAGTAGATGAACCACCACCTATTGAGATAGATCCTTTTAAGATACCTACAAGTATTGTTGATCGTGTTATGGATAATTATTTTTAGGGGATGGAACTGTCCATCCCGGTGATCATTTGCTTTTTATCAATGAATTATGCGGGTTATTTAAGTGTGCATCTATCACAACTGAACAGGTGAAGAAGAAGTTACTCTCCATATCCTTGAAAGGGAGAGCTGAAGAATGGTATAAGCTGCTGAAGAATGGACAATCCATGGAATGGGAGGAGATGGCATCTATCTTTTACTCTAAATTTTATCATCCTAGTGAGATTCATAAGGATAGAAATATTATATATAACTTTTGGCCTCTTGATGGAGAGAGTAAAGCTCAAGCTTGGGGGAGATTGAAGTTGCTAATGCTTAAATGTCCTATTCATGAACTCCCTAACAATATTATTCTCAATAACTTTTATGCTAGGTTTTTTCTTCATGATAAAGATTTACTAGATGCTTATTATGCTGGATCATTCAAACGTATGAAGGAAGAAGCTAAATGGGATCTCTTAGACCGTATTGAAGAGAACACTGAAGCTTGGGAGAATGACAAAGGAAGAAAGTCAGGTATAAACTATGATTGTGAATGCATTAAATCTTTAATGGGAACTGATGACTTTCGTGATATTAGCAATGAGTTTGGTCTTGATTCCCAAAGCATTGCCAACTGTTTTAAGGCCTTTGCCTTTTACATAGAAATTCCCAAAAAGAAGTCGAATAAGTACCATGCTCCCTATAAAGATGTTGTTAATCATGTTCCTATCAGAAGTGTTGAGGTTTGTACTACTAATCATATTGTGCCTGAACCTCATGTTGAGAAAGTTCCTTTCCCAGCTAAGGTAAAGGAGTATTCTATGATTATTAGTGCAAATAAGAAAGGTACAATGAAAACTGTAGAGTCTATTATATATTGTAAGAAGGAAAAAGTTTTAACTAAGTTTGATGGAGATTCTTATGAGTTTAACTTTTCCAAATTTGCCAAAGCTCCTTGTGAAGATAGCTTGCCTAATAAAGATTTCAGGATGGAACAACTTGCTTCTATTGATCTAGTCTATGACCTTGGACCACTTTTTGATAACTGTAAGTATGCTTATTCCGATGATAAAGTTGTTACCAGTGACAGTTATATTGTCAACTTTATACAGAGTGCTACTGAAAGTTATTTTGAGAGAGGGAAACATGGTTTTATGCATCTCAATAATGTTAAGTTTCCCCGTTTTATGCTGAAAGCTTTGAAGTTGCATCTGTTCTGTCTTCCTATGCTAGTGGCTTTTTGTTTCAACAATTCGTTTTCTCATGACACCCCCATGCATAGGAAGTGGGTTAGACTCAAGTGTGTTGGTTATTTGCTTCTTGATGCTCTTTTTCACTTCAAATATATTTATCCTAGGTGAGCATCCTTGGAAGTCTCAAGCCTAACTTAAAGGCATTAAAGAAAAGTACTTGTTGGGAGATAACCCAAGAGTTTTTTAGAGTCTTGGAAGTTATTAGCTCAGTAATAACCGCTCCTTATCCTTTTGTTTTGGTTTTTGTGTCAAGTCCAACTACTTTTATGAAGTAGAGGAGTTGTGAAAAGTGGTTGTCCTGGGACAGATTTTTGTGCTGCATTGTAAACATTTATGAGGAAGGTCGGTACTTCGGATGGAGCTGAATTGTTTTGAGCTTGTTCTCCAAGTTGTTACCCAACTTTCATCAGTTCTGCACTTTTTTATTTGAGCAACAGAAGATTTTTGAAAAAATTAATCTTTACCTGCTGGTCTGTTTTGACAGATTTCTGGTGTCATTTGCATTTGCCTCTTACAGAAGCTTTTGTGTTGATGGGTTTTCAGTTGAAGTGTGTACCCAAAGGTTTATTGTTTTTTCTTACACTAATGTTGTCATTGAGTTTGTGCAAGGGTTTTGTATGAAGGAAATTTTCAGGAGAAGGAGAAAAGGAAACTGCAGAGTTCGTCTTTGAATAGGTAAAAGTGGTGAAAACAGAAGGTTCGTGAAAATCCAATATTTTTATATTTTTGATGTTTTTAATACATAAGGAAGATTACGAGATGGAACTGAAGAGGAAACAGAGTCCGGGGTGGACCAACCCATCCTAGGCATGGGCCGAGCCTGGCCACGCCTGAGGGGGGTGTGCCACCCCTGAACTTCGTCTCCTCCTCGTTTCCGTGTTAGTACCTTATGCTTTGAAACTTCATAATATATAACCCCCCGTATCCCCCGAGGTTCGTGCATCGTGTTCTCGTCGTGTTTTCGTTTCAATCTGTTTCTTTCAGGAAATCTTCTCAAGTTTAGAGCACCATGGTCTCCGCCAACGATAAAGGCAAGAAGCCCGAGGAAGAAGAACCTCAAGTCCCCAAGGAGGAGGATATTTCAGTAGGATATGAAGGTGACATGGAGGAGGACAAGCAACCGGACACTCGCGCTACCGTCACAAGCATTGGATTGGTAGCAAAACCCACCAGCTTAATGGGATAGCACGAATGTCTACAAGAGGGAAACCTCCACGTCTCTTCTACAATCCACGGTCATCTCCTCCACGTAACAAGAGACCCTTCCATACACTTATACATGAATATCAATACCAACAGGTGCCCAAAGGGAATTTGCCTTCGGTTTGGGATATGCCTTGTTCTAACAATGCAGAGAAGGATCATGCTAAGGATGAAGAGTGGGGGAAAGAATAACAAGGATTGGGATTCTTGGTCCGATATGATCATGAACCGCATTGAGCAAAACTCGGAGTTTATTCGCACTCTAACCTTTGAGATTGAGGAGTTAAGGAAGCTTATCGAAGATCTTATCAAGAGAACACCATCACCACCGAAGGAGTAATTCGTCATCAAGTTTGCATCCCCTTGGCTTTTTCCAAGCTTGGGGGAGTGTCGCGGTATCACCACCATTATCTTTTACCTTTTTAGTGGATTCATATCTATGGTAGAGAGGTTATCTTATAGTTTGGTTTGCATGTGAAAGTATCTCTCCTTTAGTTGATTAAATATGTATCCCTTAGTGTGAGTTCCTTTATTAAATATTAATGAGAAGTCCCATCTTTTACTTTTTTGCACTTCTTATTTTAGTTTGCAATCTCTATTATATGATGGATCTTGTTGATCAGTATTGGCACCACTTTGGGAGCATCAAGTGGATCTAAATTGGTTTTGGCAAACCGATTTCTGGTCCATAGCATTACTTTGAAAGAGAAAAAGAGGAAAAATCTTACAGGTATTCTGTATCATTTGTTTTCTTTCTTGTTGGATCATAGGCTTAGTATTATCTATTTAAGATTCTTTTATGTCTTCAAGGAATATTGCATGTTTGGCTTTATTACTTGTATGTTTTCTTGTTTCTTTCAACTCTCTTGTTTGCTACCCAGCCTTGCTAGCCAAAAACCTATTTTAAGAAGGCATACTTCTCATGTTTCCGAATCCCTTTGAACCAAAACTGTTGCCACTTGTGTCCACCATACCCACCTAGTAGATTTTGCTATTCCAAGCAAATTCTCAAGATTCATCTATCTTTCACATTAAAAAGTATTTTGTTATGTGAAAACTAGCACACTTTATTTCTTTGCCCCTAATAGACTTGAACCATTGTGCCATCGAAGTTGTATATGCTTGCATCTATACGTTGGATTTAGCAGAACCATGCTTTCACGGGGAACGTTTTCAACATTGCACTTGTACTCTGTACACAGTTGATATCGTGCTCTTTTGTCTATGGATGTCAACGGTGTGAAATAAAGAGGGAACTTGTAAGTCCATGGAGTCTGTATTTTGTGTTAGAGAAACGCTTGGGCCGCTATCCTAAGCCATGCCTAATCATGGTGGAAACTTGCAGCATCACCATAGTGAGCTATCTATGAAGCATCCTCAATAAAAATCTATGCACATAGTAAATAAAAAGATCGCTGAGATGCTCATTGTCTGCTTGCCTTGTCATTTTGTTTATGGGAAAGCTCGTGTACCATGTGCAAGGGGTACCCCATTGGCCGTTCTCAATGATATGCAAATACTTACAATGACAAGAACTTACCTATGACCAAAGTTGAGTAGCATGAGGAGTGGCCCTCATATTCAAGGGACATGAGATTGCCAGCTTATATTTCGTCAAGCATATACTCCATCTTTGTGCACTTTAACCTTAATCATCTCAAGATGCCTATGATAGGGGCAATGAGGGCTCAAAGCTAGTAAGTACCATAATATTTTGGATGCTCTTTATGACTTGTGATCCCTGCTTCCCTCCATAAAGGGACCTTTCTCCCACTTCCAAGTTGAGTCATTAAAACTACTTCCTCTCTATCTCCAGCAAACATTTGAGTTGTTGTGTTTCAAGCATTCATATGGTGATTTATTCAATCATGTTCTTTATCTTCCTTGTTTGCACAAGACTCTTATCTATTGAGTATTACTTTGAAAGCCTTCATTGTGAAAAACCTTTTTGAGCAAAGAAGTGCTCCTATTTTGAAGACTTCTACAAAAAGTTTTTTGAGAAACTGTTTGCCAGGTGTTCTCTGACCAAGAACAAAGTTTGTCAATTCTAATTATGATTTATCTTTATGCATCTCTATTGTGACTACTATACTTGGTTGCAAGCTAAGTTATATAATAGTGAGTTGTTTTGTTCTATGAGTTGTGCAATGGTAAGTGTGATACTTCTTGTTCGTATTCTTTTATCGACACTTCACTCCATAAACCTGCGGACATGTTTACTGATACGTTGGAAACGTATCTATAATTTTTGATGCTCCATGCTTGTTTAGTATCTACTTTGCTTTACTTTTCTACACTTTGAGGTGCTTTTTACATGTTTTCTGGTACTAACCTATTAACAAGTTGCAACAGTGCCAGATGCCTGTTTTCTGTTGTTTTTGGTTTCATAAAAGTTAGTAAAGAAATATTCGGAATTGGACGGGATGAAGGACAAAGTCAATAACTTTCCGTGGGGAACAAGAAGTCCAGAGGAGAGCCGGAGGGGCTGGCCAGGGGGCAGACCCATCCCAGGCGCGGGGTCAGGTGGACCCGCGCCTGGCTAGGGTTTGGCGACCCTGGTCGCCTCCCTGACTCGCCCCTTCGCCTATAAGAAGCCCCCGATGCAGAAACTCTCGGAACCCGATCAGAAATCCATGAAACCGTCTGTAGCCGCCGTCATCATCGTCCCTAGATCGGGGGGATCTAAAGTTCTTCCCGGCACACTGTCGGAGGGGAGATCATCCCGGAGGACTTCGCTCCGGTATGATTCGTGAGTAGTTCCACCTTGGACTATGGGTCCATGTAGTAGCTAGATGGTTGTATCTCCTCCTTTGTGCTTTCATGTATAGATCTTGTGAGCTTCGTTCATGATCAAGATCTAATCTATTTGTAATCATGCATGTTGTGTTTGTGGGGATCCGATGGATATTGAGATTATTATGTTGGTTTGATTAATGGTTCTATCTTTATGATTCTATCATGTCTGTGTTGTTTGTGATCTTGCATGCTCTCCGTTGCTAGTTGTTATCTTGGCCGTAGTTGCTAGTGACTCCAAGAGGGAGTATTTATGCTCGATAGTGGGTTCATGCCTCTAGTTTCCAAGGGAAGTGACAGAAATCTCTTCGGTTGTAGATGTGCTGTTGCTACTAGGGAGAAAACAACAGTCTCTTGTTCATGGAACGTGTGTACTGTTTACCTTACACACTTTGCTTAAAGCAGTTGTCTGTTGCTTGCAACTTAATACTGGAGGGGGTTCGGATGATAACCTCAAGGTGGACTTCTAGTCATAGATGCAGTTGGATTATGGTCTATGTATAATGTTGTATTGCCCAATCAACCTCATAGGATCTTTCTGGCTAGTAATTGCATTGTTATGCCTTGCTCAGTTCTTGTCAATTGCCCCGATGTAATTTGTTTACCCTTCATGCCATGTTGTTTATTTAGGGAGAGAACCTCTAGTAAACTATGGACCCCGGTCCAATCTTTACCATTGATACAGCTTCCACTGTTAGTTGTTTACTTGCTGCAAAACATTATCTTCCACACCATACGTTTAAACCTTTGTTACAGCAAACCGGTGAGCTTGACAACCTCACTGATTCATTGGGGCAAAGTCTTGAGTTTGTGTTGTGCAGGTCTCCATGTTGCCAGCAACACCTGTGTGACGTTTCCTTCCTCCTACTAGTTCGATAACCTCGGTTTCTTACCGAGGAAAACTTGTTGTTGTGCTGCTTCATACCTTGCTCTTGGGGTTTCCAACGAAGCGTTCCACGACAAGTATTGGGCGCCATCAAGCTAATTTCTGGCGCCATTGCCGGGGAGGCTAAGGACGTCTTCACTAGGGGAGTCCTTCACTTCCTTTCTCTTTACTTTGTTTTTAGTTTGCTTAGTTTATTTTGCTTGGTTTTGTTTTCCTATTTTCAAAAAAAAAACCCAAAAAATTAGTCTAGCTTGGTTTGCTTTCTTTATTCAAAAACACACAAAAATTAGTTCCCGGTCTAGTTGGCACCCTGTTCTAGCTCACCATGTTGCTCCCCAAGTTCACCCAGAAAAACCTTGCAATAGTTAGTGGCTCCATAATTGGGAAAGACAATATTGAAGAATTCTTTAACTATGTTAGCAAGCATGAGGATATTGAGGATAAATCTATAGCAGAGCTTGTTCCTAATTATGAAATTGCTTTTGCTTGTTTAGTCCATATGTTGGAGGCTAGGTTTGTTAGCCTTAACCCCTTCATGCAATTCTTATTCCTAAAACTAAAAGAAGAGAAGAATGTTGAAAAAGGGAATTCATCATTGAAACTTTATCAAAAGAATTCCATGATGTTGGTAGGGAAGCCAAAAAGGTTTTTGAACGTTTCAATATGCTAGGTTCAAGTGTAGATGTTGTGGGTATTTCTGATAAAACTAAGCCTAGATAGGAATTCAATATACCCATACCCTATAAGCTTGTTGGAATGCATGAAGCCTTTGAAAATAACTTCGATTGGATTGCCCCTGAAAATCTTTTTGATGAAGGTAGTATACCAAAGAGAGATGAGAAAGGATCCTCCAAAACCAATTTGGATGATATACCTTTCATAGTTGAAGAATTTGCAAGATTTGATGTTAATGCTTCCTCATTGAAAATACTTGATTCTTCTTGGTTTTTGTGCCTAACTTAAAGGCATTAAAGAAAAGTACTTGTTGGGAGATAACCCAAGAGTTTCCTTGAGTCTTGGAAGTTATTACTACTGTAATGACCTCTCCTTATCATTTTTGTTTGCTTTTTGTGCCAAGAATGCCCTCTAATGAGAGGGAACTAAGATTTGGAGACATGCTGTCCCGAAACAGATTTATGTCCTCCACCAAAAAAATCGTGAGGAGGATCTGTAACTCGGATTGAGCTAAAAATTTACGAATAAATCCCCCAGTATGTTGGATAACTTTCTTTATTTCAACACTTTTTTATTTGAGCAACAGAAGATGTTTGAAAAAATTCGTTTCTACCTGCTGGTCTGTTTTGACAGATTTCTGTCACTATTTGCATTTGTTTCTTATTGATTCCTTTTTGAGCTCTCTTCAGGTAAATTGAGTTTCTTTGAAGGAGTTACTTCAGTAGATTGTGTTTTTAGTGAAAATCCTTGTTGTTCCAAATCTTTGCCAGTGGTCTAATATCTTTTAAATAAGCTAATATTGCTAATGAAGATTGTGTGAAGTTTTGTATGAAGGAAAAATTTCAGGTGTAGAGAGAGAATGATGCAATGAGATGAAGAATGGACAAAAGCTCAATATTGGGGATGCCACCATGGTGTCACCCCAATAAATATCCAAGAGGTACAAACGTTAAAGGGCATCCCCTTCTTCATCAATAAAAAGCTCAGGTCTGTCTAGACACTTCACTTTTATTGTTTCATGCACAGTTGTGTTGTTCTTGGAGTGTCTTAGTTTTCGTTTGCTTTAGTAGTTTTGACCCCCGCTCTCGCTGTGTTGTTTTGCAAATAAGTTTGCTTGGTGTTTGGAAAGGAGTAGTAAGTTCTTGCTTGAAGTGCAAGAGGACCTTGCATTGACTGTGACTTAGACTTTAGCATGACATGCTAGGTGTTGTTTTTGCATTATGCTTAGTGATTATTGCTGTAGCATGTCTTGTTCCAAACAATTGGTATTGCTTAGTGTGCCTTGAAGAAATTATGCGTTGTTTTAGCATGCAAAAGCATAGTATTGTGGTATTCTCCTTTGATGTTTTGCTTGGGTTGACTTGGTACATGCTCACATCATGTTATGACTATGAAAAATCACCATTATCCTCTATGATCGTTTAGTCCTTGACTTGTAGTACCACTCTTTGCTTTGATTAGTTTACTTTGTTGCATTGCATAATTATGGACATTATTGCTCTCTTAGTTGGTTACTCCCAGTCTTTTGCTAGCCTCCACTTGTATGAGTAAGCTCTACTCATGCTTCCAACTCCCAAGAAACCAAGTTATTCCAAAGTAGCCACTATAAACTCCTATGCATGTTGTGTTACACCATTCCAAAGTATATTCTTGTTTTCAGCTATCTTCCAATTAAAACTATTTTGTTATGTGAAAACTTAGTGATTAAAGCCATCACGAACTTGATGGCACATTTTATTCTTTGCCCCTAATGAACTTGAACCATTGAGGCAACTTTGTTGTATATGCTTGCACTTATAAGTTGGGATTAGCAGAACCGTGCTGTCACGGGGAACATTTTCAACATTGCACTTGTACTTTTTGTACTCCGTTGATATCATGCTCTTTTGTCTATGGATGTTACCGGTATGAAATGAAGTGGGAACTTGTAAGTCCATGGAGTTTGTATTCTGTGTTAGATAAACGCCTGGGCCGCTAGCCTAAGCCATGCCTAATCATGGTGGGAAACTTGCAACATCACCATAGTGAGCTATCTATGAAGCATCCTCAATAAAAAGATATGCATATGGTAAATAAAAGATTGCTGAGATGCTCATTGTCTGCTTGCCTTGTCATTTTGGTTATGGGAAAGCTCCTGTACCATGGGCAAGGGCTACCCGGTTGGCGGTTCTCAATGATATGCAAATACTTATAGTGACAAGAACTTGCCTGGGCCCTAAGTTGAGTATCCATGAGGTGTAGCCCTCATAGTCAAGGGACTTGAGATTGCCAACTTATACTATGTCAAGCATATACTCCAGCTTTGCCACTTTAACCTTAACCACTTCAAGATGCTTATGATAGGGGCAATGAGGGCTGAAAGCTAATAAGTACCATAATTTTTTGAAGCTCTTTTTGGAACTTGCAATCCCTGCTTCCTTTACAAAAAGGCCTTTCTTCCATAATTATTGAGTCTCCACCTTCTACCTTTAGGCACCATTAAGAGAGCATAGTTGTCATTTTGTGTGCAATGTTCCAAAGCTTAATAATTGATGCAAATTGTGTTATTACTTGTTCATGTGCTATCTATTTCTAGTCACCCTTGTGAACTTTGCAGGTGTCCTATGCATTATATTGCTACTCTATGACGGACAAGTTGATTGCCACTATGCTATGTTTTCTGCATGTGAAACAAACAAACGTTTTTCAATGCATATTATTCATGATCTTTGTTTGTAGCTTGCCATGTTGCATGCATAGTTACTATGTACTATTGTTAGAACTCCATCTTTCATGCACATGTTTAGAGTTATTTGATCCCAGCTTTCAATGTTTGTAAATGGTTGGATCTTTATTGTGAGGGTGCATGTCATCTTAAAAATTATTCTTTTTATCACTTACCTACTCGAGGACGAGAAGGAGTTAAGCTTGGGGATGCTGATATGTTTGAAACGTATCTATAATTTTTGATGCTCCATGCTTGTTTAGTATCTACTTTGCTTTACTTATCTACACTTTGAGGTGCTTTTTACATGTTTTCTGGTACTAACCTATTAACAAGTTGCAACAGTGTCGGATGCTTGTTTTCTGCTGTTTTTGGTTTCAGAAAAGTTAGTAAAGAAATATTCTCAGAATTGGACGGGACGAAGGACAAAGTCAATAACTTTCCGTGGGTAAAAAGAAGTCCAGAGGAGAGCAGGAGAGGCTGGCCAAGGGGGCCAGACCCACCCCATGCGCGAGGTCAGGTGGACCCGCGCCTGGCTAGGGTTTGGCGACCCTAGTCGCCTCCCGGACTTGCCCCTTCGCCTATAAGAATCCCCGATGCAGAAACTCTCAGAACCCGATCAGAAATCCATGAAACCATCTGTAGCCGCCGTCACCATCATCCCTAGATCAGGGGGGATCTAAAGTTCTTCCCGGCACCCTGCCGGAGGGGAGATCATCCCGGAGGCCTTCTCTCCGGTATGATTCGTGAGTAGTTCCACCTTGGACTATGGGTCCATGTAGTAGCTAGATGGTTGTATCTCCTCCTTTGTGCTTTCATGTATAGATCTTGTGAGCTCCGTTCATGATCAAGATCTAATCTATTTGTAATCATGCATGTTGTGTTTGCGGGGATCCGATGGATATTGAGATTATTATGTTGGTTTCATTAATGGTTCTATCTTTATGATTCTATCATGTCTCTGTTGTTTGTGATCTTGCATGCTCTCCGTTGCTAGTGGTTATCTTGGCCAAGTAGTTGCTAGTGACTCCAAGAGGGAGTATTTATGCTCGATAGTGGGTTCATGCCTCTAGTTTCCAAGGGAAGTGACAGAAATCTCTTCGGTTGTAGATGTGTTGTTGCTACTAGGGAGAAAACAACGGTATCTTGTTCATGGAACATGTGGACTGTTTACCTTACACACTTTGCTTAAAGCAGTTGTCTGTTGCGTGCAACTTAATACTGGAGGGGGTTCGGATGATAACCTGAAGGTGGACTTCTAGTCATAGATGCAGTTGGATTACGGTCTATGTATAATGTTGTATTGCCCAATCAACCTCATAGGATCTTTCTGGCTAGTAATTGCATTGTTATGCATTGCTCAGTTCCTGTCAATTGCCCAGCTGTAATTTGTTTACCCTTCATGCCATGTTGTTTATTTAAGGAGAGCACCTCTTGTAAACTATGGACCCCGGTCCAATCTTTACCATTCATACATCTTCCACTGTTACTTGTTTACTTGCTACAAACCATTATCTTCCACACCATACGTTTAACCCTTTGTTACAGCAAACCGGTGAGCTTGACAATCTCACTGATTCGTTGGGGCAAAGTCTTGAGTTTGTGTTGTGCAGGTCTCCATGTTGCCAGCAACAACTGTGTAACGTTTCCTTCCTCCTACTGGTTCGATAACCTCGGTTTCTTACTGAGGAACTTGCTGCTATGTTGCTTCATACCTTGCTCTTGGAGTTTCCAATGAAGCGTTCCACGACAAGTATTGGGCGCCATCATTTACTGAGCTCAGTTTTCTCTTGGGGACAAGTGAAGTCTAAGCTTGGGGGAGTTGATACGCCCAATTTGCATCACCATTCTATATCATAATTTACCTCTATTCATTGATATTTGTCTTATTATGAGGTATTACTTATGGCTTTTCATATGTTTATGCATGTTGGATGATTCTTGGAGGATGGACTACCCGAGTCTGGATTCTGATGGAAAAGAAGGCGTTTTGGTGAAATTTCGTGAAGATCAGAAAAATACCAGAAAAAATATGAAAACATATTATTTTACCAGAAGAATAAGGAAGCCAGAAGGAGGAGCGAAGAGGGGCCACAGGGGGCCCACCCCTAGGCATGAGCCCACCCTGGGCCGCGCCTAGGGCAGGTGTGGCCCACCTGCCCGGCTCCCGACTCCGCCCCTTTGCCTATATCTTACCTGCGGAACCCTAAGCCTTAGGGAGCGACCACAGATAGATTTCCGCCGCCTCTGGGGAGGAAAACACCGAGAGAGAAAGATATCTCCGGCAGACAGATTTTTGCCAAGGGAATTCCTTCCCAGAGAGGGGAGACCGTCGCCATTAACACCATCATCAAGCTAGGCTTCATCAGGATCATCATCATCATCCACACCATCATCTCCACCAGCACCATCATCACCACTCCGTCCCGCTGTAACAATTGTGTTGGATATTGCTTTAGTTCATTAGGGGAAACCTTCCTGGTGTTGATTACTATTGTATTTGATGCTTGTGAGTGCAACCATTGGATTATTGTTTATATTCAGATTGTTATCCATTACCATATCATCTTTGATCTTGATCCATATGATGTCTTGTGAGTAGTTCGTTTAGTTCTTGAGGACATGGGAGAAGTCATGTTGTTAGTAGTGAATCTGTGTTGAGTTATTATTCAATGGTTTAGTATTTAAGTTGTGGTGCTATTCTTCTAGTGGTGTCATGTGAACGTCGACTATATGATACTTCACCATTTATGGGCCTAGGAGAAGGCATTGTGTATTTGGATATTAATTGTGGGGTTGCCGGAGTGGCTGAAACCTGAACCCCCATTAGGACACCTTTGCACAAGGGAGAGTAGGATCTCGGAGTTTAAGGCTGTGGTTAGATTTATATCTTAATTACTTTCCTGTAGTTACGGATGTTTGCAGGGGGTTTAATCACAAGTATGTATTAGTCCAAGTAAGGGCGGTATGTTAGCACAGGTTCACCCACACAACACTTACAAACACCAAAAAAGAGTACTCATCTATTTGAAGCGAAAGCACTTGACAGAATTCCCATGTGTCCTCGAGAACGTTTGGTTCTTATAAGTATTTCCACCGGTTTGTACTTTGCTAAGAAAGGATTGGGCCACTTGCTTCGTTTGTTCGTTGTCTTTGTTACTTGCTTTTTGTTTTGTTGCCTTATCAGAAAACCACTAAAAATCCGTTTGCTAAGTATTCACAGGGATTTCCTTCTCCATACCACTGTTCAGCACCTTCTGCTCCTCGTTGGGATCGACACTCCAATTTATCAAAAGTACTACGATACACCCCATATACTTGTGGGTCATCAAAGCCCCGTTAGGACACCTTTGCACAAGGGAGTGTAGGATCTTAGAGTTTAAGGCTGTGGTTAGGTTTATATCTTAATTACTTTCTCGTAGTTGCGGATGTTTGCAGGGGGTTTAATCACAAGTATGTATTGTCCAAGTAAGGTCGGTACATTAGCACAGGTTCACCCACACAACACTTACAACATCAAAGAAGAGTACTCAGCTATTTGAAGTGAAAGCACTTGACATAATTCTCATGTGTCCTCGAGAACGTTTGGTCCTTATAAGTATTTCCACCGGCTTGTCCTTTGTTAAGAAATGATTGGGCCACTTGCTGCGTTTGCTCGTTGTCTTTATTACTTGCACTTTGTTTTGTTGCTCTATCAGAAAACCCCTAAAAATCCGTTTGCTAAGTATTTACAGAGATTTCCTGCTCCATACCATTAGTCAACACATTCTGCTCCTCGTTGGATCGATACTCCTATTTATCAAAAGTACTACGATACACCCCCTATACTTGTGGGTCATCAAGGTGTCGTCCGGCAGCCCCTCCCCTGCCGGAGTCGGGCATGGAGGTTGTAGATCCGGGGTTCACCGTCGCCGGCCATGGTGGTTTCGACTGGCAGCCCCTTCACCTCCGTGCAGTTAACTGCCGCAGTATTGGAGGCCTATGAGCATCCCCTACTATGGATTGCAAGCCCATGATTCGTTGGATTTATTGCTTCTCTTTTGCAATCCCCTCTGTTTTTCAATTTCTTGCTTCTAGACATGGATTTGTTGGAGTTTGTTTTGAATCAGGAGTGATTCTTGAATGAATCTTTATTAATCTTTTATGAATTTGTATTAGTGTCTGTGATGTATAAATCCTATGAAGCGTATAGAAAACTTTCTCTGAATCGTCTATGAAACTTCTATCAAGAATCTTTTGAAGTTACACGTACTCAATGAATCTCGTATTGAACTGTGTTGAATCCTGTAGAAATTGATGGATCTTGCATGAATTGTCCATGTTTAATTGCTATTGTTTCAACAAAAATGTACTGATCTAGAAAAAATGGTGTGGAAATTATTTCTGTTTGTACGATTGTTGTGGAAATCGTCTTGATCTATTTGCATGATTATTGCTGATATTCTGTTAAAAATTGATAGACGTTGTATGAATATTCAGTGGAAAAAAATATATTAAAATTTATAAACCTTGTAATTTTCTCAATGAATATTCTTGATTTTCTCAATGAATCGTGTATGAAGCATGAATGAAACATGTGATATAGATTGCATTTATTGAAAAAATGTACTATTAAAATAAATATTAGAAAAATCTATATTGTTAAATGAATGGTATGATAAAAAATTCTTTTAAATTTATATGAAAATTGCTTCAATCCTGAATTAAACGTCCATGAATTTAACTGTTTCAAAATGCTTAATGAAACTGTCCTTGACATAAATAATATGATTTTTTTTGAAACTATTATTTTTAGATGTATTTTTTAAATTAGATTGCACATAAAACTGGCTAATTAAATTAACAAACCGGTATTTTCTCTGTGTAACAAATGAGGAGGCAAACAACGACAAAACATGTATAAAACTTGAAAAAGACAAGGGCTAAGAAGTAAAACTGTATGGACTAAAAAAAGTGAGGTAGGAGGGTTGTTTTGTAAAACGGATATCACGAATCTCCAACAAACAGAGGACAGTGATGGTGCCGGAGGTCCAACTTACACGGAGGGTTGCATTGTCCGATCTGAGCATGCATATATAGCTCTTGTAGTTTCTACTCGGCAAGTAGTTGGCATAATGGTCGTTTTAAGTTGGTTTAGGCTTAAGCTCGATCGTAAATGTCAATTCTAAATAACCATAACAAATTCTAATCCTTATAATTGAAATGCAATGAGGGCTCTAGTTACTCGCTCAAAATATAGTACTAGATACTATAGTTGTTGATTCAGTATCCAACGGCTGAACATGGCAAAGCATCTCGCCGGTTCGAACTCAGGCGCCGTGTGTCCGGCTCCCTGCAAGCCAATTAGGAGCAACAACTTAAAACCAATAACCTACTACTGACCATGCACTCCAGGAACTCAGGGAGAGAGGTGTTAATTTCCAGTACCTTAACAGTCGCAAATGTCATATTGTTCGAGTACATGATGGTGAACCTGGAAACCCATGGAAGAGACATTAAGCAAATGATCACACATCACTAGCAGTAAAGTGAACGACAAGAAGGAAAGGATGACCAACCCGGCAGACTGGCCATTGAGATGCCATGCCCTCCAGTCGTCAACAATGGGGAAGCCGAGCGACCTCACCCACGCCTGCGTCCCCAGGTGCGGCACTATCGCATCGTGATCGCCGCTGCCATCGATGACACCAACCAAAACCCCATCAAGTTAAGCTCTCCCTCTAACCCTATCAATCTACTAGTTCAAGTCTCATTTCACGGACCTGTATACCAGTGCGCGGTAACCATTGGCGGTGACGTTCCGGTGGTACTTGATGCTGCTCGTGATGTCTCTGGTATACGGCACCCCTCTGTTGCATCTCACCCACTCATCCACCGTCCCGTCCTTGATCCCGAGGGCGTCTCGGGTACACTCGGCATTCGCCCAGAAATACGCGAGGTAGGCGCCATAGGTCTGATTCAAATCGTGTAACATAAGATTGGACCAACTGGGAAAAGGGAACACAATAAAGGCCAAAAGATTGCGCATGCTCCGGACTTACCTGACAGTCAACTGTCGGACTAGGTGGCGGATTTTTAAGCCGTTTCTCTGTTTTGTTTTCATCTTTATCCTCGCTCAGTATTTTTCTACCGGCAGCAGCTGAATCATCGTCCATTTCTTGACCCGGTCTAGTAGATGTAAAACCGCCACAGTTGTCCAACAAAATTTGGCCCGATCTAACTTCAGAGAGGAGCTGCATAACAAAATTTGGCCTGATATATGTGGGATCTTTCGGTAATAATAAATTTAAAAAGGACATGTACTAGGATATCTCGTTCTTACACTGTTGAACTTATCCAGAGCTTGAGCACATAACACATTGGTAGGATTCCTATAGTCTTCTCCATGGCAATGCCTGATTATGGTCTCCAGAGAGAAAAAAAGATAGGAGAAAATACCATGTTCACCATTTTAGTTGAGACAAAAGATGTGTGCTTGAAGATATGAAGGCATGGCGGATCTAGATGAGTTTAGTTACCTCATATAGTTGATGTGATATTATGCCAACTCCGTGAGCATATTGCACTCCGGAGCTATAATCAATTACGTCACCGGTTGACGGATTGCCTACTACATAGCCCTGAGAGTGAAATAAATGTACTAATAATTGTTTCTTTTTCAAAAAATGAATGAACTGACGTGGTGATGCCTGTACGACAATATGCTAATTCCAGGGAGGTGTCCTTTTGGACTTTCTTTTTTTGAGCGGGCTAGCCCCTTTTTTTATTTTTAAAATGGGCAAAAGCCGTCCCTTTCCTTTTTTTTTTGAAAGAAAAAGCCGTCCCTTATCATCGAATAAGAAAAAAGTAAAGTAAATTAGAAAACATAGCCCCTTTCAATCAGTTGCACAACGGAAATACATAGGTCAGAACGAAAGAACGGTGACCTTTTGAACTAAAGAATTATGCATGATTGTACCTTGAGATTAAGGAGGGGACTCCTTCCAGCGTCAATACCTGAAGGACCACGTGCGAAGACAGTGGAAATTAATCAACAATACAACTCATCGTTTTTGTGTGGGTGAAAATAATACTACAATACTAGTGCTCATACCTTCTGAAATCTTTTGTGCGATTAATGGCACAATTTTTGCAGCATAGGAGTCACCCCCGATGTAGAGAGGATTTGCGAGGAATTTAGGGTGGTCGGTGAACCACTAGACATGAACACATTGGTTAGACAATAATGCTGATGCGACTATCAAAACATTTAAACAAGTGGAGTTTGAGTGAGCCAGAGTAAGCTTAACGTGTATTGTTCTTTGTAAAATAATAATAATAATTTGAGTTGAGTTAGGATTAAAGCCAGGAAGACGGGTGTGTACCACAACGGCACAAGCGTTGCACAGACCAAACTGCTAGAAATCAGGTTTCGTATCAGTTTAACTCATACTCGACACTTGTTACCTTTTTCAATTGGAATTGATCCCTTTCAAGCCAAACGGTACATTGAGAAATTAAGCCAAATCTTGAAATTTTGTTGTTAAGTCTTGTGGTTGTTATCTTGGAGCTTCTGAGCTGTATTCCGAGATTAGTAGTTTAGAGGTTTGCTTTGAATTTAGTGGTGAAAGTAGGTGCTTTGATGGTTTTCTATTTCCATCTGGTATATGTTATTCTGTTAGCCCGAATCCTAATGGAAAATGCTAAAGTGGCTTGTTATTGTGAAAACTTTAACAAAATGCTTCTCAAGTAACTTATACATGTCCAGAACATACAAACATGGCCCTTTGGTATTTTCAGACTTCCCAATTATATTGGCCATCTGATTTGCATTGATTTTTATTTAAGATAAATATATCCATGTGGAAGCCTTATGTGGAATCATATTGTCTGTCTTAAAGAATTTATGCACTAGCCAATTATCCCAAAATACCGATCTGATAGAAAGAGGCTATAGTCGGTATATTTATATTCAACATGTCTATCCTTGTGTTTGTCGTTTGATCGAGCATTGGGTTGTTTCGATTAAGACATAGCTAGGTGAATATGGATTCTTGTCCGACCTTTTCAAGCCATTGTTTTCTCCTTAGATTTGATCTTTAGATTCTATTTTCTACCGTGATCCACATGGACACAAATTTTATTCGAGGGATGTGCATTCTGGTTTACATATTGCACCATATAAAGCATCCGGAATTGATTTTATTCCACAATAGCCATATAATGAAATAAACTAATAATCACCACAAAATAATAAATAACATGGACAATGTGTTAGTTTAATTTCATTACAAAACGATCGGGCTAACAGATCATTCTAATTTCTATAACCATATAAAATGGCATACCAACTATGTTAAACATGAGTTATGTCGAGCCAATTTTGAGAAAAGCTCGTCCTAACCCAAACTTAGCTTTTTTTTTTGAAACATAACCCAAACTTAGCTTGACTTTCAACCGAGCTACAACATAAGCTTATGCTCTGGCGGACGCGAGTTTTTGGCCCTTGGGTGTGCCCGAACACGTTTTGAACAATTAAATCAAAAAATATTAAAAATAAAAAAAAATATGGCATAAATCATGTCGGTAGAGAATATATGCAGATATGTGCATGTCAAATCGGACCTACAATATAAAAATATCTAACCTATAGAAAATTGACAAACTACATTGTTCACAGTATAAAGAATTGACCTATACTATTCACACTATAACAAAGTCTTAGTTTCTAATTTTTTTATGTCGGTCACATGGGTTTGTATTTTTTCTTGAAAATGTGGACGAGCAAGTATCAATGTGACATGTACGTGCGATCAAATTTTTTTTTTTGAAACATTTAAATATCATTTTTCGTTTTTTCAAAAATCAGGTGCACTGGTACCAGGTTTCTCCACCATATTTTTGGCTCATTACTTTTCGGAACGAGCTAAACTTACGGCTTGAAGCTATTTTTGCATCCCTAATTACAAATAGTGAAAACTGAAGCCATTTCAACAAAAAAAAAATGTGGATCTAATTGCAAGTAGCTAGTAGTACTGTACCGTGATGAGTAATTCATGGAGCTGCAGTGAGGTAGATACTTCCCCAACATTATAACCTTGAGGTTGTCTTGAAAAGGAAAACCCTGCCCCAACCGGTGTATCCACAAAGAGGATGTTTGCCAGCTGCAGATAGACATCAGAACCTGAATAAGAAACTAAGATGGCTACCTAGCTGCATGCACTGTGCAGTAAGAGAGCAGAACGAGACTAACCTTGGTCCATGAGTAGGGATTGATTTTCAGCCTCGGTACGCTGCCATTGTAAGGCTCTGTGACGAATCGGAATGGACCTGCAGTTGCGGTGCACATGTATGGGATAATATGAATGTTGGAGAGAAAGGGGGAGTCAACGCTTGAGAATGCAAACTCAAATGTACCGATCTCCAGGGCAAGGCCGTTGAGTACGGAGCAGTGGTCGCCGCCGGTGAGCCATAGGAGGAAAGGGGCATCCTCGCCGCCGGCCTCCGACTCGACGAAGTAGTAGAACAGCTCGGCGCCGTTGACCTCATCCACTTCCACGTACCCCGTCTCGAGGTGGAAAGGAAGGACGCCGTCGAACCCAGGGAGGCTGGTCACTACCTTGGAACTAGAGGCCGCGGCGGCGAGTGTGAGCTGCCGCGTGGTGAGTCCGAACGAGAAGAAGAAGAAGCAGCAGCAGAGCGGCAGGAGCAGCCGTCTGATCATTTTAGGAGATAATAGTGGTCAGCTCCTCTCTTTCCTCTGTTTTGTTGTTCTATGGGCCGGATCTTATGAGGCTGAGAGAGATGGATGCCATGGTAGAAACACAAGCCCTTCCAGTTTAGGCCTTGTTCGGTTTCATTGGAATTAGGAGGGATTGGCAGGGATTGGTGGGTATTGATTTTCTTCTAGATCAAAATCCCCTTGCTTCCCCTCCGATCCACCCCGATCCACTTGGGGATTGGAATAACCGAACAAGCCCTTAAGCAAGTCGATCGCAGTGTAATTAGTAGAAGAAAAACGATGAGCTAGCTTGATCTAAATGGGACTTATTTAATGTTTTCCCCTGTTGTACAGTAGTAGAATATGTCAATAGGTCAGTCGTGGGTCGTGGCTAGTTTCTTTTTTTTTTGTGGGGAAGGCGTGGCTAGTTGTATGTATAGTCAACCCTAAGATCAGTCATCAATACGGCAACACGAACAGTTGCAATATTTAGTGATTACTACACAGCACCGATAACAATACTCTATATTAACGAGGATCAGAAGTAAACTTGAAGAAAGTTTACTTTGAACCTACAACTTTCATGCTTCGTCCGACTTGAATCCCCTTAACTACGAAACCAAATGAATCAAACTTTGAAACCCTAGATTTTTACAAAAAAAAGGATCATGATTTTAGTGAATCCTATGAAATGATAACTAGCAAATGTTTAATAAGGAACGAAAATATCCGTTTCATGTGCAAAAATAATTTTATGTCAAGTTTGGTGAGTACCGATGCATTCATGCTTATGTGCCGCACATCACTTACATCTACTTATGTGCGCGAGTTGCATCGTACAAACTATAGATCAGCAGTCGCCTCTTTGTTTTCATTGATACGATTTGTTTCTTCCTTGTTGCCTTTTGATTTCTAGGAGGAATAAATATGTAGTACATCTAGGCATGGAAAACTTGTAAAGGAAAACATGTAAAGAATTAAGGATTCAGGCGCATGTGGTTCCACCCATTTTGGGTTAGCTTATGGTCAAGCAAGGGAAACATGAAAAGGACTAAGGATTAAGGATTCAGGCCGATGCATTTTTTTTCCTAGCCGAAATCAGGGAGAGTCGGGAAGCAAGCCGGCTAAGGTAAGGAAGGAGTTGGAAGTCCAGAAGATGTTTAGGGAAGCCCAATGAGAGCTGAGTATACAGAGTTAAGAGGCCAAATCGGTTCATGATTACTAGTTTAAGCAAGAAATATGGGAACAATCCATCTCACAGATGAAGGACAGATCAAGTGTCTGCTTATGCCCTAAAGGCCAGGAGTTAACCGACTAAAGCAGGAAGACAAAGACGAATTCTTCTCTAACAAGATGGCTCTACGCGGGAGGCAACATGAAAATTTGGGTACGGAATCACTACGAAGCTTGGAGAGAAGTTACCAAGTTTAGTGCTAGAGATAGGCTAGAATCCGACTTGTAAACGTGTAAGAGAAAGTCCATGACCTGTACGGAGAGATCAGCCGTCTCACATAAATGTGAGAGGTGATGGTCGACTGAAATTAAGCACATAATCAGCAAACATGAATACATCTATTATTTACCTCCTTCAACCCTTGTCCTTACTTCTATTTCTTCGGCTAATTTGCACATATTTTCTCATAGAATTAACATCCTCGTTAAGGGCGGTCAACAGACTTAGCTCAACCCATAGTTGTTGGAATCTCTGATGGGGTCTCTCTTGAGTAAATAGGGCTTCATGTCTCGAAGGCGCCAGTTAGACTATCTTGTGTATCACGCTTCTAGCCAGCCCCTTTGACGTGAGTTGCGAAATATCTCCCTCCGTGTTGAAGTTCACTCTAACATGTTCGTATATAGTCAGGATCGTTTCCAGTGCAACAGTATGCTTTGGGTCTACATCCGCGAACTTCAGTTTTTCTTAGAGCCACCTCAAAAAACAAGACACTAAACACAAATATATCATAATTATATGCCATGAAATATAAGATGTATTGACATGTAAAATATTCTGCTTGAAATATAAAGGAGGTGGTCCTTTGGTTTCTTTCGCACGAAGACGAAGATCTGCTTGATGTCTGTCCTCGTTGATCTGGTCTAGAGAGGCGGGTTCCGGAAGGCTCCGCCGGCGAACTCCCATGGGCGTATCATGCCTGAAGATTGCTGGATCGCAAGGTATTCGGTCGTGCGTATCTTGTTTTTCTGGTCGTTTGGTTTCAGCGGGAGCGTTGCGAAGCTCTGTTGTTTGTTCCCACCAAGTGTCACTTAGATCCATGGTGAAGTCAGATACGGAGAATGTCAGAAAAGCGGAAATATGAGGATAGCGATGGTGATTTTTGTTCTTGTGGCGACGGAGAACTGGCTGCATGAGCTGGGACTCGTTGCAGCGACTATTGGTGCGAGAAGACAACACAGGGGAGTTTCCAGTCTTATATTGCATGGTGAAAATCCAAGGTTTGGCCTTAACTGGTTGTGTCTGGCAATGACCTTGTTGAAGGCATTGTTTTGTGAGCAGGGATTTCTCCAGGGTGAAAACCTATGATCTTTGATCGGGCAATGACGGCGCTTGGGCACTGTTTTCTTTTTGAAGGCGTTGTTATTGGAGTGGAGGACTACTGGTGTTGTTCTGATGGTGTCAGTGTCGTTGCTTTGAGGATTAGTTCTATGTAGCGGGACTTTTCTTTTTTGTAATTCTTCTTTTTTTAGATATGTGCATCTGTAAAACCGCTAGGTCATGCGTTGTTGCAGAGACTGAGTGTAATTGGTATCTCTATGATATTAATATATACTCTTTTCCAACAAAAAAAAATGTAAAATCTTCTACCCCCAAGTTAAAAGAACAGATGAAAAGTAATTAATAAAGCGTTAACCCCCTATTTTGTTTGATCTGTGGTTTCCTCCGTGTAATCACGTTTCAAACTTCAGAAATTCTGACCGTGAAAATGAATACAACAAGGTCAAATGTTCTTTCCTTCAGTTGACCCTGAGAATGATGTTTTTTAATAAATTATGACGTTTTTGGATCCGTTCTAGATGTAGTGTGGCCATTAATAGATGACACTGATGGTCATTACTTCCAATTAAAAAAATGGATAAGGTAGTGTGGCCCATTATCATCCATGTTACTTTCTCTATACTCGTTTAAAGTTCTAGCACGTAGTCTAATAAAAAAGTTTGGTCACAAGTTTGATCAGTAAAATATGAATGATAAATTCCGAAAATTATACCATTGAATTCATATTCAAAATATCTTTTCAATGGTATAATTTTTGTGACATACAATTCGTATTTTTTTGACACAAAAAAAAATAGGGAAGGCCCCTACTGTGTCATTTTTCATTTATAAAATAGATATGTACAAAGGGTAAAGGGAAAAAATAGTTCAAAGATAAATTACAAGGTATCAAGCCACTGTTGCATGCCCTCCTTGAGGCTGGGCTTTGCTCTATGCATAATAAGAGCAAATGATTCCTTAAAGAATCTAAAACACTCCAAATGATCTAGTTGCTGCCCATCAAAAATAATTTTGTTTCGATGGTTCCAAATACTCCAACAGGCAGTAATCAACACTTCTTTAAAACACAGAGAATTAGCCCTCTGACCACCATCAATGAGCATATCAATAAATGAAAGATCAATATTCCACTCCATGTTAAGTTTCCACCAAAATGACTGACTGAAGTCACATGAGAAGAATAGGTGGATCATGGTTTCAAGTGTATTATCCTCACATAGTACACAGTTAGTAGATTTCACATAAAAATTCTTTGTATTCAATAGATCTCTAGAATTTAGCCTGTCTTGGATTAGAAGCCGGAAAAAGAATTTCTCCTTAGGAAGCACACAAGATTTACAGATCCATTGAAATGGCAGAGGAGCAGATTCAGCTGTCCTCAGGGATTGATAAACCTTCTTGCAAGAGTAACCATGGTTCCAGGAAGCTTCCATTCATCTGACTCATTGATCAAGGCAGAGTTTGACCAGTCAATAAGAATGTTGATCATCTCATCAAACTGCTGGGATGCTATCAGAGATAGTGGGAGGTGAAAATGATCACATCCTCAGTAATGATGAATGATGCATGGTAAAGACTGATATTTTGTTTTTTAGAGAAAGAGAACAAGTGAGGGAATCTGCTTTGAAAAGTTTCCCCCATCCATATATCTTTCCAAAAACTAATGGTCTCACCCTTTCCAGGTTTGATGGATACAAGTTTCTCAAACTCAGACCAAAGGGATAAGCAATCTCTCCACCAAAAAGAACCACAAGGTGAGCTAATATGAGGCAATTTCCCTTGTGAATAGTGAGCTTTCCAAATAAGCTAGACCCATGGAATATCTCTGTTATTCATGAATTTAAATAAATTCTTCATGAGCAATGAGCAATTATGTACTCTCAGATCCTTCACACCCAAACCACCAACCTTTTTGGACTGACAGATCTTCTCCCATTTGACCAAACATTTTCTTTTCTTTTCAATATCCTTACCTCTCCATAGAAACCTCTTCCAGATCCTTCCACATGATCCACAAATCCAAATGGAAGTTTCATAGAGCACATAGCATAATTTGGAATAGCATCAATAACTGCTTTGAGAAATACTAATCTTCCATCATATGATAGAGTAGATGCAACACCATATAATCTTCTATCAATTCTTTCAATAATGCCAATCAAATACAATTCGTATTTTTTTGGCTAAATATATGTTCAAACTTTTTTCTTGGACTACGTGATGGCCATTTAAACCGGTATGAAGGGAGTATTCAACATTGTGCATGATAGGTTGACCGTCACAACTGAACACGCAAAAATAAACTACCTAACTAACGGATAATTCCACACATAAATGAAGGGAAACACGTAGGCTAGGTGTCTATGAATAAAAAAATGTCGTGTCAACAAGGAACAATGTGATGTACTACCTTTGTTTGAGATTATTAGTCCTAATGACCAAGTTGCTAGGACCAAGACACTCCATAACTTTTTCATTAATCTACGCATGCACAGATATTTTTACATGCATGAAAGAAGTGAGAGGAAAAAAGAGAATATGTATTAGACAAGAGAGACTAATAAATAAGATAGCCCTTATAATCTTCAATAAAGTAAAAAAGCTCTCGGCCCTTATATTCACAAACAGAGGTAGTAGGTCACAAGTGTAGCAGTTAATGTTCGCGCGGATGTTGAGACAAAGCTATATTCGAAATATTCGTGTCTTGGAAGCGAATGTAGTTGATTCTTCCCTCAATGGTACGTATGATCCAAGGATAACATTAGAGGTCGTGCCTCCAAAATATCCACACATACGAAGACGTGAATATAGGAATGCATACGGGTGCTGCTAGAGACCTCGAACATCAACAAGACGTAAGAGAGGAGTGGGTAGGGCGCCGGTCAGATTAGATCTCATCTGGTGTGTGATTCCACCAGCCCCCACACCTCTCTTATATAGGGGTCGGCCGCCCCCTTAGAGCATGACTAATATCACCCTCAAATCGGCAACCCTTAAATCGTGCCTATACTCACGATTTATTAGGGTTTCAAACTCATCAGCGGAGAACAGTGCATGTAAATCCAACTCTTAAATTGTGATTTAAACTGAAATTTAAATTAACGAGAGAAGATCATGAGCGCGTTTATCATCCAGTACATACATATTGCAAAATTACATCCTAAAAAAGAAAATTAGTGTTGGGAGAGCTCGCGGAGGACGCCTCCGCGTCCTGGTATGTCAAAAATGCGAGCTCCTAGTCGACGGCGAGCTCTGAGTCGCCGCCTGCCATCATCGGCGAGCTCCTAGTCATCGAGGATGATCACGTCGACGTCCATGTCATCAACAGATCCCAATCCGGCCTCCTCCTCCTCGACGCGGATGGCGGTGACCGCCTCCTCGATCTCCTCCTGCTTCTTGGAGAGCTCGACGGCGACGGCGGCGTCCTCCTTCTCGCGCCGCTTCTTAGCCTCGAGGTTGGCGAGGGATGCAGCGAGCGCTGCACGGACAACCGCCTCCTCCTCCTCATCTCCGTGGCGCGGGCACGGGCGGGAAGACGCGACAGACGAGCTTGCGGAGGAAGATGCCTCCTCGAGCTCGAACCGCGGAGCCGGCAGAGAGCACGAAGGCCTCGGCACGATGCGCGTGCCTGCGGCGTAGGGCCCCAGAGAAGCTGGGGGTTTCGCCCCCAGTTCGTCCAACGCATGCAGGCGCGCTTCTTGGCCCCGACGGAGCGGATGCAGCGCCGCTCCTTGTCGTCGCCGCCGGGTGCGCGGCGGTCACCCCTCCTCCTCCTCCTCCTCCTCCTGCCAGCACGGCCGCTGCCGAGGCCGCAACTCCCGCTCCTGGTCGCCATCTCTCTATCACGCGGAAATGGGAGGAATCGCTTTCCGGAGTACGCGGCCGAGAGGTGACGGCGGCTAGGGTTTACGGTGGAGGGATACGGGTTCTGACCCATCTCCGCCCGTCCGGCCGGTAGAAATAGGGGCGGCTACGGGCCTTTCACATGCCCCTATGAATTCTGTTTATGGGCCGGGCCGTTTACAGGTGTTGTTAGCTTGTCCGCCCGGCTAAAAGCCCGCTGTTAGCTTGTTCGCCCGGCCAAAAACCCGTGTAACCGACGGAATTATAAGGGTGCCGGCGTTTTAAGGACGCTGTTAGACTTGCTCTTAAGGCATGGCACACCCAACCCCAATCCTAGGTTTGGTACGGCCAAACCTTTCCTTTTCTTACGAAATTCTTTTCATCTCCCAGATTTTACTAACTTTCAGTTTGATATTATTCTTATTTTCCACAACTCATAATTCTTAACAACTATTTTGTTTTTAAAATACAAATTTGCAAGACTATCACCTTTTATATATCCTCGACAACTGAAAATGAATGTTTCTTCAAAATTATGTAGCCATGAAATAGCATGACCATTGCACTTGTTCATAAAAACACAATACATCAAGAAAAACTTTTGAAATGACACATGTGCATGTGCGTGAACATGCTTCCCACCGTGTTCACTTAAATTTCATAAATTGTATTCAAGCATGCTATCCAGACTGACTTTAGAAATAATGATTTCGTAAGCAAACTGTCCCGACCTACTATAGATGATGCAGAACACAACAGGCTAGAGTGGCCGATTTAGAATCCAACGGGTGAACATGGTGAAACATCTCTCGGGCTCGTACTCCGGTGCTGTGTGCCCGGCTCCCTGCAACCAAATCCAGAGCAACAACTTAAAATTGGTAATAATCTACTATATAGAATGTCATGTGGGATCCCACTTACGACCGAAAATTAGTATATCCCTATTGTGTTTAGAACGCAGACCACAAACACCTGCTGAGAAGAGAAAGGTGTTAATTGTGGTACCTTTATGGTTGCAAATGTCATGTTGTTCGAGTAAGTTATAGTGAACCTACAAAACCAATAAAGGGATATTAAGCAGAGGAAAACACAGTTTTTTGTTTGAATAAACAATTTAGATAACCAGAAGGAAATGACGACCAACCTGGCAGATTGGCCATGCAGATGCCATGCCCTCCAGTCGTCGACGATTGGGAAGCCGAGCGATCTCACCCATGACTGTGTCCCCAGGTGCGTCACAATTATATCATGGTCGCCACTGCCATCAGCCCATCAATACCAGCCGGAACCACATCAGGTTTAGCAGAGCACCTTGATTGATCCAATTTAAGTCTGGTTTCACGAACCTGTATACCAGCGCGCGGTAACCATTGGTCGTGACGTTCCAGTGGTACTTGATGCTGCTTTTGATGTCACTCGTGTATGGCACGTCGCCACTATGGCATCTCACCCACTCGTCCACAGTGTCTTCCTTGATCCCGAGGGCGTCTCGGGTGAGCTCGTCGTTTGCCCAGAAATACGACAAGTAAGCGCCATAAGTCTGCCATCATCACCACAGTTAGGAAAGGAAACACATATATGTTATTAGTCTATTCATGATGCTGACTTACAATACAGCCAAGCGTAGGACGATCTGGTAGATTTATAATTGTTTTCTCCTTTTGGGTTACAACTCCATGGCTTAGGATTTTCCTGCCACCACCAATTGAATCTCCCATTTTTGTACCAGGTTCAGCAGATGCCATACCACAGTTGTCGTAAAGAATTTGGGCCCACATAACTTCGTAGAGGAGCTGCAATTGGAGTTGCATGAGGTATATGACCTTAAGCACTTGGGACACAACTTGAAAGTATTTGTAGAATGTCCTTTTTTTACATTTCTGAAAGTGGCCAAAGCTTGAGTACACAATGCATTTGTAGGCTTTGTATAGTCTTGTCCTAGGCAATGCCCCAGTATGGTCTGTACATATATGAAAGAACAATTAGAAACTAACACTCACACCAATTCAGTTGCGAAAAAATTGTGGAAATGCGGACGGATGGGAATAATTTTTACCTCATACAGTTGATCTGATATTAGGCTGGTCATAGTGGAGAGTAACATAGACTAGTAACATGCATAAGTTACTAGTCCATGTTACTACCTTCACAGTGGGTAGTAACTTGTGACTAGTATCATGCAAGGTCTTATTTATTAGCATGTAGACTCATATTACCTTGGAGTGTGTGATGTTATGGTAACATAGCTAGTTACCACAAGACTCTCTTTCATCATTTAATGACATGCCACATCACCAAAATGCCTAACTGGCACTGCATGTAAATGCATGTTACTACCTATGTTACTCCCACTATGACCAACCTTATACCAAATCCATGAGCAAATGGAACTTTAGAGGTGTCATCAATGCTTTCACCAGTTTCCGGATTGCCTACTAGGTAGCCCTGTGAGTGATAATTGTGCACCTATTATATACTTTTTTAGAAAAAGAAAAGTTACTTTATCTATAACTAAAAGATTGCCCCCCCCCCCCCCCCCACACACACACACCCACCCACAATTGTCCCATATTCATTTAGACCCTAATCGCACCACACGAAGGATATTCCTTTAAGTTTAGCTCCCAAGTGACCGGAATGCCCCATACAATGTGTGACATCCCGGTATAGTTCCAATAATCGGAAATGAAATGCTATAGAACACCTAGCCCTCAACTTGTCCATAGAAAGGGAGCTACTGCCTTGTCGATGTGGAGGTAGGTTGGGGGGGGGGGGGTTGTAATTTGTGTTCCAATCTTGATACAAATGACTTTGATCGTGCTACAAAACAGTCTTGCGGACTACCAGTTGAATGTTACGAATTGGTACAAGTTCCTAATTTGCCTGTCCAAACCAAGGTGCACATGAAGAATTGAAGTAAGTAGATTCTATTTCAAATATAATATTGTTGGAATACGAACTACATCCTTGTATGCACATAATCATAATTTATTGCAAACTAAATTAACAAACATAAAAAAATAGCTTACAAAAGATTAAATCACAAACAAACTGCATACGCGGTCATCATCTTCGAAACCCGCAATTGGGTCCAACATGTACCACAATCCTACTGCCAAGGACCAATATCTACCGACATAACATCATTACATGCGTTTTAGAAAAAAACTTCAATTTGAAACGGAGGGAGTATTTAATGACGTATAATACATTGAGATTAAGCAGTGGTCTCCTTCTAGCTTCAACACCTGACGAATAAAAAGCATTGAGAGGTGAAATCAATGAGTAACATATACACGTGCTCAATTGTTGTAGGTTGGGAATATACAGTAATGTCGCTCTGTACCTTCTGAAACTTTCTGCGCAATAAATGGCACGATTTTTCCAGCGTACGAGTCTCCGCCGATGTAGAGCGGATTTACGAGGAACTTAGGATGGTCGGTGAACCACTAGGCAGCAAAGGAGATGCAACCATTGAATCATCAAATCTATTGCAGCAAATTGATGGATCAGAGATCAGAGAGTATCTGTTAAGCAGTTAAGTAGCACACCTTGATGAGGAACTCATGGAGCTGCAACGAGGTAGATACGTCCCCAACATTGTAGCCTTCTTGTTGCCTTGAAAAGGAAAATCCTGCTCCAACCGGTGAATCGACAAAAAGGATATTTGCCACCTGCAGATGGAAGCCGTTAGGACAGGAATGAAACTGAATTTTTATGTAACCTAGTACTCCCTCTGTTTTAAAATGTAAGATGTTTTAGCTTTGTGAAGCGAATGTATCTAGACTTATTTTAGTATGTAGGTTCACTTAAATTTAGAATGAATCTACACACTAAAATAAGCTTAGATATATTTTCTTCATAAATCTAAAACATCTTATATTTTGAAACCGAGGGAATATTAAGCTGCAGTGAGCATAACAAGACCGACCTTGGTCCATGAGTAGGGATTGATTTTCAGGCGCGGCACGGTGCCACTGTAAGGCTCTATGACAAATCGGAATGGACCTGCATTTGCGGTGCACATGGTATGATGTTGGAGGGCAATGGCGAGTCAACGCTTGAGAAGGGCAAACTAATAAATGTAAGGAGTACTAGTACCGATCTCCAAGGCGAGGCTGCTGAGTACGGAGCAGCGGTCGCCGCCGGTGAGCCAGAGGAGGAAAGGGGCATCCTCGCCTCCGGCCTCCGACTCAACGAAGTAGTAGAACATCTCGGCGCCGTTCACCTCATCCACCTCCACATACCTTACAATTGAGCAGCAGCAGCAGCAGGTCAATACAGCGAGTAGGAAAAAAAATAACTGAAGTGAAGAACCAGTGAGAAATGGGGACTCTACCCAGTCTCGAGGTGGAAGGGGAGGCGGCCGGGAAATCCAGGGAGGCTGGTCACTACCTTGGAACTGGAGGCGGCGCCGGCGAGGGCGAGCTGCCGCGTGCTGAGTCCGGTCGAGAAGAAAACGCAGAACAGTAGGGGCAGCCACCCTGCCATTCTACGAGAAAGCAGTACTCGCCTGCCTCCTTTTCTCTGCTTCTCTTTGTTGTTCTTGTTTCCTGTAAGAGGCTGAGAGACTGGGAGAGAGGGACAACAGTCAAGTCCTCCCAAGCTTACTTCCTCCGTTTATAAATATAAAATATTTTAATTAGTGAAGCAAAGGTATCTAGATATCTTTTAGTATATATGTTTAAATGGATCTATATACTAAAGAGATGTTTTGTGGTACCCTTAAATAAATTACAACCGTTAATTTTCGTCCATCCAATGGACTACAGCAAATCATACTTGTGCCAAATAGATGACAAGTACTAATCATACTTCTGCCTCATTTAACCACCGAACTAAAAATAGGCCTTAAACGGGCCCGAGCCCACGAGCCCAGCAGAGACAGGTAAGTGCGACGTGCTGGCGTTGGGATTTTTTTTTTCTAAACGTAATCTCCTCGACCAAGTGCAGAGAGGCGCCGTCGCCGCCGCCGATTCCAGGTGAAATCCGGCACGCCGCCACGGCGCCGCAAGCGTTCCGCCGCCGCGCCGCCGGACCGGCCCCTCTCCTGCGACGTTCCAGCGGCGCCTACCTCCTACCTTAACCCTGGCGCCCTCCTCTTGCGCGAGCCCCGATCCACGACCCCAATGCGCCGCCCAGACGCTGTCGCCCTCTCCCACGATTAAAGATCTCACGGTGCCGGTCATGTCATCAGCGGGCAGGCGGTTCTCACTATCCGTGTCCCTGAACAAGATTGGCGATGCAGGGTGTGGTGGTCGCGGTGTGCTGAATTTGCAGTCTAGAATCAAGCAGGACTCCGACCAGCTACATGTGAGTGGTACAAAATTCTCAGATGAATCCTGAATTTGCAGTCTAGAAAATTGAGTCTTTGTTTTTGGTTCAATGAATAATTATATCTGACGCATAGGATTTTAACACGTCAAAGCTGCAGACGTGAGTTGGTTGCAATGGTTTCGTATATTTTTATGGATGTTCAAAACGAAATATAGTGTAGTGGATATGTTCAATTCTAGTCAGTAACAAATCTGACATGAAGAAATTCACATCAACAGTATATTGTGTTGTACACGGAACATAGAAATCACCTTGTAAGCTTGAGATGCATAAACTACATTAAACATAACTTCCTCATTCAAAAAGTCGCATGCTTCCCTTAACGAAGATGCATCCCTCTTTCAAGTGGCTCCAGCTTTAGTCATATTCCAAGTACAGAAAAACAGAGCATTATAACAACTCATGAATATTCAAACATAGCCGCTTGGTGGCCATTGATATTAGTAAGATAAATAACTCACGTTTCATTAAGTATTGGTAATCCATGGAATTATACCAGGATAGGCTGACAGTTCCTGAGATTAACAAGCTACGATATTTACGGCACCTTTTGAATCTTGACTTTCCATGAGACTTAACAATATAGTAACTGAGAAATTTCGTAAGAAATCTGAGTAAAACGCTACTGTCTTGTTTTCATGCTCCCTTTACAATGCATCCTGGTAACTTGGCACAAAAAACACAAAATTTCTGCGTAGAAGTGTAGACAAATATGCTTCTCCACTTTCCAATCATATTCTTGCCTATGTGTCCTGCGTTAATCCTCAAGACAACATATGTTCTATAGCTGAACTACTTGTTTGTAAAGAACACCACAGAACTGCCGTCCACACGCCGTGGTCCTGGTGCACACTATGGACTTTGACAACAATTGTAAGTTTATTATAAGAGCGACTTGCAACAAGGAAAGAAGGTTCAATAGTTATAACAAGGAGACAAAAGTAGATTTTTGCACCTAAAGTTTCCAGTCTGTTTTTCCATTGTTTCAGGATCACACAGATTCTTAAGGCACTAGGAGTTGCTCAAAAAATAAGAGGCGGCGATATTTCAAGTAGACAGCAAAACATGGAAGTGAAGCAAGCACCCAGTAACAAACTCAGGCAGAACGGTAAGTAACATATTCATGACAGCATGTATAACGGGAAAATCCTTATGCATCATCCATAGGTAAAGTATAAATTGTGCTGCTTATTACAGTAATCCAATATCCATCAAACTTTAGCAAATATAGTTTATTAAAATAAACGACTAGATCTCTGAGCTGGCGTCTTCGTCCTTCTTTGGTCCTTTCTTCTCCTTATTGTGAGGCGACTTTATCAGTGTGACCGCCAACTTGGGTCGAAATTGGTCGACAGAGAACTGCCATTTAGAAAGTTAATGTTATTGTCCATAAATCGTATATAAATTTGTAACAAAAGCTACAATTACCTTGTCAAATAGTTCGTTGAACCATCTCCCGTTCCAGTTCAGGATGCACATGATTAAGTATAGTCCACATGAGTTGCTGAAAAATCAAATTGAGTGGTTAATATCATCATACTAAAATTGTAAGATGGCGAGTAATTTATATGTGGTGCAGTCACGCACCTATCTCTTTGCTGAGGTACTGATTTAATCACTTCAATGGGCCAAGATGACACATGGAAGTTTCTTTCTGGGTGCTCCGCCCATGTGCATACACCATGTCCATGATGCTTTAGTGCAAACTCTATTAGTGCCTCCATCCCCCAAAGCTGCATGTAGGAAGCACGTAGTTACGTGGGAATAAAATATAAGAAAAGCTGCAACAGTTAGTATATTTGAAGTATAATAGAGAAACTCACGGTGTTTCTCAGGTAAGTGCGAGAATGTTCATCTTCCATAATCTCATGTTGGATGGAGTTCAAAATCTGTATATGCTGTGTTGTGGTATTCACCGACACCATGAACCAGTGCTCTCTACCTTTCATATGGATTGGTAGAAATATCTGTTGCAATATAGTTAAGCATTTCAGTAGTAACTCATGGCGTACTGTAGTAAGTAATTATGTACAAATCTGCACCGACTAGATCTCTGTTGCAAATCTCCATTCATGTTAATTAAGGGAAATAATGAAGAAATTGTAGTCTTAATCTGCACAAATCTGAAAAAGTTACAGATAGCATGTATGTGCACTGGACAGACCATGCCAGACTGTCTGTGTCCAAGGTTCGACCTCATGCTTCTGTTCACCATAAGTAAGTAATTAAACGCATTGTGCCCATGGTGTTAGGTCTAATTCTTAATTCACCAGGGAGCAGAGAAGCTCTATCAGAAAGTATTGTTGTAATCATGTTGCTTAGTTTAAGTACAAGATTGACAGTGTTAAGATCACTTAATCGGATAAAAAACTGAAAACGGTGTACTTGGAGTACTACTAGCTCTGACTGAACCTTCCTTCACTTAAAAAAACGCTCGCCTCTGTACAACAACATGTGAATCACAAATTTGGGGTTTTGCAAGTGAACTATTTCTTCTTGTCCTAGTGCTCCATGAACTAGTGTATTGTTCTTTGTTGCATCTTTACAACTACTACTGTGAACTATCTATATGTTCTGCACTTATGCTTGCTGCAATGGGTTTCAAGTTTTAAAATTCAAGTTTGTACATAAGAGGAGCAGTACCATTTTTGATGATCCATTTATGTGTTAGATCAGTGAGGAACGCAGTTGAATAAAGATGAATCATCTGTTGGCACTATATAATTGTGCTTTATTTCTGAACCTTTTTGCCACTTACGATTTGGCAATGATTATTCTTCATTCACATAAAAATAGATTCATACATTTATCATTCAATTCATGTATTATTTTAGAAGAGAAAATCAGGAGAATACCCCTTCTCTGGAATAACTATTGATGTTCAGATATTTCATAATAAAAAGCTCAAAAGCTAGGCCTGACTTAAGTTGCTCTAGAGAGTAGGGTATCTGATTAGTTATCTTTCTTCATATGCTTGAACTACCTTTAGAATTCATGATAAAAACACATTGTTTATCATGGTAGGATAATGTAGTCGTAACTTAGAAGGAACCATTTTTTGGACTGCTGTTACTAATGTAATGTATGCATTGTTTATCATGATAAAAACACATTTCCTCCTTACTTACACATTGCACAAACTCTTTTTTGGACTGCTGTTACTAATGTAATGTATGCAGGGTTGTAGTTTGTCAATCCAAAGACCTTCTCAACAAGTATGTTGAAGAGATGATCAACTACTGCACAACAACTTCAGATAATAATCTGCAAGATGCATTGGCTTTAACGGTCTGCCTTGTGAATGGAGAAGGAACAACAAATTTTACAATGGAGTTCCAGAACTGTTAAAAGAAGCGCAGAAGCACATAGCTCACGACATATCACATGGCAAGAAACTTGAAGAAGAGAAATGCAAATATAGAAAATACCCTACATTTTTTTGGTTCATGCTACTCTTGTATGTAGCTCGAGTAATGATTCACACTTTGTAACATTTTTTGTACCGAGTATAAGGATCAGTTTCAGAACATAATTGAATAAAAAAGGTCCATGGCTGAGGTTCAGATAAGCTTGCGAAAATATAGTAGTATCCATCAGTGAGTGCTAGATCTATGAGATCAAGAAACTTGGAGACCCATTCAATCTTCTTCTCTTGCATCACAAGAGAATCAGGACAATCAGCACCTAGGATGGCGAAGCATCATGTGGCCTCCCAATGCATGCCCTGACCCAAATGACTTCCCACAGGCATTGCATTGGTGCCTCATGACCTTCTCTGCATCTGAAAGATCACCACATTTCATCTCAACCGAATTGTTGCTCCTTAGCTTCCTAAGCTCAGCATCTCCAGCCAGCACCTCAGCTCTACCTCCGTTTTGGTAACTCTGGAGATCAAAGTCCTCACTTTGACTCAGCAGGGACACATGCACGTCGGCAACAATGGCAGAAGGGTCAGCAGAAGGATCGGTTGTTAATAATGCGCCAGTGGCATGACATGTGGCCTCCAAGATCCCTCCCTGAAGTGAAGCTCTTATTGCACTTGTTGCACACATGCTTCCGAGTTCCTCCTCGCGGTTCCATATCTACACCATTACAAAGGACCAATTTAGAACACAAGGAGATATACCGAAAATTAACATGCTAAGTGTTGCAGTGTTTCTAATGTGATGCATTCTATTATCAGATAGTGATAAAAAATCTCTCGGAGTAAAAGCAACAAGCAAACTGCAATTTTTCAGCCAAATATGTTTCCATGAAAATATTTTCCCATCATTACATAAACACAATACGTGGAGCGAAAACTACTCCAACATTCAAGCATAAGGAAGCAATGAATTTGCCTCTGTATTCAGAAAATTCAATAGGGGGGTCACAAACTACTGTCCAAACTGAAATATTCCATAATAGATTAAGCGAGCACACAACTAGGTTTTTAGAGGGAAATATGTTTACAAGTTGCTGGTATTTTCAAGGCCTGTCAAACAATCAAGCATGATGGGAATTATCACATCTTTGCAATAGCATGCGCAATGGCAAGTAGCAACAACTTGGTGAAATTCTCACATATTCAGGGGGTTTAATATTATCTTAATCATTGCAAGGTCACGAGACAACAAAGACAGCAAAGACAAAAATCAGCTCACAAGCTCTAGCTTGTTTGGAGCATTTGCACAAATGCAGAGACAGCTTTTATCGGACAATACAGGAAGGCGCAGAGCTCCGTCTGATTAAATAAGAAAGTACTAGTGAAATTGCATGGATTTTTACCTCATGGCTCGAATTCCTTGTCTCACCAACCCGTGTGAGAAAAGAGCGGGGCCATATGATTGCTCATCGGTAGGAAATTAATTCAAGTAGCAAAGCAAAGGGGGCTAGCTAGTGGATAAGAGCCCTTCTGCTAGAATAACAAGCTGTAAATTTATGTATGAATTGAGCATTGAATATTTAAATCCAACAACAAGGCTACACGAACGCAAAAAACATTTCGCCTTTCAACCAAACATCAAGCCACAGATGGCTCCTACGTTGCCTTGTTTGCACACATTAGTTCTGGACAGCTGATTCTCTGGTTTCACAGAAAATGGAACCCCTAGAAGTTTAGAATACGAGAATGGTTTTCCCACATGTATGTACAGTATCTCAAATTCACCATCATCACTTTGCATAGGACGTTTAAAATTTAAACTACCAACTAAGTTTTGTATTTTAATCACGCAATTAAGAAAAATTACATCAGTCCAATGCGATGATGCAATATTTGGCATGGATGCAATTTCAGTTTTGGGTGTGATGTGAGCAGAGACATAGAGTTCTAAAAGAATGCATCAATAATACCACTTAGCAGATACGGCAAGAAACATACCTTCCAGCGATCTGGATGCCGATGGCGTCATGTGGGAGGCAGCGGCGACCCTGGGTGCGGGCACGCGCATGGGAGGTGAAGGCGGCGGCGACGTCCCCCCTCCTGGGGGCGCGTGGGAGGTGGAGCCGGCGGCGGCGTCCCTCCTCCTGGGGGCGCGTGGGAGGTGGAGGCAGACCGCGTGGGAGTTGGAGGCGGTCGCGGCTGCCGCGGTCCTCCTCCTGTGGGCGCGTGGGAGTTGGAGGTGGTGGCAGCGGCGTCCTCCTCGCGTGGAAGGTGGAGGAGGAAGCGGCGGCGCACCCCTCGCGTGGGAGGTGGAGGAGGCGGCAGCGTCTTTGATTTTTTTTACGGATACGGGGAACTTTTTTCCACTAATTACAGCAAATGGGCCTCCTGGGCCTAATCTCCGTCGATTGATCTGAGCCGCTGGTTCAATTCATACTTGTCCCACTCTTGTGACAAGTAAAAGGTACGGTAAAACTAGCCATACTAAAAGATGTCTAATATATTTACTTCACTAACCTAAAACATCTTATATTTTTAAAGAGAGAGGGAGTATGTGTGCAACACATACCATAAAGTTGCAGAATGGCAGCCGTGAGCATGATCTACATGTGACTTTTTCTAATCATTCATGTTGCGTGATATATGATCATGTTGTTTAGTACTAGATCTGATGGCTAATCAACCTATCACGCGGCAGAGGCGTGACTAGTTTTCTTGAAATAAAGCATCTCGTCAATTAAGTCAAACCACGGGCGACGTGCAATATTATAAGTGAGCACACATCACACTACACACGCCACATGTTTTGGATTAGCGAGGAAGCAAAACTATTGTTAGCGTCAGACTATATACATATGTATACTATAGGTGCTGCGTATGTGCATATTGTAACCCTAACTCTGATTGGCCCAGTGTCTATATAAATAACATGAATCCCTCGGCCTCTACAACGCGAGGCTTTCCACCAACCACTCTCTGTCTCACATGGTATCAGACTGCCTGGTCCTACCCTAACCCTAGCCATGGCGCCTAAACCCTAGTGTTGCCGCTTCCTTCCGCTGTAGCCATCACCACCGTCGCCGCCTCCCTGGACGCCACGAGTGGAGTTATCGTCTCCTCCTCCCTCGACATCGGCGCCATCCCTCATGCGGGCGCACCCCGCCATGTCACCCCCGTCGTCCTCTCCTTCAACTTCAGGAACCACACCAACTGGTCCATCTACATGTGTGCCGTCCTTGGTCGTGCGGGTCTGATCGATAACATCGACGGCACCATTGCCACGAACAAGACCGACGCCGCTTGGGCTGCCGACGACTACACTGTGCCCAACATCCTCCACTCCGCCATCGATGAAGACATCGCTGACATGGTCCTCGCTAGAGATCAGACGGCTCGCGACCCTCGAGCTCTTTTCCACCAACAAGGCGAACAAGGCCATCTACCTCGACAACGACTTCCGTCAACTCATGCGAGTATCGTCGGTGCCAAAAGTACCTCGCCAACACTCTCGCGGACAACGACTTGACCGTCTTCGCCCGCGCCCTCGTCCTCAACACCTTGCATGGACTCGGACATCGTTTCGCCTCCGCTGCCACCGTCATATCCATGATGGAGCCCCTGCCCTCCTTCCTCCGTGTTTGGAGCATGCTGCTGATGGAAGAGATGCAGCAGGCCAATGCTGCCTCCAACACGGCATCCACCGCCCTCGTTGCCCAGACTCGTTCTCCCGCTACCACCTACACCGGCACTGGCTGCTATGGCGATCCCGCCGCCAAGCCCAAGACAACCTGGGGGCCGAAGCATCCCAAGACAGGCGGTCTCGGCGGGCCTTCTGCCCCACCTCGCTTCGCACCTCCTGCCCCTGCCGGCCATTGGGTGTGCTTCTCTCCACCCTAGGGATAGTGGTGTGCCCCTACGCTGCCCCGTACGGATCAGGCATCCTCGAAATCATCCTCAAGCCTACAACACAGTCGCCACACATCTGTACCAGACCGCGCCATCCACCTCAGCCACGACTTCATGGGACAACGCCACGCTCATCGTCTCCCTCAACAACCTCGATCTCTAGGGGATGGGTCATGGACTCCGGTGCCACGCCTCTCACATGACCAACAACGAGGGTAATATATCCACTCCGCACTTTGTCACCATTGGAAATGCCCACGCCATGCCCATCTCCTCGCCAGGTCACACAATTTTTCGCTCACCATCTGGTCGCATTTTCAAACTCAAACATGTTTTTATAGTTCCTCATTAAGTCCGAAATTTGCTCTCTATTTGCCAGTTTACTCGTGATACTTTATGTTCAGTTGAGTTTGACACCTTTGGTTTCTCTATGAAAGATCTGAAGACCCGTCGTGTCATCCTGCGTTGCAATAGTGACGGGGATCTCTACACTTTTCCTGGCACCTCCACTCACCGTGCACCACCCACCGCCATGCTCGCCTCCGTCACCTCTGATTTGTGGCACCAACATCTCGGTCATCCTGGTCAATACGCTATGTCGGCCCTTCAGCGTTTACCTTTAATAAAGTCTATCATTACCCTGTTTGCCACCCTTGTCAGCTTGGTAAACATGTTCGGCTTCCATTTAGTTTATATACCTCAACGTCTAGTGCCATCTTCAATTTGATACACTGTGACTTATGGACCTCACCAATTATAAGCAATTTTGGTTTTGGATATTATCTTGTTATCGTTGATTATTTCTCTCATTTCTATTGGAGTTTTCCTCTCAAACATAATTCTTACACGCTAGTACTCTCAAAAAATCCACTTACACGTGCACTCAATGTGGCACCTCTATACGCTCCCTCCAAACTAATAATGGCACATAATTTATTAACTCTACCATCGATACCCTCCTCTCCACACACGGCACCACATTACACCTTATGTGACCGTATACATCTCAATAAAACAGCAAGGTAGAGCACGCTATTCATACCATAAATGACATCAATGTGCACTCTTATATTCCATGAACATCTTACAGCATCATTTTGGGCCGAAGCGCTTGCCGCTGCCATATTTCTTGTAAACCGACGTCCATGTAAAGCTATCTCTTCCTTAGTTCCCTACACATATATCCTCGGCCATTCTGGTTCCTATGACGCTCTTTGGGTTTTTGGATGTATCTGCTACCCAAATGTTGCATCTATAGCACCGCACAAACTTAGTCCTCGGTCTGTCCCGTGTGTGTTTCTTGGTTATCCATCTAATCATCATTGTTACGGATGTTATGACCCATATTTGGAAAGGTTCTAATATGTGTCATGTTGTTTCAACCAGACTATTTTTCCTTTTTTAGCATGTTGTGCCCTAGGTTGCCTCATCATCGCAATCCCCACGCTGACTGGACTTCTTCTTCACCAACAGAGAAGCAACCCGTCCCCTGCATCATGCTCCCGCTGCTAGTATGCCGCCGCCCTCCCCTGTCGCAGCAAGAAATTCGGCTGCCCCGGTGCTATGGCAGGCTGCCGCGTGCCAAAACTCTGTCGCGGCAGAGGATCCTACCGCGCCACCCACTTCTCCATGTGGATGACCTGCTGGACGTGCCGACACGCCTCCAGGACCTGCATTGCACACGTCGGGCACTGGTCGCATCATCAGGACACCCGATCGGTTGGATCTCTCCGCAGTGGACTCCGCCATGCCGACCATGTTTCGGCAGGCCATGCAGGACCCTCTATGGCGCGTAGCCATGGCTTACGAGCACTAGGACCTCCTCGACAAGAACACCTGATTGCTCGTTCCCCGTCCTCCTCGTGCCAACGTCATCACCAGCAAGTGGATTTATCACCATAAATTCCACTCAGAAGGTCGTCTTGCCTGCCCCAAGGCCCGTTGGGTTGTTCGCGATTACTCTCAGCGTACTGGCATTGACTATGACGATATGTTAAGTCATGTAATCAATCCCACGACCATACGGCTTGTCCTCACCATCGCCATCTCTAGATCTTGTCCCATTCGTCAACTCGATATCAAGAATGCCTTCCTCAATGGCACACTTGATGAGGTTGTCTACTGTCACCAGTCGTGTGGTTGTGTTGATGCACGTCATCCGGATCATGTTGTCATCTACATAAATCCCCCTACCGTTTGAAGAAAGCTCCACGCGCCTGGTACCAATGGTTTACTATCTATCTTGCCTCCTTGGGTTTTGTTACCTCTGTTACGGACACATCTTTTTTTGTGTTTCAGCGTGGCCCTGATGTGGCCTATCTACTACTCTATGTCGATGACATCATCATCACGGATCGTACATCTATGTTCCTTCAGCGCTTATTGGATAGATTACATAGTGAGTTTGCCATGACTGACCTCAGAGATCATCACTTATTTCTTGGGATTGCTGGCAGCCGCTCGTCGGATGGTCTCTTTTTGTCTCAGCATCAGTATGTTGCTGATCTCATTCAGCGTGTCGAGATGTCTGACTGCCACTCAGCTTTGATACCAGTAGACACTCAGTCTAAGCTCTCTGCCACAGAGGGTGAGCTTCTTTCTTATGACATTGAATACATGAGCTTGGACGATGCTCTTCAGTATCTCACTTTGACGCAGTTCAGCAGATCTATCTTCATATGCATGCACCATGGATGCCTCATCTTGCTCTTGTGAAGCGAGTTCTTCGGTACATATGTGTTACTATAGATTTCGTTCTTCATTTCCATGCATCCTCGTCGACCACACTGACGGCTTACTCTAATGTTGATTGGGATGGTTGTCCAGACTCCTGACGTTCTACTTCTGGGTACTATGTGTACTACGGTGATAGTCTCATTTCTTGGTCCTCCAAGCGACAGACTACGGTTTATCGCAACAGTGCTAGGGTTGAGTACAGGGTTGTTGCTCATGCCATCGCCGAGTGCTGTTGGCTTTGTCAGCTACTACAGGAGCTTCATCGCCCTCTTCGTTCTTCCACACTTGTCTACTGCGACAATGTGTCAGCTATCTACATGTCCTCCAACTCGGTTCATCACCTCCATACCAAAAACAGTGATATCGACATACGCTTCGTACATGAGAAGGTCACGCTCGGTGAAGTATGAGTTCTTCATGTAGCTTCTTCTCTACAGCTTGCTGATGTGATGACGAAAGGATTACTGAGTCAGCTCTTTTTTAACTTTCGGTCCAGTCTCTATGTCTGAAAACCTCTCGCTACGACTGAGGGTGTTACTATATATACGTGTATAGGTTTTGCGTATGTGCATACTAATTGGACTAGTGCCTATATAAATAACAGGACCCTGTGGCTTTACCATGCGAGGCTTCCCCCAATCTCTCTCCTGTCTCACAGTTAGGTAGTCCTCCTGCAAACAATTGTACCAAGACATTGACCAACGAAAATTTATCTATATGATCATATCCTTTGTATGTTTTAAAAATTATCGTATTCATGATAAACCGGGTGGAGATTTGGTGCACATGAGAATCAGTGATACCGTTTTATTTTTAAAAATTAAAAATTAAATTTCTGAGTTCTTAAAAGTTATGAGAACAAGTCAGGATGTCAACCACTGACATTGTCTAGTACTACATGGTTACACAAAAATGTATGTTTTAAGCTACACAGAAGATAAAAATGTTTCGTCCCCGTCCGCTCACCGCGAGTGCTGGGCGAACCCTAGACGTGTTGGCCCCAGTTCCCCCTCTCCCCATCCTCCCCTCTGCCGCCGCTAGGGCGATCCGCCGGGCAAAGCCCGTGCGGTGCCGACGGCGGTAGGCCTGCTTCTATCCATGAGCTAGATGGGAGGCACGGGGGCTCACTACTAGGAAAACGGCTATAGGTAATCCAAACTTCCGTGGCTCACGTGGTTGAAGTGCCCCACGGGTAAAACAGGCGTGGCTCACCTGTAGGCAGTGCCCTACTACTAACTACAACAACTGTGGCGCACATGGTGATGGTGCACCACAGATGTGTGTGGACCAGGGCACTGCTGGCCGCATGCCGCATATCTGTAGCACACATGTGCACATTTTTAGCATGTGGAACTTGCCTTGGATGTTACATACGTAATAGAGGAAGCTCTTCGGTCTCTCGCATCTCCTTCTCCGGTCTCGCGCACACCTCTCCTTTCCATCTTCTCGCGATCTCGGTCTCTCATCTCGGTAAGTTTTCCATATAAGGATGTGTTCATGTGTATATGGATGATATGCTCATATGTATGTAGATGATTGATGCTCATGATGTGTGTATGGAGAGGATCGATGGTCATGTGTGTGTATATATATGGAGAGTATTGATGCTCATATGCATGTGTGTATGGAGAGGATAATGATATGTTCATGTGTGTATGGATCGGTCTCTCTCTATCTTGTGTTTGTGTGTGAACAAGTTGCCATTTGTTTTGCCAAAATGTTGATTCATTTCCATTTTGGAAAGACTTTGGCATTTCGCAAAGGTCCTAATTTTAGGATAGGTCATGCCGAAATTTTCTATCGACCATTGCATACATGCATTCATTATGTGGTTCTAATAAACTTCTAATTGTACCATGTACACTGTGTAGGCAAAAATGGTCCGCATAATGAGTGAAGGCATTGTGGCTAGATTTTTGAAATCTGTGACGGCTGACATGATACGAAATAACAAGACGGATATAAGATGTCCGTGCAGAAGATGCAAACTCAACTGGGTGATCGACACAGATTCTGGGAATCTGCAGGCGCACCTGCTCCGCCATGGTTTCATGGATGGATACACTCGTTGGATAAGCGATGACGAAGACGATGGAGACGGTGAAGGTGGGCAACATGACGATGATCATCACGACGAGGACGAGCGAGATGATGAAGAGTCTCCTGGTGAAGGTGCGGAAGCAGACCGGGATGATGATGATCTAGATGCCGGAGGAGCAGACGACGATAGAACAACGTCAGGCTAGGTGCGGGGCCCTTATGTGCAAGAGCTGCTTCTCAAGCAGACGAGTAACGCCAGGGCTGCCGCTAGAGAGAAAGCCAAGCTTGCGCAACTTGAGAAAGACGCGGTTACTCCATTATATGAAGGATGCAGGCCCGATGATACCCGGTTGAATGTAACGCTCAAGGCTATGGAGATGAAGGCAAAACACAAATTGAGCGACGCAAGCTTCGACGATATGATGGCATTCTGGCACGATCGTCTCCCGGAGGGGAACACGTGTCCAACTAGTATCGAGGACGCCAAGAAAATCGTCTGTCCTCTCGATCTACCGCACGTTAGATATCACGTATGCATCAACGATTGCATCATTTATCGGGGCGAGGACGCGGAGAAAACCACATGTCCGGTGTGCGGCGTGAGTCGGTACAAGAAAGGGAAGAAAGCACCTCGAAAAGTGGTATGGTACTTTCCTATCACTCCTCGTCTGTAGCGCTATTTCGCGGACCCTAAGGAAGCGAAGCTCATGCGATGGCATGCAGAAAGGAAGAAGCCAGGAGATGACGATGACCCTGAAAAGGATGAGCTGCTGACGCACCCTTCAGATTCTAGCCAGTGGAAAGCATTGGACCTCGAATTCCCAGAATTGGGTGGAGATTCGAGGAACATCAGGCTTGGTGCAAGCACCGATGGACTTAATCCGTTCGGTAGCCAGAGCAGCACGCACAACACTTGGCCCGTGTTTGTATGGATGTACAACCTCCCTCCATGGTTGTGCATGAAGAAGTACATACAAATGAGTATGCTAATTCAAGGGCCGAAACAACCTGGTACCGACATTAATCTGTATCTCGGGCTGTTGAAAGAGGAGCTAGCCACGTTATGGGAATCTGGAGCCAATACTTACGACGCCGTCGCACAAGATTATTTCACTATGAGAGCCGCGTTGGTCACTATGGTGCAAGACTATCCAGGTTGCGGGTATATCTCGGGGCAGGTTATCCAAGAATTCTGCGCATGCGTTAGGTACATGGATAACACAAGCTATCTCCAACTAGAGAAAGATCCAGGGTCTTCGAAAACCGTGTTCATGGCGCACCGGAGGTGTCTCGGCAAGAATGATCCATGGAGAAAACGTGGAGACCTGTTCGATGGCAAATCCGAGACCCGAGGAATCCCAGAGCGTAAGAGCAACGAATAAGTGGAAGAGTTGTTGAAAAACTGGAAAGATTGTCCTAAGCCTGGAAAGAAGCGAAAAAGGCAGCAAGACAAGCCGCTGATGAAGGTATGGAAAACAAGGTCTGTTTTCTGGGAGTTGCCATACTGGAAGTTTCTCTGCATGCCTCATAGCCTCGACATCATGCATATCACGAAAAACGTGTGTGAGAGTCTGGTTGCCTCCATAATCAACATGCCAGATAGGACGAAAGATGGTCCGAAAGCAAGGCACGACCTAATATTCATGGGTATCCGGAAGGAGCTTCACGGAGGACGCACTACTCCTGATGATCAGGAAGATGATGATGATCATGACTCGGAGATGACACAAGGTCGTCGGAAGGGTAAAAAGTTCAAGAAGAACGAATATTACTGCCCTCCTTCTTGCTTCACTCTGAGCCAGGATGAGATCAAACAGTTTTTCAAGTGCCTTCTAGGAGTCAAATTTCCTTACGGCTACGCGGGCAAGATAAGCAGATCCCTAGACAAGGCGAAGCAGAGGTTCAGTGGCATTAAGTCTCACGACTGTGCCGTGCTAATGATGCTGGTACTTCCGGTTGCACTAAGAGGGATAACGAACGAGCACGCCAGTGAAACGTTATTTGGCCTTTGCAAGTTTTTTGACGTCATCTCTAGGAAGTCGATTAGCGTGAATCAGCTCGGGAGGCTACAGGAGGAGATCGTGGTGATACTATGTGATCTTGAGGTCTACTTCCCACCCGCATTCTTCGACATTATGGTGCATCTGTTGGTCCATGTCGTGGAGGACATCGTCCAACTCGGGCCGATGTTCCTCTGCAGCATGATGGTGTTCGAAAGGATGAACGGACACATCAAAGGATACGTTCGCAACAGGTCCCGTCCAGATGGAAGCATAGCCAAGGGCTTTCTGGCCGAAGAGTGCATCTCTTTTTGCACGAATTATCTAGACATCGAGAACCCTGTCAGTCTTCCCGTCAACAGGCACCTTGGCAAGCTCGACGGATCTGGTCACCAAGAGGGTCGTCGCATACTGCATGCAGACTTCGATTTTCGACGCGCAGACTTTGATCGAGCAAACCTCGTCGCGCTACAGCATTTAGAACTAGTCGATCCTTGGGTACAGAAGCACAAAAGGTTAATCGAGAAGAAGTACAGTGATCGGGGCATAGAGAGGACGCAGGGAGAAATAATCAAAGAGCACAACTCAGATTTCACGCGTTGGTTTAGGCAGACGCTCCTTGATAATACCCTGCGATCGCATTCTTCTGACACGGAAAATATCATATTCACCTTGTCGCAGGGACCGATGCAAAACGTGGTATCAGGCGTATGATATCAACGGCTACACATTCTACACGGAGGAAAAGGACAACAAGTGTGATCATCAGAACTCAGGCGTAACATCGGAATTCTACACCATGACAACGTGAAGGAAAGATTCTACGGAAGAATTGAGGAGATCTAGGAGCTCGAGTACTATGGAGAAAAGGTGTCGATGTTCCGTGTCAGATGGGCAAAGAGCGTCGAAAGAGAAGACCGGTATTTCAAAACCATGGTTATACCCGAAGCAGCCAAATCCAAGGCCGCCGGTGCGAACGTGGCCGCGAAAAATGAACCGTGGGTACTGGCTACGAAAGTGGACCAATGTTTTTTCATTACCGACCCGACAAAGCCTAGCCGTGTTATCGTGAGGAGAGGAAAAAGAAACATCATCGGAATGGATGGAGTCGCCAACGAGCAAGACTTCGACCAGTACGGCGATCCAAAGATTGAAGATGACGACGACTACGATGCAGCAACATACATCACAAGAAGAAAAAGGACAACCCTACCCAAAAAAGGTAGCCTGTTCGAAAGAAGAAACATTAAAGTGCCGGGGCTAAATTATTCAACCGCGACAAAGAAGGGAAAAAGATTGTAAAATGCTAGCTCAAAAAATATTGTAAAAAGCATGGTCGAAAAAGATTGTAATATTCATGGACAAATTATTATGAAATTTAGTTATACTTTGAATCATATTTGTACCACTTTTATGACATATATTATCACTTTTGGGCATTTTTGGAATATTTAAAAGTATTTTAAAAACAAAACAAAACTTCTATGGCATATATCACCACTTTTGGGCATTTTTTGGAACATTTAAAAGTATTTTTAAAGTAAAAATAAAAAAGTGGGGCACCAGAATTCGAACCCGGGTGCTCACAAGTTTAGAATAGAGCAGTGGGCAGAACCAGTGGGATAAGACAGTGCTAGTGTTAACTAGTGGGGTGGCCGCCCTCTTATCTGATAGTCCAACCCACTTACCCGTGGCGCACTTGGCCAGGGTGCGCTACGCCTAAGTGGGTTGGACTAGTCAACCGCGCCATGTCCGCCTCTCTCATCCCCATCTCAGACACCACATCGAGCCCCGCCGCGCTGCGCTCTCGATCCGCCACCACTGCGCTCTCGAGGAGGAGGAGGTGGCACCTCTTGTGGAGGAGGAGGCTCGCGCCGCTTGTGGAGGAGGAGGAGGCCCGCACTGCTTGTGGAGGAGGAGGCTCACGCCGCTCGAGGAGGAGGAGGCCCGCGTCGCTGCCGATCCGTGGAGGAGAAGGTCGCCGCCGCTTGAGGAGGAGGAGGCCCCCGCCGCTTGAGGCTGAAGAGGAGGAGGCCGCCGCCTCGCCCACACGCTCGTCGTCGTCCTCGTCTTAGAGGAGGTGAGCCTTCTCCCCTCTCTCCCTCTCTCCCTGCCCACACGGTACTGCTGCTCCGAACAACTCTCTTGCGTTCCATTTTTTCTCTCAAGGAGCACGATTGCAGGAGAAAATTTAGCTAGCTAGGGTTAGAAAATTTAGCTAGGGTTAGGGTTAGCAAATTTAGCTAGCTAGGGTTAGCAAATTTAGCTTGTTAAATATCACCCTAAATACTTTTATGTAGTAGTAGAAGTTCATGTGACGATGTGAAAGAAACAACATTGTAGAGGCAGCAGTAGCTCCTGATAATCAGTAGTTCATGTTTGTCATCCCAACTATATTACATGTAGACGAATCTAGTTACAATTTCGTGGAAGATTTCAGGTAGAACTACTAGTACATGAGGATATGCATGCAGTGTTGTGTCACTGCAAGTGGGTCAGCCAAGATATGCAGACCATCTGAGAGACTGTGAGTTCTTGAGTTGTTATTCTTTCATCTTTATTTTACTTTCTTAGTAAACAAGTTAGTTTTCTTGAAGGAAAACTGAAATAATGTTGGCCTTGGATTGGAATGGACCATGTGAGCCTGAAATTCCCATGTACTGATGCAAAGTGCAAAGCTTTACATCTTTTCTACAAATCTGCAGTTGCGCCTCCTCATCCCCTCTATTGATTTTCCTTCCTGTCCTGATGAGTTATGATGAAAAGTTCGATGACCAAACGACCTTGCTTCCTACCTGTTCCCACTGCAAGATTAGCTCACTCATCCGAGTTGGTGTAAATGTAGATAAGGTTCTCCTTTTGTGCATGCCAATTGCCAAAGGAGAGCATAAAATAAAAGAACAGGGGGTTTGGTTCTCTCTAGTGGGCATCTGCAAGATGGTGGACAGCATCAGCAGGAGGACAGAATAAAATTTTCAACAATTTTTATTAGATCAGTCTTTGTACAAGAAGCTAGCTAGGGTTAGCAAATTTAGCTTGTTAAAAAGCATCTGGTTTTGCACTCCTAGGTGGACACTCCTGGGTGCACCCCCTAGCTTCGGGTTTATCCAAATTTAGCTTGTATCAGAGGTGCACCCCCTAGCATCTTGTTTTGCACTCCTGGGTGCACCCCCTAGTTTGTGGCTGATCCAGCAACTACAAACAATGTGTATATACTGATGAACTTGTTATTTGCTGTCATATACTTGTTGTCATATAATCCATACTTGCTGTCATATTTGCTGTCATATACTTGCTTTCATAAACAATGTGTACACATTTACTGATGATCCATACTGTCATATAAGCGCATGTATTTGCTTGCTGTCATCAATGACAGTTGATATAATCTGTGGTGATATAATTGTAGCACTTGAAATTGTGCTTGTGCTTGTATATGAAGCACTTTATTATGTTGTGTATGCAGGTTCTTGTATGAAATGAGTCCTGATTTTTGCCGGAATGTTGATTAACTTCCGTTTTGGCAGAAATCGAGCACTCCTAGTTTAAGAAAATTAGCAAAGGTCATGCCGGATTTTTCCGTGCATTTAACCAATTATTTGTTTTTTATTAGTGCAAAGATGTGTGACAACGATGAGGCTGGATGTTCTAAGCGCAGCGCTGAAGGATAACTCAGACCTCCGAATAAACAATTGACATTGTGGGAGGCGGCCCAACGGCTATAAGACGATGAAGAATACCATCCTTCGGAGAGCGAGGATGATGAGATGGAAGACGCGAAGGAAGAAGCCGAAGGAACGGCGGGTGATGAAACCACTGATGGCGGCGAGGGCACAGGGAGTGGTAGTAATCCTCCTAAGAATAAGAAGCCGAAGGAACGGTGCCCGAACACGGTCGGCACCGTCAGGGAGGAAATTAACGAAGTGAGCCCAACAGGGGTTCCTTTGGAGCCCGACCTTGTCGTCAAAGGGTATGGTGGGCAAGTGGCGGCGATCACCCGGACAACCATCTCGATCAACACCGAGAATCTCCGGCATAAAGATAATGGCCACTTGCGCACACTCCTCTCCGAGAAGCTACATGCAAGATACAAGTTCCCCGCTAAGTATCAGAACACAAATTATCATGGGAACGAAGTAAACAAATCCGCCCAGACAAAGATGAGCACCGCCCTGGCCAGCTGGAGAACCCGGATAAAGAAGAAGATCTATAAATAAGGCAAAAGTCTCGAGGAGATCCAAAAGATTGACCCGCAGATCACCGAAGATCGGTTCCGGGAGTTCAAGGAGAGGTGTGAATCCGAAAGAGCCCTAGCCAATAGTAATCGGGGAAAGGTGCTACAGGCGATGAATATAGGTCATCACCATCTCGGATCTGGTGGATACAAAACCGCGGAGGCCAAATGGAATAAGGAGGACGAAGAGTATAGATCTAAGGGGATAGAAAACCCCTTTGCGAAATTCGAACCCGGGCAGGTTCGAAACTTCATCAGGGCCCGTTACCATGTGGACCCAAAAACCAAAAAACTCACCGCGGATCCTGCGGTGAAGGAATTCGAGGAAATTATGGTAAGTAATCTAATTACCGTGGATCAACTCGATTGCATTCTAATCGATGAAGTCTAGTTTCTAAACAATTCACTGTTACTTCTTCTGCAGGAGGAGGAAATTGTTGCTAGTCATGGATCCCAGGGTTCCTCATCCCAGGAGTCGACGGCGGCCACCCGGTGGGATAATCCTTTTAACAGGGCGATGAACCGGGCCAAGAAAATAGAGCCGGTTACAAAGAAGCCGTCGTCGGCTGGCCGTCTGGCCGGCCTCGGGGTTAAGAATTGGGTGGATCATTTTGGTCCACCGCCGAGGACCCATGTGGCGCCGTCGGGAAGGAGCGAGGAGGAAAACCGCGAGGTTCAAGAACTTAAGGAACAAGTGGCGTGGATCCTGCATATCGCCCAAGACAACCTGGCAATCACCCTCACGTCCATCCCGCCTACCTTGGTGGAGTCAATAGCGAACTGGAGTGCGGGTGGTTGAGTAGGGTCGTGCCCGATTCCAAGCATGGTCAGCAGCCACTCGAACAACGCGGCACCGACGAATCAGGCGAACTACATGTTCGTGACTCCGCCCACTAGCACCGCGGCGCCGCAAGTGTTGGTGACTCCCCCTGCCATCATCGCGGCGCCGGACATGTTGGTGGCCCCCCTGCCATCGTCGCGTCGGCATCGGAGCTCCAAGCACCCGGTAGGGAGAATACATCGGCGGCCAGCACCGCGCCATCAAGTAGCCCTTCCGTCTCTTGCACACTCGTCGCCGTATGCGATGCCTCGACATTAGCCGATATCGATGCCATCACGGTAAACAAATTGCTTTACCGCCTTTCACGCCATTTATTACTCTTATGGCATCTCTGACGACGTCGTACATGTTTTCCGCAGACGGATGTTCCTTGCACTCTCTTATGCTACGTGAACAACGAGCTGAGGGATGTTTACAAGGGTACCATCATTCAACCCTTGCAGTGCACGTTCCACTCAAGGCCGATGCCAGATAGCGTGCACAGGGTTAAAATAGTCGGGTGCTAAGGGGCTGCGACGACCTGGAACCTCCCATTCAACCCCCAGGAGCGGATGAAGAAGAGCCTACTGTCCTCAGAAGTTGCTTCGGCTTATTCTTGCAATGGCCAAATAGCATGAACCGTTTGGGGACGGCGGGGGCCATCACGCCACAGACAACAGCACCGCCTGTCGTGCCAGCGACAAGCGCTGGCAAGGCCCCCTTACCACCCTCGCCGTCACCTCCACGCGGTGGGTCGGATGGTCATGTTGATGATATGCACATGGCGCAGGATCCGGCCGAGGACGACAAAGACTGGAATGATCACTTCTTCAACACTCAGTTTAGCAACAAAGACCTAGTTGGTGGCCCCACAGAGAAAGCCACTATCACCAAGCGTCGGTTTTGTTCTCAGGAGACGCCTCCAGCTTGCGCCTTTATAGAGCCAGCTAATACAACCAACGAGCCCTTTATTCTAAGCCCTAACACACTACATAGGGCGGCCGGTGCTCAGATTGCGGTGCCTGTCCGCTCTCCAAAAGGAAAAAATGGCAGGAAAAGAAAATCTAGCAGCTCGAGCCAGCCGATGGCGTCAACTGCGAATCCGATCAGGTTTCAGGACAGGCCACCAAGACCCGAGGGTATTATATGGAGGATTCATGTGGCAGGTGAGCCCATGCTACCTAAGAATTTGTGGAGGCTCGCCAGTTCGGAACTGCAGAGTGTGCATGACGGTGTGCTGACGATAGAGAGACGCCTTCTGGCGGAGAAAGATCCCTCGCACCCCGTATTCGTGGTTAAGGTGCCACCAGGCTTGCGCTTCTTCGACAATGCCCCTGCGAATCTGTTCTTCATGCGGTTCGACGACATCTTCAATATGTTCCACCTATACCCGCTGCACTATACTATGGTCCGCCCGTTTTCTCTCAGCCTGGCCATGCAGATAATTAGAGAGAACACACCGAGCATTGCTATAGTGGACCCCTACTACATGTGTGACGGCTGCTTGGGTTCCCCCGCTGAACGACGTATCGTGGCCTCGTACCTAAAAAAAATCCTTGTGGCGAACAAGACAAAGGAATACATTCTCGTGCCTTACTTTCCCGAGTAAGTCGTTATTCACTCGCCACCGTTGATTGGCTTTATTAGATTATCATCATTCTTTTTCCAACACATTCCATTTGAATTTTTTGCGCAGATATGAACACTGCACGCTCATCTCCTTATCGCCGAAGCATTCGCACGCCACGTATTTCGACTCGGGGAGTCTAGAAAAGAAGAAAAACTACGACAAGATCAAGGATGTTTTGGATGATGCTCTCATTGGCTATGCCTCGACGGAAGGCACCACCTGCGTGCGTACGAAGGTCAAGTTCGGCTGGCACGTCTTCAACCACGTAACGGAGTTCCCCTGCGTGAAGCAGCTGGAAAACAGTAAGAAGGAAGCCTACTACACACTCCATCACATGAGGGCGTTCCTACTTGACCAGCAGAATTCTACGCTGGCAGATCATCTCAAACAGTGGGACGAAGCAAAGGCCAAGATCACTGATTCAGATATTAGACAAGAGATGTATCGCATCCAGCAGCAGTTTGGGGCAATCATCTTTCGTGATGTCATGACTTCGGGGGGATCTTCTATGGAGGAAATATCCCGAATAACCATGACATAGAAGATCGCCTAGAGATGCAGGGTGACTATAGGAAGTTCATGACGAGACAAGGCGTCCTCCCGTTCCCTAAGCCGAGCCAGAAGGCTTGATGTTGGCCTAGTTGTAGTTACAAACTATATATGACCTTTTTGTGTGTGGACAAGTGTACATGCTACTACTTATATTATTAGGTTTATGAATCATCGCTTACTTCTTTTGCTTATTATTACTATATATCAATCAATGCTTGGTTTTTTTGCTTACTCTTTGGTCCTTTGATCACTTTGGTCCTTCTTTTTTTCCTTACTTTATTAGTCTTTTTTTGAGAATAATGCCGACGATTGAAATGTCGTGGCACACTATATATGTGAATGTGCTACGATGGGATTGTGAGCCTTGTGATATGCACAAGTCCAGGTGTTATGCATCCTACTTGGCTTACAATTCCATCGTAGCATATTCCTGTGTCCAACGACCTATGTATATATATGAGCCATTTTTTTGATTTACTTTGGTCTTTTTCTAGAATAATGCCAATGATTGAAATGTCGTGGCACACTATATATATGAATGTGCTACGACGGGATAGTTAGCCTTGTGATATGCACAAGTCCAGGTCTTGTGCATCCTACTTGGCTAACTGTTCCGTCGTAGCATATTCCTGTGTCCAACGACCTAGCTAGTTATATATGAGGCATTCTTTTCGATTTACTTTGGTCTTTTTCGAGAATAATGCCGATGATTGAAATGTCATGGCACACTATATATGTGAATGTGCTGCGATGGGATTGTCCGCCTTGTGCTATGCACACGTCCAGGTGTTGTGCATCCTACTTGGCGGACGGTTCCATCATAGCATATTCCTGTGTCGAACAACCTAGTTATATATGAGGCATTCTTTTTGAGTTTGGTCTTTTCGATTTAGGAGTACTTTCTATAAGTGTATCTTCATATGCGACTTTAATTATACATGTTTTTTTTCAATCACCGGTTAATTATTATTGTCAACTTGTAGATGATGTGGTACGTCGTGTACAAGGGACGGGTTCCCGGAGTCTACGATGATTGGGAAGACTGCCAGAGACAGGTGCACCGTTTCAGCAGCAATAGCTACAAAGGGTACAACACTATGGCGGAGGCGGAAGCTAGATACACGCGCTATCTAGCGGGAGTTAGGACGAGGAACCGGATGAAGACCTACACCTTCGTCGCGGTGATCATGCTTATCGTCTTTGGTTGTTTTTCCCGCGTTTGTGTCTAGCTAGTTTAGATGTCTAGGCGAGCTTCCGAGATCTAACTTGTTCGAGACACATGTATTCGCATGTCACCAACTACTTTGTAACTTGATCGAAACAATGTAACTTATACTATGTATTCATGTATGAGACTTATCTATATGTATTTGTTTCAATCTTGTTTTGCGAATTGTGTATTTATATATATAACTGTATATCTTATATATGTGTGTGTGTATATCTGCCTATAATATTGTATATAATCTGTATTGTATATCATATGGCTCTAAAAAAAGACACCCGTGGCACACATGTCCTAGCTTTTGTGGCGCACTACAACTAAAGCGCACTTGCGCAGCTTAGTGGCGCACTGCAATGTGCGCCACAGAAGATCCAAAGTGTAGTGCACATGCCCACATAGCCGTGGCGCACTAGCAGGTGCGCTACGCCTATCTCGACATAACCGTGGTGCACCAGGCAGTGCGCCACGGCTAGGAGATAGCCGTAGCGCGAGGCCCATGGCGCACCCCTAGTGCGCTACAGATGTTGTTTACAGGTGCGCCACAAACGACCTATTTCCTAGTAGTGGCTCCCTATCAATGGTGGAACAGTGGTGCCATGGCGTCCAAGCTTGGCGGTAGTGGGAAGTCGAGGCGGTGACGGTATAGTGGCGATGGTAGGCACGACGAGGCAGGGGTAGCGGTGGCAGCGCTATGCACAATAGTGGTCAGGAAAGCGGGCCGGATCTGGGCCAGTGAGGGCCGGATATGGACCAGTGAGGGCCCGATCTGGGCCTATAGGGCTCCGGCCGCCATGTCTTTGGCTCTGTCCTAGAGGTTGTGCGCATATGCCCTGGCCCTGCGAGGCTAGGGACAGATCCGGGCCAGGCATGCCCTGATCTAGTGACCGCTGGCAATTCCATCTAGGGTTATAGGGTTCAACGGTCAGGAAGCCTGGAGGTGCCATGGCTATGATATGTCGTAAACGTATCTATAATTTTTTATGTTCCATGCTTGTTTAGTATCTGCTTTGCTTTTCTTTGTCTACACTTTGAGGTATTTTTATATGTTTTCTGGGACTAACCTATTAACAAGATGCCACGGTGCCAGTCGCCTGTTTTCTTCTGTTTTTGGTTCCAGAAAAGGCAGAAAATCAATATTCTCGGAATTGGACGGGACAAAAGTCAAAGTCAATATTTTATCATGGGGAACACAGAGCCAAAAGACGAGACGAAGGAGGGCCTCAAGGGGTACACACCCCCTGGCCGAGCAGCCAGGCCTGGCCCGCGCCTAGGAGGGGGGTGCAGCCGCCTCGGTTACCCACTCGGCCTCCCTCTTCACCTATAAGAAGTCCCCGGTACCAAAACCCTAAGTACCCGATCAATCTTCCACGAAACAGTTCGTAGCCGCCGCCACCATCGTCCCCAGATCGAGGGGATCAAAATCTCTTCCCGGCACCCTGCCGGAGGTGAGAGATCATCCTGGAGGCCTTCTTCATCACCATGCCAGCCTGCGGTATGATGTGTGAGTAGTTCCACCTTAGACTACGGGTCTATGTAGTAGCTAGCTGGTTGTTTCTACTCCTTTATGCTACCATGTTTAGATCTTGTGAGCTCCGTTCATGATCAAGATCATATATTTGTAATCATGCATGTTGTGTTTGCGGGGACCCGATGGATATTGAGATTACTATGTCAGATTGGTTAATGATTCTATCATGTTTGTGTTGTTTGAAATCTTGCATGCTCTCCGTTTCTAGTAGCTATCTTGGCCAAGTAGATGCTAGTGACTCCAAGAGGGAGTATTTATGCTCGATAGTGGGTTCATGCCTCTATTTCATCTGGGAAGTGACAAAAATCTCTAAGCTTGTAGATGTGTTGTTGCTACTAGGGAGAAAAAAACGATCTCTTTTTCAGGGAACAAGTGGATTGTTTATACCTTACACACTTTGCTTAAAGCAGTTATCCATTGCTTGCAACTTAATACTGGAGGGGTTCGGATGATAACCTGAAGGTGGATTACTAGTCATAGATGCAGTTGGATGGCAGTCTATGTATCTTGTTGTATTGCCCAATCAAATCTCATAGGATCATGAATGTCTAGTATTGCATTGTTATGCCTTGCTCTGTCCTGTCAATCGCCCCGCTGTAATTTGTTTACCCAGCATGTTATGTTGTTTATCTTAAGGAGAACACCTCTAGTGAACTATGGACCCCGGTCCAATCTTTACCATTGATACATCTTCCATTGTTCCTGTTTACTTTCTGCAAACCACCATTACCTTCCATACCATACAGTTAATCCTTTGTTTTTAGCAAACTGGTGAGATTGACAACCTCACTGTTCGTTGGGGCAAAGTCTTGAGTTTGTGTTGTGCAGGTTTCCAAGTTGCTAGCAACACCTTTGAGTCGTTTCCTTCCTCCTACTGGTTCGATAACCTTGGTTTCTTACTAAGGGAAAACTTGATGTTGTGCTCATCAAACCTTCCTCTTGGGGTCTCCCAACGAAGCTCTACAGTGATCTGAGAGCATCAAGCTATTTTCTGACGCCGTTGCCGGGGAGGCTAGGACGGCTTCACAAGGGGAGTCCTTCACAACCTTTATCTTTAGTTTGTTTTTGTTTTGCTTAGTTTATTTTGCCTTGTTTTGTTTGCCTCTCTTTATCAAAAATCACAAAAAAAATAGTTTCATTTGGTTTGCTTTCTCTTATCAAAAACACAAAAAAATTAGTTCATGCTCTAGTTGCTGCTGCTGTTGATTTGCTCCACCTTTGCAAAAATGAACTCTGCTGAGAACACCAAGTTGTGTGACTTCACTAGCACAAACAACAATGGTTTCCTAAGTACACCTATTGCTCTACCTGCTCCTGATGCTAACTTTTAGGAAATTAAGCCTGCTTTGTTGAATCTTGTGATGAAAGAGCAATTTTCCTGTGCTAGTTCTGATAATGCTGCTGCCCACCTCAATAACTTTGTTGAGCTTTGTGAGATGCAAAAAATATAAGGATGTAGATGGAGATATTATTAAGCTCAAATTGTTTCATTTATCCTTGAGAGGAAAATCTAAATAATGGTTGATATCCTTGCCTAGAAATAGTATTGATTCTTGGATTAAGTGCAAAGATGCTTTTATTGGAAAATACTATCCTCCTACTAAGATTATATCTATGAGAAGTGAAATAATGAAATTTAAACAACTTGATAATGAACATGTTGCTCAAGCTTGGGAAAGAATGAAATCTTTGGTAAAGAATTGTCCCACTCATGGACTGACTGCTTGGATGATTATCCAGACTTTTTTTGCAGGTTTAAACGTCTCTTCAAGAAACCTATTGGATTTTGCTGCTGGAGGTACCTTTATGACCATTACTTTGCATGCTGCAACAAAGCTCCTTGATAATATGATGGTCAAGTATTCTGAATGTCACACTGAGAGAGCTCCACATGGTAAGAAGGTAAATTCTGTTGAAGAAACCTCCTCTTTGAGTGATAAGATTGATGTTATCATGGCTATGCTTGTTAATGGAAAAGCTCATATTGATCCAAATAATGTTCCCTTAGCCTCTTTGGTTGCTCAAGAAGAGCAAGTTGATGTGGACTTCATTAGAAACAACAATTTCAGCAACAATGCCTATAGGAATAATTTGGGTAGTAATAATAATTATAGGCCTTATCCTCCTAATAATGGCAATACTTATGGAAACTCCTACAACAACAATACTAGAAGTGCTCCCTCTGAACTTGAAGTCATGCTTAAAGACTTTATTAGTAAACAAACCACTTTCAACAAAACTTTAGAGGAAAAGCTCATGAATGTTGAGAAAAATATTTCCTCTTTGTCTGAAGCACAATCCTCTTTGGTTAATAAAATGGTTGCTAAACCTGAAACCTTGAAAAGTACCTTTGCTTCTACTCATGCCATACAAGTTACTATTGATGAAAATGTTAGACTGTTAGCTCAACTACATGCTAAGTGGGAAAGAGAAGATGAAATTGCTAGAAACAATAGTGTGTACACTATTACCACCACCAATATGGATGCCACCAAACCACAAGAAGTCCCTATTACTCCTACCACAATGCCTAAAACCAATGAATCTACTACTAGTGATGATAAGTTTGATTTTGATCTTGATGGTTGCAACATTTCTGAAGTGATTATCTTCCTACAAAAGCTTGCTCGAAGCCCTGATGCTAGTGATATGAATGTAGCTTTCACCAAACACATTACATATGCTCTTATTAAAATTAAGGAAGAAAAGTTGAAATACAAAGCCTCTATTTCTAGGAAAGTAGAAGATAGTTGGGAACCCATCATTAATATGCAAGTGAATGACTTTGATCTCAAAACTTCATGTGACCTTGGTTCTAGTTTCTCTATTATGCCTAGAAAGATTTATGAAATGCTTGATTTGCCACCTTTGGAAAATTGTTATTTGGATGTCCCACTTAATGATAATGCAAAAAAGAAACTCACGGGGAGTGTTAATTATGTTCTTATTGTGGTTAACAATGATTATGTCCCTGTTGATTTCTATGTTTTGGATGTTGAATAGAATGCTTCTTGCCCTATTACTTTGGGAATACCTTTTCTTAGAACTGTTGGTGCCATTATTGATATGAAAGAAGGCACCATTAAATATCAATTTCCATTCAAGAAAGGTATTGGACACTTCCCTATGAGGAGAGAGAAGTTGCTTTTTGATCCTCCTTTGAAAGCAAGGTTTGATGTTAATGTTTCTTCGTTTGAAAATACTTGATTCTTGCTTCTTATGTCTAACTTAAAGGCGTTAAAGAAAAGTACTTCTTGGGAGATAACCCAATAGTTTTATTGAGTCTTGGAAGTTATTACTTCTGTAATAACCTCTCCTTATCTTTTTTTATTTGATTTTTGTGACAAGAATAACCTCTAATGAGAGGGAAGTAAGATTTGGGGAGTTGTTGTCCCGAAACATATTTGTGTGCTCCATTGTAAAAATTCGTGTAAAATCTCTGTAAGTCGGATTGAGCTGTAATTTTATGAATAAATCCCCCAGGTTGTTAGCTAACACTTTTTGATTTGAGCAACAGAAAGTCTTCGAAAAAATAGGTTTCTACCTGCTCGTCTGTTTTGACAGATTTCTGCCATTATTTGCATTTGCTTCTTATTGATTCCTTTTTGGGTTCTTTTTGGGAAATTGAGCTTTTTGAGGGAATTGCTATAGTAGCTTGTGTCTTTAGTGAAAGTTTTTCTGTTTTGAAACTAAACCCTAAAGGTCTATTATCTTTTGAATACACTAATGTTGCTAATGAAGATTGTGTGAAGTTTTGTATGAAGGAAAATTTTTAGGTGTATGGAAAGAATGATGTAATGAAATAAAGAATGGACAAAAGCTCAAGCTTGGGGATGCCACCCAGTGTCACCCCAAGAAATATTCAAGAGGTTCAAGCGTCAAAGCTTGGGGATGCCCTTCTTCATCAATAAAAGTCTCAGGTCTTTGTAGACACTTCATTTTTATTGTTTCATGCACAAGTTGTGTTGTTCTTGGAGCGTCTTAGTTTTAGTTTTTTGGTTTTTGTTTGCTTAGTTTTCTTGAATAAAGTAGTTGGACCCCCGTTTCGCTGTGTTGTTTCAAATAAGTTGATTTGTGTTGGAAAGGAGTAGGAAGTTCTTATTGAGTAGTATAAGAGGAGCTTCCTTTAACTGTGACTTAGACTTTATCATGTCATGCTAGGTGTTGTTTTGACCTTATGCTTAGTGATTATTGTTGTAGCATGACGTGTTCCATACAATTAGGATTGCTTAATGTGCCTTGAAAGAATCATGTGTTGTTTTAGCATACAAAACATAGTATTGTGGTATTCTCCTTTGATGCTTTGTTTGGGTTGACTTGGCACATGCTCACACCATGTAATGACTATGAACCAGTCACCATAGCATCTATGATCTTTTAGTTTTTGACTTGTGGTACCACTTTATGCTTTGATTAGTAATGTTTTGTCGCTCTACATGATTATGGCCATTATTGCTCTCTTAGTTGGTCACTCCCAATCTTTGCTAGCCTCCACTTGTATGGGTAAGCTCTACTCATACATCCAACTCCCAAGAAACCAAGTTATTCCAAAGTGTCCACTATAAATTCCTATGCATGGTGTGTTACATCATTCCAAGTATATTCTTGTCTTTTATCTATCTTCCAAATTAAACTTGTTATGTGAAACTTAGTGATTAAAGCTCTCATAAACTTTATGGCACACTTTATTTTTCTTTACCCTAATAAACTTGAACAATTGTGTCATCTATGTTGTATATGCTTGCATTTATACGTTGGAATTAGCAGAACCATGTTGTCATGGGGAACTCTTTCAACATTGCACTTTACATTGTACCCAGTTGATATCATGCTCTTTTGTTTGCGGATGTCGTCGGTGTGAAATGAAAGGGGAGCTTGTAAGTCCATGGAGTTATGTATATGTGTTAGAGAAACGCCTGTGCCGCTAGCCTAAGCCATGCCTAATCATGGTGGAAACTTGTAGCATCACCATAGTGAGCAATCTATGAAGCATTCTTCTTATAAAAAAGAGATAAAGATTGAGAAAAAGAAAAAAAGATGAGAAAAGAGGAAAGAGAGAAAAAACCACCATTTTCCCATGGTAAATAAGAAGATTGCTGAGATGCTCATTGTCTGCTTGCCGTGTCATTTTGATTATGGGACAGCTCCTGTATCATGTGTAAGGGATACCCCGTTGGCGGTTCTCTATGATACACATGTACTTACTATGACAAGAACTTACCGGTAACTAAACTTGAGTAGCATAAGGAGCGGCCCTCGTATTCAAGGGACATGACATTGCCAACTTATACTTTGTCAAGCATATACTCTATTTTTTCTTCACTTTAACCTTAATCACTTCAAGATGCTTATGATAGAGGCAATGAGAGCTGAAAGCTAACAAGTACCATAATTTTTGGAAGCTTTGTATAAGACTTGAAATCCCTGCTTCCCTTTTATGAAGGGCCTTTCTTACACTATTATATTGAGTCTCCACCTTTTATCCTTAGGCACCAATTAAGAGAGCATAGTTGCCATTCTTATTTCTATGTGCATTGTCCCAAAACTTATTGATTGATTCATATTGTTGATATTACTTGCTCATGAACTAATTATATATAGTCACTCTTATGAACTTTGAAGGTGTCCTATGCATTTATTGACACTCCATGAGGGACAAGTTGAATGCAACTACGCTATGTTTTCTATATGTGAAACAAACAAACGTCTTTCAATGCGTAGTAGACTCAATATGTTTATGCATTGTAGGAGGAGGAATAGGGACTTCTTGTGGTTTAGTGGTGATGGTGCACACACTATTGTTTCTATCAATTTCAGCTTCCCTTTCCCACTTAGCATGAAGGTGAGCTAACAGTCTAACATTTTCATCAATAGTAACTTGTATGGCATGAGTAGCAGCAAAGGTACTTTCCAAGGTTTCGGGTTTAGCAGCCATTTTATTGATCAAGGAGGACTCTGCTTCAGACAAAGAGGAAATATTTTTCTCAACAGTTAAAAGTTTTTCCTCCACAGTCTTGTTGAAAGCGGTTTGTTTACTAATAAAGTCTTTGAGCATAACTTCAAGTTCAGAGGGGGCACTTCTAGCATTGTTGTAGGAGTTTCCATAGGAATTGCCATTATTAGGAGGATAAGGCCTATAATTGTTGTTGCTACCAAAATTATTCATATAGGCATTGTTGTTGAAATTGCTGTTTCTAATGAAGTTCACATCAACTTGCTCTTCTGGAGAAACCAAAGAGGATAAGGGAACATTGTTTGGATCTAAAGGAGCTTTCCCATTAACAAGCATAGCCATAATAACATAAATCTTATCACTCAAAGAGGACGTTTCTTCAACAGAATTTACCTTCTTACCATGTGGAGCTCTCTCAGTTTGCCATTCAGAGTAATTAACCATCATATTATCAAGGAGTTTTGTTGCAGCACCCAAAGTGATGCCCATAAAGGTACCTCCAGTAGCTAAATCCAACAGGTTTCTTGAAGAGAAGTTCAAACCTGCATAAAAAGTCTGGATAATCATCCAAGCAATGAGTCCATGAGTGGGATAATTCTTAACCAAAGATTTCATTCTTTCCCAAGCTTGAGCAACATGTTCATTATCAAGTTGTTTAAATTTCATAATATCATTTCTCATAGATATAATCTTAGCAGGAGGATAGTACTTTCCAATAAAAGCATCTTTGCACTTAATCCAAGAATCAATACTATTTCTAGGCAAGTATAGCAACCATTATTTAGCTTTTCCTCTCAAGGAGAAAGGAAACAGCTTGAGCTTAATAATATATCCATCTACATCCTTATACTTTTGCATCTCACAAAGTTCAACAAAGCTATTGAGATGGGCAGCAGCATCATCAGAACTAGCACCAGAAAATTGCTCTATCATCACAAGACTCAACAAAGCAGGCTTAATTTCATAAAAGGTAGCATCAGGAGTAGGTGGAGCAATAGGAGTGCTTAGGAAATCATTGTTGTTTGTTCTAGTGAAGTCACACAACTTGGTGTTCTCAATAGAGTTCATTTTGGCAAAAGTGGGGCAAGCCAAAACAGCAGTAGCAGCTAGAGCAGGAACTAATTTTTTTGTGTTTTGATAAGAGAAAGCAAACCAAACAAAGTAAAGAGAAAGGTTGAGGAGGACTCCCCTTGTGAAGACGTCCTTAGCCTCCCTGGCAACGGCGCCAGAAAACTTGTTGATGACTCCTTGTTGACGTGGAGCACTTCGTCGGTAAACCCCAAGAGCAAGGTGTGAAGCAGCACAACAGCAAGTCTTCCCTCAGTAAGAAACCAAGGTTATCGAACCATTAGGAGGAAGGAAACGTCTCAAAGGTGTTGCAAGCAACGTGGAAACCTGCACAACAGAAACTCAAGACTTTGCCCAACGAGCAGTGAGGTTGTCAATCTCATCGGTTGATGTAACAAAGGATTAACAGTATGGTGTGGAAGGTGATGATGGTTTGCAGCAAGTAAACAGGTAATAGTGGAAGATGTATAAATGGTAAAGATTGGACCGGGGTCCATAGTTCACTAGAGGTGCTCTCCTTAGATAAACGAACATGACATGTAGGGTAAACAAATTACAGCAGGGCAATTGATAGGACTGAGCAAGGCATAACAATGCAATACTAGACAAAAAGATCATATGATATTCGATTGGGCAATACAACAATATACATAGACCGCCATCCAACTTCATCTATGACTATAAGTCCACCTTTAGGTTATCATCTGAACCCCCTCCAGTATTAAGTTGCAAGCAACAGACAACTGCTTTAAGCAAAGTGTGTAAGGTAAACAATCCACTTGTTCCGTGAACAAGAGACCGTTGTTTTCTCCCTAGTGGCAACAACACATCTACAACCGAAGAGATTTCTCTCACTTCCCTTGGAAACTAGAGGCATGAACCCACTATCGATCATAAATACCCCCGCTTGGAGTCACTAGCAACTACTTGGCCAAGATAGCTACTAACAATGGAGAGTATGCAAGATCACAAAAAAACACAGACATGATAGAATCAAATAGACAAAACCATTAATCAATCTGACATAGTAATCTCAATATCCATCGGATCCCCGCAAACATAGCATGCATGATTACAAATAGATTAGATCTTGATCATGAATGGAGCTCACAAGATCTATACATGAAATCACAAGGAGGAGATACAACCATCTAGCTACTACATGGACCCGTAGTCCAAGGTGTAACTACTCACGCTTCATACCGGAGGCTGCATGATGAAGAAGAAGGCCTCTGGGATGATCTCCCCTCCGGCAGGGTGCCGTGAAAAACTTCAGATCCCCCGATCTAGGGACGATGGTGGCGTCGGCTACAGACGGTTTCGTGGAGTTTTGATCGGGTGCCTAGGGTTTCTGGATCGGGGGTTCTTTATAGGCGAAGAGCCAAGGCAGGGGGCCAGCAGGGCGGCTGCACCCCCTCAGGCGCGCCTAGCCCTAGGCCATGCCACCAGGGGTGCGGCCCCCTGGTGAGCCTCTTACGTCTCGTATTCTGGCTTCGTGTTGCCCACGGTAAAATATTGACTTTGGATTTTGTCCCATCCAATTCCGAGAATATTGATTTTCTGCCTTTCTAGAACCAAAAATAGAAGAAAACAGGCAACTGGCACTGTGGCAACTTGTTAATAGGTTAGTTCCAGAAAACATATAAAAACACCTCAAAGTGTGGACAAAGCAAAACAAAGTAGATACTAAACAAGCATGTAACATAAAAATTATAGATACGTTTCCGACGTATCAATGGCGGTCTATGTATCTTGTTGTATTGCCCAATCAAATCTCATAGGATCATGAATGTCTAGTATTGCATTGTTATGCCCTGCTCTGTCCTGTCAATTGCCCCGCTATAAATTTTTTACCCAACATGTTATGTTGTTTATCTTCAGGAGAACACCTCTAGTGAACTATGGACCCCGGTCCAATCTTTACCATTGATACATCTTCCAATGTTCCTGTTTACTTTCTGCAAACCACCATTAAATTCCACACTATACAGTTAATCCTTTGTTTTCAGCAAACCGGTGAGATTGACAACCTCACTGTTTGTTGGGGCAAAGTCTTGAGTTTGTATTGTGCAGGTTTGCAAGTTGCTAACAACACCTTTGAGTCATTTCCTTTCTCCTACTGGTTCGATAACCTTGGTTTCTTACTGAGGGAAAACTTGTTGATGTGCTGATCATACCTTCCTCTTGGGGTCTCCCAACGAATCTCTATAGTGATCCGAACGCATCAGGCTGCCATGTTCGGACCTTGTGTTTTCATGTGTTGGATCATGTCAACCACCCTCGTAATGTCTGTTGGGCCCGTCACAGTGGCGACTACCACTTTCTAGGTCTTGGATGCCATGAGACATGGGCTTGATGGGCAGAGCGCGACGTCGGCTACGGCATTACCTGTCCCCGGGTGTTGTGGATGGGGTTTACTTTGTGTGTTTTCCACCATGAGCCATCCCACGGGGAGTGAGGCGCCGACGACGCCTCTCATGGCTCTAGGTGAGAGCATGGTGGATTTGGGCGATGGTGGCGAGGGACGGTTCGACACAAAGTTGTAGGTGGACGGCGGCAGCGGCCTGGGCGCAGAAGCACGACGGCGGGGCTTATAGGACCTTATCAGGTCCTGGCAAGCGTCTGGGCCTGACCTAGACCTACTTGGCCTTGCTACTGCATTCATACGGCGAACATATCGTGTAACACCCCCGGTCACTCCGGACCGACGACTGTCACTTCTGGCAGCTCAATAGGATATCTAGACTAACCCCACAGACCAACACTAGTCTTTTTTGCGCACTTTGTCCTCACTCATGCGCACCCGGTAGCCACTTCCTGGTCGGTCACCCATCCTAGAATTGCTCTAGGTCAACCACGCTTAACCTTAGAGTTCTTTTTGAATGAGCTTCCGGAAAAGAAGTTGCAACTTGTTGGTATGGGTTTCCTATCAATCCTATTGAGCCATGCGCCAGGGTCTCACATACACCACCCTTAGAAGATCGACGTCCTCGTCGATCAACCACAAGCCAGGAACGTCCCCTCTTAGCACACGTCTGTGCATCCAGTGCCGGCACATGTGCCATGCCATGTCCACTCCGGGCCACACGTGTCACGACCCGGGATCAGGGCTAGACAAATACCAGATCCTCATCTGATATAAGCCTAACCTAAATTTCCCAAACGCGCAGGGAACGATCCGTAACGTTACAGAACATACAAACCATACATTAATAAGGTAAACTCTTTAGAGAGTTACAAACCAGTCATATAGACCAGGGTCACAGACCCATCATTACATCAAACAACGGAAGCAAATAAGTTGTTCTAACAACAGACTTAGCAAAGGGCCTAAGAGGCCATAAACAGAAGTAGCGACCCTTCCATCGATCCTAGGCTGCTGCCCAGGAACCCCGACTACTCGTCGACTTCGACGTAGAAACCACCTTCAGTTGGAGTAGTGTCATCTGTAGAAAACATCAACGAAGCAAGGCTGAGTACAGGGTGTACTCCGCAAGACTTATGGCTAGTGGAGTTATTTTTTGCATAAATCCATCTTTTGTTTTCAAAACAAGGGGAAGAAGAAACTTGTCTAGTCAGATCATTTTCAAAAGAGGATAAGAAGACTTCAACTCTAGCTCTTAGAATCATCTTTGATATCCACCAAGTATCATCATCAACTGAACCTCTCTTCCCGGACTACCCCCTCAAACAACCCTGAGGAAGTATTCTGGATCTTACTTTAGTTGACAAGTTTTAACATTCGGTTATAGTTCTCTATGATCATAGAATCCGTTCCCAAGTCGTCCATAACCGTGGACACGGCTTTTCAAAAAGATTAATAACCCTGCAGGGGTGCACAAATTTACCCACACGTACCAACCGATTCTTAATGCCTAATTTTTAGCCCTCTTCCTTGGAAGGCTGGCAGAGAGTGGTTGACCGCGACCTTTACCTTTCTTTCGCTGATACCATGAGTCACGCACTAGGGAGATGCCTCCATAACGGGTCAAGTCCCGAAGCCGGTCCCTAATGATGTGTGCGGGGTTCAAGATTACAGATGCCGGGCATCTCTTGTTCCCGGCCACACTTACCTACCTGTTATGAATGCACCTATTTCACCTCCATTCAAGAACAACCAAGATGTGTATATCGAATGGAAGCCTAAACTATGTGACTAATGGAATCTACTAGGCAAGTTAGTGAGTCGAGGGGGTTTCCAGGCCCCCGTGTGGTTGTACGCTCGTCTTGGTTCAAGAGACGAGAACATCAGGTCCTAAGGGTGGCAAGTATGGGACTACAAAAACCACAACCCACGTGGCCTCCCATACAAGCCTTAGCATGTTTATCATTCATATCTGATCACATCACAACATCCTACCATACTAGATTCATTCGCATCTCTGGTGCATCACATGAATGGTCAGCATCAGACCACTAAGCATGGCTAAGCTTGACTGAACTATAGCACTAGCGATGCTCATAAGCCAACCCAAGTTATTCTAGGAGCGGTGGATCAGGTAATATAGTTCACAAAGGGAAACATGCATCAGATAGGATTTCTCTGTCTACTGATAAAAGACTGTTGAACCGAATGCATATGACGAGAATGAAATACTTTGTAATCATAGGATTCATATGTATGAGTGGGGCTTCGCTTGCCTTGTCCGTTGTTGGACTGATACCGCTCTTCGGGGGCGTTGACTTCAGCTTCGGGTTCGGTTCCTATTCGTGAAGAACCAATCACCGAAAAAGAGGAAGCAACACTCAACACATGGCATGTGCAATGCTCATACAATATGGATGATATGACAAGTTAAATGGTGTTGAAAAGAACCCTAGAACATGTTTGGTCATTTTAAAGGGGGTCCGAGATATCCAAACCCTAGAACAGGGGGGATCTTCGGAATCACCTCTAGGGTTCAATTGGTTCTTCTAATTAAACTTGCCATCAAAGTTGGTTAGCAATGTATGATTAAAGCTTAGTTAGTTAGGTTTCATTTTTCTGATCATTTTGATATATTATTTGTAATTTTCTGATTTAAAATGAATTAGTTATGAATTTCTCAAATTTTAATTCATTTTAAATCATTTTTGGAATATTTGAAATAATTTCCAAACTTGGTCCCACATGTCATACTTTTAACCATTTCAGAAAATATTTATAAAAAATAATAAAGTCCTGACAGGCAGGGCCCACCTATCATATATTTATTAATTACAGAAATCATTTACAAAAACATTTCAATAAAAGAAATCAGGGGAATATGACCTCATGCTGACGTCAGCTTGACGTCAGCAATGGAGGTGCTCTCAGATCGAGCAAGCCCTGTCGTGGGAATGACCACGGTAGATGATGCAATCGGCAGCGAGTAGTAGAACATGGGGCAAGGGCGGCCATCCATCTGCGGTGCGAGATGAGGGCTGAGACACCAGGGTTTACCCAGGTTCGGCCCCCGGAGGGTAAAGACCTACTCCTGCTAGATTGTATTATGGTGAGAGTACAATGGGGCGAGCTCGGCGGCTAGGAGGCGAGTCGCTAGGGTATATGATGTAACGTATCCTCTATGCGTCCTCTAGGGATGTTTATATAGACTCACCTCCCTAGGGTTTACAAATCTCAACCGAATTAGTTAAGGATTCGGTGACTCTACGACCTAGTCCGACTGGGCTTATCTACGCTTCTGGGCCTTCAGCTTCCAGTCGCTTGAGTCCACGCCAAATCTTGATCCAGTCGCCGTCCTGCAGGCCCACTCGCTGGCGCTTGGGCCAGTAGGAAACGTCCTGCTGGGTATACCCCGGTAGGCATATCCCCATCAGTAGTCCCCGAGGCTGTCGTCGATTTGTCACAGGCGTTTGCTGGCAGTCGGAGTATGCGGGTCCAATGCAGACGACCAGTCGAATCGGCGGCGGACTCCTGAACAAAGGGAAGAACTAGTCATTTCAGTCGCAATAACGGCGACCAATCGTGTCGCAGCTCGGCGAGCGGGTCGGCGAATACTTAGTCACTGTCATAGTGATCGGGTCGGCGAGTCTTCGAGTCGCTGGGAGCAACGAGTCAAATGGATGAAGTTGGAACGTCAATTAGGGTCAAACTAGCCGTTGGGTAATCCAACGGTAACTTTGGCGTAATTACCGCGTAGTAACGGCTCCCGAAACTGGCGGGTAGCAACCGCTATATAAGGAGAATGATAGGCGGGTAGGGAAATGACTCTTCTTTCTTCCTCCGATCTCGCTCGTCTCTGTTTCCCCACTCTGCAGAGCGATCTGAACAATCCAGAGAACTCCGACCCCCAAGAATCTCCAACCGATGGCCCCCTCCACCGAGCCATGGGGCAGATCCAAATGCACCAAGGCGCTACTGGCATCCTTCGAGGAGGCTGGGATCCTCCGCGCCGGCAGATGGAGCATCCCCGTGGCTGGAGAAGTGACTCCGGACCCGCGCGAGGGAGAGTTTATCTGCTTCACCAGCCACCTGGAACGGGGGCTGGGCTTTCCTACCTCCCTGTTCTTCCGGCGTTTCTGCGCCTACTACGGGATCCAGCCATTAGACCTAGGTCCGTATAGTATCGAGCAGCTCGCCATCTTCGTGGCGTTCTATGAGTGCTATCTGTGCTGTAGGCCCTACTTCCCACTGTGGCAAGATATGTTCCATGGGAGAATCAGCCGCGAAGAGTCAGGCGGCCCGATGCTAGCCGTGGGCGGCCTGACATTCCAGCTGAAGTCGAAGGCGTCTTTCTTCGATCTGATGCTGCCCGCCAAGGCGGCGAACGAATGGAAGAAGTCCTGGTTCTACGTCACCCATTCGACTCCAGACGACGAAGTGGCGCTTCCAAGGTACTTCGCCGACCGGCCCGAACCGCGTCGACTCCAGGTCGTGAAGCTCCCGCTGGATCAACGGATGGTTGTCGATGAAATGCTGCAGACCATCCGCGGCCTGAAGAAGAAGGGCCTCCAGACCATCAACCTCTACAACTGCTGGTTCAGGCGGCGTCTCATGCCCTTGGCCCGCCGCGACCACTACATGTATGAGTATACGGGTAAGGAAGATCCGACGAAGTCCTCCCTCGCCGAATGGCATCTCGAAGACTACACCCTGGCCCTGAAGAAGATTACCCAGGCGGTGTATCATGACGCGAAGGCTGGGGTCGCCCCCTACACTGCAAGGCGCCCAACTCCGACGGTAAGCCGTCATTTTGTCACCACTCGCAGTCGCAGATGATGCATTCGTGGTTGTGCCGACGTTCTTTTGTTTTTATTGCAGTTGTTCCAAGTGGTAGAAGGGTGGCTTCCACCCGCAGACGACGAGAACTCGAGCTCGTCCGTCCAAGAGGGGAGCGAGTCGTCACCCATCAAAGGCGACGCCGAGAGTGATGATGACGACGACGACGAACCCATGGAAGTCGCTGCCCCCACAGTTCGCAAGACCCGCGGGCAACACCAGCGCGAGCTCGAAGCGAGTAAAAGCCTCGAGCCTCACGATGACGACGACGAGCTTCCCAAGCACACCTCATATCATGAGGCCACGCCGTCGAAGAAGAATAAGAAGAAGAAGAAGACGGCTCCGCCGAAGAAGAAGGCGAAGCCGGCAAAGCGGATATATCCGCCCCGATCTGCGACCAGTTCCGGTGCCACTAGCTCGGCTAGGGACGCAGCGGCGCACGCGACCGTGGCGCCGGCTCTATCGCCCCCAGGGACGAGGCGCCGCTGGCATCGCTACCACCTCCATTCTCCCCAATCGCTATTTTGGGCGATGCTCCAGCCGCAGGGGCCTCGCCTCCAAGGAAGGCTCCCGCGGCAATTATCGCAGAGGCTCCTGCCGCGGCTTCATCTTCAAAGAGGCCGTCAGTGTCTTGGGCACACGATGTGTTCGAGACGGGCCTCACTCGGAGGTTGGGGCCCGAGTTATAAAGCCAGCTAGCATCCGCACCGGACTGCGGTTCATACCAGTCGCCAAGTGAGTGTTGCTCATCTGCCTTTTTTTTGTTGTAGTCGGACAGTCTTATTCATATCATCGTTTCACAGGACTGGTGTTAAAAATATTGGCCATCCTTCCGTGGCCAAGGTTCCGCCAGTCGTCACCGAGGTGGACTCCTCGCGGAAGAGGAAGACCGATGAAGTCGCTGCTCCCGCCGAAGGTGTCAAGAGGGCGAAAGGCAACGACGTTGTCACGGTCTCTAATGACCCGGCGATTGCTCCGAGCGAACCTCCGACTGCGGCAGAAGTGGCCTCGAAGACCAAGGAGTATGTTTCATCACCCGGCGTGGCCGCGGCATCTGCAGCATCTGCAGCGACCTTCCCTCGCTTCATGGCGAAGGCGGCCGCGGCGAATGGCCCAGCGCCAACGAGACGGATGCTTGGGGTCGCCGAGGTGGAGGTCGAACAGCATCACGGCCACACTTCGGTCGTGCTTGCATCTGTGGACGCGCTGGAGCTTCACGTCATGCTAGGCGCTGCCATCCAGGTATGTCCAGTCCCCGAGGATTGGGCCACTGAATTTCAGTGGTCGGATTCTTAATGTTTTTATGTCGTCCAGTCCTCGAGTGCCTAGTCGCTGAATTTCTGTGGGTGGGCACTTAGGATTTTCAATGTCCAGTCCCGGAGTGCCTAGTCGCTGAATTTCAGCGGGTGGGCACTTAGGATTTTCAATGTCCAGTCCCCGAGTGCCTGGTCGCTGAATTTCAGCGGGTGGGCACTTAGGAATTTCGTTGTTGTTGACGTTGCAGTTTGTGCACACGGCCTGGAGCGCGAATCGGCCGATCGACTTGCTGCAAAGTGTCGCTTGGAGAAGGAACTCGTTGCCGTCCAGGAAACGAACAAGGGGCTTCAAGAAATTGCAGCCGAGGCGGAGGAGGTCCGCCGGGGCCTTGTCCCGGTGGGTGACTTGACAGCGGCTCAATCTGCTTTGAGCGTGGCCGAAAACGGGTCGCTGACCTGGAGCGTGAGCTCAAGGAAGCGAGGGCGGAAGCGAGTTCAGCAGAGGGGCGTGCGAAAGCGGCTGTTACGGTTGCCGCTGAAGAGCGGAAAGTATCTGACACACTTGTTGCTGGGCTGCAGAACGGCTTCTCCTCTCCTCAAAGCTTCATCACGGGCCTCTGTCGTCCGCTAATTGGTAAACCTTTCTTCCTCTTCCCTCTGCCTGCAACAAATGCGTTGTGAAGTCGTTGGTGTGCTCACTGCCTCCTTCTGTTCCACAGGCAGGATTACTAATAACTCAGAGGAGGCGCAGTCATGCGACGCGCGGCAGTGTGTGACCACCCTGGTCGACTCGGCCGTGTTGTCCGCGACTTGCATTCGAGCATATCTTCAGGAGATATCGCCCACGGAGGTGATCCCCCAGCGACCTCGTCGAGGTATGGTGCTACCTGGAGAAGGCTCCGTCAGTCGTCGAATTCATGACGCGGTCGGCCTTCCGGCGCGGGGCGGCAACGGCGCTCTGCCTTGGGCTTGCTCATTTCCCTGAGGACTTCGACCTTGACGATGTGACGAGCGGCTACCCCTCGTCCACGGGCACTGTGGAGATTGCCGAGGTGCTGAAGCTGACGGACCGGGCCGCGGTGTATTCCGATCGCGTTTGGGCGATGGGCGACTTCCTCCCCTATCAGGAGACGATCGTCGCCCCCAACGATCCTGAACCGAAGCATCGGGACTTCAAGGTCGAGCAGCCGTTCCGTGCGGCGATGGCGGGCGAGTTGACGACGTACCCGTCGAACCCGTACGTGCCCTTCATCCGTAACCGCAGGAGTGGCGGCGAGTCGGCGTCAAAACCTGCGGAGTAGAAGCGTTGTGCCCTTGGGCGTTAGTACGAAATAGCTATTGAACTTTCCTTGTATTTTGGAACAACTTTGTGCTGCTATAAAGGAAATTCGTGTTGTTTTGTCATTTGCTTTTTGATTTTGGATTTTGATTGAATGAGTCCCCGAGCGCGTCCGCCATTTTTACGGGGTTTACCTCATTTGTTGTGTGTTTGCGAATTTTTAATGGATTAAGGTCGACTCGCCAGGGCTCGGAGAGCCAGTCGCAGGGCGACTCCCATGGGTGCTCTATACTTGACCGTTTTCCCGTGCGCGAACGAGGTCGGGTAGCCGAGTCCCCGAGTGTGGTACTTGGTGGTTCTAGTCACAACTCCAAGGTAGGTGAGGACTAAGCACGTTAAAGTAAGCGCGTCACTCCTGCCTGACCCGAAGGATCAGTCGCATGGCGAGTCCTGGGCACGCTCTCATACTGGGCGTTTTTCCCTAGTCGCTCGAATTTGAGTGGTCAGTCCCCGAGCGTGGTATTTGGTAGTTCGAGTCGTTGTGCCAAGGATGCGGAGGACCTTGGTCGCTGTGAGGAGCGAGGGCAGTTGTCTTGGCTCGGTAAGCCAGTCGAGCTAGGTGATTCCAATGGGGCTCCGGGTTAGCGTTTTTCGTGGACGTTACAAGGCCTGGGGTTCCCAGTGCCCTCGTACCGCACTACTTGGCCGTGTCGGTCGCTTTACCAGAGGTTGACTTCTGCGAATAGCATAGCGCTGTCATTACGAGTGCAAGTGGCACAAGACACGGAGAGTAGACGCAACTTCTGGTAACCACTGTTTTATTTCATAGCGGGTGGGGAGTACATGTATGGAGTTCTAGGAATAGAACTTTCATAGGAGGTTTACATTCCACGGTCGCTTGGCGTCGAGTTTTCCGTCGCCTCGGACGTCGGTGAGGTAGTAGGCGTCGTTGCCTAGGACTCGCCCGATGGCTGGTCCCTCCCAAGGGGGAGAGCTTTTGCATGCCCCTCTTGTCCTAGATTAGACGCGGTACCAGGTCACCTTCCTGGAAGGTGCGAGTCCTTACTCGGCGGCTGTGGTAGCGGCGGAGCCCTTGCTAGTAGATGGAGGTGCGGGAGCGAGCTAGGTCGCGTGCCTCGTCGAGCTGGTCGACTCCGTCTTGGCGTGCGAGTTCGTTTGCAGCCTCCGTGTAGTTGACCACCCTTGGCGAGTCATGCTCGAGGCCGGTGGGCATGACTGCCTCGGCGCCGTACACCATGAAGAAGGGGGTAAACCCTGACGACCTGTTGACGGAGGTGCGGATGCCCCAGATGACGGAGGGTAGCTCCTCGACCCAACACCCGGCGGTGCGCTCGAGTGGTACTTGGAGCTGTGGCTTCAGGCCATGGAGGATGCTCTGATTGGCGCGTTCCCCTTGGCTGTTGGACTCCGGGTGGGCGACTGAGGCAATGTCGAGTCGAATGTGGTGTTCCTCGCAGAACTTGGCCATGGCTCTTTTGGCGAAGTTGGTGACGTTGTCTGTGATGATGCTATTTGGGAACCCGTAACGATAGATGAGCTCGCGTAGGAACTTGGTGGCAGTCTTCCCATCGCATTTGCGGACTGGCTTGGCCTCCACCCAATTTGTGAACTTGTCGACTGCGACTAGGAGGTGCGTGAAGCCGGAGGGGGCCTTCTTGAAGGGGCCTACCATGTCCATGCCCCATACGGCGAATGGCCAGGTGATGGGGATTGTCTTGAGCGCCGATCTTGGCACGTGGGCTTGATTGGCGTATTTCTGGCATCCGACGCACCGCTGGACAATGTCGACAGCGTCTGCGTGTGCGGTGAGCCAGTAGAAGTCGTGCCACATAGCCTTTGCGACCAGAGAACGGGCGCCGGCATGGTGGCCGCAGTCGCCGGACTGAATGTCTTGGAGGATTTTTCGTCCTTCAGCGGGCTGAACGCAGCGTTGGAACACGCCGGTCACGATGCGCTTGTGGAGCTCGCCGTTGATGATGACGAAGGATTTGCAGCGGCGTGCTATCATCCGGGCGTCCGTTTCATATGCTGGCAGGGTGCCTACCTACAAGTAGGCGACGTATGGCGCGGTCCAGTCGTCTGGCTCGGCGATTAGTGCGACCAGGGCTGCTTCTGGTTGCAGCGGGATTCTGATGTCGATCTCCCCGGGGGGGAGAGATGGAAGGCTTGGTGATGGTGTCGAGGAAGACGCCGGCGGGTGGTGCGAGTCGAGCCGAGCCGATGCGAGAGAGTGCGTCGGCCTCCTCGTTCTTCCGCCTATCAATCCACTCGACGGAGTATCCTGCGAAGTATCCACCCAGCTTGTCCACTGCTTGGCGGTATGCCGCCATGGTGGGGGAGACGGCGTCGCAGGTGCCAGCGACTTGCCCGGCGACGAGGTCAGAGTCTCCGTAGCAGCGCAGGCGGTTGACGTTCATCTCCTTGGCAGCTCGCATGCCGTGGAGTAGCGCCTCGTACTCGGCCATGTTGTTGGTGCAGGGGGTGAAGTCGAGGCAGAGGACGTAGCGGAGCTTGTCGCCATTCAGAGAAGTTAGCACGATCCCTGCTCCTGCACCATCCGCGTTCTTGGAGCCGTCGAAGTGTAAGATCCAGTAATGGAGGTATGGCGGCTTCTCTGGCTGTTGGGTCTCCTCCCAGTCGGCGATGAAGTCTGCGAGAGCCTATGACTTGATCGCCTTGCATGGCTCGTACTTGATGTTGTGGACGCCGATTTGGACGGCCCACTTGGCGACTCGCCCAGTCGCCTCACGGTTGCGGATGATGTCCTGCAACGGTGCTGAGGAGACGACCGTTATCGGGTGCTCCTAGAAGTAGTGCGGCAGCCGCCGTTGTGCCCTGAAGACCGCGTATACCAATTTCTGGTATTGCGGGTAGCGCTGGCGCGACTCGGTGAGGACTTCGCTGACGTAGTACACTGGTCACTGCACCGTGCGCTCCTTCCCTTCCTCTAGTCGTTTGATGACCATGACGGCGCTGACGACGCGTTCGGAAGCCGCGACGTAGACCAGCATGGGTTCCTTGTCGACGGGGGCGGCGAGTAGCGGTGCTGCGAGTAGAACCTTCTTGAGGTCGGGGAGCGCGTCATCTGCCTCCTTGTACCACTGGAAGGTGGGGTTCTTGCGCATTTGGCGGTAGAGGGGCATCGCCTTTTCTCCCAACCGGGGGATGAAGCGACTGAGAGCCGCGACTCGCCCAGCCAGCTTCTGGACGTCACGCAGGCACTCGGGTTTGCCGAGTCGAGCAATCGTGTCGATCTTGGTGGGGTTCGCTTCGATCCCGCGCTTGGAGACAACGTATCCTAGTAGCTGTCTAGCCGGTACTCGAAGGTGCATTTGCCTGGGTTTAGATTTATCTTGTACTTCCGCCGGTTGGCGAATGTTTCCTCCAGATCAGCGAGTAGGTCGTTCTGGCGAGCGGACTTCACCACCACGTCGTCGATGTAGACGTGGATATTGCGGCCAATTTGGCTCGCAAGGCACTCCTGCATGCACCGCTGGTAGGTCGCCCCAGCGTTCTTGAGGTCGAAGGTCATGCAGTGTAGCAGAAGGCTCTGAATGGCGTGATGAACGCCGTCTTCTCTTCGTCCTCGACGGCCATTTTGATCTGGTTGTACCCAGAGTAGGCGTCGAGGAAGCATAGAGACTCCGAGCCCGAGGTGGAATCGATGATTTGGTCGATCCGCGGGAGGACGAATTGCTCCTTCGGGCAGGCGCTGTTTAAGTTTGTGTAATCGATACACATCCTCCAAGTCCCGTTTTTCTTCTCGACCAGGACTGGATTTGCCAGCCACTTGGAGTACTTGATTGGCCGGATGAAGCCTGCAACGAGTAGACGCTGCACCTCCTCGGCGATGGCTCGGCGGCGCTCTTCATTGAAGGGCCACAGCGACTGCTTGACAGGTCGCACTTTGGGGTCGGCGTTGAGTTTGTGCTCAGTGAGTTCCCTCGGGACACCAGGCATGTCAGAGGGCTTCCACGCGAAGATGTCCCTGTTCTCACGGAGGAATTCGATGAGTGCGCCTTCCTATGTTGCGCTCATGCCCGTCCCGATCGTCACCGTCTGGCTGGAGTCGCCTGGGACCAGCTCGACGGTGCGGGTATGCGTCGTTGCCTTGAAGGCGGTGGGGTTGCCGCCCTCCGAGTTGGGCTTCCTGAGTATGTTGGGGTCGTCGTTGTTGACCCCGCTCGCGTACTTAGCGAGCTCCTCGGCGTGGTTGTCCTCTGTCGTGATGACGGCGTCGGCAAGTTCGGCTCCTTTGGCCTCGCACTCGGCGGCCATGTCGGGGTCGCCGTGGATGGTGATGACGCCGCACGGCCCGGGTAGCTTCATCGCGTTATACGCGTAGTGGGGTGCGGCCATGAACTTCGCGAACGCCTAGCGCCCTAGGACACAGTGGTAGGGGCTATCGAAGGGCACCAGCCCGAAGACGATCCGCTCGGTGCGGAAGTTTGCCGGTGTGCCGAAGGTGACTGGCAGCGTCACCTTGCCGATCGGGTACGCCTTCCGACCGGGGACGATGCCGTGGAACGTGGTGTAGGTCGTCTCGATCATCGACTGCGGGAGCCGCAGTCGCCTGAAGGTGTCCAGGTACAGGATGTTGATGGAGCTGCCGCCATCCATCAATGTTTTGGGGAGCCAGTAGTCTCCCACCTTGGGCTTGACCACCAGGGCGACTCGGCCCGGATAATCGATCCGTGGCGAGTGGTCCGCGCGGCTCCAAGTGATTGGTTGCTCAGACCAGTTGAGGAACTGGGGGATGACCTTCTTCTCGTGCTTCATGTTGAAGCCCGTGAAGGTGTGGAGCGAGTCGGCGACGCTGCCGAATTTTCCGCCGTTTGGCGGGTTGTTGTCGGGGTCTTCCTATGCGCGTCGTGCCTTCTCGATCTCCTTGAGAGAGTGGCAGTCGGCGGTCATGTGCGTGGTAGGCTTTCCTTCCCTGCTGTGAAATACAGAAGGTTGGTTAAGAAGGGCCGCGGGGTCGAACCTCAGCTTCGGCTTGTAGTTGCCACCGTCGTGGCATTGTCCCCCGTCGAGGCAGAAGCTCTTGGGCTCGCGCTGCGCGTATCCAGCGTTGGCGACGAAGTCGACTCGCCCGTCGCTGCAGCGCTTGCCAGTGAGGCGAGTGTTGCTGTAGCGTAGATCGTGTCGTCTCCCGTTGTCGTGGTCGCTCGTGCGGCGGTGTCCTCCCGAACATCGTCGGTTTCTTCGTTTGGGTCCTCCTCCGCGTACCTTTTTGCGATCTCCAGGAGATCCGGTATGTTGTCGAGTGTGCGGTACGCTCGTTTGAGCTTGGCGACCAGGGGCTCGTAGCGGCACGAGGTCTTGAAGCAGTGGATCGCGGTGTCTGGGTGGATGCCGACCGCGTTGTACCACAGATCTTGCCACTGTTGGACCCAGCTGCGGGTCGACTCGTGGGGTCCCTGGACGCACCGTTCTAGGTCCTCGATGGTGGTGGCGCGGGTGTATGAACCCTCGAAGTGCCTGACGAAGGCCTCACGCATCTCTTCCCAGGAGTCGATGGTATACGCGGGAAGAGTGTTAATCCATTGCCTGCACGCCCCTCCATCATCAGGGGGAGGTAGCGGGCGGCTAGTAGGTCGGTGTGTCCTGCGATCCCCATCGCCATGAGGTAGGTATCTAGCCACACGGAGGGGTCGTACGAGGGGTCGTACTTCTCTATTTCCTTCGGCGCTTTGAAGTTCGCCGGGTATCTTTCGCCTCGGATCATCGGTCCGAAGCACTAGGGCCCGATGCGGCTCAGCGACCCCCTCGGTTCGCCGTCGCGGCGGTTGGTGAGGGTGTGCTGCAGGTCGCCGGGCTGGAGTGCGCGCCAGCTCTGGTTGTTGATGATGTGGGTGCGGGCATCGACGGGTTGTCCGTTGGCGGCGACGAAGTTGGTCGCCAGCCGGGGGTCGTTGGTGGAGAGTGCCGCGTTCGCGGGTCGGTTTTGGAGCTGTAGTGGTTCAGGTGGCGGGCAGTTGAGAGTGTTCGCCGCCATGGGGCGCCCGCTTTTGGCCGCCCTGCTGCCTGATGAACGCGAGTACATCCGACCCTGTGAGTCGACGCCCGCGTTTTGTTGCTCGACCGCTTTGGCGAGCAGAGCCCTGGCGTACTGGATCTGCAGGGCGCCTTCCCCAGTGGCTTCAATGTTGTCGACTGCTGCTCGGCCCGCGACGAGGTTGTCCATTGGGGTGGACAACAGCGGGAGGCCGTTCGCGTCTCTCTCCCGTGAGGAGACCACGATCCATAGCAGATCCCTGGGGGGTGCGCGGTTGGGTGGTGGCGGGGCGCCATTGGCCGTTGCTCCTCGTGGGGACCGAGTGCTTCCTCCTGGCGGCGCGTTCTCGCAGATCGCGTGCTCGGCCGCACGGGCCGGGTCGTTCTCATCGTCGAAATTCAGGGCGCGCCCCTGGACGGTGGGGTTCAGGCGCGACCTGATTCGGAGTTGGTGGTAGCGGGACAGCTCCTGCGCTGTCACCTGCTCGAGGCAAAAAAATTCGCGCTCGGCTTGTTCCTTGCAGACTGCCTCCGCCAGCTTTAGGCGGAGTTCTTCGACCTTCGTCGCCGTCGCGTTTGGAGGGATCGGCGTAGAGAATGGATCTTCTGGTGGGTCGGCGCCAGTTGCCATGTAGATCGCGGTGTGGCGACCGGTTCCGTCGCGGAGGTCGGCGGAGTTCTCCGACCCGGAATCGAAGTCGAAGATCCCGAGGATAGAGGGATCCTCGAAGTCACCGATGTTGGAGACCTGGGTGATGGAGCCCGCGGGTGACGCGGCGACAATGGATCCGGCGTGTGATGCCGCGGTCGCCGAATCGGCGTCGTCGTTGAGGGTCGCGTCTTCCGCGGCTGCGGTGGTTTCGGCCACGTTGCTGTGGGCCGAGTCGTACTCGGAGGCGAGGCGGTGGATCGTGCGGACCTGGCTCTCAGAGAGCCGGTCGCGTGGCGGTGACTCGCGGATGCGAGCCGAGTCCCTCGAGATGATGACGTCGGTGAGGCCGAGGAAGAGGCTGATCGTGCCAACCGACAGGATCATGCTATGCGTGACGGGTCGCGCTGCCGGGACGTAGCTGCTCGGCAAGATCTGGAGCATCTCGCCGATCACGATCATGCGGCCGGTGGCGATCGACTCGTTGATGGGCAGATTGGATCTCGCCGCAGAACACCGGCCAGGCCCCACGGTGGGCACCACTGTCGTGGGAATGACCACGGCAGATGCTGCAATCGGCAGCGAGTAGTAGAACATGGGGCAAGGGCGGCCAGCCATCTGCGGTGCGAGATGAGGGCTGAGACACAAGGGTTTACCCAGGTTCCCCCCCCCCCCTCCCCCGGAGGGTAAAGACCTACTCCTGCTAGATTGTATTATGGTGAGAGTACAATGGGGCGAGCTCGGCGGCTAGGCGGTGAGTCGCTAGGGTGTATGATGGAACGTATCCTCTATGGGTCCTCTAGGGAGGTTTATATAGACTCACCTCCCTAGGGTTTACAAATCTCAACCGAATTAGTTAAGGATTCGGTGACTCTACGACCTAGTCCGACTGGGCCTATCTACGCTTCTGGGCCTTCAGCTTCCAGTCGCTTGAGTCCACGCCAAATCTTCATCCAGTCGCCGTCCTGCAGGCCCACTCGCTGTCGCTTGGGCCAGTAGGAAACGTCCTGCTGGGTATACCCCGGTAGGCATATCCCCATCAAGCCCCCAACAATCTACTGCGCGCGGGGCCTCGTGAGTGGGATGGTTGTGAAGAGGGGGTCGATGCGGACTTGATAGCGGTGGCGTCGCCCTCAAATGGTCGCCGGAGCAGCAGGTGCAACGACGGCAAACGGCGACAGCGTCGGGCTCACGTGGGAAGGAAGATACAGAGGGTGAGGAAGAGAGCGGAGGGCACCGTGAATACGACGGGCTTGACGGCGAGGCGAGTCGAGCTCGGGAACGGCGGGAATCGACGAATACCGACGGCGACCGGAGCTCTCGATTCGCCTGATTGGGGTCGCGCGCGAGGGGGGAAAGGGCTAGGGAGAGGGAGTCGAACTCGGTGAGTTCAACGGTGGCACTGGCTAGGGCTGGGGTGGACGAAAACGGCTAGGCCGATGGCGACTGGCGGCTAGGGTTCTTTGGCCATGGCATTGTAGCGAGGAGAGAGAGAGAGAGAGAGAGAGAGAGAGAGAGAGAGAGAGAGAGAGAGAGAGAGAGAGAGAGAAAGGGAGGAAGCGAAATGGGTACTGGGAGAGAGAGGAGGGAGCGGTGGTTCTTATCCGCACATCCTGGGGCGGCGGCGAGCATCGCAACGCGGCGAGGATCGACGGCGGGCGCGCTGCCAGCCAGCTGCTTGCCGGCGAGGAGAAAGAAGACAGGGGAGGAGGTCGAAGGGGTATTGGGCCATGCTGGGCCGGCTTGGGCCCCGGGTGGCTGGCTGCTAGCTGCGGTGGGCGGCAGAGAGAGAGGGAAGAGGTAGGCTGCGACCCAGAGAGGATTAGGGTTAGTTTTTTTATTTGGAAATTTCTTTTTATATTTCTGTTTTCTAATTTCTTTTGTAAATTCCATTTGTAATTCTATTTTGAATAATTTCAAATTACAGAAACTTTTGTAATATAACTGAAAACACTAAGGGGCCCTTGGTACTGATTTGGCTCCATGCATTTTGTGTTTCTTTCCAAATATTTTTCAAAACCAGATGAATGTTTCAAATAGAGAGGGGAGTTAGGGTTTAGGGTTTTGTTGGTTCTTTCTTGATTAAACCAAAATGCAAGTGTTATGCATGCATGCAATGATCAAACATATCTTATTTAGTACACAAAAGGTGGTATGTTACAACACGCCATGCGCCACATGACCGCCACTGACCCGCACACGCCCATGTAACCTCGAGTGTCAGCTCTGATACCACTTGTAACACCCCCGGTCACTCCGGCACGACGGCTGTCACTTCTGGCAGCTCAATAGGATCTCTAGAATAACCCCACAAACCAACACTAGTATTTTCTGCGCACTTTGTCCTCACTCATGTGCACCCGGTACCCACTTTCTAGTCGGTCACCCATCCTATAATTGCTCTAGGTCAAGCATGCTTAACCTTAGAGTTCTTTTCGAATGAGCTTCCCGAAAAGAAGTTGCAACTTGTTGGTTTGGGTTTCCTATCAATGCTATTGAGCCATGCGCCAGGGTCTCACATCTCGGGTGGTGGAAGGCAAATCCCATCCCCTAAGCTACCATGTAGCCTAATGGTTGCTTGTTGTGGTGTTTCCCTACCTTGACCAATCCGCCATCTTTGCACTGTGATGTTGGTCGGGCCATGGGATCAAGTGCGTGGATGTCAGGGCGATGGCCCCGGAAGGTGGATAGCTCAAACAGCTCTACGGAGAGCGATGTCGCGGTGGTGGTGGTCTCTCTCTTTGTTCATGTGTATGGCGTGGAGCAGACAATGGGGGGTCCTGGTATTGGTGGCGCTTCGGTTTGGCAGCTCCCAAATCGCATTTTGGAGGGGTAACTTGGGGATAGCAGGCGGTTGAGTTCCCAGGAGCGGTGCGAGGATTTTTCCTGGCGGAAGCTTAGTGCCTCTGCACCAATGGAGGCGATGACCGTGGGTGTCCTAACCCTCTTAGGAGCATCGTAGTTGTGGTTATCCTCCCCGTGCTACGGCTCTGGGTGAAAACCCTTGACCTCACGGTCTCGATAGCGGCAACATTTTGCATTGTTACCCTCTTGGGGGCGTTGTCGTGGAGCCCCGATACCACTCGGTATCGTTCCAATGTCTTCGGTAGCAAGTTTTGGTTATTCTTTGTTTTCTTTTCTTTATCTTTTATCTGCTTTGTAAGAGGTTCTTCTCACCACCTTGTATCGGTTCGGCCATTGTGGCTTCATTTATAAATTGTGGCGAAAGGCTCTTTTGAGAAGCTACACTAAAGATTATATTTCACAATAAATGTGTTTTTTGGGTTCATAATGTGTACGGATAGTTGGTGATATACACTAAACTTGCAAACTATCTATGGTAAATAATGTGTATTTTGAGCTGCACAAAAATGATAAAACTATGGATCTCAGTATTATATTTTCAAATCTTCATAAAATATCATGTCATTTTTCTGTAGCCCATATTAAAAATAATTCTGCATTCGATTTTGCATGCTTGTAGGATATATCATTGACAAAGTTCAGAATATTGTTTTCAGTTTTATTCAAAACTTATAAATATGATTTTTAATTTTTTTTAACATAGAGGGGTCACTTAGCTCATGTGCAAACTTTTCACAATAGATAGCCACATGTACAAATCTAATGGTGATAACTCTGCGTCACATGGAATCATGATGATATTAAAATCAACTAGAGCTAAGGATTGAGAACTCTTTACCTCGTGCGCAGTTGCAGAGATGTTTCCTCCGAGCAACGATGTTACAAACTGTAAGGGACCCGAGACAGCATTACTAGCATCAGAAGGAAAGCAGGAGTCGGAGACAAGGTGCATGTCAAGGAATTCGAGGCCCATGTCCATCCGCGTAGATCTAAAAAAGGCCACATTCCGTTCAGATGCTACGACAAGCAAGAGTTGGACATGGTGAGGTATAAAGAGGAGGAGAAGCATCTAGAGCTCGGCACCTAAGATAACAGTAACTAGGCGGCCCAGGATCGGAGTTAGCCAACTAAAGGACGAAAAAAGGACGGATTCTTCTCTAAAATGGAAGGATCAGCGTGGTTCTACGCGGGAGGCAACACAAACATTTGGGTGTGGTCAGCTCCTATAACGAGTTTTTTTGAATAATAAGAACCCAAATCTGCGTCCGTGAGAACTTGAACCTGGACGGTTTGGCTGTACATCCACTTTCATAACCAAGTGAGCTAGGCTGACTCCTTATTTGGGTGCGGATTCACTACAAAGCATGATAAGTTACCTAGTTTAGTGCTAGAGATAGGCTAGGATCCAGCTTGTAAACGTGCAAGAGAAAGTCCATTACTTGTATCGGCAGCCGGCTCATATATATATATATATATATATATATATATATATATATATATATATATATATATATATATATATATATATATATATATATATATATATATATATATAGGGTCGCGCTATTTGACACCCTCTATCTTTAGAACTGGATATTATTTTTACATCACGTAAATTTTTTCTTACTTTATAAGTTAAGAAGAACATAATAAAATTTAGAAATGACATAATTTTTTTTATTTTCTTGCCATATAAAATTACGATGTAAATTTCGTATTTTTTGGTGTTTTTACACTATAATGACTCATAAAATTTATTTTTTTGTTGAAATTTTTTGTTATGGTAAATATATGAACATAATTATTCATATACAAAACATAGTTTTTTAATCTAACAACATAAAATTATGTTGGGTGCAGAATAGCAATTCTGCACCCTGGGTGCTGAATATATATATGTATGTATGTGTGTGTGTGAGAGAGGTGATGGTAGATTGAAATTAAGCATGCAAACGGTAAACATCAATACATCTACGTTTTACCTCCTTTAATCCTTGTCCCTACTTTTGTTTCTTCGGCAACTTTATACATATTTTTCTTATAGAATAAACACTCTCGTTAAGGGCAGTCAACAGATTTAGCTTAGCCCATAGTTGTCGGAACCTCTCTCATGTGATCTCTCTCGAGTAAATAGGGCTTCGGGTCCTAGTTAGACTATCTTCTAAAACAGACTGGTAAACTGCGTGTAATGGTAACATGGCGTGTATCCAGATACGGTCATATGGATAAGAATTGGACATACGATTTTGCTGTGGTAACCTGCGTGCGTACACGACGTGGAGGCGTCAGAGCTGTCCTAGCCTGGCTCCACCAGTGTGACAGCGAAAATTTGTTCTGCCAGCTCCCCTGTCAAACGCGAGAAACCTTGTTCGGCCAAGATTTCAAATGCCACGTACATGTTGATCGGCTACTGGCGGCAAAAACGTGCGTACGCGGAGAGACAATGCAGCGATAGTCTATATCCTACACTTCCAGATAGGTTGTAGTCTGGCCGCGAGAACCCACGAACGTTTATAGTCTACCGTGTCGGTTTATCCCTCCATCACAAGAATATATGTCCGCCCATCCTCTCCGACGCAACCTACGTCGACAGCTTAGCTCTCCGCCACGATAACTCATGCACGACCATGTTATACGTCGCCATGTCAGCTTTGTACGGGCCCGACAGGCAAGGCCATCACGCGTGCGTGGTCCATCGTCCTGCGACGCGGGGTACGATGACGCGCGTGACACCCGTTCGTGGAATGGAATCTTTCGTCCTGGCCCACGGTAGGGCCCGACTCCCGGGAGAGCATGGCTCTGTTGCGGCCGCGTCGTATGTCCTCTACAGCGTCTATCCCACGGCAGACAGAACATAGACAACATGGATAGCAATTTAAGCCAAAACAATTTACCAATATTGTTTACTCTGATTGCAGCAACTCATAATTTTTTTAAACTATTTTATTTCTTAAATACAAATTTGCAAGACCGTTACCTTTTAAATATCACCTTTTATATATCCTCGACACGTGAAAATGGATGTTTCTTCAATATTACGAAGCCATGAAATAGCACGAGCAATTGCACTTGTTCATAAAAACACAATACGCCAAGAAATGTGCATGTGGATGAAATTGTATTGGACGGAAAGAGTAAATTGTAATGCAAGCAAGCTATCCATACTGACTTTACAAATAATGATTTCGTAACCAAACTGACCCGGTCTACTATAGAAGATGAAGAATAGAACACATTAGAGTGGCTGATTTAGAGCAACTCTAACAGCCGCGCTAAACTCGGCGCTGTAAAAGTGCTATGCAGCGCGCGCGATTTAGTTTTAGCACGTATGTGGTGTTTATCCTTCGTCGTACGCGCTAAAACAGGCGTGAAAAACAGAACACAAAATAGTCCCCAACAGACGCGAAAAATATAGCGTGCGGGCGCCGGCGCAAACAGGTTTCACAATGAAATATATGATCAAAAAGCCCAAAAAAATTCAATAGAAAATTGTCTAACTATTATTACAACACAACCAAATGGTACATGAATAGTACAACAAATACAGGAATTGTTCATCAATAAATACAACAAGTTTTTCATCAACACTACAATAAAATGTTTTCCAATAATACAACAAACAACTAATAAAAGGAGAGCTCAATGTTGTGCTCCAAACCATTTTCACCACTCCTCGATGATATCTTTTTAAAGATTATCATGGGTCTCATTGTCGCGAATGGCATGATATGAGGCAATAAAACGCGCCACCCTATGCTCTCTCCTATGCACTTACACGGGAACTCCCATCAGGTCATAGTGGTGGTTATGATCTATATATTTGCCAACCATCCTCTATGATCATGTTATGCATGATGACACAAGCTGTCATGATATACCAAAGGCATTCTTGGTCCCAAAATCTAGTCAGTCCTTGCACAATAGCAAATTGGGCTTGCAAAATCTTAAAGCTCTCTCCACATATTTCCTAGCCGCCACTTGTGCGGTGTGGAAATCATTTTCTTTCTTACCTTTGGGTTTGTGAACCGGCTTCACAAAAGTTTGCCACCTTGGATAGATGTCATCGGCAAGATAATAGCCATAGTTGTATGTGTGGCCATTTGCTTCAAACTCCACTTATGGACCTTCACGCAATGCAATCCTTGACATAAGAGGAGACCGTTGAATAACATTGATGCCATTGTAGTGTAGGGTTCGCAGCATAGAAAACAAAAAATTTCCTACGATGTGAACTATATACCAAGATCTATCTACTAGATACAAACAACGGGCGGATGTATATCCGTAGAGAACATACCCTTGAAGACCGACAAAGCTTAACGAGTTCAACTCGTGGTTGATGTAGACGATCTCTTGCCGATCTCAAGATCGAGAGGAAGTCCTAGCGCCGCAAATCAGCAGCGCATCCGTGCTCGCACACACGTTCGAGGCACCGAGCAACCTCCGCCTCCTCGCTCCAGCGATGCAGCGGAAGCACAACTCTTTCTTGCCGAATAGCCACCGGGAACATGTATCTCGCTAGTCCGAGACCATGGGGGATAAATTCTAGAGGGGGAGAGAGATCCTTCACGAGGAGGTGTGAGAGACAAGTGAGGAGGGGGATCCTTTTATAGGAGGAGGGGGGAACCCCAAGGGGGTGGCCGGCGCATGGGGGCTGCCCCCTTGCCCTCCCCTCTTCATGTGGGTGGACACTCCACTCACAAATCTCCTTTAAATTCCCTCCACTCAAAAGTCCACTCAAATTCTCATTAAATTTCCACCAAATTTAATGCAAACTCTCATTAAATAAAACTCTTTTATTTTATTCAGAATTTTGTCAATTACTTTAATGACAAACATTCACAAATAACCCCTTGCTAGAATTCTATTTCACATGCATAACCACTTTATGCAATTTCACCCGAAAACCTGTTTCGGTATCTAGTGAAATAAATTCCTGCGCTTGTTCATTCTTTCGGCATGAAACATTTGCTCCAATTGGATGTCGGTGTCTCTTAAGTGTGTCACCCTACGGTTCGTGAATAATGCGGACATGATCGAGACCCCTCTCGGATCAATAATCAGAAGCGGGATCTGGAGACCCATACTGACTCCCACACATTCAACGATGACTTTCTTGTGATCGTCGGAACCTTTTACGCTAGTATCTTAATCCCTTTGTTTCACGATATATTACATGTCCGAGCTTCGATCATCGGTATCACCATACCTAGTTTGATCTCGTTACCGACATGCACTCTTTTCTTGTTCCTGTGATATAACATTCTAGTGATCAAATCACTTGCTTGCAAGCTAATCAATGTGATATCACCGAGAGGGCCCAGAGTATATCTATCCGTCATCGGGATGAACAAATTCCACTATCGATCCATGAGCCTCAACATAACACTTTATTAGTTCTTAATCCATCTTTATAATCACCCTGTTACGGTGTGATGTTTGATGTTATCAAGAAACTCTTCCGGTGTTAGTGATTGACATGATCTCATGGTCTAAGGATTAGGATCACTTCGTAAGTTGTTATAGCAATATAAACTCAATGACTTTGATCGTAATGCTATACTTCGGATGAATGTTCATCACACCATTACACTAATGTTGTGATCCCGTTATTAACAACATCCAATGTCCATGATCAGGAAACCTTGATCATCTTGTTAATCAACGAGCTAGTTTATGAGAGAGGCATAACTAGGAACTTTCTGTTTGTTTATTAAACACACATGTATTAACGTTTCCGTATTAATACAATTATAGCATGCAAAATAAACATCTATCATATACTTGGAATACACATAATAAACACTTTATTATTGCCTCTCAGGGCATATTCCCTTCAGTCTACCACTTGCACTAGAGACAATAATCTAGTTACATAGTGATAAATCTAACACCCATTGAGTTCTGGTGTTGATCATGTTTTGCTCTAGGGAGAGTTTTAGTCAACGGATCTGCTACATTGAGATCCGTATGTACTTTACAAATCTCTATATCTCCATCCTTGACATGCTCGCGGATGGAGTGAAACCGGCGCTTAATATGCTTGGAATGCTTGTGAGACCTTGGCTCTTTGGCATTGGCAATGGCACCATTGTTGTCACAATAGATCACCATTGGGTCCAACGCGTTTGTCACCACTCCTAGTTCGGATATGAACTCCTTCATCCAAACTGCTTCCTGAGCCGCTTCTGAAGCAGCAACATATTCGGCCTCCGTTGTTGATCCCGCTACCACAGGTTGTTTGGAGCTCCTCCAACTAACCGCTCCGCCATTCATGAGAAATACGTATCCGGATTGAGACTGAGAGTCATCCGGATCGGTGTCAAAGCTAGCGTCGACATAACACTTAGCGACGAGCTCTTCTTCACCTCCGTATACAAGAAACATATCCTTAGTTCTTCGTAAGTACTTAAGGATATTCTTGACCGCTATCCAGTGTTCCGAACCTGGATCCGATTGGTACCTACTAGTCAAACTAATAGCATGTGCCACATCCGGTCTTGTACATAGCATGGCGTACATTATAGAGCCTATGGCTGAAGCATAGGGGACTTTGTCCATTATCTCTCTTTCTTCCGCCGAAGCCGGACTTTGAGTCTTACTCAATGTCTTGCCTTGCAACATAGGTAAGAACCCCTTCTTACTTCCGTCCATTTTAAACTTCTTTAAAATCTTATCAAGGTATGTACTTTGTGATAGCCCTATTAGGCGCCTAGATCTATCTCTATAGATCTTTATGCCTAATATGTATGACGCTTCACCTAGGTCCTTCATTGAAAATTTGCTGTTTAGATAACTTTTAACACTGTTTAAAAGATCTATATCATTTCCGATCAATAATATGTCATCCACATATAATATCAGAAATGCCACATTGCTCCCACTCACTTTCTTGTAAATACAAGCTTCTCCATAAGTTTGGACAAATCCAAACTCTTTGATCACCTCATCAAAGCGGAGATTCCAACTTAGTGATGCTTGCTTCAATCCATAGATGGATCGCTGAAGCTTGCACACCTTGTTAGCATCCTTAGGATCGACAAAACCCTTTGGTTGTATCATATACAACTCTTCTTCAATATTACCATTGGGAAATGCGGTTTTGACATCCATCTGCCATATCTCATAATCGAAATATGCAGCAATTTCTAACATAATCCTAACTGACTTTAGCATCGCTACGGGAGAGAAAGTCTCATCGTAGTCAACTCCTTGAATTTGTCGAAACCCCTTTGCGACAAGTCGAGCTTTATAGACGGTCACATTACCATCAGCATCAGTTTTCCTTTTGAAAATCCATTTGTTCTCCACGGCCTTTCGGTCGTGAGGTAATTCCACCAAGTTCCAAACTTGATTTTCATACATGGATTCCATCTCGGATTTCATGGCTTCTAACCATTTGTTGGAATCCGGGCTCATCATCGCTTCTTCATACGTCGCAGGGTCATCATTTTCATCAACCATGAAATTCATGACAGGATTTCCGTACAGCTCGGGAGGTGCACGCGTCCTGTTTGACCTGCGAGGTTCGGTGGTACTCTCTTTCGGAGTTTCATGATCATTATCATTAGTTCCCTCTTCAACAGGTGGAGCCAACTCCGGAACAACTTCCGGCGCTGCGCTACTCGCCATACTTTGAAGAGAAGGTTCCACAACCTCTTCGAGTTCTACCTTCCGACTACTCACACCTTTCGCGAGAAACTCTTTCTCTAGAAAGGATCCATTCTTGGCAACAAAAACCTTGCCCTCGGATCTGTGATAGAAGGAATACCCAATAGTTTCTTTAGGGTATCCTATGAAGACGCATTTTTCCGCTTTGGGTTCGAGTTTATCCGGTTGAAGTTTCTTCACATAAACATCGCATCCCCAAACTTTAAGAAATGACAGCTTATGTTTGTTTCCAAACCACAATTCATACGGTGTCTTTTCAACGGATTTAGATGGTGCCCGATTTAAAGTGAATGCAGCAGTTTCTAGTGCATAACCCCAAAATGACAACGGCAAGTCCGTCAGAGACATCATAGATCGAACCATATCTAATAAAGTACAATTACGACGTTCCGACACACCATTTCGCTGTGGTGTTCCAGCAGGTGTGAGTTGTGAAACAATTCCACACTCTTTCATGTGAGTGCTAAACTCGTAACTTAGATACTCACCTCCACGGTCGGACCGTAGAAATTTGATCTTTCTATTACGATGATTTTCCACTTCATTCTAAAATTCCTTGAAATTTTCAAAGGTTTCAGACTTGTGTTTCATCAAGTAGATATAACCATATCTACTCAAATCATCCGTGAAAGTAACAAAATAACGATATCCACCTCGCGCCGACACACTCATTGGATCACATACATCAGAATGTATGATTTCCAATAAATTTGTCGCCCGTTCCATTGAACCGGAAAACGGCGTTCTAGTCATCTTGCCCATAAGGCATGGCTCACATGTATAAAATGATTCATAATGAAGTGATTCCAAAAGTCCATCCGAATGGAGCTTCTTCATGCGTTTAACGCCAATATGACCTAGACGGCAGTGCCACATATATGCGGATATATCATCATTAAGTTTAATCCTTTTAGCATCAACATTATGAATATGTGTAACATTATCATCGAGATCTAATAGAAATAAACCATTCATCATCGGTGAATGACCATAAAAGATTTCATTCATATAAATGGAACAACCATTGTTCTCGGATTTAAATGAATAACCACTTCGCATCAAACACAATCCAGATACAATGTTCATGCTCAGTGCAGGCACCAGATAACATTTATTCAAGTTTATAACTAATCCCGACGGTAAGTGGAGAGGCAGCGTTCCGACGGCGATCACATCAACGCTTGATCCATTGCCGACACGCATCTTGACCTCACCCGTTGCTAGCGGTCGCTTGTTCCGCAGCCCCTGATTCGAGTTACAAATATTAGCAACTGAACAGGTATCAAATACCCAGGTGCTACTGCGAGCACTAGTCAAGTACACATCAATAACATGTATATCATATATACCTTGGTTTGCCTTGCCGGCCTTCTTGTCTGCCAGATACTTGGGGCAGTTGCGCTTCCAGTGGCCAGTCCCCTTACAATAGTAGCACTCGGAATCAGACTTAGGTCCAACTCGGGGTTTCTTTTCAGGCGCGGCAACAGGCTTTCCGCCCTTACTTCCCTTCCGTTTTTCCTTCTTGTCTTTCTTGAAACCAGTGTTCCTATTGATCATCAACACTTGATGTTCCTTTTTGATCTCCACTTCTGCAGTTTTAAGCATTGACAGAAGCTCGGGGAGAGACTTCTACATGCCTTGCATATTATAGTTCATCACGAAGCTCTTATAGCTAGGTGGCAGAGACTGCAGAACACGATGGATGCCTAAGTCAATGGGAATCGATATTCCCAAGGACACAAGCTTATCGGCGTAACCCGACATCTTGAGTACATGCTCACTAAACGGAGTTGTGCTCTTCCATCATGCAGCTAAAGAACTTTTCTGAAGCGTTGTAGCTCTCTACAGCAGCATGTGTGTCGAAAATCATTTTCAACTCACCCATTGTATCAAATGCATTGCCGTTTTCGAAACGCTTTCGAAGTTCCAGCTCTATCCCATACAATATGCCGCAATGAACTAAGTTGTGGTCCTCCTGACGAGTCTGATAGACATTCTTATCCTCGTCAGGGGCATCATCTAAAGGTTGGGGGCCTAATGGCGCTTCTAGCACATATTGCTTTTGTGCAGCAGAGAGGAGAATCCTCAAATTCATGGCCCATTCGGTAAAGTTGCTACCGTTTGTTGCTAGTTTCTCTTTCTCCATGAACACATTGAAATTAAAAGCAGGTGGTGCCATCTACAACAGAATTTGTAAAGTTTAGACTAAGTGTATGATAGATTGAGTTCAACTAATCTATATTACGAATGAACTCCCACTCAAAAACGACATCCCTCGTGCCTTTTTGGTGATTACATGAACCAAATCCACTACACCAAGTCCGATCATCACGTGAGTCGGTATAGCTTCAAAGGCGAGCATCAAATGGGCATCATATCAACTATATGACTCATGCTTAAACTTTCGGTCCGTGTTCCGAGGCCATGTCTGTACATGCTAGGCTCGCCAAGTTAGAACCTTAGTATTCGCGTGTGTAACTGTTTTACACCCGAAATATGGTCGTGGATCCAAGAACACCCGATCATCACGTGATGTCTTGGAGCGACGAAAACATAATCGGTGCATACTAAAGGAACAACACATTCTTATCTTGATATTTAAATGAGGGATCATCTTATTATGCTAACAAAGCGCTAAACAAGCAATATAAGATGCAATCAAACATCATATGTTTACTAGTGATATTATATGGTTCCCGCAGATGATCTCTATCATGTGCATCGTGGTGTGATCACTATCATACCTATATGTGTAAATCCAAGGTCTATGGATTTTACACGCTATGTGTGTTGTAAGAGTATCATCTCATACTTCTACTTACAACACGACCATATCATAACACTAGCCCAGCAACAATCTAAACTAGACGCCTCTAATTTATCCATTGCAAGTTTTACGTGGCTTAGGGCTTTCGAGATAGAACCGTTCTTACCTACGAACATGAACCACAACGAGGATAATCAAATTGTTGACAACTCGCTTGCAAAATAGATATTGACTATAGTAGGAGAGACAGACACCCGCTAGCCACTTATGCAAACTAGTTGCATGTCAAGCGTGGAACAGGTCTCATGTGCGAGGACATGTAAAGTTTGTCCGGACCGCTTTATCCCACTATGCCACCAATATCCAAAATTACAACAAAGGAGCAACAACATGATCATCATCGCCCACATACTCATATGTGTACTACCCGTGTAAAGTATCTACGCATAGATCCGGCTCTGATACCACTGTAGGGTTCGCAGCATAGAAAACAAAAATTTTCCTACGATGTCAACTATATACCAAGATCTATCTACTAGATACAAACAACGGGCGGATGTATATCCGTAGAGAACATACCCTTGAAGACCGACAAAGCTTAACGAGTTCAACTCGTGGTTGATGTAGACGATCTCTTGCCGATCTCAAGATCGAGAGGAAGTCCTAGCGCCGCAAATCAGCAGCGCATCCGTGCTCGCACACACGTTCGAGGCACCGAGCAACCTCCGCCTCCTCGCTCCAGCGATGCAGCGGAAGCACAACTCTTTCTTGCCGAATAGCCACCGGGAACATGTATCTCGCTAGTCCGAGACCATGGGGGATAAATTCTAGAGGGGGAGAGAGATCCTTCACGAGGAGGTGTGAGAGACAAGTGAGGAGGGGGCTCCTTTTATAGGAGGAGGGGGGAACCCCAAGGGGGTGGCCGGCGCATGGGGGCTGCCCCCTTGCCCTCCCCTCTTCATGTGGTGGACACTCCACTCACAAATCTCCTTTAAATTCCCTCCACTCAAAAGTCCACTCAAATTCCCATTAAATTTTCACCAAATTTAATGCAAACTCTCATTAAATAAAACTCTTTTATTTTATTCAGAATTTTGTCAATTACTTTAATGACAAACATTCACAAATAACCCCTTGCTAGAATTCTATTTCACATGCATAACCACTTTATGCAATTTCACCCGAAAACCTGTTTCGGTATCTAGTGAAATAAATTCCTGCGCTTGTTCATTCTTTCGGCATGAAACATTTGCTCCAATTGGATGTCGGTGTCTCTTAAGTGTGTCACCCTACGGTTCGTGAATAATGCGGACATGATCGAGACCCCTCTCGGATCAATAATCAGAAGCGGGATCTGGAGACCCATACTGACTCCCACACATTCAACGATGACTTTCTTGTGATCGTCGGAACCTTTTACGCCAGTATCTTAATCCCTTTGTTTCACGATATATTACATGTCCGAGATTCGATCATCGGTATCTCCATACCTAGTTTGATCTCGTTACCGACATGCACTCTTTTCTCGTTCCTGTGATATAACATTCTAGTGATCAAATCACTTGCTTGCAAGCTAATCAATGTGATATCACCGAGAGGGCCCAGAGTATATCTATCCGTCATCGGGATGAACAAATTCCACTCTCGATCCATGAGCCTCAACATAACACTTTATTAGTTCTTAATCCATCTTTATAATCACCCTGTTACGGTGTGACGTTTGATGTTATCAAGAAACTCTTCCGGTGTTAGTGATTGACATGATCTCATGGTCTAAGGATTAGGATCACTTCGTAAGTTGTTATAGCAATATAAACTCAATGACTTTGATCGTAATGCTATACTTCGGATGAATGTTCATCACACCATTACACTAATGTTGTGATCCCGTTATTAACAACATCCAATGTCCATGATCAGTAAACCTTGATCATCTTGTTAATCAACGAGCTAGTTTATGAGAGAGGCATAACTAGAAACTTTCTGTTTGTTTATTAAACACACATGTATTAACGTTTCCGTATTAATACAATTATAGCATGTAAAATAAACATCTATCATATACTTGGAATACACATAATAAACACTTTATTATTGCCTCTCAGGGCATATTCCCTTCATGTAGGACCCGGGCATTCCAAAAAAAAACATGTCAAATTCAAGTCTCATAATCTGCCACGGCTTCAAGGATGATAGTGCAATCCTTTTTGTGATCTTTTAATTGTCCATGCCATGCCGCATGACAATTCTTCCAACTCCAATGTATACAATTAATAAAGCCAAGCATTTTAGGGAACCCCCGAGCCTTGTTCTCCTCCAAAAGCCTAGCCGTATCTTCGGCATTGGGGGCTCTCAAATAGATGGTGACAAACACATGCATAATTGCAACGACAAAACGCTTGATACACTCAATGGCTTGACTCTCACTCATTGCCAAGTGGTCATCAACAAGATATGTCGGTATACCGTATGCCATCATCTCCGACAGCATTCCTCCTCCGCTCAAAGAACCGATCATACTTGGTCACCTCTTCGCAAATACGCCTGAACAAACCGATGCTCATCCTAAAACGCCGACAAAAATACTCCTCCGGGAAGGTTGCATCGTTGTTGAACACAATCATCATCAACCTCTCGTGCCCTTCAATCCTTTCTCTCCACAACTTGCGCCTACCAAAAACCGAGCCACCACGCTTCGGTGTTTTCATCGGCGGCATGCTAATAGCATCAATATATTCTCATCTTCCTCGAGCTCTAGTTCATCATTGGATGAATCATACGAGATCCTCTACAATCACGAATATACACTCACTTTGTCTACTGAAACTAAAATAAAATTTGGAGGACAAATGGCGCGGCCGGCGGCGAAACGTACCTTGCGACGCGAAAAATCATGCGCCAGGTAGCGTCCCAGCTTGAGGAGGACATGGCCGAGGGCAGCGCGGCGCCGTGGTCGACAAGGAAGCTCCAAGTTGGCCGGGGTACAGCACCAGCAACTCGTGTCGAGGCGCAAAAGGATGCGCGGCGCCGACAACTTGCGTCGATTCCCGCCGCGGCGAGCTCGGGAAGGTGCAGGACGGACGGGCGGCAGCGGATTTGCAGCTACTGCGCGCGGACAGGCGGCGACGCAGGTGAAATCGTGGGGGGGATGGAGGCAACGCACGCGCGGGGAAGTTTCAACAGCGGTTGGGCGTTCGCGAGCGAGCGAGAGATAGCGCGTTAGCGGCCAGGCACCAAATTTGGGGCGTGCGCAGGGGCAAATTGAAGTGCGCCAGATTTTTTTATAGCACGCACGACTGTCGGCTGGAATAGGAAAAAGTGTCACGCGCGCTATATCGACGGTTATTTTTACTGCGCCGAGTTTTTGCGCCGTTGGAGTTGCTCTTGGTATCTACCGGGTGAACATGGTAAAGCATCTCTCGAGATTGTAGTCGAGCGTCGTGTGCCCGCCTCCCTGCAACCAAGTCCAGAGCAACAATTTAAAATTGGTAATAATCTACTATAGAATGTTAAGTGCGATCCCACTTATATCCCTATTCTATTTAGAAAGAGAAATGTATTAATTTGGGTACCTTTATGGCCGTGAATGTCATGTTGTTCGAGTAAGTTATAGCGAACCTACAAAACTGATAAAGAGATATTAATCAGAGGAAACACATGTTTTGTTTGAATAAACAATGTAGATAATGAGAAGAAAATGACGACCAACCCTTCAGATTGGCCATGCAGATGCCATGCCCTCCAGTCGTCGATGATTGGGAAGCCGAGCGATCTCACTCATGAATGTGTCCCCAGGTAAGTCACAATTACATTATGGTCGCCACTGCCATCATCCCATCAATACCAGCACGAACAACATCATGTTTAGCAGAGCACCTTGATTGATCCAATTTAAGTCTGATTTCACAAACCTTTTCAAAAGGGTGAGTCTATAGGTTTAGCCGTGACTTGTGCTAGAGTTTTATTTAGTAGGTATTTGTTATGAATCAGTTTATGCCAAACACCCTCTTCACTAAGTAGTTTGAAAAGCCATTTTCTAAGCAAACATCTATTTTTAATCTTGAGCACCTCAATACCTAGACCTTCCTCATCTTTTTGCCTACACGGCATACTTCATTTGGCTAAGCGATATTTTTTCTTCTTTTCAGCTATCTCCCAAAAAAATCTAGACCGGTAAAACTTGAGGCGCTTTTGGACCCCTTTGGGGATCTCTATAAAAGATAGCATAAACATATGCATTCTAAATAAGGTCGAGTTGATCGAATCGGTTCATGTTAAACACCCTCTTCACTAAGTAGTTTGAAAAGCCATTTTCTAAGCAAACATCTATTTTTAATCTTGAGCATCTCAATACCTAAACCTCCCTGATCTTTTCTCCTACACATCAATACTCCATTTGGCTAAGTGATATTTTTTCTTATTTTCATCTATCTCCCAAAAAAATCTAGACCAATAAAAATTGAGGCGCTTTTAGACCCCTTTGGAGATCTCTATAAAAGACAGTATAAACATAGGCATTCTAGATAAGACCAAGTTGATCAAAACAAGTTGATGTCCATATAAAATGAATTTACCTTGCCAGCATCCTAACTTAGACATAAAACGAGTCTCTACCGGATTCCACTCAGAGTTCATAAGTTTTCTACAATGGATGGGTATTCCAAGATACCCAAAAGGTAAGGAACCAGACTTGCAACCAAAGATTTGTTTATACTGATAGTTCCAAATCCTTTGTTTTACCAAAACAAAAAATTCACTGGAAATTGATTTTCAAACCAAATAGTTGTTCGAAAATGCAAAGAATAAGCTTCATACTCACCAATTCTCTAGATTATTTTCCAAAAATAATATGATATTATCAGCATACATAGAAACCCCTCCCTCGACCAAATGAGGTATGAGTCCCCCCACTTGACCATTTTCCTCGCTCTAGCAATAAGGACTGCCAACATTTTAGCCACAATATTGAAAAGTAAAGGTGAAAGCGGGTCACCCTGGCACAGACCTTTTCTTGCTTGAAAATAGTGACCAATATAATAATTTACTTTTATACCAACACTTCCACCTTGAATAATTTTTTTAATCCAGTCACACCACATCGGATGGAATCCTTTCATACGCATCACTTGTTGTACAAAAGGCCATATCACTTTCATAGGCTTTTTCAAATTAATTTTGAAAATTACCCCATACAACTTCTTGTAATTTTTTTAATAATATACTTTTTAATCAATTCGAAAGGTATTGCACGAAATTAAGAATTTCGATATCTAGCACATCATCAGCCTGAGCCAAGTCGACTGCGCTTTAATCGGTCTGGGCCAAGCCGATTACTCTAATCGATTAGGACCAAGTCGATTACTCCAATTGGTTAGGGACCAAACCGATTGGGACAAGCCGATTGAAAAAGAGAGGATTGGGCAGCCGGAGCGCGTCACGCTACTGCTCTGGTTCCAAAGTCCAGGGCGTGACCGACTGGGCACTTGACCAGCATGGGGCCCGCGGCGACATGCATTCAGCCTGCGCCTGGCCGATTGAGGCTTAGTCGGTCTGGCCCAAGCCGAGTGGCGCAACCAGCTTGGCCCAAGCCGATGATGTAGTAGATATCGAAATTGTTAAATTCGTTCAATACTTCTCGAAATGATTTAAAAATATGTATTATTTAAAAATCGCCAACTTCTTGCGGTGTAACTCGTGAATTGTCTCATGCAGAACAACCCCCCCCCCCCACCCACCCACCCACCCACCCCAACCCAACCCAATGTGGCAGCCTGGCATAAAGGCAGTCTGAGTTAGTCTAATCACTTTATGGGATAATTCAGTAATTCTATTTGTTGCGATCTTAGTAAAAATCTTGAAACTTACATACAATAAACATATGAGTCGATATTGTTGAATTTACACCTCATTTTTTTTAGAAATTAAAGTGATAACTCCAAAGTTCAACTTATATAGAGATAACTTTCTTATGTGTAACTCAGTGAACAAGTCCACCAAATCTCTTTTAATAAATTCCCAAAATGTCTGATAGAATTCAGCAGAAAAACCATCACGACCTGGGGTTTTATTATGTCTCATCTGAGAAATTGTCTTAAAAACTTCTTTATCGGTGAAAACAGCCGTCAAGAGATTATTCTCCTCCTTAGACAACTTAGGAATATCGTCACCTTGTTCCTCCATCATAGAAAACAATTATGATCCAGATCGCCAAACGAGTTTCTTGTGATATTTAGTGACGTACACTTTTAAGTTTTCCTCACCTAGTACCATTCCCTCGTCTTGCTGTAGTTGAAAGATTTTCTTCTTTTGATGTTTTCCATTTGCAATTAAATGGAAATATTTTGTATTATTCTCATCTTCTTGGACATGTTTTACCTTAGCACGTTGAGCCCATTTTAACTCTTCATCACGTCTAAGCTTAGTTATACTTTCATTTGCCTCGCAAAGCAATTTTATCTCATTCTCATCAAGCCTTATGGTTTCGGCCTTGAGGTCTAACTCCTCAATAATAGCCAACAGATGTTATTTTTATTTTTTATTTTTATCACCAAAAGGTTTTTAGCCCATCCTTTGAGAAAACGGCGCAAGTTTCTATTCTTATTTTGCCACCTTTGTATCGGCGTATGATCTTGGTTTACACTAATCCATTCAGTAGCCACCATCTCATAAAAATTATCTTGTCTCAACCAGGACAATTCAAATGAGAAACTGATTTATTCCCCAAATGCCCCTGATTACCAGAATCAATAAGGCTTCCTTTGATTCGAAGTATTTTCATAGGATTTGTATAGGATTCAGTCCCTGCAGATTTTATTTCTTACGAACATGTTTGATTCATGGGATTGAATCCTGTAGGAACTCTGCAGTGTGTTTTCATGGGAAAAATAACATGAGCTCCAACCTCATGGAAAAATTCCTGTGAGAATTCCTTCATCCATGGGAACCAACTAGGCAGGGCATTTCAATCCTTTATATTTCCTATTCCTTTAGTTTCTCTACCCTGTGAATCAAAGGAGGCCTAAGTAGAGGTATGTGGTCTGACCCAGAGTGTGTCAAAGCCCTAATCGAAACTAAAGGAAAATTTTGTTCCCAATCTACGGTCGCCAAGATCCGACCCAATTTTTCGAACGTTGGTTTTTCACGCTGATTTTCCCAAGTGAATTGTCTACCTGACATGACAATTTTTCTCAAGTCCAAACTCTCAATAATGGCATTGAAAACAAAAGGCCAACCAGGATTTAAATTATCATTGTTCTTATCTTCCTTTCTTAGTAAAATATTAAAATCTTCCCCTAACAATATAGGAAGAGGCTCAGATTCACACATCCGAACTAGTTCAGACAAGAGCTCATGATTGTGGATCTCCTGAGCCACACCATATACAAGCACAAACATCCACTCAAACCCATCAAATTTATATCTCACATGTAATTTTACGCAAAAATCACCCGTTACAACATTTTTAACTTGAAGAGTTTCCATGTTAATCCCAACAAGAATGCCACCTGACCGTCCATGTGGCGGTAGACAAAATCAAGAAAAGTCCCTCCTGAGAGGACAAACTCTGCAAAAAAGGAACCGTGAAATTTGATCTACCTGTCTCTAAAAGGGCTATGAAGTCTAAACGGTGTTCTCTAATTGATTCTTTCACAAAAGGATGCTTAGCAATATCTCAAAAACCTTCACTATTCCACATCATTCCCCTAATATCCGATATTAGAGTGGCCGATTTAGTATCCAACGGGTGAACATGGCGAAGCACCTCTCGGGCTCGTACTCCGGTGCCGTGTGCCCACCTCCCTGCAACCAAGTCCAGAGCAGCAACTAAAAATTGGTAATAATAATCTATTATAGAATGTCAAGTGAGATCCCACTTATATCCCTATTCTATTTAGAATGCAGACGACAAACACCTGCCGAGAAGAGAGAGAGGTGTTAATTTTGGTACCTTTATGGTTGCGAATGTCATGTTGTTTGAGTAAGTTATAGTGAACCTACAAAATCGATAAAGAGATATTAAATATAGGAAACACGGTTTTTTGTTTGAATAAACAATGTAGATAATGAGAAGGAAATGACGACCAACCCGGCAGATTGGCCATGTAGATGCCATGCCCTCCAGTCGTCGACGATTGGGAAGCCGAGCGATCTCACCCATGACTGTGTCCCCAGGTGCGTCACAATTATATCATGGTCGCCACTGCCATCAGCCCATCAATACCAGCCGGAACGACATCAGGTTTAGCAGAGCACCTTGATTGATCCAATTTAAGTCTGGTTTCACGAACCTGTATACCAGCGCGCGGTAACCATTGGTCGTGACGTTCCAGTGGTACTTGATGCTGCTTTTGATGTCTGTCGTGTACGGCATGTCGCCACTGTGGCATCTCACCCACTCGTCCACAGTGTCTTCCTTGATCCCGAGGGCCTCTCGGGTGAGCTCGTCGTTTGCCCAGAAATATGACAAGTAAGCGCCATAAGTCTGCCACAATTGTCAGAGCCGAAGATGTAAGATGGGTCCATTGGAGGAAAGGAAACACATCCTACCTTTATTCCACAATGTAAGCCTTTTTAGCAAGCTAAAATAGCTTGCTAAAAAGTCTTATATTCTGGAACGGAGGGAATACATGTTAGTGGTCTATGTATTTATGATGTTGACTTACAATACAGCCAAGCGTAGGACGATCTGGTAGATTTATAATTGTCTTCTCCATTTCGGTTACAGCTCCAAGGCTTTGGATTTCCCCGCCACTACCAGTTAAATCCCCTATTTCTGTACGAGGTTCAGCTGATGCCAAACCACAGTTGTCGTACAGAATTTGGGCCCCATAAACTTCGGAGAGGAGCTGCAATTGGACTTGCATGAGGTATATGACCTTAAGAACCTGGGACACAACTTGAAAGTATTTGTAGAATATCCTTTTCTTACATTATTGAAAGTGCCCAAAGCTTGAGCACACAATGCATTTGTAGGCTTTCTGTAGTCTTCTCCTCGGCAATGCCCCACTATGGTCTGTACATATATGAAAGAACAATAAGAAACTAACACTCACACCAAATCAGTTGCGATTTTTTTTTTTGGAAATACGGATGGATAGGAATAATTGTTACCTCATATAGTTGGTCTGATATTATACCAAATCCATGAGCAAATGGCACTCTAGAGCTTTCATCAATTATTTCACCTGTTCCGGGATTGCCTACTAGGTAGCCCTGAGAGTAATAATTGTGCCACTCATTATATACTTTTTTGTGTAGAAAAGGAAAAGTTACTTTATTTATAACTATAAAAGATGGCCCTCCAATAGTCCCATAACTGCTTTAGTCCATTAGTTCTATTTTAATCTACATCATAGAAATAATCAGACAAACTAGCACTGCATTTATTAGTAGATATTGTTAGCTTGTAGTTAGTTAGTTTCAGTGACACTGTTAGCGATTCAGGTTCAGTCAGGACTTTGGGGCTAGAACTTCAATGCGTATAGTACCTTGAGATTAAGAAGTGGTCTCCTTCTAGCTTCAACACCTGGGGAATAGAAAGCATTGAGAGGAGAAATCAATGAGTAACATATATACACATACTCAGTGTTGTAGGTCGGGAATATACAGTTATATCGTCCGTACCTTCCGAAACTTTTTGCGCAATAAACGGCACGATTTTTCCAGCGGTCGACTCTCCGCCGATGTAGAGCGGATTTGCAAGGAACTTGGGATGGTCGGTGAACCACTAGACAGCAAGGGAGATGCAAGCAATGTATCATCAAATATATTGCAACAAATTGATGGATCAGACATCGGAGTAGCCGATAAGCAGTTTAGTAGCACACCTTGATGAGGAACTCGTGGAGCTGCAACGAGGTAGATACTTCCCCAACGTTGTAGCCTTGTTGTTGCCTTGAAAAGGAAAATCCTGCCCCAACCGGTGAATCGACAAAAAGGATATTTGCCACCTGCAGATGGACAGGAATGAAACTGAATTTTATGTACTACGTAAGTAACTTAGTAATCTGCATTAGGCATGACAAGACCGACCTTGGTCCATGAGTAGGGATTGATTTTCAGGCGCGGCACGGTGCCACTGTAAGGCTCTATGACGAATCGGAATGGACCTGCATTTGGGGGTGCACATGTATGATGTTGGAGGGCAATGGCAAGTCAACGCTTGAGAATGAAAACTAATAAATGTACTAGTACCGATCTCCAAGGCGAGGCTGCTGAGTACCGAGCAGTGGTCGCCGCCGTTGAGCCAGAGGAGGAAAGGGGCATTGTTGCCTCCGGCCTCCGACTCGACGAAGTAGTAGAACATCTCGGCGCCGTTCACCTCATCCACCTCCACATACCTTACAGTTGAGCAGCAGAGGGGGGTTACAACTTACAATACAGTTCGCAGGAAAAATAAGTGAAGAACCAGTGAGAAACGGGTACCCTGTCTCGAGGTGGAAGGGGAGGCGGCCGGGAAACCCAGGGAGGCTGGTCACTACCTTGGAACTGGAGGCGGCGCCGGCGAGGGCGAGCTGCCGCGTGCTGAGTCCAGTCGAGAAGAAAACGCAGAGCAGCAAGGGCAGCCACCCTGCCATTCTACGAGATAGCAGTCGTCACCTGGAGCTGCCTCCTTTCGCTGTGCTTTCCTTTGTTGTTCTCTGTAAGAGGTTCAGACTGGGAGAGATGGAGAACAATGCAAGTCCTTCAAGCCTAGATATGCGCAATACATTGTCTACTACTACTACACTAGATGGCTAATCAACTTATCACGCCGCCCATCACGCTGCCCATTCTTGAGATAAAGCATCTGATCTATATCTATTAAGTCAAACCACGGGCAAGGTGCAGTATTATAAGTGAGCACACAGCACACCCAACATATATTGTATACTCCCTCCGTCCCGAAAAGGATGACGCAAATTTATCTAAATTCAAATAAATCTATATACTAAACAGTGCATACTATATTTGAATTTAGACAAATCTAAAACATCCGTTTCAGGACAAAGGCAGTATAAAAAACCTGCCGAATTGTATTAAGAGAAAACCTCAGGGCACAACTGCTCAAGCCAGTACTAGAACACAGGTTGTGGGCAGCCTACGTTCTGCTAGCCAACCATTGGACGCTTAGTTCCCCAACATGTTCTGTATCAACGAGGAAGCAAAACTAATGTTAATCAGTACTCCGACAAACAATTGTATGACATACTACCTTCGTCCTAAAGTTTAAGGTTTATATTTTTTAAAGAAAAGTCAAGCTACGGAATGTTTGACCAAACTTTTGGAAAAACTATCAAAAGCTATGATATTATATAGATACTACGTGAAAATATGTTTCATGATGTATCAATGGTATGGATTTCGTATTGTAAATATTACTATTTTCTCTAAAAACTTGGTCAAACTTCACATAGTTTGACTTTTAGAAAAAAAATAAGTCTTAACCTTTGGGATCGGAGGTAGTATTTGACCAACAAAAATTTATCTATAATTGTATCTTTTGCATGTTATTTTAGAGAAGATTATATTCACGATAAATCGAGTGAAGATTTGGTAGATGTGACCACCCATGATCCCGTAAAATCAAAAGTCATGTTTTCGAGTTCCAAAAATCTGAAACAAATCAGGATGTAGTCAGTGATGTACAACACAACATTCGAACTATCAATTGGAAATAATATGCATTTTGAGTTACATAAAAAGATAAAACTATAGATCTAAGTATCATTTTTTAAAATTTTCAAAAAAATATCAGATTTTGTTATTTTTGTGTAGCCCGTATTAAAAAGAATTCTGCATTGTGATTTTACATACGCGTATATATCACTGAAAAATTCTAGAATTTTTTTCAATTTTATCTGAAACTTAAAAATATGATTTAAAAAAAGAATACAGAGGGATGCGCTTAGCTCATTGCGAACTTTTGACAATAGATCGCCACAGGTACAAATCTAATGGTGATAACTGTGCGTCACATGCAGTCATAATGATATTAAAATCAACTGTAGCTAAGGCTTGAGAACTCTTTACCTCGTGCGCAGTTGCGGAGAAGTTTCCTCCGAGCAATGACGTTAAAAACTTCAAGCCTTCAGGGGCACATGGAGAGGCAAAAACAGGGTTGAAACAGGGTTTTTGGGGCACTGCCACAGGGTCAGACAGTACATCACAGCACTGCCAGTCAAGAATGTGGTGGCAATTTTTTCTCAACAACAGTAAATCAAGAAACCAAAAGAAAAATTACTCTATTTTGCTCTTGAGCAAGTACCACAGCTAACACATTCTCACACGCATCGATTTCCCCTTTCTCCTTGGCACTGTATACATCATTTACACGTCCAAGAGGACAATCATGGGTTCCAAACTTCCAATGGTTCCAGTTGGTGTTACAACAATTGTAGTTCCAAACTCGATTTACTTGTACAACTGAATTGGCCATCAGAATTGCCAGTGTAAATTGGGATTAGCTGATCAAATTGAATGACACTACAAGTGACCATATATGCATCCGGCGTATCCACCTTAGTAAAGCTTGGTGAACTCGACCGCCTGGTTAGGTTCTCCAAGTCTATAAGCCTCCCTCTCAATTAGGGTCTGCAAGGAGCTCATTATCTTCACAAGAGATGCCCAAACAACCGGCGCGCAGAAAAATGCATAGGCGAACACCGCCAATGCCCTGACAACACCGTTCATATACCATGGGCATGCCATGACAAAGAGCGTGCCAATGAGACCAATCCATATTGTGAGGACAGCAAGGGGTTGAAGGAGGAAGACACTGATAACAAGTGAACAAAGGGAGAAAGAACCAAGGAGGTAAAGTGGCCAGCCTAGAAGTGGATGGACAGTCCGCGGCACGAGGAAGAAGGGAAGTAAGTAAGCTGCAACAATGGAAAGTGCTGCCACTACTCTGAGCGTGGTGAGTGAGGACATAGTGCTTTTCTCCATTCTTCTGTTGTAGCACAGCTTTGACAAGCTAGGCCGCGCTAGTCGGTTGACTGCAATGACTCCAATGTACAGTAGAGCCTGGAATAATGCCATCGGTATCTCCGACGAATACCTGGTTCACATCAAGTTCAAACACTGTCAGAAAATGCCATTGATGATGTGCTTACGAATAAAAATCCGTGCAACATCCTTCTACATGGCCATCGATGATGCTGGTTCACCCACACGATTTTTTAAGGGTGCCACGAGTTCAGAACCTCGTACTTTATGGAATTCTGTCCTAAAAGATGAGAAGGCATGATAATGCACTTTCTTGTGCATATTTATTCTATTACCAAAAAAAATTAAGAGACCACTCACCCTAGGTGTTCACGACGTTGCTCGTGCCAAGAAAGCCCTAGAGGTAAGACTGGCCAAGACCACCAGTACCATGGCTTCATCCATGGAGCACTTGGAAATGTAACCACACTATTCGGTCCACAGGGAATACTCCAGCGGAGCTTCAAATCTGAAAATACATGTAGTTCATTAGTCTTAGCCAAGAAAATGCATAGGCATATGAAGGGCGGTAGTCATACTCACAATAATAAGATGCATCCATCTGATAGCCTAGAGGAAGGCGATAATTTCCATCAAGTTTGGTACCATTAACTGGTGGGTGGAACATTGGTTGATCAAGCAAGTCCGGGAAATAGCTAGTAAGAAAGCCCTGATCTGCACCATCTGGATTTTCACGCCCAACAGCTAGCTCATGTAGCATGTTCTTAAAAACTTCCATAGAGGGCTAGGTAAAAAAACAAAAAGATCAATAAGAACTTTCATGCTTTTCTCAAACAAAACAGAAATAAAATGGTTGTTTAATAATAGTGAATATGTCAGCAATATTTTTTGGGTGCATAATATAGGGATTCCACAGAGAAAAAGATATAAAAACAGAACTAAGGGTGATAAAGTTTAAGTAAACAAAAACTGAAGAAAACAAGTTGACAGCAAAACTACAGAGATCTATTTTTAACTGAACACAACAAAGAAAGTAGTACAAAGTATCAAATGACAGCTACATCACTCCTAAGCTCAAGTAATGAACAACAAACAAAGCATCCCTACAAAATCTTAAAGGTTTTATTCACAAAAAATCCAAATAAGCAATGACACAGTTTATATCTGAGAAAGATAATAGTTTTCACAGAAAAAAGGCGATGTGTGCTGATTAAGTAACCCTACCTTCAGTACAAAGAGGCCTGTGTGGAAGATGCAAGGGTTGATGAAGACAGCACAGAACTGACCACACTGAAATAATTCATCGGTGTTCTGGAGGAACATGTTGTCAGAGTCTAGCATAACAACTCGATCATAGGAAACTAAGGTCCAAGCATACAGCTTATTTAAGGTCAACTTGAATCGTGAGTTAAAGTTTTCTTGTGTTTCGTAAGGATTCTTCAAATTATCCACAGAGACCACCTTCACACCATCATCTTTCCTACATAAACAATTGAAGATGTAAACATAAATAACAGAATCAAGAATGTACATGCCCCAGAAAAGGCACATTACAGATTACATATACTCCCTCCATTCAAGGCACATGCACTTTTCAGACGAATCTTTGACCAGAAATTTAAGCAACAATATTTCAATTATGATGTAAAAAATGATGTTGTTGGATTAGTATTGAGAAACAGTTTCTAATGGTGCCAATTTTATATCGAATAAACCTCGTATACTTGGTCAAAGAGAAATCTTGGAAAGGGCATGCACCTTATTCATGGGAATGGAGGGAGTATTTAACAATAATAAATTATGTTCCATGCTTCATAATACAGTAGCATGAGGCGTGAAAAAAATGTGTTAGATTACAAGATAAAGAAAAATACATAATGGTTCACATAGTGCTCCAATAACCATTGTCAGACAATAAATTGGAGACAATTTAATATTTTTTGTTTGGTCACTATGTAATCATAACAAACTAGATGACACATTGATTAAGTAATATTACAGATTCTTTAGTTCCCTCTTTTTCTGGAGCTAGGGAGTAACCCTGCCCAGCTTCATTTTTGCTGCAACCTTAACACAATAGCTTCACGCTGTACTGCCACTATTATCCTGATTGCTTATAGTTTCATACAACATACAGTATCCTCAAATAAACATCTAGATAATAACTACTTCTTCCATAAAACTAGTTGTTAGGGCATTGACAATCTTCAAGGTGCTACTTTGACAGCCAATTTCCATGTGAACATGTTGCTTCACAAAAAAGTAATTAAGATATTATAAAATTATATAAATTTGATGGTCTGAATGCATTAATTCTTTTGCTACAGATGGTCAAATGTAGTAATGTTTGACCAGTAAATGCTAAGATGACCTACATTTTTTATCAGATATAGTAAGCTTCAATGCTGAACAGCTACCAAGTTTAAGTAGTATTCTCATATCAGATTCAATCAGTTGTCCACATACTGAAGCCCACTTCCAAAAATGCTCAAACTCGACAGCACTTGGAGGACTGATATTCTATGGAACAGGGGAGAGGCGGCCAAGAAACAGAGAAAGCTTACAGATTCCACAAGACAAGGCTAGAACCTCCTGAATCGTAATCTTGTTGGCAAGGACTAACAGCCATAACAGAGATAAATCGACTCTAATGTGATCTGGACACTTAAAAAAGTAGAACATATATGCCCAACTGAAAATACCTTTTTACAACTATATGCAGTCGCGATCACTTGATCAACTAACTAGCAGAAGTAGTAAAAATTTAACAGGTGTGGACCGAGGCATAGCCCGGTGGTTAGGATGGGCCGATGCATCATGACCCGCCCGAGTTCGAGTCGGTGTCGTATGCCCAATCACTTCTAGTAAAATCAAGCACTTTGGGTTTCTTCCCCTTAAAGCAAATCAAAAGGTTAACATGTCAAAACTTGTGACTCTCAGCAAGCATCTAACATAGGCCAAATCAGTGGTCTAGCACAAACTGTTCAACAGTGAACAGTTCTGATTGGCAATCAGCTAAGTGCAACTCTTGATGGTGGAAGTTGGCCGCTCAGAGCTCGCAATCTATGAACAAATAATTGACAACGCAGATGGGGGTACTGCTCTGAACAAACTTCAATGCCTTTGTGCCACTGAATCGACATGAATATGAGAGGTGCCGGCCCAAAGACAGTAACAATTACAAAAGGCCATTTCCAAGAGGCGAGTATGTCAGGACAAATGTCGTTTTGTACATCCGAAAGTACTGGAAGAAACAGTGATCAACAACAGGACAAGCTGAAAAGGAGACTTAAGGATCCGCGCGCCAAAAATGTTCAGACAAATGCAAGAACGTTCCATGATACCACAACAGAGAGGGGCCACGGCCACCATTAATACGGGAAATCAAACATGTTCAAACGGTTGTATTAAAAGAAAATCAAATTAGCACCAAACAAGGGGGAAAAATGGATTATATCCATACACTGTAACGCTAATCAAATAATCATAAACCCTCGTTTGAGTAGCATCGAAAGCGTTCAAATTAACCAACCAAAGTTCATACGGAGCAGCAAACTAAGGAGTTGAAATTAAAGACGGCATGGAGCTACCGGCAGGGGCACCAGCTTAATAACAGAACAGAATCGACATAGCTATAAATACGCAGCAAAGAACAACCCGTCAACCAAGCAAAACAGTATAGGAGTGTGATGAGAGGGGGGAAAAGTCGCATCAGACCCCGCTTCAAGTACGGCAGTAAAGGGGATTAAGTGGGGGAGAGAGAGCTTACAGCGCCTGGACCCAGCTTGGTGGGACGTCGAGCGAGGCGATCACGACGCGGTCGGCGTCGGCGGAGAGCCCCCGCAGCGAGCGCATCATGACGCGCGTGGCGACGTAGAACTCGTAGTCGCGGGGCGTGCCCATGTACATCATCGCCGCGTACGCGTGCCGGCGCGGCCCCGGCACGACCGCCGCCGCCGTCTCCTCCGCGGCCAGCGCCTCCGCCGCCAACAGCACCACGAAGAGCCACCACAGCCCTAGATACGGCCGCCCCATCCCGCCGGGGAACCTCCCGCGGCACCAGATCTAGGTACGAGCGGGGATCACCGGAGCAGAGCCGAGCAGAGCAGGGGATCGTGGCATGAGAAGGCGGCGGCGTCGGGCGCGCGGGGTCGGGCGGAGTGGGGGGGCTCGGCTGGAATGGCCGGTGGAGCGGCGGGGTCAGTAGCCGCCGGTGAGCTGTCTCGCGGTGCGCTGGTATTTTCTCCTCCTCGGTGTCCTCCAGCAGTTTGGCCTCAACGGGAATGGGAAAGGTGGAGCTGGTCAAGCTTGTCAGGTGGGAGTAGCAGAACTGCAGAGGAGGAGACGCGGAAGAGGGCGAGAGTGGGGTCTCCCGCTTCAGCTGCTGAAATACTCCGTACCGTAGACCCTGTTCAGTTTCGCTCTGCTCGTAATCACGCGGTTACCGGAAAACCCTGCTTAGCTTCGCTGTCAGATATCACCAGGCTCAGGCCTCACCTCATGAGTTTAGCTGGAGCCTGGGGCAACACTGATTGCAAGTTCGACGACGCTTTCTCAGCAAGCGAAGCTCGCCGTGTGTGAGATTGCCGTTGACTGTGGTTGGAACTCCGGAAGCAGCCTGTGGCTGTCTGGTTGGTTGGTGGTCCAGGACGGGTCGGCAGCATCGCGGCCTCACCTGATCCATCATCCCTTTCCTCGATCCTTTTGTCCCTTTGCACATATGCTTCCCACCAAACACCTCATATCAAGCAAAAAAAGTGGGAGACGATAACAAAATTTAGCCTAATTGTACTAGATGGCACAACTGGCAAACCTATAGGACAAAGCAGTACCCTAAAACCGGAACCATTCTTTAGTACGATCGACGGCTCGGAAAGAATAAGTTTGAATATAGTTTAAATATATGGTCCGGGAGAAGGGACCTCGTTGTAGTGTTGGGGCGAAGCCTGGCCGCCACGCCGTTGGAGGACCGCCATGGTTGTGCCCGTGTCCATGAATCTAGGGTTGGACGGTAGCGGGTGGTGGTTGGGTGAGAGTGGGTGTGTCGGTCTTTAACTACTCTGACTCGCCGCTATGTCGCTGACTGGGGGCTTGTTAGATCCAACGTGGTGTCGGTTGCCGGCGCCCCCGATTCACCCCATGTGGGTAGGGGCGATATGGGATGCCGGACAAATAATAGGGTCTCACTCACTCATTGGAGGCTATCGGTGCATGCCATATTGGCCCCCGCATCCCCCAAAGCCCGTTGAGGCGCGTCGGTGGAGATCATCTAAACAGCCAGCCAGAGGGACATCAAAATTACATAAAGGGACGGAGCAAACACCTGTCATTGAGGGGGTGGACTTGACTAAATTACTAATAATAAAGCTGTTTGGTTGGGCTTAAATTTGACTAAGCCACGAAAACACCTAAATTAGTGCATTTGATTTTGGTTTATAAGTATTATACAACTATGTTTAGTTAAAAGTCAAAAGCAAAAGCTGAATTATAAGCCAAAATCAAAACTAGGATTTAAGCCCTACCAATAGCTCCCGAGGGCCATCTCCTAAGGCCTTGTTTGGTACTAAAGTTTTCATGGGGATTAGAGGGGATAATCCCTATCAAACCCTAAATTCCCACTTGTTGCTAAATGTATGTTTGGTTCTAAAGTATTGAACTAATTCAATCCCCGCTTATCCTCACTTTTCTTCAAGTTTTAGTGTATTTTTTCCAATATACAATACACTACCCATACATAGTGGATCGGCGGGGATTGGAGTTTTGTGAGGATTAGAGGGGTTTGGTTGAATGTGGGGGGTTTCACCCAATCCCCTTGGGGATTATCCCCGCTAATCCTTGCTAAAACACTAGTACCAAACAAGGCCTAGTGAGAGGGGCAACGCATGCAGACATGAGTTGTCCATTTGGGACCTTGCCGAAAGTTGGAAAAAAATCACTACCCTGACGACGCGATGCAAACGGACCATCCATCCCCCCCCATAGAACGATGCAAAACAATGCACAAATTTGGGCCGGGTTTTTGTGTCTAGACGGACAAAATATGGACATGCAACCGTGTCCTACCCTAGCCCACAGGTCATCCACCCAAAACCGCGGTGGTGTTTTAGAAATGCTCATGCGGATTGATAAAAAAGGACCGAAACCTGTGCATCTCACCTCATCCCTTTGTCTTCCCTACTCCCGGCCCTACATGCGTACCCTCCATCGGCATCCTGCCTTCCACCATGCTGAAGAAGTGGTTCGGTAAGAACGACCACGAGGCCGACTCTTCGAGCGATGGTCATGGTCGTGGAGGCACAACTCCTCCCGGTCGGCTGCGACAAAGAATGTACTTGTATGTCTATGTGGCCCCGATGTGCTACGAGCGACGCATCCCGGTGCCCTACTGGGACGCACACCTCCCGACATGTGGCACTTGAACCGGTGGCGGGTTCTAGTGCTATCAATCCCAACGTCTAGTGTTACGCGTCGGGCCGAGATCCTTCGTCGTTGTGCCTACCTCCCTCCTGACATGTCCAATGACCTGACCATGCTGACGGGTCGTGCATGTGCGACAAATTGTTTGAGCATGAGGATGACACTCGGCGGCTCTCGTACTTTACCATGGATTGCGAGAAGGCCCTATCATCCCCCCAGCCCCCAGGGCCCAGCCTTAGGCTACTATGTTGCGCCGTCCGTGGTCATGAAGTTTGAGTTAGGGAATAAGAGGAGGAGCCATCGCTGCACTAGTCAATGGCCCGGTGGACGACGACGACATCGTCATGATGGTCGTGGAGGCCTCCAAGGAGGAAGCATACCTTGTGGAGCTGGTGGAGTGGCTATCCCTCAGTGTTTCCCTCTATGTCTCAGTGTTACATGTGGGCATGGTGCAGGCCCTGCCGTCACATCCCCCCACCGCCTTAGACCCCATCGACGCAGGCCAACCCATGGGAGTCGTGGGTGGCGTGGCCTGACCAGCCGGCACCAGCACCCGTTGGGGCCCATGGCCATGGTCGCCGCTAGTCTTCATCGATCTAGCGGACGAAGAGGACTAGGGCGGCCATGACGACCATCAACGGTGCAAACCCTAGATAGGGTTTTACCTATATTTATTTATGGTCCTGTTTTAGTTGCACTTTATTTTTACTATGTATGTTTTCCTTTTTCGGCCACCTGTGCAATATTATGAAGTTAAAAAAAGTGTGTCCCCCTTCGGGTGCGCACGCTGACAGGGGAGGACAATGTGTTTGTTCATGTCCTCCCCACGACCCAAATAGACTGAAACAGACTGATTTTGTGTCTAAAATGCACCAGCACGTTGGAGATGGCCTTATGGCTACTACTCCTTCCAAAATCTAAACAATGAGAGTGGCATATCCCCTCTCATCCCCATGTCTCCATGTCTGATTACACCATGCGAAGCAGCTTTCCCTAGCATTTCCAGCGAAGGCGATCAGGAGGCGCCGCACTGCCACTGATTCCCCTACCTTCTGCTGGTTGTTATGGCCGCTGGAGGTGGGGGGAAAGGGTCTTTGAGGGCTTTGTCTCAAATGTAGGGGCATCCGCGGCGACAGGAGTAAAGATCCTTCAGCCAGCCTCAGATCGATGTTCTTCCATGAAGAGGTGCCGATGGGCTTGAGGTTGGAGTCGATCGTCAGGAATTAGGTTTGGCGTGATAAGCGTTTACAGCCGCGTCGTCTCTGCCTCACATCTTTATTTGGCAGGAGTTTGGGTTATCTCTTAGCCTACCCGGTACTAGCTTCTCAATAGCTGCGTCTATCAAGATCATGATTGTTGGCATCTTCTAGTCTACATCTACGATTTTCCTATCACTACTTTTACAATCACCGGCGTTTTTTCAAACTTTCTTCGACACGAGGTTTGCTACGGCGGAGGCCTAGAGACGGCATCAAGATTTGCTCACTCGGCAAGGCCATGGAGAGATGCCAAGCGAATATGATGCTGAACTGTTGTTTCTTTTTCTTGTAAAAAGTTTGTTTCAGATTGGGCTTTTCTAAAAGAACAGCCAGCAGAGGAAGAAGAACCTACACGAAAAGGAAGAGGAAGAAAAGTTGCTAGCCACGTGTTGAATTGATGATGCGGTAACCCGGAGATCCTGCTTCTCGACGCACAGACTGTTGCGAACGCGTTTCCTGCCTCGCTCGTGATCGACTCGACGACTCCTATCCTATCGCGGCAGGAGGGGTACCGTACCGGGCGCGTGGGCGTACGCGCGAATCCGTCGTCACGCGCTTTTCTCGTCAGAGCAGGCTGCAGTGAGTGCGGCGCGGAGTAGGTTGCAGTGAGTGCGGCGCTTGCGTAGCGACTGTACGGCCCGGATGGATAGGGACGAGCGCGCGCGTCGCGGGCACGAACGGCCGTCATCCGCTCGTGATCACGACGCCGGCCGGCTCGCCCGCCCGTGGCCCGTGGGTGCTACTACAAAATGCAAGGTGACGGCGGACTCCCCTTCGTCGCTTTGGATGGATGGATGGCCTCCCTCCCGGGTCGCACGCCGTCTCTTTCGTGCCAGTCACACTCAAATCGGTTTTCTTTAAATAGCGCAAGGATAAAACCCTTATTACGGACGGCATCGTGACGCGACACGAAGAAAAGCTTAACTTTCTTGCTCACGACGAAGCTTGTCTGTTTTCAACACGTCGGAACCGTCCGCGATGCTAGCGACAAGACAAATGTTACTGCGTGGACCACATGGACGGCAAAATCCAACGCCTCGGTTCTCTAATCTAATACTACTGCTAGTGACAAAAAAAATACTTGTCGACGCGTTACAGTCTACGAACGATCATGCTTCGTCCTCCCTTTTCCACGCGTTACAAACACATAGCAGCTGAAGGAACGATTTTTTTTCCAGCTGATGACAAAGGGGGGGCTGTACGATCGAGTTATTAAACCGATGATGTGCGGCCTTGGGTCAAGAATATTCTGAGCTCCAACCGAACAACTCAATGGGTCAAGGGCTCAAGGCTACCACCTACCGGTCGTCCAAGAAGCTATGAAGCAGCATTACTCGGTTTGCCTGTCTTTTTCTCGGCAGGAACAGGTGGAAATCAGATAGTAGCATGATCAACAATGGATTGTATATAGCAGTACCGGTGACTGTCAGACTTCACATAAGAACTTTCGTTCAAAAAAAAATCAGTAATTGCTGCGGAATTTCAACGGCAAATAAAAGGAAAAGAGGCCGGCAGCTACCTAAGCTATCCAGCGCTTCGCCCCGGAAGGAATTGCTAATTAAACTGCTACTGTCATTTCTGCCATACTAAACTGATGGGCTATTGCTCGGCTACTATCATTCTTGATCATGCACTTGTGGTGATTCTTCCTTCCATCTCACCAAGGAATTGAGGAATTCCATCACCTGCATGAGGATCGGGCAAATCAGATGACTGAATAAATCAGCAGGAATGCAGAAATCGAGCATGAGAATGAAGGGCGCTCTTACTTCAGATGGGGATGTAAGTGCGTAGAAGGCGTCAGTCTCCTTGGGCACTTGCGAAACCAGAATTCCATATCCACAGTTCCGCTCGCGAAGCACCTGATCATTACACCAACAAACGAACGAAACATAATTACATGTTCTGTGATTTTTGTCAGTAAAATGTGCATGTCTCTTTTTTTCCTGCAGAAAATGGAACCTTGAACGCGTCTTCGTCTGTTCGATCGTCTCCAATGTAGATAGGCAGGACGCTTTCAGGGTCATCTAACCGGAGAGACTGAAGCAGAAACTCCACCGCCTTGCCCTTGTCCCAGTCAATCACTGGACGAACCTCTAGAACCTGCATAGTTGCAGATGGTGAGGCTGAGGGGCGTCCTGCCAGTGATAGAAGACTACAATACTTGGTGAAGGAACATTTGAATCATCCTATACCTTTCGTCCAGTTGTTAGTTTGAGACGAGGAAAATCTTTCAGGACATTGTCCACAAGCTGAGCTACCAATTCCCAGTCCTGGAGCCATGCAAGGTAAAATGACATTGTTGATACTAGGGAGGCAAGAACAACGAAGCTTGAGATCCGACTATACCTTCTTCTCGACGTTGCGATAGTGCACAGACACACAAAACTTGTTGTTCTCAACATTTGCACCCTTGATTGATCGAGTGGCCTCCACAAGAGACTTATTAACCTGTTGCAAATATTTGCATAAACAAATAACCAAATAGTTCAACATGTTAATTGAAACTATTACTAGAAATTATATAGCTGTATACCTCAATGATCATGGGTAGAAACTCACTTGCAGGTTGGAACGGTTTGGCTTCTCTGTCCTGCAATGAAGCATAGTTCAGAAAATAAAATAAAGGACCTTAAGGGGAAAAAATGTAGAGTAAATTCAGGAATTTATCCAAATTGACATAAAAGTACTCACATCCTTGGTTTTACTTTTAGAATCCGCGGAAGGTACCAGTATGTCCATTCCATGACTTCCGGCATAGTAGAGCTCCTTCAGCTTTACAAATTCAAACACCTAAACAAGAAGTGGCATCAACTATATGATTTTCATACAAGCCGAGCTTCCACCGATACAAGGCAGGTCAGAATGTTTCAAACCTTGTCGCTGGACCTCCCACTCACGATTGCCGTAGGGAAGAATCTTGCAACATTCTTCACAGCAGCACGCATCTTAAGGAAGTTTGTCAGATTGAGCAAGCAAGTTATACATAACTCGAGGAATGTTTCAGCACTATAAGCATGTTATCCGACATTTCAGTTAGAGACCTCTGGTGACATGAACGCCTTCTCGGGATCATTGACGATAGGTGAAAGCGTGCCATCATAGTCGAGAAACAACGCAATCTTCTTACCCTGCGCGCTAGCTATGATCTGGTTGAATGAAGCTAAAGCAGAAGGGAGTTTTGCCTGCGACGAGCAGCAAACTTATATATAATCCTTTGAAATGAGACGCTTTCTAGATAACTGAAAACCAAAAGGAACATGATCTTACCAGCCAAGTGTTGTTAGCAGCAACTGCGTCAGAAGCAGAATGTTCGTATGGTATTGCACAGGTCGAAGACAGCTTCGTGACACCGAGCAGTCCACCGACGACTTCGACAAGTTTAGGTCGAGTGATATATGTTACACTCGAAGAAAAGTGATGTCCCTTGGACGTGACTGGAGATAGCACCATATTTGAAGTCAATGCCAGCATCGTCTGGCTTTTGGCCACATGATCAGACATCATCGCCGCGTACGGGTGCCGCGGCCCCGATGCCGCTGCCTCCACCGCCGCCACACACACCAGGACGATCGACCGAAACCCTAGACACCTCCCCATGGGCCCCATCCCGATGAGCAATCTCCCGCTGGCCAGATCTATCTACGAACCGGGATCGCCGGAGCGGAGCCGAGCCGAGCAGGGGATCGCAGCATCAGCAGGCGGCGGAGAGCGCGCGGGGGCGGAGGAGAGCTCGGCGGGAACGTCCGGTGGAGTGGAGGGGTCGGTAACCGCCGGACGTCGGTGAGCTGGAACGGTGCTCTGTTTTTTCGCCTTCGTGTTCCAGGCTTGCTTCAACGGGAATGGGAAAGGGGGAGCCGTGGAGGTTGTCAACGGAACTTCTTTTACACGATGGGCCCTTTTTTTCTCAGAGGAAGAACGGAGGCAAATTTTCTACGATGGCACCAAAGGAAATTTTCATTTGAACGCAATTCAAATGAAAAACGCGGGGATTTTACAATCTTTTGGATCTCCTTCTCAAATTTCTATGCATGAATGACACAATCCAGAGATCTTTATAGTGGAAATGACACCTTCTGTTTGCGTGTTTGCACAGCATTTTTGGGAAAATATAACAAGAGGCGCCGCACCGGCTGCCCTCTTGTGCGGCACGTCATGTGTGGGTCCAGCAACCGCTCATCATCTTATCTCTTCTTTTTCCCACGAACAACTCCTGGCCACGTACCTCCTTCTCTCTCTGAGACAGCCACGCGAGAGAGGAACGCCACGCACGGAAAGATTTTCTCAGAGCACTTCATCGGAGAAGCACGAGAGGAGGAGTCCGCCGCCGCCGGGCATGCGGCAGCGAGGGTGCCACGCAGCAGGAGACCGCCGTCGTCGTCGACGAGCACGAAGAGGATGCCTCCAACGACTACCGCCATGAGGCCACGCCGAGCACGAAGCAGGAGGCTGCCATCGATGAGCGCGAGGAGGCGCCGCACCACCGAACGTGCAACATGGACTACTCTGTCGAGCGCGAGGAAGAAGCAGCGGCCGTCAAGGAAGAGGCTAATGTCGTGGGCGAGTTGGCTGCTGTCACCGAGTGCGAGGAGTTCGTCTACGACAAGCTGGAGGCGTGCGTGTGTGCGACTGCGAGTCCGGCAGCAGGCGTGTTCGCTTCAGTTTTCCATTTTTCTACTCTCTTGATATGTTATCGTCTTGAATTTTTTCATGAAGACAGTCCTTGATTTCTACACGAAAACTTAGTTTGGAGTAATTCATCATTTGTTTGGAGGAAGATGGATTCCCCACACTATACCTACAGATTTTGAAGTACACCCAGCCCAAAACTTGGCATTTAGGCTTAATTAATATGCCAATTGCTTGTATATGGCAAATAGTAATCTGGCAAGTAGTACTGCGGTAGAGCTATGCTTAAGCAATCTGGCAGGTATGCATAACTAATTTGGAAGCTGAGGCCTAATTAATCTAGCAATTAGTATCAATTGAACATGTGACAAACTTTGTCTCATGATTAGTAACAATTAGACCTAGTTAATCTAGAAATTAGTAATAATTAAATCTGGCAAGTACGCATATTTAAAACCTGGCAATCAAGTAAAATTTACTTGACAATCAACCCTAGATAATCTGGCAAGTAGTACTGTTTATCCTTTTGCAATTTTCTGGATGACTTCATCTTAGTTAAGAAATGGGCAACAAATTGTAATTAATATGGCAATCCTAATTAATCCGGCAAGTATATCTTTATTTTTTTATGTCTTCACCTTGTTTTTAAACATGGCAATCAAGCATAGTTTTTTTGGAAATCATCTTTAATTAATCTGGCAAATATATATTATAATTCTTCATATTTTTCTACTCGGTTCCAAGCAGCCACATTCCTAGGAAGCAAAATAAGAGCTATTTCTCTTGTCATTTGTTACTCTCCAATGTGCTGAACGGAATGAGGGAAAGAGAAAGTGAGAAAAGTAGGTATGTGCACGGACCACCATGGATAGGAAGTTAGCAGCCACACAACCACTAGCTTGTCTTCTTCTCCCTGTCGATGGTGTCCAGAACAAATGGCTTTAACTTTTTTTTACTATACCATATGGTTAAAAAGCTTCGCAGCATGTCAATGACAATACATTATTTTTAAATCCTTAGAATCAACCACGGCTTTGCGACATGCATGCTCAGACGCGGGCGCCGCACGGAAACATAAATATATGGCGCCGCGGAATAGCACAGTCCTGCATTTTTTACCCTATTCATGTGTTTCAGGAATCATGTAAACCAAATAAGCCCACACAAACCATTGTTGCCGGTTTATGAGTTTAGTCCAGGAAATCAAAGGCTTGTTGGCTATAGGGATAGCTATGAGATTAGTTGTATTAGTCGTGATCAAAATAAAGAAGTCACGAGCTTGCAAATTCAGGCCCAGCGGAAATCCTGAAATGTTGTCAGATAGATTGTAATCTTGTGAGATAATCAATTTAAACCCCTTCGCAAAAAAAAATTATTACGAGAATTGGTTTATAGAATTATACCAATGTTACCCTGTGGACCACACGGATGGAAAAATAGGGCGAATCAAGAAACAACATAAGACTGGTGCTGAATTTGTTGGATGCTCCAAGATTAGTGGGTTGTTCATGCTTATGGGCCAAATATTTCATGCTACATATGAAAAATAAATGTTCATCTGAAAATCTGGGATTTTTATGTGGTTCTTTTATAGAAAAGTGATTTTGACAAAGGACAACTTATCTAAAAGAAATTGGCATGGATACACACATTGTTGCTTACTTCACCCTCGTATCATGTCCTTTTGCGCAAATTCTTTGGAGGATTGTGTACATGACTTCTAACATTGTACCAAAAAATACAAGAAATCTTTTGGAAAATGGTTGGATGGAGTAGCTAAAAAAGATAAAGGACACATCTTTATTATGTTTTAGTATGGATGTGTGTGCTTTAGTATGGGCAATCTAGAATGTACGAAATGATTTTATATTTGACAAATCTTATTACCCTTCTTTTATGTAGGTAACTTTTTTGGCTACTCATTAGATCCATATGTGGTACTTTCTTCAGCTAGAGACGGAGCGTACAACCATGGATATTGGGTGCAGCTGTATGGCAACCAGTACGGCTGGCGGTTTGATCGACGAATATCATGTTGATGCACATACGATGCATGTTATTTCTGTTTAGATGGTTGATTTTTGTCGAGACTTTGTCCGACCCTTGAACTGTAAAATTTTGTATAACTTTTCTCAATAATAATGCAATAAAGGTTCATATGCGTCAATCGATGCAGAGACCAAGGCTGCCTCTTTTCGAAAAAAATACAACATGCTTTCTCTTCTAGGGCAATGGTGATGGGTTGATGCTATAGCCGAGGTAGCCCTGGGTTTGGTTCCATCCCCACTAGCACTAGACAATATGTTATCAAGCACATTTACATGGATATTGCTAGGGCACATAAATACGATTACACAATACAATGATGTTTTCATGGAAGAAGGTGTCGTTATTGGCCGGACAATACAATGAAGGATACATCAAGGAATTACATCTTTCTCAATAAATCCAAGCGTAACAAGAAAAGTGTTCCAAAAACGACACCTCTAGGAAGAGAACGACGCACGATACTAACGTGGATGGATCTAAGAACAAATACCGGATCATGACTTCTCATTGCAAAGGGAAGTATGAGTAAACTCTAGGCATTGCCTTTAACAAAGGACTGTCATGTGAACAATGCAATTTCTAGATTCAGCCAATAAAGGTCATACATAGAGTTCACGGCTTTGGAACTCGGAGACTCGAGAATCAAGAGTGTCACCTTACCATGCTCATATGATGCCACGACACCTGTCAGTTCATCATCGCATAATCTCGCACGCGGACATGCACATTATTGACGTGGACTTAACCACACAATGGGGATCATGCACACACAACACATGTTGCCCAACAGTGCCTAGGGACGTGTATCATCGACCCCGGTCCCATGACTTTGAGATCCATACCGTCCAAGCAAACACCTTAGATAATTGTTAAACCTATGTATTGATCATAAGTAGAGTCCCAGATTTGCCATCGGAAACACCTACTCCGTCGTTGCTTGTGCCATTGCTTTTGAAGGAGAGAAATAAGGCTGGTCAGGCCATTGCTTGTGCCATTGCATGTTACTAGCCTATGTTACTTTCTTGGCATAACGATGATGAATAGGCTGTTGATCCAAGTCCAGATATACTCGGTTGTGTCAGGCAGTTGCATGATGATGTTGAGAACGTCATAGGAGAAGATGGTGTAGAGCGAGGACACGATGCACCAATTGATCTATGTTCATGGCACATCGACTTGCATCAGGCGAGAATCGATGGAGCTGTTAATGTGATCAAGAAGTCAGAGCTTGCGAAAGGTGATATTGATGTAGGTGGTGTAGGCGAAGTCCTCGAGATAAAGGATGGCGCGACATACGGTGGGGGAAGGGGTTACGAGTCAAAGGAACCAGACGAACTCGATTGCGTGTCAAGCTTGGAGATCAGTCAAGATCGAAGAAATACCAATACCATGAAGGACAGAAACCAGAGATGATGCAAATCACTTGTATTTGTAAATGGGTGGTTCATGTAATACACGACTACAGAGGTTACTTCACAGCAACAACCTCCTAAACCATGTCTTATATACTACCATACTCATGTGTATGTGATACTTTATCGGTTTGAGTACGTTCATATACTATATCTAACATATTTCAAAGCAAAGTATATGGATAAATTGCAGTTTGTTTAATACTTTCTACGTTTTAAAATATTAGATGTTTTAGCTTTGTAAAACAAATGTATCTAGACATCTTTTAGTATATAGGTTCACTCGAGTTTAAAGTGAATCTACACGCTAAAATAAGTATAGATATATTTTCTTCACAAACCTAAAACATCTTATATTTTGAAACGGAGGGAGTAGTTTGCACTATGTTCTCGAAATACCTTCATATTGTACATTAAAAAGGGAGCATGTGAAAAAATTATACATACTACCATTATAGCATGCACAAACACGTAGTAGCACTTCAAGGAACCACATGATTTTCAGCTGATGACAAAGGCAATTAAGCGATCGAAGTATTAAACTGATGTGTGGCTAACCGAGTCTGAATATTTTTCAGGGCAGGGAAGGGTGGAAATGATATAACAGGGCAAATACTGAATTGTAGTGCTAGCGAATGTCAACCTTCAAAGAAGTTCCTTCGTTCAAAATAAATTTCACAAGTGATGGAAATTGTAGCAGAGTTTCACGTGCAAAGATGAAAAAAAAATCAACTATGCGAAGAATAAATAAAAGGAAATGTCATCTTAAGTAGGTCGGCAGCTACCTAAGCTATCCACCTCCGCGGCTCTGAAATAATCGCCCCGAAAGGAGATGCTGAACTGCTACTGTCATTTCTGGCAAACTAAACTGCTGTGCTATTTCTGCGCTATCATTCTTGATCATGCAATTCTGATGATTGTTCCTTCCATCTCACCAAGGAATTGAGGAATTCCATCACCTGCATATGAAAATTTGGCAATAGAAACAGTCAGTTGACTGAAAAAAATCAACAGGAGTGCAGAAATCAAGCATGAGAATGGTCGGTGGTTTTACTTCAGCTGGCGCTCGCAGTGAGTAGACGGCTTCAGTCTCCTTGGGCACCTGCGAAACTAGAATCCCATATCCGCATTTCCGCTCGCGGAGCACCTGATCATCGTAGCAGCAAATAGAAGAAAGAGAATATGTGTTCAGTGAATTTTGTGTAAAATCTGCATGCTTTTTTTTCTGAAGAAAATGTAACCTTGAAGGCGTCTTCGTCGGTTCGATCGTCTCCAATGTAGATAGGAAGTACGCTTTCAGTGTCGTCTAACTTGAGCGACTGAAGCAGAAACTCCACTGCTTTTCCCTTGTCCCAGTCAATCATTGGACGGACTTCTAAAACCTGTCACATGGTGAAGTTACGCATATTACAAGACTACAATACTTGGTGAAAGAACATTTGAATCTTCCTACCTTTCGTCCAGTTGTTAGTTTGAGACGAGGAAAAGCTCTCAGAACATCGTCGACAATCTCTGCAACCAATTTCCAGTCCTGGAGACAGAGAGGGTAAAACATGAAACTGTTGCAGCAAGGGAGGCAAGAAAGGCGGGAGCTTGAGGCCCAACCCTACCTTTTTGTCGACATTGCGGTAGTGTACAGACACACAAAACTTGTTGTTCTCAACATTTGCACCCTTGATTGATCGAGTGGCCTCCACTAGGGACTTGTTGACCTGTTGTGCAGCAAGAAAGTATGCTGACATTTTAATATAAGGATAGCCAAATCAATAAGTTAATTACAAATAGTATAGATGTATACCTCACTGATCATTGGTAAAAACTCACTAGCTGGTTGGAACAGCTTGACTTCTGTGTCCTAAAGTAAAGCATGGTTCAGAAAATTAAATAAAGGACCTTAAGGGAACAAATCTGAGGAATTCAGAATTTAAAAAGTCGACCCTGAAATGAAAAGTGACTAAACAAGCTACTCACATCGTTTGTTTTACTTTGAGAATCTGTGGAAGATACCAGTATATCCAATCCATGACTTCCGGCGTAATATAGCTCCTTCAGATTTACAAATTCAAAAACCTGAACATGAAGGAGTATCAGATATATGATTTTCATACAAGTTGAGTCTTGCTTACTCTTGAATGTCTAGAAAAAGGAAAAAAAATAGAGCAACATGACTATTATTCCAGGTTAGATTTCAGCAATGGAACTTGCATGCATGTCTATTGTAACCAAACACACACAAAAAAGAATTGCTCTATCCTTTATTAGTAATAAAATTTAAAAGAGACTATTAAATAAAAAGAGAATACTACTAATCAGATAGGAGTACTAAGCATGCACCAGAGTTGTTCACACCTTGTCGCGGGATCTCCCACTGACGATTGCTGTCGGACAGAACTTGGTAACATTCTTCACAGCAGCGCGCATCTGAAAAAAGTTTTTCAGATCGAGAAAACAAGTTATACAAAACTCGAGCAATGTTTGAGTAGTATGCATGTTTATCAGACATGTCAGTTACCTCTGGTGACATGAACGCCTTCTCGGGATCATTGACAATAGGCGAAAGCGTGCCATCATAATCCAGAAACAATGCAATCTTCTTGCCATGCGCGTTGGCTATTATTTGGTCGAAGGAAGCTAAAGCAGAAGGGCATTTTGCCTGCAACAGAAGTTTAAACTGTAGAATCCTTTGCATAAGACACTCTCTAGATATTTGAGAATCGAAAGGAACATTGTTCTTACCATCCAAGTGTTGTCAGCAGCAACTTCGTCAGAACCGGAATGTACGTATGGTTTTGTACAGGTTGATGACGGCGTCATCACGCCAAGAAGACCATCGACTACTTCGACGAGCTTACGTCTGCTGATATAGGTTACACTCAAGGAAGAACATGTATGCCCCTTGAATGTGACTGGAGATGGCATCATATTCGAAGGCAATGCCAAGACTGTCTCGCTTTTGGCCACAGGATCAGACATGGGATGCAAGATGGAAAGCAATTGCTATTTCTATTTCTATTTTTGTTGCTCTAATCAACAAGAGAAATTAATGAATGAATATGATAAGTGAAGAAAGGTGTTTTGGGGGATTAAAAAGGTGGAACGAGGCTTCTTCTAACTAGATTTAACCCACAGTCTTGTCAATGAAAAACCACTTCTTCAGTGTTTTGTTGTCAGTGTAGGTGCGTAAACGGTTCCTTAACATAAAGTTACCACTAATCTGATGAAAAAGACATTGCAATATGTTAGATTAAAGTGCGTTTACATGATAAAATCAAAAAAAAAAACTGGCAACCACAATATAAGATGTACCTTCATATACACCAGTGTGACGGCGCATGTGTAATTGTATATCACAGAATCAAAACTGCAGTAGAAAAGGGACCGCGTAATTCAGCACCCATATATACTTGATCAGACAGCATTGCTGCATGAGTCAAGGAACAAGCTTTATATGTTACTGATCTATAAATGAGATGACAATACTCTAACGATATCATGACATCATCATGCATATCCCGGATTTGTAATGATATCTAGCCAACGGGAAAGCCTCTCTGCCTATTGCTACAGGAAGTAATCGTGTAAAATCATTGAGAAGATTATGAGAACAAGATTGTTGTCTGCCTGCTAAAGACTTCGATATTGACGTTTTGATTTCTTTTTGAGGGAAAAGGGATATCTGAATCTAGACTGCAGGTTCAAAAACAAAAAGTTACTAGATGTGGAATCACCGATCATCAACATATGGTTAGGCGTGACGCCTGGCATCTGTGATGATAGGCTACCCTGGCAAGCAGTCAATAATCAGTAACTAGTTTTGATCGTAAACCCTAAATTGTGCCTAACTTCTTCTTTTCCGAGTGAATCATTAGAAATTCTCTTTTTCCAAGTGATCTTAGATGAAAGATTTGATCGAAACCTAACAATCTGCGTAGAGGTTAAAAACCTTTCATCTGAGATCGATGTACGTACTAACGATCTGAAAGAAATCTACGGCGGTTAGAGAAAAGGCACAAATTAAAGATAACATCGGTGAAAGGGATCTCAATATTTGGGAATATCAGCTCGAAATAGACACGACATGCAGGGAGTCTATCGTGGAATTAATACGACTTAAAGATAAAAACGACATGGAAGATGGTCAAGTCAAGAAATAAAACAGATTGATATGCAATTCGGCGCCGTCGCATAAACGATGTCGAACTTTAGATAGTAGATTGTCGGAGAACATCTCCGATCCAATACGGCATTCTATAAATTTCGCTATTCTGAATTCAAACTTTCATGGTCTAGATGCAGATTAAGTATCACGGGAAAAAAAGGAAAGGAAAAAAAGAGAGATGAATCTGGAATTCGAGACAGCTAATCATGATTTGAAACAAAACAATCCCTTGCCAAAGGAGAAAAAAAATACGCTGGGGATTAGAAGAGAAATCACACACCTTGGGTACGAAGAACAAGAGGTCGCGATGTGTTTACACCAGGAAGAGGAAGAAGGGAGGAGAGGAAAATGTGCCTCGAGTTGGGCGCCTATATATAGGAGATCGGGCGGTAGAAAAGGAATATGTTTTCCTTTTTTTTTGCGAATTGCAGAAAAGGAAATCTTGAAGCGTTTAATTCCGTTTGATCAACTGGGGTATTTGCTACGTGCACCCCGTTGACTATACAAGATTTTGTCTCGTCATACCTAGCTTAGGTCTTCCTTAGGGCGCGTCCCCACAGCACTTTGGCACGCGTGGTGAACTTTTAGGTGTTTTTAGCCGTGTCACCATTCATTGTAAGGCACCTAAGTTAATTTTTGTCTATATTTTCAGGTCACCCAGTAAACTAAATTAGAGTAGGCACGCTCCACCACACCTGCTAACATAGTTGATGCTGTGGAATACATCATAAACAAGGAAACGACATTACAATTAAGGAGAAAAGGAATAAATGGAATTGCATGAGAGAGAGAGCATTTGGTAAGATAATCTCCCTTTTATCTTGCACTAACACCATTAATACAATTCAAAAGAGGATCTCAAAAAAATATACAAATCAAGAGCGGAACAACAGGCCGAGCTACAACATGAGTTTTCAACATGACCATCATGTCTTCCCTAGGGCGCGTCCCCACCGTTATTTGTTGGAATTATGCCCTAGAGGCAATAATAAAGATGTTATTATTATAATTCTTGTTCATGATAAAGTTTATATTCCATGCTAGAATTGTATTAAGCGGAAACTTTAATACTTGTGTGGTTTGTGAACAACACCGTGTCTCTAGTATGCCTCTATGGACTAGCTCATTGATTAATGATGGTTAAGGTTTTCTAACCATAGACATGAGTTGTCGATTAATAATGAGATCATATCATTGGGAGAATGATATGATGGATAGACCCAAACTAAGTGGAGCAATTAGATCGTGTCATCGCGTTCATCTTTGCGAAGCTTTTCTTATGTCAAATATTGTATTCCTTAGACCATGAGATAATACAACTCCCTGGTATCGGAAGAAAGCTTTGAGGTCATCAAACGTCATCCTATGAGAGGGTGATCATAAAGGTGTCTCTCAGGTGATCGGAAAGTACCTGTTGGGTTGTATGTATCGAGATGGGATTTATCCCTCCCAAGTCGGAGAGATATACTTCAGACCCACTCGGTAATCGATATCAACACCGCTTGCAAGCATGTGGTTAAAGAGTTAATCAAAAAGTGATATCGGATTACGGAACGAGTAAAGTACTTGCTGTGAACGAGATTGAACTAGGTATGACGGAACCGACGATCAAATCTCGGGCAAGTAAAATATCGCGAGACGAAGGGAATATATATATGGGATTGATTGAATCCTGGCATCACGGTTCATCCGATATGATCATCGATGAATGTGTGGGAGTCAATATGGGTTTCCAGACCCCGCTGTTGATTATTGATAGAAGATCATGTCTGCATATTCTCGAACCCGAAGGGTCAGACACTTAACGTGTCTCGACGCTAGGATAGATTGGATAATTGGTTTATGAGTTTTTGTTCGGAGTCTCGGATGAGATCCAGGACGTCACGAGAGGTTCTGAAATGGTCTGGAGAATAAGATTCATATAAGGTAATGCAGTTTTTGGAGTTCGGAATTGTTTCGGGTTAATCGGTATTGTACCGGAAGCTTCTAGAACCTTCCGGAGGGGGACCAACGTGGCCCCACCTGCCGGGAGGGGGCATGGGCCTATGAGGGAGTGCCCTGGCCGCATTGGGCCAGGGGCACAAAGCCCCATAGGGCCCAGCCGGCCAAACACCTAGGAAACCCTAGGGGAGCTTCTAGAAGGGAGGGGGAAACTTGCCCCCCACTCCTCCCTCCTTGGCCGCCGGCCTAGGGCTTGGGGGAGGGGCTAGGGCTGGCCGCCCACCCCTCTATATAAAGAGGGCTGGGGGCGCACCCCTCCCCTACACCTCCTCCTCAACCCTAGCCGCCCTGCTGCCCCTCCTCTCTCTCTCTCCCTCCCGACTGCGTGTAGGCGAAGCCCTGCTGCAGAAACTCTCCACCGCTTGCACCGCGCCGTCGCGTTGTAGATCCAATCCATCTCTCCACCCCACTTGCTGGACCGAGGAAGGTGGAGACGTCGAGGTGCCGCACGTGTGCATCTCTCGGAGGCATCGCCACTTGCGGTGTTAGATCGGATCGGATCGCGAGGAGTAGAAGCGAGTACGACTACATCACCCACGTTCCGTCGAACGTTCCGCTGTGCGAATCTTCAAGGGTATGAAGATCTCATCTATTTCCCCTTGTTGTTTGCATCTCCTAGATTAGATCTTGGCTTTCCCCGTTCGTATCCGTAGAAAATTTTGATTTACTATGCTGCGAAACCCTTCAGTGGTATCAGAGCTAGATCTATGCGTAGATGTGTTTCACGAGTAGAACGCAACATGGTTGTTGCGGGCGTTGATGTTTTCTGTTGCAAGCCTCTTGTTTGTGTACTTCTTATGACGCGAGATAGTGAGATCGAAGCGGTCCAGGCCAACCTTACACGACCTCGTTCGCGAGACCGGCTCCACACTTGACGTGTGGCTTGTTCCACACATGCGGCTGGTGGATGCCAGTTTCTCTCACTATAGTTGTCATGGGATTTACACCGGAGTTTGGCAACCATAATATCACCGTTGTGGCTTTCCGTAGGTAAGAATCGTTCTTAGCTTGCTACTCCCATAAGCCACGTAAAACATGCAACAACAAAGTAGAGGCGTCTAACTTGTTTTTGCAGGGAGCGTTTTCTGTGATATGGTATGGACCAAGATGTGATGTGTATGTTGTATGCGATGATCATGTTTTGTAATGTTTCACGACTTGCATGTCGATGAGTACACAACCGGCAGGAGCCATATGGTTGTATTTATAATTGTGTATGACCTGTGTGTCAACTTCTTATACGCCTTGTAATAGCTTTACTTTATTGCTAAATAGTTAACAATAGTTGTAGTTGCTATTCGTGGTGGAGGCAATCATGGTGGAGTGATGGAGATCATGCCGACACACACAAGATGGAGATCATTGCGCGAAGATTGGCTATACCATGTCACATAAAGTTATATGCATGTGATGTTTATACTTTTGTGTATCTTATTATGCTTAGATCGCGACGGTAGCATTATAAGATGATTCCTCACTTAAAGATCAAGATAAAACTGTGTTCTCCCCATGTATGCACTGTTGCAAAAGTTCGTCGTGTTCAAGCATCACGTGATGATCGGGTGCTATAAACTCTACGTTCACATACAACGGGTGCAAGCCAGTTTTGCACACGCAGAAATACTTGGGTTTGACTTGACGAGCCTAGCATGTACAGACATGGCCTCGGAACACATGAACTGAAAGGTTAAGCATGATTCATATGAATGATATGATCGACACTTCGTTGTCCACCATTGAAACCACATCTCTTCTCGTGAAGATCGGATTAGGTGTGGTGAATTTGGATCGTGTTCACTAAACAACTTGAGGGATGTTGAATTTAGTGGGAGTTCATCTAGTAATTTGATTAAGTTGAACTAGTTATCATGAACATAGTCTAATTTGTACTTGCAAATATTGTAGATCAAATGGCTAAGTCCAACTTCAACTTCAACGTTTTTGCTGAGAAAGAAAAGCTTAGAAACAATGGGTCTAACTTCACCAACTGGTTCCGCAATCTAAGAATCATTCTCACTGGCGGACAAAAGGACTATGTCCTTGAGGATGCGCTAGGTGACGCCCCTGCTGTAGATGCGCCGGCTGATGACAAAGCTGTTTATCAGTCACACAAAGATGATTATGGTGTGATTAAGAGCACCATGTTGTTTGCTATGGAATCATACCTTCAAAATCGTTTTGAAGATTATCCCGGGCCCTTTGAGATTCTTGAGGAGCTGAAAACTATGTTTCAGACTCAGGCCCGTTCTGAGAGATATGAGATCTCTGAGAAATTCTTTAACTGCAAGATGGAGGAAGGGAGTTCCGTTAGTGAGCACGCCATAAAGATGTCGGGCTACACTCAACGCCTTGAGCAACTGGACTGCAAGATTCCAGAGGAGCTCAAGATTGACAGGGTTCTGCAATCACTCCCTCCCAGCTACAAAAGTTTTGTAGTGACTCATAATCAGATTGGTTCCACTGATACGATCACCGAGCTCTTCGCTAAGCTGAAAGCTGCGGAGGTGGAAATCAAAAAGGATAATCATGTGTTGATGGTCAACAAGCCCCCCAGCTTTAAGAAAGGTAAGGGTGCAAAGAAGCCCTTCAAGAAAGGCAGCGGCAAGCGCGTTGCCCCTGTTGAGAAGAAGCTCAAGTCTGGACCTAAGCCGGACACTGAGTGCTTCTATTGCAAGGACAAGGGTCACTAGAAGCGCAACTGTCCGAAGTACTTAGCGGACAAGAAGGCTGGCACCATCAAAGGTATATTTGATATACATGTTATTGATGTTTTCCTTACTAGCCCTCATTGTAGTGCCTAGGTATTTGATACTGGTTCAGTTGCTAATATTTGTAACTCGAAACAGGAGCTACGGAATAGATGGCGGCTTGCGAGGGATGAGGTGACGATGCGCGTTGGCAACGGATCAAGAGTTGATGTGATGGCCGTCGGCACGCTCTCCTTAGTTTTACCTTCGGGATTAGTTTTAAACCTTAATAAATGTTATTATGTGCCTGCGTTGAGCATGAACATCATATCTGGATCGTGTTTATTGCAAGACGGTTATTCATTTAAATCTGAGAATAATGGTTGTTCTATTTATATGAGTAACATCTTTTATGGTCATGCACCTGCTGTGAATGGTTTATTTCTTCTGAATCTCGAAAGGATGAAACACACATCCATAACATTGAGGTTAAGAGATGCAAGGTAGATAGTGATAATACTACTTATTTGTGGCACTGTCGTCTAGGTCATATTGGTGTAAAACGCATGAAGAAACTCCATTCTGATGGACTTTTGGAGTCTCTTGATTTTGAATCATTTGACACATGCGAGCCATGCCTCATGGGCAAGATGATCAAAACCCCGTTCTCCGGAATGATGGAGCGAGCAACGGACTTGTTGGAAATCATACATACCGATGTATGCGGACCGATGAGTGTTTCGACGCGCGGTGGATGTCGCTATTTTCTCACTTTTACCGATGACTTAAGTAGATATGGGTATATCTATTTAATGAAACATAAATCTAAAATGTTTGAAAAGTTCAAAGAATTTCAGAATGAAGTGGAGAACCATCGTAACAGAAAAATTAAGTTTCTACGATTCGATCGTGGAGGTGAATATTTGAGTTATGATTTTCTCACGCATCTTAAAGCAAGCGGAATCGTTTTGCAACTCACGCCACCCGGAACACCACAGCGCAATGGTGTGTCTGAACGCCGGAATCGAACTCTATTAGATATGGTCCGATCAATGATGTCTCTTACTTATTTGCCGTTATCGTTTAGGGTTATGCATTAGAAACCGCTGCATTCACTTTAAATAGGGCACCATCTAAATCCGTTGAGACGACACCGTATGAACTGTGGTTTGGTGCTAAACCTAAGTTGTCGTTTCTTAAAGTTTGGGGATGCGAAGCTTACGTCAAGAAGTTGATGCCGGACAAGCTCGAACCCAAAGCGGAGAAATGCGTCTTCATAGGATACCCTAAGGAAACTATTGGGTATATCTTCTATCACAGAACCGAAGGCAAAGTGTTTGTCGCAAAGAACGGATCCTTTCTTGAGAAGGAGTTTCTCTCGAAAGAAGTGAGTGGGAGGAAAGTAGAGCTAGACGAGGTTGTTGAACCTTCTCTTGAGTTGGAGAGTAGCGCAGCACCTGAAATTGTTCCAGTGCCGCCTGCACCAACAATAGAGGAAGCTAATGACAAGGATCATGAAGCTTCGGACGATGCTACTACTGAACGTCGCAGGTCGACAAGGTCGCGTGCCCCTCCTGAGTGGTACGGCAACCCTGTCTTAACTGTCTTGTTAGTAGACGACAGTGAACCTGCGAACTATGAGGAAGCGATGATGAGCCCAGACTCTGAGAAATGGCTAGAGGCCATGAAATCCGAATTGGGATCCATGAGCGAAAACCAAGTATGGACTTTGGTGGACCCTCCTAGCGACCGAAAGGCCGTTGAGTGCAAATGGATCTTCAAGAAGAAAACGGACGCGAATGGTAATGTTATAGTCTATAAAGCACGACTTGTCGCGAAAGGTTTTCGACAAGTTCAAGGTGTTGACTACGATGAGACTTTCTCTCCCGTAGCGATGTTTAAGTCTATTCGGATTTTATTAGCAATTGCTGCATTTCATGGTTATGAAATATGGCAGATGGATGTCAAGACTGCGTTCCTCAATGGCAACCTTCGTTTTGATCAAGTGATCAAGAGCTTTGGATTTGTTCCAAATTGCTACGAAGCTTGTATCTACAAGAAAGTGAGTGGGAGCTTAGTGACATTTCTGGTACTATATGTGTATGACATATTGATTATTGGAAATGACATTAACATGCTTAACGATGTGAAGAGTTATTTGAACAAATGTTTTTCAATGAAAGATCTAGGGGAAGCTGCTTATATATTGGGCATCAAAATCTATAGAGATAGACAAATACGCCTGATAGCTTTAAGCCAGAGTACATACCTAGACAAAGTTCTGAAAAGGTTCAGAATGGATAAGGCAAAGAAAGGTTCAGTGCCTATGTTGTCCGGTAAGGTATTGAGCAAGGCTTAGTGTCCAGCTACGGTAAATGACAGAGAAGCTATGAGAAAAGTGCCTTATGCCTCGGCCATAGGTTCTATCATGTATGCCATGCTGTGTACTAGACCGGATGTGTCCAATGCTCTTAGTTTGACGAGCAGGTACCAAAGTGATCCAGGAGTGGAACACTGGACAGCCGTGAAGAACATCCTAAAGTACTTGAATAGGACTAAAGAAATGTTCTTAGTCTATGGAGGTGATGAACAGCTCGTCGTAAAGGGTTACGTCGACGCTAGTTTCGACACCGACAAGGATGATTCTAAATCTCAGACAGGATACGTTTATATTTTGAATGGAGGAGCTATAAGCTGGAGAAGATGCAAGCAAAGCATGATCGCGGGATCTATAGTAGAAGCGGAATACATGGCTGCTGTAGAAGCGTCAAGTGAAGGAGTTTGGATCAGGAACTTCATCACTGAGCTTGGCGTGGTTCGAAGTGCCTTGGACCCACTGGAGATATTGTGTGACAACACTGGCGCCATAGCACTCGCTAAGGAACCAAGATATCATCCAAAGACCAAGCATATCAACCGCAAGTTTCATATAATCCGAGATTATATAGCAGATGGAGATCTGAAGATTAGCAAAGTACATATAGATATGAATGTCGCAGATCCATTGACTAAACCTCTTCCACGTGCAAAACATGATTAGCACCTTACTGCCATGGGTGTTAGATTGTTGCCAGATGTAAACTAGATTATTGACTCTAGTGCAAGTGGGAGACTGTTGGAATTATACCCTAGAGGCAATAATAAAGATGTTATTATTATAATTCTTGTTCATGATAAAGTTTATATTCCATTCTAGAATTGTATTAAGCGGAAACTTTAATACTTGTGTGGTTTGTGAACAACACCGTGTCCCTAGTATGCCTCTATGGACTAGCTCATTGATTAATGATGGTTAAGGTTTCCTAACGATAGACATGAGTTGTCGATTAATAATGTGGCATCCCGCAAAACCACTACTAGAAAATCGCGTTGTTTTTGTGCATTGCATCATCATGACCGCATGCTCATGTCATCATGCCACATTGCATTTGAGCATCGTCATCATCTTGCATTTGCTTGCATAAAACTATTTGCGGGAAAAACCTATTTTTGTTTTCTAAACGCCCCGTCTTTAATTCAACTCAAACCCGGGTCTCCGGAATATTTGTTTTGTATACCCGCGGCTTGCAAAAACCCTGTTGTAAATAAATAAATATTTAATTATTTTTAGTGGGGGCAGCCAAACCGGGCCGATCCGACCCAGTCGGCCACCCCCAGTACAATCGGTCCACCTAAAATCCTTTTATACCTAGACCTAATCTACCACCCCTCCAGCCACATCACCCCCTCCTATCGCGAGACGCCACCTCACCCTTTCCCTTCCCTCCAGCCAACCCCCAGCTGCCACGTCACCCAGCCACCTCTCACACACCCAGCCCCATCCCGGCCACCTGCCTCCCCACTCCCTCCACCCTGGACCCACACACCCAGCACACCACGCACGCACGCCTGCAGCTCACGCGCCCTTCCCCCCCGCTCGTGGTCCCACTCCCCTGGCCCCACCCAGCCCACGCGACCCGCCCCTCGTCCTCAACCCGCCTCCGCTCCTCCCCTCCCGTCGTTCCCCAACCCGACGCCGCCGCCCTTCCCTCCTTCATCCCCATCTCCGGCCGCTAGATGCCTCCTTCCCCGCCGGCCTCTTCCCTCCGCTCGCCTCTCCCTCGTCCTCCCCGCAGTTCGTGCTGCCTCTCTGCTCGCCTCCATGGCCGCCGAGCGCCGCTCACCGTCCGTTCGGCCTCGCCGGAGCCGTCGGCCCCGCATCTCCTCGTCGCCGAGCACCGCCCCCTGGACCGACCCCGCCGAGCCCGCAAGCTTGCGATGGCTGAAGCTCGGCCCCCGTGCGTCACCTCCGTCCTCCCTGCCTTCCCCGGGCATCTCCTCCTCCGGCCAGCCTCCGCCTTCGTCGCGCCGGCCTCGCCGCGCCCCCCGGACCCCGTCTTTCAAGCGCCGTTGCCAGGGGCCCCCGCCACCCAGGCCTCGGTTCGCCTCCTCGCGGGTCCCTGCCCGGCCTTGGCCATCCCGAGCACCGCCCCAAGGGCCCTCTCCGACGCCAGGCCCCTCTCCGTCGGTTGTCGAGCCCCGCATCTTCGGCCGGCCCCGTGCCCCTCGTCACCGGCCCCACCATCGCCCGGCTCGCCTCCGTCCGCTGGCCGACGCGCGGCGCTTGCTGCTGGTGCTTCCCCGCCTCCCAGAACCCGCGTCGGCCTCGCCTCTCCCAGTCCTTGCAGAGCCGCCGCGCCCCCCCTTTGGAGCTCGCCTCCCTCCTGCCTTGGCGCATACCACCTCGCCGCCCTTCTTCAAGACAACGTGCGGTGCGTGGATGTCTCCACACATAAGTTGAACAGGAAGACTACTGTCAAAGGATACAAGTTGGAACCCGCAAGAATTGAACGTGAGGATCCCTTTCGTGGAGTGTCAAGTCCTCCTTCACGGAAACCACAAGATCTCCTTCCAGAATTCGACGAACCATCGGCAGTGGATCCGAGTCCGTCACCAACGCCACGACCTTCGACAATGATCCGACAAGGTCGCCTACACGGATGCAAAG